>CM076725.1:13779387-15193132 GCA_038501795.1 Pseudopleuronectes americanus
GGGGGGTGGGGTGGGGTGGGGTGGGGTGTGTGTGGGGGTGGGGTGTGTGTGGGGTGTGGGGGGGGGTGTGTGTGGGGTGTGTGGGGGGGTGGGGTGGGGTGTGGGGTGGGGTGGGGTGGGGGTGTGTGTGTGTGGGGGTGTGTGTGGGGTGGGGTGGGGTGGGGTGGGGTGGGGTGTGTGTGGGGTGGGGTGTGGGGGTGGGGTGGGGTGTGGGGTGTGGTGTGTGTGGGGTGGGGTGTGGTGGGGTGTGGGGTGGGGTGGTGTGTGTGGGGTGTGGGGGGGGGGGTGTGGGGTGTGTGTGTGGGGTGTGGGGGGGGGTGTGGGGTGTGTGTGTGTGGGGGTGGGGTGTGGGGTGTGGGGTGGGGTGAGGGGTGAGGTTGTGTGGGGGTGGGGTGGTTGGGTGTTAGTTTGTTTGTTTTGTTCTTATTGTTTTTTGTTTTTTTTTTACTTTTTCTTTTTTTTTTATTGTGTTTTTTTATTTTATCTTTAGTTTTTTTTATTTTTATTATTTTTCTTTTTTTTATTTTCTTTTTATTTTTTTTTGTTTTTTTTTTTTTTTTTATTTTTTTTTATTTTTTTTTTTGTTTTATTTTTTTTTTTTTATTTTTTTTTTTAGTTTAATGTTTTTTTATTTTTTTTTCTGTTTTTTTATTTTTTATAATTTTTTTTATTCTTTTTGTTTTTTTATTTATTATTTTTTTTTGTTTTTTTTTTTTTATTTTTTTTTATTTTATTTTTTATGTTTTTTTTTTTTTTTTTTTTTTTTTTTTATTTTTTTTTTTATTTTGATTTTATATTTTTTTTTTTTTTTATTCTTTTTTTTTTGTTTTGGGTGGAGATTTTATATAAGACTTCTTGCTATTAGATTTTTTTTATATTTTCTTATTTTTTTTTTTTATTTTTTCTTCTTTTCTTTTTTTTATCTTTATATTTTATTTTTTTTTTTTTTTTTTTGTTTTTTTTTTCTTTTTTATTTTTTCTTTTTTTCTTTTTTTCTTTTTTTTTTTATTTTTCTTTTTTTTTTTTTTATTTTTATTTTTTTTCTCTTTTTTTTTTTTTTTTGTTTATATAATTTTTCCTATTCACTCGGAGTACCATTTTGAAGCCCTAATTTAACAATGAAGAGAAGGATAAAGGACTTGCCTCAACGATTGGATAGTAACAATAGCTCCCGTACCAGAAGCTCTTGGAGAACTTGCCAGTTAGATGGTGCTCTGGCACAAATGGATGAAAAGTTTCTCGGTGCAAAGTATCCCTGGAGTCGCCAGCCACGACGCCCATCTTCTCCAAACACTGCCCGAGTGCCAGGTCTTCTACAGGGGTGGTGTGTGTGCAAACCTTGGTCCGAAAGCCTTCAACGAATCTCCTGAGGGCCTCTTTACTGAGTACATAGCCTGCTCCTCCGCTCATGTAGCCTTGCTTGGTGTAAGGCTTGAAGCGTTTACCAAAATAAATGGGCTGTTCGGGGGTGTGGTTGGACAGAATCCAGCGCAGGTTGTCCACCACCAGATAGGTGTCATCGTCCGCTTTTAAGAACCAGTCCGCTTCATCCGCATGGTGCTCGTACACATAATGGAAAGCTCGGATCGTCTTCCAGTAGAGCTGGTCACGGCCCTCTTTAGTGCCCAGTCCCACAGTGGGGAAGTCTGTGTCCTTTACGGAGCTCATGAACACCACCATGTTGCAGTGGCGACTCCAGGTGGCCCTGACATGTTGGGCCCTGCTCTGCAGGTTATACGGCCCTGTCATCACCCAACAGAGAATACGGATCTTCTGGTACAACACATCAGCCACCCTGGTGTCTTCATCTAAAAAAAAAGAAAGCGGGACTATTAGTGATTCTCCATCCAAAGCTGATTTATATTTCAATTTATATGTCGGCGAGTTTACAAATCCGTTCACTTAAGTTTCTTTAATAGTTGTTTTTCATACTTAACGTTTGCATTTCTTTGGAATCTACCGACCGACTTCCTGACTCTACACAGATCTGATGCAACATTAAGATTTTTAGATGTGTGCATGACGGAAACCTGCTCCTGAATCTGCAAACTACAGTTACCCACATCGCCCCTCTCTTTGTAGGTCTGCAGAGATGCTCATCATGGATTTTCTGAAGATTTGTTGACCCACATTACATCCATCTTATACTATGGCTAATTCCAAACCAATAACATACAACCTATCCGCACATCGTTTCCTATCATGATGTCATCTATGATGCCCTGATCTGATATTTCCATTCCTAAAAGAAACCCTGAAATGTGGACTCTGGTATGGACCAATATGATACTAGTGTTTAATTAATAAGCTGTGTGCAAGACACTTGAATGGTCTTTTGAAAAGTAACATTAAACCTGATTTAAACAAACTTTCTTGCCAGTTTTCTAAATAAGAATTGATCAAAATGTATACAAATTTACTGAATCAGTATTTATTGTCCAGTAGTAGTGGACATAGATCTTGTGACCGCTGCATTATTCACGTATAGAGAGGAACCTCCGGAGAAAGTCTGAATCCAATTCTGTGGAAATCATGTCTGAAAATGGCTTAAGGCTGACAAGCATGACACTGGCAACAGTAAGTGTTTGTGCAGAGTTTTCCTGGGGGTAAACGGGTGAACCGCCACCAGTAGGGCAGCAGTGTTTTCTCACATTACTGTGGACTGCTCCTGCTACATGCTAACGCTAAACTTGTGTATTGGTCGATGTACTACTGGAATTCAAGTGAAACTGGTGGATATTTAATCATTAAGATAATGACAAAGGCAGAGTCTGGCACAGTGTATATAGCGGTTTGTGCGTTCTGTAGATTTCTGCCCTGCTTCAAGTTGCAGTGTCACTTGTGAACTTGTCTGGTGGTGATGACGCGGACTGAAAAATATTGCACAGACTCGATCGGCCCTATTGTCACCAATAACCAACACAACTGACCAATATCAGTGCTGCATCCGGAATTTATTTGCCATGGCTGTACAAATATATATGCAACTATTTTGATGCAGTGATGTGTAGAGCACCTGCATGTTGAGGATGGAGCAGGCCGAAGAGAGCGGCTCCCTCTTTCCTCCAGTTGGTTGGCGTCTCCCCGACTGTTGATCCTTTCTCCTGAGCCTCCGACAGCACAGGGTAGCTCCTCTCAAACCACACCTGGTGAAGGAAGAAGTAGATGCTGCAGGCTCCCACCAGGAAGCCCAGGGAGAAGGCCCATCTGGAGCTGGGGCCCTTCATGCTAACACTCAACTCTCCAGCACTGCGATGTCCCAGTTGTCTACATAGACCTACAACCCACACACACACACACACACACTAGGATCAGTCATATGTACACATTTCCTTGTATTATTTGTAAGATCAAAAGTGTGCAGTTTTGAGGATTGCATGTACAGTATTGTGTTAAGATTTAGAAAATTACAATATATCGAATTGAAAATGATTGTCAGAAATTACTATAACCTCAAATATTTGCATGGTTAAATAGATTTTAAACATACACATTACAGAAATGAAATGATGCAACACATACGTTTCTAATCATACACTTTCAAAAACTTTCTGGGTCTGAATACAGTTTATAAATCCAGACAAAGACAAAATTCACAGCCGAAACTTCCCAAAACCAAATGTACTGTTTGCCAGTTTGACATTTGCCCTAAAAACATGTTCTACTCTGTGTTGACACAATAATTTTGGACAAGAACAGACAACAAAACAGATCAGACAACGAACTCACAAAGCTGGAAATCAACAAGGTACATTTATTGGTCCCACACACATGCACAGACACACAACATGCAAATGAGGAGGATTTTCCCTCTGCTTTTGACCCATCTGGTGAACACAGCAGGACACACAGAGCAGTGGGCAGCCATGCACGGCACCCGGGGAGCAGATGTAGGGGGAGTAAGGTGCCTTGCTCAGGGGCACATACACAGTGGGGTAGGTAGAACGGTCCTGGACTTGACATTTATTGGAGTGAATGCACTGACCATGCAGCAGCTGAGTCTGAATCTGTGGACAGAGATGTGGCACTTGTGGCCTGCACAAAATGCATGTTAAATGGCAAGCGTGGCCCCAAAATATATGAAGAGCTTTTTTGGCAAACATGCTCTGCACACGGTGTAATCTAGATGTGACCCGAAAGTGGCCCACATGATATATACGGCACAGACGGCCTAACTCACTAATTCAGGGCATTAGTGAAGGCTACCACAGGTTTTTTCTCTCATGTTTGGAAGGGAAGGCTGAACTGAGGGGTATTCAGCTGCAACATGCAACTTCACCACTAGATGTCACTAAATCTTACACACTGAACCATTTAAATACACTAAAACAAACCTGTAATAGCGCACATGAATCCTAGACTGTCACCATTACTGCCTATACTATATTTATCTAGGCTTGGTTTTATATTGTTTATATCGCTAGTCTTGTATTTCCACTTTTTTCTCAATACACCTGCTTTACCATAATTCTACAGGCTATGTTAGTCTAATGCACAACTTTCTATGTTTTGTGCATATTTGGCTTCAAGTTCTAGTGGTCGTACTTTCATCTCATTGCAGCAAAATTCTTCTTGACTCATTTTAGTGTTTCTTATGCTGTTGTGTTGGACTGTTTTGTTTGCCACTGGCTGCCTGCATTTCCTATTGCGATTAATGAAGTTTCCATCTATCAATCTAGTGACTGTTTTCATTCTGTCGTTCACGGATCGAGGTTAAAGACCCCGGCGATCTGATCCGCCACAGGCAGGAGCGATTAACGGATTGTTATGGTCTAAACGCAGCTCTCTCTCTCTGTGAGAGAGAGAGAGAGAGAGAGAGAGAGAGAGAGAGAGAGAGAGAGAGATGAGAGAGAGAGAGAGCGAGAGAGAGAGAGAGAGATCCTCCACTAACAATAATTATAAATAAGAACGGTGACACCCACACACAGATACGCACTCACTCACCGTAATGGAGGCTTTTACATCCGTTCAAACCAGAAACACATGGCACCGAGTGCTGAGACAGCGAAACCTGCAGGCCATGTGGAATCCGGGATCTATACAATCTATTGTCTCTAATACACAACCGCAGCTGTGTGTCTGTTCCCATCCAGCATTGCTGCACGGATATACATGCATGCATAACATCTACATGTCTGTGGGTGTCTGTGTGTGTGTGTGGTATACCTTCGCCGGTGGATCGCACATTTGTCAGCTCGATATGTTCTCAACTCCTCAAGCGGCGCAAGAGAAATAAAAAGATCCTGTAGCCTCACTGCAAACCGCACCTGTCAATCACATCGTCATGTGCCGCCCACGTGGACCCGTTGTGTTGTTTCGTGTTGACGTCGACATTATTGTGAGTCTCTAAAATAAGATGATGACAGCAGAGGGAAGATGCAGCTCCACATTGACATTCTTCTGCATCACGGGCTGAGCGGCTGGGAGAAAACGCGGCCTCTCATTGGCTGTGTGGCGCTGACGTAAACAGGAAGCCGCCTCTCACCTCCTGAGACGCATTAGAGGAAATTAGCGGAGACTCATTTACAAGCAGGGGTTCCTTTTTCCATGTTGAGCCACTAGATGTCAGTATGACAAAGTGAAAAAAAAGCAATCATCCAAAACACCACATACTTATATTACAGCTTTTACACGTACATGCATCTAATATGTATAAACTGTATATGGGAGACCAATCAATCTGCAAATTCTTTCTAAAAGCATGAGTGATCTCCTATATCAAAGACTTAGTGCTATACTGAATTGTATGCATGTCCATATTGGACTTGAGGTCGTTAACCATATTGCTGATGCTGTTTCTGTACTTTCAGAATACATTTCAACTTTATTTGTTCAGCGCCAAAACCGGACATAAATTATCTCAACTTCTGCACTTTAAACAGAAAGCCAGCCGGTCCCACCATGAGCAAACACACAAGTGTCGAAAATGAACACTTCCTCAGTAGTTGAATATTACGTTATTTCCTGAATGAGGAAACAAAATGGTTGCAATAACTCTACTAATCATCACAGGATTAACAAGGACAAGGCTTCATATAAAAACATACGTTTTGGAGGTGTCAAATAAATAGTCGGACATTATGAATATTTCATATTTGGTTGATAATTAACAGAAGGTGAGAAGAGGATTAGGTTTTATTTTTCAAATTGGTAAGTCGTTTAGAGAAGTGGGTTTGTATTACTTGTTTGCTGGCCTTGTTGTTAATGATGAAGTATAAGCTATTCGAAGATCAATAGAGCACAGATAGAGAAATAAAGAAAAAATGCTGCAGGTGGGAAAAGACAATAAAATGATTACCTAAAAGTTACAAGTTTAAAGGACTTTGAAATTATAGCGACCTGTACTTGTAAATATTGCTTCTTAAACACCCGGACCCTTGTTGCAATACATTCATTGCAAATGTCCAACGCGTGCACTTGACACAGTTTGGTCGAGCACGCAGCTTGAACAAACAGATGTAATGCAGCAGTGCACTGCACCCTCACATAATCTACACTGGCTTTTCTGTTGTTTCACTTACACAAGGCGACGATTAGTATGGCACATAGATTAGGTCCTGTTCAACCTGTAAAGCAAGTCAAACCGCAATAACTCGAGACTAAAAAGTGACGTCACGCCCCCTCATGTCCCATCCTGTGGAATAGGAGTGGCTCTCAGACGCCTCTGTCACTCTCAGTGTCTCGGTTGGCTTCAGTGAAAAAGGACTATTAATATTCCAGAATCAACAACAGTAAGAATCCTCCACTCTCTCCCTCCTGTCTTTTTTTTCTCCATTTCTATAAAATACTGTTTCATTGGTTTAACCATATTTAAGACGTGTGCGCACCTTTTTGGGGGGACTACATGTCTATTTCCGAAGAAAGAGAAGGACTTTCTTCCAAGGCCACGTGTCTGAGGATTTGTAACCTTAGTTTGGAGAGTTTTAATGCAATAGATTTCATAAAAGTGAGTGAAATTAATTAGAAAAAATATACATTTGTCACAGCGCTCCGCACGTTGTAAATAGTCGCGCCATACGCCAAAGTATGTTGTATCCGCAGTGCGAGGTACTTCCACAACGAAACGCAAAAAAAAACGACTGAAAAAACGACCACGAAGTTGGAGAGAAGTGTGATGAAGCAAGAGTGTGCATTCGAATAATCCTGTCAGCCCTCCATGCTGCCTGCGTGCGGCTGGTTGGATAATAAGGAGAAATGTGCTATAGTTGCCTATAATTAAAATCATTTTATTTGTTGTTGTACGTTGAGGATAACTATTCTGTTAAATATTGAGATCACAGTCCACTTTCCACCATCTTGTCGCTATATACATGGCTATCAACAATCACAAACAAACAAAGCACTTTATAATATAACGAATCTCTCTCTCTCAACCGGTATGAAATCTCTCAGGCGTAGCCGCCCCACCCACGGACCCACATCCTGCCATTTCCATCTTACCGGGTTGCGAGTGACACATGATGAGTTTCTCCAGTGAACAGCTTCTTCTGCATTGGAGAGAGTGAGACAGACATAGCAGCAGCATCCTCTGTCCAATACACATGTTTTATAGGTTGAACCTTTCTGGTGTCATCATGTCTATATACTACTTCTTCCCATAACTGCTGTGTGGCCCTGAATTCACATGTGGTGTTCAATGGAGTGAATCAGACAATGGGGATGCTCCCATATTAGCTCGACATGTGAGTCCACTGTGCAGGTCCAAAGAAGCTGTAAGTCTCTGCAAGTATGCACTGACAGTGTTATAAGGGCCTTGGGTAATGGAGGTAGTGGAAAGTTGGATTCATTCTGACTCGAAAAGCAGCTTTCGTAACATTGGTACTTGCATAACAGTAATCGCGGTTCCGGCTGGTATAATTTACATCTTTCAGTCGTCTCATCACCTCCACTGTGAACAAAGCAATCTGGTCATTTTTGAGTTCTCTCTGAGTTGCGATCCACTGTTGTTCCTTTTGTCTCTCTCTCTCTCTCTCTCTCTCTCTCTCTCTCATCTCTCTCTCTCTCTCTCTCTCTCTCTCTCTCTCTCTCTCTCTCTCTTCCAATTCCTCTTTTAACTGTTCAAGTTCCTTTTTATGGAATCACATTTGAACTCTGTCAGTCATTTGACTTACGCTACCTGGATAGGTTTCATACATTTGTTTTAATATATGCGGCAAATTTACTTTGTATCATACGTATTTCCAACACTTTGTAATGTACCTGAAAATTGTAAATAAAGTATACAAAAATAAATATATATAGGCCTTTACCCATCACTAGTTTTTTGTTTCCTTGTGCGACACTAGACCTGATAATCAGCTTCCACATAGCACAATCAGCAATGGATCAGTGCCAGTGCTTTTGGTCGCAAATATTTGGTTTCCTACAAGGTCGAGGCCGGTTTCCGCACAAAAGACAAATACAACTTCCATGGAGTAGAAAAACATTACATACCAGATATAGGAGAGAGATAAGAATTCCAGTTTGCGAGCCTAATCTCATCAGGCAAGGAGTTCCAGAGCCTCGGCGCCCTGACAGAGAAAAGCCTGTCACAACCTCCTCTGACTCGGACTAAAAAAGTGGAGGATATTTCAAATCTACTGAATAAATCATTAATTGGAGCTGTTGCGGGAACTCAAAGATAAGTGCTGGCTGCTGCCAAAGCCCCATCCCCGAGGTATTCCTTCTTGATGGGCTATTTGTCGGTTATGGATTGAAGAGAAGTTTTCAGGAAATGGAAGATATATACTCCTTTTTGCTGTCCTTCTGATATGTTAATCTTCACACACGCACACACACACACACACACACACACACAAACACACATGATCTGACTTTAATAGCATCACTTTTGCACCTCTGCCTGATAGTCCTTTTCACTTCCTTAATCACAACTGCTGATGTGCTGTTGTTCATCCCTTTCGTGGTTGTGTCTTCTTTGTAACTGACAACAGACACCTGGAGTTATGATATTTTGTGTGCAGCATTGTTCTCAACATCGCTCTACATTTCCTCTTGTGAAACAGGTTGTGGGGCCCTCTCGCTGTGGTTTATGACTCAACCAGTGTGACGTGACAAGCGTCTCAGAATAACTGACTTTAAAATCAGAATTCTGACTTTAATCTCAGAATTCTGACTTTTCTCAGAATTCTGAGAAAAAAGTCAGAATTCTGAATTCATGTGGATTCATTGGGCATAGATTACATCTCATCAATTCACTTTGGGCTTTTTATTATCATAAAGTGGTTTAAATTATTAATACTGACACATCGACAGTGCTGTTAAACTGTTTTTATCCGCCAAACTACCAACAAGTTTGATTTGTGCGTCTGAAACATGTGTGGTCCAGATCTGATAAGCTCTGTGTAGATCTGATTCTAATATTTGTAAAGTACACAATATAACTCTAACAAAAAAATACAAGCTTTTTTGAATTGTAAATGATGCAATTAAACTCAGGTTGTTTTTTTAAACAGGACTGACCGTCTAATCCTCATCTGTTACACTTCTTCAATTGGTTTTAATCCTCATTCCAGATGCGAAATAACTGCAAGAAGTATCTTGGACTGATCTTCAGTGTCGGCGGCCTGATAGCTTTGTTTCGTACTTGGAGCCATAAAACCAGTTCAGGAGTCGACCTACGACCGAGACACGGGAGTTCAGTAAAGACACTCCTCGCGGGACAAATTGAAGACATCAGCAGTGGCAATGACGACATTGCCTTCCATATAAAAGAGCAAGTGGCACGGTGTGTTAATGTTCGACTGTGATTCTGACTTAATTTTTATTATATCATATTTTTTCCATCTTTATCAACTCACTGCTGTTTTCTCTCCGAACACAGACAACTGGCTCAAAACTCATGTGTGTGTCTGGCTGATAAAGAGACTTTTCAACTGCCGTTCTCCAACCTGCTTTTCCCACGCGTATGGGCCCACAAACTCGATACTGTGTTTTTAGAGTCCCATCCCGACCCTGAGGGTGTAAAGCGACACAGAGCTCAAGAGTACAGCAAATCACAGAGCAGGTAAGGTTCAGTAGATGACACATATACAGCAGTTAACCCTTTTGGCATCCTCTTAACTGTCAGATTGGCTTATATCTGCCAAAAATATGAGTAAGTCATGAATAGTCAGGGACTAGTTTGAGTCAATCTGCAATTTATCATCCACCACTGACATGGGATCTCAATACACTGACACTGTGATCTATTTAAAGGCCTTGCTCAAGTTGTGTCTACACAATAGTGCACTCTACTGTTGCCACTTTCTTAAACTGCAGTGTTCGCCTACTTGCTTTATTTTTTAGCTGCACCCACATGAAAGCTGAGATAAGAAATAGGGTGGGGATGCATGACAGATGTCGTGCAAGGAAGCCATGCAGGCTTTCAAGTAACCTGGATACTGTGTCCGTCATAAAGTATTTACCACGTTATCTGGCACATTATTGACGTTACACCAGCACTGTCTTTGTTGTCACTGCAGCTTAACACCAGTCCTTCCTAGTCTGCTGTTTGTGTTATTTCCCATTCAAATGAGAGGTGCAAACATAATGCAAACCTCAAATCACCCTGTGTTCCATGGCTTTGGAGCACAAACCATGGATGCACTAGGGCCTGGCCAATATTGGGGTTGATGCGGATAGTAGGGAGTAAATAATATCATATGACGTGACGTATGTAAATATATGTGTAATTCTGCAATATTTTCTAAGTTGAAGTTATATCACCAAGTACAACAAAATATATAGAACATGAATCAAGAAAATAAACAATTGTTATACATAAAATGCAGACATAAATGCACATTTTTTACTCTATAAATCAAAGCTCTTTTTAATTGTTTAATATTTTAATTGTTTAACATAAATGCATCAAATCGACTCTACAATCTGGGACTTAATTTTTCTTTAAAACTTCAGAAAAATGTGTTTACTCGCAACTTCTCAGAGCCATATTTTGTCAGGTCAGTGATCCAAAATTAAATGTGAATGATTACTTTTAGCTCAAGACTCTAATCATATAGTAAAGTCATATTGATGTGCAACTACTTCTCTGTCTGATATTTTCTTTAAGTAAAGGTCCTACAGTCCTGCAGACCTACCTATTGTAGCCAAGGCCAACAGTCCTCTTCAGTATCCTACCCAGGGTGTGGAGGTGCGACCCCTTAAAACAATCATCGTACCTGGTAACAGCATATTTATCACAACACATATCAAAGAAATGTGTTAATTAAATATCACCACATCACAAATTATTTAGTTAAATCCTGTGTTGATATCCGATAACAATTCCTCTTTTTCCACAGGGTTGGGCCTTAAAGAGGGAAAAAAATCTAAGCATACGGTAATTTCTTAATTTTAGGGATTTCATGTGGTTAGATACATAAATATGTACGTTTTTCTTATATTTATTTCACCCAAAATCATTTAACTTGTGTAACAGGTGTCTTTGACTGCAACTCTTGGGACTTTTGATGTTGCTGCTACAGTGGACAGTGTCTCTGTCAAAGGAGAAGGAGAGAAGCACGTGATATTGTCGAGTGGGGATCTCTCCGCTCTGAACAGGCAGCTCCAGTTTGTCACCTACACAAACACCGTTTTCCATCCTAAGACAGCAGATACAGGTGATGTTATAACGTGAACACTAGTCAAAAAGATAGAATGTCATTTCAAATTGTAAATTCTGAGTTTCCTCATATGCAAAGTGTAACACACAACATTCTATCAGAGGTCATGTGCTTTTCTGTACACTACACCGCATTTGAATGCGATCACATCATTTCCATGAGACATGTCAAGCACACAGAAAAGCATATATGCAAAACCAGGTTAGATGTGACAGATCCACTGCCTTCGAAATGTAAAACACGATGTAAAACTGGATAAGGAAAGAAGCCATTGTTTCTGTATGTTGTTAGAAGCTGACCTGCTGCTGCCTAAGACAAAATTACAGGGATGGTACGGTGGCCCTGAGAGGTCAATGCACTGCAACTTAAGAGAACCCTACACATCACAGAATTTGACAAAACATCTTCCTCCATTTTACAACAAATGCACTGCACCTTGAAACACACTGCAAATAACCAACATGAGGTATAGTCAACAGATGTCATGAGTCACCATGGCAACAACAGGCATGTGTGTGTGTTTGAATTATTTGGAGCATTTGGTTTTGTCATCAGCATTTGGTTGTGTTGTCAGCATTTGGTTGTGTCGTCAGCATTTGGTTGTGTTGTGAGTATTTGGTTGTGTTGTGTGCAGAGGTTAATTTGTGCCGGATCCTGCCGGAACAGGATCCGGCACCTCTTGGTTTTGGCCTGCCCGTGTTCCGGGACTTAATTGGGCTGATCCGGTACCTCTCGTATAGAAAGAAATATTAATACAGAGCTGCCAACTCTCTCGGCGTGTGACACACATCCAATTTCTCACGCCGCACCCTAACCCTAACCCTGTGCAGTATAGCCTAAAATAATTGTAAATTATTGTCAGAAAATGTATACCATTGATATTATTTGAAATTAAGGCTTGTAAGTCCCACAGCATTGTCAGTGGGCATTTGCATGTTTTTTTCAGCACCGTTTTCTGTATGCGTTCCGGGACCTGTGCCCGTCTCGTCATCCCTGCGCTGTCATATGTACTTTGCGTTCCGGCACCTTGTGATTTACAAATTAAGCACTGGTTGTGTGTATTTGGTTGTGAGTATTTGCTTGTGTTGTGTGTATTTGGTTGTGTTGCGGGTATTTGGTTGTGTTGTGAGTGTTTGGTGGTGTTGTATTTGGTTGTTTTGCAAGTCTTTGGTTGTGTAGTGAAAATGTTGTTGTGTTGTAAGTATTTGTGGTGTCGCAAGTATTTGTTTGTGTTAAGAGTATTAGGTTGTGTTGCAAGTATTTGGTTGTGTTGTATTTGATTGTGTCACAAGTATTTAGTTTTGTTGTGAGTATTTGGTTGTGTTTGGACTATTTGTGCGAGTATTTGGTTGTTTTGCTCGTATTAGGTTGTGTTAGGAGTATTTGCAGCTCATGTGTTGTCAATGTCAATGTTATTTATATAGCACTTTTAAAACAACTTGGTTGACCAAAGTGCTTTACAGGTGGAGTGGTACGACCAAAGAACAGTAAAAACGTAATACATTAAAGTTCAAGTAATACAAATAAAATTCAATTATTAATGTAAAATAACAATATATAAAAATAATAAAGATATAAGGAATAGGATAAGAAAAATGTAATTGTGTTGCTCTCAGTGTTACTGTAGAAGAAGCATAAGCTCACTCATGATAGACGAATCGCAGTAGATAATTAGTTTAATGAGAATAGATTTTGGGGTTCTCTGAAATATAGATGAGGAGTCCATCGTGGCTTCTTTTCACTTCTGCAAAATATATTTTGGTTTGACGCAGTTGACTTGGATATGTCAAACAGCCAGAAGGCCATAGATAAGGATTGAACCAAGAATGAGGGCAGACACTGGTTCACTGAATTGGCTGGATTATAATCAAACAGAAAGCATGGTTCAATAGCAGATGAATATCAGCTACACTAAAGCAAGATCGGTTTTATTCAAAGTCAAATAAAGTCAAATGAAATTAAACTGAAAGACAAAGGGATTCACCGAAACTGGCTGAAACCCACTCAGCAGAAGAACGACCCAATGATTCCTGTTCACTTACCTGCCACTTGTAGTTTTTATTTGATTAGCGGTAGATAACTAGCAATAAACAATGAGCAATGTTAGGACTATGCACCCTAGACCCATACGAATGTTGTGTTCCCAAGAAGGCTCAGAATTCTTTCTTATTACAATGATAAACTAATCATTTTCACTGGTTTCTGCAGAAACACCAGCATATATGTTCAGGTTGTTGCGCGACATGGTGAAATTAGGGCTGGATAGCAAAGTCTAAAATGTATATCAGAGTATTTGAACAATCTGTATGATACACAGAAAATCACTTATAGTTCATAGGCAAATTGCAGATTCTGATTTCCTGAGTGTTGCCTGACTTTTAAAACCAGATTGAGCCAAACTTGTCTCTGACGCACTCGGCACAGTTAGTGCATTGCTGCCCCCCTCTGCTCTAGTTATGCCACTGCTACTTTAGATCTGTGAGGGTTTTTTCAGAACAAAGATAGATTTTAAAAATCCTACCATGCAGGTACATGGTAGGATTTCCCATTTAAACCATCCAATCCTGAAATCATATATATTCACGTAACGTTTTACTATTATCTTTAAATACAGAGGTGCTGCATTATTATACATCTCCCCACAGGGCAACATGGCCACTGTTTCTTTGGTTATTATCGGTCAGAAGAGGCTGTGTTTTGTTGTCATGTGTTTACAGCTCAGTGTACTTGATTCCTATATGGGTGGGGGGGTGGGGGATGCTGTTGATTTGTGAAGAATAACTTTAAGCAGCACTAGTGAGTGTCACTGTGACATACAAAGTGGCCACTTAAATATGAGAAAGTATCACCGTTGTCTTTTTGCTCTGCAGTTGAGTTTGCGACTGAGGGTCACCGCTCATTTTTCACCATCAAAGTCGGACATGCCTCCATCCCCAGACTTTACAACACTGGAACCCAAAAAGGTTTGTGATCAATTATATGAGTTTTATTTGATGGAAAGTGTTTGAATGCTACACTACAACATATTTATTTATGTGTTTTTGTTTGTTTGTTTGATGGTTTGTTTGTTTCCACTCAGAGTACAATATTAGTGCACTTGTCACCATCGCCTGCAAGACCTTCATACGCTATGACAAACTCAAAGATCTCATCGACAGCATACGTCAGTATTATCCCACCGTCACCATAGTGATAGCAGATGATTCTGAACACCCTGAGCCAGTGACTGGGCCTCACATTGAACATTACATCATGCCATTTGGAAAGGTAAAGAAGTTTGAAGTTTGTCTCTAGTACCAACCAGTCAGGCCCTGCTTCTATGGGTCATGCTTGAGAGAAAGAATTGTAATTGAAATGTTTTTATACATCAGCTAAATGTGAGTAATTATTTCATCTTATGTCTAGACTCGTGCACTTTTTACAAATCTGCTGTGCACCTGCAAAAGCTCAGCATTGGTAGCAACCCATCAATTCATTTTCTGGCACCCAGAGTTGGGTCATGGTGGCCGACGAGTCCTTCAGACATCCTTCTCCTTGCCAACGATTTCAAGTTGTTCCAGGAGGAGCGTTCTTTCCATCACCTCATGATATCCCCACACACACAGCTTGTTTCCCCTGCCTGACTCCTCTCTATAGCCCTCCAGAACTCCTCACACACCTGGATGTGTTGCCCTCCAGTACCAATCTACTTGTACTAACATAAGATAAGATCTGTAACATAGTGTTTTGCATCATTGCTTTACTGTATTCTCACAAATATATCTACAATAGATCCATCAGCCATGGTAGTACTGGCGACTGAGAGCAAATCGCACGGCATCAATGGTTTATCAAATAATCCATAAAGTTATTACTGACCTCGGCGGGCAGGCAGAACCACAGGAACACCTGTAGTTTCAGCTTTCGGTGTGGAAGCTCTAAGGAGAGGTGTTCAGTGCTCAGTAGCCGTCCACTGCCTCCTCTGTGTACCTGGCATACAGGATGCGCATAAAAAGTGTCCGATGTGTTGGTGTGTTTGTGGGCTGGAACTCTGATTATTGAGAATTAAGAATTGTGAAATCACAAACATATTCACACACATTTATGAGACTCAAGCTCACCTGAGATCTCTTATATTTGCTGAGTGATTGTGCTTATAAAGTAGTTCAGTCAATGTGTTGTGACCTTTGTCCATCCATTGTATACAGGGTTGGTTTGCAGGAAGAAACCTGGCAGTGTCTCAAGTGATAACCAAGTATGTTCTGTGGGTGGATGATGACTTCATCTTCACTGCGAACACTAAGTTGGAGAAGATGGTGGACGTCCTAGAGAAGACATCTCTAGATCTGGTGAGATTCATCCCCAGATACAATAGAGTG
The DNA here is from genome assembly GCA_038501795.1 of Pseudopleuronectes americanus. Classification (NCBI taxonomy): domain Eukaryota; kingdom Metazoa; phylum Chordata; class Actinopteri; order Pleuronectiformes; family Pleuronectidae; genus Pseudopleuronectes; species Pseudopleuronectes americanus. Next base: position 13,795,352 of record CM076725.1, read on the forward strand.
TATCTGCTGATTTAATGGTGATTTATTTATTAATGTATCTATAAATAACGCACCCAAGAGGATGAAGAGCACTCTTGTGTCCATTGGGCCCATAATGCTAAAGCAAGGCTCTTTCCAGCTGTCATTCACTTCTCCCTCATTTGGCAGGAATAGGGAAATGCCCTAAAAACTAATTTGCCATTTCTGGAGATCTACGAAGAAAAACAGACACGTACTTAGAGGCCGCATTGGAAACTTCTGTTGCCATGACAACATGATGTCCAAACCTCTGTTTTGAAATAGAAATAACGTCGTCAGAATTAGGGATGTGTACTTTTCTTTTTTCGAAGCTGTATTATAAAGTGTAGACTTTATATCTTATAATTATAGCTTATTTCTTGTTTGCAAGTATCCCCAGTCCTAACCTTGCCACGTAACGACTGTAGGTTGGGGGTGCAGTGAGAGAGGTGACAGGTTACACTGCAACATACCGTCACACCCTCTCAGTGGAGGAAGGAGGAGAGGAGGGCGACTGTTTACACGTCAGAACTGGCTACCACCATGTCGTCGAGGAATTTCCCAACTGCGTGGTTGCTGATGCTGTCATCAACTTCTTCATGGGCCGGACATACAAGGTGCAGCAGGTGGGCTTCAACCCCCGCATGTCACGGCAGGCTCATCTGGGTGAGTCTATCTGTATGTAGCTGCCGAGTTGCCTCAAGTTAAAAAGCCAGAAAACTAAACCTTCTTTTGATGCTGCAGAGTTCTTCATTGACGCTCTGGGCTCCCTCCACATCGCCTCCTGCAGCGACGTCATCATAAACCATGCATCAAAGATCAAACTCCCCTGGGGTGAAACAGACGCACAGAAGGCCTACCAAAAGTTCCGTTACACCAAGGGTGAAAGCAACATTCATAGTGAAGACTTCTACTTCAAGAACAGGTTTCAGTGCCAGACTGGTAACTGACCAATATCGCAGTTTGGTCTTCACCAAACTCTGTGGGAATATCCCTTGGGAGGGTATCTACAGATGATTAACCTATGAGCTAAGAGTCAAGGCCAAGGTGAACATAGATATGGTCCAGAAAATATGTTCCAAGATATCTACGCAAATAATGAGGCTAGAGAGACTAAAGCTTATATTGATCAGAAAAATAATGAAACGCAAAGTAGAGGTATGACTGAATATATAGACACAACCTTAAACTATATGGAAAATGGTCTGTGTTTATATAGGGCTTTTATAGTCAACTACTCAAGGAGATTTACACACAAATTCAAACCACAATCACAACGGACGTCCGGGGAGCTCTGAGTAATGTGTTGGGCAGCTATGATACATCACAACAACACTTCAGAGCGCGTCTACTGGAGGATAAACCCCAAACATCCAAAAGTTATCTCCTCATTTTCTTGGTATGAGGGTGCTTGTGTCTAACACGTTGGTCCAAAATCCTCCAGGTATATTCACTTGGGTTGAGATCTGGTCCCAGCACAGGTCAAAGAATATGACGCACTTACTCAAACCATTCATTGACCCCTCAAACCCCATGGGTGGTCCACTGTCATCCTGTTTCATCACTTATTATAAGGATTTTCTATTAATGTAACGCCTGTTTGCCTATTTGTATTATGTAAATTCTGTCTATGTCGAATTCTACCTATGCCTGCCTATGTTAACTGTAAGCTTTTATCCACTCCCCGGTTGTTTTTTTGCTGTTTTCATGAATTAATTTGTACATATTTGAACATTAGAATTCATACAAACATTAGCACTGATCCAGAGGCGAGGAGGGTTTTTCAATGCTGGAATATTTGTGAATCATTTGCTTAAAATCATCATGCTGCTTAAAAAATGTACTAGTGTGTTAATTGTTCACCTGTTTGCAAATGTATGAGTACATTTAATATTTAACTTGATATGTAAAAGAACTTTGTCTTAACACTGTAACTTTGAATAAGCCTCCCTGTTTGCAGCTATGATTGAAAACTTTGCACTGGCTATGGAGAAAATATTTAAAGCTTTCAGATGAGAAGTCAGATGAGCATACCTAGATATTGATGTTTCTAGGACGTTTTTGAATTTATAGTTCCTCACTGTAAGCGCTAAAGGGACAAAGTGTTGGAACATGTCTTGTTCGGCAAATCAAATGCTTTTTGAGTGAGTCTTTATTACGATGTACAAATGAGTAATTTAACTTTTAATATGCTGGAGATTATTTTTGTACTTTTCTGTTTGAATAATTAAAGCGAGGAAATAATAAAGCTCATCGTGCAAATGACTTTGTGTCTGACAAAAGTGAGTGGGAAATATACAACTGTTCGACCATGACACAGGTAAACATTCCGATCAGAAACATTGTATGAGTGTGCACAGAATAAAATTTCCACTTTTCAGCAGAAACCCTGAGGAGCTAGTCCGGACAGTATATGAGCATAATATAACTCTAGGCAGGATTATCTAAAGCATCATCAACATCTTCATCATAACAATCATCTTGTCTCTTTGCTGCAGCTCTGGACAAGTACAAGATGCTAATATACTTATATGGACTATGGATTCAATATTGCATTCAAAATGTTAATGAACTTAGTATAATGATGTATGCACAGTTCAATCTGAATAATAACCATCAAGTACTCTGTTAAACCACTGTGTAAAGGGTATCTTAGATATGAAGATGTGTTACATGGCTCCAAGGCCTGGTGGCGCTGACGGCTTCTCAAACATTATTTTTGAGATCCAAAAATATGAATAGTTCAAACAATCTCCAACTCAAGCAACAATAGTGAGCGTATGAGTGCACATTGTTGAATTAAATATCTGATAATATTGGTATTGTTGTTCCAGTACTGGATTTAAGTGAGTATTGAGGATTTGAGTTTGTTACTTTGTTGACTGTCATGTGTCCTCAGGGTAAATTACTTGCCATTCCATCATTTCACCACAAGATGGAAACAAAAGACCAAGGAGAAATATCTCTAGATGAATTACTTCATGCTCTGGTACTTAAAAGATGTTACCTAAATTAGTACTGGTAGGAGGAGAGAGAGAAGTAGTGGTGTAGTAATAGTAGTTGTAGTCATTTAAAACTACTAATGAGCAGTGTTAACAGGAAGAATGTCTGCTCCACCATATCTTGTTGTTGCTTTTTTTATTAGAAACAACTTGATGTCGTAACCTCTTTTGAAAACATTTTGTTCCTCTATAGTCCACATTCTCTTTTTGTCTGACGTCACAGACACTGTGACAGAAGCATTATTTCTTTTCTTTTTTTCATTTTAATATGTTGATTTCTCCATTTTTAACAACCTTGTATGTGAACACATTTTCATAGGTAAATCAAAGCTTGTCATTAGTGTGCTGACCTCCTTGGAGTCGTTTGTGTGTGTGTGTGCGTGTGTGTGTGTTAGTAGGTCTGCCGGTAGAATCTGGCGTGGTAAACATTTGGCCAGAGCCTTGTATACCATGTTTTAATTGAAGTGGACTACTTCCTGCCAATTAGTGAAACCCTCCTTGAGCTTTAAAGAGAAAACCCAAAGGGGGCAGTGTCTAGAGGCCTCTTTGAAATATGGAAAAAAAACATAATAACTTGGCTATCCAACATCAAGCAGGGAAATAATTAGTTTTTTTTTGTCCTGGTTTTGAGCTCACACTACATGTAGCTTTATCAGGTCAAGGTAGCAGGTCTCGTATGAGGAGCAGTGGAGGGGAAAAGCTGTATTTGTTGAACAGCAGAGGGCAGCATGGTGGTAAAACATATCTTCAAGTTGTTGTGACTATATGTACATCTGGAAAAAGATTCATGTTGCATGCTGAACAAAGCAGAAAGCTCCGGGACAGATGACCTGGTCTTGATTCCCCAATTTCATTCCTTTCTGTTGCACAAATCCCTGTCTCATATGAATCCTGTATTTTTCTTCTTTCATTAAGTCTCGGTGCAGATTCTCAGGTAAGCGTCACTTCACCAAATACAAAGACTGCTCTTCTTCTCTGCCCACTATCTGGCAGACTGGCATGCTTCACATTCCACACCATCTTTCCTCCTCAAATGTGTCCATATTTAATAACCACGCTCGCCCAAATATTGATGTAGACACCTATTACGCAGTTTCCTTTGATATTTAATACATTTTGTTTATAATCACTGCAAATTCTTCTTTGGGGACACATTCATTGTCAAAACAGCCCCTGGTTGTCACAGTTGCTGATAAATGTAGTATTTTGTGCAGCCTCTGTGGAGTTAAAAGCCAGAATGGTTTTAAGGCTGCATGGGATTTCGTTTAATGTACATATTTGCATATTCCAGCACATATTTATTTAAAAAACAAAACAAGATATAAATATACAAAGTATTTAAACAAAATATTCAGTGCACTTTATGTATAATTATCCATATTGAAAAAGACAAACAGAAACTAAATAAATATCTCTATGGTAAGGTTCCAGCATATATGACAATAGAAAACAGGCAGAAATTACACACAACTGATATCTGTCATATACAAGTAAAAAACATTTTTCAGATGTGTTTATACTGAATATATGATTGTATGTTGTTGTTTCTGCATCATCGACAGCTTTCCGAATGTGTTTACGGATTAAAGAGTGACACGGTGGACTCTTATGGAAACTAGTTAACACTGTAATATAATTTGAATTTAAACTCATGACATAGTGCTACATCAGGCTACTGCTTCTTTGAAACACTGGTGTACAATACAATCTGGGGAAACAAATGAAGAAGTCCTGACTCCCTCCGCCATTTTAGTCCCAGACAGTTGGTTAGAAGAAGGATGGTTCCTCCACGTCCTCATACCCAAACAGTTGTGGTGTTCTCTGGAGGTTTTTCCTACAGTAAACAACATCATGATTTGTTTACAACGATCTAAGCAAATAAAAGTATATTGTACATTTGTGAAAATGTCTGCTTGCTATCTTACCCTCTGTTGCTGAATATACATCACAGCGTCGTGAACGGTGACGAAGATATGTTGAGGATTCATGTGGTTCATCAGACCGCTGGATGTTAGGATCTTTAAGACACTCTCTAAAGGAACAGAAAACCCCGATCAACACTCAATCATTTCATGCAGGCGAAATTTGACAAAAAGTATTCTGTGTTTAAATATCATCCTTACCATTGCAGTTGGCCAGATACACATGTACTCCAACCTTCTGGCATTCAGTGCACATCTGCAAAAGCAACAGATCATGTAGACACAGTGAAAAAAGTGATGGAGAAAAGCCTATACAGTGAAGATGACACCATGTCGTGCTCTATGCACCTCACCTGTGTGAAGAGTCTTGCTCCAGCAACATCGACGAATATCACGCTGCTGCAATCGATTAACACTGCCTGGACGTCGCTGTCAGGCATTTCTGCAGAACAAAATATAAATTCTAGCTTTCCTTAAAATGATCTGAAGCACAGGAGCAATCACAGGAATCTAAAGCTAATCTAAGAAAAATGCAGAATTCGAAATACAGTGATAGTTTTTGGAACCCATTTATTTAGTTTCATCATTACTAACCTGATTTAAAGAAGTCGTTTTCTGAGGAATATGATGTGTTTGCGATGCCTCTTTCCTACGCAGGAGGAGGGCGAACAATAAGACATTTTTTAATTCAATAACATCTCACAGTGTGTTTGGTCTGAGCTCTGGCAGTGTTCACAGTAGCGTACCACGGTGTTGATGGTGGCCTCTCTCTCCCGTTTCTCCAGGGCTTTCTTGGCCTTCTCCCAGCTGCGGATCTTCTCTGGCGTCAGGCCCAGCAACCTGCTCATCTCCTCCCTGAAGAAGCTACGGTTGCCATAGTAAATCGGCCCATTGTACGTGAGGATCTTCACTCCAGGCACCTCATAGCACTGCAATATTATAATTGATGAAGAAATAAGAAATGCAAATCCAAAATTACAGTAAATGTTCTCAAACTGTCATGAAGTGGAGTGTTTATTTGCTCAAACTGGAGCAGCAGGAGTACCTTGCTGTGTTTCTGCAGAGGTCTGTAAATTTCGGTGTTGCTGGCTCGGCCAAGTACTGAACAACCGGCCCTGTGGAATCATGGGAAAAACATTGTTAAACGTGATCTACTTAGACTGACAGACATGATGTGGTGTGTCTCTAAAAATGTTTTTTAGAAATGTCCTTTACTCTATATGTTTTAATATCTCAATAACAGATGCAGATGAGTGTGCTGTTAGTCCAGATATACACCAGATTTGGCAAAGGTACTAGCTGGGCTGGAACTCAATATTGACATTGTGCAGAGGGAATGGAAACGTACCTTTGTGTGCGAAAGATAACAGTCATCATGGAGAACACCACTCCAATGGCTAAACCAAGATCCACGTTCAGCACCACGACAGACAGCCATGTCACCAGCCAGACCATCTGCACAAAGACCAGACCGATAAAACATGACGTCACGTCAGGTTCTAATAATTGCAAAAAACAGCAGTCAGGTTGAAAAGAAGGAGGATGAAGGTGATTTATCTGATTTGCCTCCTGTGCTCATTGCCCCATAGCTGATTGATGTGTTTTCTCATTTACTAGAGTGGCATTCATTTCTTATAGCGTTGCAACTGTTTTGCAGTTACTGTTTGAATAAACAGTGCATGCATCATCAGTTTGTGACCAGACTGCTCAGCTGATACAAACTGTATAAAAACGGTGTAAATTCTATTGAATAATCCAGCAAAATAATTCAGTGAGTTTGATTTTCATGTCGCCGTCTTCCATTTTACATCTATGAATAACAGAGGGAAAAAGCTGCTGAAAGGAATATTGTTTCACTATAGATAGCATGAATTTAATACAGTTTTTTTATGTTTTAAACTTGACCAGGATAATATGATCTACTATGTCAAGTTAGTATACAACCCAGCAATCTGTGCCTTATGGATCAGTTGTTGTCCAATGTCTTATTAGGGAGCTGATTAACCATCCTGCCTCCACTCTCGTGTTTTACTCCTATATGTGGACCTCATGGCAGAAAACACTCATGTCTCTCTTGTAGTGCTGATAAATGGCCTTACGAAATCCACCTTGCTGATCCTCCACAGCTCAGGTAGGTCCTGGAACTGCAGAAACATCTGCCGGAGGCTGGTTACGTTGATGCATGCCAAGACTGCCTGAGCACAAAGAGATAAAGGATGTGGTGAGTGAACGTTCCCCCACTTGTCCTCTGTCCCATGTTTGCTAGAGACACAAACACATCAAATGCACCTTGGGTAGGAAGTAGAACAGAGGTCCAATCAGCAGCAGGACAATCAGAACGACCAGACTGGTGAACAGGCCGGAGAGCTGCAGGAAAACACACACACACACAAACACACAAACACACACACACACAAACACACAAACACACACACACACACGTATGAATATCTCAGCGTGACTATAAGCTTTGCTCCTCATTAGCTGCATTTTCTTTTGCAAAATAAAAGTTTGAAAAATGAGCAATTTAAAAAAACTTTAATATTGATGTAATATTAAGCTTTTAAAGCTAATAAGCTTAAATACAGGTACAATCAGATATTGATAACGATCGAACAATGAGGTATAGATTTGAAATCAGCGTTTGTATTTCTCCGTTTAGCGTTAAGATGAATTTGCTGATCACAATTAATTGTATAGGATTAATTGCTGCTGCCTCTAAAGTGTCAGGTTATGGAATCATTTAAATATATTGTCTGTCCTTATTTTAAATGATCTTTGAATTGGTTTGGAATAACTGGGACATTCAGATGACAGAAGTTACTGTAAATCATGTGCTCTACCTGTGTGTATCCTCCAGCGCTCTCCAGAATGTTAGTGGTGGCCAGAGTGGCCGAGCTGGGGAAGCAGGTGAAAAACGAGGACACGGTGTTTGAGATGCCGTGAGCCAGCAGCTCCTGAAACCAAACACAGGGTTCAACAGAGAGTCAGCAGATTGCTGAGATTCCAACCAGCAGCTATTTCTTCCAATTCTCACACCTTACCTGGTTGGGATGGATGGAGTATCCATGTTTATCAGCATAAATCATGGCCAGTGAAACCGACACAGCGTAACCAACAAACGTTATGGCTATTGTGTCTCCAGCAATGTCAGGTAAAGTCTGCAAGGCAGGCATCCGTGGCTGTGGAAATCTGAGGATGAGAGAAACCAAAATCATTTAAAGGTTAGTATTTCCTTATTTAATATCTCCTTAGACATAATGCATAAACACAATACATCCTCGTGCAATTATAAGTCCATTTTTCTAGACATAATATTCTGCCTGTGGTGAAAAGTGTATACTATGCATTTTTATGTATTCTTGCTCTAACAAGTGAATTTGCCCCTTATCTTATCTTATCTTATCTGATAGTAATTTAGTATTTTACAAATTGAAAATAAACAAAACGTACCCAGCTGGGATGTGACCAACTATTTCGATGTTGTAAGACGAGTCCAGTGAGGAGGCATAGGCCACAGCTGTAGCAACAATCACCTGAAGAGTGAAGAATAAAAAACTTATAATGTCTTCCTTGCATAGTAAATATCATATACACACTCATACAGCCACTTGACCAACCGTGAGGATCTCCACAGGAATGGGTGTGCGCAGGCGGTGCCGGTAACGCATGTTGATCTCCTTCACTGGGACCAGGACGGCCAAACACACCAGGGAGATGAGCAGCTCAGCCATGTTGGTGTGAGGCAGATTCTCCATCACTGACGCTAACGTCTGAACACACAAGTTTGTGAGCTGTGAGAAAAACAGACCGCATGTTGGATCAGAGCATCGAGGCCTCGTTGTGAAGCGCTGCTTACCTTGAAGAGGGAGAAGGTCCCAGTGTGGCGAGGTAGCCGCAGGCCCAGCATGCTTTGCAGCTGGGAGATGGTGACATGGAAGGCAGCAGCACTGGTGAAAGCCTTGACGATTGGCTCTGACAGATAGGTGGACAGGAAGCCCAGCTGAAGCCCACACATGCAGAGCTGTGACACAAGACATCAACGAAGCATCGTGAGCTTTGTCGGAGTGTGACAGTCTTTACAAACAGTTAAGTCTGAAGTCCCATTTGTTTTATTATTTCATTTTGTGATTACTGCCTTTACCATGATAATCCCTGAGAGTAGTGCTACAGCCGAGGCCACTCCGATCCTCTGGGCCTCGAAGTCAGCCGCCTCAGACGAACTGGAGTTAAGTCCCAGAGGACTGGGAACCAGCTGCTCCACCACGGAGCCAGTCATCAGACTCACCACAGCGAAGGTACCTTAGAAAGGATCCATCATCTCAGTACCAGGGGGCTGACAGTCGGATTTCCAAATGCATGCATGAGATAATGTTTGTGCTTAAGGCAAAGCGATCACATAAAATGTGTTAAACAATGCATTTTCTAAAGTAAACAACAGACGTTATGTGGGCATGGGTTTTACCTGTGGACACATGGCGACCTGTGCCAAAAAACATATAGATGATCACAGGGAAGAAGGAGGTGTAGAGGCCGAATATTGGTGCCACTGACGTGAGTAAAGCAAAGGCCATGCCTGTTCAGTGAGGGACATTTAAAATAAGAGTTAACAACAAACAAAAAAAGAATTCACTTCATCAATGTTCACAACTTAAATATGCTAATTGTATACAAGACAATAAATTAAGAAAAGAGAAAGTATTTATCTTCACTTTTAATGTTAATTTTATTGTCATAGTTGCACTTCATTACATATATTTCATTTCCATATGTGCAGTCAAGTTATAATGTATATATTCTGCTCACATTCTAATCTATTTTATGTCGATTTTTAAATTTCCTTTTGTTTATATTTGCATGTTTACTTATTTATTACATCTGATCTTTACTCATGCAACATAATTAATTGTGGGATTATAAAGGTATTATTTTATTTTACATATTGTTGTGATTATTATTATGATCATGACTATTCATAATCTATTATTAATAATCATCACAATAAGCATACTAATAATAAGACAATATTTGCTCAATTTATTCCGAAATTAAATCGTTTTACAATTATACAGCAACACAATATTTTTGATGATGTTTAATTTAGTAACTCATTAATTAATCATTTAATGAATTGAGTGGTTGACTCACCCTGCGGGATGTGCAGGATCCCCACAGTCAGTCCGGCCACAGTATCTCCTAAGATCCACTTCCTGAGCCTGTAGCTCGGCAGCCACCTGAAGATGGGGACTCTCTCCCTGAGCAGGTGGAGCCAGGCCCGCCTCGAGCACCTGCACCTCCCGGCCAGCCGCTCCCGGAGCCGCACGCTGCCAGCCCCGCTGTCCTCGGAGCCGTAGGCCTGCTGGAAGCGGTCCTCCGTGTAGATGTTCCTGTACACGGCCACCGACGCGCTCATCGTGTTCCTGCTGAGGTGGAGGCTCATGCTGTGGAGTCAGTGGAGTCGGTGATTATACATATATAGCAAACTCAGCTGTGACCTCAGGATCCATTGTGTTTTCCTGTCAGACCCTCAGCAGCCAATGACGTGGCTCAGAGCTCTAACTTTCTTTTTTTTTGTTACAGTGTTGAACAACTTTTTTTTCTCCTCCACCTCTTGGCCCTGCCTCACAACATCAAGGTGTGCTGGCCCCTTTTTTTTTACCATTAATCCTCTGGGTCCTACTGCTAAGAGTGTTTTTATTTTTTCAGAAAATAAAACTTCAGACCCTTCAGACACACAATCTGCTTTCCCTACACCCACAACCCCTCCTCCACCTACACACCCCCCCTCTGCCCTGCACACCCCTGTCCTCCCTCACCTCCTGCCTCCTGAGAGCTGTGCGGGAGGTACAAGCTCAGGAGAGGCACAGTTGACTTATACAATGTAAAGCACTGTGAAACGCCCACAGGGATCAAAGTGATATTGTTGCTGGGGATGAGGTGTAACTTCAAACCACCGTCTGTTAGCAAGGGGGTTCATTTCCGAGAAGGATGGATGTCTGTAATGGGTAGGGGAGTTTAAACTGTGTGGCCGTAAGGAGAAGGGTCCGGTACCCGTGAGGCCACCTGTGAAACCCAATCACACATGGCCGCCTGGTTCATGGATCAAACTGCACATTGACTCTGATCACAGATCTCGTGGGAGGAGTGAGATGTTGTTCTTTGTCTCGCAGGAGCGAATAAAAGGGAGCTCTGGATGATTGTAACATAAAATAGATCAATCTGGATCTATGCTTTTTTATAAAGTTTATAAAATGTGTCTGACATCACCATCAGATCAGACTAAAATTGAGATGTTCTCATATGTTTGAGTGAGCACGAGGCAGAGGGTAATTGTGAAAAAAAAGAAAATGGAGAATGTATTTTTGAATTATGACCTGATATTGGTTCTTTGAATGAACCTCCACCCTCTCACCAGTGACCCTCCCCATCCCATGAGGCTACGTGAGGCAGTGCAGGCCATGCCACCATTTCCTATTGTTGCGCAGGACAACACCCAAGGATTTGAGCTTGAATGGGCCGAGACCTTGGGCAGAAGGAACGTTTGAAGCTAGAAATTTAAAATAAACCTTGCTACACATCAAACAATGATTACAAAGCATTGCATTGCAACATTGTATCTGTTAAGTTGTTTAATATTTATTGTGATTCAAGGATACAGTGTATTTTACTGACATCGTCAACTTCACTACAAACAGTGACAATGTGAAGTATATAAAATGCTGGAGCCGAGGTAGGGAGGTCGCACCGACACACATACTCAACCAATCACGGGTCAGTCTCAGCTGTGAATCATGATGTTTTTATAGCAGCCAATAGCTAATGTTAAACCTGCCAGAAAACAGGAACTTGATAATAGATCAGAGTGATAAGAACTTCCTAAAAATGAGAGATAACATCTTTGAGAAAAATGTATTTGACGTGTGTATACAGACTTTTTTTTCGTTTTATCCATGTCCCAGACCCTTAACAGCCAGGTACCTAAAAGAGATACAAAATAATGGACATGAACTCATCATTTAGATTTGTGTCTCTTCCTCAGTGCAGATGATGTCACAATTAGCAAAGGAGGTTTAGTCATCAGCGACAATAAGAGACAGGTTCAACGATTCAACTGTGATAAACGTCTACATTTCTTTTCCAGGATGAGTGTTCATTCTAAATTGCTGTTGTGTTTCTGTGCAGGAGAAAACATTGCTGGTGATGTATTTGAAGCCACACAGTTAATGGGTGAAAGGTCCAGGGGGAGATTTGGCCTACCTCTAATAAGCTAAATGAAATAAACAGGCACACAGCATTGTTATTGTTCCAGTGTCATATTCCTAGAATTTCTGTGTCTCTGGTGGAGAGGAGGCACAGTGATATAAGGAATTTCCTCCAAATGCCAGGAATGTGTTGCCATTGTGTTGATCAGCTCCTGAGGATTTATGAACATACCGACGGCCTGGTGTGTCTGCGGGCTGTTTAAACAAGATATTAATCAGTGGTAAAATGAACAATGTGCTGTTGGGAAAGGAAATGGAGCGTTAACCCCGAACCAGAGACCAAACCCCTTCTGCCCCATCCAAACACGGGCAGCACTTTATGAATTTCTAACAATGACAATGTGAATACCTGAGTGGCACAGCCAGACACAAAGTACACAACTGAGCCATTCATATAGCGCAGCGTGCGCACAATTAGCCCAGCAGCACCAACAAACAGGGTCTCAACACCTTTTTCGTGTCCACAAGATGTGTCAAGTGATATGACCTGTTTTTTTTTAACACAAACTTGCGTGTTTTAAATGTGAAGTCCCAGGTTTTAATGGCTGGAGTAAGATGAAAAGGAACAATCATCTGTTATTCTGTGGTTTGTGTTTCCAGTTGTGTTTCGTGGCGTGTTGTCGCGCTTTGTTCGACAACTCTAGTTGTGTTTTGGCAGCATAAACCTTGTGATCCCGCTTTGCTTGTTGCATTAGCATTAATCAAATTGTAAAAATATCTCGCCCGCCCTGTCTCCTTCATGCTGAGTGTGTGTCGTGATCTTACAGGGTCTTTGTTTTGCTCATGTCCAGGGAGAGGCTCCAGTCATTTTTGTAGGCTATAGTTCCTGCTATTGTTCTTTATCTGCTTTATGGGATGCTTGTCCCGACCCCCCACGGCACGCTGCTTTGGAAATGACCTTGTCTATGAAGCTGACTACTGGCAGCCTCTCCTTGTCTCCCTGTCTCCTTACCTCTCCCATCCCTTTCCGCCCGGTGCTCGTCTCCATCCATTAGAGCCTGTCCAGACCAGTTTACATTGTTTGACTTCGTGATTCAGGCCTGGGTGCGGAATTCTTCCTGTCGGTTCGAGAAGTCGTTGTGATATGTCACTCACACCATACAAAGTTTCTGCTGGGGTTAAGAGCCGAGCACAACCCAGGAATTTGTCATTCGGCTTTTTGATGTGCATGGAAACAGGAATTTTTTACAGTGGCCTTTCAAGCGCCGTTATTTAGGCAAAACAATGATCACACAATACTTGCATTTTTTAACTTTTTATTCGTCTGCTAACTCTTCTTGACTGTACCTGAAATAACAACACATCATAATCAAAATTGTTTTAGTCAAAGCTCTGTGGAGAATCTCCTTCCCATTATGTTAATATTCTTAGTTCTCCTACATCTGTCAAGTGTCACAGATTCTCATTTCTCTCATATTCTCCAGTTGTGCTTGCGTGAGTCCAGTACGAGTGAGCCGTGGATTTCCCTCTCATTCCTGATGAACGTCTCCTGACCTCCACCACACCTCCACTGGTCATGGCCATTTATCAACCATCTGGGTCATGCATCTCCTGGGCGGGTGAGGCAGAACATGTCTACATCAACAGGCTCCCGAGGGACTGTGCTGACGCGTCCTCTCACAATTCCTCCACAATCAAGTTTTATGTTCTCATTGAGGTTCAAACAAAGATGATGCTGTTTCCATTTAAATGAGGTGTGGACATGTTACTGGTTACTGGTGAGGGACCCATTTAAATGAGGTGTGGACATGTTACTGGTTACTGGTGAGGGACCCATTATGCCACATTACTCTGCAATGGGCCGGATATCCACACTACTCCAAAGTAGAGCTGCTGAAATGGTAAAAGTTGGAAACTCTGGTTTAGTTTGAAAACTCCGGCACAGGGTTTTTGTTTTGACGGGCAGAAACGAATATGTTTAGAAACAATAATGTAGAGATTGGGTATTTTTGGTCTAGGCCTATGCTGATTCGTCAGACTCCTATCACATTAAAATCTGCCTTCAAGCTCTACAGCACGTTCAGAGTAATTTTAGCATAATTTCCTATATTATTGCAACTGATAATAAATAAGTTATATGTACTAAACCATGCAGGGGAGCTGAGTTTGACCTATAGAGGCCCCTAGGTTGACTGGAGAGTCTGGTCATAGGATGTGTCCCTTTCTAGCCCATGCCAAAGCATTGTCCAGTTCAAGTACACGGCGGCGACACAGCCTTGAGCCACATTGTGAGCATTCACATTCACATTGTCTGCTTCACCTCAATACTTCTGTCAACACTGGATTCACTTTCAGCTGCAAAGCGCTTACAGTGTTTAACCCAAACGGTGAAACATTCCCCTGGTTTGTCATTCAAAGCCTTCAGGCAACACCCTTATACTTTGATTAGTTTTATAACTGGTGGATGTAGACTAGAGAAAAACAAGAAGCTCCCTAATCAGTCAACATTCAATAATAGGCTTGAAAATAGAGAAAGATCTCCATGTGAAAAGTGAGGGTTGAAAATGTCTCACTTTATTCATCCTTCCATCCTTCCATCTTTCCATCCTTCCATCCATCCATCCATCCATCCATCCATCCATCCATCCATCCATCCATCCATCCATCCATCCATCCATCCATCCATCCATCCATCCATCCATCCATCCATCCATCCATCCATCCATCCTTCCATCCTTCCATCCTTCCATCCATCCTTCCATCCATCCATCCATCCATCCATCCATCCATCCATCCATCCATCCATCCATCCATCATCCATCCATCCATCCATCCATCCATCCATCCATCCATCCTTCCATCCTTCCATCCTTCCATCCTTCCATCCATCCATCCATCCATCCATCCATCCATCCATCCATCCATCCATCCATCCATCCATCCATCCATCCATCCATCCATCCATCCATCCATCCATCCATCCATCCATCCATCCATCCATGCATCCATCCATCCATTATCTATACCGCTGATGCTTTTGAAGGTCACAAGGTGAGACGGAGCCTTGCTGACATTGAGAGAGAGAATTAGTTCATGTGACTTAAAACTACTCTCGGACAACCAGATATTCAGTCACAGCAGTTAAGGCAGATGAGATTTTGCGCTGATCCACCGTGCTGACTCTAGGAGACTTTGCTTTGTGCGTGAGACTTGGTGAAGTGGGTCCTTGAGAGTCAGCGGTGCAGCGAGGCTCACCTCACTCTTGGTTCACAGCAGGCGGGTGGTGCTCACTGCCCCTTCAATGTTGACTCAACAGTTTTTCAGCAGTTTGATTTGTGTGCACCACAGCAAAAAAAAATAAAGATATGATTCTGGTTTAATGCAGTGAAAGCATAGAATTTAATTGAATGTGCTCAAAGCATTGCTGGTGCTCCATATGGTGCTCAAGCCACTGACCTCCTCATCCCTCAATCACTGCTCATACGGTCCGTTCTATTTGTAGACAACCGTTCCCTGGACCCCTCCCCTAAAAAGGGTTCGTCCAATCAGAGCTTAGCAAATGTAACCCAGCTCATTTGTGCTAGTTATGAGCGACATAATGAAAAAGTAACCGAATTCTACAGTAAAATCTTTTGAAACTTGACATACTGACAGTATGGGTCACCATCAACAACATTGTGGTGAAAAACCTGGGTCACCTATAAAGTTTAAAAAAAAAGGGGGGGGATATGATATGAGCAGGTTATGAATACGATAATGAAAAAGTAGCCAGGCAGTGATAGGCCCACATGTTGCACCAAAAAATTGGAGCGTCTGTGTATCAGGCTCAGCTCCACTGGTGCCTGGCACAAAACTCACACTGCAGCAAAAGCACCATGTTCTTCCGGCTGCTGGACCGGGATCTGCAATCACCAGCACCAACCGTCTCTATGGGACTCAACAAGCAAACTGTAGATTTCCTTCAAAAAGGTTAAGGTTTCTTTAAGTTTGTTACGGGGGATAGGATTACACAATAATTCAAACAGCATTCTCACAGGCAAAAAAAAACGAATCTGCAAGTTAGATTGACACCTTCTTATGTCTTTTTAAAATGAAAGCTAAAGTATCCAAATTTAAATCTGCTACCGTTGAAGTTTAGCTGGCCTCGCTGAGTGTGGTTGAATGGATCCTAATGATTTGAACTTCTCCCTGAATGATATAGTTTGCTTGCACACAACTGGATGGCTGTTTAAAAGCGTCTTACTCTGCTATACAAGAGGTGACTAAGATACTCTAATTGTTTGATCATGTGTTACTCCACAAGAGTTTTCCTGCAGAACACTTGGAAACCCCTTAATTAAACCAAAATGTGAGAAACATGAAAGTTTTCATGAGATGTCCAAAATAGACAACACACTGGAAAATATTATTCATTTTCAGTTGTAATCTTTTAGCATAGTAATGAAGAGGCTGATCACAGTAGGGGAGCGTGCTCAGTTGCAGTAGGGATCGTATCCAGTCACAGTTTCTTATGTAACTCCTATTGCCAGTTAGTCATCCTGACGTCAGCCTGCGAGTTCTGTGGAAGAGTTCACAGAGCTGCTGCATCACCAGACAGCCTCTGCAGCACGTACCCGGCTGTAAGCTCCAGGGTGGAGGGAAGGGAGACGTGGGCCCGGAGCTGTAGTGGCAGCCGCTGCCAGACGGCCTTCCTGCCACGATGTGCCATCCCTCATGCACACACGTCTGACGCCTAGAAAAAGTAAAACAAGGGCGAGGGCTATTGTATTACTCCACATTGGGCAAGAAGTCAGAACCAGTGCAAAAAACAAGCATCTGATGAACTGTTACATCCAGACAAAGCAACATAACTAATGTGTGGGGCAGAAAAATCTGTTAGGTTTAAAGATGGATGCATCGTTTGGTGGAGTTTATTTTATATATTGTAGCTGATGAATCATCACAATGTGGTCATGTGAGCGTCACGTAAATAACACATTAAAAATAATAGTCACATAATCTACATGGCAGTGAACCATGTAGCAATCATTCATCTCAGAAATGAGTGTCTGATGTTTTGGGTTTGCTTCTGTCATCCACACCTTTGTTTTGAGACAAACGATCGAGCTGGGCCCAGATCAGATTCAGTATATTATGATGTCATCTCTAGAGGCTTTCATTTTTGTATTTTCTCCCCTCTTTCCTCACCCTTCTCTCCTCTCCTCTTCTCTTCTGTCCTCACCTCTCCTCTTCTGTCCTCTCCTCTCCTCTCCCCTCTCTCCGCTCGCCTCTCCATCACCTTTCCCTTGCTCCCACCCGTACTTATTCAGCATCAAATGCCACCCGTGGCTCCGGCTGGGTGGCCACCAGCTTCTCATTTCCTCTCATGCTCTCCAGCCATTCAGTAGTGGCGTGCTCCGTCAGGGCTGAGCGGACCCCAGGGAGTCCACCAGAAGCCTCCACTAGGCGCTCACCGCCGCTTCCTGCTCATTTAAGAGAGCCCTCCGAATGGAGCACCATTGTCCTGACTGTTATCTGATGGCCCCACTCAGCAGGCAGACAAAGCCAAGGGCCTGGGCGCTCCCCCCACCTCACTGGATGTGATGAGACTCTCCCTGATTTATTTTCTCTTCTTTTTATGTTACACATGTCAATAGAAGAAAAGAGTTCTGCAAACACCGATAGATGCATCAAAGCACCACATATTTTCTGGACATTTAAAGGAATTATAACCAACACAGACCTGTCGAGAAAAGCTATTTTGTGCAGGTCAAAGTATTATTTACAGGTTATTATTAAAGTTGACTTTGAAAACACACTGAAAGTTGTGCAAATCAAGCAAATATTATTACTTTGATTTTAAAAAGCAGAAAATTGTAACAATTCACCCGGGCAACCAGACCTGTCACATCAGGAAAGGGGTCAAACAGACAGATGTTAAATACATAAGAGTTTTTGTATCTTATTTATAGGATATTAAAGTATGAGCTTTAAGTCATGGGTTGTCAAGTCAGTCCGACATGACACAAGTCTGTTGACCTTGTTCCAACTGACCAGATTCAAGATCTCAAAACAGGAAATTAAAGATTTGTGTTGAAAAAGAGGATAAAATTTAAAGCTTCAGTTGTGTTATTCTAGAAATAGACACATTTAGGGTTTTCAAATGTATATTCCCCCAGTTTTCTCAACTCAACTTTATCGATGTCATAATTTCAGTTTTTTTCCTACAGAATTTTTGTTTTGTTAGAGTTGTTATTTATATTTTATGCTTTTATTTTGATATTATAGAATACTTTCGAAGAGAGGGGCGGTATTTTGTCATGGGAGCTTTGTTACTCAAAATCTTTTGAAAAAAAAGGTATTAGAATGTGTACAGCACATGACAACCAAAGGTGTCAGTTTAGGTAACAAAATAAAAAAACAAGCCTCTGTGTTGTTTATTTGTTTATTTGTTTGATGACTTGTGTGAGAAAAATCTAGATTTATCACATAAAAGGTACAAATCTGCATCTAATGTACCAGTTTATATCATGACATGAGATCAGGAGCTAAGGAGGCACAAAACAGTCCTTGAAGTAGAGTTATCATTTATGCCAAATAAAGTTGACCAGTTTTGCAGAAAATTCACATGATGAGTGACGAGGTAACAGAAATGGAGCCGGTACGATATGGGAGCAGCGTCCCCTTGTGGAGAGGTATGGTAAAGCAAATGCAACAAAGTTTTTTTTTCTTTCTTTTGATCCAGAATGAGCTTTGTCTCATTAAGCATTTTTTTTCCAACGGCCTTTTTCTTTTTCTGCTGACACACACACACACACACACACACACACACACGCACACACACACACACACACACACACACACACACACACACACACACACACACACACACACACACACACAGACAGACGTGAGGGGGTGTCCTATAGAGACATCATTGTGTGCACGGTATCAAAGGGAGATTTGTTGAAGGAGCTTTGGTGTGTGCTGTGATATCACCCACATCAGTCAGGGCTGCCCCTGCAGGTGCCTATAACCAGGGTGGGGGGAGTTGGTGGACTCGCTCCCTGCTCCAATTTCACAGGCTTCCGACCTGACAGGAGAGACTGTAACAGTAGAGGTGAGGCCATATAACAGAGTCAACTTAAGGCAAAATAATGGATCAGTCCCCTCTTTTCTAACAATCTCCATATGAACCTGTAAATATTTGTTCTATTCTATAAAGTGTTGCAGTTGTGATTCTCTTCTGTCCCTGAATAGTCAGTCAGTGTGTGTTATAGTGAACTGTGTGGCCTCCACTACAGCCCTCTCTAGTGGGTCGGTAATGAACTGTAAGGTACTCCACAGGAGCAGGAGGTAAAAGATCAGGTGAAATTGTAATACTGGTGGGAAGATAATGTTGAAGCGAGTGGATTGATTCGCTCTCAATCTGTTGTGGTTACACACGTGCACAGTTTTAATTTCACAGCGGAGATGTGACAGAAAATCTATTTGCACAAGATCACATTTTGAATAAATATTATTTGACATAACTTTGTGTAAATGTTTGATCAAATATGATTACAGACATATTAAGAGAGACTCACGCAGGGAAATTCAGATATTTCACAAATATTATGTAGGTATTTTGTCATTGGGGATTATGAACTGATTGAGAATATACAGGATGCAGCTGTGAAGCAACTAAAATGTGCAATACATCTGCATTTATTGTATTTATATTACACTTTAGCAGATAAGCTGATATGCTGGGGAAAGAGAGAAGTCATCTTTATGTAATGCTCTGGTTTCCCGTTAGCTGGGCTACAACAATAATATGCTTCAGTTATTAAAATCTACACTGATATTTTTATCAATTTACCCTAAAGTGCATTTTCAGGTATTTGAATCACTTGTACTTGAGAAAGAGCAAAGGTACCTGTTTGTTTCTTTACATATGCTTTGGAGTAAAAAACCCTTGAGCATGAATCTGTTCTATCTGCAACAGTGGAGCTGCCCAGAATGAAGACATTAAAATCATGATGTAAATACAGTGGATAAGAAAAAAGAAAGCCCACAGAAAAACAACGAAGAACACTCAAACGGATTCATCCATCTAGCTCCCCTACTTTTCCTCTCGTCTTTTTTGAAGATCAAGCAATGGCAAAAAAAAGTTGAATAATTCTGCCTCTTTGATCTGCACACACAAGTGAGAGTTCATTTCCATTTTTGATTTTTTTTCCCCCTCTTCCTTTCTGTAAGAGTGCCAGCATCAAGATTTACCTTGGTGTGCAAATGTGCTGGAATAGGTTAAAAGGAAATCTCGCTGCTCTCTCAAAGCACAAGTGCAGATGTTATGAAGTTAATTAAAAATTTAGCAATTCGTTTCTCCTGTCCCAATTTAGGCTGCATCAAATAGAGGAAAACAGACGGAAAAATGAGAGAAGCCTGTGTAGTCTGTCTTTTTACATGTATGCTAATGTCCACAAGGAGGTATGAGGCTTCTTCAATGTGGGAATCAGGATAATACGCCAATCTTTTCTTTTCTTTGTGTAGCATTAAGAAATACATTAGTATATAGTTTATATAATTCTCTTTTTATTTCATCCAAAATATTTTTGAAGACAACCCTTCATTGGCACCTCCTCAATCACCTTATTTCTATTTCTGGTCGGGCCTGTGATGTTACTGAAAGGTCTCACATCAATCAAGTCAATAACCATCAGTAAACATTTTGCGTGGCCTCCCTCATTCAGCAGACAACAGTGATAAACACATTTTAAAGCCTCCCCCCCCATCCACCAATCAGCCCGTGCAAGTATCCTTGTTTACTAAAATTGCATCAGTGTGTTGACACCAGCCCAGAATCTCCCACCATCTCTCCCATCTCCTCCCAAATAATAGTGCCATCCACGGGAAGGATGTCAAGTCTCAAGGTGCTGCCCACCCCTCTCCACTCCCCCTGTGTGGATGCCGCTCCAGGAGCGTAGCAGAGGGAGGGACGGGGGTGGGAGGGGCAGCCCCTGCACAGGTGTTGCAGCTGCATTCGTACATAATTCCTTTCTGTGTGAGCGGTGCTCGGCGTTAGCCTCTCTGCGCGGCTTCCCCCCCCCGTGGGACCCCCTCCACCACTGAGTGATATTACAAGCGGCAGCCGTGCGCCTCTGATCTACAAGCGCCGGGCTCCCTCCTGGTCCTGGGTGAATAGCGCTTGACTTGTTCAATTTGTTTAGAAGCCGCGTTGGATGCTTTGAAGCCACACGTTTTAGCATAAATCATAACCTGTCTCCTTGCTCACAACTGCTTTGAAATGCAACATCTGCTTTTGAATCCCCCTGCCTTACAATTAGTCAGGCAACATCAATAGATTGACTGCCTATAATTTTTCCTGATAATGAACTGCTTTGTACACTTGCATGGGCATTAGCGGCCGGGCCACTTGATTAATTTTTTTTTGGTAAAGGCCACGGTCCTGAACCGGATCAATCTTCATCGGCCCTCCACTCTGGAGCGCCCTCAACTTCCTGAAGTTCTCAGCGCTCAGGCACACGTGTTAAATTGGGTTACCCTCTGTGGTAACCTACTTAGGAAGTGTCATGGTTGTGGGGCATGATACCGGGCCGTGTTGTTTACTCTTTCATCACACTCTTCAGGTTCCCTGTTTGTTGGTTTGTTTTGCAAAGCACAGCCTTCTGTTCAGCTGTGGGAAAAGTGCGGAATCAAAGTCCCGGAGAGGAGCCGAACATTGACACTGATAAGCTTGGCCTGTCACTATCCATTTGTCTGAATGACAGTGATGCTCAGGTTGGATCTCTGGAGGAACTAGAAACACACACACACACACAACCCAGGTGCATATGCTGCTGCTGTTGCTCCGCCATGGAGAGAAAGAAAAGTCTACTCCATCCAAGTTTGCGTAATGAAGTTTGTCGCAAAGTTAATATAGTGAATAAAAGGAAATAAACACAATATTGGCATGAGTTCAGTATAATGTACTCCTGTAACAAGGTTCAAACTCTCAAAAAGTGATCCGTCACTCAGAGACCTCTCATCGGGTGCATTAAGAATTCTTTTTGCAGGTTGAAGGGGAAAATAACAATCCCAAAGATTTTTATTTTCAAAGGCAAGCATTTGATCAGTAGTCATCAATTAAACTTACTGAGGTGCAAATTACACCAGGAGGATTAGATGAAAGAGCCTCTGTGTCATTTCCTCCCCTCCTCCTCCAAGCCGGGGCCTGATTTGCAGTACACACAAACAGCCGGCTGATCCCTGGCACGGCGGTGACAGGGTGACACTTCCCCTCACATTACGCCGGCTGAGCTGACTGAGGGGCTTAACATATAGTGGCATCACAGGCGTACATTTACAGCAACAACAAAAAGAAAGATCTACTGCTCTGGCTGCGTGGCACTCCTCTGCACGTGTAGCCCTTGTATCTCTGATGCCGCTCTGCATGTCGGGTTCCAGCTTGAGCCTATCGCCTTTAGATCTGGTTACCGTGCTGATGTGAGTCTCGCTTCCCAGATGGCATGTTTGGGCTTCTTTGGTAATATTCATGAAACGGGACGGATGAGATTTTACGTCTGATGCTACTGTAGGGCCCCCTGCAAGAGAAAATCACTCTGCAGAATAGTATTTGGGTAATTTTCAAATTGGAGGTTAAATACGATCAAAACATGGGCTTTATGCATATTTTTTTTTAATAATGTGTTATTTTATTCCCATTTCCTACTGGAGTCAGTCCCACCTGAGTACAGTGCTTTAGATCAGACGCCAGCATCTCTGTGACAGGTGCTCACATCTCCCACAGCCACTGAACAAAGCTATAAGATCACTTGGCGCGGGTCCCTGCCTGCAGTACCCATTAGCTTGATGGCTGTAAGTGATCCTGTCAAGTGTTGGAGCTAATTATTTACCTTTGCTCATCTTTGTCTAAACACGTTTGGAGACGCTTTATGATTGATAATACCATTGTTTCTGTTTCTTCCTTTTGTCTCCGCGTTTGCTTTTTTATTATTCATTTTATGTGGCGCTGCACAGACAGGCGTTTGTAGGGGAATTCGTCGTTTTAGGGAATTTACACCGCAAACCCTATGAATAAACAATCCATTCTTTTCCTGTGAAATTAGTTATCATTAATTTTAAATGTTGTGTTGGTGGAAACTGAATCAACATAAATGTACTGTGCTCAGAAAGGGTCCAACAGTGGATACTTAGAGCACCAACAGGAAACTCGGGATGTCAGACAGTTGACAAACACGCTGCCGGTGGATTTTATCAAACAGAAATCATAATCAATTTCATCAGCTATTATGACAGATAGGAGGATTATGACTGACTGAAAAAAACTCAGTTTTACAAATTATGTTTTAAATTAAGTCATGTTTACAATTATGAAAATATTTTATAAAAATATGTACGATCTAAATGAAGGATGAGTTAAAAAGAAATAGAAATGTATTCAGTATGTACAACCACAGATGTTTACCTTATGATAACAAACTAGACTATATGTGTTTCTAGTCTAAATTCACTAAGTTACCACCTTCATGTCTGTGCACATAAGATAATTTTACACATTCATTTATCGTTTTTACACAAAAATTAGCAGGTACACATGTTTGTTTTTTAACACGTCTAATCCCACTAAGAAAATAAGCAATTGCCTCCTTTCCCATTTCCAGCAGAGGAGATGGCAGATATCCTTTTTCCCTGTGCGACCTGCTCGACATCAAGAACCCAGGAACCCACCTCCGGCTCTCTCACCTTGCGGTCTTGCTTTATTACCACATTCACCTGGATGACATGTTTCCATCACTGCCAGAGCCAATTAAAACCTTTGTCTGCAGAGTCCTTTGACCTGGGAGTGATTATCAGAAGCCAGATGTTAGCAGGTGTTAGTGGGTTTTTTTGACCAGTGCAAAAGAGGCTGTATAGATATCAGTTCCCTGATAGTAGGCCTGAGGATCTGATTCTTTACATCAATATCTGTGAATTATTCCCAGGGAAATCCGGCAAAAAGTTGAAAAGAAACAATCTCACATTGTGAAAAGAAAGTGAAAAAGAAATCCTGGATCCCTTCCTGTGGTCCGCACCAAAAAATAGTTATGGTCTCCTCCCTGATCCATACCACATGGTTGGGAATCCATCCAGTAGATTTTAACAGACAAAAACTCTTTGGGGGAGGTAATAATCTGAATCTTATTGCAGAATTTATTAACTCTGGACAAGGCCAGGCTGTTTCCCCCTGTTTCAGGTCTTAATGCTCATCTAAGCCCACCAGCTCCTACATCCAGCTTCATACTGAGCAGAGAAATATGAACAGAACAGTATCCATCATTTCATCTCACTCTCTCCAAATTGTTTAATTACACTTTTACATCAGTGCAAATTACTCACATTTACAGAAGCATATCTCCAGTCTCTGCCGGTGGTTGTCACTGATTATCTCTTGATTGACTACACGTCTCCTCCTGCACCTTTGCCACAAGTCTCTTTTCAGATCAAACACCTATATTTTTATAGGCCGAAACCTTCAAAGCGTGTCGTATCCTGTCGAGATGATGAAATGATTATGAAGCACCATGAAAGTGACATTTGGCAGATGGACCGTATTCATCTTTATCACTGCAGAGTTCCTGTACTACTTTCCTTTGATAAAACATGAAACATATCCTTTGCTCAGATTTCCAGTCTGTGTGACAAGTGTTTCAGCGTCGTTGCTGGTGCAGAAGTGAAGTTACCGAACTCACTGTAGATCTTGAGTCTGTTAAAGAAGAACATTTAATGTCAGATTTTGGGGTTCATTTTCATTTTGTGATACGTATTTACCAGGGAACTTAGCATCTTGCTTTGTGTTGACTAAAATGTGCTGCAGGATAAAACGTGTCGACTTGTGCTGCCGTGTTTTAACAGATTACATCAGTAATGTAAAGGGCAATCCAGTTCATTTTATATAACATCGCCACAAAGGTGAGGAAAGCAGCGATTTCTTCAATCCATTCCTTTTATATGTACTTCCCGAACCCCCTCCATCTTCCCTGGATCCCTCTCCCTCCCTCTCTCTACTATCTCTCTCGTTCTCTCTCGATCCCCTTTCGTCTTTCGTCTCCGGGAGTATGGGTGCATGTCAAGTGATTGTTGAATTGAAATATTGATGTGGAGTATCAAAGCGTGGTGTAGCACTCCTGTGTTTCCAGAACTAACCACGAAGCGCTTTGATCAGATACTCCTGTGATCTGACTTCTGAAGTTGTTAAGAGTGCTGGAAAACAAAATGCAAACAAACTTCAAGTGCTCTTGGTATTGATAAAAGTTTTCTTTGACAAGTGGAGACGCGTGCTGTCTGCCTGCGTCTGCCCAGGACTGGAGATTTTGGGGGTTTTTCGAACATGCTAATGGACCAGAGATGAGGGAGTTATTATTATGGTTTTACTGCTTCCTCGCGCACCTAGAGATGTAAACTGTGGTAAAGGGGTGGGACTCACAACACAGAATCCTGCTGTGGTAGCAAGGTGGTTTGAGTAGCGGTGCACAAGTCTCACAATTCTCTGATCCATGCTTTCATTTGTGTTTGATTTAGAGCGTTTGAATTTACAACTTAACTAAACGGGTAAATGAAGACGCCTGAGTGATACAATCGTAAATTAAATCCTGTTATGCGATGACAGCAGCCGTGCAAAATTAAATACAAATATTAAATGAAGTTTAAAGTATGCTATTTAAAGGTGTGAGGTATTAATTGAGAATGTATTTATCTTTTAATTTTCAGCTAAATAATTCCCCCCCATTTTTTATCCATCATCGTCTTGAGACAATTTCAGGAAGATTATTGAGGGCAGAAATAGCTGAGGTCAGACGAGACAGGAGTTTTATTAAAAGGACCATTTGCAGCAACCTGACAAAAAAAAATGAGCTTTTCAGTTTTTCAGGCTCCGAAGTCTTAACTGTCGGACAGGACTGAACCTGCAGAGATCAAGTGACACAACTGATTAACTGTGGCTGAAGAAGAAATCCTCTAGTCCGCAGAGGTGAGGCTGAAATATCCCTATAACTAACCTAAAAAAAAACATCAATCTTTGCTCGTCCCTCTCACTGTCAACACTCAATAGGAGCCAGGAAAGAGACTCCTGATGGAGGTACATCAAATTGTCGCCCTGAACAGTCCAGC
Source organism: Pseudopleuronectes americanus (assembly GCA_038501795.1). Taxonomy (NCBI): domain Eukaryota; kingdom Metazoa; phylum Chordata; class Actinopteri; order Pleuronectiformes; family Pleuronectidae; genus Pseudopleuronectes; species Pseudopleuronectes americanus. The sequence continues at coordinate 13,821,605 of CM076725.1, forward strand.
TGCTGCCGCTCATCCCAATGAAGCCGAGTGTCATGGTAATTACGGCTCATCTTGTCCTGTCTTGGCTCGCTGAATGGTTAAAGAGTGGAGCACTACAGTTAGCAGCCGGCTTTTACATGCTGCCGCTCTCATCCATTAGGGCCACATTTGTCACATGAGGGCCATTGAGGTGGCGCGGCGCTATAAAATTGGCTTTTTGACATGGCCACCAGTACAAAGGCCGCTCTCCACTTACGGCTGCCCTTTCCGAGTGCAGATGGTCAAGACAGCTGGGACAATTTAGTGATCTGAGGCTTTTAAACTGGCCCTCAGGCATGATAAAAGACAGCTTGAATGGCCACTTGCATATTCTACGCACCGAGTTTAAGATTATGTCTGCAACAAAAACAACAGCTTTTGTTGTCTACAATCTACTAAAGGAACTAAAGACACACATTCAACTTTCACAAAAACGCCCAGTGGACCTTTAAAATCCTTGTTTTTTTCTCCGATTTCTTTTGTGTCTGTTTGGAAACATGCATTAGAACGTTGGTATTATAATTTTTTCTAAGAGTCTGTGTCAGTTTTTTAAGTTGCCACGCAGTCGTAGCGCGGCGATGCTGTGTATGACGGAGCAGACCTGATTACCAGCAGTCTCACCAGCTGTTTAATGAACACAGGGACCTCTTTCTCTGGAAATGAGTTTTCCCTTGAAAACTGTGGAAGCCGTATCCAGGTCTATTTAAATGAGGTAACATGGGGAAGGTAAGCACCACCACATGAGCATTGTTTTCACAGTTCAAAGTGAGGAGAGGGTACTTTGCACTTCAAAGCCACTCATCTGGGAAGCAGTACAGTGGGGGTGGGGTTGGTGTGGGGGAGAGGGGACAGGAAATAAGAATCAGGGTAATTAACAACTTCTGCTCCGTAATAAACCAGAGACGTGGTATAACTCTGCCTGCAAGATGCACTCACCGTTTCCATGTCCTCCCTGCTCTTTGCCGTTTTACTGCTGTTTCCTTATTATCTCATCCCATGTTCACTTTAATGTGAAATTAGGGTTTTCAGTTTTGTCAAAGCTGCAGGAGCTGCACCGTGTTTGTTGAGATCCACTCGGGAAAATTTGTATCATTAATGCACCAGTGTGTTTTCCTTCTTTTCTTTTCATATCGTCGCTGTAGTATTGATCTGCAGAATTTGCTGAAATCCTCTTTAGCCAGAGGAGATGAAACACATCTGGAGTGTTTCATTAAAATGATTTATCAGCCAGGTTGTCCTGGTTAAACGTTAATCTGGTCTAACATCCTGCGAATTGTTTCATAAAAGGAATAGCATCATTATTTAGAACACACAGATTTTCAGAGTTTCAAGGGTTTGCCCCGTCCTCACATCAACACAATCTGTGTGATTGATAAAACACGCTGCAGCTGCAGTCTGTAAGTCATCGTGAGTCGGAGAAACCTTTTGTTTCAGGCGGGGGTGTCTCTCTGTCAAGGACATAACGTGGTGTTGCACTCTGTCTGCTCGGCTGTCGCACCAGTAACTTCCAAAAGGCCCGACCAATATGGCACAGGTCAGTGATAATCTTTATTGTCTTTCACTGGTGTTAACAAGCTGTCAATAGCTTAATTGGAATAAAGGGAACCTTACATTTCTGTTCAATTAATGTATAAGTGTAGATCTTGTGCAGTTATTTGTAATTAAAGCCGGCTTCTCCTCGGAGTGTGTTTATTTAAGGATTACAGTCTGTGAAACAAGGAGAAGCAGATAAGTGAGGAACCAGGAATTAGCATGAGAAACGGGTTCCCAGCCTGGCTTTAAACTCCCAACATTGTAATGGTGAACAGACTTCCAGAATGAGATTAAGCCTCAATCTGCATGTAATGGAGCACATCTGAGGTGGCCTCTACTTGAACTCTGAAATGCGAGAGTGTCACACAGGGTGACCTATTTGACATGTCACCTACTGGTGAGAAGTCCGCGGCTTTGATTGAGTTTTATCAATTAGCTTTGTGAGGGAAAATACCCAGGCTGTCTTCAGAGAGGCCAGTGAGCTGCCTGCTGCTGCGTCAAGACACAATGAGTGTGTGTGTGTCATCATGTCATCAAACAGTAAATTAAATAAACCCGAAACCACCTCCTGTGTCATCTCCACCAAAAAGCACAATGTGATAGGTTTGAAAGTGCTTGTCTTATCTCAATTAAGCAGAATTAAGCAGGTTAATGCATCTTATTATTATAAAACTCACAATTAAATCCAGCAATTTAATAAAATCCTAACAAACTACTCTTTGTCTTGTCATCGATTCTTCTGATGTAAATTGTCAGCACGTGGCTTTGATGTTTGGGAATTGTTTTATAAATGAATCTGTGAAATATTACATCGAAACACTATGGTTGTTTTTTTGTTATGCGTTGAATGGGATCATACTTTGTCCGTCTTTTCATGTTACACACGGCACAGATTGTGTTTCTTTGTTGCCACGAATACAAAAATCTATTTATCTACTATCTTTACTTGAATCCCCACAGTGGAGTCGAAGCCGTATGCAAATAGTCCCAGAGTGTTCAAAGTATTTTTGACTAAGCCGGCTATAAAAATCTTAGATATTTTAACAGACGAAGCACTTTGTTATTGTGCAAGTTGCTGAAAGACTAAATGTTAACTCCATGCAAAGTGTGAGTGTGTGTGTGTGTGTGTGTCTGTGTGTGTGTGTCTGTGTGCATGTGCGTGTGTGACCTTATTTACAAATGAAAGAAGTGGCACACACCAAAAAAACAACCTCCAGAGATGTGAAAATAGACATGATACAGTGAAAAGTCCACATTTGACAGGACTCTTTACATTTGTCTCATTTCAGAACAGTAGGAGGAGGAGCCATGTTTTGGGGGGTCAGCATTTGGTTGAAATTGAGTGAAATTATGAGTAGCCCACCCCTTCACCTATCCCCCTCCTCCTCCTCCCCCCTCCTCCTCCTCCTCCTCCTCCTCCTCCTCCTCCCTCCGTCACATCTCTCTATTGACTGGCTCTCCTGCATCATACTGGAGACCCCGTTGAGAGGATCTTTCCTCTCTATAAAGACAAGACGCAGCTCGGGCGCATGTGAGATGATCGCGAGGATTTATTGCGCGCCTCTCTTCCTCTCTTAACTTAGCAACTGATCTGGATCTGCACAGAAAAAAAAATGCCCCATAGTGGACCGACGGGCGTTTGAAGGACACTGGATTTTCCAATCTACTCTGCAAATAAAAAAAGTGCCGGAAGATCTGATTGTGAGCATCTTTCCTCTGTGGTGCGCTGTGATCTGTAGTTGAGAGTTTGCGCGGAGCGGCTTGGGTTGCAGGTGCGTCGAGCAGGAGCGCGAGGACAGATGGCTGCGCTGACGATACAAAGGACTGACAACTTTTTGCACACATTTTTACAGGTTTGTTTTACAGTCTACCATCTCTCTTTTTATATATAGCAGATCAAAATATAGTTGACAGATTAACTGCATTTGTTTGTGGTGGAAGCGCACGTCTCCAAAACTTGTGCGTAATGGATGAATATGTTTGATGCCTGAGGAGATGATTAAACTTGTTGTTGTGATGAAATGTTTTAGAATAATTGGATAATTCATGTTAGAATTATTCTGATTAAATTGATTATTAATTTGGCTTCTAGTGTAAATTTATAGACTCTTTTTTTTTAGATGCGTAAAAGTAAATGTAGATTCAAAATCTTGTTGTCCTAACAGTGGCGTATGTAATCTGATGTGTTTTGAATTCTCTACACAGGACCGGACGCCCAGCTCCTCTCCAGAGGGAGCCCCTAACGCCCTCTCCTTCCTGGCCACCACCTGTAGCCAGGCCTGGCAGGTGGGAGGTTCCATGGGCTCAGAAGGTTCCCAGTTCCCCTACGAGGGCACCGTCAGTTCCGCATCAGGAATGTTTCAACTCTGGAGCAACGAAATGACGCCCAGCACGGCCCTCAGCACCCACCAGATGACTTTCACGGTTCCCAAGGTGCAGTTCCCCGGACACATGCAGTCCGGCCTGGGCCACCACCACCATCATCATCACCCTCATCACCACCACCACCATGAGCTGCCTCTCACCCCTCCCGCTGAACCTCCCTCATCCTACTCATTCGAACTGTCTCCGGTGAAGGTCCTGTCCTCGCAGCCGCAGGCCAGCGGCCCCTATTACCCTCAGCACAACACTGTGGCACAGAACTTCCCCAGCTTCCTCCAGAACTCCGCCGCCAGGCACCACCTGCCTGGGGGACACGTGGAGGAAGGGCAGCAGTGGTGGAGCCTGCCCCAAACCAACGCCACCCCTTCCAACCACCCGTTCTCCCTGGGCAGACAGCTGGTTTTGGGCCACCAGCCGCAGATCGCCGCTCTCCTCCAGGGCACCTCCAAGGGGCTGCTGAGCTCGACGCGCCGCTGCCGACGCTGCAAATGCCCCAACTGCCAGGCGAACGGCGGGGGGCTGGAGTTCGGCAAGAAGAGGCTGCACATCTGCCACATCCCGGAGTGTGGCAAGGTGTACAAGAAGACCTCGCACCTGAAGGCGCACCTGCGCTGGCACGCCGGGGAGAGGCCCTTCATCTGCAACTGGCTCTTCTGCGGGAAGAGCTTCACCCGGTCCGACGAGCTGCAGCGGCACCTGCGCACGCACACGGGGGAGAAGCGCTTCGGGTGCCAGCAGTGCGGCAAGAGGTTCATGAGGAGCGACCACCTCTCCAAGCACGTGAAGACGCACCAGACCAGGAAGAGCCGGTCCGCGCAGCCCGCACAGAGCACGGACCCCCTGCTCACCAACATCAAGAGAGAGTGACCACCACCATTCAAAAAGAACCATCAATGAACACTCAGTGACTTGCACACTTGCTGCCATAGGTTTGCACTATAGAGGGTAAGCATCCAGCTCCCTGTACACCTCCTCTTGTCAAAACCCCCTTTTTGGACTCCCAGTAGAACCATGCAAATATATTTACGGGACCATTTTTAATTCATAGAAAGTAACATGTGTGTTGTTTGAGGCAAGCCACCTTTAAAGAGAACTTGAACCCTTCTATTCAGAGACATTGTGAGTTGATTTTCGGTGCATTCATTGTACATTGGACATTTCATGATGCCACACAAACAGATTTCACTGGAACAAAACAGACTTCATGCCTTTAACAATTGCTTTCAATTTCTGCCGGTGTTGATAAATCTGTGCTGTATATATTTTATCTATGTGAAGGATGGTGAGCAAAAATATTATATTTTGTCCATATTTCCATGTTCAAAATAAAACGATTGCCTTAGTACAGTGGAAGGTTGCTGTATAAACAATATAACTTCTGCTCAGAGCGGAAAAAAACTGACTGTGTTGCTGTTGGTAATTAGATTTCTATTCCAAAAGAAAAGAAAAATCCTAATTTGTCTACTTCAAAGTAAATTCCTTTTGAGATGCAGACATGCGAGTGTTTGATCTACAGATCTTCTCAGCTGCGGGAAGCACCATTGCTCCAGATTAGCAAACGTTTAAAGTTCTTTGTAAAATATGTATAAAAAATATCATTAACGGTTTTATCGGGGTCATGGCCGCATGTAAATTTTAATAAACACTGTCCTTGCCGAAACAACTCCACTGTTTGTAATGATGTTCTTCTCATACGTCTCGATGACTGATTGATCAGTAAAGATCTGTGACTAACAGCGAGTGTCAATGTTTTAACCTTCTTACACCAGTTGATCCAGTAAATGTGTGAAATTTCAAGGATGCCCCCCGGAGTTCCTCAAAGATTTAACATTTTATTTAAATGATGATCTGACTGCATTCAGGCTGCAAACACTGCTCATTGTGCTGCTGGTGTGAAGGAAGAAGCCTCCTAAAGAAAGAAGCCCCACCATGGTACAGGCTGTTCAAAGGTTTTCACACCTCAGAGCAAATACTCATCCCATTGACGGGCCTGTTTGTCTCGCCTGCTCCAATCAAGTTCACAGTCGTGTGGTTTTTAATGAGTGTTTTCTTTCTCTCAATGGAGAAGATTGAGTCAACAGATGCAACAGAGGGCACTGGAGAGGAATTCCCTGTGAATGGGACCCCTGTTGCTGAGACCCCCTCAGTGGTGACAGGAACTCCCTTTGATTTTGCACCCTTGTGAAAGTTAATACCCCTCCGGCCCCCCCTCCTTCCACAGCCTCCATATATCACAGCCGTGTTACGATCGGCCCTGCTTTACTGCCCAGAATGGGGCTTTATTCAAGAGGCCAGTCAACCAGATGTCTGCTCATCCAGGGGTTTCTTCTCTTTGTTTTTAATCCTGTTTGAACTTTCTCCAAAGGGGGGGGGGACACCAGAGCATGCAAACTTTGTCTTTGTCAGAGGTCCCACAGCGGAGGCCGAGGACCTCCACGGCTAAATAACACTTTAATTTCACTGTGTGAACAAGTACGGGTGAACGCATTGATCAAACATTTCCACAAAGTGGTTACAAAGCACCACAACAGAATGCCGACTTTAACAGGAAAACATGGTTATTGTCGAGGAAAGCTTGTGTAGAGAAGCACAAAGACGGCAATTAGCTTCAAAAAGACACGTTTTATTTGATATGATACAACAGTTTCTACTCAGTCAAACATGGCGTTCATCGACCCTCTCCTGGTTTTATACGTCCTTGCTTTTGGTTCTCTGTAGTGGTTTTCCTTTTGTGTCACATGCAAAGCTGCCTGATTGGTATTTCCCAGGAAAACTCAGCGTTTCACACCAACTGCAGACTAAAGCTGCGATGTCTGTAAAGTCTAATATCTTCACCTTTCAGTTAACTTTGATTTCTCAGACTGATTATGAAGCGATTTCAATGTTAGCACTGAAACTTGAGGCCTACTGATCTTTGGTGCAGCTGTATGGTCCAACTGAGCTGGATTTGAAAGCCTTGTGGGGACCTCTACTGGCCACAAAGGAGAACAGGCCTGATGTAAACAGAATAAATCCCCTTCATCTACCCTGCTTTCCTCTTCAATCCAGATCAGAACTCATATATCTATAATTATTTCTTCAGAGTGATGGCAAACTGAACTATCGAACATGAGCACGAAACATTTGAGTCGTGAGCTGCATTATTTTTAATATATATATTTTTTGGCACTGTTGTCTGAGGAAGAGGTTGCATGCAGATTTGTCAGCATCTCTCTGTTCATCCAGCAACACATTATCCTTCATTTCAACCAACTGGAGCGAAAACATTTCTTGGCATAAACTGGGTCCTTCATCTCCTTAAAAGCGGCAATGTATGATTCCCGTAATCATATGCACTGCGCAGTGTTTAACCCATGCGAGCAAAAGTTAACAGAGGTTATATAAATGGTGCACAGCCTTGACATGACAACAGTGGACTAATAAAACAATCAGTATTAAACCAATGCAATTATAAGGATGAGTCCCCAAAGACACCTCCGTGTTAAGTAGCTTTGTGCCCGACAAGGAGATGTAGCTTGCATCACGTTGGGTCAGCACAGCAGTCCCCTTTGAATGCACCTATGTAGCAACTCCTGTGGAATTTGCCCAAAGTGCAAAAAAAGTATTCTGGAGTGACGTCATACCCACGGAGAACCTCCAGGGGGCTCCCTCGCGCCTTCTTTGTCCGGATCAAAAGGAGGGCCTGGTCAAACAGAATAGGAGAGCGCACAGGGTCTCTCAGAGCTGTGGTGAGAAAGAAAGTTCCCTCAGAAGAAGCTTCGAGCGAGCAGACTCCATCGTGGCATGTTCACATCAAGTGTTCAGCCCTTTCACGTTCTCTTCGATATAAACAGCAAACTCAGTCGTCAGCAGGGGAATGACAATGTATATGTATGTAGCTGTTCTTCACAATGGGGCGTCAGAAAACAAGTATAACCAAGAAAATTGACCAGAATCCGGGAGGAGCCACCAGAGGTCCGTGCACACACTCATGCACTCATACACATCCGCACACAGCTTTGCATAAACATACATTCAGGCACACGCAACTCCAGTGACCGCCCCGAATAGGAATGGATATTTCTTCATCGAGCAGATCCCCCCTCGCCCTTCGAAAAAGAGAGAAGAGAACTCTCGAAAAGGTAAAAAGCTGAAATCGTCATAACACTGAGTTTCCACTGAGTGCTTCTCTTTTCATTGTAAGCCCACTGCCGGCCATATATGTACACTGGAGGGGGCCGAGGCCCGTCCCCTCCCTTAAACGTGGCTCTCTAAAAACAGGAGCAAAGTCATTTTTATAGATGCAGCTCATAATTCCTTAATTCGATCCTTCAGGTCCCTCTGTTATACTCCAGAAATGATTGTTGAACCAGGTAAGGGCCCCGCCTGGCATAGACATACAGTAGACCAGTCCTCTTGTCTCCACAGCTGTAGCTTTAGCAGCTGTTCTCCTCCCGACCCAGAAGACAGGGTAAGCGTGAGAGTTCATAGGTCGTCCTCGTCTAGCTGGGCCAGGTTGCTGGGGCGTCGGCCAACTGAGAAACCCGACAGCGGACCCTGGATCCCAGCGTCGACAGGCTGACCCCTTCGGCAGGCCTCTCCTGCTCTCTGCTGGGAAGAGAGGGAACAATCATCACACGGAATACCCACACTCTCAGATCCAACTCCACCAATTATTTCCCCCTTTCACACAGATCTAGAATAGCCGAGTCCTTTCCTGCTCTGAACCCACCATCCGAGGGGATTGTGCAAAAAGTTGCATATCAGCAATTTTTCATTTACAGCCTCTACATTGGCCTAGGTTCCATCTATTCTCTCCAGCACAAGGATGGGAAACAATTATGTGTCTCCGATAGGCATCTCCCTCTGAGCCCAGACTGCTTCCTGTTTGTTATCTGCCAAGCCTATCCAAACAGTGCAGACACAGACAAGAGGTGGAGAACAACAACATGCTGGCCTGTCCTCAGAGCTCAGTGATGAGCTCTGATGACAGAGGGACACGACACTAATGGAGATGCAGAGCCCGACAACAGGATGGTCCCCATGTTGGCTGCAGCAACGGATTGGGTTAACATTTTAAAAGATTTAATATTCCAAGATAAAGAAAGATTACATTTAACAAGCGAGAGAAAAATATTCAACCTTTCCTTTTCGATAAATATATATCGAATTTTATCAATTCCCTTTTTTTCCAAGAGGGGGAGAAACAACTCTTCTTATGAATCAACCCCCCCACCACCACCTCTAAATGTGTGTATCTAAATAAATTGTTACAATTTGCTAAATTCTTTCATCTTTTAACTCTTTTAATTAATGAGTGTATTGGAATTATTGTCAGACGGTTTTCAATGGCCCATTACTCCCCCAGTGGTTAGCTTCCTGTGGCTTGTTTTGTCATTTATTTTTCCCAGTGCTGCTGTTGAATAATGACTGTTCGACAACCCAGGAGAACAATGTTTAACTATGTGCAAAATAATTACATATTAACTGCAACACCGAGGCCCTCATTCGAACAGCTTTGTCTCGAAATATTTATCTTTATAAATAATAAATATACACTACCTGTGCACTTTGGGTGGTGGGTGTGAACAGCCCATTTGACACAGTTTGACAGTTTGGCTGATCAGTGAAGCCCAGTTGGACGTGGGAGAGAGAAACAGTGTGGGGATCAGCAGGGCACGGCTGGACCACAGTGGGCTGCGGATGCAAAGAACAGGGAAGGCAGTCAACACACAGCAACAATTTTTCTATCATTCATTCAGGGGATATTTAGTCCTGCCACTAAAAAGCAGGCCTGGCAGTGTGTCATGTGCCTTATTGCTAAAACCATTGTGTTTGAGTGAAGGGGAAACTTACGTCCCGGGCTGAGAATGTGTCGTTGGATCCTAGGCCCGGGCCTTGGCTGGGCAGGTAGAGGGTGGGCAAGGAGGTGTTGTGGGAGTGAAGGGACGGCAGCTTATGGCGGTCGATGGAGGCGGAGGAGTGGGGCCGCAGGGCGCTGGCAGCAGACAGAGGAGGCCTCATGCAGCGGCCCAGGCTGTTGGACTTGCTCTCCCGCCGCTGGTACTCGATAGGCGACTGTAAGGCTGGACGACACAGACAGCAGATATTATTAATATGCTCAACTTCATATGATCGATCGTGTAAAGATTTACTGAATGTTTTTTTAATATATAGGATTTGAAAACAATTATAACTTTGGCTAAGAAGACAGTTTTATTATTTCCACTATGTTGTAAAACTTTGTCATTCGACTGTTATAGATTTTGTTCATCTACTCAGTGTCCACAGGGGGCGTTATAGTTGCAAAAAACACATAATAATATAATAAAGCATTGAAGCTGCTGACAACTTATCATCATAGTGTGTTATAAAATATTTGTACCACGTTTATGCACTGTATTTAAAGTTAATTTTTCAGATTATAATTTACTATTAAAAAAACTGTGACTGTACGGTAAACTTATAATATACCCAGTAAAAATTTAGATTTTTCAAATAAAATATGATCATATAATAATATATTATAACATAACAATTTTAGGCTATTGTGTAAATGTGAAATATAAAAATAGAAATTGTCCAAATTCTTGTAATATACAACATAACAGGTAAAAATGATGGCACCAAATGTCAACATTTTGAGACTTGCTTACCAGCCTATAGTTTGACCATGAATATATGTTTTATTTATTTTCAGGTATGGGCTAACACACAGCGAGACAGACAAAATGTGACCAGACAACAAAGTGAATAAATGGATAATATGCCAAGCTGAAACATGATTTATTGATCGGGGAGCATATGGCGTATAGTCTTCAGAGAGCAGCTGGTAGTTACCATTGAGGAAGTTACGCTGGGAATCCAAGATCTGCACCAGATCATTGACCCAGGCCCTGCAGATGTCCGGGGACGAGGCCTGCAGCTGGAAGCGCACCACGCTCCCATCGGGGTTGCGTGAAGTCAGCACGAAGCGAGCCTCATCGCCGTCCACGCTGGGCTCCACTCCCAGGCAGCTCACCTGGAACATATCACAGTTGACTCGCGTCTATGAGGAATCCGTCCTGCTGAGTTGCCTGTTAAATACTTCACTAACACATGCAAGCCTCTAAAGGGTCTCTGCCATGTGGGATTATGCAACGTGGGCTGATTTCTGCAAAAATATGCGTGTCGTGAGTCTGTTGTGTAACGCAGAACCTGCAGGAGGAAGTGGGCCTTTCTTATTTTTTGGGATTTTATTTGCCTGAAACATCCCACGTGGCTGATCTGAGTTCACTGCCGGTGCTCACCTTGATGCTGTTTTTGAAGATGTATGCAGGAAGTGAGAAGCCTTTCTTCCTGTCGATTGGCTCGCTGAACATGACCAGCTGCTCAAACAGGAAGATCCGTCTTTCCTTGGCCCGGGAGAGGAAGCTGCTGTCCTGCTCCATAACAGTGAAGGTGTCTTGCTGGAGCAGTTTGCCCTGAGCTGTGATCTTACCCTGGTACCACAGCGAAGATAAACGTAAAAGACAAACTTGTTACAGTTCAGTTTTCCTGGGCTGACATGAGAAACGTTTGAAACTTTTTGAGGGGAGCGGTTGAAATTCCCTGAGACGTACCTCGAAGCCTTGTAGTCTGCCCACATTCATCATGTCGTTGCAACGTTTTGGCACGAAGCACATCACCTCCACAGCTTTCTGTTTGAAAGTCAATATTCGGGTTGTTGTCAGGAAAATGAATAAAAAGAACGAGTTTGCAAATAAAAACATATATCAAGACACATGCAGAAGGACACCCACCTCCAACTCCTCCGTGTCCATCCCAGCTTTGGTGTAATACTTCAGGAAATCCTGCTCAAATAAACACAGCATGGTCACCAGAGCACTCCAGGTTTACTGCTCAGAGTAAGGTGAGGACATCTGGAGGAGTATTTATGGGCGTTGAACCCACCTTTCATTTGAATGCCAAAGGGCAACGTTTTTTTAAGACTTATAACAGAGACGTCATTTTATGATCATCTTCAAAGACATATTTAAATCATGTGGTGCGAATGGAGTCTCGTGATGTAATCATTCTTCTTCCTCTCCAACTAGAATTTAGTCAGAGCAGACAATACACCCTGTGTTCCGAAGCGTGTATGTCTGCAATTGTGTGTGTTTGTATGTTTACAACCCCGAGGCTGACCCCGCTGTGTGCCAGGCAGCTGCTCAGTGTGTGTGCGTGTGCATAGGTGTTGGTGTGTGAGATCAACAGCGCAGCGGTGTCCTGCTTTTCACCTTGAGCAGCAGCTGGTACTTCATGATCCTCTGGACGGGCTTGATGAGCAGGTCATTGAGCTGCAGCCTGTGGCCGAGCTGCTGCCGCAACTCCTGATGGCACAGACAGACACAACAACACAACACCAGTCATGGTGGGGGCCGGCCACAGCACAAAACACAGAAGCTGACAGACACTGCCGTCTGTCTTATACAATATATCACAGGGATTATCCTGTCCATTTACCCTGAGTTTACTGACAAGGAAAAGGAGCCGATCTGAATAATAAATGGCAGCTGAAAAGACATCCACATGGCCATGTATAATATATAATATAGGAGCAATCAGGCAGGCATGCATACTAAATGTGCTATTAACTATCGGCCCAAGTGGCCCGTGACCAGTGCATGATGGGTATGAGAGTGAATATTTACAGATTGTCATATGTGGAAATTTGAAAGTTTTAATTTTTTTGAGATTGACTCTAGGAACATTGACATTTTTGACAATGTATTGATTTTACATAGATTACATATTGATCTAGAATTACACTCAGTAAGGTGCATACAGTACACTTATGAAAACACATTTAAATTAACTAGATCTGGATTTTAAATGCACACATCTCGATTTTTTTTAATCCATTAATTATTCACTTAGAAATCGATGAAAGTGTGGAAAAACAATCTCAGAATGTTAAGAATGGAAACAATTTACTGGATTCGCACCGTGATCCCCACATCAACATTTAATGGGTTTTCCTGTTACTCACACCACATCCGTCCACCAAGTTCCATAGTAGCCTAATCCATCCAGTAGTTTTTGCGTAATCATGCAAACCAACACACATACAAACCGAACATAACCAGTAAAACAGTGGTAAACATCCGAACATGTGCTCACCTCAAAGTAGGTCTCGATGTACTCTGAGACGATGTGCTCCGACTTGGGCTTGTTCTGACAGTACACCACGTACATATGCAGACGCCTCTCCTGCAGAAACAAACATCTCGTTACAATCATTCAGTTCGACCTTTGACACAAATTGGCTGAGATGACATCAACATGAGACAAATGTGTCTTTTATTGCGTTACAAACAAATGAAGAACACTACTGAGCGTGAGCATGAAAACATCAGCGATGGATGTGCAGCGTCTGGTCCCCGTTTGGGACGAGGGGGAGCGGAGGGCCTTTGAAGCTGCCTCTGTCTGGTTAGTGCCTACTCTGCTGTGACTGATTGACATGGGGTGCAGATGTGGCGGCCCTGCAGCGCTACTAATGGAGTTACATGTAGATGAGCACCGGGTTATGTATAATTCACCCAGGTTACCCTCATTGTAACCGGAGCCTTCCAGAGCCTGCTGACATAAGGCTGTACCTAGCAACAGGCTGCATGGCTCTGTAACCTAGAGACCGGTAAGCCGCTCCACCTGAATGTGGACATCGTGTAACACACTGAAGACGACGGCTGCATGTCAAACACAAGGGAGCGAATGTGTCTACATGCCTCCTGTGTTGACACATGTTTCCAGGGTTCTGATATTTTGCACGTGTTAGCGATCACACGTGTCCGGTACTGGTGGCAAAGCTCTTGTTAAAAGCAGATTGGGTTTCTGCTTCTAATTCGAGCCGTGTTCTCACTCTGCTTTTTCACAGTGTGACACCGTGCTTAGACTTAGCTAAAGGTTTCTTTAAAGTCGATTGTCAGGTGAGCAGAGCTTGGTTGGGTTGTGTAGTCAAGAGTGAATACAAGTAAAGGGCAACACAAGCATTAAACTTAATCATTTTCAGAAGCAAAGGCAAGTTGGTCAAATTACCAATTATGTTTTTCCCCCGTGTGCATGCCACCACTCAGACTCTATCGATGGAATCAAAAGTAGAAATAAAATATGTCTTGTGTGTTTCAACCTTGATTCCAGATATGTAGAGAGAAGTTTGCTGCTGTTTACGCTGAAGAAAAAAAAAGCTTTCGAATCAAAGGGCGTGAGCTGAGGGTTTGTTATTCCCTGTCCTATTCATGTTGTCTCTTTTGGCTGTTTTTTCCCTGGTGTTTCCTGACCAGTCCAGCCCAGACTGGAAATTGGCCAGTGTGTCGTTTGTGTGTGTGTGTGTGTGTTTTTTGCCGTGTGCACTGTTGTAAAAACACAGCCTGGACGGAGACATATCAGTAACAGGGAAGTGGAAGGAGAGACGCTGGCAGTTTGAGAGAGAAGGAAAGACGAATGGTAAAGGATAAACAGAAGCTCTGCGTGTTTTCTTAGCTCTATTTACCCTCGCTCCAAACAGACCCAGACACTTCTACTGACTGAGTGTGTGTGTGTGTGTGTGTGTGTGTGTGTGTGTTAGTGTGTGTGTGTGTGTGTTTCTATGCAGTAGTCATACTCACATGTTTAATGAAGAGCTGAGCCAGCCTCTCTGGCTCCGCCAAACACTTCTCCAGCTCTCCCAGGAAGTAGCTGCAGAGAATAGGCACGCACAAACACACACACACACACACACACACGCGCGCACACACACACACACACACACACACACACACAAACAAACACATTAACACAAGCGCGATCAGCCTCAAAACGAAAGGTCAGATTTGTCTCCCGACCTATTGTTCCTTTGTCCCCCATTTAGTCACAAACACAATTGTCTGCAAATCCCTGTTTGTCTTTGAGTCTGAATGCATCTTTACCCCATGAGGAAATATAGATTTCTTTATATCAAAGACTTACTCTTTGTGCCAATCAAATATTTGGTGGATGTTTCCGAAAACAATCTTGTCTTTTCCCTTCATGTCCTCCGGTATTCCTTTGGAGCTCATTGTGGCCATGTAACCCTGCCGGGGGAAACACACACACACACACACACACACACAACCGTTTGATGAGAGATGGAAGAGGATACAGAAAATATCCTCCATGATGATGATGATGATTATGATGACATTGCTAAAACTGGTTTGTATTCACTGTTCTAATCTTCCTTGTAATGTTTTGTAAATGTCTTTTGTATTTGTATTAAAATATTTAAAAAAAAATACACTTATTTATCTAATTTTTGATCTCTATATCCATCTTGTTTCTTCTATTACTGCTATCCTTTTTAACTTCTCATTTAATCATTATTACCATATTTATTATTGTTATTATTATGATGATTATTATTATTGTACGCTCAATCACCAAGTCCCTTCTTCTTCTTCTGTCGGGTTGTGTGCTCCTAGCTGGCAGACTGTGAGGTTTACCTCCACTATGAATCCCAGGTCTCCCACGTAGTGGTTCTCTGTCTCCACAAGCTCCTTCAGTACATACCTGTAAAGTCACAAATGAGGTACGATCAGTGTTTATTTAGCAAAATATCAGCAGCACTTTATTTTACGAGTCACGGTTTCTGAGTAATTTTCCAGAAAGGCACCGATACAGAGCTGTAAATTTGTAGATCCTGGAAGGAGTGTGTGCGATCTGGAAACAGTTACAGCGGAAATGCAGCCAGGTTTTAAGTGCACACTTCAAGCTTACTAACTCCAGTTCACTGCAGCCTCTCAGTAAACAAGAGGTAAGCTGAACAAACAAACATTTCAAGTGTAACATAGGAGAGCATCTCACAGTCCCCATCAATAAATGCAGTTTATATTTGTCATTTGTTTCCTCAGTCATCTTTACATGAGGTCGGTATGAAACTTCAGCTGATGAAGACCATGAGATGATGCTGAAAGTTACAGGAGGTCAATCAACCCCGGAGTTAAGATTAAATTAGTTTAGACAAGCAAACACTTCAGCAAATATGTAGAATAAATGATAAATTAATATTCTTTTCAGTAAAATGTATATCTGACAGTATTTTCTGTCATAAAGATTTTAACAGCTCTTTCAGGAAACAACAGCAACTACACTTTATACTATTATATTCACATTTAATAATGTCCTTGTTCTTAAAAACCTGGGTATGTGAGTATAATCGCCTTTACCGAGAGGGTTATGCTTTGTTTTTTTCTTTGTTTAATAATTAGCAAGATTATGTAAAAACTACTCAACCGATTTCCATAAAATCTTCTGGAGAGTCGGGCATGACCCAAGAAAAAAGCCAACTAATTTTGGATCGGGATCAGGGAGGGCATAATATAATAATTTGGTGCAGATCAAAATAAAATCTGTATCTAGTGAATTCAAATGTGTTTCATGATGCTCTGTAACTGCGTTATTATTGAAAAGCAGCCTATAGTCTCAGAAAATTGTTTTTCCTGTAAGCCATCAGTAGACTGCAGTTGAGGTTGTCATTAAGCATGTCAGCACCACTGTGCCCACACACATCCTGCTGCTTGTGCTGCAACAGGCTGTAAATCTTTTTAGGACATATTTATAAGTTGAAACGACAACTAACACATTTCTAGACAGCAGCAACGCAAGAATGCAATAACCCGAGCATCTTGAATTAAGATCATGTTTGCGTTGATGAATCACGTACAAGCTTTTCTCCAAGGCACTTCCCCTCTCCTCCTCAGTGTCCGCCGCAGCCGACCACTGGCTGCAGGTGTCATCCATCAACACGGAGCCACTGTCGTCCGGCAAAACGTTGGTGGACTGCGTGTCCTGAGGAGACAGAGACGGACAGTGTTGTGGATCACGCCAGAAGAGGTAAACAAGGGGAGGTAAAGCGAGAGAGATGATAGGGATGCGGGTTTCCAAGGTGACCAGGGAGAGCAGAGCGAGACGTGGAGCAGAGATTGAATGATAAGAAGATCAGATTCAGATTGTCACCGTTAATGATCCGTGCTGTGCACATCAGCCACAGATGGATGGAGAGAGAGAGAGAGAGATTGAAAGATACAAAAACAAAGAGTGAGAGGACCAACATAGGAGACGACAAATAAAGCTTTGAAGGTTCCTGGGGGAGTTAAGAAGAATACAATTACAGAATGCCCAGTGGAAATTACATTACATTTCAGATTTATAAGTGAATTCATAAACTACATCTCCTTGGTTTGCCACCTGAGGATTTAAACCTGTATGTAAACACATCACACATCATCTACATGAGCAGCATCTATGTCATAAATTCCCAGTGGTTTACTGCCTTATGTCTGCAAATAGAAATGCACGCAGGATTAAGCCAAGGTTACTCTGATCCAATTGATTGTGTTCATGTGTTATAAACATGACCTCCTTTTCACGCTTTTTCCTGGAATTGATATCATTTCCTGTGGGGATCCTGGCACAAATATAACCATTGTGCGCGCCGCAACAAAGCCCTCACAGACCCATATCATAACAAACTCAATGGATACGTCTGCTCACGACCCTTAAGTTGAAAGTCTCTGTCACCATAACCCCACTTGTCCTTTTATGATGAGATGCACTTATTTCTCACCATATTCCTCGAGCAGTCTAGTTTTTAGTCTTTCACTCTCCTGACCGTGTAAACTTATAGGAGCAGCCGTCTGTCTTCACCTAAATCCCCACGTCCAATTGTCCCAGTCAAGCAGAACCTCCCCACCTTAAACACATACACAAACCTGCTTACCCACCACAGACATTCACCTAATCCCCCAGAATACCCTGGCAGGCGGCCGCCCCATTGAGAAATAAACTATATGGACGGATAGAGAGATAGACATTTAGGCAAATGGAAAGATAGACATAACTTTCTTTTCCACTCGCTTACCTGCCATTTCCCTGATAGAAGTGTCGGTGTCTTTGAGTTGTGAGCTTTCTGTCACAGTGATGTGTGCGTGCGTGTGAGAGACAGACAATAATGAAAGAGACAAAGCTGAGTGGAGACACAGGGGCGTGGGGGGAGAGACAGAGAGGCTCCAGAAAGACCCTCGCTCCCCCTGCTCGTCGTGCTCCAGCCTGGCTGACAGGTCTCCCTGGCTCCCTGATCACTTCCAGATGTACAGTGGCAAAGCCCACAGGAAAACTCCCCCCCCCTTTCCTCCCTCTGTTCAAAGTTTTGTTTTTGTACCCAGAAGTAAATGAAACGGCTTTATCAAAAGCTGACAGTAGATTTTTTTTAAATCACTAATAGAATCTAACAACGATTCAGCTATTCTCAAAATATGATATTTTAGATGAATGGACTTTGAAGTTAAATTTCTTAAAAATCTAAATAAACCAGGAAATCTTTTATGGGGTTGATGTGTTATGTGCCCTAACCCATGTTTTTATATGTTATACAGTTATTAATATATTAATTTTTTTGTTTTTATGAATGTGCTTCTGTTGTTTTTCTTCTTGTCAAGGACTGCAAATGCAAAATAGCCTTTATGGATAAATCTGGCACATTTACACATTGGACTTGTTAATTCATGTGCATTTTACATTTAGAACAAATAAACATAAACAACTGCAGATACATTGATGTTTATAGTTGTGTAGGATCACAATATTCAAGTCACTATATTATATATATATATATATATATTATATGATATATTATTACATTATGTGTGTTATTTACACTGTATTGCGTTGTTCCTTAGTTATTTGTTTACCAGTGGTCAAGATGACAGACTGCACACACTACTCATACTAGGATCTGTGGTTCTGGATTTCCTTTTGACGCCACAGCTCAGTTGACTGCTGACACACAATCACAAGAACTTTCCACTGACCATGAAATAATAAACCTTGAATCCAGACTTACTGAGCTCCTCTGTGGTCGACTTTAGAGACACTCGGACAAGATGAGGAACAACAATGAGTATTACACTGGACATGTGGCCGGTGACGGATGTGGAGCAGAGAGAGACAGAAACCACATCTTGGAGGTGACTGACCTACATAATTTAATCTCTCTCTCTGTCTCTCTCTCTCTCTCTCTCTCTCTCTCTCTCTCTCTCTCTCTCTCTCTCTCTCTCTCTCTCTCTCTCTCTCTCGATCACTGCAAGAGATTGGCAGTAAAAACACAACAGCGCTGACCTCATCCCCCTCCCCCATGATGTAATCGAATAATGGCTTTTGATGTCTAACAGGAGACACTCCGAAGCGCTCAAAGGCTCAGATATCAATATTGTTTCATACTGGACGGACTCAGGCTCTGCTGGTTCATACAATATTGCGGCTGCTCGAGCGAATCCCGATCTCTGCCTCGCTTTCACCTCACAAAAAGGAACCCTCTGATTGGAGACACGTCTTTGCCATGAGCGACTGACTCAAAGTGTTTGATGTAAAAAAAATGAAAGCGTATGTGCGCACACAGTATTGTTTTTCCCTTCACAGAAGCGGAGTCATCTCTCATCTTCTCTGCCATTTCAAGCTATTTCCTATTTATCTCCAGGCATGTCCCTTTGTAACAGGCTAAATGTGAGTCATGCATCAAACGGGCCACTGTCAAACTATACCCCCTGGTTCTCGGCTGCATTGATCTGCTCCCAGAGCGCCTTGGATTCATTTGGACTCCGTTACATGTGTGTGCTACAGTACGTCCAGTGGCGGACTCAGGGGGGGGGCGACCGCCCCCCCTCGTGCCTCCTTGGTTGAAAAAGCGTGCTAAAGTGCCGTAAAGACTGGCGAATTACGAGAGAAAATCCGATAACGTGCTCAATGAGTGCCCTTCTAATGCCCTTACAGTGCCTACATGGTTGAAAAATTGCTCTCTAGAGTGGTGAATATGAGAGAAAGTGCCTTATTGGCTGCCCTTTACATAGGAAAACAATTATTGAGTGCCCTCTATGGTAACCCTTCATACAATGAATTATGATGATGTGCCCTCTAGAGCAAGAAAATCCGATCTAGAACAAGAAACTCCGATAACGTGCTCAATGAGTGCCCTTCTAATGTCATTATAGTGCCTACATGGTTGTAAAAATGCCCTCTAGAGTGGTGAATACGAGAGAAAGTGCCTTATTGGCTGCCCTTTACATAGGACAAAAAGTATTGGGTGCCCTCTATGGTGCCCCTTCATACAATTAATTATGATGATGTGCCCTCTAGAGCAAGAATATGGCAAAACGAAAAAACATGTTGTGGTAAGATAATGAGGTGCAGACGTTCCACTCTTTGGTAGCTGACGAAAGGGGAATGAGAAAGAGGCGTTGCTTTCATGTGGCGTGCGTCGCTATAACGAACTGTAACATCGAGTGGTCCTGAAATCTGCATTGGATAACGAAGCAAAAATAATATTAAGGGGGCGCCCTTAGCTCAGTTGGTAGGGCGTCCCCCCCCATGGGCCTCGGCCAGCAGCGGACCCGGGTTCGATTCCAGCCCGCGGTCGTTCTCTGCATGTCACTCCCCTCTCTGCCCCATTTCAACTCTGTCTCTACACTATCAATAAAGCATAAAATATGCCAAAAAAATCTTTAAAAAAAAATTATAATAATAATATTAAGAGTATGCCCGTACCATGGCCCATAGTGGAAAAGCGCAATTAGATGCCAAGTTTGAAACACGATAAAGTAATCTCATCTGCACTGTCCCTGTTTTTCCAATGCACCCTTTTGGCTAGATTATGTTACGTTAGTAAACGACAACACAAATGGTTGCCAACAATGACACAATAAAGTACAATAAAATACTAATTTCCATTGTTAAAAACAATCTATTCCCTTCATTTACCTTTTCAGTTTTAGCCACACCCCATTTAGAATGTTCAGGTCTCAGAGGGGGCTTAATATCTATGCTGAATACAGACAGAGTTGCTACTCTCTGGCATCCTACAGTGTGTGAGGCAGGTGATACAGCAAGTTTTCTTTAAAGTTGTAAAGATTGATATACACCAATGATTCATCACTAAATACTAATGTACACTGCAAGTGCTTTTATAGGATAGCTGTACACATTGCCTGGATTCCTAGCAAAGGAACTAGCTAACTAAAGCTAATTTAAGAGTGGGGTTAGCATTGGGCTACCCCTATTATTACAGAATGCCAAGGAGAGAAAGAAAGCTGAAAGACATAAAGAAGGAGTTGAAAAATGCTGCAAGAGGTAGCTCTTCTTTGAAGGGATGGATCCAGAGCTGCAACAGCCAGGGAGGAGATAAGGAGAAAGGTATGCCAAGTCATCTCATTGCTAGCTATAGTGCATTCCGTTTTTGTATGGACTCAATTCAACACTAGATTTGCCCATAACTATACTTTTTGAAAATATTAAGCCCCCCACTCTTTTTAAAATTGTGTTGTGATGCTCTCCCTACGGTTAAATAAAGTCACAATTAATCTGGATTAAAAAAAACAGGCATTTATACCAAGTTGAATCATTTTGGAATTTATATTTCTCAGATTAGCAAAGGATCAATTACACACTACATATTAGCATGTCACTACCAATTCAGCACCAATTCATTTATAAATGAATTGGTGAAAAGGTCTCTGATTTGCATATAAATATGCAAATCAGAGACCTTTTTAAAACATGAATTTAATAAATGTTTCAATCGAGTCTGAAGTGAAGGGGTCTCACAACTTTAAGAAGACAATGCATGTAAAGGTTTGTCACACAGAGCCATATGTTGGATTATAACTGAGTCTGTTGCATATTTAAGATAATCTGTAACATTGTCAAGAACGCTAATTTTGCACAAAAAAAGCTTTTGCACGCTGGTGGGGGCCCGTGTTGGGCAGAATGTGCCCTTTTAATTTTTTCGCCCCTGCCCTTCAAACAGTCTGAGTCCGCCACTGAGTACGTCCATTGTGGGCATATCTTTGCATGCCTTGTTATGTGTTTGTGTGTGTGTGTGTGTGTGTGTGTGTGTGTGTGTGTGTGTGTGTGTGTGTGTGTGTGTGTGTGTGTGGCTACAGAACGGAGATCTCCTGTGTGCATCTGTGTGCTTGTTTGAGTTGATAGTTGAGCTCAGCCAGCAGCAGAACAGTTAGTCATTTCCAGATCTGGCTGGGGGACCATGGATACAAAGAGAACTGAGGTAATTGCCCTGCCAGGCCGGGTCCTCTCAGAGAAAAACTGCTTTACTCCTCTCGCAGACAATAAAATGTTCACTTGAATGAATCAGCAGCGGATTAAAAAACTCATTACGGCCAAATTTGGTTCATAAAAACAAGTAAACTCACATCTTGTGGCATCAATAAATCTCCCTGTTAAGATAGTGCTTAAATCGTGCAATTTCTATAATTTGTGATTATAACATCAGGTGGTGACTGTTACAACAGGTTGGACGGTGGTTGTTTTACAGTAGATCATGTGAACAGACCTGAGTGTTTGGCAGGGATGTGCAGCCAATGAGTGAGTCAGTAATGTAGCTGGGGGACTGCAGTGTAGCGGGTGACAGGTCCTCAGGGCTGGCCAGGCCATCTTTCCATCCCTGAAACACACACATATACATCCACAGTGTCAGAAAAAACACAATATCATCATGATGCAAAGTATGTGGAGCACATTCATGCATTCAGGCAAACAGAAACACAGTCATGCTTGAAGCTGCAGAACATGAAAAGAGAGCATGTGAGTCACAGAACATAGGTTCCTGCAGGCTGAGCCAGTAAAGCTGCTGTTATTTTATATCATATAATTAATAGCCTGTTTACATCAGAGCCATAAAGCAAAAAGTTCATGTGACCAAGAACAAAATAAAAAAGAACGCATCCTCATTATAACTTCAGTTCTCACCAGTTCTCTGTGGGTGACAGGCAGGATAGTGAGGGTCTCATCAGGCCTCGGGGGCCCAAGCTCCTGGCTGTGGCTCTGGGATGGAAGAGACAGAGACTTTCCTTCCAGTTTGCGGACCTGGCGCTCTCCTTTGGCGGTGGCCCCGGCGCTGAGTTTGCGGACGGGGTTAGTGAGCCACTTCTTCAGGGTGCTCACAGAGCGTCTGGAGCCCGGAGAGCTGGGGGCCGAGCTGCCCGAAGCCTGGGGGGGCAGGGACGCCACAGAGGTGGAGATGCTGCCCTCGCTGCCCGCTGTTGAGTACGAGTCTGGAGGGAAGAGAAAGAGAGAGAAACAGAGGATTATTGGTAGAAGAATGAGATCCTAAAAATAAGGGGCTTAATGGGTCAAGGTCCATATTCTTTAAATTCAAACTTCAGTTGATGAATCTAATAATCTTTGGACAAAAACAATAATGCAAAAGGAAAATATTCATTGTTCAGTGTTGGTCAGTGAGAGGTGATCGAGCACTGGCGGCACAAGCCGTGTCAACCAACCAGGAGAGACGAGAGAAATCCAAACAAAGTGTGGATATATAAATAGTCTTCCTCCTCAAACACAGCTGTGCAGCTGTGAGCCCCTCTAAAGACACACTGTTCTGTTTATGTCAGACAGACCATATTTTTTTTTCTTTCATATTTGAGCCGTGCGTCCAATCACATGACCGGTGCGCGCTGCGATGCGAGGCAGACAGCTGAGGTCAGGATGTGAAAAAAGAAATACTCCAGACCCGTTGCAGATGGACTGCTGCTGCTACACTGTGATGTCAGGAGGACATGGGAAGTGAGCTGAGGGGGGTACTGGGACCGGACATCCACTTTAATCCTGTGTAGGGAAGGTCTTCGCCTGGGACTGTTTGTTTTTTCTGTCTTGTCCTCCATTCCCATCCTGCCTGCCGCCCTTCCTCCTGCCTCCTTCAGGCCCGAGATAACGCTTCCTCTGAGCTGCGTGTCTGGAGAGCAGGTCAGTCATGCCTCCCCTCCATCTTCTTGCCCTAGACCGGACCTCTGACCCCTGATCTCCAGTCACCTACAGATGGAAAAACACTCTCCTCTGCTAAGACTCACTGCAGCGATGGATCTTCACCAAGATGCAGCAGTGATTTCACAGCAATTCTCTGAGTTCTCAAAGATCAAAGATCAAAAACGAAATAACTTGCCTTTAGTTTTCCAAAAATGCACTTTCCGGAAAGATTTGAAGTCTCTGAATTTGTTTATAAGAAGACAACACTGACCTCATTTCTGGGCTCCTTATGTGAGCCATCGAGGAAGATCTTATCACAGTAATGCCCAGACTGCAGGAGGCACGCTAACACAGCATGGCCCATTTTGTGTCCCGACTTCAAAGACCAAATTCATTCACAATCCTCCTCTGGTGTTCCTACTTAAGACATTGAGCTTGTCCACACTTAACTCATTTGATTCAACGCACTGATCAATGCAAATCAACTGTGTTAAGATGGCCCCTGCTCAAGCCTGAGCCGCACTGTTTGAGAGAGGGTTAACCTCAGAGCAATAAATCTCACCTTCATGAGTCCGCTGCTCACCGATTTGGATAGAATGTGTATTTTGTGAATTCAGAGTACAAACAGAAACCCTGCACTTGTGTGTTTATCGCCAGCACAGATGCTTCCTCTCTAATCTTTCTCCGGCTAGTCGTGTTGTACATTTTACAGGCATTGTGCACGCATGTGTCTGATGATCCCAGGGTGGCCAATTTCCCCATCCGCCTCTCCACCGCCCACCTACCCCCATCCACATAAAAGACTGGAGAGTGTAAGGAGATCTGGCAAGTTGGGGGTGGGGGGTGGGGGGTGGGGGGGCGGAGCAGAGAGCAGAGATGAGGAACAGAGAGGGGTACAAAGAAGGGAGACGGCTAAACCCTGCGGGGAATAGACGGAAATTTAAACAAACACTGGATGGGTCCACAGACCGTGAGACGACAGAGCAGGGGAACAGCAGTCTCAGCTCGAGCCCTTTGCTCTTTTCAAATGTCGTAGCTGTAGAATACAACTGGAAATCAAAAAGCATCTGAAAATCATTGTATTTACGACTCGAGATGTAAAAGAAAAAAAGCCAGAGGCAGCGCCTGCACTGTGTCCTGAGGGCTCCCCGGTTAGAGAGAAGTGAGAGGATGTAAAACTGATTCTGAGCACATGTGATATGTGTACAACCCCCCCCGTCCTCAGCTTCTCTGACCTCTAACAAGGTCCAGACCCAGGGGTTTGTGTTTCCTTTAGTGTTCCCTGCTCAGGTTTGAGTCAGGCCAGGATTGAAGGAGGTCACAGTGCAGAGACAGCCAGCAACACTGCTCATAACCATCTCCAGACATCAGCTGAGATGGCTTATCAACCCAAAAAAAAAGAGAGAGGCTGACACCCTCTCTGTGCCTAGAAGCAATTAAATATGAGCAGAGACAGCAGTGCAGCTTCGGGATTTGAAACTCTGTGACAGAATGACACAGTGGCTCTGTCAAATGTACAGATTTACAACATGCAGCGTGTACATAATTTACTGGCTTTATAATGAGGATCGTTACATCAGCATCTGTCTCCATGGCAACGCGGCAGCTCTCATTACGTCTGATCCCTGTGTATTTGTGGGTCGGTTTCCCTGTTAACCTAAATGTCTGAACTGTTATAAAATCTTACGCAAGTGATAACAGCGAAATATATAACAGAGCTGTTTTTCCCCAGTGACAGCGAGGGAAAGTAAAGCACAAGGGGAGATGATGACTGTACCCTCAGTGCAACTCTGCTCCCCCCACACACCTCGAGATGAGAGGAATTGATGCCATTTCCCACCTACACCAAAGGAAACTCCCGTCTCGCTGTGTGCCGCTAGAGCCCAATGACATCCGTCTCCATAATGGCACTGAGAAGAAACGATTCCCTGGGCTGATTCAGCTAATGTGATTGGTTAGTGTGGTCGTTATCATTAACAGTTGAAGCTGCGGCAACAGGACCAGTGGTGATCGGTGACAGACTCACGGCTGCTGGGGTGGATGAGTGGGCTCTGCTGAAAAGATGTTTCAGACTTTTTCTTAATGCTGTTCACATCAGTGTTTGTCTGTTAGTCAGCAGGATCACGCAAAAAACGTCTCACAGATTATCACGAGACTTGGTGGAATGGTCTGATATGTGTCAGGGGAAAATAACCTTACATTATGGAGCAGATCTTGATAAATGGGCACAACGTAGGATTTTATTTTCCTCCTCTGTTAACACTGTGAGGCCATTTTTGTTGATTTCTCAGAGAATAACAAAAAATCTGACATGTTTAAACGTGGTTTCCTAAGGGGACCGTTGGGCCTTGGCGGAGGTACATGTGCTCTCTGTCTGCTCATGATGTGAATAGATAACACACGATCGGATCATCTTTTTTCTTTCAGATGTTATACAAATAATCAGCAACTTCTTTTGTAGTAAATCAAGCTTTTGACTGATCGAATGAGATTAGGGGAAGCAAGTAACTATTATTGTCTTGATTAAGCAAAATTCTATTTTCTTAAGTAAGAAGCAGAAGATCATCACATCTGAGACGCAGGAAGCAACAAATCAAACGTTTTTGCTTGTACAAACAATGGTTTTCTGAAAATGTATGCTTCAACTTGATATTTGCAGGTTCCACATCATTTGATTTCCCTGTTTTTCACGGAGTTCACAAACCATGCCTGTTGACTAATGTTTTGAATTTGTCTGCAACCAAATTGAATGATCCAATAATCTGTGACACAGCTCACAGTCATGTGGACAAGGAAGTCGTGATGTTCTCACGAAGGTCACAGAGGCTCGATTTGGATGTGACTGAATCAACTTCCTAAAGAGTTCTGTTTGAAGCAGAAAACTGGAGAGAATAAGAGAGAATATAAGACAGAATATAAGGGAGAATCTCAGCTCTGAAGCAGGAGTTTGTGAATGGAGGGATGTGTTTTAAGTGTCGGCCTTTTCGAATAAGTTTGGTCCAGCTTCCTTTTATTGATCAGCGGATAAGTGAGAGCTGCTGAGCTGACAAATCAGGCTAAAAGCGTTGGCTGTAATGGAGCAAACTTGTTCACAGCCGCTCCACTCTGGAGCCCTCTGTCAATCCCACAGCCTCTCGGGACACACACACACACACACACACACACACACAGACACACTTGCAATGGCACATGCACATTTTCTCCAGGGCTGCAGTCCAGATGGGTTGCCCCAGACTTTTCACCTGTGATCCAGGCCTCATGTGTCACCCTTCTATCAGAACATGCAGCGCACAGCACATATGAAGTACGCAGCCTGCTCATCACCACAGTGCCAAACCTGTCAAACATCCAGCTGAGTCTGAGAGACTCTTGGAGCTGCCAATCAACGCCGGCATCCTTGAAGGTAAAAACCCGTGGGGTTGTCGGAGAGGGCGACAGTTGACCTACAGGCACCTGACGCCCACCTGCATCGCTGCAAACAACTCTTACCTTCTCTATCCTCTCGTTGGTTCATTGCCCTTCTACCTTAAATGCTCTTCAGCCCCAGCTCTGCTTGAATATTACATTTCACCCACTCAGAGGAAATGGACACTCTTCCCATCAACCAGCAGGACCTGGGCTGCACTCAGGCACTCAGATGTGCAGACTGAAAGACCTGGGAGACAATGAGGCACTTAGTACCTGAAACATATGACTGGAAACCCTCTCACTGTCCTCCCATGAACTTCTATAGGAATGTTTTAATGATAATCTTTTACTGTATAATCTTTAATAATCTCCTTTTATTCTTTTGAGCTGAAGAAACAATCTTTAGACCTTTTTAAACTTCTGACCCTTTTGTCTCATATCTCAGAATTTTCTTTCATTATACTTCAACCTCATGGCTTCCCTCTTCCTTTCCGCTTCGTCTCGACTCTTCCTCTTAACCTCTGCCACCCTCCCTTGCACTCTAACCCGCTCTCTCCCTCTGCCTCGCTCTCTACACTGCAGCTTTGTTTTGCAGACTTTCACTGGGTCCTGCCCCGGGATCGGGACACAGTGCCCCCGCTCTGCTCCCGGGGGCTGCTGAGATCAGCACAAGCTTGACATGCAAAACCAACCTGGCAAAGAAAACTGCTGCACACCACAGGGATGCAAATTGGTTGCCGTTTTAAAAAAAAGCTGAAAAAGGTCAGAATAGGTTTGAAATATATCCCACTCACATTACTTTTGTAGCAGTAAGATTACATTATTTACAGGGTGATATAACCTCATTATGTAATTGATTATAACTTATAATTTAAAGGTGGCATTTGAAAAATTATAGTCCCAATTATAGTTTGCAAATTTGTCACCTTTTTCACCTCCTGATGAGTTTACATCTAGCATAAGAAAAACGTAATATGAAGTTCTCTCCTCTCCCCTCCTCTTGACGGTACACAGCTTAAGCAGCTGAACCCACTGCCTGAATAATCCTCAGCAGTCATCGAGCTGACGAGTCTTTCCAGTGAATATGAATTTGTATTATAATGAACAGCATAATAAGGGAGAGGGATACAAGATGGATATATGGACCTGAGAGCTGAGGATTATTCATGATTTTCAAAGTGAGCAGTAAATGATGGTAAAACAGGAAGAAGGCAGCCAGATGGAAGCTAAAGCCTGGAGCGAGAGCAAAGGAGAAGAAGGGAAAGGAAGGCGAATCAGACACCAACTACCCTTTATAGATATACAAATCAGAACTGTGCTAGTTTCTTTTCTTATGCAAAGGTTTATGCAACAGCAGCAATTGTTCTCATCCTTTTAATATGTGTGGGTCCTGTGAGAGTGTGCAATAACTTTGGCAGCGACACACTGCAGTCACACAGAGATTTCCTGTCCTCCTACTGACCAGCACACACATGCACACACAGCCGTGGTTCCAATATGTACTACGAGAATCAAGTGACACAAACAAGTCATCGGGGGGTGGGGGGGTCTCCCGCCATCAGCCCTAACTGCTTGACTCTGTGGCACGTTTTGCATCAGATTAAAGCATCAAAGCGATGTCACGCACATAAAAACCGGAATAGGCGATGCTGCCATTAATCCTATTGTCTTTGGAACAATGTGAATGAGTTAATTCCCACATTTCTCCTGATGAAGGCTTATGGAACATCCCTAAGAGATAGACCTACAACCCGCAAACAGAAGGTCAAATCAGGTCAACATGTGTGGAGATGCATTTCAAGTGGTGAAGGTTGTGCGTTTACATCACACTAGCTGCCCTTCCTGTTGATAGACTTGGTTCCCATCATCCCAAAAGAGGTTGCATTCAATCCTCCAGCATCGACTGTGCATCTGAATCATCTAAAGCAGTCCATCCGCATGAGTGGGCGACTGCAATCCCACCCCCGACCCTGCCTTTTCCTCCAGCTGCTGCTGCTACTGCTCTGCTGCTGCTGCTGCTGCCTCTTGACAATGCCAGACCAAGTTTGTGGTTAGTGGGTCTGAAAACTCCAGACATTCCTCCAGAGCCATCCAGAGAGAGAGAAACCAGCTAAGTTCCTAGAACCATCAGCAGTTTTTCCCCTCAGTGTAAGCTCCCGGGAACCAAGTGCACACATTTGAAATAAATATACACACACATGCTGCTGGAGAGCAAGTTGGGTGCAGCAGGATTTTTTCCTGGTGGCCTGAGGTTTGTTTTGGCCAAGTTTTAAACATTCAACTTGACCAGGGACAGTGTAGCAAGAAGCTTAGATGTGGAGGAAGTACTCAAATATTTTACTTAAGTAAAACCACAAATAATAAAGTGTCAGGTTCATCAGTACCAGGTTCCTATTGCAACATCACGTAGGGTTAGCCTGCAAAATAAGAGGTCTGCTCCTTTGCGTGAATAGAGTGTCCTAGGATGGAGTCAAATTCCCTGCCTGAATTAC
The DNA here is from genome assembly GCA_038501795.1 of Pseudopleuronectes americanus. Taxonomy (NCBI): domain Eukaryota; kingdom Metazoa; phylum Chordata; class Actinopteri; order Pleuronectiformes; family Pleuronectidae; genus Pseudopleuronectes; species Pseudopleuronectes americanus. The sequence continues at coordinate 13,851,205 of CM076725.1, forward strand.
TGTTTCAATTTCAGGGGATTAAGGTTCCAGCTTGAACCATTTTACACTCACAGCGAGATATTAACGGGATCAGCAGGAGAATGGAAAGTTCTATAGCCAGTAATAGTGGTCAAACTCAAAGCAGCAGACATTTGGGTATCCTATAGATACCTTAGAAAACCACATCCTACAATGTGTTTCATAATGTAATTTTAGGTGTCTGTTATTAGAAGTTCCCTGCCTGGTAATTACACTAAAATCCAAGTCTCAAGTTTGTAATTTAAGCTTTAAATCTCAAGCCCAATCCAAAACTTTATTAAACTTTGGTATCCACTGAAAAAACTATGGAAGAAAGAAATTACTGCATTTAAAATATGGGAAATATCAAGGGAAAGAATTCAGACCACATGTATTTTGATAGAAGTACAATATCTCAATGTTATGAATTCATTAATATTTAAATTTGGTCAGAATGTGATTTTGACTGCGTTACTGGTGCCAAACTATGCAGTGCTGAGTATCACTCACAAACTCATTCCATTGTAAAAGCAACTCTCAGAATCAGTGGATGAGCTTAACACTGATATTTCAGCTTGAATTAGTCCAGAAAAAAATATTTACTTTGCTTCTCTTGATCTGATAGAGATGTGGATGATGGAAGTTAGTCCGGTAATGGTGCTGGACTGGATTTTATCAAGTTACTGTGTTTGCATAGTACTATTCCAGTCTTATCAACCACTGAAGGCAATTTACAATATGGTATCATTCACTCACACACATACAAACAGCGCTTCTTTACAAAACCCTTTTCTATCAGACACACACTGTCGGCACATTTTGGGTTCAGTGTCTTGCCCAAGGACACTTCGGCATGGAGAGTGGAGGAACCACATACCCTCTGGTCGGTGGAAGACCAGCTCGAGCCACATCCTGTGAGGTAGACTGCACAACAGATGGAACCATACTTACATAAAATCATTTTACATGGAGGTTAGAGATCAACCTGAATCACTTCCACAGTGTAGAAATACTCATGTCCTCAAAAGTTGATGTTGTTTATTTACCTTGAATTATGAGATATGCTAAGAAAAAGTGGGGTGGCAGCGCACTTGTGTGACCTTGCAGTAACTAAATAGAACTAGTGTGTGTGGGTGTGTGTGTATGTGTGTGGGTGTGTGTGTTTGTGTGTGGGCCAAGATCATCATAGTGATGATCAACACTACATTTTCAGCCTCTTTAGCAGCAGGCAGCAGCAAGCACTGTGTGATTATCTGGGCACACACATATGCACAAACACTCTCGCTCTCTCTAAAAGAAAGAGAGAGAGAGAGAGAGAGTGAGAGAGAGAGAGAGAGAGAGAGAGAGAGAGAGAGAGAGAGAGATAGAGAGAGAGAGAGAGAGAGAGGGAGAGAGAGAGAGAGAGAGAGAGAGCGAGAGAGAGACTAACACTTGTGATGAAGGGTAAACAAAGCTGCCATTAAGCCAGAGGTGGCTGAGAACACAGAGCAAATTAAAAGCGATTGTGATTCCATATGGCAGCTGTGGCCGTGCCAGTGAGGGGGCCTGCTGGAGAGCTGGAGACAGAGCTGTGGTGCCTGCTGGGCCGTGGGGACATGGAGCCTCTCCTCCTGGCCCCAGTCTGCCTGACAGCTCTGGTGCTTTTAGCTCTGGGTTCTGTGCTCACGCTGTTTTTCACGCTGGCTGGTGCACAAGGTCACTTCTCTGAACCGCAAGTAGCCAGGACTACTGTACACAACGACACAACTCGGATGTGAACTGCGGGTAAGGATTCGTTTGAAGCCTCTGGGACGCAGATCGCTCAGACATAGGGTCGCGATATACATGTCTCCCTCATCCCGGCTTTCAACACATCCTGATATGTTGTGTATTTGAGTTGAGCAAAGGAGTTTCACATGTCAAAACCTCAGAAGTAAACAAAAAGTGAAGTGCAATTTCTCGTTCAGATGTGGCACGCTGTGTTGACCTGCGCATGTAAAGATGTGTTAGCACAGTGATTCTCAGTCCGACTTGATGGACTTTCCAGACACATATTCTCATTCCTTTCCATGGCTCTCCACTTCTCCCCACTCTCATCGCCATAGCAACTAAACCCACAAGGAGAGAGCATGAGGGATGGCCACACAAAATATATCAGCAAGACATGAAATCAAACCTACACATGTGGGCGCGCACGCATTAACTCACGTTGCACATAAGGACACGCACAGGCACATATGTTCTGTGGCACGCACACACACACACACACACACACACACACACACACACCGTAATAATTTGCATAGATTTGCATGAATGTTTCCGTGTGTACAGTGACACTCCGCTAAGTGTATGTCATGCCTTCTGGTTATTTGTAAAACAATGATGTGAACACAAATGGTGCTTTTGAAAAAGCTAATTCAAAATTCAAGAAAAGCCTCTGCACCTGTCAGCTTTTGTCTATTTCAGATCAAATCCTGCATTTGGAGCCAGACCCTCTCCATACGGTCATTAATTCGGTGGCTTACTAATGAATGCTAAAACGTAAAAATCCATTCGTGTTACAGAAAGTCCTGGGGCTGGTCCACAAGTGATCCATCCACAGATTGAACAGGGCTGACGATACAGTCGATACAGTCGATCTAGAGAGGTTCAAATTAAAGATGATACTGAAGCAAAGCAATAGAAATAAATGTTGCAGTCTGTTCTCTTTTTGTCAGTTGTCAGCCGCGGTCATTCATAGCAGAAGCACATCTCTATATGCTGAAAGCCTTGGGGCAATGTTGCTGAATGAGTTCTTTTAAAAAGATAACAGCTGTGGTAATGTTTGTTCCTGCTATATAAAGACAAGCAGCTGAACAAAAATAAAATATAAATTGATTACAAAGATGTTCTTTACATATTTGAACAGGAAAGATGCTGAACATGTAGTGAGAGAGAATATGCAGCACACGGACTCAAACCAGGGACATGGTATGTGTCGTTAACACTGCACACCACGACTGCTTCTACACATGTGAACGTGGTTATGCGTCGCCGAACTGCAAGTTGGGCAGAGTTCAACTTTGCATGTGGCAACGGAGGCGCCAGCCAATGAGATCGTTTTTAAACAAACACTTAAGAACAGGTGTGTGTGTGTGTGTGTGTGCAATCTTCAAATTATTTTAAGATTGCAGTGATAGTTGGTATCATGTCTTTCTTTAAGGATTAATTGGGCATAGTGCTTGATCATTTAATATAACTTACGGTATTTTTTTAAAAGTCGATAACTTAGTGAAGAAGGCATTTGCTGTACTACTAAGCTGCACCCTCTATCTGAGCTGTGTGTGGTAACAATCTGCTACTGATAGCTGAAAATCAATGCTGTCTGTTGACGATTAAGGGGAAACAGTTCCATTCTTCATAACACAACACAACACATTTTTTGTTGGAGTGAACAGAGCCAAGAAGCTACAGGTCAACAGGGTTTGTTAGTTTGGAAAATAGTTGTGTTTCACACCCAGAAGTCACTCTGACTTACTAACACTTAAGATACTGTGCATCAGCTGAGGAACCATGAACTTGTTCAACTGTCGTCTGATCACAGGGATGAACAAGAGACGCAATTTAGGTCAGAAGTCACCAGGGTAACAACACTCTATACCGATGTTCTATTATTAGAAAGTAGAACCAAAGCCTTTAGTGCTGCCTTTAACATATACTGTACCACTAACAGACTGGTAGAAGCCTCATGTGTCCACTGTCTGATCTGAAGATTTGATTAAGAGAGAGGAAACCTTTCCTCAGGGTCGACTTGCAGAGAAGCAGCAAACTCACTTCAGCAGCACAACTCTGCATTGACCTCAGTACTGTCACTTTCCATTGTTTGCTTTGCTTAGAGCACTGTTATGGAAAGTTTCTCAGCAGAGGCCTTTATCAAGAATTCTCTTAGGAGGTTCACTGAGGAGACGATCCAGAATCAGCGTCTGGTCGGAGGGACGTTGACTTTGTAGTAAACCTGTTGCTGAGAACTTCAGTGAGCATGCTCTAGACTGACTGGATGGGAAACGATTTTCTGAGTAAAAAGCAGTAGGGGAGTATAACAAAGTACATTGAGCACATGTTTCATGTGTCTGTACTTAAGTAGATATATTTTCTGCTCCTTCACTTCACTACTAAATTCAGCCAAGCTGTACTTTTATAGATTTTTATAGATTTTCACAATGCATTGTGTAACACGAGTTAACTAAATAAGCTTATTTTCATCTGTTGTTCCTAAACCTAAAATAAAATGACCTATATTATATAATTGAAAATGTATACCATCCAAACTGAATGTACAACAAGGTAGAGATATAAATGTAAGTAAATCCCATAAGATAAAGTGGAACATGGAACATGATTTTATATATTTTCCAAACTAATCAATAACGAGAGGGAATTGATCCACTGTCCAATCAGGGCGGGCAAGTAACATTGGACTCCGCCTCCTGCAGCAGCAGCACTCACTCATAACGATAAAGTGAAATGAATAAGCTACATCTGGCAAAGGCTTTTAATACATTAAGAATAATAAAAACCAAGTACTCACTTACTTTAACTTGAGTAAAAAATGTAATGTTTTACTTTTACTTACATATTTGTGGTTTTAAGTTTCCATCCCCCACAGTCAACAAGTTTTGCTCTGCACTCAATCGCACCTCATTACAGCAGCATCAGAGCTTTTGGATTGAACATATTGAGGAGTGAGTGGGACACTAAGACTAATATCCAAGCTTCAGTGTGGTCAGAACAAATGTAACAGATACTCCTAAAGACCACCGACGTAAAAAGACCCATATGGCCTGAAAGTGGGGGTAGCCTCGCAGGGGGAAGTGGCTCCTCTCCCCCTCTGCGCTGTTGGAGAATTCTTTCTAAACAAGGTATGGAATGCACTCCTGTGTTTCATAATTTGTTCCCTCATTCTTCTCCTCTGCACATTTACAAACAGAGGCCTAAGGAAGAGAAAGAAAAAAGAGAGAGGAAGAGAAGTGCACTGGAGCCCTGGAAATATGTCAGGGCAAGGCCGTGCTAGTGGAGCAAAAAGGAAAGGAGAATGAACTGTGAGAAAAGGGAGATGGTGAAAATAGTGAAAAGGGAAGAAGATATAATTAATAATCGGCTGACTGGCTGTATGCCGACCAGTCTGAGACAGAGAGAGAGAGATTGAGAGAAGTTGGAGACAAACTCAGGGAAGAGGAGGTGAGAGAGAGAAAATGAGAATGCCCCAGGAATGATCTTAATGCTCCACTTGGTGTTCACATTCCAAAGCCAGCAAATCATTCAACCCGAATCTCAGACCGGCTGATTTCCTCAACCAGCCGGGAGACTGGGAGCACTGGGTCGCTGTGTGAGCGCACTCCTCTTCTCTCTGTCTCACTCTCTCGCTCCATTTATCTGCGTCCTTGTCTCCCCTGTGTGAGCGAGGGAGAAACAATGCGGAGGAGATCGGTTGCCCGGCAGAGAGGAGACAGGGGGGTTGGGTGGGAGGTCAGGAGGAGATGAAGAGGTGCAGGGTGGGCCGGGGTGCAACGTTTATAAATATCTCAGACTGCCGAGCACGAGGCCGGGCCCACAGCAGTGCAGCAGCATACCTTCAATTTCGGCTATTTCTGTTGCTTTTTCCATAATGTCTGAATTCTGCCTTATAAGCTGATGACAAAGAAGGTTGCTCCCGCTGAGACATAAAAAGACAAACTGGTCAAGGCAATTTTCCCCCAGCATTTGCCAAGAGGGCTGCTTTCTGTCAAGAGTGAACTCCAGTTGTAATCAAAATGTATTCAGGTCAAAGGGTCACAGGTTAGCTGAGGAAACCCTCAAGGATCATGTTGCTATGTGTCTAAAAAATAACTCAACAACAACCACACTGCTGAAGTGCCCTGGAGCAAGAGGGATACTGAACCCTCCCATGTGCAGGGGCTGTAACTCATCCAGCCCTCAGAGTCTGAAATGGAGGGCAAGTGGACAAAAATAATTTTCCAGACTAAGATGAAGTATTTTCTTCTAAATTGGCTGGAAACTGCAAATGAGCCGTGTCTTCTGCTGAATGCAGTGAACCAGTTAACACGTATGAGGAGCGGATAAAAGAAATACAAAGTCACCCAGTTCAGTTACAGGGGGGAGCGATCGGCCGATTGATCCATTAGTGGGATTTGATAAACAATTCATCTGATTTGGTTCTGAGAAGTTGCTGCTTTTCATGTGATACTTGAAATCTTGAAGGTTCTGGACTGTGGGTCAGTCCAAAAAATCTATAAGAGGTACATTTTTCATAATCCTTTTATATTTTATGACCAAACAAGAAATGGATGATGGGAATAATTAACTGCATCAGAGTTGTATGTTTTCCCCCCTTTCCATTTACTTATTATTTTGTTTGTGTGTGTTGTTTGTTAGCTTGATGATGCAAAATCAACTGAACCAAGTTCCATGGAAATTTGGGGAGCTTGGTATGACCCCAGGAACAGGGAATTATTTTCACTCCCATTAACATTGCGAGATATTATATCTGATCATTAGACATTTCTTAGATGCTGATTCTGGATCTTGTTCATTTAAATGTGGTTTAGGGGACGTTTTTGCAGAAGTATATGCCCGAGTGCCATTATAGTTGATAAACATAATGTTCCATTGCCCTAATCCATTGCAGCAACTTCATAATATAAGTGTAGACAAAAATTTGCTGATAGTTTCTCTCTTATATATATATATAGAACTATATATCTATTTATGTTTTTTTGTCTATGTTAAAAAATTACATAACGCACCATGCTCGATGCAACAAAAAAAAACATGTGTGTAGGCCCAATGGACACACATGGAGAGGGAACCGAGTGTGCAGCGCTTATGGTTCCATTTAACGCTCTTTGAATTGAGTCTTTTTAATCTTTTCCCTGATTTTGTCTGTTCTCTCTGTCTTTATCATTCAACCATGTAAATAAATGTGCATTTGTGTGTGTGTGTGTATGTCATTGCTGGGGGGGATCCTTGTCCTAACTCGTTGCATGCATGAGTCAACACCAGCCCCCGATGCCCACAAATAAACACACTCACAGATGCACAGGGAGCACGTATAAATGCAAACTGCATGTACATGGCGGCTGGAGATGAACACAGAGGAAGAGAAGGCCGGAGAGAAGAAGACATTTGGAACAGATAGGTTGAGATACTAATTACGGGAAAAGATGGATATTCTAGATCTATAGATAGAAAAGTTTTTCTTGTTGCTATGCTGCTGTTACAGCTGCTCCCAAGTCATCTCAGACACAGGTAAAGCTGCTTACTGTCGCACAGGGGGAACAGAGTGGGCCAGGAATAATTTCAGAAAATCTCACAACCCAAAAAACTGGAGACATCTGTAAGTGCATGTTGAGAGAAGAGAGACAGAGTGAGAGCTAAAAGGAAGCTCAGATAGAACCTTTCTTGTTAAGCAAAAACCTAAACCTCCCTTTGCTGACTTATATGGAAAAGCCTTCTGATGAGAGACAGCAGAGTTTGTATTTAAAAGTACATACAAAATGTGTGTAGCTCCAAATATATTGAAGATACGCAGGTTTGAGAAAGATGAATTCCTTAAATCAAAGTTACTTAGTTTGTTAGTTTGATTTTGATATTGATGGATGTTCTTCACTCTTTCAGACATGTTTCTTATTCAAACTCGTCTTATGCCAATGCAGCTAATTTTTATTGAAGGTGTATTTTGTATCTAAACCGATTTCAGAAGCATTTTTCTATTCCTCAACATTCATTTCATGTGACATGTTTTCATAGACGAAATTCAAGGCTAAACGTTTATATCCTGAAAATGTAATTCAGACCAGCATCTGCAGCGAAGAGACTTAAATTCAAAATATATATATTTTTCTATATGGGTTGACAGCCTTGTTTTAGCCAGATCTAACACTCTATCCTGATTCTTCTTTGTTTTCTCTGTTTCTCTGGCAACCTGCATTCACATCCGACAGCTTTCCCTTCAGTGTGCACCCCAAATACCATAAGTTGTGTGGGAGGCTGTGCTGCAGTAAAGATGTGATTTAGAAAATGATTGAGTTGGCTTTTAGTGCAGGGGTATATATTATGCTTATGTACTGTATGCATAAGGAAAAAACTGCCAGTGTCAACAATGAGAGTCTGCAAATGGCTTTTTTTATGTGAACTCTTTGAAAATCGGTGTTTGCTCCTCAAAAAGGAGTTAAACACACGTGCAAACCTCCCATTAGAAGTGATTTGGTGAATCCACAGGTTTCATTTCCTCCCTCTGGACTGGGAGAATCCCTGTGGACGACACCAAACAATGGCACACCATCTATTTTCATGTGGTTCGCAAACAGTCTTTTACTGGGAAACTGCCTTCACTAATGGTCCTCACGCAGCCAATCTGCTGATGTGACCGGGTTCTTACGTCAGAGCTAAATGATACATGCTCTTCTCTTTCATTACACCCATCTGTCCACCTGTCCATCGCTCCGGTCTCCTCCGTCATGTTCAGATCAATAACACCTCCCCTTCCCCCGCTTTCATGTTTATATATCGTCATAACTCCTCTTTTTTTCATGCAATTGTCAAGTAATGAACCTGAAACATACACCCGCAGCAAACAGAGCCCCCCCCCCACCCACACATACAGACACACACACACATCCAGCTAATGTCTATGGGTTCCTCTTTCAATACACGTTGATTAAGATGTGAAAAAACAAATGTGTGGCAGCAGAGTCAGTGTCGAGCCACTGCAGAACACTGATTCACCTGTTTCTCTGGTGCACTGCAGTCCATGGGCTGTAGGCAGAACTGATGACCATCATTTAGTCTGACCGACAGCAGCAGGAGTGATTGAGTTCAGCTATCTATTTACCTAAAGCTACATGTGCCTGTTTGGATCTGAGTGTGCATGTGAATGAAGCCACGTGCCGCCATGGAGTCACGCAGTGACACACTGCACTGTGTGTCACCGGGCCGAGTACAAGTAAGGGTTATTATTCCTGAGTAGGGCATGAATCACACAGAACACTATCATTTCCTCTGGTGTGAGTGGAGTGGCTTCTTTTAGAATCAATGAACGGTGTGGATGCATCGTAAACAGTCACGTCCGAGAAAATAGAGCAAGGCACCATGGGAATTTTTTTGTTTGCAGTGGATATCGGTGTCACATTAGAAATGGCAGCTCACGCAATTAGCCATCATTTTTTATTTTGATCCGGATTATCTAATTATCATAATAATTATCTATTATCTAACCCTAACCCTAACATTTTAGCTTCAAGGTTTTGTTTTTATCTGCGTCTGTTGGTTAGATCCATAAAAAATAACTGCTAGACGGATTTCCAGGAAACTTGGTCGAAGGATTTGATATATGGGTCAGGGAAGAACCCATAAAATGTTGGTGCAATTCCACATCAGGGGGCAGATCCAAGAATGTGTTTTCACTTTCTTGAACATTGTACGATTTTTTGACATTTTCACAGATTTCCAACGGAATAACTTGTGGCTCTTGATGAAAAAGACCTGGCATGTTTACTGAACATTTATATATTAGTATGTGAAATCTGGTACAGCTTGATTTAATTTAATGGGACTGTTGTGTCTTGGCGGGCAGAGGTGCTGAGGACTTGATCTAGAGGAGTCAGACCTTCATTGTTCAGTGTTCATTGTTTTTCCTGTCAACACCACAACAGAAACAGCCGGGTCCCGAGTGTCAGAGCAGGTTGTGCTCCCACTGGAAGTTTCCCAACACAGACAGACAACAATAATGTGACGTGTCTCTCAGTGAAGAGACAGAACTTTAAAGAGATTAGATAAAAAAAGAGAGAAAGAGGAAGTGTTATTAAAGAAAAAGTCCACCAGCCGCCCCTCCTCCCCCTGACGTCAGGTTAATTATAGAAGCTGCTTTACGGATAATTAGAAAAGCCCTGTATGTGAGCTCCAAGGCATAATAGTGATAGCAACATAAGAACTTACTTTATATGCTGTATGAGGAGACTTTATAGACTACACAGCTTCACTTTAAGAGTTAAGTTACTCTAAGAGACTACTGTAGTTTTATAATGTGGCGTCTCCAGAGGAAACAGAGCACTCATATTTCTCCTGCTCAACATCGTAAAGCAACATCAAGACACTCCGGCCTGTGATACTGCACCAAAACCAGCCACATGCAGACACCAATAGTTTTCTTGTAACGAATTCCACTTGGAAAAAATGCTCTTATTATAAGTTTATAGAGATTTCTCTAAATAGCCCGAAATGTTTCATTCTTCCAATCTCCCATATGTTTATATATTATGATCTAAGTGTGCGTGTATTTTCTATGATAACACGGCGGTGGTGCAGCGGGGGAGCTGCGGGTGATGGAAAAGGAGAATATCCATTACATAACAGATTAAGCTGGAGGAATCTGAGGTATGTATCCAGCAATGCATGCCAATAATATGAAAGCTTACTTCATGAGCCCCCCCTATGTACAGAGCCTCAGCGGGTGGGCCACACTTTATCCCTTTGATGTAGCCTTGTAAAAGGGAACAAACACATAGCATGGAACCACAAACTCCTACACTGCTATTAGACGACACGCCACAGTGACAGGGGTCATGTGTGTGCACGAGACAGAGACTGGGGGAGAAGTGACAGACAGACAGGAAGTATCCGGAGAGAGATCTGATTTCTGATTCGCCCTGCTCTCAGCTCGATGTTACACCGAGCCAAGAGTTTTGTATAAACTCTAAACAAGCAACACGGCCTGCAGTGGACGACTGCGCGTTGTTATTACATATGCCACCCGCTGCTTTTACTCGACCACACTATGCTAATGGACCGCTTCTATTCCTGCTGCACTTCATTACAGAGAGAGAGAGAGAGAGAGAGAGAGAGAGAGAGAGAGAGAGAGAGAGAGAGAGAGAGAGAGAGAGAGAGAGAGAGAGAGAGAGAGAGAGAGAGAGGGGATTACTGCTGTTTTTGTTATCTGAAAACACTGTTTGGGGTAGAGGAATGTTTCTCCCCCTGTGTTCCATCCATCCACGTGCTGCACATACCCAACTGACACAGACTCATCATGATGAGGACGGTCAATTTCCAAATCCCACACACACACACACACACACGCACACACTAACCCACGCACACTTCCTCTCCTTCACTTTTCTTTCTCTATCTTAAAGCGAGGAATGTGTAATTCATGTCCTCTTTCCTTTCCACACTGAAAGAAGGAAGGACGTCTTCTTCTTCTTCTTTTTCATAAGCTTGCTCAGATGTGTGTGTGTGAGACACATCTGTTGCTGTAGCTGGAGGCGGACAGACCAAGCGAGAGGAATCAAGGTTTACACTTAAACCATTAGCACACGCTCAGAAGGAATGGAAAGAGAGATAAGGGAGAGGTGGGTGGACATCTGAGAAAATGTGCAGGAGAAAAAAAAGAGTGATGTATTAAATGGAGAGAGAGGAGAGGAGAGGAGTCACTTCTTGCTTCAGTTCGGTATGGTCAACAGCAAGAGTACACAATACTCACAACAACACTCACAGAGCATTTGTCCGACCTCAACTTAGATCAACTTCAGAATGACAATGACAAACTGCTTGTGTGTGTGTGTGTGTGTGTGTGTGTGTGTGTGTGTGTGTGTGTGTGTGTGTGTGTGTGTGTGTGTGTGTGTGTGTGTGTGTGTGTGTGTGTGTGTGTGTTTGTGTGTGTGAGACTGACCTCTGACTCGGGCATAGCAGCAGCCACACTTGGCGAGGACTTTACGGAACAAGTGTTGGCAGCCACAGCCTCGGTGGTGGCGATGGTGATGGTGGCCCCCTTTCATGCTGGTGAACCATGAGCAGAGGTGGGCATGGCCCGGCACTCTCTCTTTCTCCTACTCCCCCTCTCCCCCCTCTTTCTCTCTCTCTCTCTGTCTCTCAGACTCCCTCGCTCACCCTCTCCCAAGTAGAGGTTCCACTCCTCAAAGTGTAAATCCAAATGGCTGAAGGTGGATCCTGCTTCTCAGTGGACTGCAGACAGACTTACAGCCCACATCCACACCGAGAAGAAGAGGAAGAGTCCGCAAAGAAAAAAGCAGCAGCCAAAAGGAGAATCCACACTCACAGGGCTGTTTCTTTTCTTCAGCTGGTGATAAACAGCCAGGGAAACATTCCAGCGAGCTTACTGTGATATTGAATGAGCCCCCGTCCCTCTGTTTTCTTTTTGGTGCTGAGCTCTTGCCTCTGTGAACTGCCTGGTCAAATGACAGACTGGGAGACTGCTTCAGAGAGAGAGAGAGAGAGAGAGAGAGAGAGGGGGGGGGAGAGAGAGTGAGAGAAAGAGAGATAGTAAGGGGAGGGGTGAGGAGGGTGGAGTCTGCAGCTCTAGTTGCTGGCTATTCTAGGATAAGGTTCCCACTCCCCCAATTTCCTCTCTTCCTCTCCTCTGTTTCTCTCCCCTCTTCTCAGCTGTTTTCTCTCCCCCCTCCTCCCTTTTATTTCCTCTCTCTCTCTCTTGTCCGACGTCTTCTGTTCTTTATTCTTCTTCATAGTAGCCAGCACAGAGAGCCGATTGAATGCCATGCTCTCCACTCAGAGCTGACCCTGCTAATAGTAACGTCTGTAATGATGCATAAGTCTATTTACAGAGGGGAGGCCATGTTGGGCTGGAGGTGTCAGGCACTTTCCAGTAAGGCAGCTACAGCGTCAGAGCCACGGTCTGTCAGCGTGTTACACACTTTCTGAAGAATGTGCGTGTGTGTGTGTACATATGTTCACTTAATGGATCGTAGTGGGCTTTCCTGGCTGGGGCTGCTCCAATACTGACGTCTGTGGTCATTTATCATCCTGGGGGGGGTGAGTGTTGATTTTATTTCTTAGTGTTTCCATGGAGTGTGTGTGTGTGTGTGTAGCATAACATATAGGCTAAAGAACAGTTCACAAGCTTAGATGAAACTAATCCCTAAATTTAAATAATCATCCAAAAAGTATGATTTATATTGTGGGTCATGTTGATTAAAAATATGTAAATTCATCAACAAGAATGGCACTATGTAGAGCCGAAACTTCCACCAAGGCCTAACAGTCCCCTTAAGAGACCACATTTTAATTCATTAGATAGTCAGATCTATGATTTATTCTCTAAATTGTGGAAAATGTGAAAAACCTATATTTCACAATATCAGTGAAACAAAAGATCCTGGGTCGGCCCCTGGATCAGTTTTTTTCGCAACAAAATTGAATAGGTTCCTACTTTGGTCCTGCCCCACCCTAACATGGAGATCGGTTGAGTACTTTTTACACTGAAATAAGACACACACACAAAATACACAATCTGCCAGTGTTTATCTTTTCATAATCATTATAATGTCACTTTTCCAAGTTGGTGTGATGAACCTAGAAGCTGGAGATGATGTGTAGTAACCAACATAGCATCACCATATTTAGATGTGTGCTTTGCATCAGAGCATATTAAACTGAATTAACACTAGACTATGAGTCATCAGCTGTTGAAATCAGAGTGTTGAAATGTCAGTGAGATGACTTATCCAAGGAAACAACTAAGCACGGAGCTACAACAGGAAGGAATCCGAAAATGGTCATCGAGAACGTTATCTTGAGACATCCGTCTGAAACCTGACCAATTAGTTTCTGACCAACAAACAGCATTTCTTAGGCCTGAGGCTGCTGAGCTCATGACTCAGTGAGTGATCTCATCTCACAACGTGAACACGGCATAATGCTTCATCTCAAACATGCACTGGACGCCCCAGTTTCTCTGGATTTTCTCCATGTGTGATCGCAAATGTCGGAGTGAGACTGAGGAGAAGCTGATGTGAGAACAGAGCAGGGGGATATCCCGCTGGATCCACCGCAGGTTCAGGTGCACTGTCGAGAGCTTCAATAGTTTGCTGGACTGTCTCTTTAGCATCCATCTCCCCGCAGTGACATGGCGGTGGCAGACTGCTGTCGAGGATGTTTCTGTCGTCTACAGGAGACTGTCAGAGTGAACACGAGCCTGGCTGCCTCAGCCATTAGCCACACAAGTACAGCACACTCACACACACACACAAACACACACACACAAGCACAGTTGCTTTCGACTCTTCTCTCTCCTCGTATCTGCGTCTTTACCCTCACTCAAAAATATTCAGAGAAAAGTGACATGTAATGGAAGAAAGTTCTGCAGCAGAGAGAGAGAAACCCCACAGTCCCAGATACATGATCTATTCTCAGGTGGAGGCCACACACTGATTTGCCACATGCAACACAGATAGATCACAATCCCCTCCCCCCCCCTTTCTCCCTCTGTCTCTCTCTCTCTATCTCTCTCTCTCTCTCTCTCTCTCTCTCTCTCTCTCTCTCTCTCTCTCTCTCTCTCTCTCCTGGCCTCCCTCCCTCTCTCCATTTCTTTTCTCATAATGGATGCCTTAAGCGACTGTGATTGAAGGGGCGATTCAGCAGAGGAATATTGAGTTGCGCTGCTGGAATGGCTCCACTTGTCTGATGCTGATATGGCGGACGAACACTGTCGAAGCACGGGAGCTGGATTCAAAGTGGGGTTGAGAGACGGGGAACTTGACAGCAGAACATACGGAACGAGGCAAAACAAAGACACGCAGATGAGAATCCAGGGGGCAAAGCATTACCAACTGAATGAACACATGCCTGCTCCAAACACCAAGTAGACACGTGAGAGGACAGTGTTTTACCGCGGGACACCCAGTAGGGGGCATTTGTACTTGTTGCATAAGGTTGGTTCACTAAGTCAGAGGGGCTGTTTCAAATGTAAACATTCAATGAACTGTTTATTTTGGGATACAAAGTATTACACTGTGGAGTATACTGACATTCAACGGAAACAATCGTAGTCATGTGTATTCAATACCATCAGTATCTTATGTGTAATGAAACCACCCTGATAAATTGCCATTGACGCAGGCTTCAAGCACAAAGCCCTGGATGCCTGCAGAAATATGGGAAACATTTTCCTCCCCTGGCTCAAAGGGAGGAGCAGGGGATATGAGGTGGGGCATGCATTAGCACCCATTCATCTCTCTCCTTTTATCTCTCCCCCTCACTCCTTCCTCCTCTCTACATCCCCCCCGACGAGACACATAGTCCCACTAAGGATGATTCATCTGCACACGCGTGCTTGTGCAGGTGTGTCCAAAGCGACCCAGACGGCTGAATAAAAATCTATATAAGTACATTCACACTGGGATGGATTTAGAGGCTTGTCTGCAGATCCGCACACTTGCAGATATATGGCTGTGTATTTCATTCGAGGCCAACGAGCCAAATAGGGAGAATGCATCTTTCCACCAGAGACACTCAGTCACATTTAGGAAGTGTGTTCAGAGTGGAATCTGGAGAATGATCTATGATGTAAAGCGGCTCATTCAAAAGAATGGAAGAAAGTTACTGTAAACACAATGTTCACTACTCGATTAAACTTAAACTATAGGATGAGCGAGGAAATACATACATGTGACATAAACATGCACAGTAATACTGTAGCTAGAGCAACTCTCACATCAGCAGATATGCAGTTGCTTATTTCGCAGTGTGTTCCCCAACCCCCCCACTGACATTAGCCTCTCCTCACTTCATCAGCCAGCTGAAACCCTGCCAAAAAATGCTCACTTAGATTTCATGTTCCTTACTCCTTCTCCCCCGGTCCCTCTCTTTCTGCCTCTCTCCCTCCCCTCATCTCCAAGCTGAACGCCAATTAAGGAAAACTGGCATTCTGGACAAGCCAATGAGAGGGGGACATGTTTTTTGGCCGGTGTCCCATCACGGAGCAGAAGTCACAGAGAAACTGTCCTGTTCTCTACTCTTGTGTCCCGCTGGTCTGCTGAGAGCTGCTGTTTTTCTCCAATTAGACTAAACTACAGTGCTGGTACTGGTACTTACACCAGTGTGTGTGTGTTTGTGTGTGTGTGTGTGTGTGTGTGTGTGTGTGTGTGTGTGTGTGTGTGTGTGTGTGTATGTGTGTGTGTGTGTGTGTGTGTGTGTGTGTGTGTGTGTGTGTGTGTGTGTGTGTGTGTGTGTGTGTGTGTGTGTGTGTGTGTGTGTATGTGTGTGTGTGTGTGTGTGTGTGTGTGTGTGTGTGTGTGTGTGTGTGTGTGAGTCGGTACCAGTCCATACCTCCCACTGCTGTACCTCACGATGCAGTGCAGCTCTGCAGGCAGCAGGAGCTCTGCACCACACAGAGGGGAGGTGCACCACCCACAGAGAAGCGTTTCTCAAAACATCCACAAAACTCATGTACCGCCCACAATTACAAGCATACACACTACACACACACGCTCTCCGTTCAAACAATCACACACTATGTCCTCTCACTTTGGGGAAATTACTGGAGGCTGTCAGAGTTTTCCTCCTCTGCTTGACCCGCAGCCTCGCTCCGTTGCCTTTTCTCTCTGGACCTGGACTGTGAACCTTGCTCTAGAAGCAGCATTAGAGCACCGGGACTCAGGGCCTGCTGACTTTGTGCAAGTCATAATCCTGAGCTAAAACGCCGCCCATAGGGGAAGATGTTAATTAAAGAAAAGCAAACCTAGGGACCACACATGGAGACACACTGCCGAGTTATCTTTAATTAATCATTTGTGAAAGCAGCGGTTTTGCTGTTGAGGGAAACGTCAGAAGAAGAGATTTGTTTCTGCTTTTATCCCTAAATTAGTTTGAATCACGCTGCAAATCCGTACAAACAAACTGATGGAAATGCAAACCTCTATTCCTGATTTTTGCTGCGAGTGCTGCTGCCTGTGCACTCACGTGTTTTGCTGTCTCTATAATCTCTGTCCTCCCTTCCAGGTCAGTCTGCAGACTAAATGCCAGCTGTGCTGTGGAGCAGTGACCTGTGAGGTGTCTGACCTGGCTGATGTGCACCTTCCAGCCGGCCCTGCCTGACCCATTTCTCTAAAAGCACAACACGAGCCTCTGCAATTTAACTGTACAAACTAGAATTACCTCCTCGCGCTTCTGTGCCTCCACCAACCAAGTTTCATTTTACACCCGTGTCCGTCCAGGCTCATATGATACGTGAAGTGATGACCTTTAAAGAATTGAATACAAGTTGTGATGTGTATTTTGTTTAATAAGCATATGCCACAGATGTAATCAAATTCCTGCGATATCACATTTATAAGAGTTGAACTGGCAAACAGAAGGACAACCAAGTATAATGACTATGGCTGAAGCTGTCGTCGGCCTAGAGGCGTACAAAAAACACACATTAAATACGTTTTGGAATCAAATTGTTCATGCAGAATAGGCAGAGACAGATTAAAGCCAACAACAAAACTGAGTTCAGCCCAGTGAAATATTGGTTACAAGTGTTACATGATTCAAAACTGTGTCAATGTATTTTTAAGTTGGAATAAAGAGTATTTAGCCTTATGTATATTTGAAAAAATAATTGCCTCTGCAAACCAATGCAATTTCTTCCAGATTCAAATGACGTCCCTGTGACCTTTGACCTTTAACCACTGAAATCGTATCAATTCATATTGAGTCCAAGTGACACCTGGTAGAATATGACGATATTCCGTCGAAGTAGATGTGAGACAGTATGTTCGAGAGGACAAAAACTTCTGTGACTTTGACCTTTGACCTTTGACCGACAAAATCTAAGCAGTTCATCTGTGAGTTCAAGGCCCAGCTTGATACCAAAGTTGAAGAAATTCCCTTAAGTTGTTCCTGAGATATCGTGTTCACAAGGATGGGACAGACACACAAAATCATAATGCCTCCAGCCGCTGGCCATCACCGGCACAGAAGCAAAGAAAAACACACACACACACAATTACTGGACTGTGTGGATAGAAAACATAGCAAATACTGGCCCCCAAGTTACAACCTCAGAGAGAGTGCACCTGTAACCACTGCAGGAACACAACACAAACGTCAAGTCGATACTTTGCCAAAGAACCATAAAAGGAAGCCTGATGAGCTTTTGGCAGAACGTTCTTCAAATGAAGTAAAAATAAGTTAGTTCGGACGAGGTGCCGCACATCTGGCATAGACGTAGCAAAGACATCACGGCACTGACCGTAATACCGGGACATGGGAGCGTAATGATATGGGACTGTCTTAATGCAGAGACAAACTTTCTAGATGGAACTATATGCAAGTTTATAAGTCACTGGAAAATCACAAATGTTTTTAAAGGAAAAAAAAGGCGAGGAAAAATATGACCTGACCAAATATATCTCCTGACTGGAGTCCAATAAAACACATTTGGAGTAATTTAAAAAGGAAGAGAGAGCAGCTGAGAACAATCATCTGTGAAGAACAACAGAACGTCTCCAGACCGGTATCCTCTACGGCCGAGAGGATTAAATCTGTCATCCAAAGTAAACCAGGACAAAATATACATAAAAATTAAGAGGGGCAATCTCGTGAAGGAAGAGGGTGTACTAACTTTTATTGCAGTTGGCTCTTATATAAAAAACAGTTCATAGTTTAATTAATCAAACGTTTATTTTCCAAATCAGCTGGCTTAATTTTTCTCAGGCCTTAGATAAAAACAAGATTGTATTAAAAGGACACAATTTGTATATTTAAGCATTCAGTGATGCTGTGATATTTTAATCACGATAGATCTGTGAGCACCAGCTAATCAAATGGGTAAACGTGTGATCACCAAACATCAGAGAGACACAGTTAGCAACTAGAACAATGGAGCTAAAGATAAAGCTAAACATGTCTTGGGCATTAGTTGATAGCGACCAAAACTAGAGAAAATAAGAGAGTAAATACTGGACCTTTATTTTCCTGGAAGACAGAGAAACGACTCAGTGACTCTGTGAGTGCTAGATGGTAAATAAGTTGTTCTACCTGAGGCGAGTCAGACACAAATCATGTTTACGGATGTGGAATGTATTCAAATTGTATTCACCTTAAGCACCTAGCGGCAATGAATGACCGTGTTGTCTTATGACAGACCAATGCAAACAGTCGAAGGAAAAAAATGAATTTCAACTAAAATGTAATTCTGTTTGTATAGACAATATTCACAAATCACACCAGGGCCTAACAAGGGTGTTTGTATTCTGCCCTTAACCCTCATAGAGTGAGGAGCAATTACAAAAACATCTCCTTTAACAGGGGGAGAAAACAGAGAAACCTTGGAGGGAGGAGTTAATGTCTTTCCTTTGTCACACATCCTTTGAGGAAGTTATGAGTCGAACAAAGGTTATGGTAAAGTGGATACGACGTAATTAAAAAAGCTCAGGTTTCTCTGAGTTTAAACATTATTGGAAAATGTTGGTACACAAGTTAAGAAAATATAAAATATATTGTACAGAGTATAACGGTTTAGTCATTTTTACTGAAGAATTTCTACATATTATTTCCTTACCTTATTAAAAAACTCTCCACTATTTCATTGGAATGTTTTTCTTAAAAGTCCTGATCGATGGGTCAAAGTTGCAGACAACAGATTTAAACAAATAGTGATCCGTCATTTCCATTGTGTACAACAACATCAGGAGAGTCAGAAAAAAATGATGTAGAAGATCAAACTTTAACCACATGGTGCTGTCACTGTACGTTGTGGGCCTATATACATTAAAGAGACATGTGCAGTTTGTGTAGGTGGTGCTAGTTATATTTTCCAGTAAGGAAATCATCTGACATGCATTTCAGTAGACGCTGTTATAACTGTGTAAATACTGTATATATACGCACAAAAGAATACACTATCTACCTGTGTGAGGTAAGGCTGTGTAATCTCTGGTCCTTACTATACAATATGATGCGACTTCAGGGGGATCTCTGCCCATTTAAGGTCACACACGTACAGTTCAGTCGCAGGGTCCTCAGAGATCAGCACTTCTCCTCGGATGGCACAGTCTCAGCCTCTCACACACCCCAATATGGACAAGGGCATGCATTTTCTGCATAGTTTACAGAACAACTACTCATGAATAAGGTCAATTTGATGAAATATGCCCTGCAGCAGTCTGGGTTCATATAGTCCTTCTGTTCATATCAATGTGTTCCCTCTATAGGTTAGCTCAGGTCTCCGATATTTCATATTTAAAATCCTTTAACTATTTGAGGATGCAGGAAGAAAATTACCTAAAATATAAATTCTTCACAATTTTTGTGAAGTAATTTAAAAATTAGAATATTTCACAAATGTTCTTGCATGTGAGCATGTGTATACTGAAATGGAGATATGTGGGTTTGTATCAGTGTACTAATGCAGTTGTGTGTCGATTACAGCACTGTTATTGTTACTGCTTCAATCCAGTTTCCTGTTTTTCCTGTGGCCTCATGCATTTTACCTAAAGGAAAAGACAGCATAGTAAACACAGAGTGCTCAGCCACACGCGGTCGTCCATCACTGATCTGTGTTACACAACAGACACACATTTCATCTGGGGAGAGCGAGAGTGCGAACAGTATAGACATGGGTGGGGGGGGAGGGGTCTGAGGAGAGGAGCAGAGGGAAGAGAGGGGGGATCGGGGGAACAGATGAGATTTGAAAGAAACATGATCAGCAGCTCTGTGTACTCGGAGGAGGCCTGGTTTGACATAACACTGCTGAGGACACTGTGTTGAGGAGAGAGGAGATACATAGGTACTGGAGAAA
The DNA here is from genome assembly GCA_038501795.1 of Pseudopleuronectes americanus. Taxonomy (NCBI): domain Eukaryota; kingdom Metazoa; phylum Chordata; class Actinopteri; order Pleuronectiformes; family Pleuronectidae; genus Pseudopleuronectes; species Pseudopleuronectes americanus. The sequence goes on from CM076725.1 coordinate 13,871,756, forward strand.
AAAGCAAGGGTGAAAAGAGGGCAAAGAAAATGGTTTGAGGAGAAGAGAAAGTCCAACTGTGATAAAGTTCATTGCTGAGTAAGAGGGGGAGTTAAACGTAAGTGGGATAAGGAAATAAAGATAATTGATCTTTGTGCAGACAAGAAGTTGCCTGTTTGACGCCATTAGCAGATATCAGACAGCACTTACAGTCCTGTGAGCCCCGTCTTCATTAAATGTCCTCTGCCAATCAAACCAGGCAGCAATTTTTAATTTGTGTTTATAGTGATTAACCTTTGGTTCTACAGGGAAATCATAGGGAAATAACAGATGCAACAGTTGTGAATACCAAAATGAAAGCTCTGGACATAACATATACAATATCCATTCCATCCTTTAAACTGCCATGTGCCACCATAAACAGGTAATCTTTTGTCCTAAATTGTTAAAACTATTAACTATGGGGCCCTGAACCCCATGTAATTTTTGTAATGGGTCTGTTGACCTGTATTTAAGAGTCTGTGATTAAACTCCAGCTCTCCAGATTTACCACTTTTTTTTACGTTTGTTTATATTTGTAATATATAGTTGTTTTTCTGGGAATTAAAGGTAATTTTCCTCATTTCATTTCACATAACCTCATCTAATTGGTAATGGTAATTTGCATATATTTTTATTGTAAATTGTGTAATTTTTTTGTATAAATATATACTTTAAAAGAACATATAAAGTTGTCTCAAAGTTTGAGATTTAGCTCTTCATTTAGAAAATGACAACGGAATAACTATTTATTGGCCAATATTGATCAAATTCACCAACATTGCTTTTTACTTGAAATGCCTTTCTTCAATATCTTTATTTAAAAAACAACAATCACTCATGTATTTAACTTTATACACAGATTCTGGTAAGAATCTGATTAGCTCATTCGCACATTAGCTCATTCGCACATTAAAACCATGAACCCTGATCCAGTATTCGAGTATATGAATATTGAATGGAGAGGAAAGAAATTCAAACACTCATAGTGGAGCTCTACTTCAGGCTTCAGCATCATCTGTATCTTGTTGTCGTGGTTCAGATGTTTTCTTGTGTTTCATTGATTTTTCCATCCAATTTCCACTCCGGAGGAAATTGGGCTACGCAAAAACATTTCTACAGAAGAGCTCGTCTGGGATTGAAATAAACAATCTCTCTTGTGGTCATCATCCCTAACATCCTTATGGCCCGGAATTCTTCTTTCTTTTCAGAACCCTGAGCTGTGAGCTGAAACAATATTTGGCAGCATTAACCTCAGCAGCACACCCGATCCTAGTAAGACCATTACAGATAAGCATCGCTGACAGCTTCCTCTGGCCTCACTCACACGCCTCCTGTACGCCATGTACCTATCTGCACAACAGCCCGTGGTCCGGCCACACGGTGCACACCCGCAAACCACTCATGTATACACACACACTTTTCCTCAACCCAAACCCTGAGCCAGCTACAAAGCTCCTTTTGTTCTATTCCACTGAAGGAAAAAATGGCAACGCACGCAACCCTCTCACAACAGAAATCAGAAAGTGCAACAGTGCTGGGTCAGAAGGGGAAGGCCGGCAGCTGAACATGTTTTCTTGCCCCATCTGGAAAGTGTTGGAGCAAAGAGGCACACACACACAAGAGCTCTCAGTCTCTCTCACGTACTTATGTATGCTACATTACAGCAAAGCAATTCAACTCATCAGAGCTAATAGGGGATACGGAGGGTGGAGTTTAATGAGAGTAAACACTCAGGTGACTCCCATCTGATATTTTCCCTGAAGTTATTACTGCCTAATGACCAGCATCAGATATGGCAGCAGATGGGACTCAGGCCTGTTTTGACTCACATGTGGCTAACATGCAAGAGCAGGCTTAGCTGGAACTCCGCTGGAAAGGCCTGGGCAGTAGCTCACATGGCAGGTAATAGATTCAAGCTGCTTTTTGTTTATATCATGAATCTTGAATCAAGAAATCATCCCTGTTTACTCTTGGGTGATGGAGTGGCCGTGATGGAGTGGCCGAGCAGGCTGTTTTACATGTCACTTGCGCTGTAATCTGAGACGTCTCACACAAAGAATCAAAGCCGAGTCGGAAAGTTTGTGTTTCGGTGAGTGTCTAAGCTCTGACTGGTTTGGTCAGGGCCAGTGTTTGGACTGGCATTGTGAGTTGTATTGTACAAAATGGTCTGTCACGCTCGGTGCGGCCCTTTCAGGTCTTACCTGTTTTTTCTCTCCGCTCTGGGTTGTCTGTGTTGGTGGTGGCTGGGGCGGCCTGCTGCTCCCACTCCAGCCCCTCCGGCTCCCACAGGCCCTGGACAGGCCCCTTTTCATCCTCGCTTGATGGGAGGTCCGCCTCACCCCCCTCTGAGAGCTGCACACAGAGATGCCCTTGTCAGCGGGGAAGGAAGTGATGGTATATTGTACAGAGTTTACCTTTGGTCACGCAACCACAAGACATACCAGCGGCTGCTTTTGTTTCCACGATTCCCGGCATCTTTCTTTACCCTGTTCCTCCATTACAGACTGAACAGGAATGCAGTGGAAATCACTGAGGTTCAACTTTTGCCACAGAGCTTGAATAGAAGCTGCCTCTCAGACGGCAGTTTCAATCTGTATTTAAAGCCTGGCAGCAGGAGCAGGGCAGAGGTTTATAAAAGGAGTTATCGCTCCTCTGCAGAGATGGAGGGAGATTATAATCACTCTGATGGTTTTTACCACCATTTGGCAGGGAGGAAATGATTCATCAAGATTAACATTTTCAAAGAGACAGACATTTGGGCCTTTTAACTCACTCTGACCCTTGACTCTTTCCATTTGTTGTGTCAGAAAAGTGCGTGCAGTAATTCAGTCAAGTTCATTAAATGCAATTATATGCTAGACTTTATGTTGATTTTGTAGATAAGCGTTTAAAATTGCTGATGAAATAGAAATAGACACCAGATCACCTGCAACAGTCTCAAAGCAGAAATGTGTGAATAAAAAGAAAAAGAAGAATTTGCGGGGCTTCAGTGGGGCGTCAGTCCAGCATGACTTTATTTATGGTCAGATGATTTAATCACCACCACTCTACTTCCCCTACGGAAACATCTAAGATTCCAGCTGCGCACTGAACGGAGACTGGCAACCCCTCCATCCTCTCTTTCTCTCTTTCACTCTCCCTCTCTCTCTCTCTCTCTGCTTCTCCTGCTTGACCATTTTAGGTTTACGACCAAGTTATACTTGTGACCCAAAATAAACTCAGCACGAGTGTTATGGTGTTGCGTTACGCTCTGCGAGCTCAGAAAAATGCTTCCACATGCATCTGTTGCTTGCCTTTTGTTTGTGACGTTAAGCTTTCATGTGACCGCACAAACACGGCTTCACAACTCACCCACTGTTGATTGGGCATGGCCACAGACGTCAGCACGTCAGCCATGGCTCCCAACATCTGGTCAGTGCGTCCCTGATTCTTCTGCAGAGCCTTCATTGTCCACAACACCAAAACAAAAACCTCAAGTTGTCCTCCTCCTGCTGTTGTGGCCTTCGATGTCCAATTCTGACACAACCTCTCCGAACCTGTCCGTCCTGCGTTGTGTGTTTAGCTCCTTCACACTGAGCAACAGTTTGGAGCTTGAACCACCGTAGCCCACCTTGTTCTATACCCTGGTACACAGGAAACCTCATGCACATGAAGAACTAATCCTGGACGCGGGGGGCAAGTCTCCTACTTGTGGGCAGGAACTTCACAGCTCCTCTCTCTCCCAGTACACACACAACAGCTGGCTGCAAGTGTCTCTAAGTCCAGTTAATACGTCCACCTTGTGTCCTCAGTACAATCGTCTCCTGGAAATACAGACAGAAGGTTTTCTTGGGCCTCCTTGAGCACAGTCATCTGTCCTCTTCCTTGTCATTCTCCCTTGTCATCCTCCGTGTGTCTCTCTGTGAGGTGAGTCCTCCCCTGTCCTCTCCGAGCGCTGAACGGTGAGTTGTCCCTTCAGGCTTTACCCTCCCTGAAATCCTCCTTTCTTGTTCTCCATTGGCTCCAGAGGATCACCACCCCCTCCCCAAAACCTCTCCTCCTTCCATCATTTTCTCTTTCCCCCGAAACCTCAAACGATCTCAATCTTTTTCTTTATCTCCTCCGGTCTTGCTATGACCAATCCTGGCAGCCGACAGTCTCTCTTCATCTTTGCCCAAGTCTCACACAGTGACACACAGATTGTGTGAATTGGGCAGCCCCAAATAAGGCATGAACACACAGTCCACAAAGCTCAACTATTCAAGCCACTGTCATCGATCGTGCACACAACTTCCACAGCTTCTTTAACTCTACTGATTGATCACAGCGGTGTTGTTTGTTTGTGGCCCCTTGAATTATTGACTGCTTTTAAAATGATTTGATTAAAAGGTTTGCTTATTTGCTCACTGACAGATTAACGCAAAAGGCCACATGGAAAGTTTGTACCAAGTGTGTCTGTGTGTGTGTGTGTGTGTGTGTGTGTGTGTGTGTGTGTGTGTGTGTGTGTGTGTGTGTGTGTGTGTGTGTGTGTGCAATCCTTCAAGAAAAATCCATCGATCACACTTCCTGCAGTGCTAGATTTAGATTTTCTTTTTTTAAACTCTGTTTCTTTAATCGGGAATAAAGAGTTATAAATCTGGACATATTTATATCACTAGGCAAGTATAACTGCTGGAATAAATTCCCAAATACGACTCAAATGTGTCTGTAGTGTGGTAATTTATGATATTTATATCAACACTGTGACTGCACAGTTATGAACAACAGCAGAAAGAAAACAAAGAAGTAAGAGAACGCACATGAGCCCTCATTATAAATCTACAAGTGGGAACAACATGGGAAAAACTGAATAACACACATGTACATTTATAATACCAAGTCTTAATTTGTCATTTAATAGAGAAGATATTTTTTCCTTAGACTTCATAGTCAGAAACAAAAGTATCTATAATGTACACAAATACTTTCTCAGTTGATTAATTTCTTCTGTTTTAGTTTCAATTTATTCTGGACCATTTGTTTTAATTGTGGAATTTACGGTTTCAAAAACGCACATGTATTTAATTCTACTCGTAGAAGCTGCTTCACAGTGGTATATACATATTATAACTCCATGGAATAATCACTCCTTCAACAATAAACTGCAGAAATGTGTTTAATATTGCAGTATTTGCTAAGACTGTTGTGTAATTCTACTCAAAAATGCCCTGCCTAAACTTTTCTGCTACTAATAGCAGGTTAAATGTCAGAATGCCATCACGCTCACAGTGCCAATGCTAACATGCTATTAGCTGCTAACAGCACTAAACACTGAGTACAGATCAGGCGTTTGAGAATTCCCAAAGGGACGCAATTCATCCTGACGCCAGCATGAATGTCTGACTGCCTTTTTAAGTAGTCGTGGAGATATTTACGTTTGGAACTAAATGGTGGACGACTCACCAGTAGTGCTGCTCATGTAGGCCCCCTCTAGAATCGCAAAAACTAAAAAGTGGGCTCAACTTCATAAGGGGTTTAAAAGTTTTCGTCTTTTCGTTAATCATAATTTTTTTATTTTAGTATATTAAATTTAACATTTTCTTTACAGGCCATGCAGTACGCTGGTGATCTGTCCAGGGTGAACCCCTCCTCTCGCCCAATCTCAGCAGATATTGGTTCCATAGCATTGACATCTTCATTCACCTTTTTGTCTTTGAATATAAAATGTGAACTCTCTGATGCTGACACAGGGAGTTATGACTGTGTTTCCTCTAGACTTCTTGTCGGTTTAATAAAATTCTATAATGTAAGAACTTTATCATTTTGATTAAAAAGTGGATTTTTGGTTAGAGACTGAACAAAGCTGCAAAGAGTAATTGCCTCTTTTTCACCTGGAAACTATGCTCCATGTTTTTTTCTTCTATCTAGAAGTTATATATTATATATAACTCCCTGAGAAAATAGAGTTGTACAACCGAGGATTTGTTGTTTTATGATATTAAATTTCTGTCAGTTTCTTGAAAATGTTCCAGTTGTGTCTGAGAGTTTTTAACCTCCACTGAGCCAAAGTGCAGCCAGAGATCCACTCGCTCTCCTGTTTTGGTCATATGCAGTCGAGGCCGGGGGTGATCCAGCTTCTTCCATGAGAGTCTCTGTGACCCCGAGCACATCTGGTAATAACATGTGGTTTCTGTGATCCGATCACCAGTGGTCAGCTCTAAGTACAGGTGTGAACGCACTCAGATCAGATGTCTATCCAATCAGGCCAGACCACATTCAGAGGTGGTCTGGGCCAAACGTGTCCACATTCTATTATTTGGAGGAAGGCCCCACTCAAGAGACAACAACAAAACCTTGAAGACATCAACGGTGTCTTTTGACTTCTTTTGACTTCTTCTTCTCCTTGCTGCTTCTCACCATGAATCACATCTTTGCAAGCGAGAATGATGTACGTGTTTATTTGCATATAGGGCTGAGAAGCTCTGACTCAGAGCTGTCCACTTGTGATTGGATCACATAAACCACATGTCAATACCATGTGTGTATGGGGCCTATAAGACCAGCCCAGCAGTGTAAGGTTGCCAGATTAGATTCTGCATTTTATTTTCATTTAAATTGTCTCTGCACTTCTGCCATTTTTATGATATATTTAAAGATTTAAATGTGCCAACTTCTAGTAAGGCTAATTTTGCTCCACTGATTCACCCAGCTCCTTTGAGCTTTCAGTAACGCAGAGACTTAGCAGACACAGAAGGAATGTCGGCAGTCAGAAAAAAATGCACCTTTAATAAACTTAAACACCAGGGAAACACAACAAAGACAAATTAAGCCCTGATCGTAACTGTGTTGAAACTCTTACTTTCCACCACCTCAGCTCTAAATCCCCTTTTCAAATTAGCCTTTAAGCTTTTGACTTTTCATTGAGCGAAGACAGACGTCTAGATTCCACAAAGAAAGAGCAGTGAAAGAACGAAAAAGTGCAAAGGGAGACGTGAAGATTGGAGTTGAGCAGAAATTGCTTTCACCAACTATTTTGTGTTCGTTTAAAGTTTCCACATCACTAACACCACCCATTAGCACAAGGTCAAGACTGTGTGGACATCAGAATCGCTTTATCCAAACCAGAACTGCCAAAAGAGAAGCCTGTGAGACAGTGATGACTTGATAATGCAGTCAAATGGCAAATAAACCAACAGTTTTATAAAATAGAAATCCCATTCTGCATGATAATTCATTGGAAATGTAAATTATATTTTACATATATTTAGCAAAAATAAACAAAAGCGTGGTTGTCTCTGAGGTTGAGGGTTTTTCATACATTTTTAAATGGGTCATTTATATTCAATTTATATAATAAAACTACAAGATGATCTTCATATATGTAGCGTTATTTCTTGTATTTTAAAGCAAGAAGAAAAAAATAATATAGAGTTATTACAAAATCTGCTTAACCACCTTGCAATATCTTTTAACTTGATGATTCGCCCGCTTACATCTTCCAGTGTCCATTACTGTCCCTTTTCACCGGCCTCAGTAAATTGTCTACGCCTGCAAATTTTCCAATATGCTGCTGCTGCAAAGCTACTGACCGGATCCAACAAGGTGATTCACATCACACCCATTCTATATTCTGTACTGTGGATTCTGAACTCATTTTAAGTTAATCGAGCCATGGCCAGGGAACTAAGTGCATCTCCAACCTGTTGCTACCTTACATCACCAGTAGGTCACTCAGGTCCTGTGAGCAGAGTTGACTAGTTGTCCCTCTCACATGATTAAAAGGTGAATGGACAGCCGAAGCCATGGCAGGACACTTTGGACTGTTCTTCCTATTTACATAAGATTTTATCACATAAAAACTAATTCATTGAATCTGCCTTTTTTCTACTTTTCCTACTTTTTTTATTGGAGCAAACGCTTTGCCTGTCTCTTATTGTTTAATTTCAACAGTTTACAACAGTCACTTATATATATACATATATATTAAATAAACTATATATATATATATTGTGATCTGTTTGCAGGGAGTTACACACTGAGCTGTGGTGCTCACATTTCCATACCTCTCTATGTTTTATGTTTTTTGTGTGTGTTCTCTGATACTGAACAATACATCTACGCAGAATGCACTTTTTGAGCTTGAGTAAAAAGAAAAACACCCCAAACTTCCACTTCACTTCGTAATAACTTTTACCAAATCATCCAAAAATCCCCCTCTTGCCTTGCACAACACATTTAGCTGCTTCCTCCCTGCTTCCTCTCATTGACCTGATTGCCCGAGGGGTTTCCAATGCTTTCAAATCAGCAGTAAAAAGAGTCTGTCTTCACTCTGCATAATAAAAATAAATGTTTTTAGAAATAATGCATTTACAAAACTCCTTACAGATACTGAGCAGAGAAGGTGCTGGTAAGAGTAGCGGTGCCAACAATCTAAAATAAGCTGAGCACTGACTTTAGAATCAGTCACTAAGCCGGCTAAACTTAGTTCATTGCTTCCCAAGCCTCTTTCCAAGTTCTCCTGCTCTGCCACTGACCTCTGGTGGGTACCGTGGTGTCTGGGGAGAAGCTGAGCTGCCATTTGCGATGAGTGAGGGACTCCATCAGGAATTTGCACAATCGGGAGGAAAATAACTCTGACCCTATAAGGAAAGTGTGAGTGCTATCGGGAGGTGGAAATCAGGACAAAATGTTCCTCATACAACACAAGTTTGATGATCATTTGTCAAAATCAAAAGCTTTAAGTTCAGGGGGGGGGGAACTACAACCTCATGTTGGAGCATGCATTGTGTGCTACACTGCCCCCATCTGGTGCCACAGAGAGGTCATTCTTGTGTTGCTAATAGGATAAAGGAAAATTACAAACGCACGCACACCACTACACTCTGCCCTGTTGTGCCAAACACACTTCCCTTTCCCTATCAGCTCCTTTGCTGTTTTGGCTTCCCAAGCGATAAATCTTTGCCCCTAAGCAGGTCCGTCCCTCGTTTTTCCTCTTCCTGTGTTTCATATCAGTACAGAGTCAAGACACAACTCAGGCCCTTGTGTCTAAACATAGCACCTTCCAGGTTGGAGTTGAAGTTAGAGTGATGCTCTGTGTCCGATCTAATGGTTTATTGCCACGGGGGGCAGCCTCTAATGAGGAATTGTCTGATGACGTCATTGGAGGTGTTAATGCGTCAGTGACATCTCGGGTTAACTCTTCAGACAGAGCAGCAACTATAATTCTCAAAAAGTGGTTTCAAAGAGAGTCCAATTCTGTCACAGTGGCTTTACACTGCCAGGACGGGGCTCTACAGACAAACTGATATCACAATAATTGTATAACGCCACCGAATTTGACGACAAACCGTTCCACTCATGTCAAATGAAGAGTTCTGTGAAAGCTAGCTGCGTCCTGTCAGATGTATTTGGATGCGATGTCGAGAGCAGCTGTAAGATACAGGGAGGATTAATGGTGGGGCTATTTTAAAAGTGAGCTGTCTAAATATCTTGCTCACCTACAACACAGTAACTCGAACCTCACATCCTGGAACTGCACGTCTCGGTAGTTTCACAAGGGGGCAGTCGACCTTTCTACAACACAGAGGAGCTGTTGCATAATCCGGGCTGCATTCACATGTACAAAGTCACTGATTGGCCTTACTCCACTTCAATATGAGGATTAATCTGTTTACATGCACCTTTAATACTACATGCCTGAGTCCCTGCGGTGCTATGAATAAACCTGTTGACACAATAATCCTATTCCTGTTCCCATAAGGGATTTAGACCTCAAAATAAGAGATTGTTTTTAGAGAACCAGGCTTCTTACAACTTGAATACAAGATTATTTAAGAGTTAAGAAAAAACAATGTCACCAGATTAACGAAAGTCAATAATAGAAGTACTCTAACATAGAACATGCAGGCCCTTCTTACTGTATTATTGAACTTGTCTGTGCAAGTTTTACACAAACATTTTCTAAGATGTTTCATCACATTTTACAATGCCTGTGTGGGTGTTCTATGAGTTGTGGTTGTGTGTGCCATGTGTTTGAGCATGTATGTGTGTCATTCCTGTCATGGGAATAATAACTGCCAAGGCCCCCTGGCTTAGAATAAGAGCAGAGTTAGATTGTTGTCCCAGCAAATGGAACAAACCCGGCCCAAGGCGTTGTCTCCCATTGCAAAGACTGAAATTACTCAGGCAAGGGGGTCCTCTGCGGCAGAGCAAGAGGGAGAGCAGACTGAACTCAACAGACTGTAAGGGGAGCAAGGTTGGCTTCTGTCTGTTTCTTTCTCTTAATCCGCAAATCTTCTGTAATCAGGATGAGAGGGACAGAGCATGTTGCCTGACTTAGGACAGCGGAGTCTAAGTTGGGACCTGGACGGATTTCTGGCTGATGAGGAAAGCTAACTGGAAAGTAGGGATACATGCAGGGAGGGGGGGGGGCGGCTCGATCTGGAGTCAGTTTGGGAAACTTAAACATAAACCAGTTTCCACCAAGGAACATCCGGAAGAGTGGAGGTCAAGGACATGAGGATGGTTTAAGCAGCAAGAGCAAATTTGAGCAAAGAGAGAACAAAGACTGAAGAGGACCAACAATCCCTGGATTGTTTTAGGGTGAGACTTTTGACTATTACTATTTTCTTTATGAGGCTTTTCTTTGCTTGAGCACAATTGGTTGTAGTTCTTCTACATGCAACAGAGACAGGATTCAGAGGCGGCAACTCTACTGGACTGCAGCAGAGTTAGGCCACTGCAGGAGGAAGAACAGAGAGAAAATGTTTGTGATAATAATCCTCATTTATTTCTTGCGAGAGATGAAACAGAAACATATGTCTGTGGGATTAGAGGAGTTGAGCAGTTCTATCTGCAGTTCTATCTGACATCTGACGACAGATTATCCAAACAACGCTATTAAGCTAATAACTTAGCATTAGCATATAATTGTCAACAGGTGCAAAACTAATTCTGTGCGAACAATTACCTGTGTGATTTGGTTTAATGATGTTTGCAGGGTAGCGACATCTTGAGAAATTAAATCCCTCGTTGGCGCACATTCAAGCAGCCAAGATCTTTCTCTCTCTTTCATCTCCAGCTCCTTAGGAATAAGTCAATCCCATAGATCACAAAACATTGTATGTTACATTCATGCAAACACAAATTGTAAACAACTGGAGAACCGGAGTGTACTTGAAGTGCATAGCAGTGTGACACACGCTCAAGACACCATGACAGATGCTGTCACTACACTGGCCTCCCGTTGCTTCCGGCACCATATGGCCTTCCTCAACCCAGTAAAGTCCTCCTGCTCTGCCTTCCCTCCCATCACTGTCACAGACTGGGCTCCTGCTGAATTTACTCCACTTGTGGTGAATTTTTAAATATAGCTTGCACAATTTTATACAGTTTTAATTAACTTACATATGTGGATATTACTTGTGCATTCTCAGTCATAACAACTTTTCTCCTGCTCTATTCCAAACACGGGTAAACAGAGCAGGTTGTACAGGCAATGATACGGATTGTCTAGTAAATGACTTACATCCCAGCAGAGGGGCTGAGCAGAGATGAAGCTCCTCATCCACTTTAGGCATCGTGCCTTAGTCATGTGGCTTTCAGGTCAACAGATCTATTTAGCATGCTAACCTAAGAGGCCGCCATTGTTTTGTTGTAGTTTCGCAGTCAAACACCTACTTAGACTCCTGTTTTTTTTTGAGTAGAAGAAGTCATTGAAGGTTCCCGGTCTGAATCGTGGTTCAGTCTTTCTGTGGAGGTTGTGAGTTTTCCTCCCACAGCCCAAACACGTGCAGATTGAGGGTGAGGTTAATTGGAGACTCTAGACCGAGCATAGGTGTGAATGTGAGTGTGAATGGTCGCTTGTCTCTGTCTGCTGGTCCTGTGATACGCTGATGTCCGCAATCCTCATGGATGGATGGGGAATAAATCATGCATGTTCCTAAACTAGATGCCAAAATGATCAAATGTAGTTGTAGTATCGTTTGTCCACAAATGTCGACACAGTCATCAGCACCTTTCTTATTGAGATGAGCACAATATAATATGCAGTACAACTTTAAATGAAATCAGCAGCATATGACCACCGAACACAGTATTTGTTTAGTGACTGTTAAATCTGCTGTTCAGCCACTGTAGCGGTAGCAGAACAAATTACAACTATTGTCAGTCAGTTGTCAGTCTCCATGCTGTGTGTCTGGGCCCCACAGGGTTTAAAGTTAATGTGTTAATCTGTTCAAATGTTATAATTTCACTTTTGTTAAGTCATGCCCGTCCACACAACCCCCGATTTGGCTACTCGGAACTCAGAGGAAATGCATAGCTGTCACATGGCTGAGAAAATAAAAAGATTTACATTTTCCTAAATTTTCTATTCAAGATGCGAATAGTGGAAAACAGACCTGACACCGAGGCGTGATCAAAGGCAGAGTGCGGGGTCCAATGGCCGCTTCATGTGATGACCCCAACCTGGGCGAAGGCCCATCCGATGACTGCGATCTCCTCCTGGATGATTCGGACTCAGACAGTCTGCTTTCCGATGACTCGATGCTTCCCGACTATGAAATGGAGGAAGATCCCAGAGAGCCGGCAAAAACACTGTACGAGGCCTGTGCCAGGAACAACCCCACCTCCCTGGGCAGCATGCTGGAGAGAGGAGTCACTAAAGAAGAGGCCAATGAGACGGACATCAACGGCAGGGTGAGGAGTTTAATTTTGTTTATGTAGATAGAAATATATATTATAAAAATGTACACATAAGTACAGCTACATTTTAAAGCAGGCCACTTTATTTCTACCTGGTTCCTCATCAGAATGGCCTGATGTTCGCTGTGGCAAAGGGTTTCGTCGATATCGTCACCATGCTGCATACCTGTCCATTTATAGACATCAACCAGCAAGATAATGATGGAAATACTGCCCTCATGATTTCTGCCCAGGCAGGTAGGTTTGAAGTTATACCGAACTAACACATACACTCAACATCACGTCTCAATTCAACACCCCAAACAAATAATGGTTGTTTTTTTCAATTCAGGCTTCATCACCATTCTGAACTTTATCCTTAACTTCTACTCTGGCGTGGACACTGAGGTCAGGGATCCCCGTGGCTTCACTGCCCTCATCAAGGCCGGCCTGCAGGGCAGAGAGGAGTGTGTGTCTGCCCTGCTAATGCACGGTGGGTTTATGGCACCAGAGAAATGTGTTTGTCATGTTGCTTTCTGTGCAATTGGAAGGTCTGCTAAGTTACAAAAGCCAAAGTCTGTGATTGAAGGGAGTACCTTTGCTCCTGAGGAATCCCAAACACCCTCTATGCATTCCTGGCTAATCTCACCAAGTATCATGTAACTTCCCCTACTAACTAGTTTGGCTCAAATTGGTAAAGCAGAAACAACACAATTACTGTGGTAACAGCAGTGTGTTCAGCTGAACAGGAAGTCTACAGGCGAGGGGCTTGCATTTCTAATACAGGCTCTAAAAGCAACCACATGGGGGGGGTCATTTGACTGTTTAGGCCATATTTGATTTCCTCAGTACTCTCGTCATCCAATTACATATGCCCTTGTTTTCTGCTTCTTTCTCATGAGTAGGTGCTGATATGAATGCAATTGACATGGTCCAAGGGAGAGGCCTGAAGGATTGGGTCATGAGGACAGGAGGGTTTGAAACTTTGAACAGAATACGCCGTCTGCAGGCTCATCCTGTCGCTGAGCATTTCTGTGAAAGCTTCGTCCCCGAGTGGCCTGAGCTGAAGCCACTGGTGGACAAGGCCACCGCCCCCAAAACGACCAGTCAGAAACTGAGGCAGCGTTTAAAAGACAGCCTAACTTTCAGCTTCCCTCAGGACCCACAAGACAATGGGGTCATGGACTATATGGTGCGAATGACCACAAGCATCCACAGCCCCCTGATAGCCACCGGCTGCCGTCCTCTCTGTCCCACCAGCCCTCCAGAGATTGGCAAGCGACGGTTTGCCCTGCCCGAACTGCTCGAAAGGCACAGCATCAAGGAGCTGGAGGAGGGCACAGTATCCCACAGCAACGGCTCCATCACCTCAGCTTCTCCTCCTCCTGTTTCAGCCACCTCCGTATCTCTGACCTGCTGCCAGGACTCCAACCGCAGGGAGAGCCTGGCCTCAGGTGGCATGAAAAGCTTCGTTCCCCGCAGCATGGCACACAGGAACAGCATCTTCCCCTCGGGCTGTATTCCTAAGATTGAAGTGACAAGATCTGGCGAGCCCACACCAAAGAAAGAGAAGAAGAAGAAAAGAGATAAGGGCTACCTGGAGCCTCCTGTTTGGAAGTACAAGGAAGCTAAGGAAGAGAAAAAGAGAGCAAAGAAGCAGGAAAAGCAAAAGGACCAAGATAAAAAGAGCAAAGGGTCCAAACGTTCATCAAGCCAAAAATGAGGCAGCATTTCTTTTTCCACTGAGAATTTTACTGTGATAACGTCAAACATGGGAAACGGGTATGTTGTCGTTGCAACTGTAAAGACTGATTTAACAGAAGAACACGGAAACTTCAAAACTATTAAAACCCTTTAGTGGATTTAAACTTTGGCCTTGGATGAAAGGGAGAAAACTGGAGCCACTTGAATTTAAGAGATATTTAGTGACATGAGACTGTTTCTTATTCCATCTGCGAAAGATTGGATTAGTAAATAAAGTCACGTGAAAACATTGTACATTTGTGGGGACTTTGCCAACTACTGAATTGTTAAGGTTTCCAGATAGCGTGCCATTATGGTGTTAATTCAGGACAACTAAAGCAATGACAAATACTGTGTGTGAGCAAAGGCCTTCAGCAAATTGATATATGTAATAGTTAGTCATGGACTGTTTACAATGTTGAACACAGAGAGGAGAGGTCTTCAAACTATGTGTTTTGCTCCTCTACACAAAGGGATATTTCATAATATGTATATGCATTTTATAAGGCAAAGCACTGAAGTTGCAGCTAGTTTTATCTAAAGTTCTTGTCGTTTTTAATGCCTCTTCTCTGCAGTCGGGGTTAAAGGCATCTAAACAAACAGAAGCTGTAAATACAATCAGCTCATTAATGGAGGTACAAGTGGAGACATCTGTACCAGCATCAACTGGTCCATTTCCAGTACCTTGTAGTCTGAACACATGTAACCTCAGTCAACAGCATATTTTCCAGCATCTATGAAATTGATCTGCCCTTCCTGTTTCATCACAAAGCAGCATCTGTGTAAATATGTTATTAAGCAGAGTGTTCATACATCAAACAGCTCAGCAACGATTCGGAAACAGGAAGTGAATCGTAGCTGCGAAGCTCATTGTCCTGAAAACAAGACAAATCCCAAAAAGAAATGTGCTGCTTCTTTCTGTTGTTCCTTAAACACCACTACCAGGCCAAAGGTAGAGTCACTTTAGATTTTACAGTTATGTTTTACTGAGTGTCGAAGGCATAATCCCCAAATCGAATCATTTCTAACACGAACAAGGCTAATTCAGTCTTGAGTATATGCAGCATGTGACATCTACCAGAGGTCTGTATGACTGACACACAACTGTCATGGGTTAAGTACCGGATTCGATGGAAGAGG
Source organism: Pseudopleuronectes americanus (assembly GCA_038501795.1). Lineage (NCBI taxonomy): Eukaryota > Metazoa > Chordata > Actinopteri > Pleuronectiformes > Pleuronectidae > Pseudopleuronectes > Pseudopleuronectes americanus. The sequence continues at coordinate 13,887,302 of CM076725.1, forward strand.
TACCTATGCATAGTCCAAAAATATTTGAACATAATTTTACTCAGGAAATCTTTTTTTATTCTATGATGCTCATTAAGCAAGAAATCAATTTAAAGGTCCATTTTACAATAGTAAAAGTAATAGATGCTAATCTTATGGAAGATTATTGTTTTTTCAGGGATTACTTTAAACTCAATGTAAGAGACTGGAAAGCTCAGGTCTTCTACATCTTTATTGAGGTTAAGATGGACGAAAATGTTTGTTTACAACCTTGGAATAAATTACTGATGTTTGTGAGTGAGTTTGGTTTTCTTTCTACACAGTAAACTTGTACTAAATACTGTTTATAAGTATGTTAGGTCAAGCTTCGGTGATGAACAGTAATGGCAAACAGAAAACGATGTTAAAGATACCCTCTCAACACTGCTCTTTTAATTTGAAATGGAAATGCTAGTATTTTCACACTTGAAATTGAATTATATCTGATGAGCTGCTTGGTTATCACATGACCTTGGTGACTCTTTCACAATAAAGTTACTCTGAGCTTATTAATGAAGCCTGTAATATTTCTGAAGAGGCATATGGTTGCTTTTAAACCCTCTGAAATATTTTAATCCAAAGGGCAATATCACAACACTAAGCTCTTATAGGTTATGCATCACATGATAAATTGTTGTAGCATATTGTACAATTTCCAAATATCCAGTATTTGATATATGATCTTTACTTACAAATTGCTTTCCACATTATGATTATACATATAGACTATGTGACTATGTTATTAATTTGAGAAAAAAAATGAAAGTGCTCCTTTCAGACCAACTTCAACATTTAACTTTTGCTTAAATATTATTGTATCAGCAACATTAGCCAAATATGAAATGAATGAAAATATGAAAGGGATAGGGGTCATGTTTTTGATGATAAATTTTAAAGTTACATGTGTTGGCAAAGAGCTATAGCACCCATCTATAAACAGAGGGGCTAATTTTTCTAATGTAGTATATTTTCAGGTTTGGGTCATTTCCTCTTCACAGAGGAGGAACTTGGTGACTTGAGGTCAGCTCTAGAACAAATATCTCTCTTGAGCTCAGTGAAGCAACACATAAGACTGTAACCAGGGCTGTTAGAAATCAAACACATGTCTTCTTGTTGTAACACAGACTGGATTAGATTGTACAGATTCTGACCTCTGAGAATTAGGTAATCACACTGTAAAGTCAACATTACATTTTGACTTCATGCGCTCAGCTAAGATAAAGACCAGTCAATACCATTAAAGTGGAAGAGAAGTAAAACTGGTCGTCTATTTATCAGGGATTTCATGCTTTTGAGAAGACGCCAGCTGAAGCAATATCACATTTCCCCTTCTCTAGTAGATTAAACAACAAATAGAGGCTTATTACAGGAACCTCGGGGGTGCAGTAGGAGTGTGTAGTTCTCTGAGTGGCAGAGATTAGCAGGAAAGAGAAATAACGGCTGATTTAAAAAAAGAACAACAATTTGCTCTGTCTTCTAAATGACAGCTGATGTGAGAGCTCCCAGCTGCGTCTGCAGCCGTTCGCCAAAAATGGAGAGATTACAGAGCCTGAGAACAAGGAGGCTAATTTATATTAGAGACATGAAGACATCTCTCTCAGGCTCTGCTGAATGAAGTGTTTTCACAGAGCTGAGTCTCTCTGGCATCTAAGAGATAATTGCTCTGATAGAAAGTTACTGTAGCACGGTTGTGTGTCTAAATTTGTGTTTGCAAACTTAACAGTTCTCACCAAATACACTGAAAATACAGATAAGCAGAATAAAATACTCAAATTAAGTTTATCTTGTTGATATGTCAAACGTTCTCTGGAGTTGCCTTTCCACACATGAACAACGCAGCAGGAGATTCTCCACGGATTCTGAGACGTGTTCACAACAACACAGACATCTCCAAAGCGTTCAGGTGAGGGGGGGGCACTGCAGGCAGAGGCTGGAATTAACGTATATATTTTGATGCGGAGATCGCGTGTTTTTGTTTACAACACATTGACCCTGGCGTCGGCCCTAGTTAACAAAAGTTCTCTAGACATCTTAATGTGTCATCTACTTGTAAGGCATGAGATGATTGTATACTCTGGGCGAGGGGAGGGGGGAGGGGGGGTAAGCTTTTCTACACACCCACTCGCATAGAGTCACAGTTCACTATCCGTCAATCCTCTGGAGGATCTACTTGGTTCCTGGGCTCATGCGGACATTCTCAAGAGTTTTACTAGGGGCCTGGCAGGAGAAACACCAGGGAAGTCTTGTTAGGACATTTACGTTCTCACAACCTTTTCGGTAAACGTCTGAAATGTCTCACTCGAAGAGTACATACAGCCCGTCCACACAATGTCAGGAGATTACCCGGAGTTAGTTCAGGAGATTTGCGTTCTCACATACAGCCCGTCCGGATAATGTCCGGAGATTATCAGGTTCAGTGTACGTCTGGCAAACCGCTCAAACTAATGTTGTGGAAATAATCAACTGTTTCTAACACATCTGCCGAATCAACTTGAAAGAGTCTAACATGTCGATGCTGTGTTCAGTTGCAGCAGGTTTAGATTTTGAAACATCTCTGTTTTTAGACTCATGATAAAAGCCTCCATCGACCTCTGAACTTGGATTATAGTTTAATAACTGATAAAAAATGTTGAGTAGTTCTCGTGTTCAGCCAAAGACATGTTGTTGTAAGTCAGGGGAGGGGGGGTCTTTGAAGCACATTCCTGTCCGTGCAGCGCAGACACCAGTCCACAGGGGAAAAGGGAAAATGAGAGGTTTGAGCAGGCAACAGGAAAACCGCTATGAGAACACATTCCAGTCCGAGTCGAGTCTGTGCGGGACAATAAGGGGTGGGACACAACTGTACACTATTTAAAAAGAGAAAAAAAATCGGTTATCTCGACTTTAGATCAGGAACGCGGAGGACAACAAGAGACGTTTCTTACTCCCCGGGACTTGGAGGAGGAGGGGAGCCGACACTCGCCCCTTGACCCACGACGATGCTCCGTGTCGCGGGTTCATCAGCTCAGATTCGCCGGAGATGAGATGAGATAGGAGGCGGACAGCTCGTCCTCGCTGCGCCCGGGACCCAGCTGCCCGGTTCCTCTTCACTTCCTCCACACTTTCATGTCACTGCTTGTATTGTGTTGAACCAGGAAGCTCCGAGTTTGTGGAGAAACGAGAGGAAAAGAAGCGGACGAGGCTTTTCTTTTTTATTTATTGTCATTTCGGCGGGTTGCTCGTCACCGCGGCAGAAGAGAGGATGTGAACTCTGTGCGGATGAAACATCTGCAGCTGTTTAGAAAAACTCTGGGAAACTCTACGGAAATGGATCCAGTGGTGTTTTAAACTGGTTTTGTTAGGAAGGAGGGACACTGTGATATGGAAGATCTGCGGAGTTTGCATGTGTTGAGTTAAAGGCGAGCAGAAAACAGGTAATGTGTTGTGTGTTTCACAGTTATTCTCTTTATTGCTATCTAAGTGTTTCATGATGTTACTGTTGTGGATTTACATGAGATAGTCTGAGAGTGGACTTCATCACCTTTGACCGCCTCACATCAAACTCCACGTGTTTCCAGATGTGAACCAACAGGTGTCATATAGTGGCCTGTACCTGAGCCAGACACTAAACTAAACTCTTACATTACGTTATCTCTCTAAAAAACATGATTTGTTTATATTTTACCACGTGGTCATGCTCCTGTATCAATCTCCTTTGTTTGTTTTCAATGTTTTTCTCATTCCCACACATTTGAGGCACTATAGGTCAAAGCATTTCTAATTCAGCCGCTTTACACACACATATGGCGATATTGCCAAAGAAGGTTATCAAGGTAATATCACGATAATATCCCAATATCAATATTTAAGTTTACAGACTGTGGTTTCAGTTTTTTCTTTATAGGCCCAGTACGACAAACGCTTAATAGAACAAGAAATGTATTGATAGATTTGTTGAACAATGTTTAGGAAAATGTAAAGCAATAATTATTGACATTGTTTTATCGGCCAGCCCTATTTTGAAGTGCTTTATATAGATTAACTGATAAGCCTTCAAATTGGTGGATACTGGCTTATCGCTGCTGATAATAGTTAGAAATCAAAGTTCAAAATGTTATTATTACACTTATTGCTTTGTCCATGAGAGAGAACAAGGTTGATTTATTAACTGTGCAATCTACCATCCAGGAGATCTCTCGGTCATATTTTTAGATAAAACTAAACAAAATAAGCCCAACAAATGTTCATGTTCTGCATCAGCTGATAAATTGCTGTCACATTCTTGAACTTCCAAATATTGTTATTGGTCTTCCCCTCAAAATATAGTTGTCCGTTTATATTTACAAGTTCCTTTCCGGATTAAGATTATACATATAAAATCGTATCAATATGAAATTCTATGGGTAAAAAAGCCAAATCGTTTTTGAAGTAGCTGAAAAAAACTCCTTGCCGACCAGCTTCAACATTTAAACTTTTGCTTAAAAGTGATTGCATCAGCAATAATAAACAAACTATGAAATACATGGTAATATAACAGGAACAGGGGCAAGATTTTTAATGTCTGACCTGTACTTTTTAAGGATGTGAATACTTCTTGCAACACGTGGCCTGTACTTCAGATAAATCCCTTCTCTGAAAATCACGTTGGGGTGAAAAGTTCACACCTTTCGAAACCTGCTGAAAACTTTCGAAACCTGCAGCAGACTTTCTGACGATAGGTCACGATAGCAGAGTCGCATAGGCTCTTTCCAGTTGTGTGCTGTTGCTGGTCCATGACATCATAAGCACATCAAACTCACACCTCTGTGCATGTGTCTCTTTCTCTTTGCACTGAGGTAGTTTTCGTGCTCGTCTTCTCCAGACACGTACTTATTGCAGTGCATGTTTATGAGAGCAGGGCAGACAGCAACTGAGGCGTCAAGCATGCCAAGCCTAGTTGTGTCTGCAGAATGAAGATACCATCAGTCTGTCGCTGGAGCTCACAGACGGTCACACTCACTGACAAACAGATTTAGGCTCCTTTCTTCTTAAAGCACATGCATCTCAAATGCTGTCAGTACGAGGGTCAGCATGTAAGACACATGATAGAAGCTTTCACAGTGACCGATTTGATACTTTCTAGAGAAGAGACACGGTTATAGGACTCAACAGGGGAGCTTCCCCCACCATCCACCAGTGAAACCACACCGTCATCCAGATGGAATGAGAGATCTGCCTCCCTGAGTCCACGCTCTCTAGATGAGAGGAAGAGATGACAATGGATCTTTTCCCCATGGGCCGTGTGGGTTTAGGGTTTGAACAGAAAAGCGACAAACAGCAGAGAGCTGAGGGAGGAAGTGTGCTGGAGTCTGAAGCCAGGCTGCCATTAAGGGGGATGTGATTACTGCTCTTTCCAGAGACATGAGACACAGTTGTTCTCGTCCCAGTAGAATTGAGTTCTCTCTGTGGGTGGAGTTGTGTTTATGAATTTCTTCCACTGAACCCACAGATTCACCGCACTGACATGGAGGCTGTGTGAGACAGGAAGTGCTCTTTGCTGTTTAGTGAAGTATGGCTTGTGGTTTTAGTGAGCCTTCTCATCGGCTGAGCTGGAGCCCCACAGATTAAACACAAGATAGGGAAGTCTGAAGACAGTTTCTGTGAGACACACTTGAAATGATAATTCAGAACATGTTTTTTTGTGAAGGCAGCCAGGTACTTTATACGTCTTCTTGCATTCAATACATTTGTCAAGTTCAATGTAAAAGGAAAAAGACACAAATTGCATTAAATGAGTAAATATTCAATGATACACTTTTATCAGCTACTCTCCCCCCCACCCCCCGTTTCTCTCAGTAACATTTAACACGACTAAATGAAAAGACAAAGATCATGTGATGGTTTCCTGTCATATGTGCTTAAAAATATCTGGCGAGATGCATCAAAACTAAAGGAGGATATCCGCAGTTTTTGCTGACAGGTGCAAGTTTAGCTGCGAGATGTGTGCAGTTCATTTTACTGTCTGTGAGAGATGTGAGATCTCCTTTATGAGAATATGTGATGGTGACTAACTGCTGCTAGTAACGGGAAAGAATCGGCCCCTTTATAGGTAGAAAATAGGACCACTTTAGGGACCATATTTCCATTTTTATTCTCACAGCCCGCCTCAGATTAATCCAAAGATGATTCAATATAGAGTACATAGGATATATTGCTGTATATTATTGTGAATGTACTAATGAATAACTAAGGATTAATATAACTAAGTGAGAAGAGCCAAGTATGAACTCAACATTTTATTTTCCACGTTGAATTTGATTGTCTAAATTGTTTAGAATGGGCTATGACTTTGTTTCCTTCAAGTTTACCAGATGTGTAAATCACTGGTTTATCAGAGATTAATTTCAGTTCGCAATTAAATACTTTATTATATAGGTTAATTAATCAAAACAAAGCTAACTTTATTATATAACGAATCGTAATTTGACTTATGAGCCTTTCACAATCTGTGCAAATGTGTTATTCTCACGGAGACAAACAAGCGTAACAACAAAGCACATCAACCACCCAGCTACAAACAAATGAAAGGTTTAATGACGAGAAGATGACGTATTAACTAGACTCATTGTCTGGTGCATTTCATGTGTAAAGCTTGCAGGCTCTAATTGAGCTAACCCTTCCACTGAAAACCCAGTGGGACATGACTTGCATCCGAAATGTGGTTGTGGCCAAACTAGATTAAAAGTTTGTAGCCTTACATGTTATTGTGTGTGGTTCTTTGGACAGTGAACCACATCACATCAGTCAGCCTCTGTGGCAACTCTCTCATCTATCTCAGCTCAGCCAGTTTAGGTTCAGTACCATTTAATAAAATATCAGGTCAGACCTCAGCACATGTTTCTCCCGGCCCTCTGATGATGAATGAAGTTGACAGCCGGCCTTTGCTAAAAGCAAATGGTGCCCTAGCTGAACAACCCTTTGAACCACCCCTCCACAACAGAAGCATTTCCTGATGAATTCATGCTTGTTGACTGATATAATTACTGCTGCTATTGAAGACAAAGAAGAAATTGGCCTTGGAACTGTTGTTAGCCTGTTGGTACTGTACTGTGGCTCTTAAACAGTGAAGTAAAATGTAGAATAAGAATTCCCATCACAGGAATGGATAAACTGTAAATTCTGTTAAATGATGGTGAGGAACCTTTAAAGACCTCGGGGTTGATGGGGAGTTTAAGTCAGTGTGTGCTTGTTCACTTTTCTGCGATGCAAAGTTGAAGGTATAGTGAATAAATCACTATATTTGTAGATTATGTAATTTATCTTGGTGACTATGGCATGTTAAGAAAAAGCTATAGGATCTATCCTGCTTAAAGAAGATATAAAAAACTCAAGAGGCTTCATATTTACCAGAGCACATATTAAATAAACAACACTGTGTCTGTACAGTAGATATTTGTCTGTGTTTTGTGGTGTGACAATTTCATCTCACTTCTGTTTTTAATGAAATGTAATGTGTCTGAGCTCACCTGGGTGTCAAGTTACAGTCTCTAGAGCGTGTGACGACCCTCCTGCTTGCGTGACCCTCAGCGCTGCAGCCTTAAACAATGAGCAGACCTGAGTCTCGCCAGCCAGCCAGCCGGGTGGGGCTGCTCAATGGCAGGAAGCACAGCCATCAATATTTACTCTGCAAGCAGGGTAGTCGAGGAGTCGACAGGCCTGGAGCCTGGGTAGTCCAGCGCCACACACAGTCTCAGCGCACACACACAAACACTCTGGAGTGCTGTTACAGCCTCCTTCCCCTAAGCCCCCTTTTTCCCACTCAATGCAATTACAGCGCAGGCAGACAGGCAGGGCCCTCGGACTGTTGTTTTTGACCTCATTGCTTCCTCTGCCAAAGAACAGGCTTTAACCACTGCTCAGCTCCTCATGGACACCACGAGTAATCTACAGGCTGTACAATTCAGTCATGTAGCAGCAGAAATGTCCGGGAAATGAGCTTATTTTTCTAGAATAACCCAAATGAAATATCAGGTTTCTCATTACGACAGTTCCCAATCAAGAGACATCCTTAAATGTATTATAATTTGTTTTTATTATATTAATTATTTTCTTCCTGTTTCACAGAGATGGGAAGCTCTGCTCTACTCACAGTGGTGTTAGTTGGAGCGTTCCTGTGGTTCTCTACCACGCATGCAGGTGAGTTAATGGTTTTATTTGGAGAGTAAAAAAGTATTTATTTTATTCGATTAAAGTTCCCTTGTTAGAAGTGGGTGGATTTTATACCTTTATTCATCGGGGAAAGTGACGACAGACAGAAAACTGCCTTGGGAAAATGCACCAAATGGTCCAGTCATTGCTCATAGACTCCTAAACCACTCGGCTATCAGGTCACATATTCTAGCTCCATTAAAGGATAGTCGGATGTTGACACTGGGTTAGTAATACTGTAGAATCCACTGACAATGCAGGTTTTAATTCTTTGTTTAGTTTTTCCAGCCTGAACATAAACCGCAAGCTTCAGTTTCATGGTTCCCACAAACCCTCCAGGATAAAATGATAGAGAAATGTTTCCAGCAAACAAGCTCAAACATGCTGATTCCACACTAAGAGCCTGGCATGGAGCGGCAGAGTCAAAGTGAAAAAGAGGCCGATGAAGAGAGTGGGACGTTAATTTACATGTTGTGGACCATAACATGGCTGAAAGGCTCAGAAATATCTGACTTACATTTGAGTGTGTGCCTCCTAGTGGTCAGAAACTGAACAATGCAGCTTTAACTTCTTCAAACAAGTCCTCTGTTCAAACATTCGCAGTGGAGCGCTTCTCTTTTTTTATATCACTTATTTGTGGATAAGATGTTCATTGGACATATTTCCTGTTGGTTTGGTTTCAGAGTTATTTGTGCGTTTTCATGCACAAACCCAATCTGTAGTCCTTTTTCACGTGATACTATGTTTAACCCATAAGTTCAGGTTTTACATGGCCATAACTTCCTATAAGACACATTCCACACCAGATCAAAGTCAGAGAAAATCTTTAGCACCGTAATGCTTCGACGTGCAAAGTGGTAATTGAGACTTCCCGTTTTCTGTTGTTTGGTTTTTCTGTTACTTTATAATTTTAAACCTTAAATACCTCTCCTGGTTAACCACTCTGCCTTGCTCATGAAAGTTTTTTGAATTTTCCAATATTGCGAGAAAGTCCAGTCCTCCTTAAAAGGGCAACTGTGGCCCAGGCGTTGGAGTGCTCGTCCTCTCACCAGAAGGAATGGCGGTTTGATCCCAGTCTTCCCCTTTCCGCATGCTGAAGTCACCCTGGGCCAGATACTGAACCTCAAATCCCCCCTTCTCATAGATAAAAAGTGCATGAACGTGTTCCTGAATTGCTGAATGACAAAGCTTTGAGTGGTAATTAAGACTAGAAATTGCTAAATAATTGTAGACGATTTAAATGTGTAGTTTATCCCTTCATAACTAAGGCTCCGAACACATCTGTATGTTTAATGTTAGTGTTTGTCCTTGTGCTCCAGGCACCGAAGACGACGGGAAGCTGCTGTGTACATGCGAGAACGAGAAAGGGACATGCGTGAACGACACCTGCAGAGGAGACTTCTGTTTCTACACCTGGGTGCGGGGCTACGAGGAGAGAGGCTGCTTCTCCGCAGTGAACTACAGGGAGCAGTGCTACAGCTCCTTTAAAGGATTCTATGTCTCCTGCTGCAAAGAGAACCACTGCAACGCCTTGGTCACACCACCTCCAGATATTAGTCAGTACCCAGCCAGATCATTGTTTTTTATAATAATTGAACATGCCAATCGTGAAGCCTGAAGTTTGACACTGAGCCTCATAATTGTTTAGTCCTATCAGGCTCATTCCACGTTACTTTGTTCTGATGGGATTCAAAGCTTCCCTCTGAAATAGTTACTGGTTCCCCCTTGTGGTCACTTGTAAAACTGTGTGGCCTTCTTTCTATAGGAATGAGGATGCACAGCAGGTTTTTCATTTAACCAAAAATAATGTGGAGTTATAACTTCTAGTCAATGTACTGAAATGTCCTCAGCAAATTCCTGCGTGTTGTGTGTATCCAGATGGAGAACCGACAACAACAACGCCCCCAGAATTCGCTCGCCCAGAGCTGTGGATCACTGTGTCCGTGCTGCTGTTGATCGTGGCTGCCGGCGTGTGTGGCCTGGTTCTGTTCCTGCGCTTCCAACATGCTCGCTGCAGACTGAGAAATGCTGAAGACCAGGACGTCACCATGCTCAAGGTCCCGAGTGGAGACGACCCCACCTACAACGTAAGAGATGCTTGATGTTAAGATATTAAACACAATACTGTTGAAAGATTTTTGAGTTCTCACGTGTAGATTATCTCTATCTCTCTTTCTACAGGATATATTCGATGAGTTCTGTACATCAGGCAGTGGGACAGGGCTGCCTTATCTGGTGCAAAGGACCATGGCCAGACAAATCTCACTTGCCGAGTGTGTCGGTCAGTCTTTTTTCTCCCCCCTGCTATGCCCAGTTTGTGTGACTTTACAGTTGTGTGATTGTGTCGCTCTGTCTCCAGGTAAAGGCCGGTATGGGGAGGTGTGGAGGGGAACCTGGATGGGGGAGAGTGTGGCTGTGAAGATCTTCTCCTCCAGAGATGAGCAGTCCTGGTTCAGAGAGACAGAGATTTACAACACTGTGCAGCTGCGACACGACAACATCCTGGGTACGGCCACAGATTGTTGTGATGCCGTCCCTCTGCTTGAGAAGTCATTTCAAAAAGCTCCAGCCAAAAGGCAGATATTCAAATGGACATCTTCTCTTCTGGCTTGTAGGTTTCATAGCCTCTGACATGACATCCAAAAATTCCAGCACCCAGCTGTGGCTCGTCACTCACTTCCATGAGCTGGGTTCACTCTACGACTTCCTGCAGTACAGCAGCCTGGAACCAGAGAGCTGTCTGAGGATGTGCCTGTCTGTGGCCTGTGGCCTGGTCCACCTCCACACGGAGATCGTCAGCTCCCAGGAAAAGCCGGCTATCGCCCACCGAGACCTGAAGAGCAGAAACATCCTGGTGAAGCGGAACGGCCAGTGCTGCATTGCTGATCTGGGTGAGAGCCGTGTCGCAGCAAGGACACTAGACTCAGTGCATCTGTTTTCCAAGTGTTGAGACATAGCAGCTGTTTCATGCTGATCTCGATGGCTTTTCTGTTGTGGTTAGTTTAAGTTGTGTTAAAAGTTGTTGATGCACTCTATATAAAAAGCTTTAATACTGTGCTCTTGGTTTGCTCTCTCCTCAGGTTTGGCTGTGATACACTCTCAGTCCCATGATTACCTCGATGTGGGGAACAACCCTCGTGTGGGGACCAAGCGCTACATGGCCCCTGAGGTGCTGGACGAGACTATTCGAATGGACGTCTTTGAATCCTACAAGCAGACTGACATCTGGGCCCTGGGCCTGGTCTTCTGGGAAATTTCCCGCCGGACCAATGTCAATGGTAATAAAACAGCAGCCTATCAGGATGCTGTGCCATTAGCAGAAACATTGGGTGTTTTTACCAAATTAAACTTCAGGAAGAAAGTAGTGCACACATAATGTGTATGTCAACGGAGCTTCTATAGTTTGATGTGTTAGTCTTCCACAGATTATCCTGGAAATGTGTTTTCTCTGCCATGTCTGTCTGGCTCATAGATAGTGAATACATAAGAGGCAGCTAGTCCCATGTCTCTCAGCACTCCAGTGTTTTCCTAGTCTGTGTCTGTCTCTACTATCCTCTCTCATGATTAGCTCTGCAGTAATTATAAACACTCTTATCTGGTGTCAGCACTCACTTGTACATAGTCCAGATGCCCATGCACACAATTTGTAGATGCAAGCGCACACATACGCACGCGCCTCGTGAACAAATGCACTTTCTCAACATTGGCAGACATTCATAACTCTCTGTGTATGTGTGTGTTTGTGTGTGTTTTCACAAAGACAACCACACACACACACACACGCTCAGCAGGCCTGTTAGGTTTTCATCCCAGTGTATTCGCCTGGGAATTGATATCTTTCCCTGCTCTCGTGTTTAGACAAATCAACTTCAAAAAACTCTCACTGCAGCCTATTTCCATTTCCAAGAGGGCTATTTCAGAAAGAGGAGACATTTAAGTTCTAAAAATACATAAGGACTTCAAACTTAATGTCATTTTAACCATATTAAACATTGCAGTCTGCACATTTCTGCACCTGACGACCACATTGAATCCCACCACTAAGATTGTTTTCGATAGTTACTGGAGAGCATCATACGAAGTCTTCTTTTTTCTTTTGGGGCTTGCTTTAGGAATCGTCGAAGAGTATCGTCCTCCCTTCTATGACATGGTGCCTACAGATCCCAGCTTTGAGGAGATGAAGAAGGTGGTGTGTGTGGACCAGCAGAGGCCCAGTTTGCACAACAGGCTCCATTCCCACCCAGTAAGTTATCTGATGACACACACACACACACTTGCCCACGGACATGTGCAACTCTATTTGTCAGGGCTTTGCAAATATGACTTTGTGTATCACCGTGTTTGACCTTTAGCACCCATGCATAATAAAATGTACACAGTTATGCCTGTCAAAAAAATCTAAAAAATTACTCACATGTGTAAAAACAGATCGATCATTCAATAAAATATACATACATATACCCACGTCTTATGTAACCCTTATCTTTGTGTGTCCAGATTCTCTCAGCCATTGTGAAGATCATGAAGGAGTGTTGGTACCAGAGCCCCCCAGCTCGCCTCACGGCGCTGCGGGTGAGGAAGACGCTCTCCAAACTGGACCATGACAGTGACTTCAGCATCGAAAAACTCAAGCGGGACATCTAGACGAGAGCACGGGAATGGAGGAGGGACAAAGGATTTAAAAAGCCAGAAGGGATTTTGCATCACATTCGGAGCATACGGGGTGCATATCATTAGCATATTTTGAGCTAATGACTCACACAGTCAGTGAACTACATTAAAGCCACATGACTTGGAGCAGTAGTGTCTAGACTGTCTCACACCCGAGGCTATGTTCTTTTTGCGTAGCCTAATTTTCGACTGCCAGATTTCTGGTGCCTCAAACCAAGAGGGCCCTTTAAGGGGGGAGGCCAAATACATTTTCATAGTTTTTTTTCTTTATCTTATGTTCAGCTTATCAATGTCAGGATCAGAAGTCTCCATAGCTTAATAATTGTACCCAAAGAATTGTTGTTATACTCATAGGGTTTTGCTCACTATTATGGAAATTCCCAATTGTTGAATCTTCGTTAGCACTATTACTCATTCTCTTATAAAGAGGAGTATTACTGTTTACCCTAATAAAAATATCCCATCATGACCAAAGCCAAAGAAAACCACAGGATCAAGGCATCAGCTAACAATACTAATACCAAACACATTGTTCTGTGAGTATATTTAACTTAATATAAAATAAGCATTTGTTATCTGCACACAGACACATCAATCTATATAGTTGTACATATTAGCAGCCATGAAGCTGTTGCATTGTATCTCATGTGGGTATATTGTAAATATATTTCTAAAGGGATATTATTATCCAGTACTCAACAATGAAAAACACATTTTATATCCTTTTGTACAACACAGTTTTTCAGATTATTTTTTTACATTCCTGTAGCTTTACATGTACCATCACTCTCACTATGGTAAAGGAATTCACATGTAACACTGTATATTTTAAATAAAGGATTGTATTTTTAATTGTTTGTGCTAGAGACCCTTTGTTTTGTAACAGTGCAATGCTTGTATTGGCCAGTAGAGGTCGTCAGATAACAGACAAACAGTGTGGGCTGGCAGCAGCTGTAGCTAACCTCAGGGAAATGATGGTGTAATAGGTTTTGCAATCCTGTTTTTATCCACATTGCATCATGGTGAAATGATTAACAAACAAGTTACGACACGTATGAAATCATGACATTGAAGAGTAGTCAACAGGCCCCAGTAGCACGTAGAGGTGAGGTCACATGACACACCTGTAAATACATGAAATGACATTAAGCTACGGAAATGTTCTCTGAGTCACATTAACTTCACATCATGATAAACTAAACTATAAAATAAAACTTAAACAATGTAAGACCAGCCTGACTGAATGAGGACTTCATGAACTGACATTTAAATTAGTCCCTGGAATTTTTGTATTATTATTACCAGCAGACCCAGAACACTAAATAAACACAATCAACGCAACAACCCAATCACAGTATACAAAACCAAATCAGATTGTGGCTGTAATGAAGAGCTAAAAGGGTAAAGTGCTTAGACTTTAAGAAAACAAAATTGATCATAAATCCAAATTGTTATCTGCATCAGCTTTCTCGCCTTCATGTGATATCTGTTTTATTTCAGTGTCTGTTGTTTGTACTTCCTTTATCTTTGTTTGTGTGTGTTTGTGCGTGTGTGTGTGTGTGTGTGTGTGTGTGTGTGTGTGTGTGTGTGTGTGTGTGTGTGTGTGTGTGTGTGTGTGTGTGTGTGTGTGTGTGTGTGTGTGTGTGTGTGTGTGTGTGTGTGTGTGTGTGTGTGTGTGTGTGTGTGTTATCTGTCCGCCTGGTTGTTCAACAAACTCCAGAGAGATAATACTCCCACAAAGCCCTACTCTGTCTGGTCAGTCAGATGAAGAGCTGGTTATTTTTACCACTGCAGGGGGGGGTGTTCAAGTATCACAACCCCCTCTGTCTGTGAGTGAGGCCCATCTCACTTCTCCCTCTGTTTCCCTCCTCTGTGTATTCTTTTTCACAGGGGGATCATTCCAAATGGCTAGAGTGAAGACAGGGGGATTTGTGCAGCAGACGAGGCGCACTGAGGAAATGTGGGAGATAAATCGGACAGGGCCGATAACGGACAGATATTAAGCCATAGAGGAGAGTGTGCAGACACAACTGGGCTCGCGGAGAGATCAGTGAGAGGATAGGTGATAAAAGCAGCTGCAAATAAAGTCCTCAAATGTTCCTGGTTACAGCCTAACTGCCTCCTGAGCTGTGTCCTCCACACATGACAGCTGGATATGTTGATGAGCTGGATATATCCAAGCTGAGAGGAAGTCCTGAATGAAGCCGGGCCATATGACCTTTAGTTACTTTGGGTTGGTTCATGGTTATTTTACACCTTCTTACCAAAACCTGATTTTTGAAATGAAATGCAAGAGCGGCTATACATGCACTTTAAACACATAAATAAATGTATTGCTCTTTAAGTCTTATCAAAGCACTTTACAGATCAAGTCATATATACATATACACATTCATGCAGTGCTTCTATACACAGAATTCAGAAACTGCCAGTACAGCCATCGGGGCAATTCGGGGGCCCAGTGCCTTGCCCAAGGACACTTCAGTATGCAGACCGGAGGAGCCGGGAAGAAAACCACCAACCTGAACACCAGAGCCATAGTCTGAAATGATGAGCCATGTGATCTGATATAAAACTAGAAAAACTAGAATACCACTGTGATGAACAACGCCCTCTCTCGTAACGTTGACGTGCATAAAAGCTCCTGGACCCACACAAAAACACTTCTGTTTATTCCCTGTCTCATAGCACATCCTCGTACCATGTATCAGTTCAGTTGTTTATTGTTGACAAACAAATAAACAACCAGACAAGGGTAAAAACATTACCTATCTGAATGAGCAATAAAATGTAGAAGGCTTTCGACTAAATTGGTCTTTTGTTTTGTTAATTTGGATCAAGGTGACCACTGTAGAACTCTCATTTCAAAACATGATTTGTTTGATGATTGATCATTGATTATGGACAGACACACACACACACATTTTTCACTAGTTGAATACTGGTGCTGCCAGGACAAATGAAAAAGGTCCGGAGTCACCTGTGTGTCTGTAAAGACCGTATCACAGTCTATGACAGCCACACTGGGTTCCTCCTCTTTTTGAAAGTAGGTGCTGCTTAGTTCAAATTAGAGCCACGAGTATGAACAAGTCATTTGTACATGTTCAGTATTCATGCCAGTGGAAAGTGGTTAGTTATTGACTCCAACAGATGAGTCACCAAAAGCACAACCATGAGTAATAGCCTCAATCAGGACAAATTAATTAATCAAAACTGAGTTGAACCTGGCACCTGAAATGGATGAAACCACTTTGTATTATTGCTGTTTGTATCACGTCATGAAATAAATAAACATTTTGAGAATAAAATTAGACCAACACATTGAGTCTGATTTAATCTGTAGGGAACGTAAATTATAGTTAAATCCCTCAGACTTAGTTTTGCGTTGTTTCCTTTACATAGAATTTGAAGGAGCAAATAAAATATTGTTAGATCACTCTCTCTCTTTTTTTAAATAATTTTTCAATACTTTTTTGTCACAAGGCTCATCAAACGAAAATGGATCTGGTATTATAAACCATTATTCTCTTTGTGAAATAATAGATCATAATACTTCATATAAACACTAAATAGATCATTTGGGAGCTAATTCATAATTGGTAGGTTTTCCAATAATCATCATTATTGACTTCAGATCATTAATTTACTGGGGGTATTTTCTAAAGAGAACAAAAGATTGAGAATAACAGTATTGATCCCATGCTGAGGAAATGCACTGTTTCATCAGGAGACATTAATTGAGTATATTTTAAACAACTGTGTTTTATGTATTCTGTTGGTTCTCTTCAAACTTTTTCTAAATGCCTTGGTATCAATAAAAATGAGACTTTTCAGTCAAACTGCTGTTATGTGATATATTTTTATTCACTGTGGGGGAGGCGTCTGTCTGCAGCTTGACAATGACCCCATACAACCAGGGTCATAAAGAACTGGGGTCCTGAAACAGATGGTGAGGCCCCTATACAGAGCCCGGACCTCCACATCATCAAGTCAGTCTGGGACCACATGAAAAGACAGAGGACACAGACACAGTTTAAATCCAGAGAGGAGTCTAGAAGGTTCTCTTACGACTTATACCCTAAAAAACTGATTAACCCTCCTGCAGGCTCCTCGCCAAATAAATAGTTGTTGATTCTTAATTAACCCCAGGTTGATTTCCAGTCACGAAGAAAGCAGCATTTGTTGATTAGCCAATTTATTTTTTTTGAGAGAAAGTGATTCAATAGTTTAGCTAATCCATTAATCAGGCTTTTTTTCTTTTTTTTTACCAAAAATGAATCACTTGAATCACAATTTGAAAGATTCAAAGTAAAACCATGCAGGTCTTGGAACTCTTTTGACAGAATTCACTGTAGATGATGTTACAGAAAGAGAATGGACGACCTGTTATGTTGTCGTTGATATTGTGCTTCAGCGTTGCAACATAATGACTGATTTACGATTGCTCGATTTATGTAAACACAAGATATATGCTGTAAATCTGGGGGCCCCTTGACATTGAGCTCAATTCAATTAAATCAGATTTGTATAGCGACACATAAATCACCAGAGTCAAGGTCAAAGCCAAAAGAATTATAAAAAAAACCTCCCTCATTAACTGGAGGAAACCTTTTTTGCAGAAAAATGGGAAAAGAGGAGAAATGGATCTATACATTTTCCTTCTGTACATTATTGAAAGTTTACTAATAAATTAAAACAATCAATTCAATTATGTAATCACGTTCAACTAATTATTTTGCCACACGTGTTTTTTTTAATCCCCTCGTCTTTATTATATATTTTTTTCTCATTCCTCCTGACCTCGGTGGTGGTGGCAGACGGGGACATGCAGCAGCACACACACTCTCTCACACACACACAGAATAGACACAAACACACACACACACTCTCTCACACACACGCACACTCTCACACACGCCCCTTTAAACGCGTCACTCCCTGGCTGGCTGTCTAGTATCTGGCAGTGTGGTTGTGTGCGGTCGGACTGTGGTTGTGTCTCCGGGTCTGCTCGTGTTGATAGCGACACACCGAGGAGGACGCGTTTCATCGCCGGGACATGGGAGTGCAGACGGGATGGCTCTAAGACGACTCGCCCTCACGCTGCTGGCCCTGGCCGGGCTGGTGGCCGTCGGTAGCGGTAAGTTTCTCCTCCCGAGCCCCGCTCCGGCTTTTTGTCTCGGCTGTGTTTTCCCGGACCGGGCATCGCCTGCTGTCGCTCCTCGCCATGGCGCTCTGAGCCGGAGGATTTTGGCTAACCGACGTCTAGCTAGCGTCGACCTCAAAACACCCACAGCCGCCGTTCGGTCGGAACTAACAAAAAGTCCCTCTGCTGGTTGTGTTGTTTAGCGGGAATTTAATGGTTTAAAAAAAATAAACAAACCCCGACGTGTTGATAATGGTCGCTAATGAAACAAGGAGCAAGTAGCTCGACCACAACAACAACATGGTGGGGCTGTTTGTTCCCGAGGCGGCGGCTAACGTCGGCTAGCTCACCGGATAATAAACTGAGTAAAGTTCACAATCCTCATTTGTGGGTTAGAAAACTGAAATAAAAATAATTGTGCGTTGTGGTGTGGACACGTTAGTTGTTGGGTTATAATCTCCCAGTGTGTAGTTGTAATATCCCAGTGGCTCTTAATCCAATACATTTACCCAAACAGTGCCTTGTTTACCTGCGCCTGGTTGTCCCTTGTGTTACTCAGGTGTGGAGATGAAATGTGTGTAATGGGCTCACTTTCCGTTCCGACACACGTGTAAGTGCTGGAGTCCACACACAGAGCGACAGGGGGAGAGGGAGTCTTGTGAATGGAGGGCCTCCGCCGACTGGCTGCATGAAATGTGTTTTTGAGAGTAAACACTGGCAGCTCCTCCATCGCTGCACATTTGTAAGGAGAGAAAAGCCTCCTCGGTGGCCTCCTCCAGCGGAGAGCGAACGCTGGCATAGGGCGACAACAGCCGCGCATTCAGCCGTCCCAGACACAAGTCAGAGTTGAAGTCTGGGTTCATTGTGATGGAAATGTGGCAAGTGGGGTCTTTAGAGGCGCCGGGTGAGGGGCTGCTTCAGCCTGGAGCAGCTGATACCCAGCTCCACACCCCTGCACCCACTGGGGCTGACGTTGAACTGGACATGTGTGTATTTGCCTCTTTGGCCCGTCTGCTCAGCTTGGACTTTGTGCCCAATTTTCCCTCAAAAGGTTTTTCTAAAGCCCTGTGTTACACAAACTCTATATTCCCCCCCGTGGTTTCTGCGTTTTGCCTTGTTGCAGCCTTCCATGCTGCACACAAGAGGAGTAATGAAAATACATAATTCAGTTGCGCGGGCCAGAATAAACACCCTGTCCTCATTGTGGTCTATTAATGTATATCTTCTGCTTTTTTTAAATGACTCATCCTTCCAAAGAATCGTAAAATGATGCCTCCTCAGCTTAGTTTAGATAAGGGCGCAGTCCAACAAAGATGCTTTCATGCGAGACACACGGGGAAAATGATCACACCTGTGTGGCAGGTTTGTTTGACCGGGTTATTCTAACATCGACAGTGGTGTGTGAGGTGTGGGGGGGGGGAGCTGGTGGGTGTGCGCCTGTGTCCTGAGCAGACAGGGGGTGATGATGGGTTTGTCCAGCTGGCGGGGTCTGTCATGCAGGGGGCCCACAAGTCTGTCTGGAGCCATGGTTTCACACCATATAATGGATTACACCGTGCAAGGGCTGAAACCGGACAAACCTGAAAGTAGCTGTGCTCGAGCAGATTCCAGGGCTGTGGCCAGTGTGTCGTGGGTTTTTGTGGGAATTTGCTCTACGCTCAGGTTTGATGAATCCGTCCCTTGTTGTCGTCTCTTAAGGATTAGAAGTCAGTGGTGTTCTGGACATTAGACGCCTGCGTAATGCAGTCTGCCTGAGTGCATTGAACACAGTGGCAATGTGATATGGGCCCTGTCAACCACACTGCCCTGAGGTAGGGTGCGTCCCTGTCTTTCTTTCTGTTTTCTTCCCACTCGCTCCATTCTCTCTCTCATAAAAGGCCTGGTGCTATATCAGTATTTAATCTGTCCTTCGTTATCTCCGGTCCCACTTCTGCTTTCACTTCCTCACTGCCACCACAGGGAAACGCTGGAGAGAATTCAACCTCGACTGTTTTATTTGTTTGTTGTTTAGCCATTGATAGCTCCTCCTGCCATCTCTTGAACTCTTTGAACTCACTTTGAGTCCCTCCTTCCACATACTACAGTATCACCAGTCCTGCCAGAGTCATGTCACTCCCTGATGTGACTCTGTGTGAATTAAAGACAGGCTAATTGGGGAAAGCCCCGTCTTTTCAGCTTGCTGTCAGAAGACCCTCTGGTACAGGTGCTGTTTAATGTCAAACTGGATGTGAATGGGTTCAGGTGGAGGAAGTGCGGGCTAGTCAAAATCGGAGCATGTGTACACCTGCCCATTAGATCAGAGCCAAGGGAATGTGCGAAGAAAGGCTGAGCCTTATTGGGTTCAAAGGTGTGTGCATATAAAGAGACTGTGTGTGTGTGTTGGGGGGGAGGGTGGTGGTTATATTTCCAGCTGTTTAAATGGAGAAAGTTGTTTAATTCTTTCCTTAACGTTTAGCAGTTGTTGAGGCCTGTTCTCAATCGATAGACGTTTAAGCTCATGGATCCCTGCAGCTAAATCACGTTTTAAAAAAAAAGCTCCGCGTCTCATCGTACGTTCGGACTCAAAACTAGCCACAGTTTCTATAATGTGGCGCTGAGTCTGTCAGGGTCTGGGCCGGTCTGGGGTGGTCTAGTTTTCCCTCCATAATGACCACTGTTGGTAATGACCTCCGATGGCCCAGAGGCACAGAGCCCTAATTGCTCCAGCAGACAGTATAGCCCCCGACTGACCCAGCTCCACCATTACCAATGTTGGACCACAAGGGATTACTGCCACCGCAGAGCCAGCCCGCGCCTCGGTTGCAAAGAATCTCCATAGCTTTAAGTTCATTTGAAGCACTTTGTGTCTGTTTACTGAGTTTGTGTAGTTTATGTGTTGGTGGTAGAACATTAGCTTTTTGTGTCATTCCTTAACTGTTTGGTGATAGAGTTGTTATTGTCACAGTACACCCAGACAGCCCCGGTAGCTATGCAGGTTCATGTCTATAGGGATAAACCTGACACCCATCCCCCAGATGTCTCTCTGAAGAGGTGTTTGATTTGCTGTTTTGGCTGCTGTTGGAATGCAGATCAGACCTGCTTCCTGCAGAATGGTGTGCAGTCAATTCCCTGACAGCGATTTGCTTTGATCAGTTGCATTGGTATGTTTTTTTTAGTTTTCAGTGTGTATTGTCAAACTAGTTGAGCACAATTTAAACTTTTACAGTCTTTCCTTTGTCAGGCCCTCACTTCCCAGTTGTGTTTAACTCACTTAAGCGACCATCCTTGAAAAAAAAACATCTTTCTTTTTTTAAAGTCATGTAATACTTTCATCTGATGTTATAATTTGGCAGAATACTTTGACTGTCCCTTTGTATCGTCTGCAGAGTTTGGGCTGGGTTATTTGATGATGATAGCCAGAAAAAGTTTTGGTGTCATAACATTACCAGATAATCCATTGTATACAAAATATCATTAGATATCATCGTCATTTTTTCCACTGTGTACCGCACATATCTCTCGTCAGTTCTGTTTGCTATGAAATACCTTCTCTCTGTTTATTTTGCTTATATAATACAGTTGTATAATATACAATTTATGCAATGAAGATGTCAAATATAAAACTAAGTAAAGAGCTGATTAGTGTCAAATACTTTTACACTAATGCCAATGCAATACATGAATTAAATTACTGTGAGAGTACTAGTATTTTTTTGCTCTTTTAACGTTGTTGTTGTTGTTGTTGTCAGTACCAGAACACTGTCGACCTTGTTTGCCTCCCAAACAAGCCAACAATCTGGAGCCAGAACAAAACTTAAACAACAGTCGTAGTGTGGCAGGAAAAAAAAGAAATTAAGTCTCTGGTCGGCTAATACTGAGAAGGGCTTTTAAGCTGAAATCACATGGTTGATACATTGGATCACAGTGCTGCAACACACTGGGTCATTAAAGAGGCAGCATCGACCAGTTAAGGGATTTGACCACCAGCATCAGCAGCAGGTCTGAAGTGAGTCTGTGCTCACAGTTGTGTGGCTTTCGATCTCATTAGACTGATGGACGGTCATGCAGGCAGGCAGACAGACAGATGAGCAGACAGGATGCGCTGTAGCCTAGAGGGTAGTGGTCGGTAGAGATAGTAGACGCGGCCATAGCCCCAGAGACCCCACTTTAGAACCAGATCAGTAATCTGACCCTGAGATGCAGACAAAGGTAATGACTTTCCTCCTTCCCCTAGCATTGATTAGGACACAGTTGTGGCGCGTGCGTGTGTGTGCGCCTGTATGTGTATGTTGCACTCACACTGTCTGGTGGCGTCTGCCTGTCTTGATCAGCTCTCTGTCTGGTATCTGTATGGATCTAATTTCAGCCGGTGCATTTTGGTAATGGTGCTCTGCTCCCCGCACACACGCACACACGATCTCTGCATGCGTCACTTAGCCCCCAGAAACCCACTGTGTTAATGTAGCCCCACCGCCCTGCCCCTAGCACTCTTAAAGTGTTTACCACAGTCTTCAGAATCTCGCCACCCTCAAAAGTTCACCTCTGTTTTGATAGGGCTGCTCCGCTCGAGTAAGTCTGAACAACACCCACGTTGGCACCAAACACTGTCATCGTGTTGAATGTGTAAAGCTGTTTGGAATGGGACTATGCTGTGGTTTTCAGCTGCGTCCAAGTTAAGACAATGCTGGTTATGGCAACAATGTTCTATTAATCCTCTCCTCAGTGTGTCTGCTATTTCCTGTCTCAACATGAACGGAATGATAGGAACTTCACACACTAGCTCGAAGGAGTAACTTTTTTTTTGTTGGTGCGCTCTCCCCGTTTCTCTTCTACTGATTCCCTTTTCCTGCTATTTACCCCCTTCCGCAAGTCAAAGTCTAGACTTGGTTTTAATGATGGTCGCAGCTGGTCACTTGGGTAGACCTCCATCACAGCTGGGGGGCTCTGTAAGTCCCCCTCGTTACCCTCTCTGCCCCCTCCTCTCTGTATTGTCCTGCTCGATATGGGACCAGCCCCCTTCCTGTCTGGCCCGATGCAGCCCCCCAAACATTGCGGTTGTTGCTGCTCACCCTGGTCTGTCCCCTGCGCGCCACCCATCCCCCTCATTGCTCCACGCTGAAGTGTGCTCCCCCACTCCACTCTGCTCTTTGTTCGCGCAGGGCCAGTCCAATCCCTCCTCATGTCGTCTTAATCTCCACACAAAGGACCAGTGTGAAGACCACCAATTATGTGGATACAAGAGCAGAGTTCACTCAAAAACCCCGTACACCCAGCCTGCACTCAGATCCTTGTATATTTAGGCTTGATATTATTCCCAGTTTAGCTTTGTAACACTTTTGCTCTGAATCCAGTGAGATACGCAGAGTAAACAACATGGTGTTTGGGTAAATGCCAGTGGGCTAAGAATTCTTCTGATGTGGTTATATAGCTTTTTTATTTTTGAGGTCACGATTTCACACTATGTATATGTTTGTGTATTTTTCTGGAGATATCCCTTTAATACCGCTCCTTGTGTTGGCTTGTAATAGGGCAATTTCCTAATCAATAAGCACAGCTGTTGGGTTTACAGGGTTTTAGTTTATATAATAACATACTTTGTTGTAGACTTTCCATATTGGTCACCCAGAGGCGTCTTGTATGGAGGCAGCTGACATGCGGTATAATCACATGGAAGCCCTTAACACATGGGTGGGGAGCCTTATCCTATCACCGACTGTATCCGATTCTTTATAACATAGTCAGAGGTCCAGACTAAATTATTGAACACATACATCACACTAACCTGTCTAATGCAGTGGCTGAAAGTGCTTATCCTCAGAGAGACCTCCACAGTCCGATCATTGCGCTGCTAATGCTATTAGGGCCTTTTTTCTGGGTTTTGGTTAGTTAAGCTGCTTTCAGACATGAACTGAAGTCTGGACATTTTCCGGAGGGGCTGTTTGGGAGAATGCAAATGTCCAAGTCAATCCCTCTGGACGAATTGTTCCTGCCAGCCCCTCCGTAAAGTATCAGGAAAGTGTCAGAGTTGAGCCCATGTGAAAATACATCAGGAAAATATCCAGATAATTCATAGCAAGTGGGTGGGAGTGTTGATCAAGATTAATATGTGGCGGACACTACACTGGGAGAATAGAAATGTCTCTGATGATAAAGAGGTGCCATACACATGGAAGATGCCGAAGTAAATGTCAATTTGAAAGTTTTTGGTGACAAAGGCCAACGTGGTGATGAAGTACTCTAGGAGAAAACAGTCTACTTCCTGCAGCAGACTTCATTTTCTATTTTGAATGCGTCTGATTTGGACAAACTCTGGAAAATGTCTGGACCTAATTTCCGGATGTTTTGCTCATGTCTGAAAAGTCTTTGCAATGACTGAGTCAGTTTTGATAAGCACTCTTCGGAGCAGTAGGTTATCCCGAACAGTGCATGACTCCTCAGAATGGGGGGAAAATGATCAGGATGTACAGCATATGGAAATCAGGCAGAGGGACGTTGTTGGGCTTGTCATAACTTTGCAGCTTCATGTTGTAGGTTTTGATGGTGTAAGATGTCAGCTGGCTCCACAATAAACTATGAAGCAAATAGGTTTAGTAACTTTTTGTTTCCTAAAGGAGTTATAATAACTGACTAGCATATTGAGATGTCATAGCAGATTTTGGTTCTTCCAGAGTAGAGGTGAACACACACAGCCGCCCTGTTCATATCAGACATGAACATGTGTCTTTAACATGTGTTTCGGGATATCTGATCTGTGGATGTTGGTATATGTGGCCCCAACCACCTCAGGATATGGGTTGATTGAGTGGGTCTCAAATCTCAAATGCATTCACACCTGTATGTCAAGCTGTACACTTGTGATCTGCTCACCTGAGATTGATGATTAATGCCAAGTGTACCAATGTTACCCCCTCTACAAATCTTACCACAGCATATACAGCTGGCATAGACTGCAATCCTGTCCGTGTTTCATACTCCGCTGTGGTCCCATACAGAAAAGGCAAGTCGTGTGATGCGTGTCATGTCTGTTTCCTTGCGGGCGAGAGAAAAACTGGAAAGTTCTGCCGGATCAATCTGTCTCGGAAGACTTAACGCAAACCAAACTCTCGGTAGACCACAAACCATCCATGGCAGCCTCGAAAAGGGAACGTGTTTGTTTCCAGCCATGTTTGGTTTCCTTCCTGAGCTTCTGTCTGTATGTCTGTGTACCATCTGTCTTACCACACACAGCGTCTCCATGATGAATGTGCCTGTTCATTTCACATCTTGCTTTTCTAATCGGCTCACTGATGATAATTTATAGCCTCAAATTGATGCAGTATGTTTGTCCTATTAACTCTTATATAGTCTTCACTTTGATTCTCGGGAGAAAAGATAAGGACTGTAATGTATGTTTGCTGTGAAGAAACTCTTGCTCAACAACCGCCGGTGAACAGCAGCCCTACAAAAGTGAAAGACGACTGAAGGGGGGTTTCAAGTCATCTGAATAAGATGGTTACTGAGTGTTGTCCTGCCTTTCAACCTACAGCAGTGTTACTTATATCATCTGTTAAATCCATCTAAACTACTTTCTCCATCGGTGCTGCAGATTAGGGTGATGTGGCACAACACAGGGCTTGTTTTTCTGTCTTTATCAACCCCAGCCGGCTTCACGTCTGTGTAATCTGCAGGAAATTCCATCTGCATGCGAACTTCACCGAATTTGGAGAGTCACTGCCAGGAGTTCCTGCCACTTTCCCGCTCGCCTCCTGTGGAGCAGCACACACTCTCACGCAAACACCAAACAGATGAGAAATATTACTGAAACCCTGTGTGTTCCACATTTCCAG
The DNA here is from genome assembly GCA_038501795.1 of Pseudopleuronectes americanus. Lineage (NCBI taxonomy): Eukaryota > Metazoa > Chordata > Actinopteri > Pleuronectiformes > Pleuronectidae > Pseudopleuronectes > Pseudopleuronectes americanus. Next base: position 13,913,105 of record CM076725.1, read on the forward strand.
TTACCAATCAGTGGACAAGCATAGACACATCAGCATACACGCCACATGCAAAAAATACTCCCACACAGAATACAACCTCCCAGAGTTCGGAGGAAACTGCTCCTATGACACCAGGCTTTGTGGTTTTGTCCACTTGGTTTGTTACATGTTGATGGTGCAATCTTTGCATTACTCACTTTTTTTTTACAATACCGGATAAAAGCCTAATCATGTGACGACTCTGGTCCAACAATGTGTTAAAATCTGCTGACACCTCTTTGACAGAGCCTTGGTACTTTGAGGGAAGATCAGTGAGCTCCCCTGTTCAAAGAAACCCTCAGGATAAGACACAGAGGATTAGTGGAAGCTTGCCACTCTTTAAACCCTTTCTTTCCTCTGGGCCAGACATTGTCAATGGTCCAGCCAATGCTGAGGCTCTTTTTTGTTGGGGAATTTGGATGGAAATTCCTCTCTGCATTGTGTCCTTTCCTCTGTTGTTGTTGGTGCGGTGGTCTTGTCTTCGCTAAGTCCACAGCGATTAGTCTTGAGTGGTCCAGCTTTTGTTTTGACCCAGGATCAGCTCTGGGCCTGTCACGCCTCACTCACGGTGCCGTTGTCAGTCAGACAGTGTGTCATTTACCACTTACTGGGCTTCAGTTGAGCTTAGCTGCTTCCCTATGCTTTTTTTTTCCCATGTGAAAACTAGACCCAGCAACCATGTAACCTTGCCTGGACTGTTTGGAAGAAGAAAACCTTGGGAGAAACCTTTTTGTGCTGACCTTACCCCAAATGAGAAGCATGTGTGCTGCGACTGAAAATCACATTTCACTCCAAATCTAATCAGTTTGAAGTTTCTCTCCAGGTCGCCCAACGATTGCTGTTTATGTTTTTAGAAGTGACAGATTTGTGTGGACTTTCTGGCACTGCCCTCAATTGACTGTGTAGGTGGACCTTCCTAGTTTTATTGCAGCGGCGGTTGGAGTTCCATTCTGTCAGCTTTAATAGGTCCCCACGCAGGAGTGTGCTGTGTTTAATAAAACTCCTGTCTCATTAGCTCAAACAGTGGCAGCTCTCTGTGTCGGCGTGAGCAAGGCGGGGGGGGGAGGCATGGAGCAGAATGCTGCATTGGGGATTTGGCAGAAAAAACCTCTCCCCTTGTTGGGTTTCACTTTGTCTGTCCCACTGGGCAGGTCCATCTCCACCCTGCGTGTTTGGGTTCATCTGCAGTGAAGGATCTGGTTTCAGGGCCATCAAGGCTGTCTGGCTGCTGCCGCTGAACCCCCAGCTCTGTGTCTGCTGGAGTCTAACTGCCTGCAGCTCAGTGGGACACTACACTCTGTACATCCTGTGTTCAATCTGTGGGGTTAGCACGCCTCCTGCTGGACAAAATGGAGCAGTGATATCGATTGTCCGTGGCCTCAATCTGATGAACTGTTATTTACTTATCTGTGTCTCTGTGCTTTTCCGCAGCTCTGCGTTGTAACTGCACCAACTGTGAGAAGACGGGCTTCGAGTGTGAGACGGATGGCGCCTGCATGGCCTCCACATACAACATCGAGGGGAACGAGCAACATGTACGCATTTGTATAAACAGGGACAACCTGGTCCCCCCTGGACAGCCCTTCTACTGTCTGAGTGCCGAGGGGCTGCTCAACACACATTGCTGCTATGAAGATTACTGCAACAGTATTGACCTGAAAGTTCCAGGTGAGGCTCCATCATCATTATAATCAGGTTGCTTTCAGTTTATCAGGGACGATTGGATTTTGAAGTGATCGCCTCGGCTCATCCGTTTTGTTTGTTTTTGCCATCGTAGTCCCAACAACGAGGTCGGTTTCAGGAGGTCCCTGGGGGCCGGTGGAGCTGGTGGCGGTCATCGCAGGCCCGGTGTTTCTGCTATGTGTGCTGCTGATGGTCGGAGTGTTCCTGTTCCAGTATCACCAGAGAGCATACAGCCACAGGCAGAGGCTGGAGGTAGAGGACCCCTCCTGTGACCATCTGTACCTGGCCAAGGACAAGACCCTGCAGGACCTCATCTATGACATGTCCACCTCCGGGTCCGGCTCTGGTCAGTACATGCTGAGCATCTGATGTAATGAAATCAACTAGGTGTCATGTATTGTCATATAATAGCAATAGCAGAAAAATCTTTCATGTCGCACTAGGGTTAAGGACAGAGGATGCCACACCCTGTTAAAGCCCTATGAGATGAATGTAATTTGTGAATATGAGCTATACAAATAAAATTTGATTGATTGATTGACTATAAATATACAAATGAGCCGTTACTCAAATGCAACACTCGCGAAAATGATCCTGACCTAGAATCTGCTGAGGGTATTTCCACCACCCCACATAAAACACAAAACCAGTCCACAGGGAACAATGGCTCATTCTCTGTTTGTCTCTGCTGCCCCCTTCAGGTCTGCCCCTGTTTGTGCAGCGGACGGTGGCCAGGACCATCGTGCTGCAGGAGATAATAGGAAAGGGTCGTTTTGGTGAAGTGTGGAGGGGCAAGTGGAGAGGAGGAGATGTGGCGGTGAAGATCTTCTCCTCCAGGGAGGAGCGCTCCTGGTTCAGAGAAGCCGAGATCTACCAGACGATCATGCTGAGACACGAGAACATCCTCGGATTCATTGCAGCAGACAATAAAGGTGAGGAAGATGTGGACAATTCACATGAATATTTCAGACACTTATCCAAAACATAGCATTAACAATATCCTAGCCCCACTGACAGTGTGAGAAAGTTTAAGTCCTTTTCAGTCAAATTAAAAAGAGCTTCATCTTGTCAATGCCATTTTAAACGTCTTTATTGTCAGATTAAACAAAATTCCTATAAATTGAGGAAATGTCTTACCACATACTTTCATTACAAGTGATTCCCCTGATCTCTGACCCCTGTTTGTTTTGCTCTCTGTCAGATAATGGCACCTGGACTCAGCTCTGGCTGGTGTCAGACTATCACGAGCACGGCTCCCTGTTCGACTATCTGAACCGCTACTCCGTCACCATCGAGGGCATGATCAAACTCGCCCTGTCCGCTGCCAGCGGCCTGGCTCACCTCCACATGGAGATCCTCGGCACTCAGGGTGAGACAAACCTCGTGTTAAAATGCAGCGAATACGATTCTTATACAGTCGAACACAGTTGGAACATGAAAGAACACACGCATAAGTTATTTACATCCTGCTGGAGTGTGCTGTTTCTGCTGAGCCCTCGAGGCATATGTAATGATGTGTTATCTGTTCCGCTGCAGGTAAGCCTGGTATTGCTCACCGTGACCTCAAGTCTAAAAATATCCTGGTTAAGAAGAACGGCATGTGTGCTATAGCTGACCTCGGCCTGGCAGTCCGCCACGAGTCCATCACAGACACAATCGATATCGCACCGAACCAGCGCGTGGGCACCAAGAGGTAAATGTTTCCGTCCTCCATTAATTCCTAACGACACAATGTAGTTTTGCATCGGGGATTTTTACAGGTCTTCTCATAGTGTCAGCAAAACACGTGGGAGCAAAGCAGCAGTGAAACCAATATTATTCACTGCCATAGACCTGCATGAAAATTAAAAATACATTAATGAGCCACACCATTGAACTGACGTGTTGCTTACTTCCAACGAACCTGGTCACTGTAGTAAATCCCACACACTCTAAAGTCAAGCAGTTAAAGATTACACCCAGAAAAAGCTTTGTTCTGTTGTAGAAGAGTATGTTAAAAATTGCAGCACCCAGCTGTTCTGGTAAATAATATATAACCTTATTAATAATCAAATTGAATATTTATCTGTGTGTATTTTTATTTTATTTATCGTTTCCATTTTCCTTTGAGTTATTACAAAAATATTAAAACAAATCTCAGAAATATGTAAATAGCTTAAACATTTTTGGCTTTCTTTTATATATTTTAGACTCTTTCACAAAAAACATTGATCGATGTTTTTGTTGTATCAAAATGGGAACTTTTTTCCAGTGACCTGCATTATCCCTAAACATTAAACATGTTTTATCATTGAACCTTAAACTAAGTATGATCATTGAACAGTTTTACTCAGTCAGATAAAAGTCCTCCCTTGTGGCTGTGACTCACTTGTACCCTGTGTGACCTCACCAGGTATATGGCTCCAGAGGTTCTGGACGAAACCATCAACATGAAACACTTTGATTCCTTCAAGTGTGCCGACATCTATGCACTGGGGCTGGTGTACTGGGAAGTTGCGCGTCGCTGCAACACAGGAGGTGAGACTCTTTTGAGAAAGAAGAACAACTAAATGTTCTTGATGGGAACCAGTCGACGTGAGGAGCAGGAGCCTGAGACTTACTGGTCCTTTTCCATTGTGTCCTGCAGGTATCCATGAGGAGTACCAGCTGCCCTACTACGACCTCGTCCCCTCTGACCCCTCCATAGAAGAGATGAGGAAGCTGGTGTGTGACCAGAAACTCAGGCCCAACGTGCCCAACTGGTGGCAGAGCTACGAGGTATTTCACACTATTTATACTCTGAAAACCAGCAGCTGCACTGGCTCTGCGTCTCTAAAATTAGATTTACTGGCTGTTTTTGGACTCAGACCTCTCAGGGAATATGTTTCTCTGTGATGTTAGAGGAACTTGTGTCGTGTAAAAGATCCAACGGCTTTTTTTATTTACCCACATTTTTAATGAAAGCTTTCAAGTTTTCTCTTAGGGCAGACCCTTAAAACTTAGCTGGTGTTTTTATAATGTTACATTTATAATGTTTTCTGCTGATCCTCATTTCCAAAGTGGGAGCACAATTGGGTTCAGTGCTTCAAACATGTTTTACACAAATCTCCTGTCCACACTAATAGGAATCTTCTTCATAACAAACTTTCCCCCTGCGTCTGGGCCTCTTGCCTTCACGTTAAGAAACTGAAACCTCTCTGTTTCTCACGTATGCTCAATGTGGATATGAGCATGAGCCAGAAACAACAAACACAACAATGGCGGTTATATACCGGCTTCTCTACCTTCGGTTTACGTTTGCAGATAAATTTAGCATCACTCCTCCACATTACTGTTATTCACAAGCATCTACCTGACCCAGTATAACTTGGAACACAACAGTCTTCTCTGGTATTGATGGATTGTTGATGTAGATTTTATCGCCCCACCTACTGGCCCTGCCTTCTTGTTTGAGTGTTTGTATAAAGATATCTTTTAATATGAAGGTCAAATATCTGTTAAAACATTATCAACAGTAACGTGGGCCTATGACGTGTTTTCTGTCAGTTGAACCTGTGTGTCCTCTCTCTCCTGTGCAGTCCCTGCGTGTCATGGGGAAGATCATGAGGGAGTGCTGGTACGCCAACGGCGCGGCCCGACTGACGGCCCTGCGCATCAAGAAGACTCTGTCCGTGCTCAGCGTAGAGGAGGACATCAAGATGTGAAGATCAGGCTCCGTCAGAGCAGCTGACAACCGGAGACACGCAGCCAGACCACACTCCGATAGGAAAGAAACACTAAAGACAGACTGCTAAATGAAAACCCTGCCAGTTTTAAAGCCACACTCCAAGTTGTGACAAGGCCTACCTCACCTTTTTAGCCAAAACTACTGAGAACCCCCCCCTCTCTCCCTTGTCCTTAACTTTTATCTGCCCTTCCATCCTCGTGTCTCCCCCCCCTGTCTCCCTCGACCCCTCTCTTCTCCATGGGCCACAACACCACCACTGTTAATACCATCCCACTCAACCTTTCTGTTTTCACATCCCATGGCAGGAATTATTACTAGTGTACAGCGACGGGATTTGTTTTTCATCTTTTTTTTACCTCTGAAACTTTCCCGTGATGGACTCGCCTTGTCCGGACGAGTCGAGCATGTTGTGGGTTTGATGTTTTAGAGAAATATCACTTTATAACTCGCCCGTGTTCTGTGGGAGCGTCTGGACCTCGAGACACTCGGAGTCCTCTGGTCTCGGCTGTAGCTCATTAGACCGAAGCAGCTGTCGGCCATTCATTCTGTTGATTTTTAGCATGAACAGCTGGAATGTGTATTTTCTTCTTTTCTTTTTTAAATCCTACAGACAGAACTTAGTTGCACTCAACTGTAGCTTCCTCATCATGTGTGAGACCTTCAGGTATAACCCGTAATCAGTCCTGGTGTTTAAGTGTGAAACGTGGCAGGGATAATGTTTGGGAGGGTTTTGATTTTTAATTTATTTGTTGATATTTTTTTATTTCATATGTTGATGAACACTGTGAGATTGAGATGTGACAAGCCAGAGTCGTGATGTGAAAATGTAACGCTGTCGTTGAGTCCGAGCTTTCACCGCCATTTTCCAGACGATGGAGGATGAAGATGAAGATGAAGAGGTTGTTGCATTCTTTTCATAAAACACTCAGTTCAGATCTGGAAGTAGCTGTGACGCCCTTTAGTGAAAAGGCAATGACATCGTGCACACTAAGCAAATAAGAAGCGTATGAAATGGCAATGAAAATACAGATGTTTTTTTTCCTCCAATCATATTTTGTGTTTTATGTAAAGATATCATGATGGGGTGTTTTTTTTCTTTTGACATTGACACTACTGATGGGTACATATGATTTGTATATAAAACATGCATTTGTTCCTTTTATACCACAAGCACCAGTGTGATATGTTTTTGCTTGAATGGTACTTTTCAGAAGTCTGGTATGTGATCTGTCCGCATGGTGTCCAACTGTGCCAGGAAGTAGCCTGTGTCATTTGCTGGAATTTGTTATTTTTTTCATGGCAGTTCGGTGGTACTACTGATCCCAGTTGATTCTTTTCATTGTTTGTTTTTTTTTCCTTGCATCTTCTGTTTTTAATTTGAAATGTATATTTGTTGGAATCACTTTACGAGTTCTTGTCAGAGCTCAGTGAAGCCGATCCGCTCCTACATAAGACCTCTTTCTCATTGACACTGGAATATTACGGCGCATTGTGTAAGAACCCTGAACCCACACGCAGGGATCACGCAGTTACATGTGAAAAGCAGCTCAGAGGTTTTACTTGGAAGACGGACTTGCTGTAAAGTGAAAGCGCACGTTTTCATTGTCCTCTTGTCGCCTGCAGCTGCGAGTGGCTGCGGACGAGACTATCAAAGTATTACACTGACATTGTTCTGTCACCATCAGGCTCTGCACTGTTACGTCCACATGGACTTTAGTTAATGTTCATCACGTCATCACCTGATCAAGAATCCGTGTCATGTTGTTCTCCATTTTGCATGCTGTCTCAAACACTGGCTCCTCTGCACTAAGGTGGATGAATTCTTGAAGTCTTTCCCTCTTCCTGCCTGTTGTTTATTTCATTTTGAAGACCTCCTGGTGTTCAGGCTGTTGGCTCTTACCCCGACATGTTGCTGCTACTGTTAACATGGGGAGCGGTGCAGCAGCAGAGTGTAGCAGGGGGAGGAGAAGAGCTGGGGAGGGTGGGGGGGGAAATGGGAGACTTCCGTCACTTGAACCAAAACAGTCAAAAACACTCCAGTCCATGTTTGGTTTGTTGCCATGGGTATGTGTTCATCCGACATCCTGTTCATTGTGTGATTCTTCAAGATTCAAAAATCATGTTGTGCAAAAATCTTTTCAGAATTAGTTCAAGAGTGTAAATAGATGAGATACAATAAATTCCTCTTTTTCTTACCTGGGACTGTGCTCGTCATTTCAGAGGATCTTTGTAGACGTTTCATCTTCAGGATTTTACTACAGTTTTAATAAGGATGAAGCTTAACAAGATGTTTCTTTTAAACTTCTTTACCAAAACTTGACCCAACTTCTCCCACAATGCATCTCAACAGTTAAGTCAGATTCGGGTGTGTCATGTCAGTGACAGCTAACCTCAAGCAGAGATACATCTGGTACCAGGGCCGGCCCTGGCAATGTTGGTGTCCTAGGCGAGATTTCAAAACTTTTGTGTCTCTTGTACTGTATGCAGTGGATTAACTAACATTTTCACCCTGACACAGTATGCTTGTTGCACACAGAGTACCAAAGGAGATGTGTTGATAGTAACATTTAAACCAGGATGCTGTGCTCTTAACGCATACTGCATGTGACTATGCAGTATTCTTTCATTAGCAAAGCTCATTCAGGAAAACAGTTTTTCTAACTTAGCACCACCACATTTTAGTTTTTCAAAAGTTTTAAACTTACACTTCTCAGCCTCAGCTGATGTTGCCTCAAATGACATCTCAGAATCACAAATCCTTTTCTTTATTCAAGACTTCCCATCATAAAGCATAAGTCGATTTGTTGAATTCAGACAACTGAAGCCTCGTGTTGACCGTAGATTAACTTTGACTCTGAACCAGTCCTTTATACAGCTCATTGTATTTATGAGGCTGTAGAGTTTGGTCTTAAATTGTATTCGTTTCCATGGGTTCTTATTTTGTTCACCTGCCGTGGGTCAACACCTGATTTTTGATCCCAGATCGTGAAATCAGACGCCAGTCATCTTAACCAGGAGGAAAGATGTTAAAGTCTTACTGTGACTTCTCAGTTTAGAGGAACATTTTTCGTAAATCACTTTTTCAAGAGGAGAATAACCTGAGAAATGAGGACATATTTAAAATGCATTTTATTTTCCTTTACAAGAAACAAAAGCAGACAAAGAAATAAGATGGAGGGGAGAGGGCGTGGGAAAGCTGTATATAAAGAGATGCAACCTCTGGCGTCCTGAAAAAAATATGTACAATTCAAAATAATATCCATACAAAACATGCCACATACAATAAAAATGATCATTATATTTATTCATATTCCCTAAAAGTATCTCTGCTGTACAGATGCAACGTCTTTTCTTTTTAAAAAGTAGGTGAGGTTAAAAAAAACCTTCAATTTGAGCAAACTTTATTAAATTATAAGATATGCAGAGAACTTAAATTAAGATTCAGAGAAGTTAAAAATTATTCATTCTAAAATCCAGTGAGCGGCATAATGTCTCATCATTGTCTTCCCTTGAAATAGAAACATACCAAAAAATATATATATCACTGCTTCGGATACTCGATCAATATCTACCACTTTAGAGAAGTTCTCCGTTATACTATGAGAGTGCAATTCATTACCAGGTTAAGTATGGGATTAACTTTTGAGTATTACATCATAACATACATGAGGCCAAGTAAACATTTCACAAGGTTTACCAACACATTCACTTCTATAGGGAAGATATAAAAAAGCAAAACACGACAATATTCTCGGGGACTTCAAGATTTTCCATTCAAGGGTATACGAATCCAATTGGGAGCGATCAAGGGAGAGGTTTTGGTAATCAACAAGCAGTAGCATAAATAAATTGGAAAAATAAACACGGACAATATTACATAAATACAAATGCTATGCACCATTGTACTGCTTTTATGCAAGAAGTGATTTTCATGTCTTGACTAGTGACTCCCCGCGGGAACCCGAGCGGCTCGCTGATGACCTGGGCTTCTCGTCCTCACTGATTGGAGAAGACCAGACACGGCCTCACACCTATTTTTAACAAACTTGTCTCTGAGAGCTTATAGCAAAAAACACTAATAGAAAAAACAGGTAAATGCAAAACACTCTGGTTCATATACATAAAGATATTAGTTTGCCATTTTACATATATTTATATTTATATACAGCTTTATCTTTGTTAAAATGATATCCAGTGGTTGATGTTTTTTTTTCAATTTTATTTCTCTACACTTTTTGACTTTATTGATTACAAAGGGGCTGGATAAAGAGTTGCTGTCCCCTAATGCATATACTATATATACAGTTTGTACAACTTTTGCATTTTTAAAATCATGTGAGGTCTTAGGTTCGGGGGAAGGAGGAAACAAAGTAGTACGGGAAGGTGGAGTTTCAGTAAAGCTCCCTTTAAAGACTTTTTCATTCATCTTACATAGAAATGAAAACAAATGCCCTTTTTTCCAATAAGTCTTTCCCTGCCATCGGTTCAGCCTCGAGAGGACAGTACCAGCACTAGAAGAAAAGAAAGAAAAAGAAAAAAAAATAGCACACTACAGGGGAAGTAGAAACACTGCAGGCTGGACTCAGGCAGAGGAAGACTTACTACAGTAAAGTTTAACAACAGTCCACTAAAGAATCGAAGAGAGGAAGAGGCATGATTCAAGGTTTAAGGTTGAGCCGTGAAAAGACTGACCTGCTGGGGTGGGGGGGGGACGGGGGACAGGTGGGTAAAAAAGCATTACATGGGACAGTAGTCATGCATCCACCGGCTGGTGTCCAACAAGCAAATGTGGTTTAATGTTTGGATCGTGGAGGCGTCGCCGTCTGGAGCGACTGAAGAAGCTGGATGTCATTGTGCTTTCACACAGCTGATCACATGGTTTTCAGACGCATTAAATAAAAGAGTACAGACAGTAAAAGAGGAAGAAAGCTACATCAACGTCCAGGATGATTTGGTGGCATTTATCATGATTGTGATTTGAATGCAATGTCTTATCAAAACTGTCATATAGTTCCTCTGTATAAATAATTCATGAATAATAATTAGGTTGGCTCATTTTTCTTTTTGTGTGTGTGTGTGTAAATTACCATCAGCATAGAGTAGATTGAGAGCAAACCTGCTGCTTAAGATTCCCTGCTTGTCCGAGAAGGCTAAGCCCATAAAACCATTCCCCCCTATCGGTTCCACAGTAGCAGTTAACAGTTTTCATACAAAGCAGTCACTTCCCGCTAAAATCAATGAGGTAGACTGGGTCACACTAACCCCCCCCGTGGGGCTCCGCACAGCCACGACATCTGGTGCCTCGGGAGCCACAGAGCTATAGCATCTCAAATTTTATATTAACTTACATCTTTTTTTTTCTTTTTTTTTGTTTACTTCTCCTTCTCCATCGATCGTATGTAGTTCTTTACACAGAGCCACATGAGGATTGTCTAGCTAGCCAATATCTGTGTTGTCTTCATTGATGACTTGATGGGGAAAGTGCCTTTTCTGGGAGGTAAAGAAGGGAGGGAGGGGTCGTGGTTAGGTGGGACAGGGAATAGGTCCGACTTAAAACATAAAAATGCATCATTAGTTCATTCTTAGTACTTTAAAAATGGCTTTTTGTCGGAGCTCCGGCCGAGCTCTGCACTGCGAGTACTGATATCAGAGGGTCAGAATCATTTGGTAGACGTTGAGGATTGTTTTCCAGCCACTGGGAGCTTCTTGAGAGAACAGTCGAAGAGGGGAAAGGGGCTTTTGGCTGAGGAGGTGGGGAGGGGGGGTTTCACACTAGTCCAAACATGAAAGTCAGTCCCACCGTCGAGCTGCTGCCGACGAAGGTGCTTGCTTGCTTTTTATTGATTAATGCTCTTCAAACCTTTGGCTACAGGTGTCACCATTTTAAATCTGTCAAAATCCTCCCTCCATCCACGTCTTTCACAACAGCTTATGCACTGGCTATGTAGGATTCAAAGGCTTTGGCGCAGGAGTGTTCTGGCGCCAGCGAGACGGGAGCGTTCCACGTTTTTCCCGTCCTTCCCGTTAGTTCATCCACTTGCGGCAATTCCAGGCTCCACAATGGCAAGGGATCTTGTTCTGGTCGTCCTCAAAGTCAAACTGGTAGTCGTACGTCAGCTGGAATAAAGAAACGGAAACGGTTAAACCTGGCGGAGACTTCGAAACACATAGAAAAGACAGTAAGACCACGACTGAGTGGTGGGTGAGTTCTCTAAATGCACTGCACCTCCTCTCCCTTGGGGATCCGGCGGCTGGAGATGATGATAATCTTGTCTTCTTTGTCAAAGGTCACGACCTCCGCAACACAGTTGGGGGCACAGGAATGGTTGGCGTAGCTGGAAAAGGAAAAAAACAAAAAAGAAGGGTCGGTTTGAAACATACCAGACTCAAAGGTTTACAACGTGACAACCAGTAACAAACGGACACTCACCGAGCTGGGCCGCCGGTCAGAGTGGCATCGATCACCTGCTCGTTGTTGATGCGGAACATGTAGATCCCACGGTTCTAGGTAAGAGGAAAAATAAGAATGTTTTAAACGGTTGTCTTTGCTGGTTCTTAAGTGTTGTCCAGTTAATGAATACATGTGGGCCCTCCACTCAACTAAAGAAACAGAAGTAAAACTTGCGCCGTGTACCTGTGACTCATAGATCTTCTCACGGCTATTTGCCACCTCGTTGCGTATGACGGTGCCGATGTACTCGATGACCATGGTGTGCCGGTCCAGATCCTTGGCAGCGTACAGACCCAGGCCCTGGATTCGGGATCGAGCCAGGTACACGTTGTTCTTCCACTCGGTCTTCAGGCGTCGGTACTGGGAGGACTTGGAGTGGACGAACTGCTTGCTGTATGGTGTGTTGAGCTCCCCAGTGAACGTGCTCTGGTAGGCCTTCGACACGCTGGTGCTGTTTAGAGTGTGAGGCCTGCAAACAGGAGGAAATCAGGGGTGAGGTTCTTTGACAAAAATAACTAGAGATCAAATAATGAATTTAAAAAGTGTCGGTCCTCAACATTAGGGCTGTGTGATTGTTTCTACTAAGGAACTCACTTTGTTCTAATGTAACAGAATATGTTGTCTGGTGGAGGATAAACAAAATCCAATAATTATTTGCTAATGTACGAGCACAAAATCTATGAATATTTAAGTCAACAATCTTCTTCAACAAGTAGTGCAATGATTTTAGACCCACAACACAGGTTTTCGCTGTGTAAAGTCCAGAGTGTGGTTCTGTAATGATGCCTCACCTCTTGCAGTGCGTGGGGACCTTGGACTCAGAGCGAGCGCAGCCGCTGGGATTGATCATCAGGGGAAGTTCCATCAGAGGATGACGACCATATCGGAACTGATAGTTCTGGCAGTTCTCCACTCCAGGCAACTGAAACACAACAACACCAATGAGCTTTTCTGTGCAGTAGACTTGTGGATAGCATGACTTTATAATTTAATAAAACGGGACACAGTGATATTCCTTCCTGCTGACTTCTCTTACCGACTCAGTGATTCTCATGACAGCGTGAACGGTGAGGCCGTACATCTCCTCTCCTTTGACATGTTCGGTGAACAGCTTCAACATGGAGGATTCATCTCGGAGTTTAGCCACCTGCTGAACAACTAGGTCCCAGATCCCTGAGCACAAAGAATTCGATTTAGTTAATGGTGTTAAGTCTAACACAGAGATATCATATCATACAATAATAATAATAATAAAAGTTCGGAGCAGTGTACGTTCTTACCTTCTGGAGTAGAATCCCGGTACTGCAGATCCTCCAGGCCGTGCTCCAGAACACGCACCTCAAACAGGGGGTGACCCTCGTCCTCGCTGATGCGGCAGCGGTAGCGGCAGCGCTTGTTGGGCACACGTGTGCTCCAGTAGATGCGTGTTGCCTCATAGCCGACCGGGAAGATCGCAGTGGGCGAGTGGAAGTTGGTCATTTGGGAGGGGAGCAACTGGCCGACAGCATGAAAGATGAGGCCGCCGACACGGAACAGGTGGATGCGTTCACCTCGCTGTAAGATGCTGGCGATCTGCTTCACCTCGTCCCGCTCGATGTAGACACGCCGCAAGACAGCAAATGTGCTCAGTTCGTCCTCACTGGGGCCCTTCAGCTTGTGCTGGGTGCACAACATGGTCTTGTCCTTGAAGAACATGCAGCGAGCCCGGATGGCGCAGGCGAAGTGGTAGACGTTTGGGCAGCGCAGTCGGTTGCAGCTGTTGGTGGCCCCCGTTTTCTGGCAGTACGCACAGAGAGTCCCTAATCCACGACGCAGGGCTACCTCCACATTGATGAGGGCGCCCCCCTGCGTTTCATACACCTCTGTGGACCACAGGGCGCAGTTCAGGTGCACCCACAGGTCCACATCGATGTTAAGCAGACGGGCCGGTCCATCCGTGTATCCATCTCCTTCGTCGTGGCAGAAACAGCATTTACGTTTGTCCCGAGGCAGCTTGTCCGGTCGGAGAGTGATGCGCAGGCGCTCCATCAGCTCAGACACCTCGCGGCTGCTCTCTTTCTTAGACCCGCCCTTACGTATCGTGATGACGATCTGAAGACGCTTCCAGCGAATCCCCTTCCATTTTTTTAATTTGGGATGTACCACCTCCTCATCAGGGGACAGAGGCCTGCGCTGCTTGGGAGCCTTAGGGGAAAACTCCATGGCATTGGGAGAATCTTTAGGAGGATGAACTGGATCAGCAGTCGCCTCCTCCTCCTCCTCTCCTCCTTCTCCTCCTTCTCCTCCTTCTCCTCCTTCTCCTCCTTCTCCTCCTTCTCCTCCTTTTCCTCCTTTTCCTCCTCCTTCTCCTCCTTCTCCTCCTTCTCCTCCTTCTCCTCCTTCTCATCCTTCTCATCCTTGGTAGTAAGACTCAGATCTTGCTTCTCTTCAGTAGGAGCAGGGGGATCAGAAACTTCAGAAGCAGCTGCTTCATCATTGACCGACTCTGGAGCAGCAAGTTGAGACTTTGAGTCTTCAGATGGTTGAGCAGCATCGATCAGAGGAGCATCATCCAGGTCAGGCTCGATCTTGATCTGTACACTGGAGGGACTGAAAGGAGCAGGGGAGGGACAAGCGGATTTTTTCGAAGGTTTAGCTTCAGTAGATGGAGCTGACACAGATGTAGGAGGTTGTGGCGGAGATGGTGAAGGGGGAGGAGACTCCTCCACTGGTATAATAGGAAGGTGGCGCACATCCAAATCATTCACTTTGGTTGTGTAACAGTGCAGGGGTGGTTTGTCGTCATTTTCTGAGAATTCCTGGGAGAAAAAATGCAAACATGAAATCTACGACTTTCAATAAATATTCAACACAAAACTATGACTTAATATAATAAATAAATCACAGAGTTCTTAAAAACCTGTAGTTACTGACCTGTTTAATAAGTGCCAGAATGTCCACTTGTTTCTTCAATGTGCAGCCTGGTAGAGACACGTCAAATTGCCTCAACCACTCATCCTGACTGGATGAACTGTCCTTTGTACACAAAGCCCCTGGAAAAAAACACAATCTTAAAAACCGTCTTAACTTACCAATTATTACACTTAAACTCTGCTCTCAGTAACAAATGCAAGTTTGTGAGAGATTCCTAAGCAGTGCCATCAACTACAGTGCCAACATGTTTTGAACATTCTTTCTGCTCAGCTCACAAGCAAGAGATTGTTCACAAGTTCACACCTGATGGTCCGACCTGTATGACAAACATTCTAACAGGACAATCCAGATCCACAAAATGGTCTCATACCTGACTGACCAGGTCCTTTCCCTGACCCATCCACTTCAGGCATGTCAGGGTTTTGTGAAGTCAGCTCATAGGAACCTGGCATCCGGATGTTGAGCAGCTGGGCCATGGCCATCATCACATGGTTCAGTTTCTGGAGGAAGAGCAGTTCCAAGGTTTTGTTAACAATCCATGAAGATAAAGAAACACACAGAGAGCACAATGATATCATGACCTAGTACCTTGGCTGCAGCAGAGGACAGGGTGAAGGTGACGGACACCTCGTTGCTTTTGGCCTTGTCCCAGTGGTTGGATGTGGAAACTTCTTTGCCGTCAGCCGTTTCTAATGGTTTGTTTTCTGGGAAGGCTAGAAGAGAAGTGCATAAGTTAGTCCATCTCTTATCACTTTAGATATAAATGGATTCTAAACATTAAATGTTTGAACAGTTAAATGTAAATTGCAGAATGGATTTCTATATAACATACTGATATATATGTAAACAGAGTGGCATTTGCAATGTTGTATAGTACCAGGTATGGCAGTACGAGGAATGAGGGGGATGATGGGGGATATTGCTCTCTCCGTCTCCTCCTCTTTCGGCTCCCGAAGGTGAGGGAAACGTGGGGTTTCATCTCCCACAGTACTCTCGGGGGATGAGGCTGGGATGATACTTTCCGGGGCATCCTCGTCATCGCTCTCCATTCTGTTAGAAATAGGATGGGTTTATAACCAATTAACAACATGCAACCCATGTGGTCTGACTGACAAAGAATTCAAAAACAATCATCCTGTTGTACCTGATGTCCTCATTCTGGTTATGTGGTGGGGTGGGGAGCGCAGCGAGGATGTCGACACTCTTTACCTCCTGCGCAACTGATTCTACAGGGGAAATTATTGAGAATTTAGGACCAGGTTACTGTTCCACTACATATTCAATATTCATAAACCATCAATTTCTTTGCCAAGTCCCTAATTATTTACCCATTGGCTCTTCTGCTGGCTCTGTGTTTTTCTGACCACCGGAAAGCTCCTCCCCAGGAGTCACTCCGTTCAACAGCTTGTGCTGAACGGAGGGCGGAGGTGTAGGGGGCAGGGAGGATGGGGGCGTTGGTGGGTTGCTAAGATTACTCTGTAAAGGCATAAAAGCATTTTTTCATGTGGTTAAAGAAGTATTCACCAACAACAAATTGTCATCACAGTCTACAGCGAACCACTGGTACAGATTAGTCTTACCTTAGTGAGTAACTGAGAGTAGTAGTCTGGGATATTGTCCAACACTGCATTTCCAAAAGATCCTTTGAGCTGGGCTTTGCCGTTGGCCGGGCTGCTTCCAAAAGGGGCGAATAGATCCAGGCTGGCAGTGATTGAAGGCTCCATCAGGGGAAGCAGAGAGAGACCCTGAAGGGGACAATCAGCATGAGGACGAACCACTCTTCAAAACATTCATGGCCAAACTTATTAAGGAATTATGTTTTTTTATATCCAGTTACCTGTTTGAGTTGTTTTATTAGGGCTTCAGCACTTTTACCAACTTCCTCCTTCTTATTCTTCTTCCGTGCATTCGTCCCTCTTTCTCCAGCTGGCTTATTTGTGCGTTTTGGCTTTTGTACAGGAGATCTTTTTGTTATAGACTGCAAGTCCTGAAAAGAGTCGAGAAAATTAACGAGAGGTTCTTTTCCCACAAAAAACAGCTTGATGAGGGCAAAATGAATGAAGTTACGCAAGAAAGACTTACCTCCATGTTTCGTGGAGTTCCTTGAAGTTTTTGCTCCAGCATTGCTAGTTTACTGTTGATGTGGCCGTTGATCTCATTGTGGATGCCTTCAGAAGGCCTCTGAGCCCCGAGTTGAAGGTTCTTGGTCCTCAGGAGTTTCTGTAGTAGTTGCTGTCCAGTCTCAGATCTGTGGCTGTGGGTTGCAGGGTCTCCAGTCATGTTTCCAGCATTGATAAATCTAGTGTTCCCAGAGGTTACCGCCTCACCTGTTGCTTCTCGCTTTATAGCCCCAGGGTGAGCCTCTGCTGCACCATCACAGTGAACCTCCCTTGGTTCCTGTTTAATGTTCTGTAGGGTCATCTTGCACAGCTCCCCTTCTCTGGAGCCATGTTGCATGTGAGGCAGATGACTCTCAGTAACCTGATGTGACCGTTGGTGAATATTCATGTCTTTTTGTGGCCCATTGTGGATGCCTGCGAATGTCTGAGGTGTTTCATTGCCTGATAACTGAGTTTCTACTTTAAGCCCTGGACAATCAAGTGGACTTCTAGCTCCAGGTGACCTGAGTGGAGACGCCTTGACGTGGTTGTATGGACTCCCCCTTCCAGCCCTGCTGTCGGGTACAGAAGGCGAGGAGACATGGGATGAATGTGGTGAGGCCGGATGGGCTGGGCTCATGCCAAAGGGGCCTCTTGGAGAATATGCATGGGATGGAGAGCCCTGTATGCGGCCAGCTGCAGCTGCCATTAGTGCTTGTTGTTGGTTTTGGTTAGGAGTGGGTGGACGCATACCCATAGCTTGATTAAATGCGTGCCGTTGTGGGTCAATAGGAGAGTTAGCTAATGAATGTCCTGGAGATGTTGGCCTTATCATACGGCCCTGGTCCATGGGGGAACGTGGCACCGGCACCTGGCCTCTCATAATATGTTGCTGCATCATTTCCCCCACTTGTGGCTGTTGTTGTCCAGGGACCATCATTCCATGCTGCATCTGAGGTGCAACACCAGGTTGTTGGCCCAACTGTTGTTGAGGGCCCACTACTCCTGGCTTCCCCATGGCTCCATACGGCATCTGTTGGCCTTCCATCCCAGGAATCTGTTGTCCGACCAGTGGCATCTGTCCTGGTGGCATGTGAGGCCTCAGCTGACTTTGCGGTCCTTGAGCCACTGACATGCGCGACATCTGTCCCTGCTGGAGCTGCCTCTGGGCAATCAAAGCCTGAATGTGCTGTATCTGCTGGTTTGGGGGAAGATTGCGGAGCTGGGGATTCTGAGCAATACTAGCTGGGATGCGGATCTGTCCGGATGGAACCCCAGGCCTCTGTGCCATCATTCCTTGCTGCTGCTGCGCTCTCATCATGCCCATTATGGCCTTTTGTTTTTGCTGCTGGGCGAGGAGGGCTTGTTGTTGTGGATTAGGACCCATAACAACTTGCTGTGGCTGGCCGGGATGGTTCTGGACCATGATCTGCTGCTGCATGCTGGGATCCTTTGACTGCTGCATGGCATTTTGAGCCGCCTGCTGTTGTTGCTGCTGAGTTAAGTAATCAATTGGTTTCCCTTCTTCTTTGACAGTCATCAAACCTGTCTTATCAGCACTGAGGGAACCTTGCCTCTGGAGAGTGAGAGGAAATAGTTGCTGCTGTTGCTGATGTGCGACAGTTTGTTGGTTTCCAACCAAGGTTATTTGCTGTTCAGGAACAGACTGAGGATTTGGCTGGGCCATATAAACCTGGTTTTGATGTTGATGCTGCTGCTGCTGTTGTAGCTGCTGCTGCTGTTGTAGTTGCTGCTGTAGCTGCTGCTGTGCTGTTGTAGCTGTTGCCTTCCAAAGTCAGTTTGATGATCATTTGCAGAGCTTAGCTGACTCATCTGATTGGGAGTGGAGGGGCCACTCTGCTGAGGCGGCGTTCTTGGATCAGGGCTCAGAACGCCACCATCTTTGGGGCCTGAGTTTTGACTGTCTGTGGATCCCTGTGGCTGGGGTGTGATACTTCCTGCTGAGGGCGAGGGGCCCATCTGTGGAGTTGAGGGTTGGGAGAGTCCCCCTGCTTCTTGGCTAGGCTGACTGATCATTTGTGTTGGTTGTCTTTGCTGTGCCATCTGCTGTTGCTGGAGGTGGGCCAAGTTCTTTGCAAGATGCTGCTGCTGATGTTGTTGATGTTGTTGTTGTTGTTGTTGTTGTTGATGATGCTGCTGCTGTTGTTGTTGTTGTTGTTGTTGTTGTTGCTGCTGCTGAGATGTGATCATGCGCTGGGCCAGAATGCTCTGTTGTTGAGGAGTCAATTGGACCTGAGGGCCCCTGAGGCCAGGATGACCTGGAGATGCAACTATTCCCTGCTGACCCATCATCAGCTGAGGCCTCTGTTGCTGTAATGGTGCAATTGGCTGATTCCCCATAATCCCTGGTTGAGCTGCCATCATAGCTTGTGCGTGGTTAATGGGCTGGCCTCCTCCAAGGTTCTGGGGTGGTGGAGCACCAGACTGACCTCCAACCATTCCTTGTGGAACCTGCACCATATTCTGCTGACTGGCCTGATTGATTAACATTCCCTGTTGTGTGCTTGCTTGTTGTTGGGCCATAAGTGGATTCCCAATCATACCAGACTGTGGCTGAGCAATTAAGCCAGTCTGTTGATTTGGGTGTGGCATTGACTGCTGACCCATTGTCACCTGCTGCTGTTGTTGTTGTTGTTGCTGCTGCAGCTGCTGCTGCTGCTGGAGCTTTGCCATCTGCATCCTATGCTGAAGCTGTCTTTCTTGTAGAAGCCTGGGGTCTGCACCTTGCATTCCAGGCCCCTGTGGAAAGAATCCTGGTGGAGCGCCAGGAGGAGCTGGGGCCCTAGCACCGATAGCTGCTGGAAGCTGAGGCTGCACTCCTCCAATAAAGGGCTGCCCTTGGGGCATCCTGACAGGCATTCCACCTTGCTGCATCATGCCAGGGTGCTGGCCCAGTACTGGAGTTCCTTGTTGCCCTATCATCATCTGGCCAGGCATCTTGGGAAACATGTGAGGAGGTGCCCCCTGTGCAGAATGACCTGGGGTAACAAGACCTGAGCCTTGCTGATGCTGTTGCTGCTTGCTTCTGTACTCTGCAATAAGATTGGTGTGCTCCTTCTGCTGCTTGCGCACCTAGAACATAACAGATATTTAATTTCATATCAGAATGCAAACCGATGTGGACAAGGGGGCAAACATGTCAAAAGTCAGATTCTTTCAAATCGACGTACCTGGTCAAGCTGTTTTTGGATTTTGCTTTGCTCCTCTGTAACCAACTTGAGCTTCTCTGCATCTGCCTCAGCAAACTCCCTCCCAGCTTTCTTAGCAGTGCGTTGTTTTGCACACAGTGCCTTGCGTGACTTGCGGTGAACTCCAATCTGTTCCTCCAGAAATTTCAACTGCATTTGGAGTAACTGCTGAGTGTGAAGAAGCCATTCTTCATATTGGTGCTGCTCTGCATCATCTGTAAGAGAAGAGGATAGCAAGTTTTCCTTAAGATAGTATGGCAATGGCAATATAGCACCTTTCCAAATACATTCTACTTGTGGAGAGAACTGGTAAAACATACTGATGATTCCTTGCACAAACTGGGGAGGGTTAGGTCTTGACTGGGTGGGATCACTCGTTTCGCCCTCCTAAACAAAAGGAAAATGCTTAACATAAATCAGTAATATAAGACGTAAAATTATATGAAATCCCTCCTGTAAAGCAAGCCAACTTACCTTTGGAGGTCCAGATATAAGCTGACCTGAATCTGTGCCTGGGGCAGAAGCCAGCCTTTGAGCAAGCAAAGACACTTGTTGTCTGAGAAGAGAGCAACAACATGAGATGTATAACAATCCTTTGCATCACACTGTACAATGATCTAAATGAGTCTATAGTTTCCAAATTATAATGTAGTATTACCACCATTCATCCGGATTTATCAGACATTAGTCAGGGAATGTTTGGCACTGGAGATCCTGTATCTTAACTGTTAACAAATGTTTTGAGTGGACATTCCACTACTGGTGACTGAGAGCACTATTATATATGTATATGACAACAAATGTTTACAGAGGGAGAAGCAGAACATCTATTTAAAAAAAAAGAAATCCCATTTATGGTTTTGCATAAATCGTATAAAATGCTAAAATTTAAACATGGCCAAATCTGTAAAAATGTCCATCCAATAGAAATGTACCTGTTAATGCCAGGGGGCCCAGCCATTGGATCTTGTGCCAACACCCTCTTGATTCCCTTAAGAGCCACCATTTTTGCCTTGGCAATGGGGTCCATGATGTCATCACTGGCAAATTTTTCTAATTCTGCAGTGAAAGAACAGAACATCTGTTGCTATTGCATGAAAATAACATAATGACAGAATAAAGACGGTGACAAGCTGAGTTGCTGACCTTTATCAGGGAAGAAATTGTTGGTCAGAGGTAACTGTTTAACCGCTGGCTGTGGATGAGGTTGGTGATTTAGCCCTGTATGGATCCCTGGCTGCCCCATCCTCATCATGGCTTGTTGCTGTGCCACTGCCATGTGAGGTGCAGGTGCCATTCCAGGTCCCATAAGCCTTTGCTGCTGTTGCGGCAACATGTGTGGCGCACGGGGTACCATCCCTGGCTGAGCCATCATTCCTTGAGGTGGTGGACGATGGTGGTGTGGTAACATTATCTGACCAGTTTGTTGTTGGAAATGAGAAGCCATGCCTCCCTGATGGAGGGAACTGAGCTGTTGCTGCTGTTGCTGCTTTTGTAGTTCCTTCTTTTCGTGCTCTAGCAGATCCTGTATTAGAAGAGGCAGTTCACCATCTAAAGAGCTCTCTACCTTTGCCAAATCTACAGCAGGGGGAGTGAGGTAGCCCCAGTGGATCATCACCAATACCTGCATGTGGAGCAGCTGGAGGAAAAGGCATTGACTCAGCTTGGTCTGGCAGAGGGTATTGAAGTCCCCCTAATCGAACAGAGCTAAGTGAAGCAGACTGGTTTCCTACATGTCCAGGCTTGGCTGATGTTGTGGTCCCACCAAGAAGCATTGACACAGCCTCTCCCATTTCATCTTTCACCACTGTCTGTCCTGGCTGCAGATGAGGGGTCAGACCTTTGTCTTCTATTTTGACTTTGGAGATATCAACTATCTCTGTAGAGGGTTGCAGTTTGGTAGCAGACTTCTGCTCCCCTTTGGCTTTCCCTTCCACTTTAATCAGCACTGATCCAGAGGGGGGTTCACTTTCTGCCTCTACCAGCCGCAGCTGCTCTGAGAAGACATCCTTTGGGTCTCCTTGGTCCAGTTCAGGGTCAGTGTAAGCCAGCAAGTCAAACTCATCACTGTTAAGCAAGTCGTCGAGGTGTGGATCATTGGTTTCAAGGTTGTCCAGGTTGCCCAAGTCATCATCCCCTTTGTCAGGGTCCAAGTCAAGAGCCAAATCATCCTCATCCTCCACACCTCCATCTCCTGGAGCCTCCCCAAGACCCTCAAGATCAGGCTCTGGCAATTCCAGTCTGTTTCCAGCGGCAGAAGCCTGGGGCTCTCTAACAAGACCTGACTGTTGAAGTTGACTATTGGGATTGGAGGTAGCCTGGGGATGCAGGTGGGGATGTTGTGGTACTGGGCCTGCAGACTGATGAGGCAGTAAAACTGACAGTCCACCCTGCTGTAACCCCAGTTGTGACTCACCGCCCCCCCCTGTTTGAATGCCTCCAGCTTGAGCGATGGAGTGTTGCGGAACATAAGGTGCTGCCATCTCTTGCTGTGGAAAGAGACGTGGTCGGGGCTGGGGTCCACGAGGCATGAACTGGGGTCGTAAGGGTAGCCTCTGCGAGTTATGTCTCAGTTCAATGAACTGTGGAGGGGGTCCTTGAGCCATTTGCTGCATCGTCTCTCCTCCATGTCCTTGCATCATGGTGTGAGGGTTACTCATGCTCTCCATGCCCTGAATATTCATGGTAGGGTTGTGCCGTATACCAATGGCCTCCATGCCAGGCTGGGGAAACCTCCTTGGACCCGGGGCTTGGCCCTGCCACTGTTGAGGGAACGGTGGACGGGCATACATGCCCTGGTGTCTGGTGGGCCCTTGTGGCCTGAAGGACAAAAATGCAGAAAAGATATTTTTTAAAAGATATCAATTGAAAAGTGTTCATTGCATTACATAATTAAAAATATTGGCTTAGAATAATTTGGGGTGTTAGTTCTTTCTTTAGGATTAAATAATATTTTTGATAAGCACTTCCCTATTCTTGACCCATTTCATTCAAATATCAGCTCCATAAATAATTATAGTTTAGAATGTGATTTTGATGTGAATATAGCACCGACAGGCTATAATAACAACCTACTAAAATGAACAGAAGCTCAAGTTTCCTGGGTTACCATTATTCTAACAATGCGGGAAATTTCATAATTATATAAAACCATTTAATACCAATTGGGAATCTTCTTGAAGAAAGCGCTTACCTTAGTGCATTATGATCCATGATGGCAGGGGTTCCTGTAGGTGGTGGGCGAATGAGCTTGTCCTCCATTCCTCCAACAGCCATTGGCATCTTCCCAGCCACAGAAGCCTGAGGTCCAACAGCACTAGCAGCAGCACTACGATCCTAAAGGAAATAAATACAAAAAAGGTAAATGTTCCATTTTTTTTACTTTTCATCATTACACAGAGATGTTAGAGTACAAGTTTAGCTTTTGAGTTTCTCTGGAAATCCGACATTTTGTGTGATTTTACCCAAGTCATACAAAGACATTTTCTTAACTGTAACACTTTTGATGTAGCAAAGTGTAGCATTTATAATGTTGGTGGCATACTGTTCAAGACGTTTACCTGTGGATAAGGTGGTGGTGCTCTGTGGACTTTGTTGTCTTGTTGAAAGGCCCCCATCTCTCCTCCAGACCAACCAGGGGACACACTGCCACCAGCAGCCGCAGCAGCAGCCGCCTCCTTCTCTTGTTTGATGGAATTTCTCTGCATTTGTTGCCTGATTAAGAATTCCCTCAGTCTCTGGCGCTAAAAAAAAACCCAACAAAGCACAGATAAGAAAAACACCTGAGATATGCATAGAATGACTGCTTACTGACTAATAACTTACCTGTCTGTGCTTCTCCAGCTCAGAGGGGCTAAGTCCTACCAATGTAGGGTCTTGCACCGCTGACATATCAGGCATTTCTTGAGTGCCTTGCAAAGATGGCTGATGAGGTGTGTCTGGAGGGCGGACAGCTGGTAGTTCTTGAGATCCAGCAGGAGCAGGTACCCTGGAACTGAAGCTGTCTGCCCCCATAGTCTGCTGAGTATGTGGCTGTTGTTGCTGGAGCTGACCCTGCACCATCTGACTCTGCTGTTGAGTCATTTGGAGGACCCCCGGGCTGCGGCTGAAATTAGGAACTGCTGATGGTTTACCAGAGAGAGGATCACCTATTGAACTGTTTGTCGGTGCCTGGTTGGGATGAGGTGATCCTTTATAACTTAATGTTCCCTCTGGGGCAACAGAGGGAGGACGAGGGGGTTTGTGGATAGCTGCAAAATGGTCTCTAGATTGTGGCCTTGAAGGTGGCTGAGAACTATGGTCTGGGGATTGGAAGCGTGGGGTTGCTGGAGACTGGACATTATACGCATCATTGGATAGTCCACCCGGAGTATGGGGAGACTGCGAGCTGCCCTGGGACTGTGGGCTGGAGGGCACTCTTGAGCATAGTTCCTGCTGAGCTACAGGCTGTCTTTGGAGTCCAAGAGGACAACCATCACCTGACTGCTGTTTGGGGGTAAGCGGTGACTGAGAGTGGGGGTCAGAGAAAGGATGGGAGGGAGACTTCATGTAGCCTTCAGAAAGGTGACTAGGGGAAGCTCCGGGGTGAAGTGCGCCACCCTCTCCTTGGTGCACTCGTGGCGTCATAGGTGCCTTGAATAAACCATCCCCAGACTCCAACATCCCAGCAGGGGAGCCAGTCGATAGGTCAGGTCTCCCAACAGCAGACGAGCGTGGAGAAGGTGCACTCATATCAGCCCTGTACTGTCCTGTGCTTGCAGGTGATGAAGCCATTGCAGAGGGTGATGGGGATGAACCATATTCTGGTCGCCCCATCACTTGCTGGGTTCTGAAAGGGTCTCCATAGTGAGTATTGTGGGTCGGCGAGAAGATGGGCGACTCCCCAAGCCCAGCACTTCTCGAATGAGGACTTTCTGGATGTCCTAGGGACTCCTGAGAGCCATGGTGGGATTGTGGTAAATTACTCTGTTGCTGCTGTAGCTGTGATCTGAAGTAGGGGTCAACCTGCTGAGCCCGTCGAGGTGTTCCAGGAGTTCCTGGTTGCATGTCAAAGGGGCCAAGACTGGCTGGCCGTCCCTGAGGAGGACCCTGTGGGCCGGAAGCAGAATAACCTGAGGAAGAGGCCTGTAAGGAGCTGGCTCCAGCATGTGAGAAGGGTGTGGATGGGTGAGAGTGAGAATGGGGTGACTGAGGAGGAAGCTTGGACAAGGGATCTGTCCGGATTTCAGCTGAACCCGGAGTCTTAACATGTCCATCTGAGAAAAATACAGAGGATGATCCTGAATCTGGAGGGAAAGGAAATGGGCTCTCTGCAGAGCTGGGCTGAGAAGGGCAAGATGTAGAGCCTGAAGGTGGCGGGATCTGGAGGTGTAAACTGGGCCTTTCTCCCTTTACACATCCTGGCTCTGTCTTGATTGGCCTGCACACCTGACTCTCTGCCTGCTGTGACAGAGGAAGAGAGGAAACATTAATCTACAGCTCTAATGTGACAAACCAGATATTTCAATTTAACGATGCAAATAGATGGTGATGCCTTAACTCACCTTCTGTGCCTTGTTGATCCTCTGAGCTGCTCGATTATCTTTGGCCTTTTGCTGCAGAAAAGAATTAGATATTAAGAACAGAAATAAACTATATATTTGTTTAAGTTCTGCACAACACAAGATATACATTTTTTGTTCAACTGCAAAAACATCATAGACAACAACACTGGATAAGCTGAATGCCAGTAAACAAAACCCTCAAAAAAACATTAGAGTAAACAATTGTGTTTTGTGTTAAAATATTTTCAGTTTTTCCTTTTGAAGTGCTGGTAGCACTAGCCACTAGGTACAGTGTGACTGAACAAAAGATACATTTTCAGTTTACTGAATTTTAAGTTATAACAGAGATTAAGCAAACAATAGTTACATTGACATAAATCAATCCCAAAAAATGAACCTACCAGATATGGAGCCTTGTCAGCAGCTGACACCTTCCTCCAGATCTTCATGATTTGCTTACAGCGACTCGCCCAGTCTGTGACAGGAGACATATTTAACATATCTAACAACGACATAATCCTTACTTTGAAAAAGCACAACCGAATGGTCTAACTATATACAATACTTGGTGCTTTTTTCATTTTCGACACTCACCTGGGTAGTCCTGTCTGAGGGTGGGAAAGTTGGTATTGGCATAAAGCACAGGGGAAATGGTTGAGACTTCACCCAGCTCCTCATCTTTCTCCCAGCGCTGAAGACTGCGCTGGTTGTAGGAAAGCCCATCACCCTCGGCCTCAGTAGGGGTCGGTGGGGAGGAGGGGGTTGCTGGGGTAGAGGGAGTCGCCCAGGGGCTCTCCTCACCTCCATCTGGACTGAACAGTCCTCCTCGGTCCCTGTACACCACAGAAGAGGGTATTTATATATACATATAAAATAAAGGGTGCACATTTGTCAACATCAACACACTGCTTTTTCACCATTATCCAGATCAGTTAATGAAGACCTACATACGATAGACTGTAGTAAAATAAAATGCATTAATAATTGCAATCATGGTCCTACCGCATGTCAAAGAACGGTGACTGAGAGAGGCCAGGAAAGGCATCCATCATTCCAGCTGAGGGCAGAGACCCTAAAATAGATTTTCCATGTTTAAAAACCAAGCTGACCTTCATTTAAACTGTACTTCATAACCCTATAACAAACTTCAAAAAGGTTTTAATAATATCAACATTGTACACACCTGAGAGGAGAGCTCTCTGTGGCAAAGTGCTTCGATTGAGTTCTCCTTTACTGCCCTCCAAGATGGGGTTCATGCCCTCCAAAGAGGAGCCTTCTGACACTCCCAGAACCTTCCTGAAGAACTGCTCAGAGTCCTGACTCTCCACCCCTTGCCCAAGACCTGTCACACAAAGACAGTAGCATTATGTTAACATCAGTTACAATTTCAATGAGTTGTACTGTATGGTATCATTTCAGGGGAATTACCTTCAATTTTTACTGCAGCAAAGGAATGAGGATCAGTTGACGCCTGGTCCTTCAGCGACGAGGACAGGCCAGAAACTCCTGAAAATGTCATATTTTTTATCAAACCTAGAATTTCATCATAACCATAATAATAAACCAGTAGCATCAGTGACCAGACACTTACCAGAACCTTCTCCCTGAGCTTGGTAGGCCTCACCCCCCTCTTGCTTGAGAGGAAAATGTACCTCTACAGCACGATCCTTGGCATCAGCTAGTGAGAGAAGCAATAAGGTCACACATACTGTACTGATCTTATCCACACACACAGTTTGACAAATATAAATGCACAGTTTTCATGTGTCACAGGTCAAGTTAGAGTTCTTACTCTCTGGTGCAGTAGTTTTGAACCCTGACGGTGCTGGTAATGAAGGTCGGACAGGGCATGCACCTGACCTGTGCCCCGGGGATGTCATCACAGCCTTCTTACCTAAGTCTATTAGTGTCTTCCCGAAGAAAGCCTCCTGCAGTGAATTACAAACATTAAGGGTATGAACCATAGAACAGTATACTTTAAATTTCAAAGCTGTTCAAAGGATAAGGCACAACGAGATTACAAACCTGGAGATAAGATGGAAACATATCCTCCAGTTTGCTCTTCTTTCGGCCTCGTCGTTTCTTGGCCTGTTCCTCGCCCTCCACTGGTTTTGGATCCATTATGTTATCGGTGTCCGGGTGAGGTCCTATGCATGCAAAACCAGGGACTTCAGTTTCCCAAATTAACAATAGTCACAAAAACGTCAGAAACAGAAGCATGATAAAAAGTCATTCAGACAAACTGCCAAATACTGAAAGTTTAATTTAATTGTCGATCGTTTTCACTAACCTTCCTCGATGGTTCTTTCTATTGGCTGTCCGTCTAACATAGTCTCTCCAGCCAGCTGGGCAAAAAATTCTTTCTTCATCCGTGTGTGACACTTTCTTTGTCGCACCATGAAGCCTCCAATTCCTGTTACAATTTAAAAGATCAAATGTCTCTATAATTTTTGATTCCCAACCATCTGTGTGGATGTTAATATAGTTGAGTTAAATTCTAGGTTTCTCACCAGGCCTGTAAGGTTTCCGCTTTCTTTTTTTACTATCCTCCATTTCATCTGCTCCCCCTTTGAGACCATCCCCATCAGCCATGCCTTCATTGCCTCCGTCTGCCCCTGCACCACCGTCCCTGTCAGGGCTCCCGGGGTTCTCCATCTTGGAATCACAGTCCATGGGCTCCCCACAGCCTTGATATATTAGAATAGATAGATTTAGTCTTGCATTAAAAAGGAGCCCAACACTCCTGTAAATTGTTGATACACTAATGGATGAGTAGAGAGAGCACTAACCTTTTCCATCCTCCCCATCTCCGTCGACCTCCCTCAGATCCATTCCATCAGGACCTCCGTCACAACACAGAGTGCCAAGACGGGAGCGACGCTGCCGTCTCTTGTGCAGAGGAGACATGGAGATGCTGCGAAGCAGGGACATACCCGATTCTGTCAACCACACGCCCTCCAACCGGTAGAACTGAGGCTCTGTAAAGTGACAATTGCATATGTGAATGATTTACAATAAAACAAACAAAGAATAACCAAGCAGAATGTGCTTGTGATAATGAACATGAATAAGCAAAATCCACTAACCTGGCTCTTTGATCTTTATTGAAGCCATAATGGCTGACTCTACTACTGTGAACAAGGGGAAAAAGCAGGAAGAAAAACAAATTCACGTCATCAGTAGGCAAGACTATCTTGTGTAATCCCCAATTTTCATATATTCACTTTTAAAATGCTGTCTCTCTGTGACTTACCCACAGGTTTTGGAACATATGGGGTACAGGATGTGCATGCAAAGCCCTCATCAGAAGCTTGTTCCACCTCATCCTCCGTGTACAGACTCTCACAGACAGCATGGACCCATCTGCACAGGCACACAGAAATACATTGATACACACTCTTTTCATCACAAATCACACTGCAAATCAAAGATGTTATGGAATAATTCATGATATGAAAAATACATGAATAATCCATTCCCCACTTGTCTTCATTAGCACTAGTCTCATGAATACCTCAGTTTCTCTGTCTGTTGCAATGCGTGTGCAGTTCTAATGAGCAGTACCTACCGATCGCAGTACTGACACTGCAGCAGCAACTCCTCCTCCATGAAGTTCTGTCTGCATACTGGACAGGAGACCAGGCTGGCACAGGGGCCACAGTGGGTGTAGTTGTTCTGCCACTCACAGTGAAAACCCGGTGAGCTGGAACCACACTGCACACAGCACACACACCTGCACAGAAGTAATGAAACACTCAGTAACAAATACACAGCTAATATGCAACAACACAGATGAAACAAAGACTGAGTAGAGCAGAAATGTATCTGCTAGTACAGAACCAGGAAGCAGAGGGATGGGCCTCTGAACTGCTATTGCAAAGCTGAGGCTTATTTTACATAATATGCAAATGTGAACGTATTCATTTCCATTTGACCCCATTCAAAGCTGCAAAGCTGAACAAGGCATTGTTGTCTTAGAGTTCTTTTTTACCATTTGCACTTCCAACCACCCTTGGGTACAGTGTGCAAAGGAGGGTCCAAGCAATAGGTGTGATAGCTGACGTCACAATCATCACACAGCAGCAGGCGCGAGGGGTCCGAAGCCTTTCCACACATCTCGCACACAATACATTCCAAACAACGCCAGCCTTTACGGAGCATCGTCTTGGTGATCTACAGAAGAAACAAGGTTTAATTTATTTGGATTGACAAAATAACAATGATTTTCAAGAGATAGATAAGGTTGTGCTTACTTTGCTGTTAACACAGTAAGGATGGTAACACTGTGCACACTGAGCACAAGCCAACAACTGCCCCTCCATGCCCTTTCCAAAACTGCCACACACAACGCACATGTCCTACAATAGAGGAGAGAGTGTGAGGAGAGAGGAAACAGTCAGAAAATCTTCAGCATTACATTTGAACTGTGGTTTTTAGCACAGCAAATGCCACAGGGTACCTGAAAATGTCAAACTACATGCGGTGTTATACCTGGAGCAGGACAAATTTATCCGTGTTTGAGAAAAGAACCACTGTGTTCTGCATTGTGTCATCTTCCTCATCGTCTTCATCCTTATTTACTCCAGTGTCCGTGGTCATGCTTAGCTGTGGACAAAACGGATGAATTATGTGATTATGACCACACTATAAGAGCGAATAAACAAAATGGAACATCTGAATAGCATGTAAAGCACAGCTCACCAAGAAGGCATCAATACATGAGGCCATGGCTTTGAGGCGTGACCTCCCACCACGTCCTCTCCCTCCACCAGCTCCACCTCGAGGTCTACGCTTTCCAGGGAAACTATTACTTCGCCCCTAGAAAACATTTTAATGTCAAGTTGTATTGTGACAATGACATCTTAACAACAATAACATGATTTAAAGATGTCCGCAATTCAAGGAAAATAAGTCAATGAACAAGATTATATGGTGACCTTACATGTTTGACCCTTGAGCGGCCTGGGGATCCTCTGCGTTTCACCTTCTCTCTGTCACTTCTGAGGGGTTCAAAGGGAAGAGAATCATCCGTCTCAGTGAGCAAGTTATCTGAACGCGAGCGGCAACCGTGTACAAGGCCAAGCTCCAGGGAGAGTTGAGGATCGGGTTCTCCTGGAGAGCCCAGAAAGCCACTGCTGCTGTCATCTCCATGGCTCAAATTAGACGTCTCATCTAGCAGAAATTCCCGATTAACTTCTAGCTCCTGCATTTCCTGTTTTATCTCATCAATATGTCCTTCTCGTTGCATTTGCTCATCATCATCTTCTTCCTCATCCTCATCCTCTTCCTCAGAGTTGGTTAGTAACCTCCCCTCCATGTCCAAAGAAGAGAGGGTCTCTTGTGCTTTTCCCGATGAAGACAGCTGAGGAGGAAACTGCGGATTCTTGCATGGACTTTTTTCCTGCTCGTCATCCATCAGCAAAGGCTCCGTTTTGACCGCACAGGCAAGAGAAGCAGGTAACTTTGGTGGGTCCTTGCTGCATGGTTCTGTGATAGAGCCACCCTTTATTAACTCTGGTGATATCTGTTCAACTAAGGGAGTGGCCTCCTGCTTCTCCACCTCCATGTTTTCAGGGCCTTGTTGTGATACCGGTGTTGGCTCTACATTGGAGTCGCTAGACTGCGTCTCTGCTTTGGGGACCGGGGAAGTGGTGACTTGGGACACGTGGCTGACTGCCTCTCCTGCTCTCTCTTCATCCGCAGGTGGACAAGAGGACTCCTGTTCTGTTGTTGCACATTCTGCATATGAGAGTAAGGGAAACAGTTATTAGCGTTATGATCTATCATTAGCAGTGTTTCTGGGTTTGATTAAATCGAAGGCTGTACCATGCAGTACAGGTGCACAGACAATGCAGATGTTATGCCAGGGTCTGGCTGTCTAAAAACGTTCTTGATGTTCTGACAGGCCAACAGCTCAAAACATCAAGGTAGAGATCTTGTAAAAGAAATGCTTGTATCATCGGACAAATACATCTATAATGAGTTTACCTGCAGTTTCAAGTGGAGCAGCGGGCACCTCAGAGGTTGTTTCTTCTGTTGGTACCAACTCCTCCTCCATGGCTCTCTCCCCAACATCTGTGGTCTGGGAGACTGAAGCCTCCTCCCCTAGAACAAAACGTAGTTAGGCAGACACATCTCAAACATTCATTCTTTTATTAGTCAGCTCACAGAACCAAACTCATTCAACATGTTTTGTATGTTTTGTCTTACCCAAGTCCATGGGCGTCTCTGTGTCAGTCGTAGCTTCTCCCTGACCCATCTCTGACTTGCCCATCTGTCCTGGTGTCCCCTCTACTAAGCCTTTCTGCTCTTCTGTCACCACGTCTGCATCAGTTTGAATGGTCGTCTCCACCGAATCCATGCGTCCTTCAGTCTCCTCAGATGCTTCTCTGGTTTGGATCTCTGTTGTGTGTGGTTCAGTGATAGACTGCTGATGGTCCACCTTGCAAAGCAGGCAAATGCACTTGGCTTCTGGAAGTTCCCCCGGTAAAGCACACTCACTGTGTACCCACCTGAGACAAAGATCATCAAGATTAAATAATGAAAGACTGTATAAGCGACACATACAGCCAATAGCTATATCTAATGAATTGAGCTTACCTGTGGCACATGCTGCAGCACTGCAGAGCAACAGATGGGCTGGCAGCCTTGCTGCACACTCCACAGATAGAGATACGGTGCCGCTGGCAGCCCTCACACACAGTGTAGTTATCAAACCACTGTGCCAAACCTGGCAGCACCTGTCCACGGGCACCACACTCCGTGCATACACGACATCTCTGACAAAATACAGATAATTGGGATGAAAACGTAAACCAAGAATTAGATAAAGACACAAAATTAGTCTCTTTCAAATATCATGATAGGGCATTTCTTTGCACAGAGGTGAATGATTAATGTGACTTACTCTGCATTTCCATGGGTCAGTGGGAAGAGAATCCATGGCTGGCTGGAGACAGAAGGTGTGATAGCCCTTATCACAGGCATCACATACCAACATCTTGGAGTCTTCTCCAGGTTGTCTGATAAAATTAAGAATAAAGACGTTACTTTTTTAAATAGAAATAAAGCTCAAATAAATTGTTAAGTATCTTGTGCTGAGGGTCTAGTAAAGGGCTTGATTTACCTGCATGTCTGGCACACTTTACACTCTGGACATTGCCACCCTGCCCGCTGGATGGGCGTGGCACCAATCTCAAGACAAGCTGCATGATAATGTAGGCCACAACCCGTACAGAACAGCAAGTCTGTAAGCTCACCCGCTGAGTCGCACACAGCACACCAAGACTCTTCACCTGCTGTAAGAAACAAACATTAAGATCAAAATCAACATGTAGATTGAGGGGGAGAAATAATTTGCATTAAGCTGCAACATTAAAAATTTAAGGAGTCTTTTTTATTTGTCAAAAAGGGAATAATAAGGATGACCATTTGTTCAAAGACTGCAGACAGTCCACAGTTGATAA
The DNA here is from genome assembly GCA_038501795.1 of Pseudopleuronectes americanus. NCBI lineage: Eukaryota > Metazoa > Chordata > Actinopteri > Pleuronectiformes > Pleuronectidae > Pseudopleuronectes > Pseudopleuronectes americanus. The sequence continues at coordinate 13,946,193 of CM076725.1, forward strand.
GCACAAATTGTATAAAAGACACAGGTTGTTTAACAAGAAGTCTGAGGAAAGTAATACAGCTTCGTACTTCATATGTGCAATTGTGAGCATCCACCAAGTAACATCTTATATTTGTTTTTTCTTACCCAACTCCTCAGCTTTGTCTATGTGTTCTGGACAGAGGAGAACCAACTGCTTCATGGACTGGAAGGATCCACTGGCTGCTGAGCAGGGGAAGTGGTAGAACCGTGAGCAGCCCTCAGCATGGCATCGAATCGTTGCACCCAGCCTTTTGCAGTATTCGCAAAGCTGAAAAAAAAACATATGTTGGTAACAATTAAGATTTTGTCAAGGAAAACCTGTTAATTCCTGTATTCTCAACTGGTATATCTAATTCGAACCACAGTCTAAGGATAGCACACGTACCTGTTGTGTCCCTGAGATAACGGCCTTATCCACATTCTCCAGCTCCTCATTCTCCAACCGCTTGACTCCCTCCGACCACACTGCACACCATTGATGAACCCAACACCCCCCTGTTTGATCATAAAGCTTGACGTCAGTAATTTACATAACCAAATCCAATTAAATGATACATCTGCACACTGTATTTCTTGAAAATGGAACACATCATTAATTTGAAAAACAAATAACAATGTATGGTTCACTGACTAAATATAATAATGTAATATTTTGAGTTCAACCTGAATCTTCAAAGAGTGCCGCCAGACAGGGGGAATTGGAAAATCCAATGGAAGACAGGTCATCGTTCCCAGGTTGAGGCAGTGGAGAACCTGATGGCTCGATGGTCGGCCGCTCCGAGGATGGCCCAAAATGCCTCAGTTCCTGCTGTCCATGCAGGCTCCGCTCCACACAGTTACAGAGCGAACAGGCTCGAACGCTCTCTCTGTTACAAAATGGTTTATAACACGGGTGAGGATTCATTTGCTGGTTCTCAAATGTAAGCTATGTTGGCATTAAGACCGTTACAGTATGAAAAACACACGTCAGATCTGAATGAAGAACTTACGCTGGCGTGCTGGAAGAGGCTGCTGTAACGGCTGGCATGTCCTCAGCACCAGGGAGGTCTTCAGACTGCTCCTCAGAGGAGACAGGCTGCTTTGCAGGGGCACTGTCATCAGCTAGAAAATGAAGAGTGAGAATAAATTGATTTGACTAAATTGTATATGATTTTTCTTGCAGAGCAATTGCACTTTGTGATATTATTCAACTTCATGAAGAATAGTGTACATCCCCAATGGATGGTGTGGGACATTAAGAATAAGTAAACAAATAAACCATACCTGTTGGTTCAGAGTCATTTTCTTCGCAGTTTGATTTCTGCTCGTCCATCCCCTGTACCGATGTTGACCTCCTTGACAGAGATCTGAAATGAGGAGACATAATTAACCTTGACTTGTGAATACTAGGCATAAGAGTAACATAAGAATATTTCCATCTACACTTTATGCAGGTGCCCACATACTAAAACATGTAATGGCTCATTAACCAGCAACATAACAAGTGTTAATCATCAGGAGCCACTAAAATGCAAATACACACGCTTTTCCTTCTTACCCATTAGATTTTTTTTTATATATATATACATAAAACACGTATAACCAACAAAGCAACCACTTAAATAAATGTTGTGTCCTTAGTTCTGCAGATTTCCTTGTGTTGATTAGACTGACGTTAGCTCTAATGCAATCGAGCTTCCTCGAAAACTCATGGAAATTATACCAGTGTTACAGTAGATAGGTCGATCGGAACCCGCTCGGCCGATACAAGTTATTATTTACCTGGCGACGCATAATCCAAATCTGAAAAACTGCGACGCTAAAAAGCACAGAGTGTTGAAACTGAGACGGTGTTTTTCTAAATAAAACAACCGTAATACGGGATACACAAAGAAAACACAACTTCCGTATGTAGAACTTCCTGTTGCAGCGAACAGCTTTCGTGCAGAACCTTGGTCGCTCGCTTCATAGTTCCGCTATGACATTCACGCCATAATAAATACTTTAAAACAAACAACGCAGGAGTGTACTGGCTCACTGTTATTTATTTCACATCGACAATAGCGGAAAGTCACAACAGATTATCGGAGTTGTAATTCCAAGAACAAGCGATTCTTTACAAGGCGCCAGTCGGCTCAGATCTCCCAAAGTGTATTTGACTCTTCCTATAGAAAAGCTCATCGGCATTTGTTCATATGATCGTAAATTTGAACCTTTAGACATGTGCGATGCCGTGTGTCCCGATGTAAAAAGGCCCACGCGACAATAAAAGGAAACAGAGGCTTTGAGATACAGTTCGCACAGATTCTCACTGTGTTTCATCGGTTACACAATAAAAAATTGTGCCATCAAATCCTGCTTCATTTCGAAATATTTCCTTTTCATTCTCACCAGTGTTGCTCGAAACAGGGCGATGTGTAATGGCGCTCGCGCTTTAATGCACCCGAATATAATCAATGACGAATAAACACAAGGATGCAATGAATTAAAATACAAAACGTGTATGTGTGTATATGCTTCTTGTTCCAAATCGTGAACTGCTTTGCATGTCTGCAGTTGGTGCTTAAGTCTCACAGGCAAAACTACAAAACACAACCTGCAACGCTACGTTAAACCACGCCGAGCAGATGGCACCAGAAGCTGGTAAAGCAAACAAGAGACGGAGCGAATGAATCTCGCCATGAAACGTTAACGTTACATCTCCGTCACAAACGTGTCCGGTGGCAGCAGCGCTGGAGACGCACTTTCTCCTCGATACAACAAACTAACGTCCAGCGAAACGATACACAAACTAGCTGTTGTTGTGTGGCACAGTGATGTGGGTAATTAGGCTTTGTCTCTGCAGATGAAGTTGGTTTTGTGCAGGGCGAAGTGATGCCATGATGGCTAAGTTAATGCCTCACCAGCCCGGCTAGCTAAGTTCGCGTTAAAAGTGTTTACGTTTACAAATTAACTTTCACGGCTAACGTGTTGTTATTGAAAACCACAGCAGTTGCACATTGTCTGCAGCGGCTCGGCGAAAGCGACGGTGGTTTTCATAAGTGAATAATTGCAGCGCTAAGCACTCTTTCTCAATGTAAACACCGACTTCAAAGGGTTGGTTCTGTCCAGAGAATAGCCATGGCCATGTTACCGGCAATGCACTGATACGGAAAAGCTACCGTCTCCCGTCGGTGACGTAGCATCAAAGTGTCCAGAGAAGGTAAAACTGCGTTAAATACATTCAACCTCGTGCACACGAGCGAACACTTCCACCAACATTAACCGGATACTTCGCTTTTCACACCGTGGAAACGACCAACGCAGAGCATATATCAACCTGAAGTTAGCATCCAGGTAACATCGCTAGTCCTCCAGAAAGTAGACGAGCCCATCTGGTCGCAGCTAGCAGCTAAACGATTCCGATAGCAGGGCTAACGTTACCCGGTCTAAGGTCAGGGTTGGTGTGTCTTTCGGTATGTCTGTTGCGAGAAGTTCGAAGAGGACATGAATAAAACAGCTCACCTCACAAAAACAATATCGTCTCCTCATACATCAGCAAAATCCAAACAGCCACACAGCTTCCCCGAATGCTGATGGTCGCTTCATTTTATGTACCGGACTAACGCTGCGGCTAGCCGGCTGGAGGGAGAGTGGGGGAAGTGCACGTCGGCGGAAGGCAGGCTGTGCGGTGATGCTAGCTAGCTCCTCGGCTAAAGGGATAATGCTACGGTTAGCTTGCTAACCAGCAGCTCGAGCTTTGTGTCGATTGGCCGTGCACTGCCGGGGGAGCTGCTAAGCGCAGAGACGAGCCTTCAGCCAGTCCCGAAAATGGTTCCCCAGCCTCAGGCAGTGAACCCAAACACTGCCTGCACTGCTCCTTGCTCGTGGATGTAGCATCAAAGACTTAATAAGCTAACATTAGCAGCTAGCATATGTTCTGGAATCTCGTTCGTGAGGTGTTTGAAGCTGCTGATAGTTGAAACTAAGCTACAGGCCCACACTGTGTTATCGCCAGTAAATGTGTATTTTCTGTGACTTTCAGTCGACGGCGGACCCTGGTGAACTTTAAGGTGCAGCTGAACTTTCCAGTGGGACCCGTGTGTGGGTCACTGGCGTCTCTTCAACTCGCTGCATCTGTTCTCACGGTGGTTCCGCCGAGCGGCTAGCTGCCGTTAGCATTGATAGCTAATAAGAACTACGTCAAATTTAATTCATGCACTCGAACGAGCGATGGAAGTGGTTCCGCGCTTGTTTGTGGTAATGTGTGTTGACAGCTCGGGTTCGGAGATGAATAACGATGAGTTAGGGGGGTTTCGTGATCAAACGGTGGGGGAGTTTAATGTGCCGAGCGCGGGCCGCTGGATTACGGTGGATATTAGATATTGGGTCAATAGATTGTCGGATCCAGGGGAAGCCATTTTTCATTAGATTGTTATGATTGTAAGAGCAAAGCAGCGCATGCCTCCGGGTGAAGGCGGTTTGATGAATATGTTTGAAGGGATCCGAGGCGACGGGGCTGAGGTCGATCAGGTTCTAAATTAGTGAATAATCGTGATTTGTAACTTCTTATCCCACCTCAGTTTGTTTATCTGGATCTGAAAACGAACCTTTCCAGTTTCACTCATAATGATCCAAACAAGCAGAGTCGAGTAAACCTCTCGAAGTGTTCTGATCATGTATCTGTGGCTCTCTCGTCACTGCCTGGCTTCCCAGATATTTCCCCCACATAACGACACGGAGATGAATAATCAAAATCATAGCCCATAAATAATGCTGTGTGGAAAAACGTGCGCAGCCGTGCAGCAGATCCCCATCGCTCCACTTCACAGCCCTGACAGTTCATTAGTGGAAATCGACTGGATGACCTTACGAGTATTTTTTAAATTGTTAATTATTCCTTCATGTGATGGGAGTTCAAATGTGAAACCTCAGCTAAGGTTGAGGAGCAATCCCGATGATAACTGTGGGGGGGGGGTTATGTTGTTTGCCTTATCACTGTGAGAAAATCACAAAGGCATGGATGACCCATGAAGGATTGGTGCAACAAAGCTGCTCAAGTCCTGAATTGTTAGTTATAAAATGGGGTTGCTACCGAGCGACATACTGTAATATTTATTTTCTATAAAGTAATCTAAACAAAACAGTTGTAGACTGGGTATCATGGTAGATGTATTGTCCCTTAGGGGCAATTTGTTGCACAGCCAGCAGAACAAACACAATCATATATACAACAAAGAAACAACAAAGATATCATCGGCAATAAGTCATTTCAGAAAGCATGTTTTATAAGAGGATATAGCCCAAAATAATTTGTCGGGGGAATGATTTTTGTCTGTCCTGTAGATTATGGAGTTGGAATATTAACACTTGTCATTAGTCTTTTATGCGTATTTATTTGTTCTTAAATGAAGACCGCCGCCTCCCCTTGTCTTCCTCTCATGGGACACACTGGGAACCAGAGGCCCGAGGCAGGTCATGCAGTTCAGCTCGGCTGTCGGTGGTGTTATCCTGTGAACTCACAGAAAATTAAGTCGGTTAACAGTTTGTCTTCATTATGAGACATTATGAGGGTCACAGCTTTAATCCACATCAGCTTCTGTATACCGTTATTCTTCTTACAAGCCGCTTACTGAGCCTAAAACTCAAAGCTGATAAGTAACTTTAATGAGGAGCATCTGCTTATTATCTCACATGGGAAGGTGTTGCTAGTGATTTTTTACCAGAATGTGTGACAGCTCATCTGTAACATACTGTAGTGTGCACTATTCAGGTGGTGGCTGTTCTGATCATGATGTTACGCAGCCAGAGAATACTGTGTTGAGAGGACGTCCTTGATTCTTTTAGTAATTATCATGAGATGTTTACACAAACTAAATAAAGTACTGCACAGATGTTTCCACTAGAACCAGATGTGAAACCCATGCTTTTTAGACACAATTATAAAAGTGATAGTTTTTTCTCAGCAGGGCCCTTTAAATATTAAGTAATATTTCAAGAAAACACAAGGTTTATATTTGTTGTAGTTTTTGAAGGTCGTTCACTAGAATGGTTTAAAATGGTTGTGTAAGTGTTTATATGATAAAGAAACATCTTCAAATTGTTTCAGTCACATGTTTTGACGAGCTCTAATGTCTCCCATACAGAAAACATGAACCCAATTCCTCAGGTGTGGTACGTGAGGTAAATTAAATTGCATTCAGGGAAATGTTCTATGTTCATGATAGTTTTCCTGGGCTTGAACGTGGGGTGTTTGCAGGTTTTAATTTTGAAAACAGGTTACTACTGCTCCCCCTGGCAGGATTAGTTAACTCCCCATTCAGCTTTAGCTAGATTGGATTAGATTTTGGGGGGCTGAAACTGTTTGGAGGACGGTGACTGATTGGCCAGTGGATGTAAATAGAGGGTGGTATTAGGAGGCCGGGCCTCTCCCATTGGCCAGTGAACAGAGCGGGTGCTTTCCCATCTGCCTCTTCCATCTCAAGGATAATCCCTCAGAATACCTCCACAGATGTTTACAACAACAGAATATAAACTGGAAGAAGAGAGTGTGCAATATGCAATTCCTAATACTGTGTGGAGGGCTGCATTTATATATTTGAAGCATTGTCGGTGTTGTAAAATAGATTTATTTATTAAATGACAAATTGATAATGACTCATTGTAGAAACGACGGTTGCCAAAATCCAACAAGTATAATAAATATATAATCAAAGTTAGTTAAATTGGACTTTGTTATTTAAAGCAGTAATTTTGGAGAAATGAAGGGGAGAAATTCACAGGAATTATAAATTCTTCCACAAGGGGGTGTATAACCTTAGGGCTTAGCCTACAGCCCTGCACATTATTATGAATTTTGTATTAGTTGTTTCACATAAAACAGAATTAAATAGACATTTATAAGCAATTGATGAATCCCATTTCATATTATCATGAAGTGTGATGTCCTTAAAAAATTATGATAATATAACATGTTTAAATAATTAATGTGCTGTAGTTAGACCCTCACTCATCGAATTTATAAAAAAATAAATGACATGTCAAAATTGGTAGTATAACTGGTACCGGTATGGAGCATTTAATGGGCTGTAATAAATCAAAAACCTGTAGATACTCTACACCACATAGAACTTGAGACCCTAATTGATCTGTATATATAAGAAACTGTCTCCTGCGAGAGTCATAGAAACATGATCACTGCATTCAGTTGTTGATGAAGTCTGTGCCCGTGGTAAAGTCAAGTTGGTGGCACCATGTGGGGAATATATATATGTATATGTCTATATATGAATATGTAAGTATGTCAGGGCTTTTTAATCAACCGCTCGGCCCCTTAGCCTGAATTTCCAGAGGCCGTGAACAACGTTAGCACAAATAATAGTCAACTAAGAGGATTTCCCCTCAACAATAAAAGTTTAATCATCTTTACAAACCAAATTCTTTTCAGATCTGAAGAAAAATCAGAGTGTTGTTCAATAAAATGACATTTTAATTTGTTTTATGACAAGAAAACATGTCAGGGCATACAGTGCATGTAGTGGAATTATTATAGTAAAATTAAACATTTATATATTATGATTCAGAAAGTACAAAAATAAAGATTCTATCATTGATCGAAAACTTGTTCCAACCCCATTATAATAGCTATATATGTATATTTGTACATATATAACTGAAATCATGAAAGGAAATAACTTGATATACAAATATGCTATGATCATTTTGATATCACCATTTTTACATCAACATATCTTTATAAATATAGATATATAGATTTATACATCTCAATGTGAAAGATTATAATATAAATAGTAAAACGACAAGCAAGCCATTCCAATGCTTTTAATTTATTGAAGAACAGAACAGGACGTGTTAGTGTAAATGTATCAAGGCTGCTGTACGACTTGTAATAAGTCTGAACTTGTAGGTGTTTAAGGATGAAATGAGAGGGAGTCTAAAAAGATCCATCCAAAACTGTACAGTAACCGACCATACCAGTGCACGTGTGATGTCTGTCTGTCAGAAAGATGCTTCTCTTCCATCCCCAGAGGTTCACTCACATTGTCTTGTTTGTTTACAATATCTTTATTCACATAAACACATGCTTTGTCCTTCGCGGGAAAAGTGCTAGTATGAAATGGAGTTTTAGTGAAAGCTGCTTCGCTCTGGGTGGTCTGCTGTTCTTTGATCGTCTCCCCCCATAGAAGCTGGTTGAATGAGGAGAGGAAGCGCAGAGGACCAAACGCCCAGTGTGCCAGTCTGTGGTGTTCCAACAGCGCGTAGTTAGATGAAAGAACTCCATCAACAAACAATGTTCCAGCTTCTGTCAGGGGTGCATACACTCCCATACTCTCCTCTACTGACACTGAGATGATTCGAGAAGGACGCACACGACCCTCTGCTGTATGGACCAGAACACAGTCTCCTGTTCTGGCTCTGTTAGCAAACCGGGCCTGGTACTCGCTGCTGTCGAGTCCGCAGTGGTGAGCTAAGAAGACCAAGTGATGTGCGGTGAGGGCCAGTCTGTGGCCATCCTCCGTCTCCAGAGACAGGAAAGTGGAACAGCTTTCTTGGTCGCGATGCAGAAACAAGATGACTGGGCTGAACACGACGTGGCCTGTCTCAGACAGGGCCATGACTCTGTCCCCAGGAGCCAGTGATGACAGGCTCTTCTGTCCCCCTCCAGCGACAGTCACCCTGGGCCCAGCCTGGGAAACAGCCCCCCTTTTCCACTGCAACGGAGTGATCTGCAGAAAGGTCAGCAGAAAAATACAAGATTAACACAAATTATGTTCCTTTTCTTAAATGTCCTGATGCACCATTTAGTGATGCGATGACATTTGACACAGTCAACAGCATGATCTCAGTGAGAAAGTGCTCTCTCCTAAAACTTACCAGCTTTAACTGAGCAGTGGATGTGATATTTGGACTCGTAGTGGACCCAGTCGAAGCCAGCCTCCACAGCCAGCTGGGAGAGGAGACCGTACTTCTCTGTCTCTCTGTCATCAGTGGTTATGTCCACTGCCCGGCCCTCGTAGTGCAGAGAGCCAAGAGGATGGTGACCGTCTTCATCCCAGGCCTCTGTCACACGTAAGTGTACCCCTGGCCACTGGTTCATCACTGCAATAGCCAACCTGTTCAAACAGTCCTTGCATCGCTGGAACAGAATGAAAAAGAGGGAAGGATTTATCTTGGGAATATATTCACAAGACAGTGCAGTAAATACACAAAGAATATATTTGAGGTAAGTTAGAAAAGATGCCGCCATTAAATGCAGCTATTTGTTTACCAGAGAGCTCTTATATGATTTATACACCGACTCAATTATCAGGTGCGGGTCGAGTGCAAGAATTATTCTAAAGAAAACTACATATGCGTAGAGTTGGGATCCAATAACTTCTTCCAACTTGGTAAAAATTTGTTGCTAGATATTTTGTTAATAGCAGTTAGCCTTAAAACTAAATATACATTATATCAGGAACATTTTAAAATTTTTACTTCTTGAATAGAAAGTTTTTATAAAAGTGGAACCAAGATTCAACAAGGTTTTTGAAAAGAAAAATAATCAGATTCAATACTGGGTTTTCAACCTTTATATGTAGGGATGTAAAATAATATGGATAAACGTGTATTTTAATCCTTTTAAAGTCGTCCACTGTTTTCCCTTTTAAAATGTATGGTATGTGTGGTTGTGGTTTTTGGTTTAGGAGGATTGAGATGGGAGGCAGGTTTATCCCAGGAGTAAAAATACTGTTTTGCAAGTTTTATGTTGCATCTTTGGATAAAACTGAGAAGAACATTAGAAGAAAATTAATCCTCAGGTAGTTATGATATGATATTTACTGATTTGGTCGGAACATGTACAATGAACCAGGAATGCCTGACTCAGCCAAACTCCAGTCGAAGTGACAGACACTGGTAATCATTTATTAACAGTGGGAATGGCACCTATACGGCAAGAGGTATGTCCAGTATGTGACTCTCCTCCACACCTCAACTAGCAAACAGACTTCATAACAGCTCAGAAAACAAATGATGCCAGTACTTCCGCAGCGTCTCTGGCATTATCACACAGTTCCTCCTCCGCTCTGCTTAAGTCCATCTCAACCTTGCTCAAACAAGAACAAAGCTACTGTAGCCTGTTTGCCACATTCCTCTGCCTTTTTCGACAGGGTGACAGAATAATCAAGGCCATTCTCTGACTCTCCAGATTGTTCCAGGCATGAGTTTCTCGTCTTCACCCCTGAGACCTTTGATGAGAAATGCGCACAGTGACTCTTAACACCCCCCGTGGGCCGTAATATTACACACTGTGTCAGCATTGTCACAAAATAGCAGGCAGGGAAACGACAAAGTCAGCATCCGAAGTGATACACTCATCTTGTCTCCTGGACGGGTATTCGCTTGTGACTTGTGACGTGGCCTATGATCGATTGAGTAAAGCTTATCTTGCAGCTGAGTTAGAAAACGAGGGTTTAGAGAGAAAGTGGGGAGAGAGGGAGAGATGGAGAGTGGGGGAAGTAGGGTGAGAAGAAAGCAGTTTAGAGAGAGAGTTGAGGTTGGGACTAAAGACAGAGGCCAGAGGGGAAGAATGTATGGGCATGAACTTGGGAATGTGACACCGAGAGTGAGAAAGCGAGAGAGACAGAAAACAAACTGGGAACATTTTTCTCGCAATGCCATTGAAGAGAGGCGTTTCATTGTCAGAATCACAATAGTCGCCTTTCCAACGGTGCCATTACTTCAGCAAGTGGGAATTCTGTATAGGCGACCCCTGCGAGTCTCCAAATGACGCACAAAGAGCGTCTTTCACATCTGGGCGAAAGAAGGGCACATGCACACGTACACACACTCATGCTGGGCATCAGAAGGGCACACGCATACAACCGCAGATTTACATCACAAAGAAATCACTCGGAAAAAGGAAAGAACACAGATTTTATAATGCTAAACAATCACAGAAAGCCGCAGCATCCGAATCAGAGTGACCCCCCGTGACATTCAAATTATTTTGTCCAAAAAGTCCTTCATCTCCCTGACCAGATCTTAAAACCTCTCGGCCACCAACTGTCTTTCTATGCATGATCTTTAAATTCAGGTTCCTATCCCGAGTAAACAATCAGGAACTCAAGTGCAGGTGCCATGCCTGGGTCATTTTTCCCGGCAGGCACACTGAGAACCTGCCTTAGGAATAGTTTTATTTCCAATAACAAAGACTTTGGTTGAAGATTAAAAGGAAGTGTTCCTGGAGAGAGCTCGGTCTCTTAAGGGGTAGTGTTGAATTACATCCTGATCTTCTTATCTCAAGAAAAAAGGGAGGGGAGGTTTGGTTAAAACATACACACTCTGTGTTGAACATTTGTTTGTGTGTTAAGAGCCTGGAAAGGGCAGGCAGGGAAGAGTACAGCGAACAGGGAGTAAGGTTATTGTTTTTTTTTACATTAAGACTCTGTGCACTGATCGTACAACACAACAATCCCCAGGTATCACTGTGGTTTATGGAAACAGGTGATCCAGCAAATCATCCCTTTCAACTCAATCCTTCAAATCTGAGATAACTGAACTTGACAACAACAAACCCGTCTCACCTTGGTCATGAAGCGGTCAGCGTTGGTGTTCTCCTCATCCTTGATGACAATGTCTGGATTGTAGTTGCATACGAGTTCATTGAAGCGCTCAGAGTTGCGTGTGATCTTGCCCTCTGCTCTCCCGCTGGCCCCGAGGTTGTTCTCTGAGAAGTTGGGGAAGAACTGCTTGTAGTGCATGGCCGTGAGCTTCCTGGGCCTGGAGCGTACGCCGTACCCGGGACCAGGTCCACATCCCTGCACCAGCCATATACAGGTCCAGGCGGCGAGCAGGCCGGGCCGTGCCAGGCGGGCCCACCAGGACTGCTTCATTGGGGGGGAGGGTTGGGACTACCAGGGGTCAGTGGCTCACAGTGACAGCCCAGGTCCAGGTGTGCAATAGCATGTGAATGAGGATCAGAGCTCGGTCCATTCCAGATCATGGAGTATTGGTGATAAATTTTTTTAAATAGCAAAAACTTACTAAAGATTTGTATTTGTTAGAACCTCTTTGGACAGTTTTCACCCATTGATCAGGATAGATAGAGCTCAACAGCACATAGACAGGCTAAGTTGACTGGTCTGATGACCAAAAGCTGATCTGATTGGCTGTCATCTAAAGTTTGGCATCAATAAGGGGACCCAACATGTCTCTGAGGTTTCTGTCCAAAGTTTCAGCGGCTTTACTCAAAGTCCTGCGCACTTGAGATCATCTCTCCACGCGTCCTCCTCCGGATCGTGCCTGTGCACAGGTTTTCTCTCTCAGGGTCTCTGCTCACTTACCGCCTCTCTCTCCACGCACTTCCCCTCGCCAGACACACAAAGTGGCGCACGTCCGAAGAGCGAGCGGCTCCCTCCCTGACTCCCCGCAGTTCCTACACGCACGCTCCTGTGGACGCTCTCATCCTCTCTGTTCATCCATGAAAATGAGTTGTGTTGTTTTCTTGCCCTCCTTCTCTCCTTCATCCACCGTCTTCTGTCGCGTCCCCGCGCTCCTGGCCACCTTGCACCAGCCATTGGGTCTTATTAGTGTCCGGACGAGATTGCCCTCCCTTCCTCTGCGCGCTCCCACTGCGGCAAGCACACGCCTCCAAAATGCACCCTTACAAAGGACGTATGATTAGCCTACTTATTTTAACACAATGACACCCCGCTCCCAACCTCCCTCTCCACCTCATTTAAGGATAAGAGAAGGCTAAATACAACTCTTCTAATGCAAAGTAAAGTCAATGCAACCCAACTGCCCACCTTACATTTAAATATATTTTGAGATATAGTTTTTTTTACCATTTTAAGTATTATCCCAATATAATAAATCATATTTTAATTAGAGCCCGAGCAGACAGACAGTCAGGCCCTTTTGAGATTGTAAGGATTATTATTATTATTTTTCAGGAAGTCAATTGGCTTTTTGAGGGCTCTGACATGGTCTTTGGTAAGAATCTAACCAATTTTGCAGCAAATTAGAAAGTGAACATTTTCTTTTCATTTATTTTCTGTCATTTTATTTATTTTGTTAAATATATATATTTTTCCATTTACCTCCTTCGCAGAGGTTGTTGACCCCTTAGGCCACTCAGCTGATTGTTGGAGGCTAAAGCTCTGGTGATGAAGGTTGTGGGTCAATGTTATAAATATTGTCTTTGAATGTCAAAATTGTTGGATGTGTGTTTAAGTTTTTAAAAGGCACTGGTGGTAATTATTATAAAACCTCTTCTCAGTTAAATCATATGCTGATAAGCCTTGAGCCTGAGAGTGAAATGCTCCTTCCTAATACCTACATGAATGTGTGATTCAGAGCTGGATTGCTGCTTTAAGTTACCTCAGATGGTGGCTCTGTGTGATGAATTATAGACAATAGGTTGAGGGCAGCCATCAGTGCATTTATGACAGATAATAAATGTGCACTGCCAAACCAAGCCAATTGAAGTGAGCCGTTCTGGAATGGAAAAAGAATGGCAAAAATTGTGATATTGTGTCAACACTTTATTATGCATCACCACCATGCAAAATCACTGCTATGAACTTGCTCAAAAATCCAACTAGATATATTTATAACTATAATTATAATTATCATCATCATAATTATTATTACTTTTATTGTTATTATTATTAACAATAATAAAATTATTTATGGTACCTTTCAAAATAGCCGTACAAAATGCTTCACAGAAGACAAACCAAACAAGAAAACAACATCATAGACAACCAATGACGTAGTATAAAAAATAAAACCAAACACAGCAGTTAAGATAATACAACATCAATTCAAAGTAAAGACAAATGTGAATTATAAAAGAAAGTAAAGTAAAGGCAAAAGCCATTTTGTCAAAGTACATTTTGAGAGATGATTTCAGGAAAACAATTCCAGAGGGTCGGCGTCCTGACAGCGAATCGCCCCTTAGCATTCAGTCTTCAGTCCTGACCGAGGAATATCTAATGAGGCCTTATCAGAAGATCTCTGGGTGAGGTATATGCCGAACATATATAATATAGTTACATTTGTAGAAACTATTCAGAGGGGAAAATATTTGCACTATTGCTTCTGCTTTGCTCATCCCAACGAGTCAACTGTGACGACTCTGTGTTATTTTTAGACTGATCTTGAGGTGAGGGTCTCCGAGAGGGAGCACACGTGTCCAGCCTTGACACCCTGACTGTGACTTACAGTGCTGCCTTCCTGTTTGGGGAGCCAGCCTGACCCCCCTGAACCCTTTGCACCCGAGACCCCTCCGCTGGAAACACCCTATGGCCACATCAACATATTATTTTTATCCATCTCAGAACAATAGCTGGGAGAGTCGTAAAAATGAGTCAGATAATGCCGAAGAGGGAGCAAAAGAGAGAAGGGATCCTTGTGTCTCGGGGGTCTGACATGTGTAATCACATACGGAAGCTTGAATTAATGACAGAATAAAGGTCGTCGTGTGTTGCCGTCCTATCTCCAGCTTCCTGGAACACTTGAGGTCTCAATACATCACGGCCAGTTCCTTCGCAGTGACTTTGTTTCAAAGAAGCGTTATCACGCTCACAACAGAGCTGCTCAGTACTATCTGGAGTTTATAGTTTTTTGTCAGTGTGTATCTTGATGGTTTGCTGTGGCCGCATCCTTAAGACGCTTTCCGAATATAAGAACACACACTTCTTATACATAAAGCACCTGTGAATTTATCATCGACTCCCTGATCCAAACTTTACTTACAATTTTGCTTAGAGGCATGAAGGATAGGTCACAGAGCTCCACAGTGACCGTGGACAGGCATCCTTGTTAGGGAAGTTTCCAGAAGATCCCAGGATGTTGTAAGGAGGGGTGGCAAGGCGAAGCAGCATCTTCCTGCCCTCATGATAAACACGGGGGACTGCTCAAGTCTGGCCAAAGCAACGCAGATGGGAGATATCAGCCCTCATGACAAATGCAGGGAATGACTCAATCAAAGAAAAGCAACAAACACTTTCATATCTTCAATTGCCCACACCGACGTTTCTCATCAAAGCCGCACAAGAGTAGAGATTTCCATCTGACATGAAAGGGAAAGGAAGGAAGCAAACATCTGCGGGTTGGAGATGGAAATAAAGTCATTATTATTAGTTTTTATTTTGTTGCCCCCGTCCCCCTGCCTTCCCCTGCCTCCTTCTGGCTCTTAGCATTTTACTCCCCCGTTTCAGGATGGGAGTACATGGCTGGATGAATGGTTTGGTTTCCTGCAAAGCCACAGCACAGAAAATGAGATCTTTCCGGCCGGAGTTAGACTACCCTGCTTTGTTCTGTACAAGTGAACGGCTGTGTGTGCACCTGAGAAGTCACGTCATATAGCGTTTGTACCTGTGAGTGTAGATGTTACGTTTATGAAGCTTTGGGTGAAAAGCAGAACCGGCTCACGTTCTGCAAATAATGTTCATAATCAAGTTCAGGGAAATATGAATTGAGGATCACAAACTCTTTTTTAACAGAAGAATTGTTATGAGATAGAAATTTGATTTTGAAATCCCTCCAACTGTGATATCTCAAGTGTTTGTCTTGTCTCGTGGGGCTGAATAGACACTCTGCAGGATCCACTTCCTTAGATGGAGGCCGCTGGAAGGGTAAAGGAAAGTCAAGGAACTGACACCTAACCACCTCCCCCCCCCCAGCTCCGAAACACAGACACAATCACCCGCCCGTCCTTTCTCTTTGACCACCACTGTTGCACCGCCCAGCTCACTGTCTCCCGCCGTGTTATCTGCTCAGGAAGAGGCAGGGTGGTGCATTCTGATGTAGCTGCACACGCTGGAGGATTCTAGCCTCATGTAGTGTAACTCTGCGTTGGAAGCATACCTCACATTATACACCTAACACTGTCGGTCATGTGCTGATTTCATGGTCAGCCACTTGAAGTCATGTGAAAATGGAAAATGTTGGGTCCAGGAGTTGTGGCTCAGCCGCGATGTGGCCTTTGAAAGAGAGCACCAGTGAGCTGAGGTTGAAGGTGCTGCTGCACTGAAGTGGACAATAGAATCAGTAGGGTGGAACTTCCTGGCCACTGACAAGCAGGTCAGACGTCAGATGTGATGCTTTACCTTCTTTTGAGTCAAAATACTATTTAAATTCTCCATACCACATTATGTACCCTTGAATGGGTTTCTAATGACATGAATTAAATTGTGACATTACAGATTTCTTCCTATAAGTCCGTGTCACATCGTTCTCCCAGACCCGGCAAGGCGAAGGCCTGTGCCAGTCAACCGTGTGAAGCAAGTGTGCCGTGAGTGTGCAGGCAGGATGGCGGGCAGCTGTGGCAAACCGTCAGTACGGCCCTTTATCAGTTGATTAGCGAGCAAGTCTCGCCTTTTCCTGTGAGTGTTTCTGCATTTGCGAGCGTAAAACGAGGGAATAACAGCCCCTAATGCACTTTGGCATGAACTTCAAACAGCCGACTGTCAGGGAAGCTAATCTGTGTCTTTGTCCCCCCTTCATTCTGATGTTTTGACAATAAAGATAGCCTATCTCATCCCATTACAAGCTGCCCGTCTCCCGCCTTGTCCCTGATATGCCCGACAACCACTCCAGCAGAGCGCGTTACCCAATGGGACTGCTGGGACACCTTGATTGCACTGCTATCAACCCTTTAATATTTTGCTGAAGGGAGAGGTGCTGCACCATTGTTTCTCCAACTGAACCTAAAACTGTCTGCATCACTCTGGGTTAGTTCAAACTTCAAAATTGTCTTTCCAGAGACACTGTTAATGCACTAACCTCTCACACACACACACACACCTTGTATATGTGGCCTATGCATCACTTCCTGACAGTGTACCCAGTCTCCAGATGTGCGAGCGAACATTTTAGTTCATTTCCTTTTGGCAAAGGAAACGTGGTGCAAAACAAAACCTAAAGCAAATAAGCTCAATTAAAACATCCAACAAAACAAGAAACGCAAACAAAAAATCAAGAGGGAGAAATTAATCAGAGCCGGGGGGGGGTTTCTTGAGCTGTCTTCAGAAATGAGGAAATCAACAATAGGCAAGGAAAAGGGATGGAAGAAAGGAGGTGGGTGGGTGGGTGGGTGGTGCGGTGAAGGAGTGAACGTCTCTTCTCCTCCTAATTTGCTGGGTTTTTAATCTGGCGCTTGCATCAGAGTGGGGAAAGCGTGGGCTACGGCTGTAGTGGCGTCGCGGCTGGACTCTGCTGACAGACAGGCCAAAATATGGCTTTCTTCTGCCGCTGATTAAAGAAGTGCAACAAAAGGGTGGAGGGACGCAGAGGACAGACGCCCTCGTCCAGTCACACACACACACCCACACCCACCACATCAGATCACTCAAGACGTAGTTACATTTCTCTAAAAATGTAACAGCATCAAAGAAACTGTACGAGTCAGAGTGGCGCGTCTCCCAAAAGGACACAAACACATGAAAAACAAAGACATTTTATTGCTTTCTCCTCATAAAACAATGGTTAAAAATTCAGTTTTAAGAAAATCTGAAACATCAGAGCGTTTCATAAGTAAACACAGAATTTTTTTTAATCTTTGAGAAGGACTCTAAAGAATTTTTGTCTCAACTGTATCACATTCAAAGTTTTCAACACTGGTTAAAAATCCTATACCTTATAAGTCAACATGTTAAGTATTGATCCCAAAATGCCCATAAATAAGAGATACAAATACAGCACATTATAAACTGTGTGTTCCCAAAAACCAAAAAGAAAAATCCCGGAAAAAGGGACATAAGTAAACCTCAGAGTGCTCCATATATAATACATATAATAACTAACCAGAGAGAGGTGTGAGACACACTGTCCCCTGCTGGTCAAACCATCTGCTATTAACCTGCTGATACAGCAGCTACGGCACATGGTGAGAAGATCATCAACACATTGAGGATAAGATACAGCTGATAAAAGAGAATCTAAATAAAAGATCCAGCAGAGGACTGAATGGATTGACAGTCACATTTGCTATTCGAAAATACTCTGAGACAATTCTGAGCTTTCACTCAACGTTCAAGGAGAAATGATATTTGAAAAAAAAATACTTCACAGAAAGAATACAGAAAAAAATAAAATAAAATTCACCTTAGGTAAAGATAAAGTATGATTTTTACTCATGAAATATTGCACTTTCCCCACACAGATTTGTAATAATTCACAGTTTGATTGGTCTAAGGCATAAGTTTCTCCTGGTGAGTGTCACATCGCAGACAGATTTTTTGCATAAGACAAAGTAAAGCTTTCTTTTGGGGGTTTTTTGTAAACTACTAGTCCTCAGACTAAGTAAGCCTCCTGTCAGCTTGAACAACATAATAACCCTGCTCAATAATAAATCACCACGAAGATGTTCTTAATTCTACAAGTTAACCTAGTTAGTAAAAGAGCTCAATCATTCAGACTATGACCTCACACTCGTATCTTCCCATGTGTAATCTGTGGAATCACAGATAGACAAGGTACCCGGTGTCCTATTTGGACCTAATTACTACTTCCTCTCATTAACTCACATAACACTTGTTCAGACTGAGCCACGAAACCCATGGAGTTAGATTCCCGATCCTAAAATAGTGGTCTAGCCCAAGAGGGGAAAGCGTGGGGAAGCCACGGAGAGAGCGAGAACACTCAATCGACCTGAAGCAGGAAGAGGAAATGATGTCACAGCGACAATGTAATATTTCAAAATAACTCTGCTGACTTTCATATGTGTCAAAAGAGCAACGGCTGTGCAATGAATCCTCTTTTTGTAAGGCGTCGGGCTCGCAGGGGATTGTTCTGTTTTTTCCCGGTATAGCAGGGCTGTAATCCTTTTTTCCCTGGTTCCAGTCATAACCACGACTCTGCTAAGCACTTGTACCAGCACTTGTATTGCAGTCAACTAACTGCACAACTATGGACCCTCATAAATTGGTCACAGCCAGAGCTCCCAGTTGACAGACGCAGACAGAACCTCTCCGGTCTCTTCACAGGAGGTGAGCTGAACTGTGCACCAAATGCATTGAATCCAATAGGTGCACATTTGAAGTTAGCTCAGTTTTCTTTGAGGAAAGGCAGTTGTCAGGAGGACAAGTCACTGGATTTTAGAAAGTCCACTGGCCAGGAGGAGTCTGAAGGGGACGGTGGACCGTGACACAGTTGAAGGCAGCCTGTGGAGACCTGCAAAAACAGTGACAGAAAACCAAAAGGTCAATGACATCACACACAATCACAAGGTGGAGCAACACCAAAAAAAAGCTAAGAAAAGCTAAGAAAAATAGGGATTTAGGTAAAGTCTATTAATCACAGAACAAAAGTAGGCTGGGAGGCAATGGGGAAGTGCAAGAGAGCTGCCATGGTGCAGAGATGCTATCTGCACTGCGAGGAAGGGGATTGCGTGTATATGTGTGCGAGTTTGGCGTGTCCGTGCTTGGAGTGCTTGTTTGTGTTGGGTGGAGGGTTAAGAGGGTGTGTGTGCTGCTCGGGGTCTGGGGCGGTGTGCCTGAAGGTCCCCAAGGGGAGCCGACTCTCCTCTTGTCCCTTTACACTTTCCTGAAGGAATTGTATTCGTTCTATCTGAGGAAGAGAGACCAGCCCATTGGGGAACTGGGCCAAAGGTGGGAAAACTTATCACACAACTAGTGAAACTTATTTCAGCACGACACAACCACAAGGACAGAAGAATGCAGGGATAAAAAGTGTTCTCATCTTGTTTAAGAGTTGAAAATGTAAGTAAACTGACCAAAGGCGCGGATGAGCTCTCTCTGAACTGCCCAGGTGACCGTCTTGATGAGGGAGGCCGAGGTGAGACCAGCGAACATCATGTTGTACAGGAAGACAATGTAGAAGTTCCCCAACCAGTTGTAGCGACCAAAGTCTCCCAGTAGATCGAAGCGGGTGATTCCTGACACGAAAGGAGGCCATAGAAAAAAAAATCCACATGTGAACCACTTACTCAATCCAAGATGATCCTTCAGCTGCAGAATTTGTGTTACACAAACACCCTCTTGTGGTCAAAGTTAAAATTACAAGTAAAATGTTGACTAACGCCTAATGTTAAATAATAGATGTGTCCCAGTTCTACACTACAAAATAATTTACAATCTGCTGCACACCCATCATCCAAACTTCACAGCTGCAGTACAGCTCCTATAAAATAATTCTTCATAACATAAATCAACCTATTGTTCTATTATGCTTCTTAAACTACTTTCTTTTCTGAATTACACTTTTTTTTGCACTGTTGGAAAACAGCAGCAGCACAAAAACATATATTTAGATTTATATATACAAATATTTAGATGTATGCTTACTATAACTTTTTCACTCGATTAGTGTTGGCGTGCAGGATGAAACTGGGATAAATGCTGCATTTGTCATTTATGCTACTTACTTACCAAGTGTGCGTGAGAAGACCGGCAGTGCAGAGCTCAGGATAAGCAGTGAAACACAGTTTGCAATTATCTGAAAGGAACAGAATCTAGAGATTACTAAAAGGGTTTTAAGACAATACCTAATTAGTTTCTAATGATAGATGACTCTAGTGAGTTTAGATAGACGTCAAGTTTAGCTGTCAAGTACCTGGGTGAGGTTGGTGTCCTGTGCGCGAGGCAGGAGGCTGATGAAGAGAGGAGAACTATAGAAACCAACTACTGATGATACCATTAGATAGCTGACAATCATTATAAGGACAACATTGGGAAGAAGAGCGATGCTCTTACATAGATAGTAACATCTAGTGAGTACATAAGTGTTTTCTAATTTATGAATATAAATGCATGAGTCAACATCTCACACGCTGGTAAGACACCAAGGACAGTCTGTTGGTAGCTCAGTCACGGCCACATGGACATGACTAGTTAGTGTGTGTAGTGTAGTGTGTGTAGTTAACGTTGTGTACACACACTCGGAGGTGAATGGAATGAAAGGATACAGGATGAGGACTACTTGAACTGCAGCGCCCAGCGAGCCGAACATAGAGAAGGAGGCCCTTCCCAGGTGAGGGTCCTAAAAAAACAAGCAACCAAACATCCGTCAGTGAGCACAGACGACTAGCTGTTGCTCGATTCTGTTTCTCTCAGGGAAAATCCTCACCTCCATTCCTCTGGGCATGGCCGTCTCATACAGGAGCAACTCCAACACATTGAAACAGACCATCAGCACACACATCACCTGAAGAGACAGAAACAGAAGTCATACAATGAAAACAACTATCTGTGTTTTTAAATTAAAGTTAAGAATGGTGTGGTGTCGTTGATGAATTAGTGTGTACCGTCAGTGCGAGGAGCCCAAGCATAGCCAGTGGATAGCCGAGGTTACGCTGCCATGGGGACGCTTTCCTACGCATCTCTGTTTGGGAGGGAAAATAACTTATCAAACATGTAATCACTGTGATAGAAACTGAGCAGAGAGCTGACTGTTCAGTCCTTCTCACCCAGAGCGATGCGCTTGCCCCGCACTGTTTGGTGTTCCTTTTTCATCGCCTCCATGTTCAGCTTGACCCAGCAGGATGTACTAGCGCCTTCGACCAAACAACATATGATAGAGACAAGAAGTTAGTCAGCTTTAAATGAATCATCAGGTAATGGTTGAGGACCGTGTTCATGGTTATTCTCTTACAGTTCAGTTTCCTGGAGAGCGAGTCTTCCTCAAACGTGGTGCAGTTCAGTGTTTCATCCACATCCTCCAGCAGCTGCAGAGGACAGGGGCGATAGAAGATGAAGATGAGATGAGGAATCCAGAGAATGAATCCAACAAATTTTGATACTTCCTGACTTTTATTGTAGCGCCAACATTAGGTTTGTTTTAACAACTGGATAGATTACAGTGATATGTAGTCCAGATATATGTGTCTTCTTCCATTAACCTCCCTTTTTTTTAAACTACGATTTTAAAACCTCAATATTTTAAATTGTCCAACACTTTGGTTTAATTACTGTACTTGCAAAACGGTTTTGTGAAACTGTAGTTCATGTTGCATGTCAACACGTAAAACTAAATTGTGTCACATCCATGGTTCAAACCAACTCTATAGTATGTGTGTACTACATAAAAGTAGTGTTATATCATTCATATATTAACAAGAAATTTGTTCTAAATCAAATTTAATCAAACTCTGAAAAGCTACCGCCAATTAATTAACAGGCAGACAATCATATTTTTCCTGAAATGTAACATTTCCTCCACACTCAAAAATCTCATTTATTTATTTAGGATATTCTCTTCTGCTGTGGTTACTTCTTCGTAGAGTCCCTGTATGTATCAGGGATGTTGGACATAGTGTAAGATGTGTTTGCATTTGCTATTTATGTCTGTAAAATCAAAAGATCAGTGACTCACCCGTGGTTTGACCAGTAGGCTGCCGGTCACACTAAACATTCGGGACAACCCAAAGGGGGTGCACACTGAGGAGAGATACACACACATGGTGATATCAAAGTGTCATCCACTACAGATTAGAGCTGATCAAGTAATTATAACTAACATGTACTCACGCAAAAGCAGCAACACTCCAAACAGAGAGATGCCAGAGTACAGATAAGGAAGGTAATACTCCCACAGGTCTAAAATTCACAGGGGGACAGTATAAGCAACTATAACAGAAGAAACTAAAACTGTCACTGAAGGATCGTTGTGTGAGAAGGAGGTGACTCACCGTAGAGGCTCTTTCTGGCGATGTTGTCATGGAGGAGGGCAGATGCCACCCACACGATGCCCAGCACGAGCAGGGCCAGCAGCAACAGCAGCACAACTGCCTCATACACTCGTGCCATCACCCCCTACACACAAAAACAGACACTCTTATCAACAGGTTCAAATGCAAGAGTCTCTATATCTTGAATGGTTTCCAGGTTTAGAGAGACCATTTCTAACTGAATGATAAAATGCTGTACCTTCTTGGACCCCGCAAATCCCTCAGACTCCGTGAAGAAGTAGGCGAAGGGCATGAGGAAGAACAGGGACAAATTGGAGAAAAGGAAAACTAGGTTCCACAAGCCTGACAAGGGAGAAAGAGAGAGATTTCCCAACACGTTAGTTTTCAGGGCCAACATTCTTGATTGCGTTCAAGCATTTCAGCAGTACCACTGAAAGCCACAAAGGGGCAGAGTCCTGCAGTCCTCCAGTGTAACATGGCCTGTCAAATAAACAAGTCTGTTCAACAATAACAGAAGGAATGGAATAATGTGAGAGAGATAACCATCAGAACATGAAACAACACATACAAGAAGTGTTGAAGCATTGGACTAGATCAGTGAGATAATTTTTTCAAACTGAATCACTGCAGCCAGTAAAGCCACAGCCCTCCTATCCATGATTATTATCTGTTTCTGTTGGGACAGAGGCCAGTGGAGTAATGATCTGGTGGTTAATTCCCAGTGACCCTCATTAAATCAGATCCAGCTTCAAACAGCCATGACCTCTGCGATGATCAACTGTTGTTTTGGAGTTGTCACCTGGTAGAAACATTACTAACGTACCGTGGATAAGAGATCCGTTGAGCCACTGCATGTAGTAGCTCTGTGGGAAGGTGAGCAGCACCTCGTTGGACAAAATGGAGATGGGGAGGAGGAGCACGGCACACACTGCGACGGACAGGGTGAAGGTACACAACCACAGCCTGGAAGGAGAAGAAAAAGAGGTCATCAGTGAAGTCACATGTGTATTTGGCCAAACCCTGACATCACTGCCCAGGTGAAAGGCTTGTGTGTCCTGGGGAACACACGACAGCGTGTCGGGGCAAAGGGCGGAGTGACACAATAGTGCCCCACTCAACAACAACAAC
Source organism: Pseudopleuronectes americanus (assembly GCA_038501795.1). Lineage (NCBI taxonomy): Eukaryota > Metazoa > Chordata > Actinopteri > Pleuronectiformes > Pleuronectidae > Pseudopleuronectes > Pseudopleuronectes americanus. Next base: position 13,969,959 of record CM076725.1, read on the forward strand.
CACGTTAACACAAAAGCTCACACAAGACAGGGCAATAAATCCACGGCCAAAGGGCCTCGGGACACAACATGTCATGTTGACTTATCTGCTCAGTACCTCACACTGACACCAGAGTGAGTGAGAACCGCTTGATGTGGGTCAGTTGATCATTAGAGGTTTATACTTACGCAATTTTGTTGACGGTGGCATCTTCAATATCATCTGAAAGAGCAGAGACACAAGTATTTTTACATCAAGTATAATAATAATCTATTTGCTATCCTGAACCTGGACAAGTTGCAATAATAACTTATCTTGGAGAAAGGCTTCAACACAGATTGCTGTAAGTGCAATCCGATAAAGTGTTGAAATGTTTATAGATGGTTCAAACTAGGTATAAATTGACATTTCAACAAAATGTCTGCTTTCGTGACAAAGGTAAAAACCTGCCAGGGGGCTGAGTACCATGCTGTGTGTACACAGTGTGGAGGGGAATGTTGCAACAGAAGGGGTCTATATGGGTATGAAAAGAAAACACCGAGTGGGGAGTGAAAGTGGAGGAGCATGTTAGGAACATTCTGTACCAGCAAAATCCAAAGTCTAGTTAAAACCAAAATAAATAGAGGCTGCATCTTTCCAATATGCTATCACTCTCTTAAACCAGCACTGCGAGAACCGCTGCAGTGGTGATATACAAACCAGTGCACGATACTGTAACTTTTTTCCAATGCTAATGTTGGCACAGCTGTTGAGGAATGAGGTAGAGTCAGTGAAGCAAACTCCAGTTCTTAGCTCCTGCCAAAAACTGACTTGTTAATTTCTGTTGCTCAATCGTCATTTAGCTGCAAGGCACAACTGTTTGGCCCTTGTTGATGCATAAACAACGGTTACAACCCGGAGCCATTGCAGAGCAGGTTTCTGAAAAGTGAGCTTTGTCCCAGGCTACAACCCAGCCCAGTCACAGCCGAGTTGAGTCTTGGCCAGTTGGACATCCGACATCTGGTTCCAATAGTGGCAAGTTATTGGATTCATTATGTAACTGTGAGCCCAGTCCCACTGCAGGCCGTCAAACTGTTGTTTTTATTTGGTTTAACAATGTGAGAATGCACGATAGATTCAATTGCATGAGGAATGTCTATTTTATTTGAATGCTTGTTTAGAGGCTGCAAAGTTGTTGTTTATCAATGCTGAGTTGAGTATCTTCTTACATTGTGAGGGACTCTGAATAAAATGAAGCAGATCATTAAGCTCCTTTTGTGACGTTAGTTTTAAAGTATTTGTTTGTTGAAATTAGTTTTTTTTCCAAAGTTAATGGACCTTAAACTACGACCCTGTCTGTCCTGTAGCAGCAGTTTTCACTTCCCCTCCACCACAGTGATCCACCGGAATTCTGCCTGAAGGGTTGTTATGACATGCCTTCTTCACCTCTGTAATACTAAGGCCAAGGTCCAGAGCCTTGGGTTGAAATAAGCAATGTTCTTGTGCAAACTAACACTATATTTACGTGAATGTAAACAGGAAAGGTGGGAATGAGTCAAATCTCCACATATCTACACGTAAAAGTCAGAAAAGCTATGATTATGAAATGAGTAAGCTTTGTCAAAGAGGCCATGTTCATTTTATTGCTTGTCTCAGGGTTTTCAAGCTTTCTGATGCAACTTAAGGCAAGAAAAGATAAGCAGTTATCTCCTGTATTTAGTTACACACACAATAAAAACAAAAAACCTGTGCGATATAAAGTGTGGCCTGCGTGAGAGAAACACCACAGCACATCAATGCAATAATTAGGCTTGTCAACACCATCAATTCCCCTCCCTGGCATTTCTCCAGAAGGCATTCATAGAAATCTTTCTCACACAGGAGCTTTCACGTGGTGTTCCCTTTAGATACAAGAGAGTGACTTTAAAACTCACCTGTGACAAACTCGGCCGTCTTCTTGAAGTGGGTAAGTATGAGGTAGGATAATATGTAGAGGCATGTAAACAGGAGCACACAGATCTGCAGAGGAGACAGGAAGGAATTTGTTTTTTTTGCAAAGCTTGAGAACATGGAGATGGTGTTATTAGTTTTTCTTGTTTTAGCAGCAAGTCCCACGAAAAGACAAGCCGTCTTGTTCCATCGTGAACCACTGACAATCAACACACTTATTTAAGTGGACTCATGTTTTCTGACTGGTTTGACTATAATGTTCTGTTGTGTTTTGTAAAACATTCCCCAATTTTCCAATTCAAAGAGAGACAGCTGGACTGAATTCAAACAAAGAGTGAAATGAGTGGCAGACCAGCAGCAGAACACTAAGACGGATTAAGGGGGAGGGGGTTAATACCAGAGAGACAGATCGCCCCAATACTGCCCGTCGAGATCACTGTCTGACAGTTACACACAATCCAACAACAAATTTAGGTCAGACCTATATTCACTGAGCAATCTGTTGTCTGGGGGAGCTTTCAAGCTTTCACTACATAGACTACACAATCACTCGTGTGAAAATCATATAATATATAAAATGCCTGGAATAGGGACAAATATTATGTAAACATGGATGTAAAAAAATTGATAATTATAACGATGAATGCCACATTTTCCTTTTTTGTTGTTGTTGTTTTAAGACAGATTTTTGCTCCTGAGGGTTGTGGGTTTAAAATTGTTTGTATGTGGAAATTTAAACTAACTACATGTGTTTAGGCTGCTCCATCCCACTCATACCTCTTTGAGCAATGCAATACAAAGGCTAAACGTTCTCTCATGGTTGCTCCCTGATGAGGATGTGGTGTAAAAATTTAAAAATGTGCATGCTTGTAAGACAAGCCTTAGGATCCTTCTGTTCCCTTCAATACCACATGATGCGCATGTACCAAAATTGCATGTTCGAATTGATAAAAAGTGAATGTGAATCTGACAGGAATTCCCAATTTCAAAGCAACATTTCCACTTGTTCAAAATGTTGGTTCAAGACCCGCAAGGAACCTTGAAGTGGAAATGTTGCTGTGCTGGTGATGCTGCAATCGAATTCTTTGGGGGATACGCAAGTCTGTAATTAAACTGATGTCAATCCATTAAAAAGGGAAGATGCAGTTTTGCGCTGACGGATGGATGAACTGATGTTGATAAACCTCAAGCACCGATCCAACATTTCCACATGCCATCTTAGAGAGCACAGTATGTATATGCCCGTACCTAAGGTAACAAGAGCAACAAACACAGATAGGCTCTCTAGAGAATGACAGAAATGTGACGACATGCTCGGGGGTATAAAACCAGTTTCTTAAACCAATGTGTACTGAGCATCTTGAGTTCCTTATTAATGCCCCACATCAAACGGGTTCCGGCAAAGTGAATAAACTTATGTTTCTGTTTTATACATCTGGTTAAAATGTGTTTTTGACAGTGACTTGTAAACCAAGCTAATCCTGTAGTCAAACTGGACTTGAAGCCACCAAACAGGACTGCAGTTTGCCTCACATTGTCACATACACACAATTTTGTGTGACACATGAACAACATGGCAGGAGATTCTCTGGTGCAGACATGTTCATAACAGGTAAACCTCAGGAGCATTCAGGTGAGTGGTGGTGCCTGGGTAGAGCATACTGAAGGCAGGATATAGCATATACGTTCCACTAGGGAGATCACATGTACTTCTTTAATGCAGATCAACACCAGCGTCAGCCCATATCACCAGTAGTTTTCTACTTCTGCATCTTCTACGTGCATGGTACCTCATTCTGACCCTGAGAGATCTGTTTTTGTTTTTTAATGTTTCACATCTGTCATGTGTTAGAAACATTGTCACATGGGCTCACTCAGATATTATCTGGGTTTTGGGGGCTGGCAGGAGAAAGTCCGGAGATGGTCTGGAGCCACTGACCCGGACATTTGCGTTCTCGCATACAGCCCCTCGGGATAGTTTCAGCAGGATATCCAGAGTTCAGTGCATGTCTGAAAAGTGCTTTAATAGATATAACCATTTCCTCTTAGACATAACAGCTCCTCCGATGAGAGAACCACAGTGTTAACTGTGTGAGTAAAACTACTGGTAGCACACCAGCTGTATCATGCAAATAACAAAAGACTGTTCACAACAACTTATCAGCTCAGTGTGCAAAATTGTTCAATATTGCGGCACAGTTTGGCAAGGAGCTTGCAATGGTTTATCCAAGTGTAAAAGCAGGAAACAAAGGATGGGTATAGAGTGAGAAATGGATGAGGGGCAGAATAACCCTGTGTTAGTCACGTGCGGATTGGCAGTGTCAAAGAGCTGGCAGCACACGGCGGGCCACTGGGAGGAGAGTTTAAAGAGACTAAGCATCCAAAGGGGCAGCTTTGTGTGGAACACCAAGTCTCAGAGTAGACTTGGAGCAGTTTAAAATTCACAGAGGAACCTACACATCTTCAAGCTGCTTCAAGCAAAAACAACTATGGAGTTAAACTCTTTCCACTTCTCGTCTGACCTGGTAGTTCCTGAGAAAATTTCAGAAGGAGCATGAGGAAGATGGCAGTGGAACAGCACGTCCTTGCATAATGTCAAATGGACTCCCTCAGAGGGGGGCTGTTTCAGGGTCACCTCTTTACCAGCTGAACACATTCAGGCAAAGCATGTCTTTGTTTTAAGAGGCCAGATTAGGCAAACCCTAACCAATTCAGGATTTATTCAAGATTCAACTTCTAGTGCATGTGTTATCCATTCTATTTAATAGTTCAGTAATCTAAAATTAAAACAACTCAAATGCCAGTTCCTTTAGAATAGGAAATATATGACAATATATTTAGAATTTTCCTCCTCAAATTTCCTACAGAAAGTAATTCCTATAAACACACATTTAACATGGATTATTAATGTTTTAGTCTTTTATCAATGATGCAGAACATGCTGGGCGTTAGGGTTTTTCTGCTGAGCAAGATCTTATCGTGTCCTTTTATTCTGTAAACATTGATCCTTGTTGATCCCTCCGGGCTCAGGGTGGGGCTGTAGGTGTGTACGCCCGGCTCCAACGTTTATAATATCAGTTTTTAAAACCTGACACCAGTTACATTTGCCTCTTATCTCAGATGAGTTACAATGTCAATTAAAGAGAAGCCAATCTGACTCATAAAATGTTCCCATTGATTAGCTGGTTGGTCAGACAGTTGTTGGGCTCTATTTGGGTCACATAAATACTGCCTTTTTTGACCCCCAAAAAAACTTCTGTGCTTCAACAACATAAACTGTGTCCTGAAGAATATTATAATGTACATAAGTCTTTCTGTTGTCGGACAAAAAAACCCGAAATGAATCTAAAGTATCTATTCATCGGTTCTTGTGATGTGCTGAGCGTTTATCAATTCTATACCGTATGTAGCACTAGAGCTGGTATTTACACTGCAGCCACATATCAAGTCATTTTAAAATGAGATGAATGATGATGAGCTTTGCATTAATCCATTAATAACCGGAGATGCAGGGGCAGCTGACCAGCCTGAGGCAGCACTGTGACGAGATGGTAAGCAGGAGACCTGAGGCCTGCCAGTGGCTTAGGAAGGGGGTGTCGACTAATAGCATTAGGTCTTTAGGTGAAAGGGACAATGACAAATCAAGGGCATTAGAATAAATATGGGCACCTGATCGATCACGCAGTTTTGTTTTCAATTTATAATATTTACTTGCCATCCAAAGTGCCATTTACAACAACTTCCCGAAGACGTTGATATTATCCAGATTATGTCATTGAACCTTTTTGTCAATGTGGGCAGACTTAGGAGTCGATAATAACTTTTAGGTAGAAATATTTAACCTGATGTTTTTAAACCGAACGGAGAAAGACACTAACGGTGTTTGAGGAGCAAAAAAATCTTAAGGTGTCCCAGATCAAGGTATTTTTTTTCCACTTTCTTAAACATTGTAAGATTGGGCCTTTTTCCATATTTAGGGGACTGATATTTATGATTCTGTGCAATTTGTTGCAGATCCAAATAAAAATCCAGATGTAGTGCATTTTCATGGGGTTTCAAAAGGGGTCAATTGGGCCTTGGCGAGGATATGCGCTCGACTTAAGGCCTCTCAAGTTCTCCTTTGGCAGATAGTAATTAATCCATAATCTTGTGTTCTACAGCTGCACAGTTTGTGCTCATCTCCAACTAAAGTCCATGAAGAATCGGGGCTGAGCAAACCAGTCAAACCAGGACAAATTGATAATTCAACCACTGAGTCAAAAGCATGTAGCAGAACTGATGCCGTCAGTCATCGTCCCCTGTGGTACACTTTATCAGACATATCTGGTACAGTGGGAAAGGAACTGTCTGTGCAATCCACGCTGTACTGCCCAGGTGTAAAGGTCAGTCTCCATGTGTCCTGCTGTTAAGAGGACAGATCTCTGTGTCTGAAGTTCAGCTGAGCAGGAAATGGAGGAGTCACACAAAACAGAGACAAGAATGGCAGCTTTAACAGGTAAAAGATAAAATACTAACAGCTTGTTGGGTGAGAAAATGAAAAGCAGGATATCACTGCACAGCTACAGTGAGATCAGAGGCGGAGGGGGGGGATTGAGAAACAGTGGTTAGAAACACAATAGGAGGGCTGCAGATGCTGAGTAAGGGAGTTCCTGTGCCAAACCAGTGACCAGCCGCATCCGTGCAGCAGGAAACTTCAGCTAACTGCTACAAGAAGCTACCATATCCAAGATGTCACTTTAAACGTGTTACAGATCAAACTGAGCTGACTGAGCGTGTTGTTCCTGCTCGCAGTGATTAGAGAGGAGGGGGCTCGGTGGTTTGCGGCGACCCCTCATATGCATATTAACCGACGGGACCCCCTCACACCCCCCCTACACACACACACACACACCCTGTTAGCCCGTCTACTCACGATGGTCTCCCGGACACGGTTGTGGAAAAGTTGCTCCCGAACCGACACGTCGTCCGTTTCCATTCTCCGGAACCATGCCAGTATCCGCTCAGGCTCTACAAAGCACCGGGGCTGAAGTCGGTTAAGGAGTTAAAAGACGTGACATCTTCAGAAACGCCACGAGTGAGAGTTTCTGTCTCAGTGTGTGTGTGTGTGTGTGTGTGAGTGAGTGTGTGTGTGTGTCTGTGTCAGTCTGTGAGCGTGTAGCTGCATCACAGCCGAGGAGCCTCGACCCTCCTGCTATGAACCATGGTGGGAGGGGTAGTCAGGGGGAGGGGCTACGCGGAGGGGAGGGGCCTCAGAGCCACAGGTACATGCCAATATTTTTTATAATAAGCTTTATTTCATCCATACAAGTATGAGACAATAGACTGTGATGTTCAAAGAAGCATCACAACTAATCAGGAATAGAGGACACATAAAAAGTTCTCCGGTGGAAGTTTTGAGGTACTTTTATCATTGTCTTTTTATTTCATTAAAGCGACTTACACTAAGTGCATTCAACCATTAGGGTACAAACTCAGAACAACAAGAATCCAGAAAGTACAATTGTCTTCAAGAAAAGCTACTTAAGTGCACATTTTTTTTATTAACGTTTTTATCCAAGGTATAGTCAGAAAAGGTGTGTTTTTAGTCTGCAGTGAAAGAGGTGTAGACTTTCTATAGTCCTGTACTCATTGGGGAGCTCGTTCAACCATTTAGGAGCTAGGACAGCAAAGAGTCGTGAAGTTGTTATTGGCAGCTGCAGAGTGGAGTGGACGGGCTGGGGTTCAAGGTTTCACCCTGTCCTCGATGTAGACTGGACCCGATCCTTCGCTATCACAGAGTTTTCAAAGGTAATAGTCAGGTAGTGGGGAGTTTTTCCCTGGAAAGAAAAGTACTTCAGTCTTATCAAGGTGAATTTTCAGGTGGTGTGCGAACATCAATCAGACAGGCAGAGATTTGTGCTGCTACCTGTGTTTCATATTGGGGATAAGAGAGGATCAGTTGGGTGTCATCAGCATAGCTGTAGTAGGAAAAGCCATAGAATGACAGAGCCGAGAGCGCTGGTGTACAGAGAAAAGAGGAGGGGACCAAGGACGGCACCTTGAGGAGCCCCAGTAGTGAGACGACAAGGTTCAGACACAGATCCTCTCCAAGTTACGTGGTCAGTGCTGTCGTTGAGGTTGAATGAGAGCAGGGAGAGAGCAGAGTAACTGTCATAGCATGAAATTCAACAGACAGTGGGTTCAAATGTGTCAGCGGGTAGAGAGAAAAACTCCATTTGGGGGAGATGTGTTAACCTCTATATCTGTATAGATGTTGATTGATGAAGATAAGAAAAATCTTGGATTAAGTCAAAATAAAGTAAATAAATAAAGAGTATTGAAAAATTCCAATCATCCACATTATCTATATCACTTATCCTCAGAGAATCTGGAGCCAATCCCAGCTGACATTGGGGCGAGAGGTGTGGTAAACCCTGGACTGCTCACCAGCATAAATATAAAAAATGAAATAATTTATAACAGGTATTTTGGTAGTAGTTCTTTTTAAGAAGTGACTTCAAATATGGCACTGAATCTGCCTAATTTCCTGATGATACTTATTTTAAGCAGAAATGCTTAAAATAGTACTCTCACTTTCAAATAAATATTTTAAACTTTGCTGCCTTACCACCACTAATTTTCATAATGTTTTCCAATATATACTTTGTAATCATAATTTCACTTTGTGGGATTTTTCTCACCTATAGGAATCTATTATGAGGCTTTGGTTTTTGGCTCAAGGATCTTAATTTGCAACACATCCTTCTTTAGAAGGTGTTGAGAACAAACACTTACTCTCTGTAAAGCATTTACAATGTCTTTTATTTCTTAGAGAGATCCTAATAAAAGCTTTTACCCACTTTATCAGGTAGGATGATCAAGAGGCCTAAATGTTGAGGGTCATTGTGTGTTGAGTTTGAGAACGCTGCCTAGTTTCATTGTCATGATCCAAAGTCCAACTATTGCAACACACTATTGCAGCCTCAACTATACGGAAAGGACTGGAAAAGATTTATCGCATTAAGGATTTGAAATAATGGGCTCAGTAAGTTACCTAGTCTTTATTACACAGAACTAAATATATCTGAAATGTACTTAGAAGTAAACACTTTGAAGATGACTCCGGTGTAAATCTTTTTAAAGTGAGGATTGGCCTACAGTGGAAGCTTGGTGACATCGACATTTTCTAACCTTCTGTATAATGTGATTTGCGTAAAAACAACAGCCCGACCATGATTTAGATCAAACAATCAGTCAAGTTAAAATATCGCTGCCCATCATGAACTAAAATAAATCTCTTATATAATGTATTATTTAACCAGGGAAGTGGATCGCAGAGATTAAAAATCCCACTGCACGGGCCAAGTTACCAGCAGCCGGCAGATTAGAGGGGAAACATTGCACAACCTTGTACTGAAATCAGAAAGACTTGTATGAAAAGATGTGAACACATGAGATCAACGATGTGTGATGTTATGAAAGATGCTACATGAACAAAATAGAGATTTATAAGTTAGTATATAGCATAATAGATAAAGAGAATAAAGTATGTTTAAGGTAATAAATTGTAAAACAATGTCCCCTGTAATTCTGAACAAATTAAATATTATAGAAATTGACAGGTAGGTTGGTTTGTATATAAATATATATATTATTTAAATATGGAAGTATAAGACTAAACTTTTTTGTTGCTCCATTGCAGGTACTCGCCAAGGATGATTGAACCTCGCCTGAGCAGAGCCTGATTTGGGTGCAGGATGGGGAAGAGTGTAATGGTGGCCTATGCCCTGTGGGCTATAGGTGGGCCTTTGGGCCTTCACCATTTATACCTAAGAAGAGACAGCCATGCTCTGTTGTGGATTCTAACCCTGGGGGGCTTTGGCTTTGGCTGGGTCAGAGAGTTCACTCGTATCCCTGCTTACATCGGTGAGGCCAATCGAGATGCAGACAGAGGGAGAAAAAGACCCCCTGCCGTGGTCCCTCCCCCAAGCCCTGTCAGATTCGCTGGTCAGGTGTGCGTTGGGATCTACTTTGGCACCGTGGCTCTAATAGGACTCAACTCCCTCCATTTCTTCTACTTGATCGTCCTGCCTTTGAGTGTGGGTGCAGGGGTGCATCTGGTTTCTACTGTTGGCCAACAGTCCTCTGACCTCAAAAAAACTCTGACTACTTGTCTGGTAACTTCCTCGATATTCTATGGAAGCAGCTTGTCACCTTTGCCTATTAGTTTAGCTGCCAGTGTGACTGCTGCTCAGCACCGCCGATTCAAACCCCCGCGGACACAGCAGACACCAGAGGAACTAGGTGAGATCCCACAAATATAATAATTACCTCTGGTTTCCTTTTAGACATTGTACAGACTTCTTCTCCTTGGAATTCTAAGACCTACTAATATTGTTTTTCTGTATTATGCGCAGGGCCACGGCTCTACAAACTCGGCCTAGCTTGGCTGGCCTTCTCTGCCCCACTGGGTTACTGTATTTTCCACAACACCACAGCCACCCTGTACTATCTGTCCGACTGTGTGTCAGCACTGCTGGATATCTTCTGGTTTCTGCCTTGGCTCAGAGGCGCGCTGGAGTACGTTCTTTTAATGCCATATCGCATCTTGTGTGCTCTCACTGGAGGGGGGTACTACGAGGAGGCGTGGAGGAAGGTGCTGGAAATTCTACTCAAAGAGTACACAGAGGAAGAGAAGGAGGCACTGCACGTAAGCATCCATGCATCTCTGAAAAGGTTACAAAGTGATGAGTCAGGTTTGAGGTGTATACTTTGTGTCAGTGTGTGCATATTCTGTTGCTGTGGGATGATCATAATGTTTTAACCCGTTTTGTTGTAGGTATTGTCATTGGAGGCAGAGGCTACACTTGCAGAGATAACTCAAAGCTATAGGGAGCTGGTCAAGACGTGGCATCCAGACCACAACCCCAGCAGTGATGCAGAGGCGACGTTTATAAAGATCCAACAGGCTTATGAGGTTCTTCTCCGGCGCCACAAGCCCCGTCATCCCTTCAAATAGCTGCAAGAGGAGAAAAGGGATGTGAGACTGTGAGATAAATGAGATTGATTGGAAGTGAGATTTCGTTGTTTTAAATTGATCATTTTCTTAACATTACAGAGTGCTGTCATTATCACTTCCCCTGGTCTAGCAGCCTTTGAGCAGCTTGCTGAGTGGTTACTTGGTAGAGCTTGCTGCCACCTTGTGGCGCCATACCTGTAGTAACACCACAAACTCTTTCGTCTTAACAATTTGACTTGTGTTTTAATGTCTGCTTTCCTGCAATTAAAAGCTGAACCACCACAGGCACACATGCACATCTTTAATTCAGATTGTGACTAATAAAACGAACAAGTGAAAGGTGTAATAGCTTTGTAATAAATGTATGTTTGTTGCCATATAGAAGGAGACATTTTAAAAATTCCCCTCCTCTCTATTTTTCCACTAGCATATCCGGAAGAGGCCTTGATCACAAACAGTGTCTGAATCATTTGTCGGAGGTTATTGAGTTTATATTCCATCATCTCTCCAAGTAGACACCCAGCCTGGTTCCCCGCGGAGTTCACCAGTCGATCTAATGACGTCAATTTCCCCCCACATCCCTCGGTTAGTTTGCCACCTGCAGCCACAGCGCTGACATGCATCGATGCGTTCGATGATCGCTGGATCCAGAGCTCTGTTGTACCATTGTTGGGTCTGTATCCCAGCATGGGCCCGGAAGTTGTTTGGGATTCCCAGGTAAAGAAAAAAAGAAAAAAAAATCCGGGAGATGCTGTCGTCGCCTGGGAAAACAAACAGCCACCCAGACAGTTGGAAACAGGGGGAAACCGCGATCGGTCGCCAGGTAAGGAGGAGGCCGGTGGACGTCGCCGCGGCTGCCGGTAAGACCGATCCGTCGGGTTAGATGTGGGAGAGCGGCATGTTTGTGAGGAGTCGGTCGGGGTGAATGCCAATTGTCGTGTGGTCGGGTGCCATAGCAACGGCTCATGAGAAACACGGTAAAAGGCGCAGGCCGGTTTTTGACGCTGCGGGACTGACAGCGGCGTTTCCCCGCACACGCAGCGGCAACTCCGGGCAACATGCCACCGCCGCCGATCGGTGCCGGAGCGGAGCGCGTCCCCCGAGCCGACGACACAAGGAGGCGCGGATCACACCGAGAAACATGATAGTTGGTGCGGGGTGATGCATTTGTGTGTGTGTGTGTGTGTGTGTGTCATCCACCTCGGGCAGAGAGGGCTGTCATGCAACAGGGTCGCTGCTCCATCTATGTCTTTATATGTTGTTGTTTTTTGCTCTGGTGAGACTGGCGCGTCTCTCGGCTGCAGCAGCGCCTGTTGCTCCCCGTGCGCGGCCAATGCCTGGATCTTCATCTCCCCGTGTCTCCGCCTCCTCCACAGTCTGCTCCGTCCACTGCTGTCATCCATTTGTGCAGAAAGGTGCAGCAGCGCCCGGCTGGATCCCCCCCACTGTCCTTTTAGACAACATGGGATTAAATAAAGCCTCACACATCACACAACACGCAACATGTCTGGATGTCACAACTCAGCGCAGCAGGTGTAGTCTACACACCTCACTTTGTTGTCTGCTGTGGAACAATCATGTTGTGGGCAGCCTATGGCTGGGCAATACAGCAATATCAATTAATAACAAAATAACCATGATAATAAAAATAGTAATAACTTTAATTATAACGTTTTTTAATACAAACAACACGTGCTTTACAGCAGGTAAAATATCCAATTTAATAACATGAGGATGTAGTTAAGTAAAATAAACCTCAGGTAAAACAGCAATAAAACGTCATGTGATAAAAGCCTTTTTTATTAAAAAAATATTTTAAAAGAGTAATTAAAATACTTTAATTAATCAATAGCAATATAACAAAAGTCCAGTATATATAATTTGCTCATGCATTGTGGATTCACAGTGAGGGGACACATCACAACATTTTTGTTTTAGATTTGCAATTACGTGTCATTCTCTGCTCTCTGAGAAGAATTTAAAACCAGAACCTTCACTTATCGATATCAACAGAACATGTACATCCCTGTGTCAATGCAATATATATTATAATGTTTTTATTATAAAATGTCTGTGGAGATTCTCTGTCATCCAGGTCATGGTATATTCAAGTGCTAAAGCCACATAAACTCAACCAAGTCCAGAAGATGTTTCTTTAGCACTTAGGCATAAATAATAACATACATTTCAATATAGGACTAGATGGTGAATATCTTATTATACTAATATAGTATAATAAGATATATAATACACATTGCATGGACAGATCGGATGGGAAACATAACAGGAATACTTAATAAATGCTAAAACTTAAAAAATACCAAGACAATTCACTTTTAAAGGTGATTCTTTGTGAAGCCATGCATGTATATTGATGGACAATATGGGGAAGACAATAAAGCTAGAAAATAATCTGAAGATAAAAAATGTAATTTCAGTCGATATCGTAAAATATCACAAGCATTTGTCACATCATCGTGATTTTGAATGATAAAGACATACTTTTCCTTTTAAACTCTTCTTTATGGGCAGAAAATGCAAAACATAAGCAGCATATCAATATATAGATGTAGAATCTCGTTAAATTGCCAATGATGAAGATGATATGCTTGAATTTGTTTTATTGCCCAGACCAACAGGTGTATTTATTAATAGATCACATCAGAAAACTGCACTCCTGATTTTTCACACACACAAATTCACCTTGGTTGGTGTAATATTCTATAAAAAGATTTCTGATAGCTGAGTATTTTTAAACTGTATATAGCAATATTATTTAGTTAACTTATCTACCCTATGTTAATGTCTAAGGGATTTGAATATTAAATATTGATACTGATGAATATTGTTTTGCTGAGATGTCATCACATCTTATATTAAAGGTGTAGTTTTGTGGTGGTTGTGTGGCACTGAATTGCTGTATAGCGTCAAGTGTTCCAGCTATTTTGTCCACCCCCCTCAAGTTGTAACTCCTCCTTCAACACTCATTACCTCTCTTTAAATGTGGAGCTTCTCATATTCATGTGCAGAAGAGTCTGGTCCAGAGATAGCAGGGCCCAATCCAAGTTCAATCCTCAATTAGAAGCGAACTTATTCTTAGACACTTGGAACTGAGAGAGGGTCAAGCTATCTGTGTCCGAGCCTTATTCCTGGACAGCTGCTAAATATGTTTCATATGGTTAGTATCAAAGACATGACATGTATAATTGTTTTGTTTTAACATTTATGATTATGGGGGATGAGAAATATTTACTAACTTTATTTAAAAATGTATTCCTGCAGGCATCTGGTGAGAGAATGAATGCTGAGGACTGCAATGGGAGCTCATTCGCACAGGGTAAGTTTATGTATAAGCCACTATAAGTTTGTGTAGTGTCTAGACCTAATGTTTACCTTGATTACATGAGCATGTTTTTGTGTTTCAGGTAATGGAGGTGAGTCGTCAATGGAACAGGATTTTTATGGCGCACTGCAGGGCCCTCCAGCGAAATCTCCAACCAGTCAGCAGTCCTCGCCACACCGCTCCCTCAGCGGTCAGTTCTCATTCCTTCGTTGCATCACGGCCGCGCTGAATTCTTCATTAAAATTAAACATGAAAACAATGGTGTTTGTTTTCTGCTCATCCTCTCTCCTCACAGCAAACTCCATCAAGGTTGAGCTGTGCAGTGAGGATGAGTCACCGGATGCTCCACAGCCGGAGAACAGAGAGGCTGTGAGGGTTTGTAGCGGTGGGGATGACAGAGGGGACCCCATGGAGGAAGGGAACGCAGAGTTCGCCGGAGCTGGAAGAGACAGGGCGAACATTTACGGCGAGATGGCCAGTCCCAATGCTGCCTCACCAGGACCTATCCGGCTCCCCAATGGGAAGCTCCAATGTGAGGTTTGTGGGATGATCTGCATCGGACCCAATGTGCTGATGGTGCACAAGCGTAGCCACACAGGTGAGGAAAAAGCTGGGCAATACATAAAATGAATGAAATACATTATTTATCTGAATATTGATAGATATAGGCAATACTTTAAATTACTTACCTCTTAACTTTAAGGCTTTACAAATGTGTTTGTAGGCGAGAGGCCGTTCCAGTGTAACCAGTGTGGGGCCTCCTTTACCCAGAAGGGGAACTTACTGCGTCACATCAAGCTGCATTCAGGAGAGAAGCCTTTCAAATGTCACACGTGTAACTATGCTTGTCGCCGGAGAGATGCTCTGGCTGGACATCTGCGCACACACACAGGTAAACCCAAGACTTATCTGCAGTCACAAAGAACCTGATGTATTCCCAGAAGAGATTTTGAATCACTCACTTATTGAACCTGGTGGATGCAGTTGTTCCATAATAATATCATCCCTTGTTATATTGATGTAAAACGTGTGAAACACTGGTAACAGGTTGAAGAGGGGATTCATAAAAAACAGTCCAATTCGCTCTTCTCTGAAGCTCAGGGGAAATGGGGCTTCTTTACCAGACTGTTCTTTACTGCTGTAAAAATATGACATTTAGGTTGTGTGGCAGGAAATCCTGTTTTGTTCAATAGGTGTTCACATATTGCATTAGTACAGTTGGTCTCGGTGGATCTCATCAGGTCACACAGGTTCATTTTCGAAGAAAAGAGACTTGCAAACTGGATTTCGGCGAATTGACGTCAGTTTCTCCGACAGCTAACTTAGATGGAACGTTGCGGTGAAGAGTTAGGCGTGTCTCTGTCGTCACTGGTGAGAAGCAGTCAACGATGTCAGGAATTCTAAATCATCGGGGAAGTCCAATCTTTCAAACTTAGCCGATAATAAGTTATTTTATGAGGGGAAAAAAAGATTAAAGTTGAAAAAAAACAAATATGAAACTTTACAAACAGTATTTAGATCAGAATTTGCTTATATGCAATGATAATAACCAATATCTAGGGTCCAATGTCGTCCCTTTTATCTCACTTGGAAGAAATCCTTGCACTTTGTTCTTTGTATTGCAGTCTCGTCTCCAACGGTGGGGAAACCCTTCAAGTGCAACTTCTGTAGCCGCAGCTACAAACAACAAAGCACACTGGAGGAACATCTAGAGCGCTGCCATAGTTACCTGAGGAGTCTGGACCACCAGACGTCCATCAACACACAGACTGCACAAGGTAACACCTCACACTGACCTGAATCCCAATGACACATAAACACAATATACCTGCTGCAAGTATAAGTAATGATTTAGTTTGAATACTAATGTTGGTGGGTTTTTCTGTTTGCAGGTGAAGAGTCAGTCAATATGGAGATTATCACTAAACCTGGGCTCCAGCCACCCAGTGAAAAAATCCAGTTTGTAGATAGACTGGCCATTAGCATCACCAAACGCAAGAGGTCAACACCACAGAAGTTTTTAGGTGGGTAAATTACTTCTCAATAAAATGTTTTATTTTTAAAGGAATTTAAAAACCAAACACCCTTTTCTTTTATTGTGTTTCGATTATATTGTAATAATTATGTATATTCAGCTTGATCAATTACTTTTAAAGGACATAATTAATCATATCTTGGTCAAGATGCTTGTCAATGTCAAGAGACTGAAGTCATGTTGCAGCATGACAGTCTTCAGAAGTGGTACCACTCGGAGGCAACAGGACTTGCTTGTGATTCTAAGAATGTGCAGAGACACCCAGAGGAGATTCTATCTCATTGTTGATGTTCTTTTCATAGGTGAAAAGCACATGCACCTTGACATACCTGAAGCACCTTATGAATTGTCCTCTGGCTCCGAGAAAGACGGGGACCTCACAAGCTCTCAGCCTGCCGGGCTGGCTGGCTCACGCCTCCAGGGCGCCAGGGCTAAAGGTGACAACCACGAGTCGCCTACTCTGTCTCAGCTCCATCCTGCCTTTCTGTCGGAGCTCCGCACAGTTATGGGCTCCATCAACAGCAACGTGACTCCTCAGGGCCCCCGAGCCCATGGTGGAGGTGGCCTGGCCTCGATGTTTCTCGGACTGCCTGGCCGGGAGGCAGGCGAAGGCCGTGTGGACAAACCCTCAGCGCACAGCCATACCACCTCACCCAATGGCTGCCCCGACTCTACAGACACAGAGAGCACAGCAGAGGAGCAGAGCACAAGGGCCACAGCCCCAACAAGTACCTCCAACAACCACCACCTCCACCACCAAACCCCAGCACTGCCCCGCAGCCATCCCACTTCCAGCCCCAGCCAGGCCAAATACTTGGACCCAGAGTGGGAGAGAGCATGTCCTCTGCCCCCACCCGTAGTGAAGAGGAGCGCTGGCTCAACCCTTTCTTCCAGGGAGACTGTGCAGGTGTTAGACAGGGACGGCAGGCCTGTGCGCTCCTTCCACTGCCAGCACTGCCGCATCCTCTTCCTGGACCATGTCATGTTCACCATCCACATGGGCTGTCACGGCTTCCGTCAGCCCTTCGAGTGCAACATCTGCGGCCACCTCAGCCAGGACCGCTACGAGTTCTCGTCTCACATCAGCCGCGGGGAGCACCAGGTGGGCTGAGGGGAAGGGGGCTCGTGTGGCGGGTGCAGGGCAGAGAGGCTGCTACTGCTTTTCTAAAGTTGTGGGCTCACGTTTGTTCTGCACCAGATCAGTTGCTTTAAATCCAGAGTGTGAGTCAAAAAAAAAGTTTTATATTGTGAGAGTATTTATGAATCTAGAAAGTAGACGCAAGTGACGAATCTTTTCAGCGCACCATTTAGAGTTTAGCGGGGGCTAATGACATGCTACGATTGATTGCACTCCCATCTCCAATCATCCGGCAAAGCTACTGGTTTTGCTTCTAAAGTGCCTTCTTGGGGGATTTCCTCTTAACGACAAAAAAACTGGGGTGGTGGGACAGGTGCTCTTAAATTTTGACTAGCCATCTTTTCCTAAGTGATTTAGCTAGCACTTTTCAGAGGTCACGCACAGAGGCATTTAAGAAAAGCATGTGTAGATTCCAAGAATTATATTTGGTAAGCACCAGGAGCTTTGTATTTCTGGTCGAGGAGGGTGTTTGGTCTCGGGTGTCAGGAAAGCTTTATATGCACTGAAGAGCTTTGTGCTTCTGGGTTGGGGAGGAGCGTTTGTCACGGACGAAGCACAGGACAGGATTGCCTTAACTCCTACACTAGTACGCTGCTGTAGGAATACATATTGTTTACAACTCGGTTTTAACGGTGGGTGAAGTCACCTCAGAAGGGAGGATAGTGTACAGCTGCACAGTGAGAAGACTATCAGGGCAAAAGGAAAAAGACAAGGGGACGTAAAACTTGAAAATCTTCACCTGCAGGGTGAAAAGAGGCGTTCAGGGCTCAGATGTAAAATAGGTGTTTTTTCGGATGTTAAAGCGAGCCTCGGAAAACTGGTGCAGATCAGACCATGAGCCATGTGGTGTACAGCCTGACTGAGACGGCCTGGGGTGCTATACCTACACAGGTTTGCACTTTTAGGTTCCCTGCTTATATATGAGCATCTTCGCCGAAGCACTTTTGACGGCTTTACAATTTGTTTTGTTCCGTGATTGTTTCTACTGCACTGAGAAATCGCATCACACTCACAAAAACTGACCACGTCATTTGCAACGCCGGTGTGTTTTTAACGGAGCTGGCCTTCTACAGAGTCCCACGACATTGCACTGGTTCCGTGAGCTCTCCATCCCGAGTTTGCTGCAATGTGAGACTAATAAATCTAATCATTTCTAACTAGAAGAATTCTTTTTGTGGTTTTGCTCTGAGCGGTTGAGGCCGAAAGGTTCCAAAACAATCTCCACCATGTAAGTGATTTAGCAAATGATTTAAAAATGAATGAACAAATCAGTTTGGATCTGTTGAGTTATCACTTGTGATTATCTATTTAGTGTTGTTTGTTTTAGCCTTGTTGTATTTAATCAGCTATATTCCAAATCTTATCCAGCATATTCCTCAAGTCCATGAAATGTTACCTCCTGCTTCTTTATAGCACCTGAATACCTTATTGCTACAGTATGGTGAGTTATCTGATAATGTTAATATTGGAAACACGAATGAGACCAAACTCAGTATTCTTACTTGTTGTTGTGGGGTTTGCTGCTTCATAGTTTAACTTGATTTTGTTTTAATCGCAGGCAAAGATGTACTTGAAAGTGATGAAGAAAAAAAGAAATCTAAAACTGCACTTGGTTTGATAAGTAGAGACGTGTGTGTGAATGGAATATAGCATGTGTGCTTGTCACCTTTTCTGCTTTTACCTGAACCGTGAATTATTTTTGAAATGTGAAGTAATTTCAAGAAGTGAAAATGAGGCATGGGTTTCTGTCTCCTCGTGTGGACTTTTCAATGTTCTATGATATTTTGTGAATGATGTTACATGACAAAACACTTTACCTCAAAGTTAAAGATGTACAACTGCCTCATTATTTAGTCATGTTCCTTTCTGAGATGTTCTTGCGTGCCCCTCGATATTCTCAAAACTTTTTACTGTCAATAAAGTTACGTTTATTGTAAGACAGATTTTCTCTAGTTTGACTATGATGACATCCACATATTGTTTTGCCTTTTGTCACTTACAATCCAAATAAAAAACACACTAGATATTTATGTTTATAAATTTACAACAATTTGGAAATATTACATCATACGGGTATGTTCAGACACAATTCATTTAACTGTGCTATAATATAAAGAAACTGCACTAAAGTGGACCATTTAAAATAAACATAAAACATATCACAATTATAAATAAAACTTCATGTTTTATTTAAATCCATAAGCCAAGAATGGCTAACACATTCGTTTTCTTCCTGTTTCCATCTTTGAATATTTTTTTATTCTTAAAGTAAAAAATTCCCAGTTTCAAATGAGAGTCACATATTGTACCTTGTAAATGTCAGTTGAAAAACAATTAAAACAGTATATACTGTTTACACAGAACAGGGTTTCAATGAAATGACAATGGTAATTCAAAGTTTTGTCGATAATGAGATATTTGTGTGTTGTGTATTCCTTCCGAAAAGAGCGCTTGCCCTGAATGCGGTTAATGCGAATGCAGACTATTTCTGCGCGACCTTTCGGCTTGTGCACGTGACATACATTTGTTTTTGCCTGTTTCAGGTTAGTTTGACCTTTTTTTTTCCGTCTGCAGTGGAAAATGTGTTTTTGTAGCTCCTACATACAGGAGGAGTGCAGGTGAATGTCACAAGGTACACAAATAAACCCAAATCCTGCAGTGACGATGAAGAGATCAGCAGCAAGATTCCCCGACTGTTAACAAGTTGAATACAGAGCCTTCTTTCTCACTCTCACATAAAGTGACCATATGGTGAAGGAGGCATGGTGCACTAGAGAGGAGTTGTGTTATGTGTTTTGATTTCAAATAGATCAGGTCTTTGTGACTCCACCAGTAGATTTGCGGCCTTAAAGTCGATATCTTGTGAAAACGCAAATGATCGTCCACACCCATCGTGCACAGCCTCTGTTTCGGTTCACCGTTTCGTCAGTCGGGCTGTCGATGCTATCAAAAGAACCAAATTTTCTTTTCCCCTTGTGAGAATATAATCTGCTTCCAATCCCTGCTTGAATATGCTGGGTTGCTAAAGGGAATTGACAGTACGGTGTATTGCCTCGTGCCCGTCTTCAACAGGAAGCTTCCAGAAGACACAAGCTCCTATTTGTCTGTTTTTACACGTTTTATCCGTTTTGCTTCACATCTCTCATGTGACTCTTTCCCAACCGTGTGTGTTATTTTTGGATACATTTTCTAAAATCCCACTGATCACACTGAACAATATGTTATGATTAGTGTTGGTGCAATCAAATGTAAAGAAACAACTACTTTCAAAAGCTTTCCAGCGTTCATGTGGGAAGGTCAGACATCACAGATATAATGAGATGGATAAAGCAATTATTTTGTATAAAGGGCTCAACTAGTCAACATTACCACAAAATCATCATAATTTGTTTTAAAGGACATCACCAGATAAGGCAAAAAAAATGCTTAGACATTCAACTAATTTTAATAAACTGATTATGATTATGATTATGATTACAAAACGATAGCATTATCAAAATAAAGAAAGTAAAAATAAATACTAGAAGCTGGCTTCTATCTATCATATGAGAAAACCTAAAGAAAACCAATGATATCAATTGGCAGTAACATGAAAACAGTGTGTATTTTCCTTTGAATAATAGGAAGCAGCCGTTGACCCAGTGTGACATCAGGTGTCTCTTCAGATAAGATGTTCCACAACCAACACAGGAGCAGGTGGATTTCATTTTACTCACGATCATCACAGTTGCATACAAAAGTCCCAAATGACGAATTCTGCCGCTTTTTTAAGGGGAAAATAAGTAAATATAAAAAACTGTAGCAAACACATGAGAGATGAACCTTTCTTAAAATGTAAGTTCACTGGAAACATTTTACCAACGGTAGAATGTGTAAAAGGTTGGGCTGGCCTTTGGCTCATAAAACCTGTTTTAACAACTTAGACTCTTTCTTTTGGAATTTTCACCATGTCTCCCTTCACATCACCTAAAGTTCAGAGATATTTTTAGGCTGTTTTCCACACAGAGCATGTTTCAGATCCACCCACAGATACATGTATGTCAGTGATGTTCAAGTCCAAATTGTTAAAATTATCTTTCAATCTCATGTACTCTCTGACTGATGGTATTTAACACAAACTATCATTGGATAACAAAGTGACAGACAATTGTACACAAGTTTGTTTCGCTGAGACGTGTTTCCCCCTAACCATCATGTGGGTGAAGGGAAACTCCATCTAGAATGTCGAACATGCTTCAACGTGACACCTGTGCATATGTTACTGTACCAGTGGAGTTTATTTGAGCGCACCTAGCAAGTAAAAACTGTTCCACTTAGTCATCTGCCAACCCACCTACCCACCACTATGCCGGGTGGGTGAAGTGTTTGAGTCCATGAAGCACTTTACTAGTCTCAGGAAGAAACAGTGTTGAAGCCAAAATTACCTCTTCTTCAGACGTAATAACATCGGAGGACATTGAGGCTAAAAACTTGGTGTAAATGAAATCGTTTTGAGTCCAATATGAATGTCGGGGACACTTGGATGACACCACCCGAGCTGTAGGGAGGCATGTTGTGTTTCTATCTGATGTTTTATTACGTCTGAAGAAAAGAGGTCCCATTTACTTCAATTTATTGGATTTGGTTGCAATGCTGTTTACCCCTGAAAATTCTAAACTGTTCTGTGGACTCAAACAGAACTCCTCCCCCCCGCCCCACCCCCCCCTCCATCGGCAACGTGGTATGTAGATAATCAGTGAATTTTCATTTTTCGGTGAACTATCCCTTTGACCCCCTTCACTCTTATGACACTTTTTCTAATTGGAATAAGTTAAGCCACCTTTTACCAACCTCAAAGTCATTATTCCTAAGATAAGTGTATATTTTATTATAAACAAGTCTTTTATTAGATTGTAGCTGTGTTTACAAACTATTTAGTTTTGTTTGAATTATAAATGGATAATGTAATTTGACTCTATCGCCACTAGATGTCAGCCTTACAGCACTGCTCATTGATACTGTTCGTGTTCGTGCTCTCAGCAGTGTTTTAAATCAGCACTATTGAACCTCAGTGATGACCTATGATCACACAGTGGTAGTATAATAATAATAATAATAATAGTAATAATAATAATATATTATAGCATTTATATAGCTCCTTTCACCGGACCCAAGGATGCTTATAATCCTTATTCTTATAATAATAATAATAACCTGCAGTGATTACCACACAAGGCTTGATACAGAATTACAGAGCGTAAACCAGCTATGCTTAGTCCTAAACACTACAATGAGTGCTTTTTTTATTTATCCATTTACTAAGTTAAGTGCAGTAAACTGGAGGGAAAAATACGAAATAGCAACACAATTTGCTGTGACGACACTTTGCCTTTAAAAACCACAGTTGTCCTCGGTGCATTTGTGAAGTTTTTGAAGGTTCTTGACAGGTGCATTGTTGTCTGTAATCCCAGACTGACCTCATGATGTTTAGATCAGGGCTCAGTAGTTACTATTCTATCCGCTGCAAGCCTCCATCTTCCTCTTGTCGCTGGGGATTGTTCTTTGGAGCCGGAGCTGTGTGTTTTGGGGCCAGTGTCATACCGAGGGATGAATTTGGAAACGATAAGATGGCTCTCTGCTGGAAACTGAAATTTATAGTGATTTTCAGCAGTCATGTTTGATATCTGTTTAAAAAACTTAAAATTATTCATCAAGAGGAATAAAAGATATTAATGTCAGGACATGGATTTACTGTCCTTATTGTTTCTTTTCCAGGATCTCAGAGGACCATGCCAGAAGCTGAATCCTGAGTAAGAAGACAGGGGACAGAAGTTCACAATTATCGATGCAGGATGACCCCGAAAACAAAAATCGGCCCCGGATTATTAAACCTGGACTAACGCATAGGCTCCTGACTTTCTTTCCAAAAAAAACACATCTCTTCATAATCTAGCTCATTAATTTTCATCCCCAAAAAATTAAATCAAGCCATAATAAAACTAACTAGTTCATGATTAATGGTGTAAACTCTCTGGCAGCCATTTGTCTTTCAGATGGTCCGGATGCCAGAAAACGTCACGACCGTCGGCCAAGCAAAACAAAGTTGTCCTCACATGTTTGCAGTTCAGAGAAGCTGTTCACTGCAGCTGTTCCCTGAAGGCATGCGATATTAGTTAATGCACTTAATGAGTCATTTCAAGTATTCATAAAAAGTGTTTATTATTTGGTATCTTGAGTTTTAACGACGCATTCAGGTGCTGCATTTAATCTTTCACTGTTCTCCTTTGCAAGACAGTGTTCAATTACTGATTGTCCCAGCGTCCTATGTGATGGCAAGCACAGGTCAATTTAAAATATTTAACTTTGCATTTTTTCACATTGCCAACCACATTGAGTCATTAGTGGCACTAAATTAAGCATGGTTGTACATAAAGTCACTGCACTTGTGGCTGATACACTCTCGCTGTGTGTATTACAGACCTAATGTGATAGGAGAAGGTTTTTTTAAGGAAGCAAAATGTATTGAAAAGCTGCTGGCACCGTTTTTTCAGATAGCTGTCTCTGGAAATGATTAGAAAGCTCGGGTTAGTGTATTACATAGAGTCAAGGGTGGGTGGGCGCAGTATTGCATGTGTGTGTCTGTGTTAGAATGAGTGGGACACAGAGAGAGAAAATGTGTGTTTGTGTGTGTGTGTGTGTGTGTGTGTGTGTGTGTGTATGAGTGCGTGTTTTGAGAGAGGGAGACAGGGGAGGTTCTGTTATGCAAGCAGTTCCCAGTATGCATGTAGATTGGATATGTGTGGCTCCTGTGGTTGGCTGTCCTCTGTGTCACTGCCTTTAAAAAACAGTTGCCAAGAGAAATGTCTTCTTTACAGGCTTCGGCTGCCAGATGCTGCGGATAATGGATGGAACTGCAGCGGGGGAAAGATGGAGAGGTGTGTGTGCAGCCAGCCACACAGACATGCAGGAGAGCACAAACACACACATATTAGTTCACACAAACATGCACTTTTGCACACTTTGTGGGCAGGGATTCCCATAATGATGAAGTATGGTGTGAATAATTCTTCACTGCTGTAGAGCTGACACACACACATACACACACTCACACACACACACACACTCACACAGGAAGAATTAGGCCTAGTAACTCATGTCACATTAAGTCGACGTGAATGAGCACACAGGTCGGGCCTGCTTACAGATTCCAGAGGTGCTACATTTGCGGACGTGTGCAGGACACGATAGAGGAGGTGTAGGTCGGTACAATGTGAACCAACACGCAGGGCGCCAGTGTGTGACTGCGATGGTGTGTCTGCGAGCGGGACAGTCAGTGACACAAGAATGTGTCACAGCCACTCAGCTCCTAAACTGCAGCAAATAAACATTCCTCTGCTGCTGTGTCAGTGCTGAGCCTTCGCCCACTGTCGCTGTAAAACACAGCTCGTAATTAAAACCAAAAACCGAGTGTTTTTCCTTTTGTTTCCAGCAGGATTTGGAGATAATGGCCCCCGTGCCTTCAGGAAATTCTCAGCGCTGTTCATTTACTCAGAGCTGCCTCGGTGTGGCCCAGATAATGTCAACGTGGGCCAACCGCAAAGACAATGATCGGATTCATCTTTATTGATGAAGCCAAAATACAGATGGAATCTTTTTCATGGAGCTTCAGGTCAAAGCGAGATCTTTTTGAGGATTACTTTTGCGTTCCCTCACAATATGTTTTGCTTTGTCTTGCAATACTTTACCTCACCTCTGAATTATTTTGTGTTACCTCCCAATACCTTGCGTAACCTTGTTATACTTTTGCCTTAACTTGAAAAACTTTTAATTAACCATTTAGGAGAGGCAGTTGACTAGTGGCAGAAACTTGGACTATGGGCAGAAAAGGTCTCTGGTTCGACTCCACGGAGTAACAACAAAAGACGAACCTGGATTGATCTGTCCAAAAAAAAATCCAAGAGGATTCTCCCTACCCTGTCTAGTGCCCTTAAGCAAGGCACCTTACTCCTTACTCCCCCAACATCTGCTCCCCGGGCGCCGTACATGGCTGCCCACTGTTCTGTGTGTCCTGCACCAGATGGGTTAAAAGCAGAGGATAAATTTCCCGAAATTGCATGAGTATGTCTATGCATGTGTTTGGGATAAATAAATGTATCTTAGTCTTAATGTATCTTAATGTATCTTAATCTTGTATTAACCTCTCAATACTTTCACGTATACAAGTGTTTAGTCACCTGCATCCGTGCAAGTGTCCTGACTACTGTAACTGGCTCTGAATGAATCAAACAGAATCCTGCATATCTATGTACTGTGTTCTTTTGGATATCAGAATACTTAATATTTCAAAGATCAGCACAAATGGTCCGCACATAGCTCAGAGGAATAAAAGTCAAGTATCGGGAGGTAACGCAGAAGTATAAGAAGGTAGCACAAAAGTATCACTAGAGAATACATAGCAAATCGCGAGGGAACACAAAAGTTATCCTAAAGAAAGTCCTTCCTCTTATGCTTCGGGGGGACTCCGTACATTTCAGTACAATTTGAAAACGTCATAGTCTCAAATCCAGTGTTTCTAGACAGTTTCACAAGATGTATTTGGATGAGGAGTCTTGTTAACGTTCAGCGCAGCCAGACACATATTGCTGCAATTCATCGCTGACTCGTCTGTTTGAGTTGGATAAATGCAGGCTTCATCCCCGCTGACAGGTGCAATTACGCAGAGGCTTAAGTTGTGTCACATAAATTCCATCAGTTTGTGTTCATATTTCATTCGGATCTCAGGCCTGAGACGTCGACGTTGCAGCACCCATGCATTGTCAGATGTCTGTAAACATATTCCACTGTTGGTTGTTGCTTGCCTGAAGTCTCTCCCTGTCATTACAGCTCTGTTTACAGGAGGACTTACAATGTTTGCTAGCATAGGATCTCCCCTGGAATATACAGCGGTTTGAAGTCGCGCTCTGACGCACAGTTTTCCAGCTGAAACACTTAATCCCAGTGGAGCCCAGTTTGACATGTCACTGTGTGTTTGTTGTCACTTGTCTGGTCGGCCCAGGTTAATCATTCACAGATGTGCGATTGCCGAGTTCCAGCATCTTGTTGGATGTTGGTTCTCACCGAATGTTTGTGTCGCACACCAGCAGATTTTATTATTTGTCGTTTAACAATTGTATATCTAGTATTTATTGATTGATTTTATTAGTGTGTTGGTTTTGTTGCGTGCTTTTTGTTTGTAATGGACCGTGCTTTATGTTAACTTCCTCCCGGAGCAGTCACACTAATGTCGATGACGCGCACCTTTATCTGTGAACTAACAGGGAGGATGGAAGGACAAACAACAGATGCAGATTGCAGAGAGAGATGGAGGAGAGGAGGAAAAGGATGTGAGAGAGACACAGAGGCGGGGACGCGGCGTATTATAAATATAATAATAAACTGCATCGTCAGATCTGCTCAAAATTGTTCACCCTTATAAATATCAGTCCCCAAATATTTTTTTCAACAAGATCCATTGATTATTCTGAGAAATCAACAAAAATGTCCCAAAAAATTCCCTTTCTTTATGAAAGGGATAAAAAAAAATCCTGTATCTTCCCCCTCAGCTGGATTCCTGAACAATGGGTTCTCCCATCACCCAATCCGCTCCCTTCCACCAAGTTTACTGGTTTTGCATATTGTAGCTTTTGCATAATCCTGATAACTAGCAACCAAATGCAGATGATTACATAACCTCCTTGGCTGCCGGGCGGATGTGAAGATGTGGAGGGATTTGATGCTGTTTGACGAGCAGCCTCAGAGTCGGGGCTTTCCTCCGGCTCTCAGCCTTTCAGGAGGAGCAGATGGAGGATGGTTCTCCACAGAGACGACAGACTGTGACTTTTGCCCTGCTGTGATCCCAGTTGGAGAATCGACAAGTGGCATTTACTGAATGGAGCCACTGAAGGAATTCAGGGCTGTGTTGGGATCAGACTGTTGCAATGAGAGTCATAAAGTGAATTATAAAAGCATTAACCCACCCAATGCGTTTCCCACTTTACTTCGGTGTCATTACACAGGTGGAGCGCAGTTGGACAGTTGCCTTAAAGCCAATAAAGCTGAACCAAAATTGACACACTCACTATTAACAGTTCCTTAAATGTGTCAGATTTTTTTCATTAAGATACATGAATGAATCTTGTGAAAATGCAAAAATGCCCCGCAAAAAAGCCCTATCTCACAATTGTAATGAGAGTGATAAACTAGTCCTGGATCGACCCCCTGATCCTCTTCCACACCAACATTTAATGAGTTCTCTCCTGATCCAAAGCACATCCTTTCACCTTTCATCCTTCATCCAAGGTTCATGGTAATTGATTCAGTTGTTTTAGTGTAATCCTGCTCACAAACAAACCGACCACAAAACCGTCAGTCAGGGGTTAAAACATAACCTCCTTAGGTAGCAAACGTTCAGTAGAGGAAGAAAAAGCTAGAATGCCAGTGAGAGTTCAATAAATGCAGTTTTAAATTTAAATATTTACCTTAATATCACAGGATATCAGAAATATTGCATTATTTTGATGTGATTCTTTGTCCCAGTGCCCCCGCCCCCACACTCAAGAATTAAATAATAAAAAAATAACATAAAACAAAAAAAACACTTATATATAACAACCCAATAAAACAAAACCAAAATATTACAAATAAAACCATTAAACACTAATTAATCCTCAAATAAAAACTCATACAATATTTCAATTCATCTCAACTTTCTATCAAACTAAACCCTAAATAAACACCCATACTAACACATCAAAATAACACGCGCTCTCGCACTCTCTCACTCTCTCATACATTAAACCTTCCCCCATTACCAATAAACTATAAAACACACCTCCTTCTACTTTAACACCACCACACTCCCAATTTGCTCAGCTATATCGAGATTACAATGCACCATCACTCTCTCACCTTCCCACAGCACGCTCACTCACATCTCACACCACACCACCCTAAAAAACCACCTATATGAGAGATGAGAGATAGAGATGTGTCCCCTATACCTTTAACCTCAACATTCCACTACCTCAACTCTCTCATGAAAGATGTATCTCTAGCGCTACCCTCGACACCGTGCACCTCTCCTCCTCCTACCACCACCTTTAGCACACACCTCTTCTAACCCTCCAATCTCAGTGTGTGACGCGATCATCACATAGAGTATATATGAGTATACCTGTGTCTATTTTTAATACTCGACTACACACTCCCCCAGCACCACACAATGATACCCCTATATATAGATAAATTGACATGATACCAGTAGATTTCTGTGTGCCTTGCGTGTGTTAGATATGAGAGATATATATCAACATATCTTCCCCGTAATGATTTCCTTTTCAGAGTATTCACTCTCTTGAGATAGATATATAGATGTGTGTGTGTTCGCCCTCGGCTCACATCCACGCCTCCAACCCGACTTGATATACCCCTAAAGAGAGAGATCACGCTCGCGCGGGCACGCGCGCAAGAGAGACATTCACAGCTGATTCTCAGGGAGACCCAACCACGGAAAGCAGGGTTTGGAGTACGCTCGCTCACGGGGGCCGGTAATGTTGTGTGTGTGTGCAGAGTGTAAGAGAGATATATAGCTGGCCACGCGTTTCTTAGAATTCATAGATATATATAGTGCTCCATCGGTCTGTTCGAGTCGCCGCAGAGGGTCAGGCCGAGGGGGACAGTCGAGCAGAGACTCAGAACTAGCATGCATGGAATGTCTCGGACTTGAGGCCAGAGGCTGTAAAAAAGGAAGAGGGCACTTGAGTACGTAGAAGCGTGCATCTGCTGGGATGAGTGCAACCTTCCCTCTCTGCTGGGTGATGGGTTGTGGCAGGCCGCTAGATGATGAAGTGATGGAGATGTTAGGAGGCCACAGCCATTGTGATGCTGGGTGGCTGTTACTCTGGAACTGCCATCTGCTGAAAAGGTCAGTTGCTAGGGGACGATTCTCCTGGACCGTGTCTGCTTCCCAGCTGCCATCCACACACCCACACGCACTGGCCTCGGAACGCGCACAAACTCACACACACACACACACATTTGTGCACACACGCACACTCATGATCTTTTCATTGTTTCCTAGAAATCTGAATGGAATTTGATTAAATTTGACCATTGGACTGACCACCATTAATCCACTTGGTAGTTTTTCTGTAACTCAAGGTGAGGTTCAGTTGATTATAATTATTTATGCAATATGTGTGTGACCAGACTGTAAATGCATATCTTATTACATAATAGCCCTGCGGTCACTTACTGGCACCAAACAACTGCTTCTGATTATCATATGAGCGGTGTGAGGGTGTTCCCATCATAACAGTCCCCTAATTAATTGGAACCTGGCCGCTGATCAAACTCTAGTATTACAATGAAATGTCGGGGCAGCACGGAAATCAAATCAGGGTTGTGTGCCAGATCCAAACCGCGCCGCATTGTCCGTACGAACCACTGCGAGCAGCCTATCCTCCATTGCGGCGACCTTAACCCACTTTTAAATTCTTTATCATACGCCCTTCAAATTAAGGCCGGCTCCACCCAACGGGCAAACATTTTTCCACAATTTAACAGGAATTTTAATATGAAGCTGCTGCGCCTTCATTATGCCATATCATCTTCTCTGCGTGTTCCCCGGTGATTGACCACACGGCTGCGTTATTGTCTGGAGAACAATGTGGGCTAGTGAAAACCGTTTCCTTTCTCGAGCTAAAGTCATGAACGCCCGTGTCAAAAGATTGTTCTATTAACTTTTTTCCTCCAGTTGTTTGGCTCTTGAAGTTACAGCTCCTGGAACAAGAACGTTATGGTTCAATGAAGCTGTCTTGCTGATGAACTGAGGAATAGATCTACCATTTAGCAGTTTGTAAGCCCACGGACCAAAGTGGGTTTTTAGCTTATAAAGGAGATACTGCTGCAAAAATCTTATACTATCAATATGATGAAGTGAATAGTTTGATGATGAGCCATTTACAACTGCGTGTCAATATGTTAGTGTCAAAGTGCTAACCCTAACTTAACCCAAACCAAAAATAGGACTCAACTGTACCCTTGTGTGCCATCTCCATCCTTTCTCTATCCTCCTTTTCAAACTGTCCTATTCTCTGTCCCTTTCCTCCCTCCTCATGCCCTCACCTCCAGCCCGGGCCTTCTCCACTGGCCCTCCACAGACACTGACTTTTGTGTAGCAGTTGTTTTTGTTTGTGCCCTTCTTACCACGGCTGCCTGCTCACCGCCTGGCAGCCCCGTGTGTCAAAGGTGGCTGCAGCAGAACAGACTGTGGGAACAGCCGGTTAGCCTCCGCTGGTCCCCTGCTCCCCAACCAGAGGGGCAACCATCAATCCAGCACTCCCCCTGCCCTGCACACACACACACACACACACACTGGAGCACAAACACACAAATGCCCAACCAAACACACACTCACACACAAAAAGCCTTCAACGCTCACACCGTCTCCCAATAATCCTCGGAAGCAATTTCATCTCGACTCGGGTGGCGGCCCATTGTCGCCAGCCCCTTCAATCTTTCCTTATTAACTCTCGCTTTGTCCCGCATCCGAGCTTCTGGACTCATCTCTCCTGCATTCCGATCGGTGCCGCTCCCAGCACTCCCAGGCAACCTCCATGCGCTAATCCCACTGCCTCCCCCACCAGCCGCCCCACCCCAAGGAACTCTTACTGCTTCTTTTTTTTCCAACCTGCCGATCACCTACTTACAGAGTAAGGTAGGGGCATTAACTCCATGGGTTTTCTGAAGGCAGAGTGTGAAGGCGGGTTGGGTGGAGGAGGAGGCGGCCACAAAGTGACTCCAGCCCAGACAATTAGAACAATGAGCCGGGCCTGTAGGGGGCTAACTCGCTGCGTCACGCCTGGACGGTGGGGTATTTTGTCAGTTTAATGAATTGTCCGTCAGGCCAGGGCCACATCGCAGGCTGCGCGGGGAGAGACCAGCAGGGACCCAGACACTAAGTCGGTATTTATTACACTGCCTTTGTCACTAATTGAGCTAATTATCACTGACTCCTCAGCACCCCCACAGGCAGCACCCCCTCCACTCACTCTCTCCACCCGACTCTCCCACCTCACTCTCACGCCTGAGATTTGAACCCTGCCTTCCCTCCTCTTTTTGAAATTGTCAGCCATTTTCTCTGTCTTTTGTTTCTTTCCATGATTCCATGATTGCGCATAATTTTTCTGTCAAGCCTGAGTTGTGGTTTTCTTTCACCGTGCCTACGCCTGACTGTTTTCTCTATTTATTACAATGCATGATATCAAATTCTAATTTTAATTTGTGACATACACCAACCATACGAAGTACAACGTGCACTTAAATGCTTTCTATGACTCTCCTTGACATGAAAATAAAATAAGATCAAAAGATGAAAAGAAGAATTTACTATTTTGCTGAGAAAATATAGTATGAGGAAGAAAGGATGTAAAGGATATATATATATATATATATACATATATATATATGCACAGACACAGTGAGTCATCGTGTTTTAGCATGTAGTCGCCTATGTCTTCCTGTGATAGGATACAGAATATTAGTTCTGTAGAGATTAAATGTGTTATTCTGTGATCAATATAAACTTGAGGTCTCATCTCTCTCTTATCACAGGCTGACCACCTCATTGGTCGCCCTCATTTGCAGTATTTTGGTTCAATTTGCTCTATTTTGTTATTTGGCTTCTGTTGATCTCTTGATCTCTCTGCTCAGTTTGTCACTTAACCTCTAATTTAATGGAGAAAGCAAAGTGGCCCCTCGTCCTCCTCATCTCTGTCCTCGGTGCTACTGGACGTCCCCCTGTCTGCCCTCGCAGCTACAGCTCTGCGTCTCTGTTAATTGGACTTCTGGGCTGCAGGGTGTGTGCTGGTCGCCTCACTGCGTCTCCACTGCGTTCTGTCTGGATGACCCCGGCTGCTCCTGTGCTGCGGTGGGCCCGAGAAAAAGTGCAAAGCTTTCCAAACTCCTGTGGTCGGTCAGGTTGCCAGGGGTCCGAGGCATTCTTTTTTCTTTACATTATTTCTTTATTTCTTTCCGACGTTAAACAAATGGAGCAAAAACATTCAATGCAGTAAAATCCTGTATAAAATAAGGTATGTGGCTGGATAAGCTGGGGCCGTCCCTGTGGTTGTGGGAGCACAGATGCAGGGATGTTTTGTGAGCCGGGGGAAAGAGGCTGCTTTGGTGGTGGTAATAGGATTAGGCAGAGGACACCCAGGGATAGGCTTATATGTTCACTTTGTTGGTTGTCAAAACTATCTCAAACACAAACCACAACAGGCATAATAGCATCTTTTGACACATTCAGGAGGGCAACTTAATTGAAAATATAGACTTTATTGTTCTATCATACAATACAAAACCAGCTGGCACCTAAATCTTTTGATTAAAAACTAAAAACAAAAATTATTCTCTTACATTTCTCTATAAAAGTATAAAAAAGTCCCCAGAAATAAATAGTTCATATTTACAGTGATAAAAAGGTAAATATTCAGTGCATGACCAAAAACAAGGGTTTTTACAGGAAACAAGCAAAAACAAGTGATAATGTTCTGATTCTAGTAAGAGGCGGATTTGTGTCAGCTACTTTACACCAAAATAGAAAAAGGCATGAGACCCAAACATCTCCTGACTCGATGCTAATGATAGAATATTCTCCAGCCACTGACATGTGCACAACTCATACAGCAACACTTACAAGAGATGTCATTATAAATATATTCATATATTTTAATATTTACAGTATTTTGGTTCTCTTAGCTGATATGCAGTATGATTTCTTCTGCACAGGCTCCTTCAAAATAAAAGGTTTAACTGAGACGTGGCCTGACGTAGTACACATTTTCCTACTAACTGGACTAGCTCATTAACAAAGAATTTATTTTTATTATTTTTATGTACTTTTTTATGTTGGCTCCTCTGTTTTGCCCCACTACATGCAGTGATATTCAGTGTATTGATAATACATTCAAATGAATTTTCCTCTCAGCTCCTTGTTTTACGTGGCAAGCACCGGTCCAAGTCGTGCAACATCAGGACCATCCTGTGCAAAGTCAGAGTGGCAAGTTATGGTTGAGGTGTTGTTAAACTAAAGAGAAATCGTAATAAAAAAAACAATCAAATATGGTGAGGAAATTCTAAGTTCAGCTGCATCCAGAACCGAATTACACAATTTGGGAACAGAGAGTCCTGATTAACTTCAAATGAAAACAAAAAACTTCAGCAGAACAAAACAAAACATAGATTTGTTTTTCTTTTTAAATAACTTCCCTCTGTTTGAGGTCTCCTTGAAGAGGTGGCTCTTGTTCCACAGAAACCATCTGTGAGACTTTGTGTCCAGTTTCCTCCCTCAGGAGGGGAGAAGAGGTTTGTGGCTCCTGGTTACAGGTGCAACCTCATCATCACTATGTCCCTCATCTTCTGTTTCTATTTGTGCACTACAGTGCAAACACTCAAGATGTGGATGATTTCACTTCTATATGGAGAGCTGTAGTGTTTAAATACCTTGATGCTTAAGAACAACCACTGTGACCTGTTGTATTTGTGCTTTTCTCCATCTCCTCCCTCTTAAAAACTACTGATTGTGTTTTTGTGCCAAAGTTTTCCCTGTAATAGTTCACCAACCTGGAAGCTTCTCTAGCTTCTACCTAACATCTCCAACCACCTGCCTGCTAGTCGCTGTCTCAACCAAATACCTGTTTTGCAAAGACCTTCTCCTTTGCCCTTCTTATAGGCCTAAATATTCACTCTGTTTTCCATCTGTCATCATAGACACTGGTGTGACGTCCGTGTGCTGGTGCAGTTCAAGCAGCTGACATGGCAGCACCAGTGGAAGGTGCAGTTGCAACGCTCGGTCACAGTCTCAGTCCGGGTCTTAAACCCACGTCCGCAGCACAGCAGCTCACACCCGTCCAGGCCCGGAGATGAGCTGTTGCATGTTCTACCAGAGGTTCCCAAAGTGCCAGTTTTGCCATTGCGGGAGCAGAAGTTTGGGGATTTCTCAAAATAGACCAGGTCCATGGCAGAGGGGGGTTTGTGAGCTGGGTTTTCAGGCTCCAGGTGACGGGGGTCAGCCCGATGAGAGGCCCGATTGCTTCCCTTGTTGGCGTAAATGACTCTGGACGCTCCATCAAAGCGGTCTTTAAGGAAGTCCCCCACTGTGCGGAAGCTGGGCAGGCGCATCCAGCAGGTACGTACAGTGCAGGAGCCTGACATGCCATGGCACTTACACTCCTGACGCATCTCCGAAGACACAGTCTGCACAGAGGAGGAACAAGGGCTACTGATGAGATGGCACACATGGTGGAAATCATACTTACTTAATACTTTGGGGAATTCTGACAAAACAAACAAAACATGGCAGGTTGGGGTATCAATCCTTACCATTCTCCCAGCTTCGTTATTGTGTAGGTTGGTGAGGTAGCGCAGATCTCTGCCTCTCTCGCTGGAGTCCACGAACTCCTGACTGAACACCCTGCCAAAGTCCACATTGTCACTGCAGCCCCCCCAGTGCCAGTCCGGCCCTCCAGGCCCTCGCCGGCGGTAATCGCATGTGCACGATTCGATTGCTCCTTCTGAGCATGAGCGGGCCACAGCATGGGTCACCCCGGCGCTGGTAATTGCGAACACAAACGCTGTCTCTCGGCAACCTGAAGAAACAACATCATGACTTACCATTAGAATTGACCCAACTATTTTTTCCGCACAAAATTTGCAAATATTTAGCAAACAAAACCTTTACAATGAACCAAAGGGATTCTGTTGCATCCTGCCCTACATTGTCCAAATATCGCCTGGTGAGAAAGACAAGAAAGTCTTACCACGATTGAGGATTTTGCCAAAAACTGCCGGGCTTTGGGTGGTCGGGCAGTTCCAGCGGCGGTTGCGGAACTGCCACTTGCACTCCTTTATGGCGGTGTGCAGCCCAGCGGCGATGGCATGCAAGATGCCAGGATTCTGGCGAATCAGCCGTCGCTGGCGACGACTCAGCAGGGCCAGGCTTGGATCCAGGACCAACTGCACGTTCTTGGAATTGGTGAGGAGGTTGGATGAGGAGGCCACATTGACAATACCCCTGGCACAAGACAAGGACAAGGAAAATGAAGAGTGAAGGAGTGAAGGAGCTGGCAGTGTGTGCATGTAGCTCTCTCTGTGACCTTCTAAACTCTCAAACTGAAGTGTCTTGGCATCTCATGTGCTTTTTTTAAATTACTGTTTTCATTATGTACTACAATAACAAACAGTGACACACGCTGTTCCAAGAACATGAGGAGACAGTGAGTCTGAGACAAAATGCAGGTTTCTGGTCTGGCAAATAACATGAAACTGAAATATTTTCACCTCCAGCAGCATTAAAATCACTTGACACGGGTATGGCTCGAGTTTCCTCTAAATTAAACCAGAATGTTTATTTCTAATTATTATAATATTGAGTATCAGTCATGCACTCATCATGTCACAGTTAGATGCATCTGAGTGCTCACTTCTCCACAGGTCCATGTCTGGATTTTCCTGTCAAATAAGAATTATTAATTTCTTGGTTATGAACCAAAAGCTGAAAACAAATAAACTACACTCTTCTGCACATTGACCACGAATCTACCGATTTGTCTACACATGGTATTCAGTATGATTTCTGCACAGACTCCTTCAAAATAAAATGTTTTATCTGTAGCCTGGCCTGGCATAATACACATCTTGGACAAACTCATTAACAAAAAAACATGTTTCAATATTTCAATGTTCAAATTTGTCAAGTCAGTTAAAAATCCCCAAACAGTTGACTATTCGATAAAATAAGTATTCTGGAAATTTAAAATCCTCTATGCCAAAGAAATTAAAAAAGAGTAGCATGTAAAAATATTGATCACCGTACAATCAACAACTCAGTTTGTGTTTTAAAATATTATTTTATAAGCTGTCATTATCCAAACATGTGCTCCTGTAACTTTTTACAAATGTTGGATCACTGGCTCTCCTCTCTGAGATCGAACAGTTCTGTTGTTTCCGTTCACAGGCTGTTTAATTTTCCACTTTACTCGTTGGCATTTCCCTGTGAGATTTCTGTGTCAACATGTAATGGCTGTCTCCTGTTAAGCATTATTATCCGGAAAAGCGTGCGAGTCTTGGGCCTGTTGAGAGGACTGACCCAGGCAGGCAGTTGTGTGGTGAGTGCTGGGAAGATTAATAATGATCTCGGATTTTTTGGGGTGTTTTCCCTCATTCCTCATTCCCATTCTTTTCATTTTCTTTTTTCTCTCTCTCTGTCTGTCTGTCTGTCTCTCTCTCTCTCTAGCTGTTTTCTTGGATTTCAGCTGAATCTTGAAATATTTGAACAGGGACCCTGTGCTCAAAATGCTGCCCATCTGATGGCACCGCAATAACGACAAAAACTTTGTTGAAATCATTACCTCAACAAACCCAGCCCACAGTTTATGGATGTTTAAACAAGCGAGACAATAATCCCACTGAAGCAAAACTACACAGATCGGATTTTGGTTTTGTTTTCTCGAACAAAATATTGTGCAACTGGCTGGTTGTAGTTTCAGGTCGCAGTGTATGGACAGAGGAATGCAGGCTACAGTATTAGATCAACACGAGCATGGCTGAAACCTCGTATTCCTTTCAGCTGGGCTATGAAATAAATCCATATTTAATTTGTCCCACATTGGATTGAAAAATGTCTTGTGTTCAAACCACATTGTCCAAATGACGGGGAGGCGGAGGGGTGGGGGGAATCACATCAACCACAAATAAAAGGTAAAACTGCAATTAAACTTTTAGAAATTTAGTTATGTTATCGTCAGATAGAGTCAGCTGTAATCTCATATAAAGGCCAAAATATATAAAAAAAAGAAGTTGAATAATTTATAGCTGCGCTCGTGGAGAAATTTGGAAATGAAATCCCACAAGATCATGTGGTGGCTGTTTTTTTTTCAGAGGCTGAACAGAAGTTGTGAGCGGTGCCAAAACTAACACATTATTCCAAGCGCGCAGCAATAAAGGAGCCTGTTCCAATGGTCCTCCCCAGCTCCAACCAGCTTTTAACTGGAGAGGTCTATGGCAGCATGCTGACATGTAAATGAATGCATCATCATCATCATATCTATATATATAGATATGTATAGGCTCATGCAGGCCTCCGAGTACAGCTGAACTCACCACCACCGGCCGCTGTTGTTCACGGCCCCGGTGCCTGAGAGCGAAGACACCAGCAGGATGCACGCGGCTTTCACCCCCAGCAGCAGCGCCAGACTCCTCATCGTGTCTTCAGGAGGAAACATCAACAATCAGCAACAACACTCAGGCACAATTACGCACAAATAAAAAACAAACATTAAATAAACAGTCAGTTTAATAACAAGAAACAATCAAAAATAGACTTTTAGATTTGTTTTTAAATTGCATAGACTTATTTCTAATAATTTAAGTGTTGCGTGATTAAAATGAGCGAAGGTGGATAAACACTCACCACAGAGTCCAGTGAGAGGGCTTGAGAGGTGAGACAAGCAGACAGCCCCTATGATTGGCTTGAATGGATGTTAAGTGGAGACAGGTTGCTAAATGATGTGAAGTGTCCGGGCAGGATGCTCCTGCTCCTGCTGATCCTGCTGCTGCTGCTGCTGCAGTCCTCCTCCTCTTCTTCACTCTGTCTCTCTCAGTGATGCTCTGCGCGGCGCATTGAACGCGTGGGACAGTCCCGAAGACTTGATCCCCTCGGTGACTGATGGGCAACACATTCTTCTCTTATTGAGCGCTACGAGGGGAATAAAAAAGGGATTTGCTGCTCTCATCTCCCCCTGTTTTTTTTCGGAGCCCTTTCAATAGGATTGGAGGGAGGGATAGTTAATGCTCTTCATAGGGCGCACAATGAATAAGGAAACACAACTGGGCAGAAAAGAGAAAGGAAGAGAAAAAAAAACGAGGGCAATCCGCTGTGTTGCGCATATTAGGCTACTGGTGGAATCTCACGGTCGTCTCATCACAGAATCGATTCCATGCAAATGTGTGCGGCGGCTGAGAGTAGTTTCCCCCCCTCTTGCTCCCATGCACATCCAGTCCTGCGTGCGTAAAGCAGAAGTGCCCCTGGAGCGGTGATGTGTTGGTGCAGATGCTGCTGTGGGTGCGCCCGGGCTTTGGTGCTCCGCCGCTGCTCAAAGTTGGTGTCACGGTGCAGTACAGTTACAGCGGAATATGAGCCATCTAAAACTGGCCTTTTTTACCCGGTGGTTGGAATAGCCCACTCCCTAACCGCATCTCCTCCTCCTTTCTGCTAACGCGCTCTGAAAATGTGCAGTGACTAATAGCTTCTCTTTTCCTTTTCAGACTGATCCTACTGACTACACACTTTTAAAAAAACATTATTTTACTTATCATATCTGTAATGTTGTTAATACTTGTGTATTAGATTGTGCCTTTATGACTGTATCTATATATATTCAGATACAAATCTGCACGAGGCCCAATAAACACAACTATTATCAACACTCTTTACAGCCCAAGACGCGCGCGCGCACACGCACAACGAATCTTGAATGCCGAAATTAACCATAATAAGCGCGGTTGTCCTGTTACTCACACATGCCTGCTGGGCTAGAATTTTTTTATTTTTTCTGAAACGCGGGAGAGATTAAATACAGTCTCCAATCAGAAGTTTGATGTATGATGAGCAGGAAAAGATGGGGGACGAGTCAGAATAAAAACCATTCCCAACATCTGGCCTGCAGACCTCCCCCGACGCACATGTAGCCCAGTGTAATCACAGCTTGAGCCACTTTGCGGCATCTCCATCTATAAGCCCCAGACTAGCAGCGCAGTGTGCGTAAATGTCCCCAAAACTCCTCCATGTTGGTTCTCGGGTGAAATGTTTAATTATGTGACATTGATCTGCTAATTTGCATGTCCCACATTAGTCACTGCAGCGGTTTGCACGTGAAATAATCTCCCTCCCCCTTCCTCGCCGTCTCTCTCGCTTTCCCTGATGACAGTAAAAGGAAGTGGTCTTTTGTAAAAAAAAAGAAAAAAAAAGAGGCTTTAATGACAGCCGCCCTACGTTTATACTCCAGTCTTATATGAAGGTGCTCAAACGGGCTTCCTGGAGCAGTCATGCGACACCGAGCAGATTAAAGCCTCAATCCGGATAAAGGGGGCCTTTTATATACAAATCAACTTCAAATCACTTTTTAAGCCACTTAGATATACACGCCAAGCCAGAATGCTAATGCACTTTTCATTGCTG
Source organism: Pseudopleuronectes americanus (assembly GCA_038501795.1). Taxonomy (NCBI): domain Eukaryota; kingdom Metazoa; phylum Chordata; class Actinopteri; order Pleuronectiformes; family Pleuronectidae; genus Pseudopleuronectes; species Pseudopleuronectes americanus. The sequence goes on from CM076725.1 coordinate 14,009,636, forward strand.
CAGCTTAGGGAATGGAAGGAGATTAGATGAATTGGTGTCACTGTGCGAACCGTGTTTGAGGGGGGTTTTAACTTAATTTTATGAAAGTAACCCACATTCTGCTTATCGGTCCCAACAGCAGCGCCTGTCATTGTTGGGGATTTGTTCGAGAAATCCCAATTAATTCGTTGGATAATAAACATTGTTACTGGTGACCTGTGGATTCAGTAGCTGCGCATATTGCTCGTATTAACTGAGATCAATATGCTGATTGATTTGATGCGGGGTTGCCACATCCTCATAAACGTCCGTGCAGAAAGGCCTGAGCATCTGGTTCCACAGGCCTGGTCGTTATACCGAGCATGACAAACGAATTTAAATATAGGCCAAAATTAATATAATCACTTTTATTATGCGTAAAAGTCATTAAAACCCAATTCCCGTAACGCAGCATTCTCATTTTAACGAATCCATGACTTTAACTTGCAAATAGTTTTCGTGGGAGCTTGTGACACCACAATTTGATTAATAATCACCAGAAGATCCTGTCTCTCCTCTGATTTATGAATATAATTTTATCCCCTGAAATAAAGACTTTGGCGTGACAAAGTGAAGTTGTTTCAAACACAACAATGAAGAACAGCCGCTGTGGTGGAGGTGGGAGGATGGAGGGGAGGACGGAGGGGAGGGGGGGGACCACATGACTTAAAAAACAGTATTGTTGCAGGGTCTGTTAGCGGAGCCGCCTGCCTGCTGCTGCCTCCCTGTCGTACAGTGGAAGCGGCAGCTCTACCCTCCCCCCATTCATCATTAAACTCAACAAAATCTTCTGTTGACTTTCCATATTTCATTTTGCGGGGCGCTTCTTTTGTTCTTGGTCCCTAAAGATCTACGCCACACAGTCTACAGCCGCCCACCCAAACAGCAACAATCAGGAATAAAAACATGTATGTATCAGTGTCTTATTAATATTGTTCAGCATTTTAAATTAACCACAGAGGCTGAGACACGATGTGTGAACAGTTATGGAAAGTGGTGCCCGTGCGTAAAAGTGCGTAAAAGTCTTTTTACGCATGGACCAGCGACCACGTTTAGAAAACAACAAAACGATCAACTGTTGATCCGCCATTGATATTGGCCAATATTTTGCAAACAGTCGCCTGTGGAGGCATCTCCTCCCCTCCCCTCTGTCTCTCCCCCCTCCCGTTTACTCTCGCCCCCGAGCTCCTCTGTTCTCCGTCTTCACTCTTCGGTCGTTTGGCGGTGCATCGATAATCCTCCACTCGTCTTCTTCTTGCCCCCATATATTCTTTTCCGGTCCAGGACTTCATCACGAGTGGTTTAATGTCACCTCTCGAAAGACGCTTAACAAAATGGAGCTATCAAACAAACTCCGTTGGGACCAGTTCTTGATTTTGGCAGCAGCACTTATGTCACCTGCATTAACGTAAGTGCACTTGAGAGCGCCCAGGAGAGCTGGTGGTACATGCGGGGGTCCGGCTTCGTGGATTTCGGGAAGAGTTAGTGAAGTTTTCTGTGATGTTTGATTTAAACCAACATTTTACAGGTTTAGTTGGGAAGTGGAACATCTGCCTCAGATTTCACAGAAACATGGGATTCAATGTTTGCTGATTTTGTTGCCTTTGACAAGTTTGAACTGTGCCACACAGAATTCATCCTGATTTCTCCTGAACATGTTTTTGTCTTTTTACTTTCTGCTTTTGGGACTGCTCGGCTGAAGGATCTGTTTAGCATTATATGTTTCCAGGTTCAAGCAACATCAGTAGACACACAAATACGTGTGCAAATGATTAACACGTTTTATTGCCAATTGTATCCAGCAAATCCCTTGGAGGCAAGTTTGATCCAACGAGATTTGTCGCAAATCCTTCTTAAATCTGACTGGTTTTGCAGTTTTTTTTAAATTGTCTTAACTTTCCAAATCCCCACACATTGCTATGTAATTGACTGATGACCTCCTGACCACCCCTGACTATCAATCAACCACCTCCCTCGCTCTTTCTCTGCAGGGTGCTGTGTAATGATATCCTCAGCCTGAAGGTGGCAGGAGATCCAGTGCTAACCCCCAACTCCGTGTGCCTGAGGCTGGCAGGCCTCAGTAAGCGTCAGATGCGGATGTGTGTGCGGAGTCCCGACGTGACAGCCTCCGCGCTGCAGGGCATCCAGGTGGCCATCCACGAGTGTCAGCACCAGTTCAGGGACCAGCGGTGGAACTGCTCCTCGTTGGAGGGCCTCGGCCAGGTGCCCCAGCACAACACCATCCTCAACAGGGGTGAGAGTCCTTGGCAAGCTAATGGTGGTCAAATGTTACCTGGGTTTTGAGAAGGAAATGTTCATCCTAATGGGGAGAGTAAATATTATATTACGCATGACATTTACGCACTGGCGCTGGACGATTTTAGAGCTACTTTGTTGACCATTTTCAACTCCTGCTCCCAGGTTTCCGCGAGAGTGCCTTCTCCCTGGCCTTACTGGCAGCGGGTGTGGCTCACTCTGTGGCCACGGCCTGCAGCATGGGCAAGCTGCGGGGGTGCGGCTGCGAGGCCAAGCGTCGCCAGGACGATGACAAGATCCGACTGAAACTTACACAGCTGCAGCTTCAGACCCTGCAGAAGGGCGGGGTAGGCATCGGCATGACACGGTCATTACCCCTGGAGTTAAACGGTCGCCATGGTGAGCTGCCCGCTAACCTGCGCTCCACCCACCCCTCCGCCCTGCTCAAGCCTTTACCAGATGAGATGAGCTCCATGCAGGAGACCTGGGAGTGGGGGGGCTGCAGCCATGACGTCCGCTTTGGGGAACGGTTCTCCAGAGACTGGCTGGACTCCAGTGGGTCTCCAAGAGACATCCATGCTCGCATGAGGATACATAATAACCGGGTGGGACGACAGGTGAATGATGTGCTTATCTACAGTGTACTCAGTGCTCCTCAGAAAGCAGACTCACTGTTCACTGGCATTTATAATCAAAAAGGTCTTTCTTTCTTTTTTTGCTGACATCACTTACCTCTCTCCACACAGGCACTGAATGACAACATGAAGAGGAAGTGCAAATGTCATGGCACATCCGGGAGCTGTCAGTTTAAGACCTGCTGGCACGTGTCTCCAGAGTTCCGGCTTGTTGGCTCTCTACTCAAGGAAAAGTTCCGGTCAGCCATTTTTGTCAACTCGCAGAACAAGAACAACGGGGTTTTCAACCCTCGAACGGGAAACGGTGCCGGCAGGAGCACGGGGGGACTCAATGGAGGCCGCCGCCGCAGCATGTCCAGAGAGCTGGTGTACTTTGAGAAGTCTCCTGACTTCTGTGAGCGTGATGCATCTGTGGACTCCCCAGGCACACAAGGACGCATCTGCAACAAGACAAGCTACAACACAGACAGCTGCAGCTCACTGTGCTGCGGCCGGGGACACAACATCCTGAAACAGACACGCAGCGAACGCTGCAACTGCAGATTCCACTGGTGCTGCTACGTGTTGTGCGAGGAGTGTCGTCTCACGGAGTGGGTCAACGTGTGCAAGTAGATTCAAGTTCACTGTGCAGTCCCAGCTGCCCTTGTCCCCTCCAGGACTAAAGACTGTGAGCCTGTCCCTTGGCCCACTCCAGTTGTTCGGGTGTTTGTTTTGCGCTTTGTGTAACTCTCCCAGAGAATCTGTTTATCCCCTACTCCCCCACCTCTCCTATTTTTCACTCCATCATCTGGGATCTATTTTCTTTTTGTAGCCGCTGTTATTCTGAAAATGCCAAGTCAGAGATTGAAGAGGTGATTCATGACATTTGTCTTGTTTAGGCGCTGCCCTCTCAGCCATGAAAACCGCCTCCTCGCCATTTTTTCTATCCCACAAAACAACAACGAGCAACAGCAAAAAAAGTGTATCTGTTATAGCCTCACACTTACTCATCTCTTTGAACAATAGCCCTGTATTTTACTGTCTACATGTATATTTGTAAATTTGTTATTAATATTAATATTATTATGGTGTTGGGGCCGGTCTTTTCGGTTCTTGTTAATGACAGGTTGATGCTGGCTCAGGATGGGGAGCCTGTGCTGTTTTCTCACAGCAGAATATATCTTTTGTTACTCGACAATATTTTGCACCTGAAGCTCAGACAGAGGAGTCAGTCTCAAAATCTGCCCAGAGTAGAGTTTTATGAAGGCAAGAAAGAGTAGAGTGGGTTTTTGTGATGTTGGAAGCACTGATACTTGTGATAGTTACCCGTCTCACAGAAACAACACAACAGAAAGCACACACAGGCCTTTTTCTAAGCTCATCAAAGCTTGATTACCTGTAAGACTGTAAGATGAGATGACACCACATCCGTTCTGGAGACAGATCGAGGCCTTGAATCTCTAAATGCTGAATAAACTAATCGTTTACATTTATTTATATCATTGTAATATAGTAATTACTTCACAAGAGCGAACACTAGTCCTGTTATGTAATCTTGTCAATATAATGATATAAATTTGCTTTGTGGCATAACTGTGATATGTCACTTTGCTATGAAATCATGACTGAGACCCTGTTGCTCTGTGCCTGCTTTTGTCTGTTTCATCAGTCCTTAGATTCTTCCCACATGTAGGACATGTCAAAGTGAGAGATGGACTTGCTTTAGTCCTGAAACGGTGCTGAGGGGTGTGTGTGTATGTCTGAGTGTGCGTCTGTTGCTGTGTAAATGGGGGGTAACCTCTACGCACTGTAGATTTGGGAGGTGAGAGCCTATTTTATGGCCACTTCATGCTGAGAGAAGGACTTTTTACGGCCACAGGATATTGTTTCCTTAAAGTATGACTTTTATTACTGGAGAGAAGCATCAAGAGAGCGGAGAGTGGGGGTGACTATACCAGTCTGTGCTGCGTGAGGATCTGAGGGGATCATCTGTCCAGAGTTCATAGCCGAGGAAGGTACTCGCTGAACCACGTGCAGTCGGGATGCTCAGTCCCTGTTACCTGGGAGACAGACTGCACAAAACATAAACACACATGGCTTCACATACAGAGACACTCGCATGTAGAAATAGTGGCACTGATGCACAATCAAAAACATGCATGCTGGTGTGTACACATGAACTGTCAGAACTCCTGGTGACCCAAGTGATTTGCACTCTCATTCTAGTCACACAGCAAAGCGCTAATGTCAGCACCTGGCTGGATTTATGATGGCAGCATTCCGAGATATCTTAGATGATCCAAACTGTCTCCATGCGCGGCCTACTGGGAAAACCTCTCCTGCTATATAGGATTTAATACCAATTAAATCCTGTTTGTATGGACTAAGGTAAATATCCCTTGACTCCTGAGGAATGGCAGTGCCAGTGGCTGAATCAACTGTTCTGTCTGTTTGGTATTTAGCGAAGGAATAAAAAGGAGACAGCGACTGGATGGGAATAATAACGGACTGGATTTCTGGTTTGCATTTGGTTATTCCTTTATCATTTCACCCTCCAGCTGCTGCGAAGGGGAATTTCCTGTCACTCTGTGACATGTGTGAGACAGAGGTTGGTGGACAGCCTGGGATCGCTTTCTCTCTCCCGAGCTCTACGCACTCTTTTCCTCCCTTTCCCATTCTCCCCCTCATCGCTGCAGACACAGACACATGCATAGCAACACATTGACTGCCCCCCCGAGTAATGACAACCAGACTTGGCTGAAATTAAAGAGAGGGAGGCAGAGAGAGGAAGTTAGGAGAGATAAAAGTTACCCACTTTGATTGACAGGATGATTATATGTATAAAGTAAGGCGATTTAGTGTGTTTAGTTGGCTATAAAGATAGAGAGATAGATCATCGCTGTACATAGAGCAGGGATGCCAGCGCAAAGGACAACTGGGGTATGGAGGAGGGGGTGAATAAAGTGTACTCTGTATAAATACATGCCTCAAAACATCTGCTTCTCAACTCCCCTTTCATTTTTGATGTGGGACAGGCAGGGAAGGAGAGCGGGAGAGAAAACACAAGGAGCCAGCTACCCAGAACATCAAAGCCCCTGCCCTGAACGCGCAGGCCCTCATTAGTTCAGCTAGCAGAACCAGCGAGACTTGTGATTGTGTTTGCCGGGGTGCACGCTGGCAGACACTTCAGAGGAAAGGCTCCTTTAAGTCATAACTCCCCACCCCACCTCTCCTGCCACCACCCGAGCCCGCTGCAACCCTCTCGAAACTCCCCGCGCACACAAACTCGGCAAAGCTCCCCCACCATCCACTCCACCCCGTAATCTGGTCTGCAGCTGCAAACATCTGCTCCCCTCTTTATTTCCCCGGCCTTCACCATTGAATTGATAAAAACATCTATTACTGGACCACTGGCGGACTGACACGCAGCCCCACAGTCACCTATGACTGTGGGGCTGTAGGTCACAGGTGTATCTTCTCGTAACAGTGGTCGATGCTCATATGTCAGGATGGATATGGCCACAAATAAAATCTTAATATCCAGCAATAGTAATGTTTATCATGTTCAATGTCACATTATTATTTCTGTCAAGTTTAAAGACTGATTTTTATTCCTGAGTGAAGGTTGTCTTCATCGTCTTTATGGGTAGAGAAGGATAGGGTTACACTTTCATAAATCTGAAATAAATCGATTGTGGTATACCTCCTCACTGTGCTTGTACAATGCATTTAATGGATTCCCTATCCCCATCTGCATGTCTTTGGACTGTGGGAAGAAGCCAGAGTCCCTGGAGAAAACCCACACAGAAACGGGAAGAGCAAGCAAACCCAGCCCAAAAACTTACACCTTGGAGGGAGAGGACGTTCCCTCCTGATTCCTAAATGTAAGAGAACATAAATGTAAAGCTTCACCTTTAGAAAATACATTAAATCTTAAAATATTCCTACCAAAGATCACTAACCTGCTACAATATTAATTCTACTTATGTTTTCCTGCCTCCTGTCACCTCATTATCAGTGACACAGAGACGGGCCGCTGCCAGGAAGTATCACTCAGCATCCTATTACAGCGAGTCCTTTACTTATTCATTAGGATGATTCCTCTTTTAATTATTCAAGCAAGTTTGCCTGAAGTCTCACAGTTACATTTCAAATGGGTTTAGGCGTTGGGCCTCTGTATTAGCAACTAAACATTTAAACACTAGTAATTCATGCTTATTGGAGGAGACAATGTGTGATAAAAGCTGTTTCAACTGTATTTCAACATTATAGTGAGTCTCAAATATCTGGAGGCCCATTTCCACCAGTCGAATCAGAAATATGAGAGAGTAAATCATTGTTTAGTTAGTAAGTCATTAGTTTGAGATACAAAGTTGTAATATGAGATACCAAGTGATTATTTTGAGTTAATGGGTTATTGTGTTGAGAAACCAACTCATATTGAAATACTGGTGTATACATCTGTTAATAATAAGTGTTTATTAAGAGAACGCTTTTCATTATAATGTCTAACAGGATTTATATTTTAACAAAGAGGCAGTTAAATAAAATGTTTGATAATGAGGCAGTTAAATTAAATTATTGATAATGAGGCAGTTGAATGTCGGTGGTCCTACAGCAGACATCAAGCCATAAAACTGAGATAGTAAGTTTTTATTAGGGGGAAATGTTTTAATTATAATGTTGTATAATATTAAAATGTGGCTCATGACAGTATTGATGCCAGTGGTCCTGCAGCAGATATCAGGTCATTAAACTGAGATAATAAGTTATTATTAGGAGTAATGTTTTAATAACAATGTTAATATTAAGATGTTGCTCATGATGTATTGTTGACAGTATTGTTGACAGTATTGTTGACAGTATTGATGACAGTATTGATGACGTTCTTGATGACAGTATTGATGACAGTTTATTGACAGTATTGATGACATTATTATTGACAGTATTATTGACAGTATTGATGAAAGTATTGTTGACAGTATTGTTGACAGTATTGATGCCAGTACTGATGACAGTATTGTTGACAGTATTGAATCCAGTACTGATGACAGTCTTGTTGACAGTATTGAATCCAGTACTGATGACAGTATTGTTGACAGTATTGATGACAGTATTGATGCCAGTATTGATGCCAGTATTATTGCAGTATTGTTGATAGTATTGTTGACAGTACTGATGACATTATTGTTGACAGTATTGATAACAGCATTGTTGACAGTATTGTTGACAGTATTGATGCCAGTGGTCCTGCAGCAGCGCCTCTGGCCTCGTCGCTCATCCTGGGAGACGGACGTGAGCTCTCGCGAGAACACGCAGTCTCCCCGCAGCGTCGTGTCATCGCGAGAGCTCATCGCAGTCCTCCTCCTGACTCCAGCTGGTCGCTCGCGCTGCTTCCTGCCGCGGACGGGTGAGTGTGAATAATGGTGTAAAAAGGTCCGGAGACGAGGAACCGGAGTTAACGGTGACCCGCGGCGGAGTCATCGCTGTTTAAACGGCGCGTGACGCTTCCTGGTAAATTAGCGGTCGACGACCAGAGGCCGAGTGGTGCCGCTCGTCGTGACCGCACGGGGGGGATTACAGAACACCAATTGACCCGGAGGAATTTTTTCCCGCAACACCTAAGACACCAGTTAAAATGTTTACTGAGTGTCGTTATGTCATCGAGCTGTGAGTACGCGATTTGCCGCATATCCATCCCCGGGCTGTGCAGCAGGAGCCGTCATGACAGGTGCACACGGCCGCTGCAGCTCCGACGGGCTGAAGCTAACAGCTCCACTGCGTTCGATCCCAAATGAATGGGCACCGAGCTCATCAGTGAGTTCGACCCCCCAGTGGGATGTTCAGTGTGACAGAGGGAAGTGTCCCAGAGAAGAGAGTGATGCTCAGCCTGCCCCACGGTGAACCCTGGTGCTGCCTCTCCTCTCTCACACCAGCCTCTCAAACAGAGTGTGAGTGTGTGTGTGTGTGTGTGTGTGTGTGTGTGTGTGTGTGTGTGTGTGTGTGTGTGTGTGTGTGTGTGTGTGTGTGTGTGTGTGTGTGTGTGTGTGTGTGTGTGTGTGTGTGTGTGTGTGTGTGTGTGTGTGTGTGTGTGTGTGTGTGTGTGAGCACAAGTTGCCTGCAGAGTTGGCCTGTTAAAGAGCCCACATCAGACTGGACCACAGACAAGTGCTCCCAGGCTGTGTGCACAAACACGCCCTCAGCCGCTGAGGTTGTGTGTCACATAATGTGATATGAATTGATTGTTACACCGGTGTTTATTCGGCTGCCAGCACACAGCATATAAAAAGGTGGTTACCCTGCACCACTTGAAAGCCGATCCACATAACAGGGATCCAGTGCGGCGGGCTGTTTCCCCAGTGAGCTGTCAGTGGAGAGCAGCAGCCCTCGAGGGCAGGTCAGCGGCCTGCCGAGGTGTGAAGCCTGCCTCTTACTGGCTGCTCCTCTGAGGCGGCTCGAAGCCATAATGAGGCTGTGATGATGAGGGCCGCCTTGTGAAGAGCTACTGCATCTCAATGTGTGTGGTTTTGTTGGACTCGGCTGCTGTACGGAAAAGTGGTCCCTTCAGCTCGCTGTTCTCACAGTTCTGTTGCAGTTGGGTTGAGAGCCGCCAGTCGTCATGGGGAACATCTTCGGGAACCTGCTGAAGAGCCTGATAGGCAAGAAGGAGATGAGGATTCTCATGGTGGGGCTGGACGCCGCCGGGAAAACCACCATCCTCTACAAGCTGAAGCTCGGGGAGATCGTCACCACCATCCCCACCATCGGTGCGTGAGGAAACCAATATTTGCTGATGGCCTAAGAGAATTCAATAAAAAATGTTATTGTAAAGCGTCAAATCACAACATACATTATGTCAAGGCACTTTACACAGTGAGGTCAAGACGTCATTGTAAAAATGAATCGAGAAACCCAACAGTTCCCACAACGAGCAAGCATTTGGCGCGTGTAGAGAGGAAAAAACTTTAACAGGAACAAACCTCGAGCAGAACCCGACTCAATGTGGGCGGCCATGTGGCTGGTTTGGTAGGGGGGAGCTGAGAAAAATGGGGGAGAGAGAAGAGAGAGGGAGACCAGGAATAGTTGTGAAAGATAAAACATTTGCCTCGTGAGTTAATCCAACTTGATATCTTTAACCTTTTTTTGACAGGTTTCAATGTCGAGACGGTGGAGTACAAGAACATTAGCTTCACCGTGTGGGACGTCGGTGGCCAGGACAAGATCCGTCCCCTGTGGAGACACTACTTTCAGAACACCCAGGGTGAGCCTCTCCAGCAGCCTTTCACACAATGCACCGGTCGGCCATGTTTTACAAGGCCTCTCCAGTCCTGTGGCAGATCCTGCAGCACACACTCTCGCCCCCGGCACCTGAGGACACATCTGACTAATGCTTTGGATGAAGTAATTTTTCCCACAGCCACCAACTCTTTAAAATCACCCTCATCTTAGTCATGTTAAAAGCCTCGACGATGACACATCTTGATTAACCAATATGTTTTGATGGTTTTTATAACTTGTAAAAAAGAATCCTCCACCAGCTCCTGTTCTCTCCCCACAGGGTTGATCTTTGTGGTGGACAGCAACGACCGTGAGCGGGTGAATGAAGCTCGGGAGGAGCTGATGCGGATGCTGGCGGAGGACGAGCTGCGGGATGCCGTCCTTCTCATCTTTGCTAACAAACAGGTAAAGTCCTCTTTGCATCCCCGCCTGTGCATTCTCTGCCAATTCTCACCTGCTTCCTCACCGCCTGTCGCCTGTCGATTGACGTTCTCCCCCCCCCCGTGATTTCAGGACCTGCCCAATGCCATGAACGCTGCAGAGATCACAGACAAGCTGGGCCTGCACTCCCTACGCCACCGCAACTGGTACATTCAGGCCACCTGCGCCACCAGTGGGGACGGCCTCTACGAGGGCTTGGACTGGCTGGCCAATCAGCTGAAGAACAAAAAGTGAAGGGTCCAAGCCAGTAAGAGTGGGGAAAGGGCCTGGGTGCTAGCTCCAGGTAGTGGTTCTAGTGGATCCATTGTGTTTACATGGAGAGGCAATGCAGACAAGTTCCCGAGGGGTGACTCTCAATGGCTCCTCCCCCCCCCCAAAAAAATATTTTATTTTATTTCTTTGCTTTGATTTGTTTGGATCTGTGGTGAACGTTTTTTAATTATTTAGGAACCAATGGTGTTGAAGTTGACATTAAGGAGTTACACTCTATAAGCTGAATACATAAATATCAGGATGCAATAGTTTAATATTACTGTGAAGGCGTATATGTATTTCCCATACTTTGCAGTCTATGGCCTTTTGAGGTTCTAATAATGTAAATTTGTTCAGAAAATGTGATTAATCTAGACTCAGATTATCCTTCAGATAATTTATGTAGTCTAGGATTGTCATAATTTCCTAAATTTCTCTCGGGATCAATAAAATATCTACATCTATCTATCTATCTATCTATCTATACAATATAGTGGGTTTACCATTATTATCTCAGACTCATTATCGGAGTCACAATATCAGTTTCCGTCCAAACGGATGTTTTACCCATCACCAAATTTATATCTTAAATTGAATTCCTTCAAACTAAATCTGCTAATATACTGGATAGTCTTAAACAATATCTATTTATATTTATATATTTGTCAACATTTATTTATTTATTCACACGTTTATTTATTGAAATCCATCATTTTTTTCACTCCCTTTATTGCAATGTGCATTAAATGGTAAGGCAGCTGGTTTAAAAAAAAAGAAAAAAGAAAAAGAAGCCTCCGTATCAAATGTATAATACTGCTTCCCAATGTGCATGGAGATATCCCAGTATTGGCTTGTGGGCTTGTGAGAGCTGTGAACTGCTGCAGGCCGCTGCTGTAAATAAAGATTTGTTCTTAAATCCAACTCGCCGGGCTCAGTGAGGGTTAGAACAGTTTGTCTGGCGTCAGCTAGGTGCGACAGCCGAGCTGATACAGATGACAGGACAGGCGCACTGTGCCAGCTCTGTGGCTTAGGGGGGGGGAGAAATGGCTGCTATTGGCCTGCAAGCAATTGGCAGAGTGATGCAGCAGAGCATGTGATTGGCAATATTAGAGAGCTTACATGTTTTTTTCGAATGTGTCTTTTTTTTTAAGAGTCGGTTTGTGCAAGCAGCGACACTGAATCTGTCAGAAGAAGTCACACTGCCTGTCACCTGGATTTATTCATCTCTAATTGGCGTGACATCATACGTGTTTCTTGTGTCGAGCCGTGTACCACGTTGCACAAAATAACTCTGGATGCGTTATTGTTGTACAAAATGTAACATCAGATTTTTCTTTTGTATTTCTAGATGGAGTATTTATTTATTTTGGATCAAAAGGCAAAGTGTTGACTTTACTGTTGTTTTTAATTAATTTGCTAACTAGACTAGATAGTCGTCTTTTTGAGTGTTCACAAATCACATCATTTAACACTAACAGGAGAGAGGGTGATAGTAATAATACTGCATCATAAGGCATGTTAATACTGTACAAGATCTGTAATAAAAGTGAATCTATAATAGCCTGTTTCCTCAGACTATATTTGTTAGTCTACATTACTGCTGCTGGTTGGAACAACGCTGTACTGATAAATGTTATGGATTTCGTGTAAAGTTTACCGAACAACCTTCTAATATGCAAAAGCATGGTTTTCTATGTCAGCGCAACTGTATATATGTTTATGTAATAAGAAAAGTATATCATGGTGTTCACGGTCAAGTTGAAAGTGCTGTTGATTCACCCTGTAGATATTGGGTTCAGTGTGTTGGCAGATATGTCTAAATGACAGCAGCTTGTGCGTGTGTGTGTGTGACGTGCCCTCAATTACTAGTGTGGTGTGTAAATTGTTTTATGTGGCCTTATTTTGCCAGTGGTTAATTTCTCTTTGATAACAGGTTTGTATGTAGGAATGTCCGAACATTCCATTATCTCACCTCTAGGATCTGTAACACTGTTGTGGCTGAACGTCCCTCTCCCAGCGACTAATGGCAAATTTAAACTTTAAGAAAAACCAGACTGCACAACATTCCAGCTGATAATGAAGGTTCACAAAGGAACACAACTAAAAATGAATTTCAATCCACTTAGCGGATTCTGATCAAGTGGAGGAAAATATAAACAACACAAACTGGTGCAAAAGTGTTGAATGAGTTGATGATTTCTGGCACCTCACCACCGATCAGTCAATAAAAAGACCAAACTACAAATTTGCTTTGCTTTACTTGTTTTTTTACCATATTTATTTACTATGTTACAATTAGGTTATGATCTGACTCCTCACTGGAGGCCATCTAACTAAAGATATTATTTTATTAGCTCTGACTAGGAGGTTGTGTTTTCACTCTAGTCTATTTATTGCTTGTTTTGATTTGTTTGAAAACAATATAAAATAAAAACTGCTAAACATCGCAAAAGGATGATTCAGATAAAAAGGGGAAATCCAGGACTTTTGTTCACACTTAACATTGTGAGATAAGGTGTCTTTGCTGCAAATTAGTTATTTTCTCTTTTTCTCAGGCAACATTAAGTGGTTGGTATAAACAATTGTCTAAATACACATGTTGTGAATTGAAATGTGGTTTCATAAGGGGCCTGTTGGGCCTCAGCAGAGGTGTGAACTCTAGTGGCCTTCTTCTCTATTCATTGCGATATCTGCCCTTTCCCTGCCCCTTTGTAACAGTTTCTAAATCCTCTACTTGTTTTATGATGTCAAAATACTCTCCTTTGAAAAATAATTTGTCTGATTTACACAGTGAAAGTCAAACCTTTGGATAAAGTAACAACTCATAAAGGGAATTGTTAAGTTGTTATAGTAGAAATATAAAAGAAAAAATGAAATGGCCTGATGAGCTAAATTATGTCATAAAACATAATTAAAGAAAGTGAAATATAAAATCCAACAATTTATTTAATATGCCATTTAATATGCATCTTTACCCAAATGTAAATTGGCTCAATCAGGTAGTTTTTCTGTCGAATAGCTTCACAGAGAGTCTTTAATCTGAGCCAATCTGAGGTCCACACAGGGGAGAGTGCCGCTGTGTCTCCAGGGGTGTGACAGCAGTATGTGGGTCAGAGCTGCTCCCGGGGCCACCAGCCCCCAGGGCCCCCTGCAGGACGGCCACAATAGTAGCCCCAGGGCGGATGCCATAGCTGGGATTCCCACCCGTAACCGGGACGCCTTCGCCCAGTGCACAGACACACTGGCAGCAGCCCTACAATCAATTCATCAATCTCTGAAGGGAGTCGCCCCCCCACACCTCGCGTTGGAAGGGACAGGGCCACCAGGGCAGACACTGAGGCTGACACCAAAGTGCCAAACTCTCCTCTCAGAAACCACACGATCATTGGGCCTTATGGAAATCTCTTTTCTTGACCTGAGCACAGGGAAACTCAACTGAGAATGTGAAATATGATTAATGTGTTTGATTTTACTGTAGTTTAATTTCCACCATGATATTTTCCCCCTTTTCACCGTATTAATGAGCAAGAGGGTAAAAGGCCAAGTTCAGAAATCTCGTCCAAAGGTTCTGCAACATTTTCCACCATTCAAAAGGCTGGTAGATCAAAGCTGATCAATTCATTAGTGCAGATGACCGACCGAGAATATTGACACAAAATTGAAAAAGACATTAAGGTGCAAACACTTGCTGAGAGTCCACTTCCTGCAGGCCCTGCAGCAGCTCTCATTAAATCACCAACACTCAGACTCTGGCTCCTCCTGCTGGAGGATTCCATCACTCACTTAAAAGGCTTAGTATTCTCCTGTGTGGTGGTTTTTATGATTTGCAAACACATTACATAGATTTAAAAAATCAACATTAGAATAAATGCTCCACAGAAAATCCAGTATGATGTTTGAATAGTCTCGCTGTTATTCACATTTCTACATAATTCCAAACAAACAGCAACTTTTCAATTCGCTGCCTCGTATTTAGAAAATCAGATTAACGGTCCATCTGTCAGGAGCCGCAGGGGAAGCTTCTGGTACAGGCGACATAGGCGGTTGCCTAGGGAGCAAATTGTCGAGAGGGCGGCACAAGAGACGGATTTATCATGACGTGACACATGCAATGTAAAACAATACACTAACGTCACACCATCATCCTCTAACCCCGGGACGCACCGGCAGCACCGGGAAGCGCCGCGGCCACACACACACACACCACACACCACACACACACCACACACACACACACACACACACACACACAGGCACAAGCACATGATTTGTTGTGGGGGGGTGGCGGAAATGCGCTCCCTGGGCCACTGGGATGAGCCAGCCCCACGCCACTACGCTGCCATGGGTGGATCCAGGACACCAGTGGACACAGGAGCTGGGTCCGAACTCACAGGTGAGGATGGGGGGGGGTTATTAGGACGAAACAAGTGTTGCACAAGTTGCGCAGAAGCCCATTGCGCAGGAATTGCGCGCGCATTCGTTTTTTTAATTAATTTAATTTAAATTTAATTTTTTACTTAATTTAAATTTACATAGTGTAAGATATTATGCAATTAACAAGAGTTTGAAATGACTGTCAATTTTAAGAGACCAGTATATTGCCGGAATGGAGATGGGAGAGAGTGGGGATTGAATCCAGGACCTTCTTATTTGAGATCAACCGCTCTACCGACTAGGCCACACAGCCTGCTGATTCCTGAGAGGAACTAAGCACAAAAATAGATCGAAAAATTATCGTGTGTCCGTGTCATTCAATGCTGCAAAGCTTCAGAGAAAATATTTTCTACTTTTCTACATATATTTGATGCCTTACCTAAAAGTTACTTTTATATTTTTGGATTTTAGATACTGGATGATTTAACATGCTTTAAAAAAATATTGTTAGAAAATAACCCAGTAGTATCCAGCCTTGTCTTCTGACGCCTTTCAAGAATCACAGCCTGCTGCTGCTTGTTTCCATGTGATGTCCTGAGGCTGCCCCCTGCTGGCTGCTGGGTTCCTCTGCACTCCAGCTGTTGTCCTGAATGAGCTTTGCTAATGAAAGAATACTGCATAGTCACATGCAGTATGGGTTGAGAGTACAGCATCCTGGTTTAAATGTTACTACCAACACATCTCCTTTGGTACTCTGTGTGCAACAAGCATACTGTGTCAGGGTGAACATTTTAATTAATTCCACTGTATACAGTACAAACGACACAAAAGTTTTGTACTAACATGAGAAAACTTCCTTCAAAGTCATACAAAACACAATATGTTTGATGGGTACACAGGTGTACCCATCAAACATATTAAATCATTTCGACATGCATCAGTAGAAATTCAATTATCTGAAATGTTTTAATAAAAAATGCACTTGTTTTCTTTCTATATTTTTTATTATATATCTTTATTGTTTTTTTATAGCTTACAATTTTGTCTGCCTGTGTGTGCATCTGTATACAGTCCAAAACTTATTGGGGATGCATGACAGTTTGTGTGTGTATGTTGGGGGGGGCTCCAATTTGAAATCTTGCCTAGGGCGCCAACATTGCCAGGGCCGGCCCTGAGGAGCAGTTACATCAGTGAGTCGTCTGCCTTTCACCCGCAGCTCCATGCTCTGGACATTTAACTGCTCTGTGTCCATTCTCTCAAATTAAGCATGTTCTTGCTTTGGGTTCAGAAGTCACTTGACCGTCCCGACAATGTGCCCATTGTGTCCGGCTGCCACATGCGCATCAAAGAGGTGATTAACCAGTTGACAGGGCTGCGTGCACAATACTGCTCTTTACAGGGGAAACAGTGCAGCCACTCACATCACTGGGTGCTGACTGGGAGAGCAGCGCGTCCACACGCAGCAGCTGACACCAACAAACCAAAATAACTGCTCAGTGAAAGTGGACATACATGGTGTTCACACTGGAGCTCATGTAAAAGGTTTAGATCTCAAGTATTTGTGTGCTGAATGAAGTTATATTCTACTCTACTCTGTTCCATTATATTATATTATATTATTGTTGTTATTATTATATGCATCATTTTTATAGCCAAATTTAAGTTCTGCTATAATAGTGCTCAGTGCTGCATATTATAATATAATGATATATTATATTTAAGATTATATATATTATATGATATTATATTATATTTATCTAACTATTATTGTTGTTGTTGTTGTTGTTACAATCATTATTGTTATATCACACTTTTTTATAGCCAAATTTAAGTTCTGCTCTATTAAGGCTCAGTGCTGCAGCTGGTAAAAAAAAGAGGTGACGGATCGACCTCTGATTGGTGCATAAATCAAGGTCCTGGCCAATCTCACGTCCCGTTGTGGGAGGGGAAACCCAGCATCAAAACAAACTACCACTTGTTCCCTGTCTCTCAGTTTTACACTTGGCGCGTTTTATCTGCTCTCATCACTACACTTTTAGCGAAGATCTCTTTTGGATTTTGGATTTGCTTTTTTCAGGGTTCTTTTACACCCTGCACATGCTGGGCTGTTCGGAGGACAAGCCAGACGTGTGTTTGATATGATATTATATCAGTAAATAGATAAGACACCAACATGAAGCAGTGGGGAGTCGTGTTGCTGTGTGTGACGATATCTTGGAGGCTGCAGACTTCATCAACCCAAACCCACGACGGTAGGATGATTGCAGAACAGACTCTTTGTCCTGTTTAAAGAGATGTTAGACATATTTTTATGTTACCTTTACTCTACTGAAATCCGTTTTTTAATATTATGTTTCTGTTTGAATCACCTGCTGGCGGTTGCTCCTCAGCAATACCTGCATTGATAGATCACATGTAACAGCTAAGATGGTGAGATGCAGCTACATTTGAGAAAAGAACAGAATAGAATAGATGGTATAGAGACTTGTAAATAGAAGAGAACATTTCTGTCGCCCCTCCATGTCTTCCCTCCTGTGTCTCAGATCACACACTGCTCTCTGTGTTCCTTTTTTTATAATTGGCTGTAATCAAGACTTCATACTTTGTTTACTGTTAGTGGGGAATGGGAGTTGTATTAACTTCCTTGTTTGTAAAGCATTTCTGAGAACTACACGTTAAGAAACCACTGATTTTAAATAATGAAAATAAACCCCGGGGACCTAAAAAGTAGTGTCACACTCTTTTAGTAAACATTACAATTAGTCATTCACTTTTCAAAAGGGGTTTGAGTGTTTTTTGTTGTTGTTTTGGATTACATGTGCATACATGTGTATAATAAGTTGCCCCCGGTAGTCAGAGGTATCATGCAGTATGTAAGTGCATTCAGAAATGAGGGTTGCACTGTGGTGCAGTGGTTTGGTCGAGGTCTTCCCTTGTGCAGTTTGCATATTCTCCCAGTGTCTGTGTGGGTTTTCTCTGTATTTGTATACCGTGCACTTTTGAACGGCACAGCCATCAAGGGCAATTTGTTCAGTATTTAACCAAGGACACTACAGCTTAAGGGATGGGAAAGACTGGGTTTGAACGCTGATCATCTTGTTAGAGGACGACCCGCTCTACCCACTGAGCCACAGCCCACCTTTGGCCGCCCTCTTGCTTCCCAGCATCCAGAGACATGCAGATTGGGGCGAGGTTAATTGGAGATGTGTAATTGAACATAGGTTTGAAGGCCACTGACCCAAACATCAGCTCATGACCCTAAAAGGATAAGTGGTTCAGATAAAGGATCTATAGATGGACTGATGGCGAAATGGATGGATGGATGGATGGATGGATGGATGGATAGATTAGGATATGGCTTAGGATGCTCTCATCTGTCAACATGAAACTCCCATGTTGTGCACATAGGGTGAATCAATCTATGACTAAAGAGATTTACACCTCTGCACATGCTTCCATGAAGACAGAAGCGATGACTGTTTATGTGTTTACTGCTGCAGGTGCAACTATTGCACATAAAGGGCCAGAGACCCCAGCTTCTGTTGCTCAGTGCGAGATGGTGTGTATGTCTCCTTCCGTCCACGATGTTTCCCGTCCCTCCGCCAGAACGTCCAGCTCACACTCGGCCCATTGTCTGCTGGTATGATCTCAGCAGCGCAGACCCCTCAGACGCACACACATACGCACATGCACTCACACAGAATCACTGTCTGTCACTGCGTCGCTCCTCACTCACTGGGACACACTGACCACATTTATAGCTTTATCACAATGAGTCACTTTGTCTGCGAGGGAGCCTTGTTCCCTCGACCCCTGGCCTCCTCTCCGTCAGCCCCGGGCCTGTAGCTGCTGCATGTAGCGAGGTGACAGACCGCTTGTCTTATTCTGCTTCACATCAAACTCTGCAGCACAGACATCATCAGGGAAGATGCACCAGAGACAGAAATACAGCAGAAAGAATGCAACCCTATCACTCAGTCATTCTTTATCCGTTCAGCTCTAAAGGATCAAAGAGGTGGGGTACCATGGCCAGTCAAGCACAGTGTAATTGTCCCCGAATCATTCAAGTACATGCAGCAAAGTTGGAATGTCATTAGGTTTCCATTAATTTCTCTCTATCATTATAGTTGTGTGATAATGGAGTGTCTGACAAAGAGGTTAGGATTTCACTCCAAGAAAAGGCAATTTGACAAAGGAGGAAAACGTCCAAAAAAGACCCCAGCACTTTATTCGCCTGGATTAAACCCGTTGTGGTCTTACATGGTCCTTTAACAGGTAGGATTCAAGGTAGCAGTAATAACTCTGTTTCTTTGTAATCCAGATAAGAGAAGTTCATTCAGGTGTTACAGCGCATTTCCTTTTCACCAGCTCTTAAAAGACAGACTCACATTTGTTCAGTTCTCCCTTAAAACATAAACATCATGTAAAATGAAAGACTTTTTGTTTTCTGAAGTTGTTCCATCTGTAACAAAGAGACCCCTTCTTAAAGTAACTGGAGTTGAAGTGAAGGGGCTAAAAACTGATCAAAGATCCCCCTGAAGCTCAACTGGTCAATTCCCACTTTGTGTTCCATCCCTCTGAGAATACCAGAGGGAAGTTTGCACTAAAAGTCACCTTTGGAAAATAAGTTGATCTTGATCTTGTCGTCCAGCAGAAAACTCTGCATTCAGCTGAAAGCTGAAAGTCATTATTACAGAGAATAAGGACTGTGCATTTGTCTAAATTCACTTTACTTACATTGAAATCCACTTGATTAGAGATTGTCTCAATGTGCATATGTGTGTATTTTAGGCAGCTGTGGCTAAGCAGGTAGAGCGGGCTGTCCACTAACCAGAAAGTCTGTATTCCATAGTGTTCTTCGTCAAGATACCTAACCCCAAATTGATCCTGCATGAATTTTGTAAAGTGGACTGGCAAAAACATTACATAAAATACGATCAATTTACCATTTTAGTATTGTTTATTACATGATTCAAATAAGTGAATGTGTCCTTTAAATCCCCTCCCTATGTGCCAGAGGTGTGTCCAGGCACGCAGAACGGACTGAGCTCCACGGGCTCTCAGGAGACTCAGTACAACCTGATCAAAGACCGGTACAATGGCTGTGAGATCATCATGGGAAACCTGGAGATCACTCAGATTGAGAGTAACTGGGACTTCTCCTTCCTCAAGGTAAACCCCATCCTCCCCTCATTCCCTTATCCCTCTTGGTTGTATAAGATGTGCACTGCATGCTGTAGTTTCCTGTTGACGTTCTTCATCTTTATCTTCACCCCAGACAATCCGTGAGGTGACCGGCTACATCCTGATCGTCATGAACCACTTCCAGGAGATTCCTTTGGGGCAGCTGCGGATCATCCGAGGGAACAGCCTCTACGAAAGGCGCTTCGCCCTCTCCGTCTTCTTCAACTACCCCAAGGACGGATCCAGTGGCCTCCGGCTGCTGGGGCTCGCAAATCTGACTGGTGAGCAGGGTTAGTGGGAGAAGAGATATCAGGAAGACAGAGCAAGATGCCATATATGCATCTTAGTCCCATGTGTTTTACTGTGATTTGCTCAAGGGACCAAAGTCAGTGAGAAGCCAGGTTAACCCAGTAGCACCAAACAGAGAATATACTGTTATCATAAACAACTAAATTAAATTGACATTTGTTGACAGAAAATTTAAATATATCTCAGACTTGAAAAGGAAAATTAAATGTTTATTTGGGATGAGAAGGTTTTCTTTCATATCATGTAGAGAGAAAGTTATAATGATACTATATACTACCCCACATTGAGATGTGTATGCAGCAACTGCAGGAGTGGAAAAGAAGATACATGTAATATCAGTAACGCTTAGGATTACAGCCCACATACACAGTGTAACTGTTTAGTAAATATGGGGTAGGGGAGTTTAGGGAATAAGGGGATAACAGCTGAAATCCTACATTTCTCTGTAAGTGCTTCTAAATTATTGACCTTGTTAATAATTGCAGGGAACATTTTATATTGTTCATGGGCAACCAGATAGGAAAAAGGATAGAAAAAAAAACACTTTGGGGGAATAACATTGTCAAAGGTTCCTAAATAGCCGACAGACTAGTTATTATTTATGTTGAAGGCTAAGTTGGTGTTGCCGGGGAACAAAACATTAAGCCAAGCCTGGGAATAAGGGTGTTACTGCTTCAGACATATAACACGGACATGTTTATAATGTGATTAGTAGGATGGCACTCAGTAGAATGCATACCTCAGCTAAGGCTCAACACTCTACTTATGAAACCACATTTAATTGCAGGTCCCTCCTCAATATGATTTGTTAATCCCTTATCGCCTGTACCCACTATTCATATTTTACCCAGCACATGTGCAGAATATTTCATCTATCATGCCTCATCCTGTCTTCACAGAGATTCTGGAGGGAGGAGTGCAGATTATCAACAACAAGTACCTGAGTTATGGCCCCTGGATCTACTGGCAAGATATCATCAGGAACGGCAGTGCTACTATTGACATCCAGCACAACGGAGAGAGAGGTCATTGTCGGGACGGCCACTGTTTCACAAATCCCGATTTATCTTTCCAGATTGTCCCTTTTTATATTCTCAGTCTCTTCCCTCTATTTTAGGCCCATGCCACAAATCTTGTGGCGATTACTGCTGGGGGCCAAATCAGGACCAGTGTCAGATCTGTGAGTGGCCAATTGTTCTGTGTGCTTTCATTCATCTCCCTCGGTCTCTGAGTCCTCCTCGTCCCTCTCTGAGAAATACGCAGAGACAGGGGGGACGTGCACACGCTAGGACATTAAGACACAACACCACACACACACACACACACACACACACACACACACACACACACAGACACACACATCGGTGACCCCTGTTCAAGCCATGTCTCCTGTGTTTCAGTGACTAAGACGGTGTGCGCTCCCCAGTGTAACGGCCGCTGTTTTGGGACGAGCCCCAGGGACTGCTGCCACATAGAGTGTGCAGCGGGATGTAAAGGCCCTCTGGACGTCGACTGTTTTGTAAGTGCCCCGTCTTTGTCTCGCTGCAAGAATGCGCAGAAAAAAAAAGGGAAAGTCCGTCTTTGCCGACAACAAAGTGTAGTTTTATCAAGGATCTCATTCCAAATGACTTGGTCTCTTTTAAGTCTATCTCCAATCTGATTCCAATCTCCAATCTCATTTGATCAACGTCATAGGATTTTCCCTTATTACAGGCAGGTGTTGATATTCATTTTTCGTATTTTGGGGCCTTTAAAAACCAGGATGAAAGTACAGAATATTATCCAAATGCACTACATCTTTGTGTTATTTGATTTCCTCTTATTGCAGCATGCATAGGACCCAAGGATGAGTTATGAAGCTAAATAAATAACAACTGGGTGAAGGTCAATTAAAGCACTGAGTAGAAATCATACAAAAACTCAATAGGATTAAATACTGCTGAAGAAGAGACACCTCACCATCCTGACACGGTTACGGTCAAACGATCATTTTAGTTTTTTATGTGCTAGTGATAGATACTTTATTTACCTATAACGTACTTCAATAGTGTGTGTTTGTGTGTGTGTGTGTGTGTGTGTGTGTGTGTGTGTGTGTGTGTGTGTGTGTGTGTGTGTGTGCACAGGCATGTCGTTATTTTAACGACTCTGGAGCCTGTGTGCCTCAGTGTCCCCAGACTCTCATCTATAATAACCAGATGTTTCAAATGGAGACCAACCCTAATGCAAAGTACCAGTATGGATCCATCTGTGTCTCTCAGTGCCCCAGTGAGTAGCCCCTGTGTGTTCCTGTGCATTAGGACACATGTCCTCGGGCCTTTCTTCCATTCATCACCAGTGTTTTTCTTTTCTTTCTCCTCATAGCAAACTTTGTGGTGGACAGCAGCTCCTGCGTGAGCGTCTGTCCCCCGACTAAGAAGGAGGTGCAGAGAGAAGGCCAGAGGCAGTGTGAGCCCTGCAACGGACTCTGCCCTAAAGGTTAGCTCTAATAAACGCATCCATCATCTCACGCTGAGCTTATTTGTCTGTCATCAAAACCAATCATGCTGTCGGCTCCTCCCTGCAGTGTGCGAGGGAACAGGTGCGGAGAACCGACAGACCGTGGACGCCAGCAACATTGACAGCTTCATCAACTGCACCAAGATCCAGGGCAGTCTTCACTTTCTGGTCACAGGGATTCTTGGGTAATTGTCTGGCTTGCAGTCTGAAGAATCTCAGAGATCAGTGTCGCACAATCACTAGATTCATTTTGTGTCTTTATCCTCCACAGAGATGACTTCAAACAGATCCCTCCCTTGGAGGCCAAAAAGCTGGAAGTGTTCCGCACCGTCAGAGAGATAACAGGTGGGTGTTGTAACATTTGTTGATCATAAATAATAATAATCTTAAAAATACATATAATTTATAACACTATAACCATTAGACCATTTTATGAAGTTTGCTACAACAAAGGAACACGTGGAAACACCATAGGCTGTATATAAAGAGGGATGAAGTGACAGCTCCCCAAAAGTGAAGCCAAAGCATTTTGGTTGCCCTCTGGTGGTTGGCTGCAGTATAGGTCATAAATCCAGCCTCCTCAGTGTTAGTGGACGGGACATGGATAAGACTAAAACGTAAATATATGTAAAATAAACGCTTTTTCAAGTGACATTCATTTTTTCAGGTTTGATTTGATGCTTGGGGGGAAATGTCATGATGGACAGCTGCGATTGGTTCATCTGTGTATTTGTGGAAGTTCAATATCGTGGCAACATCCCCGATTGTTACTGCGTAGACTCCAAATTACGTCATTGGCTCAAGATGGCAGCGTTCGTATCCAGAATTTTTTGGCTTCATTTTTTAATAGTGTGGGGAAGAGGAGACCAAGTGGAGACCCGTCGTCCATCTTTATATACAGTCTATGGGAAGGAACCAAAAATACAGAAGTGGCACAGATTAACAGTTCACATCTTCAATAACAATCCAGCTAATAATCTTTACTTTAATTTGAGAAACTGTACTGTCTGTACCATATCATCCAATATCCTCTGTCGATATAATTACTGTGTTTTATATTCAGATATTCTAAACATCCAGTCATGGCCTAAGGAGCTGAATGATCTGTCGGTTTTCTCAAGTCTCACCACAATTCAAGGGAGGTCGCTCCAAAAGTAAGTGTTGTGTAATGCAGTGACCTGATAAAACCATAGGACAAAAGTGAACATCTGAAACAGTGACACTGTTGATAACTTTAAAATGATTAACTAATATCCCTGTGATATTTGTGTTGCTTGTCTCTGCTCGATACAGAAAGCCTTCTCAACTGTCACTTTTGGTCAAACTGTATTTTCTCTTTCTTCTTTTCTTCCTCAAACCCTCCAACCGAAGGCGTTTCTCTCTGATGGTGATGCACATCCCCACTCTGACCTCGCTGGGTCTGCGCTCCCTCCACGAGATCAGCGACGGCAGCGTGTACATCAGTCAGAACGTCAAGCTCTGTTACTACCACACTGTCAACTGGACACAGCTGTTCGGAGGCCGCAAAGTTCGAGTTGACAACATCATCAACAACCGGCCACTGGCAGAGTGTGGTAAGGCAGATCAAAACTAACCCTACTTGAATTTTTGTTTTGTTAAAACTTTGAAAAACCACATTTCACAACTTGGGACTTCTCTAAATCTCATGTAGGCCCATTGTCTTCTTCTTGTATCTTAAGCTTGCATCAAAGAGAAACGTGATACGTGTTGTTGCACATGCTGCGTGTCCTCACATTGTTCTGTGTGCAGTTGCAGAAGGACACGTGTGTGACCCGCTGTGCTCAGACTCAGGTTGCTGGGGCCCGGGGCCCGACCAGTGTCTCTCCTGCAGGGACTACAGCCGAGACAGCACATGTGTGGGCAGCTGTCATTTTTTCACAGGGTCTGTAGATGCAGTATGTGTTCACGTTCTTGTTGCTAGTGCTTGTCTGTGTGTTGAAAATGTTCTTGTGGCCTGACTGTATTTGAATATCATGTCCACAGAGCTCCAAGGGAATTCGCAGGCCCTGATGGTGAGTGTGTGGCCTGTCACCCAGAATGTAAGCCCCAGCCTGGGAAAGACAGCTGTACTGGACCGGTAATAACTTCCTTTAATAAAACTCCACTAATACTTTCCCTTAGTAATACTCTGTGGTGCATTCATGCAAACTGTTGTTTACATTTGAATCTTGATTAATTCATAATACTGTGTGTGTGTGGGGGGGGGATTTTACATCCGTACAGTACAGTTTGAATGTATAATGATCTCAATACTGCTTAGAGAATACTCATAAAACAGTGGTCAATAAAATGAATGAAAGATCATAATCAACAACAGCCAAAGGCAATCTTTTGTTTTTTATAAGAATCCGATTTTAAATCGTTACTTGAACCACAGAGTAATACATAGTGTATAGTATATATTATTTATTTATCTCTCTTTCCGTGTTAGGGTGCAGATGAGTGTGCGGGATGCGCCAACCTTCGAGATGGTCCTTACTGCATGTCCTCTTGTCCCACTGGAGTAAATGACGGACAGAGGGGTCTGATCTTCAAATACCCCAACAGGGAGGGTCACTGTGAACCATGTCACCTCAACTGTACACAGGGGTGAGATTACAGGCAGAGTTCAAATATGTGTGCGTGTCTCCACATGTTTCCATCCATGCATGGCAGTAACATATCTATGAATGTTCTCTTCCAGATGTTCAGGCCCAGGATTAAATGACTGCTTGGAGGCTCGCAGACTGGCAGTTAACAGGTGAGGGTCGCCCCCTGCTGGTGAATAAAAAGGACTGTGCTACAATGTGTGTGATGCCTCCACAGATTACTGCTGCCAATCAAATTATTAGGTCCGGCATCACATGGGATGCATTTCATAACTTCACAAACTGCACCTGAGAGGTTTTTCATTTTAGGACAAAAATAAATTGTATCTTCTAAGTTGGTTATAGAGTAAACTTTGTCATGAATTTATTCCTACACAAAGCAATTGTATATGTAACATACAAAAATAACCAACCCCCTGCACTTACAGGTGTTAGCCTTAAATTCAAGAACATCCTTAAAGCCCACAACAAAATCTGTGGTTTTTTTTCTTTTTAATTGAATTTAATTAACTGTATCGATTTTTTCCAAACCATTAAAGTCAGAATCTTTTTCCCACACCATCATCTCTCTCTTCGTTCCACTGTGCAGTGGTCAGATCACAGTAATAGCACTGGGTGTGCCGGCTGGCTTGATTTTTTGCCTGGTGTTGTTCTTCCTGGGTTTGCTGTACCACCGAGGGCTGGCCATCCGCCGCAAGAGAGCCATGCGGCGGTACCTGGAGAGTGGGGAGGTGAGACTGTGGAGACATCGGATTTGAGTGAATCGTGTGTCATCCTAAATCATGTGGAGAATAACTGTTTGTTTTTTTTGCAGAGCTTTGAACCTCTGGGTCCTGGAGAGAAAGGCACCAAGGTCCATGCCCGTATTTTGAGGCCCTCAGAACTAAAAAAGCTCAAAGCCCTTGGCTCAGGAGTTTTTGGAACAGTGCACAAGGTAGAAATTTATTTTAAAAAAACCCACAGATCGTCCACTAATTTGAACATTTGCTTTAGTTTTAGTCTCTTTTTATTAGAGTTTCAGAGTTTTGGTATTAATCTATGTGATTCTAACTGCACATTTAATTTGTGTTAAAGGGATTTTGGACTCCAGGGGGAGAAACGGTGAAGATCCCAGTTGCCATTAAGACCATCCAGGACAGCTCGGGCCGACAGACCTTCACTGAGATCACTGATGTGAGAATCTGATCTTCTTGCAATAGAGCGCTTACCTCTGCCAAGGGCCCAGCAGTCCCCTTAGTATCAATCAATCTGCACCAAAATTACACAACCCATAGATATCAGTTCCACAAATGCCTCCACGCCGGCAACAGGCAGTGCCCGGAGGCATTATGTTTTCAGGTTGTCCCTGTATCCCTCCTTTTTGTGAAAAAAGGTAAAAGGCAAAGGTCATGGTGGCCTCACACAAGAGGTTGATGTGTTGAATGTGATATCCAAAGACCACCTTAAGGGAATTTCACAATCCATGCATTATTCCATGGAAAAACAGATCCAAACATAAAACTGACTTTTTCCCTGACCCATAACAAATCTTTCCACCAAGTTTAATGGAAATTTGTTCTATTGTTGTTGTGTAACCTTGTTTAGATAAAAACAAACCAACAAAACAAACAGACAGGGGTGAAACATAACTCAGGCAGAGTTATGAACAGTAAATGGGACACACAATATTATATAATGATGAGATGCAGGAGAGACAGGTTTTTATGATAAAAATTATACCAATAGTTTATATGGACCTATCAACATTTTCTCTGCTAGCACATGCTGTCAATGGGCAGCCTGGACCATCCCTACATCGTCAGGCTGCTGGGCGTCTGTCCAGGGGCCAGTCTGCAGCTGCTGACCCAGCTCATTCCACAGGGGTCCTTACTGGAGCACATCAGGCAGAACAAGAACAGCCTGGACCCTCAGCGCCTGCTCAACTGGTGTGTGCAGATAGCTAAAGTGAGTGAACCTGAAAATATGGGATTTTTTGGGGGGGAACAACCCACTGTCATGAATAAACAGAGTATATTCATGGTATGCATGTTCATGTCTTAGGGTATGTACTACCTGGAGGAACACTGCATGGTCCACAGGAACCTGGCTGCACGCAACATCCTGCTGAAGAATGACTACCAGGTCCAGATCTCTGACTACGGTGTAGCTGACCTCCTTTATCCTGATGACAAGAAATACGTCTACGCCGACACCAAGGTTGATTTGACTCATTTATTTCAAGAGGCGCTTTGAATTGCTAATTCACAGTTAAGTGGTTTTCCCAATCTCTCCGTGTAATGAACTCTGTTTGTCTGGCTTGTCTGCAATTTGTCTCCTAATCCAGACGCCCATTAAATGGATGGCCCTTGAAAGTATCTTGTTCCAGAGATACACTCACCAAAGTGATGTTTGGAGTTATGGTAAGACGCAGCCGGAGTGTGTGCAGCTCTGTAAAGGCCTGTACTAGCAAATAAACGTTCCCCTTGAAAGAGGTGAATTTGATCAGGGAGAATTGAAATGGGCCGTCTCTCTTCCCGGACAGGGGTGACGGTGTGGGAGATGATGTCATTCGGGGCAGAGCCGTATGCGCCTGTGCAGCCTCAGGAGGTACCCAGTCTGCTGGAGAAGGGAGAACGTCTGTCCCAGCCGCACATCTGTACCATAGACGTCTACATGGTCATGGTCAAATGTGAGTTTAATAAAAAAACAATACACCTGTATGCACTCTGTCATGCTCAATGTGGATATTGTGACTTCCTCTCTTAAGGTTGGATGATTGATGAAAACATAAGGCCGACTTTCAAAGAGCTGGCCAGTGATTTCACTCGTATGGCGAGAGACCCTCCTCGATTCCTCGTCATCAAGGTGAGACAGTGGACGAGGAAGTGTCCCCAACCTTAACTGAAATAATAATAGTACTGCGAGCCCCAATGATGTTGGCATTTGGGGGCTGATGCTGATAAGGAGTAAAATGTTTATATTTTTATTCATATCGATACAAAATGCTTATTCTGTCAAATTAAACAATTCAAATCTGAAAACATTAGGGCCAAAATGATAAGTCCTTGAAAGGCTATATAGGATTTATATATATTGTGATGAATCAAGTTTATCCTTTCTATATTTTCACTGAAAAAATAAAACAATATGATGATGATGGATTCTTGCTACCAAACATATATATTCCTTTTTGTCTGAACATGGCGTGTAAGCTGTGTTACAACAATTCTTCACATTTAAATGTATCTTATATAGACGGAAGGAGAAGAAGCAGCCTCGTCAGAGATCCATCGCAGAGAATCAGAGCGAGGGCTTCTGGACGCAGATTTGGAAGACCACGATGAGGATGGATTGGAGGACGGTCTGGCCACGCCTCCTCTTCAGCACTCTCCATCTTGGAGTCTGTCCCGTTCGCGGATTAATTCTTACAGGGTAATGAAATATACATCTCTGATTTGATAGATGAATAAATAAGAGACAGATAAAACAGTGTATAAATCTGTTTTCTTTGCTGGTTTGAAGAGTGGAGCATCTCAGGCCGGACCTATTGGATACCTGCCAATGACCCCAAGCCCTGTGGACAGCTTCCGCCAGGTGTGACAGACTCACACACACAGACATGCATGCAAACACACACATTCCCACCTGTTGAGACTAATGTAAGGTGATTCTTTAGTTTCACAGGATTTGGCTACAACACTGTTTGCCCCTGAAACTCCAAATATGTTTTGTGGACTATTTTTGGGATGAACTATTCCTTTAAGAATCAGCCATATAAATAGAATACCTCAGGAACTGAGACCCGTTCTCAAGATTGATTTCTGTGAGCTGTCTCTAAGTCTATGCTTCCGTGTCTCAGCTGTGGTTCCAGAGGTCTCGGCTGAGCTCCGTGCGGACGCTGCCTGACAGGTCAGAGGTCAGGGAGAGCGGCAGAGAGGCCGAGCAGCGTGAGGAAGGTTTGCCCAGCGGGAGTCTTCACAGGGCCCGGTTTGGCTCAGAGAGGGGACATCCTCGTATATCCATCGGCCGGCACAGGAAGCTTTCAACCGCGTCAAGTCCGTCCTCATACAAGGTGTGGACGGCGGAGGAGGAGGAAGAGGTGGACCACTTCGGCTACATCCTGCCCGGCTCACCTGGCACGCCAGAGAGAGGTAACAGTTTATCACTAAAATAAGAGCAAGCTGATGTATTATTTTCTTGTTTGTAAGTAATGGCAACATTTCTGAATCTATTGTACATGTAATCAAGGTTTCCTCTTCCTTCTGCACATTTTGTCTCGGCT
This sequence comes from Pseudopleuronectes americanus, assembly GCA_038501795.1. NCBI lineage: Eukaryota > Metazoa > Chordata > Actinopteri > Pleuronectiformes > Pleuronectidae > Pseudopleuronectes > Pseudopleuronectes americanus. The sequence continues at coordinate 14,039,728 of CM076725.1, forward strand.
TACAGTCCCTAGGTTCTCTCATTCTGGACGAAGAAACTTAAAACTGAAGAATAATCTGACTCTCGTGGTGACAAATCCTTCCCAGGAGTATGAAATCATGAGCAAAGAGTCTCCTCCTTGTTTAACCAGAGTGGCCTCCTCTCAGACAGCTTCCCCTTCAGAGGCGCTCGGCAGCAAAACCTCACCTTTGCCTTCTCGGACCCTCGTGGCCTCGTTATCTGAAGTGTTATCTGCAGAGCACACGGCAGACGTTGAAACACTGACACCATTAACAGCTGTGAGGCGGAAGCACGGAGATGAGGGTTGTGAGGGAACTGTAGCTGAGCAAAGGGAATCCACCGAGAGAAATCTTCTATGTGGAGATGCTGAGAGAGGGACCAGAGCTGCTGAGGACCAAGAAGAGGCCGCTCGAGCGAGAGGCAGGTACGAATACATGGATATCAGGCGCTCTGACTCCACAGAGGGAGAGGATTCAGCCTGTGAGAGACGTGGGAGTCAGCCATCTGCAGAGAAGGCCGCAGTGACACAGGAAACCCACCAAACTGTGGAGGTGTTGAAAACAGAGCATGAAGAGGCAGAGGAAGAGGAGAGGTGCCACGACACAAACAAACAACCCCCGCACCAGGAGAATCTGAGCGGTGCGGTCGTGCCCACGCCAGATGCGCTCACAGCTGGAGGAGAAGAGGCGGAGGAGTACGAGGAGATGACCACATTTGGAGTGGTGCCCAGAGGGTGGGAGCAGGCGGACTACCAGAACCTCCCAACGAAGGGGAGAGCTGTTTCTGAGGAGGTAGGTGGTGGCAGGTGTGCAGGGATCGGGGGATACATCAAGGTGTGCGCCGGCATGGGGGAGCCTGGCAGCAACACATCCTTTGACAACCCAGACTACTGGCACAGCAGACTGTTCCTCAAACCAGATGCTGTACGCACCTAATAACGTGAACTGCAGAAACACTTAGTTAAATCCATGTAATGAATCTTTGTACCTTTGTAATATTTTACTGCCTTTTTTTATCTGAGTCCCACATCCAAGAAGATATGAAAAATAAAAAATACTAAATGTATTATCATTTCACATTTTTATGGTGCATGTGTATGAACTGTGAACTGGTACAAAATAAGAATATAAGGTTATATAGGCAAACTTCATGGGCTTCCATGATACAAGTTGTGTCGTTTGTATCGGTAAGATTTATGATGATGAAGTATCCAGTCATTTGTGTTTTTGAGTTGTGTAGAGCAGACTTTTACATTTTCTTACAATGTGTTTCAAATGAATAAAACAATGAAATATCAACTTGTCTTGAAAGTGCTCATTCACTTATTTATTATATTAGAAATTATTTTTATTCCACCGTAAATCATTGAATAACACAAACCAACACAACAATGCGTTTCTCCAGCTTGAATTCATTGAACGTGACACGTAACAGAAGCAGCAGAAAACGAGATGGAGGCACGTGAACGCATCAGTGACGCAGTCGACTACGACTTGGTCGAAGGGAGAATCAAAGCTGATGAGAGAGGCGAGAGGAACTACTGCGTCGTTTTTCCGTTTTCGTTCAAATCCACTTAACAGTCTTCTGGTGGGTTCACTAAAGCCTTAAGCCAAGTCCTTTTGAAAGATCCTGCACACTACACACAAGAAAATAATTCATGTGAACTTAATTATTATCCTGTCATTGATCTATTTATGCATCTGTCTCCTTTATTTTATCTGCCAAACCTTTCAGATTCTTAATATATAGAATAAAGACAGGAAGCAAATACAAGAAGCTCTATTTATTTCAGACTGTCTCAATCCCTTATTCGTGGGGACATTATCAGTGGCGGAAGGAGGCTTCTTATATCCTAGCAATTTGAACATGACATAACTATAACTCATTCTCATCTATGCAATTTATATTGTTATATTTCTGCAGTAATGTGTGATGTTCAAACTGTGTTTAATTGTTTTCCTTAAATTTCTCTGTTTTTGTTTGTGTTTTGAAAGGCGCTAATATAAATAAAGTTAGTTATCATCCTTTAAGGGGCAAGGTGGAGTTGGAGCTTGTATTATTAGCGGTAGTAGTAGTAGTAGTAGTAGTAGTAGTAGTAGTAGTAGTAGTAGTAGTAGTAGTAGTAGTAGTAAAAGTAGTAGTAGTAGTATTCCTACATTCATACATGATCTATACCGCTTATATTTTAGGGTTCAAAGGGTGACATTATTGTAATTATTATTTTCATTATTATTTGAAGTTGTAATAGTAGCTGTTGTAGTCGTAATAGTAGAGGTAGTAGAAGTAGTAGTAGTAATAGAATTAAGCATTCATCTATCAATTATCTATTCTGCTCATCCTTAGGGGTGCACAGGGGAGCATTATTATTGTTATTATTTTGTTTCATTGTTATTCGAATCTTCTTGATGGAGAAGATGATAGGAGTTCGCTGCAGCCCTGCCCTCACCGTCCACGTGCATGCGGGGAGCCATCTTGCGCCGGCCGCGTGTCTCGGGCTGCGGGCGGGCTCTCGGGCTCTAGGGCTGCCGGTAGTAGAAGTGGTTCGCGGCGGCGCGGAGAGCAGCGTGGTCCATCCTGTGACTGACTGACACCCGCCGGGGAGCGAAGAAAAAAAAGTTACTCTGAGCTCTCGCACTCACTGCCAACATGTCTGGAGACGACGACACGCAGGAGCAGACCATCGCTGATGACCTGGTGGTCACCAAGTACAAGATGGGCGCGGAGATCGCGAACCGTAAGTGGAACGAGACGTTTTCCCCCGCGAGCGCCCGTAAGAGCGGATGATCCTGGTCACGTTAGCTAGCTGTGGCAGCTAGTACCCAGCAGCGAGTGTGCCATGTGCCGCAGCCAGCAGCGGCCATATGTCACAGCGGAACGCGGGCCTTACGTTTAAAACTAATACAACCACGGGCTCTTCTACAAAACGAAGAAGAACCTCCATTCTCAATATACCCTGTTCGTTTGTTTCATATGTCGTAGCTGTCACATTAGCTCGGTGAGCTAGGTGGCTATGTGGCTCGGCTACACACCTAGCAGGCGGCAGCTAACCGTACGAGCTAACGCGAGAGATAACAATGACAAGTACAAAATGGAAAGATATAACGCGGCTGTTCCGAACATCGTGTCCCACATTTACTGCTAATTCAAATCCCCGCTGACGTAATCGTCATGTACGAGACGTGCCCGACGTGCTGGTTGTAATGTAAAGGCTCAATAAGCAGGAGGCAGTCAACACCCGAACTACTATGTTCAATTACGTCCATTTATGTCCCGCTTAAAATACTGAAACTAAAGCACAAAGTCATTTTATCATCCCCGCCATGAGTCTTGAACGTGACACGCAGTTATGTCTGGGGGTCGAAGGCAGTGTACGATCTAATGTCTCCATTGTGAGGCCACATGCACTCAGTGACATGTCCTGATAACGGAAGTAAGGCATGAGCAGTCCTGGGTTTGCACCTGTGCATCTTCATATTTTTTTTTATAACTCTATAATTCCCAGATGCACTCTCTTATTCTCGATTGAACGAACGAAGCAAACAATCACACGTTTCACTCACACCTGTCCAGAACAGTCTTTGTCTGTCTGTCTGCAGAAGAACAGCCGTGACTCCTGCCATGTTGAGTTCCCATACTTATCCAAACATATTTAATAGAATCATGATAAAATATAATTACTAATTGTTGATTTGGAGTAAACTGGTTTGGGGTTTTTTTCGGGGGATCAGTTCATCAACTGTTTAATTAAAAGGTTCCTCAGAATATCCAAATATATTACGTAGGTTCTATGATGTGTGACTAATTCATCACATTTGCCTCATAATGTATTAGAGCACAATGTGACTGAACATCCACGACAACATAGATAAAATAATGACTTTTCAAAGCAGCAAATTCTAATATCTTAGAAGCTGCAACTTCACATTCTTGATCCGCTAGTTTGAAAATGACAAACTGAGTGTTATAGTTATTTTCTTTTGATTATAATTAATACAGCTTTATTCGAAATGTCAGTTTTTCAATGTCCGGTCTTTTTTCCCTTTTTGCAGTTGCTTGTACTCCCTCTAGGTTATTTAGATGCCAACCTGCTCAATACAGACTATTTGTTCTATTATGTTGTTGTCTTGTACTGTAGCTGGTCACAACTGTCTTTTCCGAAGATGCCTATCTTACTAGTAGAATTATGCAACTTCAGGCTGATTGACAGCTGTCAGACATTATGTTAAGTGTTTATTTAGCTAAATCAAATGATTAACTGTAATTTGGTTTCAGCGATCATAAGTCACTAAGCCTTGAACTAGGGCTGTGCAACATGTTAATATATATTTTTTTATCATTCTGTTTATTTCTTTGTCACAACTCGCTCTTTACAGCAATATTTCTCATTATTTGGATAATGTTTTGTGTTCTTCCAAACAGTTCGGATATGTAGGAAATGTGCGCTAAGTCAACACAAACAAACGAGATAACGTGACAGAGTGGGGGTAAAGCCACACAGGAGAAAGACTCTGAAGAGCAACAAACCATGAGATGCATGTTGTACTCTGAAGAAGTGTTACTTCCGTCATATGGCAGACTCCGACACCACCAGACACTTTTACCACCTACACAAGAATCATGTCAAATAGTCTAGCATGAATCAAAGAGACACAGAAGTAGAGTAGACAGCTTGAAAGAAACCCCAAACTCAGACCTTGCTCAAAATTTTTTGCCCACAACAAAGAAAAATGAAGTTGGAATAAGATAAGAGCTGCTGTCCAAATGTTACAACATGTCTCAGTAGTGACTCTCTGTTAATTTAATATGAAAGGTACCATATTAGTAGGGCTGGGAATCTCTAGGCTCCTCACATTGCGTTTCGCTTCCAATTCAGAGGTCACGATTTGATGAGAACGATTAATAGATGCATCAAAAAATTTAATTTCTATACATGATTATTTATTTAACACTGTGACTACTAGATGTTTGCAATTTCACTAGCCTCATGACTTGTACTGTAAACAAATATTTTATAATATTACTCCTAAAGTGTGCTTTAGGCGTGTCAGGGTTGCCCCGCCTAGCCCCTTGGCAGCATCAAGGCAAATGACTCCACTGTCCAACAAGAGATTCTGCTCCTCTGCTCTTTTCTAATCACTCCCACTTAGAGCTGATCTTTTAAAAAACTGCAGAATTCATATTTATGTTCCTCAAAAAACTGGGCGTCACTTCTTCACATGAAGTTTACAAATATCTTGGCGTTGGGTCATAATCTGCAGGAAAAACTAATCTCTTGTCTGCAGCTTGTTTTTAATTGAGGCTGTCTGATCATGAATCCAGATCCATCCGGTCACTTTATCCCTGTGTGTAGCAGATAAACTGCGTGCACACATGTTTAATTATGTGCCTCATAAACTCTAAAGTTAATCACCAAACTAAGTACTGTTCAGGTTCTAAGAACTTCTGATTAGTGTCTGTTTTATTGTAAAGTGAGCATAGGTCAGTGGGAGAGTGGAGGGAGGACATCGCTTATAATAAATTATTGTAGCTGAAAACAACGTCCATGTTTGCATTGTTCTGGTTTATATTTTCTATATTTTCTTAACCACGTGATTAATGAGCTGACCCATACATAACACTGAATGGATTCATTGATAAAGAAAGTGATCATTAGTTGCATACTTAACTGTACGCACTCTGTAACTGGTATGCTTTCTTAACATAAGTCTCCATTTCTTATCTCCCGTCCTGCAGAGGCTCTTAAGACGGTAGTTACGGCAGCTACGGCTGGAGTCTCCATACTCAGCTTGTGTGAAAAGGGCGACGCCTTCATCATGACAGAGACTGGAAAAATCTTCAAGAAGGAGAAGGACATGAAGAAAGGTGAGTCTTCTGTTGTATTTCATGAGTCGTTTTCAATGTCTGCCTCAGCTCCTCCCTCATTCACTCTCTTTCCTTTCACAGGTATCGCCTTTCCTACTTGTGTGTCGGTGAACAACTGCGTATGCCATTGCTCCCCTCTGAAGAGCGACGCTGACGTCATACTGAAGGACGGGGACCTTGTCAAGATGTAGGCAGCTCAGTTCATACCTGTCCACCCTGTGCATCAGATGAATTGTAGTATAACAATTTATATGCAGTGCACACTCACTTTTTCTTGTTGTTCTTGTGTGCAGTGATCTGGGTGTGCACGTCGATGGCTTCATCTCAAATGTGGCGCACAGCTTTGTTGTGGGAGTGACCAAGGTATGTCATCAGTTTCGGATTAAATGACTCTGCAACACGTAGGGATTTATTCTCGACAGGCACAAGCTGTGATTTACTTGACAACCCCTGATAGTCGCACCATCGTTGGCTCATGATACTCTTGTTCTTTGACTCCTGTGTTACTTCAGGAAAACCCACTCACAGGAAAGAAGGCTGATGTCCTCAAAGCAGCTCACCTCTGTGCTGAGGCCGCCCTGCGTCTGGTCAAGCCAGGAAACCAGGTAAAACTCCTTCCATGTCGAGATGTTCTGATTCCATTTTTTCCCTTCTCCATGCCAAAACCTAGACTTTGGATATTGGCTGATACAGAGTTCCAAATACACACAGAAAATGAATGACATAGAAACTCTTTTATTATCTAATTTGACATAACTGAAAAAGAACACAACAATTACTTCCTTAAATAGCTCAAGAGTCTGGTATGCGGTGCACAGACTTTTCTAGTATGAAATGTTGCCAAATTAGCCACATTTTAGCTAGCCCTCCCTAATGCTACACTACCGGTAATCACTTCTTTGCTCCTCTAAACCTATACTTGCAAGTAGCTATACAGCACAAGAGCTGTTTTGGAGCGGCAAAAAAGACAATTTTATTTTTATTCCGATGAAATTTCAAAGTGTATTTATACTTGAAATAGATTTATACTTGTAAATATATTTGGAAGAGAAGGTATTGGATCAGTACATGGATTTTGTGTCATCGTTGTTGCCCAACCCAACATTTTCAACTGTATCGGAGGCCTTTCCAATGCGATCACTGCTCATACTGAAAATATATTGTATCATATAATCATAACCACGTATCTTCTATCAGAACTCACAGGTCACAGACGCCTGGAACAAGATTGCAAAGTCTTTCAAGTGCTCTCCTATTGAAGGTGGGTGTTTGCAACCACATGTTACCTTCAAGCTCTGTGATTTCAATGGTTTATATTTGTTAAATGTAATTGGACATGCCTAACTCAGTTGATTCCTTTACTATATCCAGGCATGCTGTCCCATCAGCTCAAACAACACGTGATCGATGGGGAGAAAACCATCATCCAAAACCCAACGGACCAGCAAAGGTCAGTCACTCCGGCGTCCCTCAGCAAGAGCTTATTATTACTGACCTGATGAGTGTTCTCTTTAACCAGTGATTGCACTTTGTTGTTGTAGGAAGGACCATGAGAAGGCCGAGTTTGAGGTGCATGAGGTTTATGCAGTGGATGTGCTCATCAGCACTGGAGAGGGGAAGGTGAGAGGAAATCAGATACATTATCTTTTCTGTATAGCTTTGACAATGGATAGAATCTAATAATGTATGTTCTGTTTTGTCCATTAGGCCAAGGATGGAGGCCAGAGGACTACCGTGTACAAACGAGACCCCAACAAGGTGTACGGCTTGAAGATGAAGACATCTAGGACGTTCTTCAGTGAGATGGAGAGACGCTTCGATACGATGCCTTTCACTCTGAGGTTGTATCTTTCATCTTCAGATATTTACTTTTTCCATTTTGTCTTCAAAATAACATTGTGCAACGCGATTAGATCTGTAGACTAACTTCTCTTTTCTTCTTGGTCTCAGAGCATTTGAGGATGAGGGCAAGGCCAGGCTGGGCGTGGTGGAGTGTGCCAAACATGAGCTGATGCAGCCATTCAATGTGCTGCATGAGAAAGAGGGTGAGTGCTTGAATGAACAGGTTTTATTTATGATTTTGATGACTGTTCTAATTCTTGGAAGTGTTTTTTGGGGGAACAAACTGAAATGAGTGCTCAAATTCTTTCCTTTTCTAGAAGATGAAAATGTTCAAGAAAATTCCTTTACTTATTTATGAAATAACAGTAGAACAAACTAGAATTCAAGAGAGTGCTTACTTCTGCAAAGGGCCAACAGTCTTTCCGTATATTCAAACAATAATCAGTAATTCCTGCCTTCTCCCATCTGCGCCACAATTTAATTGAATCTCTGCAGTGACATCACCTCACTGTTGCCATCCATTTTAATCCTGGCACTCACCCTTATATCTGAGACATTTGTCCAAATTGTACAATGAACAGCTGTTTAATGCACCTTTCATCGTGTCTGTGTTCAGGTGAAGTTGTCGCCCAGTTCAAGTTCACCGTGCTGCTCATGGCCAATGGACCTCTGCGAATCACCAACAGTCTCTTTGACCCAGACCTCTACAAGTCTGAGCTCGAGGTTGAGGACGAGGAGCTGAAGGTGAAGTGTTTTAATGAGTATATTGGCATTTTCTCTTCTACTTGAAAAGATAATATTAGACTAATGAACTTTTTTTTGCATTTTGATGTACCCCATGTGGTCATTGCAATAATTGTTTGTTGTTTTCTCCCATAAAGGCTTTGCTTCAAAGTTCGGCCAGCCGCAAGACCCAGAAGAAGAAGAAGAAGAAGGTGGGATACGACGCAGTGTGTTTCATCGAACAAACAAGAATACGATTCCAAATGTATCCACTAACTTCAGTCTTTTCTTCTACTTACAGGCATCAAAGACCGTTGAGAGTGCGACAGGACAGGCGATGGAGACCGAAGCTGCAGAATAGATTCTCTCTCCAAGAAATTCTGACAGACCTCTGATGACCCAAAGAACAGACGTCACAAATCCTTCTGTCCCAGCTGTCCGAGGCACTTGCTGGTGTAGCCGCTGTGAATACCTCTGAATCTAACTGATGTCAGACTGGGATGATGCTGCTCCTAAATTGTCACTCCACCTAAAATACACACACACACACGTCCCTAGTAAATCTCACTGTCCTTGAGACAGCCTTTTGTCTTGATAGTGAAAACAGCTCTGCTGCAAGGGCATTTACTCACTGGAACATTCACCAATTCGACTGATCTTGAGCCGTTTTTCCACATTAACTGTAGTGAAAGATATGGAGAATAAAATGAGTTTGACACAGCGGCCAAGGATGATGAATGCACAACATCGTGTCGGCGTCTTTGTGTGGCATTTGGATAACTTCCTTGAGGTCATAAGCCTGAAGTTATTAGTGATAACTTGTCACAGAAAGAAATGTAACACCAGACTTAAACCCTGATCTTTTTTTTTCTGACATTCACAAAATTTATCATTAATTCCACATTATTGTTCAGTGCAGCCGAATTACCCCATTTGTACTGCGCCGGCTTGCGCCTAGTCACTGTGTATACTTCTAGGCATCTGCTGTAGTTTACTAATAATTTCTGAAACTGTTATTTTACATTCTACCGGTTAGTAAAATAAGAGTGATCCTTTCTCACTTGTGGATGGTCTAACTTCTGCCAAGGGTTCAGCATTCAGTCTTCTGGTGCCACCATTGAGTCTGACAGTCTGTGTTTACATAAGAATTCCATACCTGTTAAATATATGGATACTTTTGTAAAACAAATCCCACTTTCAGAGACTATTTTTGGAAACATTAAAAAGCCACCTGACATCATTTGTGTCTCTGTTTTTTCGGTTTGTGTATGTTCATTTGATTATTTATCAGGATTTTAAGCATGAATGAATCACCATTCTCAAGTGGCTTAACTCATTTAGCAAATTACAAATCAGGGCTTGTAACAGACCGCCAGATACCTTGTTAAAAGACCACCTTAAGAGAAATGCAAACTTAGGTTCAACAAACGTGTCCATATTTGACATCAGTAGCTGCTTGGCAGAGGGGCTTGTGTCCTGGATTTGACCTGATGTCCCCCTCACAGCGTCTATTCACCCTCTATGAAGAACAACACAGGAACTGGTTAATGGACAACTGGCCCGCTGCAGGGTGTCCGGGAAGAACTTCATCTGAGACATCAAGTCTGCATTAACAAAGCTCATTCAGGACAGCAGCTGGAGTGCAGAGGAACCCAGCAGCCAGCAGGGGGCAGCCTAAGGACATCACATGGAAACAAGTAGCAGCAGGCTGTGATTCTTGAAAGGCGTCAGAAGACAAGGCTGGCAACTACTGGGCTATTCTCTATCAATAGGTTTTTAAAGCATGTTAAATCATCCAGTATCTAAAATCCAAAAATATAAAAGTTACTTAAGTAAGGCTGTCAAATATATGTAGAAAAGTAGAAAATATTTTCTCTGAAGCTTAGCAGCATAGAATGACACGGACACACACCCACACCATAATTTGTCCATCTTCTTAGTGTGATTAGTTCCTCTCGTGATTCAGCAGGTGGTTTGGCCTAGTCGGTAGGGCGGTCGTTCTCAAATAAGAAAGTCCGAGGTTCAATCCTCACTCTCTCCCATCTCCATTCTGGTAATATACTGAACTCTTAAAATTGGCAATGATTTGTATCCCTTATTAATTGCAAAATATCTTACAAAACAATAAATTTAAATTAAGTAAAAAACAAAAAAAATTAATTTAAATAAAATAAAATAAAAATAAACTGCGCGCGCAATTCCAGCGCAATGGGCTTCTGCGCAGGATGTGCGCAATGGACTTCTGCGCAGGATGTTTTTTTTTATTATTTAATTTAATTGTTTTTACATTTATTTTACTTTAATTTAATTTAATTTTAATTTTTTTATATTTACTTCTGGTGAAGGATATCTCATGAATGCTGCAGAGCTTTAGAGTGAAGTGTAGTTTCCCTATTTTAAAGTGGAAAGAGTTTGAATTGTAGTAAACTAACAGAGTGAGAGAGTGTATAGCCCAAAAAACAAAGCTGATCTGAGGTTAAAGACTTGAATAAAGTCGAGATGGCGAACTCTCTTTTGAAATGTTAGGGACACAACTTGTGCAACAGTTGTTTCGCCCTAATAAAAATCCCCCCCATCCTCACCCATGAGTTCGGACCCAGCTCCTGTGTCCACTGGTGTCCTGGTTCCACCCATGGCAGCGTAGTGGCGTGGGGCTGGCTCATCCCTGTGGCCCAGGGAACGCATTTCCGCCACCCCCCCTCCCCAAGAGATCATGTGCGTGTGTGTGTGTGTGTGTGTGGCCGCGGCGCTTCCCAGTGCTGCCGGTGCGTCCCGGGGTTACAGGATGATGGTGTGACGTTACTGTATTGTTTTACATTGCATGTGTCACGTCATGATAAATCAGTCTCTTGGGCCGCCCTCTCGGCAATTTGCGCCCTAGGCAACCGCCTTGGTCGCCTGTACCAGGAGCCGCCCCTGATTTAAGGGTCTCACCGTGGCAAAAACAAACTGCACAACCTGTCAAACGCTGTCTCTCAGTTAACATGGTCCAGAACCTTCTAAACATATTAACTCACGATTCACACAGACCTCTTCAACTGTCTGTTTCCATGGATTGTTAGCATTAAGACCCATGACAGTTATGGACTGACACACAAACAGTCCATAACATGAAGGCAAAAAAACGCTTTAAAGTCTGATTGGTGTCGCCAGAGGGAGAGAGACTTTTTTTAAACTTTTAACACCAGAAGAGATGTTCTGAAGAACTTAATATATACATAATATATATAATATAGTATTTAGTCTACAAATATATGGTAAAATTAGAATAAAGTGTATTATAAGTAAAATTATTCCTAATTCAATAGTATATTATGTTTTATATTATTAATCTGCATTGGCAAATAACTAAAGCGATTGTGTAAAATCGCATCTGAAATGATATTGTAATGTAAGTGTAAAGTTTAAATAGTATTTAAATACAAGAGTTTAAAATCCAACTGTGACTGAGAAAAGCGTCAAATCAGCACCTTTGAGAAAACGTGTGCAGCAAACATTTGGAATTGTTGCTTTAAAAGTAGAATGAAATGTTTCAATATCTAAATATCTAAAAAAATATCAGTTTATCATGGGAAAAACTGAATTCTGAAACGCTGCACCTTATGGCTGCAGTGGAATAATACAGTGTTCCCATGAGCCTCTGATAACACCAGATTTCCCATGTTTCACTGCGATCCAAACAGGGTGACGTCACAATCCCTATAAATACGCCGTCGCGGGTTAGTGACGTTCTCCGCGAAACACATTGGGTTAGCGGTCGGTAAGTGGGAATCCTGCCATCGGCATCAGAATCCATGTTAATCACCTTGTTTTTAAAGCCATCGAGCTAACTCAGTACCTGTGCTTCTCTGTTTTCAGCCTCCACTCCTCGACATGAGAGCCAAGGTTAGTGCTGAACGTCTCTGTCATACGATAACCGTGCTTTGTACTCATGCTAACACCTGTTAGCTAACTAGCTAGCAGGCCCAAACAACCCGTCCACGAGAGTTCGCCTGTGACTCTGTTTCTGTGTTAAGTCTGGTCTCATTTCAGTTCTGTGTGTTTATCCAGTGAATTTTTATATAAATGGAAACAAACTGCAAAGTAATTAAATGTTTTCTTTCCCTTCCTCACAGTGGAGAAAGAAGCGCATGCGCAGGTGAGATTGTCAAACACGCTTCTGCTGTCTGCCCGAGTTTTAGAACTTGTTGCACACCCACTATATCTTGATGGACACGTGTCATGCTCATTTAAAGCAAATTGTCTTGACAGAAATGTTGATCGATTGGTCAAACCTTAATTTAATGCACGATAACATTGTCTTAAATATCATTAGATCGCTCACACTGCTGTGAACTACTCAGATATCATACAGGCTAATATCACCTGTACATAGTTTCATTTCAATCCTATGAACTCCAATGTTATTACACTGTACAGTTAAGCAGTAATCACTAGGGCTTAGAAATGTCAGAATAGGGAATCACAATATAATTCATATTAATATGTAAAAATGTCCCCACTGTGGGACTATTAAAGGATCTAACAGTTTATGTAAACTATTATGTTTTTCCCCTTATCTGCTCAAGTCTTTATGACCACAGCCTTCACTCCGTAGTTGAAGCGTTTTTATCTCATGGCCCAGCTCTAGTGATCTTTCTTCGTCCCTTCTGGTGATGTCTAACTGGCTCTTGTGCTCATCTTGCAGGCTGAAGCGTAAAAGGAGGAAGATGAGGCAGAGGTCCAAGTAAACTGTCTTCTCTGCCATGGCTGTGACTTCCAATGTTTGAAACAAGCGGACCAGACGAGCGCAGCCAGAGACCCAGGACCTTCCCTCCCTCCCAACATCTAGTCTTGAAGCCAGCGGTGTCCAAATCGCCCTGATGCAGCGCAGCAGCAGCTGATTGGTGCCACAGAGCTGATCCAGGACCTGCTGGATGTCAGGCTTTTCCCCTGGGACTTTCTGAACTCCTTGTTCCTAATTCCTCAACTTTTTTCATTTGTTTTTGTTATTGATTAAAGGTTTTGGTTTAAAAAACTAAATTTGAGGAACTTTCTTTAATTTCAAAGTACAAATGGCTTCAGATTTCTCAGGAAGTCCTTTAAATAATCGTATTAGAGGTTGTTATATTTTAGCCTCAGGGTCCTCATGATGATCATGCTTTCCCTCATCAGGATTTCACTTTGACCTTTGAAATAAGGTCAATATAGCTGCAGTGTAATTACACAGGGTAACGTTCAAATAAACTTCTGAATAGTATCCAGATCCTGTTCAAAATATTCAGTTTCAAGCAAAGGAGCTACTTACAAATTTGTCAAATGACTTACTTAAATTTTGTGTATACATAAACAACGGCTGCAATTTAATTTTTGAAGAGGAGCTGTACCAATTTCTTCCACTTAAAGCTGCTGATTGTTACAAACTAAAAAAGCACCTTAATGTTATTTGATATTAAAAATGCCAAACATGGCAGCTTAAGTCCATTTTGAAAGACTGAAACCGCTAGTTATAATGTAAGTAGTATTCAATGACCTAACATTTGAACGATACTGGGCTTCACATCTAGGGTGCACTGTTGACAAACAATGGTGTCTGTAAATTGTTAGTGTTATGTTGTGATGCCCAGAATCGATTAATATTTCAAACTAACAATGAAAATGTCATGTTATTTAATAACCCAAAGTGGTAAACGCGTTGCACTCACTTGTCGTGCAGACTGGCAACACAAAGGGGAAGTTGTGGGCAAAAAATGTAATTTCTTCAAAAAATATTGCAGCTTCTGTGCTTGTCCTGTGACTTAGTTGGTGTGTGTAACCTTTCAATAGAGCCCATTGCAACTCATCTGGCTTTTGCTGTAGAAGGCAAATAACACAGCCAGTCCTTACCCAAGGTCAATCCGTCTTAAATACAGTAATTAAAGGATTTGTACTGTGATTGTATGATTTTATAATGTCACAAATGACTTAAGCAGTAAAATCCATTCTTTTGAATACGTGTTTTCAGCAACAACTTAAAAACAGGTAAAGTGCTGAACTGGCAGGTTCTGTCTCCTCAGGCAAGGACACAGACTCTAGGCCCGTATGATAAATGACAACACAATTGTGGCTACCAGAAACTATAGTTTAAGTATTGGTTGGAAGATTTTAGATCATGGATAAGAGCAAAGGGAGATAGTAGCTGGCGGCCAGATCCTGCTGTGCTTTAAAAATCAATAGCATCTTAAAATCAATCCTCATTTTAGAAAGACATCTGCTAAATAAAAATCCAGTCATAGCACAGGTGGGATAAGGATCAAAGGCCACTGCATGTGAGAGTATAGTCGATTACAACGAGAGGTACAGAGTGAATTAATGAAGTATTCATTTAAGAGCCTGTGGGTGTGGGACTGTAAAAAAAACCCTGCCTTTAAATATATTTTATATCTTTTATTTGTAATTTTCACATCTTTGTTTTTACATATACATGTTTGTATTCAAATCAGAAAACTTGGAATCAGAAAACCACCTGGAAATAAGAACAATTAAAGTAAAGTACAGGCAGGCAAGTGCCTCGACACGTTTGAGGTAGGACAACATGGATACTTTAAAAGCCCTCAAATGACACCGATAACCAAATATGCTCCCTCTCTGTTTGGTTTATGTTGTTAACCTGTTACAAATTCTTTGATCACTGTAGTAGGACCTGATGATTATTGCCTGACTGGCTGCATGCTCTCTCTCTCTCTCTCTCTCTCTCTCTCTCTCTCTCTCTCTCTCTCTCTCTCTCTCTCTCTCTCTCTCTCTCTCTCTCTCTCTCGCTCTCTCTCTCTCTCTTCTGTTTACTTAAAGGATCATCGGTCTGGGAGTAAACAGGCCCACTGCTAACTGGCTGCAGCCTGCATGGTAACAGGGGAGCAGTGGCAACCTGCTCTCCTCGGTTACAGTTGCAGAGCATAAATCAGGCTCAGAGAATCGTGTGCATCACCTGGAGCTAAACGTCTCTGAGTGACAAATGGTTTGTAAGTGCTCCGTGTATCTAGGTTTACATGGTAGTGGTGCGTAAACACTGCGTAAGTGGCCAACTGGCGCATAGTGTCACGATTGGATCCTCTCTGGAGAGGAGAGAGCAGCTCGGTGGCTCACAGACGTGAGAGGATGAAGCCGATGCACCTTTCCTGTCGGTGCTCAGCTGCTGCAGTGGACATGAGCGCTTGCGCACGAAGACGGCTTTTAAATGACGGGTTAAACAGCCTGTGCGTAATTATAGTAATCTGAGCGGAATGGTTAAACACAGTCCTCTGCCTGTATATGCGACCACTGTGCACAGAAAGCCGTGACTGCGTGAGTCCCTGCAAGACGCCACAAGTGAAAAGGTTTTAGATGCGTGCAGCACTTCGTGTTGAAGGAGGGATTCGAGCAGAGCCCGCCCTCTCTGCCCCTGGTCCGTGCTCGCCTTCCGAGGAGCCTCACACGTCGATGGAACACGGAATAGCTCGTTTTGGTACCCTGCGGAGCTGAGCGGAGGAAGGGGGCGGTGAGAAGCACCCGTGATCATGCCCTAATCAACCGATTCCCAAACCAGCACTTCATCGTTGACATCTCCATGGCTTCCACAATACATCGGTGGTAAGTCCCCACTGGCCACTGCCACCCAGTCACTCACAGAGGCAGAGCGACGCAGGCGAAGGCCAGGTCGAACCAGCGAAGACAAGCGATGCCAGCCTCGGACGCAGATCCGGGCTGGGTGGCCGCAGCCCCGGCCCCACCGGACCAGCTCCCCGGCGAGCGCGCGGTCAGTGTGCTGTGGTCGTTCGGGAAATGCCTGGCTGCGCTCCTGCCCGTGTACCTGGCCGGTTACTACGGCTTCAGCATCAGCGTGGTCCTGTTCGTGCTGATGATCTACATGGGATGGAAACACGGTCGACTGGAGAAGATGCTCAGGCTCAAGTCTGCCATGTACCATCTGGAGACCGAGACTGATATCACCAGCAGTAAGGTTTTCAAAACCAAAATGGATATGCCACCATGGGTAAGGACCCAGCCTCACTTTCAGCTGACCCACCAAGCCCATCCCAATGCATATCACCTGTCTCATCTGTCACAGGTTGAACTGCACCTCAGCTTTTGCGCATCCCATTCATTGCACAGGCTCTTAGATACACCGTTGTCATGAGCAGGCACTTGTTAGACTATTTGTTCAGAAAGTGAACTCATAAAAAGACAGAGACACTAGTGTTTCCCTGCCACCCTCAGATGAAATGAATATGTGCATTCAGGACCCCTTTTCTGCTCACTGTGCTTTCCTCAGGTCCCAGATCAGCCCACATGTTCAGACATTTCTTCTGTGCAATGCCTGCAGGGAGATTAGTCGGATCTGCTGCCACATGTCAGACGAGCTCTGTGTAGCGTTAAGGAGTTAAAACATGACTCCTGAAAAATGCTCTTCTTATATACGACTACAATAATAGAGATTTTCGGATTGTTTCCTCTTCCTTTTCCAATACGCTGCCAGTAAGAATCTGAAAAACGTGATGACTCATAAACATCCTTCACATGCAGCAGAGCAGAGGCAGCGACCACGACCACCATATCTGGAGAGAGAGAGGGAGAGAGAGGCAGTTTGTGTTTTTCGAGCAGATAGGCCTAATCTGAGATCTCAAGCCTCTGTGGTTTGGAGGAAAGTCAGATTTGCTGACTGTTGTTAATTGCATCCTGACATTATCTCTCTGCACTTCTAATTTGAAGGATGCAAACAAATATTTAACTGCGGAAAAAAAAACTGTGATTGTATTTGCAACCAAGTAGAGCTACTAGAATTGCTGCCTTGCTATTACAAAGTACACGAGGAATATATGGAGAAAAGTAGAAGTTTACAAAAGTATACCCAGGAAAACATCGGGTCTTTGAAATGAATCATCTCATGTATTTAAATAACTTTTTTCATATAATTCTATGTCATTTTACACCAACCTGTCATATTTGAATTCATGCCTGACCCATTTTACCGGTCCACAGGTCAACTTTCCAGACGTGGAAAAAGTGGAGTGGATCAATAAGGTTTGTTTTTCCTCTAAGACTTTGCATGTGTGCAGCTATATTTGTTTTATATTGGGGAACTTTTTAAAATACTAGATCACAATGCAGCACATTGTACGATTAAGGACAGCTCTCTCTGAACTCTCAGCAGAGCCAAGAAAACAACACATGATTTGAAGATAAGGTGTCCATGAGTCACTTGAGTGTCTCCAGCATCAGTAGCTTCAGTGGCTCACATTTGATATTAAAATAAAGAGCTGTTTGTGTGGACTTGAGGTGACCCGGCTCCCGCTACAGCCCCTCTCCATCAGAGCAGAAAATCTGCCGGTGTAATTAACAGGCGGGGAGAGTGGATTAGATCATATTGCAGTCTCTCTGTCAGTACAGTAACATCTCATCAGCACGGAGCGAGCGTGGGTGTGAATACTAATAATGCGGATCGCCCTTCTGGAGGCAGAAAAAAAAATCATAATGAACTTGGTGACAGAAGCCCAGATCGTGAGATGACTATTCGCTGGGCTCATCTTTCAACCAGCCTATGTCTCTCCTGTGGTTTCCTGACGTGTGACCCAGCTGCTCACTCTGATCCCTCCTCACCTTCAGCCATCACAGAACCTACATCGGCCTCAAAATGTTATCATAAAAGGAGCTGATGTGGCTAAAGCATGCGAGGAGCTACACTTTCCTAAAGGATGTTCATGACTGTGCCGTAAATAATGCATAAGACACTCAGAAGGAGATTTTTTCGCATCAGCAGTCCCGTGACTTGTTGAGGTGGAGGTCAGAGAATTGGTAAACAGCAGCCGACAGGACTGGATGCCTGGCTCTTTACAACTCACACTGACATGCTGAGGCTAACACACGTGTGAGGCTTCGGCCGTGTTGGGCAAAAACACTGACACACTGATTCCATTCACAGTTTATTAGATTATCAGTGTATATGAATAAGTTCAATAGAATGCATTGCTCTAATGCTTCATATCACGATTCCATAGTTTCTTAGAAATCATAGGCTCCTGGTCGCAGCTATCCAATTTAATAATAATTGTGAGAAGTAAAATGCATTATCTTTTAAAATATTTTCAAGTCAAACCCACGTTCATGTTTATTCATTATTAACTAACTATTAGACACCTCATTCTGTCGAAATGTTTAATTCTGTTCTTTCCCTAGAGAAATATCTCATGTTTGCCTTTTCTGCTGACCTGCTGTGCACCGAGATGCTCTCTAGGTTACGCAAGCAATTAATTTTAATTCATTAATTTCCATCTAATCAAGGCCAAAGTACATCGTTCTTTCCTGGGAAATTAACGATCGATGAGTCAAAGCATTGCTCATCAATTTTTCCTTGAAAATTGTTAATCTGAATGATGTTTTCTAGAAATGACTTATAACTGCAGGACTCTGGATTAATTTATTTGATAAACACCATCACTGAATTATTGATGGTTGAGCTATTTCAATTTAATTTGTGAATCCCCTGCTTGATGGATTTCTGTTAAACCCTCAACAAAAAGCCTTTCAACCACACCGCAGTCTGTGGTGCATGGCTGTGTGCAGGCTGTGTCAATTATTCTTTGTTGGTTGCTGACATGTTTTGATAAACATTATTTTACTCAAGGGAAGGGTAATTCAAATTGTTACCCGCAGAATGAATTTACTAGGGATAAAAATATGAAATGCCCTAAGTAGTTCATGATTATTCAATGTAAGTTTTATGTAAGGAACCACTAAGTGCATGGCAGCTTTACTATTTCTAAAAAACGAAAATAATAAATGTCCATATGTTGTGTCATGTAGATCCTGCAGCAAGCTTGGCCCTTCATAGGCCAGTTTCTGGAGAAGCTGCTGGTGGAAACCATTGCTCCTGCGATCCGTGCATCCAGTATGCATCTGCAGACTCTCAGCTTCACCAAGGTCAACATAGGAGACAAGGTAAAGGACCTGTCAGCCATTACAGCAGCAGTTTCTCCGGTTACTGTCTCACCAGAGTAATATTTACATGACTACTCTTGCTCTCCTGTTCATTCACGGGATTTCTTCTTCCCGGGAATCTTTGATGTGCCTGCTAGTCTTTGTTTGCTTTATTTAATAGCAGCTGCTTTGTCCACAGGCTCTGAGGGTGGCTGGGGTGAAGGCTCACACGGAAAACGATAAGAGACAAGTAATGCTGGATTTGTATCTGAGGTAATTCCACTTTAACCACCTTGTTTTATTCGGCTGCTCGCGCCTTGTGATTCCCTCCTGAGGGTTTGTCCGTATCTGACGCATCAGATCAATATTTACTCAGCAGGAGAAAGAAATCAGCTTTATCGTAGCTCGTATCAACTGCCTCACTTTGTGACTCTGGACGTGTCACTGCTCTTCTATTGTGCAGCTATGCCGGTGATGTCGAGGTCAACGTCGAAATTAAGAAGTACTTCTGCAAAGCCGGAGTGAAGGGAATCCAGGTCAGAAGAGATAGTGGTACATTATTAGTTATGGTTATGTTGAGTTGAATCTTGCAGTTAAATCTTTCTCCTCGTAGCTCCATGGGATGCTGCGTGTGATCCTGGAGCCTCTGATCGGAGACATCCCGCTGGTTGGAGCCATCACCATGTTCTTCATTCGCAAGCCTGTGAGTGTTTCCTGTTTTTTCCACTGTGCTACATAGTGTTCTTATTTATTATCCATTACTTGCATCTGTATCGTATGTTTGATGTATTCAGAAACTTGACATCAACTGGACTGGGTTGACCAACCTGCTGGACATCCCTGGACTGAAGTGAGTTGATTATTGCTTTTGGTTTTTAATAAGAATTGTCTGTTTCAGGTGTCGTGCTGCAGTAAAGTTTGGGGGCTGCACTTTGTAGAACCGTTCCAACTGATACTACAGATAATTCACATTTTATTCAGCAACTGCAATCACAGATAATCTGTAATAAGAGAAGCACTTTCTCTCTTTTCTGTGCGATCCCATGCTAAAAGAAAAAGGCGATATTCTTCAGTTTTGCATATGTCAAGAATTCGCCACAAAAATACACTGATCTAATCCTACAGAGCTTTTTCCTCTGTGAGTGAGGAACATCCAAAAATAGATCCCAAAAATGCACTATTTTCTTACAATAAAATTTAATAATAGTTCAGTTGGACCAAAGGAGCGCGGATCTGAGTAACATAGACAGACTAGGTCAGAAAGTATTGAATCACATTGTTGTGGTTTTTGTTTTATATATACTTTGTTGATCAATGAAAAATATCTAAAAGTGCTAATTATTTGTCGGAACTTCATGTGGTTCTGTTGTTCTTGAATTCAACAAATAATACTGTGACTCATTATGTATATTAACTTTGTGTGTTTATATCTTTGTATAATAAAGCATTGTCAGATGTGTAACTTCTATCGGTACATATCAGTCCCCTCTGGCAATACTTTCAATGACAGTTTGTCATTGTTTGATGATTATATTCCTCCTTTAGCCAACATTATTTAACAGGAAACTGTATTGTCAACTTCTTTAGATCATAGGAGCTTCCTGTTTGTTCTGTTGCCATGAACCTGCATATCTTGTTATTAATGCACGTTCATGTGGTCAGCAGTAGTATAAAGCCTTTGTTTGTTTGTCTGTGTGTCCCTCCCCATCTGTGTACCCAATGTCACCTTTGCATTCACTTGCAGTGCCATATCGGACACTATGATAATGGATGCAATTGCCTCCCACCTGGTGCTTCCCCAACCGTCTCACTGTGCCCCTGGTGGCTGACCTGCACGTTGCACAGCTCCGCTCCCCTCTCCCAAGGGTAACTGTCTCCATGACGAATGGCCTGGGAAAAAAAAACCTGGTCCCACATTGACTGAAATAGCTCCGTCTGACAACATTAGCTGCAAGCAGAACACATAGCCTGAAGGTCATACAGCAAATTCCCAATGTGAACGGCAAAACATCTTCCACTCACGTTTACTATTTTGTATTTTGTGTGTGTCAACACTAGGGAGTCGTCCGCATTCATCTGCTGGAGGCCGAGGACCTGACTGCCAAGGACACAATCATCAGAGGCTTGATCGATGGGAAATCGGACCCGTACGCTGTCCTGCGTGTTGGAACCCAGATCTTCACCTCCCACCACGTGGACAACAACCTGAACCCACAGTGGAGGGAGATGTACGAGGTGAGAGCGGCCGGCATAGGGAGGAGAGTGAAGCTGAAACTGAGCTAAGAAAACAACAAGGTTGACCTTAGGTGCTGCTCTACCCACCAGCTTGTGTGCTAACAGTTACAGCTCAGTGTTGCTGTCCTTGCTGCATAAGGATTGCACAAGTCTTTGGTTAGTAAATATGTCATTGGCACTTTAGAGATAAACAGTATTGTGGAGATTGTATCTTCTTCTCCGGTAACAGGAAGCTGCTGTTTCTGAGATAAGCAAGTCTTTGCAATTACTGTTTTGTCAGAGACACATTGGTCTTTTCTCTTGATACCTTTTTAAAATATAAATCTACTGAGCACAAAAATGAAAAGTCACTGTGACTCTGTTTGCATGCCCTTGTTTTATGGTTCTGTGCGTGGCTGTATCTTTATTTGTATATTTGTCGTGTGTGTTGTGTATTTGTCCATTTATGTGTGTGTGTCTGTGTGTACGTGTGTTTATGTGTGTGTGTGTGTGTCAGGTGATTGTCCATGAAGTACCTGGTCAGGAGTTGGAAGTGGAAGTATTTGACAAAGACCCCGACCAGGATGACTTCCTGGGGAGGTAGCTTACTCATTCTCATTTACTTGGTCTCTTTGTGCGTTTCATGTCATGTCCATCTCTGCTCTTCACACATTGGGCCACGATTCTGTTGAAATTTAAAACCCCCAGACCTCTTAGATCCATGGCTTCATTGATTCTCTCTCTGCCTCTCTCTATCTCTCTCTCTCTTTCAGGGTAAAGATTGACCTTGCTATCGTGAAGAAGGCCCGAGTGGTGGATGATGTAAGTAGCTCTAAGATCCAGTACATTTAGTTATTTTTCAAACAGCAAACACGAATGTTATTATTACTTTTTACTCATGGAAAATATCTGAGTGAGACTGCACTAATCCTTTGAGCATGTGACACGGCAGATCCCATGTGCCTCCTCGTGATCTGCTCTGATCTCACCCTCCTCCAATCCTGTCCAGCCTCAGAGAAATTCAGTCAGATGAGGACAAAAATGTGATAATTGTGTTTAATAACCCTCCTGTTTTTTTTTGTAAACAGTGGTTCAATCTGAGGGACGTCCCAACCGGCAGCGTGCACCTCCGCCTGGAGTGGCTCTCTCTGCTGTCCTCTGCTGACCGACTGAGCGAGGTGAGTCTAAATCACCAAAAGGTCCTTTGAGGATAATTGAATGCATGCATTATCATCATTATTCATCACAGATGTTATGCCATTCTATTTATGGATTCAATTTGTTTTCATATAAGGCAATACAGAGGGGCAAAAGAAACACATGGTAAGAGGCTGATGACGAGCAGCAAAGAATAGAATCAAACAGGAACATTGTGGATCCACGATCCACATGTTAATTATGTTATTTACTAGGACACACTGTCACCTGATGGTCATAAACATGTTTTGAGATGAGAAATAAATAAAAATTATTTAAATCAAGATATTTGATTGTTAGACTTTTTTCCTATTGACTAAAAAATGATTATTATGTTTAAAGGTATTTTACTGAAGCTTTATTCAACAAGAAAAATGAGCAAAATTAGGTTTAAAAATCTCCTTGTACCGACAATAGAAATCAGGTGTGGACTGACGTATAAACAACATAAGACTCAAAACTAAATCTGTAACAATGTCAGAATAAAGCAAATATGTGACTCTATATACAATCTACAGTCGCCCCATGGGGTTAGACTGGAAGGTTTTAGTCATTATTTACATGCATTGATGTGTTTAAGACGAAGTTCATCTCAGGAACAAAGTTAGACTGAAGCTTAAGACAACCTGAAATCAATTTAAAAATAACAACCAAAATATCACAAAAAAAGGCCAATACAAAATGTCAAACAATAAATCTATAATGCACCGTTCCTCTCTGCTATTTATCAAAGTAGTGACATTTTTAGAGGCTTTTTTTATTGGGCTTTTATTAGGTTCATAGATCATTTTCATCATCTGTTCTTCTCCCAGGTGATGCAGAAGAACCAGGACCTGACCAGTAAGACAGCTGATCCTCCATCGGCCGCCATCTTGGCCATCTATCTGGACCAAGCATTCGACCTTCCTGTAAGATTATAACTAATCTAGATGCTGTTATGTGGTGCACCATGAACTTTCATTTGTTACCCACCTCGTATTTAACGTGTTACAGATGAGAAAAGGCAATAAGGATCCAAGCCCAATAGTGCAAGTCTCCATTCAGGATACGACCAAAGAGAGCAAGGTGAGAATACAACTAAATAAATGAAAAAAACGGTTTCTAAGTAGTTTGAATAAAACTGAACATAATTGTTTTTAACTTCCCTCTGCAGATTTGTTATGGGACCAACCGCCCTGTGTGGGAGGATGCTTTCACCTTCTTTATTCAGGATCCTGGAACACAAGACATCGACTTTCAAGTAAGTCATTAGACAAGTACTTATCACACCAATTAAGTTTTGTGTAAGTCTATTCCCGAAGGTGTCAGTGTGATAAGAACAGTAAATAAAGATTCTTCACTTGGGTTGTTCCTCTTTTTACCTAATTTACAGCCCTTTCCCTTCATAATTTCCATCTTTCCTTCTCCATTAAAACTCTCTCTCTATATATTAAAATAATGTTTTTGTTTTTTTCAATCAGGTCAAAGATGATGACCACGCTCTGTCCCTTGGCAGTTTGTCCATCCCTCTGACTCGTATCATGGCGACCCCTGAACTCACCATGGACCAGTGGTTCCATCTGGAGAATTCTGATTCAGCCAGTCGCATCTACATCAAAATAGTGTTACGGGTTAGTTTTTTCAGATTTGGACTTAGACATATGTGTCAGGAACTAGTGACTAAATTAGATGTATAAAGAACTCAGCTGAAGGATCTTAGTTGAAGACTTTGAAATCCTACCAGCCCCCACTGGCCTTTTGAAGCTTTCATCTGGTCCTCTGAGTTCAAATATAACCCTCATGACAACCCTGTCAGTGTAGAGACATCAAATTTAAACAAACCTTTTGTGTGTCTGTCTTCCAGTGACATAAAATCCTTGTGATCATATCTCATACGCTGCTTTCAGACACGCACTGAACTCCAGATGAGCCCACGTGAGAATACAGAAGGATTAGGTCGGGAGAATTGACTGCGATTGAGTTGACACGTTAATGAAGTTTCTAACATGCAACAGATGCAAAACTGTGAAGAAGGAAAAGGATACTGATATGAAAAAGAGGTGTGATACACGTAGAAGATGCAGAAGTTGGAAAGACAACAAGATTTGAGAGCCTGTGCTGTAAACAAAAAACTAAAATGTCCGTCTTAAAAGAGCCTTTGAATGTAAAATGTTATGAAATCTAAAATGTTGCAAAAGTAAAACCTAAAGTGGCTGTAGTGAAACAGTGTGTGTGATGTAAAGTTCCAACTAAGTGCAGAGTCATGAGTTAAGCAACCTAACAGTCTTTGGGAGGAAGTCTTCTGGCGCTTCTATTTCTGAGGCTTAATCACATTTTCCTGTTGTCTTGAACACATTTGACCCCGACAATCACATTCTGCGTTTTTCAAATGTGAAATGAAACCCTGTCATTAGTTATTTTCTCCTCATGAATTTCTAACCCTGACTCACATTCACATGCCTGGACTTCACCTTGACCTCCTGGCTAAGCTTCCTGTTGTGTTGAGAACATGAGGTCGTCATAACTCCAGAGAAATGCTCATACAGAAACTTTTCCCTCTGTTTACCCTGAAATGCAGAAGTTTATTCTTAGCTCAAGGAAAAAACTGAACTCAGTAATTTACTGCTTGACATCTGCTCACCCCTAACCTCCTATGTGCCTGCTGTTAGGTTTTGTGGCTGAGCGACGATGCCACTCCCACAACTCCGTCTCCCCGGCCTTCATCCGCTGGATCCGGGATGGGCCAGGGGGGGTTCCCAGCAGAACTGAACCCCATGGGTCCTGGCGGGCTGGTTAAACCTCCACCGACACGGCCGCAGCACACCACACCCGACCCAGAGTTCGCAACTGAGGTGAAGGATAGTTGCCCAGAATCAGACACCACTCACACATCTGTCAAACGTGCACTGTCGTAACACTCACTGTCCTGATTGGTACCCACAGGGGGTGCTGCGTATTCATCTGGTCGAGGCCCAAAACCTGATAGCCAAGGACAACTTCATGGGGGGAATCGTGAAGGGGAAGAGCGACCCCTACGTCAAGATCCGTGTGGCAGGCATCACCTTCCGCAGCCACACCATCAAAGAGAACCTCAATCCACTCTGGAATGAGCTCTATGAGGTACCTCCTCTGTTTAGCACTCAACTAGTTAGTTCTTCTACCAATCGGATGAAATGATAGAGATTATATTTCATTTTAATTATTCTCTATGGTTTAGGTGATTTTGACGCAGCTTCCTGGTCAGGAGATCCAGTTTGAGTTGTTCGACAAGGACATCGATCAGGACGACTTCCTCGGGAGGTGTGTCCTGACGTCACAAATAAATATTTTCCAACTCTAAGATACACATCTCTTGTGACTAAAGGAAAATGGGTCATTGAAAGGAAAACTAAAGTAGAATTCTGTCGTTACAGGTTCAAGATTAATCTAAGAGATATCATCAGCGCACAAATGATTGATATGGTGGGTGACACATGGTTTACATGATTTCAGTATATACAAAAAAAAATTATACTTGGATGTAATCTTTCTTTGTCAATCTCGTCACAGTGGTACACCTTGAATGATGTGAAGTCCGGCCGAGTTCACCTAATGCTGGAGTGGCTGCCCAGAGTCTCTGACCTGCCCCGACTGGAGCAGGTATGACTATTATATTAGATATTTTATCATCATTTATTAACTCTATGATTTGTACGAGTAGTATGTTTTGAAAATCTTTATGTCTCTTACCTGAAAGAACTTTGACGATGGGGAAGACCAGAACATAAGCTAATGGATGACTCGCAAAGATCTATGCAGTGCAGTTGGAGGATTTGGTGTAATGAGTCTTGTGAAGCTAAAGATCTCACTCCCTTTAACAGGGACAGTTTTCATGTCAAGGTCATCTGAGGCTTCAGCTGTTTATCTACCAGGATCTCTACCTCTGCAGAGGAGTTTATGTTTTCTTCTGCATTTGTGTCTTTTTTTGTCTGAAATACAGCAGAAAGTTATGCAAAAACAAAATGACGAATTACAATGAAACTTGTAGGAAGGATGTGGTATAGATCAGGAAACAAGAAACATGTAGGTGCGGAACTGGCAGCAGATACAGGAAGTTGTTTTTCACATTCTTTAACATTGTGTCATTTTACGACGTGTTTGTTGATTTCTCAGAGAATAGTTCATGGCTCTTGGACTGATATTCATGAGAATGGGCAATTTGTTGCAGATCGAAATAAATATTCAAATCCAATGGGTTTAAATATGGTTTCATAAGGGGACTGTTGGACCTTGGTGGTGTTTTTGAAGAGTTTTTCATGGTCTGTGCCTCGTTTGTGAGCGTAGACTTTCCCCTTGAGGGTTATTTGGGTCCGGGACTCAGCAACATTAACTTGATTTGTCAGAACAGTGCATTTTGCGCAGTGTACTGCTCTACAGCCAGAAGGGACTGGGGGAATGATAAATGCAAGTTTGGAAATATTAAACTTATCCTTTAATGATGCCTCTATGTGAGAGCCCAGAACCCTTGCTCATTTTGCTTTGTTATTTTGTAGCTATGGCAGATACAGTGGTTTCAAATCAACAGGAAACCACCTACCTTACCCCTACACCGCACTCCAAGGCTTGTGAAAGAGAATCATGCGCGTAGGCACTATGTGACGCTTTGTGTTGATTATTTGTTGTCAGTGTTGCAAGTGAACCAAAACATTATTATTGCACTGTAATCTTACCTAAACTCTCACTTCCCTCTTTTTCTGCATCATGTCCTGCAGATCCTGCAGTACCAGTCGCAGCAGTCCTACCAGAACAAGGCTGTGCCATCAACAGCGGTGCTATTTGTGTATGTGGAGCGTGCCCATGGGCTGCCGGTGAGATCACATCCATGAGTCCTCTGGGTTCCATTTGCTGTTCATTGTGATGGGTTTGTCCTCACGAGGTGAACGAGTGGAGAATCGTTGCTTTTAGTCGCTCTGTAGCTGTGCATGACTTTATTCTGTGTATGCCATTTCAGTTGAAGAAGAATGGAAAGGAGCCAAAAGCCGTTGCTGAGATTATCCTCAAAGGTGTTACACATAAGACCAAGGTAGGATCATGACTCGGATCTAAAACTGAGCAAAGAAAATGGGAAAAGTCATAATGTTTCTATTGATTCTGACCCAAGATCTGTGAGCGCTCTACGTCTCCTCGATGGGACGAAGCCTTCCATTACCTGGTTCGTGACCCCAGAGATGAAACCCTCACAGTCAAGGTAGGAATCATTAATCTTTATATTATCTTTATGAAGTCATTGAAGGCCCAAACTGACAAAGATGACTTTTATACAGAAAACAAACAAGATTTAGTTTGTACAATAAATATGTGTGTGTTTTCCCAGCTCTCCCACAGCTCGGGTCAGACCCTCGGGTCCTTGACTCTTTCTCTCAGGGAGGTGCTGCTGGAGCCGGGCATGGTGCTGGACCGCTGGCTCAGTCTGGAGGGAGTTCTACCAGAGAGCCAGATCCTGCTGAGGGCCACACTCAAGGTACGGCTCTATGCTGCAGCAAATCATTTATGAGCAATGTCTTGATTGGGATGTATTTTTATTGAATCACCCAAAGGTATTTGTGAATATAGAACCAATCATGCAATACAGTGAGTACTGACGTTTACAGCATACTGTTGAATAATTACTCCTGGTCCGACATTAGATGTACAGTACTTCCGATAATGTCAGCACTCTCATGCTAACCTTGGCAATGATTACAGATCCTGGACACTCAGCTGGCGGCGTGTCGCAGGGATCCAGGCGATGCAGGCAATGAGGGCACCGGAGAATTCATCCCCAGATGGGTTCCATCCCACCTGGACCTCAGACACAGAAGTGGATTCTCCATGTGAGTCACACACATGCACACAAGAGACTGATGTCCCATTGTGTCGTCACTGCCTCTGCTACAAAGAGACTTGAAATCTGGTTTTCCTTTACTGGCTGTTTTGTAGTAAAAAAGATATATAGTACATAGATACGTTTTTTTTCTCTATGGCAGTGTTTGTTTTACTCGTGTATAAAAAGACATTAACAAATCAATAAACCCATTTCCTCCATTGTGTCTTCAGGGCCAGTGACAATGCAAACGGTGCAAGCCAGGTGAAGCTCACCATAGCCCACGACGCAGAGGAGAGCCGGCTTTTCATCACCATTCACGGCTGCAGGTCTCCACTTTGCACACACACTTCTTTAATGATCACATGTTTGACCCAGAGCAGCCACCGTATACCATCACATGGCGTGAACATGGTTGCTGTGTGCCCACAGAGCCCTGGCAGCCTGCTCCAAGGACGGCGCCGACCCTTACGTCTCCTTCATCCTGCTGCCGGACAAGAAGGCTACAACCAAGAGGAGAACCGGCACCAAGAAGAGAGATCTCAACCCGGAGTTCAACGAAAGGCAAGAAAAACCAATGAGAGGCTTGTGACAGTGAAAGAAGCGATGAATGTATTTTCATTTATGTCTTTCACTCTTTCTTTTCTTGGGTCTTTAGGTTTGATTTTGATTTCACTCTGGAGGAGTCCACACAGAGAAGACTGGACCTGTCTGTGAAGAACAGTGTTTCCTTCATGAGCAGAGAGAGGGACCTGATCGGCAAGGTAAATATCTACATGTGCTGCCTCACACACAAAATACAGGTAGTTGTAACCAGTAGGTGATTTGTTAATTCATAAGAGGGGGTTAGAATGAACAAATTAACAGTTTTAAATGAGAGACTTGACCTTCTCATGTTTTGCTTTGGGTGCTGTCAAAGCAACTCTTGCAGGAGCTGGCAGCTTCAGCTTTTAGAAATAAACAGATCTATTGGATTTTGTTATCGGTATAAACGATAGAATGCCTGCCTGCATACACAAATTTGTCATCAGTGCCATCTCTCATACGGGAGAAGGATCCTCCCTCCTCTTCCTACAAATCGCCTACTGGTTGTTGCTCAAGCTCTCGTGAATATCTTTGTGTTGACATACATTAGTTGCTATCACAAGAATCAAGGGATAGAGAAATGTGGGAGATCATCTTTTTGTTTCCTTGTCGCTCTCAGTTGCAGCTGGACTTGGACCAAATAGACCTGAAGGCTGGTGTCACACAATGGTAATAATTTAAAAAACAGCTACGCAGCAATATTTGTTGTTTAAGCAAATGTATGTGCACATATTAAGTGATGTGACTAATTGTATCCTCTCGGTTTTCCAAGGTACGATTTGGTAGCAGAGGCCAACTAGAAGGATCCATGCTTGACCTTCGATTCTATATAACAATAAGTGTTGCTTCTGTGATCTGTGACGTGTGTGTTTGTGTATTCGGCTTAAAAATTCAATTTTCCATCGTCACTGAAGAAAAAACAAAGAGAAGACGGCACACGTGCGTCATGAAAACACAATCCACCAGTATTAACGACACTTGTAGATGTAGCTTCTCATCCATGAAGTGTTAACTGTGCTGAATCCACGCAGATTCTTCAGTAGAATATTTTGGCTGAATAGATATTTGATAACGATGCAACTATGTTGCACAATCTACAGAGTTTATATGTGTTCGAAAGCATGTACAAGTCCTCTTTGACTTTTATTTACAAAAGGGCTCATGCTGTGGTTTGACAATGTTTCAAGGATTTACCGCGTCTGACACAACTGAACCAGATTTCTTTTACATTTTTATTTTTTACAATCTTCAAACGAATCCCAAAAATAATTTTACTGTTAATATACGTTTATATCATTGCCTTAAGTATTACAAAACTGTGCACAGTTTGTCAGTGTTTGTGAATTATGTTCCAATGGAAGTTTTATATGTTTTAACCAGAGCTTTGTGAAAGTTACTTTTATAAGTCAAAGTGTTATAAACCTAGACCCTCACATTACCACTGTAAACAAAGGTCTGTACGCAGAGTCTTAATCACTGTGCTTTTATGAAGAGAAAACTTTGTAGATACTGAAAACACATTGCGGGTGTTCTTGATGCTTCTTTGTGTTTGTATCGTGTTCGTACGCGCTAAGTGCAACAGGCCGCAGCCGCCGGCCTTGTTTTATATTTTGCCTTTTGAGCTTAACAGTCGTTAGACGCAAGTAAATATTCGTACAACAGCGGGGAGACGACTCCCACCAGCGCCACCTCTGTCACCTCGCCACAGAGGACTGGACACTGATCTGTGGTGATGGAAAGAAAACTGTGTTTTTAAGTGTCCCAAAATGAAGAAGAAAACTGCTGTGCTTTAACATAATTTAAACATATCACCATGTAGCTGCTGAATCTCTTGATTAAAGTTTGCCCTCTCATAAATCAAACTGGATGTCTGGCTTTTTTTTTCTTCATATTTTCTTCTACGTCCTCAGACTATTTACGACAGTGGTCATCAAATGGGTCAAACCATGGGTCGAAATCTAAGATCGTTTTAATAATTTGTTTTCTTGGAGCGATTTGTCTTCAAAGTAAAAGCACAACATACATTTTGTCACTGCAATGATTCACATCAAGCAGGATCAAACATTTATTTTACGAAGCTGTAATCCGGAGTCAGAGGATTGTGTCACTTGTTTAACACAAATGTACAAATAAGCCACACAGGTTAAGAATAGTATAGTTTCATTTTGTGAAAGATATTTATTCTGAAATCTTGACTGTAGATAAACCAGGTAGGATGGATGCAGAATGTTCTAACTTTAATCTGCAGTGTAGACTGTTTATAAAAATCTCTGCGCACAAAGTCCAACACACAAACAATAAAAAAGTCACAACAAATTGTAGAAGCGTTGGAGGAGGACTCACGATTGACATGGAATAATTCTGAAGTAGCAGCAACACATCCAAACATGTCATAGTCATATCTCGCCAGCAGGTCGCGACAGAGTGCCGACTAACCCTCATCTTACAGTCCAGCTGCATGAAGGCCCACTGCCTACAGATGTGAGGGGCGGAGAGGAGGGGGAGCAAGTGATTGACAGGTGTTTGAGCCAATAGGAGCGCCTCAGCAGGGGGCGGGGACGCGAGAAGAAAACCCTGCCCTCTGAGTGGAGGCGGCGGCGAAAGAGCTTAATCAGGATCACACAACAATAATGAATGGAAACGCGTCGCAGCCAAGAAAGTTGAGCAGCAGTTAGAAGTAAGAAGTAACTTCGGGAGTGATGCGCGATCTGCGAGTAATGGACGGGCCCGGAGAAGAAGGAGCTACCCTGGAGGGGAGCAAGTTCCATCTCTTTTAAATCCATGACAATAGCTTTCTGAAGGGAGGACAGTGGAAATACAGTGTGAAGCTCGACATGGAGATACACGCGTAAATGGCACAGAGGGACAGTAACAGCAGACTCCTGCGCTGTCAGCCTTTCATCCGGAGAAGTGGATTATCTGGATTCGAATACTTGGAATGAGATTTTTATTTTTGCTTTTTTAAACTTGGATTTATTATTGTTTTTTTGTTGCTGTTATTGATTGTGAGTGAAACAAGTTTAAGGAGTTGACACCAGTGAGAAGATGGGCAACATAGAGAGCGTGGACGGCCACTCGGAGATGATGAAGCATCACATCATGCCCCTGAAGGTGCCCATGCCCGAGCCGAACGAGCTGGAGGAGAAATTTGCCATTGTTTTGGTGAGTTGTTGTCACCTCTGTGTGTCTCAAACTTTATAAACGATCAATTCACCATGATTTACAAGTTTGTTTATTTGTTTGTTTTATTGTGAGCACTGTTGTCTTGAGCTCATCTGTTAAATTCCCCCCGTTAAATTCCATTCAAGAATCAAGAGATCTTTATTATCAATTACATTTTGTGTGGAGCTTCATATAACTCATTTGATAACACACAGTAATGGATAGAGCGTTAAAAAGAAACTATGACATATTAACAGAGGTAATTAATGTGTATTTACAAATAATCAAAATAGAGACGACACAGACAATACTTAAATTAATCCTTAATAAAATAGAGCACATTATTATAATTATGCAAGTTTGTTTGTTTGTGTGTTTGTGTGTGTGTTTGTGTGTGTGTTTACACTCCATCCTCCATTATGAGCTGTTGATGTTCTAAATGAAGGGACCTGTCCCGCCCCTCCCTACCTCACTCCCTCCCTGCCTGCTGCACCTCCTCCTCCCCCTGCGGTTCTTTTGTCTCCTCCAAAAGTCAGAGGAGAACTCGGCGTTTGGCTGAAGTGGCAGACCCAGCTCAGCATGGTGGGTGAGGGGGTGGGTGGTTTGGATCTACGTAGGCAGAAAGGAGGTTTTACTGTACGCAGCCTTGGCACAGGACATCACAGCAGCATTCCCCGCCTGGGTTTTGCCTGTACACACTTTATTCTCGCTGCAGGCAAACCATCTGAAAGCAACATTTTCTGAATTCCCCCAAAACTCCCACACCCGACGAGCCTGCCTCCCCCCCTTCCTCCTCACCCCATCCCCTCCTTCCTACTCCTCACACCAGACAGAAGTGGAGCTGCTGCCTGAGCTCTTTTGTAAAAACCACAGTCAACACCCACTTTTACCATCCGTCAGCTCAGTCAAGTGACTCTGTCATCCCACGTCAAGAGGGGACTTTACAGGCTTTCTCTTTCGACAGGTGACACGTAAAATAGATTCAGTGTTACACTCAACAAGCTATCTATCTATCTATCTATCTATCTATCTATCTATCTATCTATCTATCTATCTATCTATCTATCTATCTGTCTGTCTGTCTGTCTGTCTGTCTGTCTGTCTGTCTGTCTGTCTGTCTGTCTGTCTGTTCTGTTCAACAGAAAATGAATCTGAAACTATTTTGCTGATGTGATTAAACTAATGAAGCATTTTCTGGTTCCAGCCAATTCAAAAATGATGATTTACTGATTTCATTTTCAGTGAATAATGAATCAATCAATCAGTTTGATTTCTATAGCACAATTCAGTAAATATAGAAAACCTTACACAAATGAGATAGAAAAACATAAAGATGCTTGACACCAATAAATCAACCCTAACACAGCACACACACACATATAAGAAATACAATATTCGACTTAAGACTGTGTTTGAATCGTGCTCCACATGCACGCAGGCAGAATCAGAAAGCTCTACTACTTCACTCCAACTTGTTGCTCTGTTACGCTGTAAGTCGTCCAGACTCAGTCTGACGTAGAAAGAGAATACACTACCTGACCTGTCTGTTTATTTATGTGATTGTTCTTTGTTAAACAGTAGCATGAGGGTTTCTCCCAGGTGCTTATTTTGTGCTCCTCACTCCACATCTCAACACAACCACACCCGGACTTGATTTTCCGCAGTTTGAGATCTTAATTACGGTATCGAGCAAAAAAGAGACAGGATCCTGACAGCAGCCCGTCCATGAATACCTTGTGGACCCTCCATGTTTTCTGGAATAAAACCATTACTTGCTTGCCAGCAGCCATCAGCAGCTACAGCGTAAAGCCCTCTTTTGAAGAGACTCAGCACAGCGAGAAGCCATTCAAGTCCTGCTTGTTGACCGCTGTGCTAAGTCTCAGCCATTATGACAATTATACAGTGTACTGTACAGCCAGCGTGCATATGACAGCTCAAGTTGGGTCTCTTTCTCTGGGGCCTCAAAGTTTGAGGGGAATGTAACGTTTTTCCACGTGACCAATCTGGAGCCCTCACATTTTCCTCAAAGAAAGACTGGGAATGGTTTTATATCAACATTCAGCCTGCCTGGAGACGGGAACAGTCTGCACTTGTTTGCCCTTCCACACAACATCAATCCCTGTTATTATGTTCAGCCGTGCAGAGCAGATGATTTCTGTGAGAGACGCAGTAGACTCAACAGTTCAGTTGTTTTTCCGGACTGGGAAAAGTTTTCAGGCTCCCTCGGAATCCCACTCATAGAGTATCTCCAGATTTCCTTTACTTTTGTGGGAAAGAAAAACACGTGTGTATATTTAATTGCTCTTATCAGACAGTGGTCTCTTCTCTGCCCCGCTCGCCCCTTGCTGCGAGATAACGGTACATCAGCCTCCCTCTTTGTGGTCGGAGCTCTTTGAGGAAGACAAGGCAATGACTCTGATGTCTGGCTGTGGTTGTATTCCTTAGGGTGCAATGTTCAAGGTGACAGAAATACTCAGTTAACCTTCATCTCTCTGCTGAGCTGAGCAGACTCTGTTGTCTGTATTTGTAACTCAACAAGTAAAACCCTCTCCATAAATGCATATTTTGAAGTGGGTAGTTCCCCCTCCTCTGGACCACTGTGGTTCCTGCTGCATGATGGCACGCGGTTGTGTATAGATGCGTCTACATCTGTGTGGCGGGACTGCCCTCCCTCTCTCTCTCTCTCTCTCTCTCTCTCTCTCTCTCTCAGACACAGCTCACAGACGTCCCACCGGAATGACACCAGCCCATAATGATGTCATGGGTGCAGCGTCCTTCGCCGGTGTAGTAATATCCAGAGGCTAATGACTTTAACAGGGCCCCGCTCTACTGTACTGTAGAAGGTGCGGGGCGGTGAGAGAGGGACGAGACCCCTGGGTTATAGCTTCGTCTGCTTCACGCTGGTCTGCTAATAAAGTGCTTGGGTCAGATTTGACTTTTTGCAGCATGTGGTGAAGGCATCGGATTCACTTCTCCTCGTCTTTTCTCTCCAGCGCTGTGAGGAACGGCCTCGGCTCTGTCTTTTGTGGTTGGAAACAGCTGCCTGGCATTTTCCTGTCTTCATTTTTACAGAGGAAATTACATTGTAGCCAATGGTGGTTGTGGTGGTGGCTTCGCTCTACAATAAGAACTGTGTTCATGCAGGCTGCTACTTCTGCACAGCACGCAGTTAGTTCAGTGAGAGTTAGAGATCCACGTGAAACCTCACAGGTAGATGAACATAGACGCCGTGTCTTTGAAATCTTTAAAATATCTCGTCTGCATGTTGTGTTTTCTTGAAACTTTAAGCTCTTTTCTCTTTGTCCTTGGTAACTTTGACTTAGTCCTGATTCCAAGTGGAAGTGGAACTTCTCATTCCCTGTTTCTCAGACGCTCCCATTTCCTGAGCTTACTCTCGCTGTGGGTCTGGCCCTCATAAAATAACCCTCTCCATATGACTCTGCGCTTATGAATATGATGTGAGATGAGTGACTGGCATTTTCAAAGGTGCACGTCTGGCTCAGGATCCTTTTTCAAAGCGCCCCCGCGCCAATCCACTACTGGATTCCTGCGGTCTAGTCCCGGCTGAGGCCACATGAGAACACAGAGAGGAAAAAAATTCCCTTTCAACTGGCGGCCTGCCACTGTTCTCGGTTGAAACGACTTTACCAGCGTTTTTAAGTGGCGCGCACATATTTAAGAGCTGTTACGGGAGCAGCATGGGATTATTTTCACCACTTGATTGCATTGGAAAGCATTGTTACTGATTTGTCTGACTCTGCTCGACGCACCACGTCCTTTAGGCTCTGACATCGAGTTGCATCATGTGAAGGTTTGATTGGACAAGATGGAAGTCCCTTGAGTAAATGTTGGGAAAACTGCAGAAGAAGAAGTGTTAAGTCGGTGCTAGTCAAATCTGACATGCTGACGATGTGACTCCGGCTCCCTGTCTGACATCACTGCCTCCTGACGGCTGCAGTCTAAAGAAAGAGCTGCCGTGTCTGATAGTTGCCACTCAAGTGGAACTAATGGAGTCCAGATGTGCAGAGTGTTTATTAGACAGCAAACCTAAATCATTACATTTCTTCTAATGGCACTTAGTCAATTTATGTGCACAATATTTCTAACGTTCCCTTTCTCACACTTCATCGTTGCCATCCCTCTTTTCTGAAGAGAGAAAACGTGTTTGTTATATCACACATCTGGCTCAGCCACCCACCGCCATGTCCCTGGAAGAGGACGGGGGTTACAGGAGTTGAGTGCACACGGTTAACTTGGTTTTAGAGAAGCAAAGCAGGCTGGTGGTTGTGGGGGGGGGGCTCAGCACAAGGCTGTCCACCTGGCTCCCTCCGCCCTCGGGCTACAATTCCCCCCAATCTGTGCCGGGCTTTATGGCAACTTTAACTGCCTCTCTTCTTCCCTGCGTGCAGTTTTTTTTAGAAAGCAAAGGTCAAGTTAAAGACCATGACTGAGCAGATGTAACAAGTCCACATTCGACATAGACTCAGTCTGAGATTTCCTCCTGAGCTCTACCTGAGTGGTTTCATATTTAAAAAAGGAATCATTTGATGGTGATGGCACCGGTGTCAGGCTGACGTCTGCACTACTGATATGAAGCTCCATCCCACCGCTGATAAGTGTAGAAGTGTAAAAGTGTAGAAGGTCAAACTATTCCTTTAAACCCTGTAAAAAGACAGCACAGGTAATCACATGTTTTCCCCTTTTTTTAAAGTCACATAACTACAAAATTTGTGGATTTATTCATTTTTGCACGTTTGCAATATGCATATGTGAGTGGGTGTTTTTTTTGGTTTGTGTATGTGTGCGCAGTTGTGCGAGTCAGTGGGGGTTTGCATGCTGTTCTAATGCAGCTGCACCAAGGCTGTAGGTTGGAGAAGTGGTTTCCTCCTCAGTACAATGGGGACTCTGTCAGTCAGTGTTGTTTCAGAAGGGGGGCCTCATCCCCTGTTGCCTTTTGTGCCTTCGTTTGACGCCCAGTGAAACGGCTGTAAACTCGTAACCAGTATGTTACGCTGCTGGGCCTGGCGCTACTTCTCCTATACACAAGTGATGTAACATAATTGTTTCCCAGGCCTTCCCACAATAGCATAGAGTTTTCTTTATCTTGTTGTTTCTCTTTTTTCATGACTTGCGCTGCCGTGTCACTGTGGCACTTAAACTCATGAAGTCATATTGAGAAACAAAAGGGGGATTTTTCAAAGACGTGTGACTGCTAATGGGACTCATGTGAATTCAGTTTTTTGTTCTGTTTTGGTTTTTGTTCCTCTTTCTTTTATCTTCACCAACAGGGGGAAAAGTCTTTGGAAAGTCCATTTAATTCACAACTTGTCATTCTGTGCAGCTCAGGCTCACAGTTGTTGCCCTTTCCCTTTGGCTGACCTTCATCGTTTTAACCTGTCAGTGTGTCAAAGGGCCCGGGCGGCATGAGTTATTGAGGCTTTCGTGTACCTGCATTCTTGACATTCCCCGTATATATCATCAGTTGGCCGGGGCTTCCCTGGGATGTGCACGGATGCACAGAGGAGAACAAACAGGATGTTTGCCACTGCACAGGAATGAAGGAATACTTCCAGTTCATGACCAATTTTCACATTTATTAATAAGTCACTCCTAGCATCCTTAATATCTCCACATTTCCCAGAAACTTTGACATGTTTAAAAATGACTATGTTGAATAATATAGTTATTTCCGAATAGTTTCACATCAAAACGTCAGAGATAAGGTCTTGTAAACAACTGTGCATTTCAACTTCACTCACTTTTGAAGCTCGAGGAACATCTGGGACCTTGAGCTATAAGGACATTTTCATCTTTATCTCAGGCTGTGGTTGTTGGTTGGGCTTCAAAGAACTCTGTGATGATGATAGTCTCTAGCTCGAACCCAGCTATCACTGCCGTCGATCACCGCCATGTCATAAATAAACACATTAGCAAATGGGCTGTGGGAGGCGGTTCTTGATTTATCAACCGAAAATGACGTTTCCACAACTTCCTGATGCCTTGAGTGGCCGTGGAATGTCCATTTGGTCGTGTTGTAAAAGAAGGGACCGGAGGGAAAGTTATTTTCTCCCAACAGAGAGACTCAGAGGTCACAGACCAGGAGACGTGAGTTCATGGGAGAAGCTGAAGGAGGCTTCAGAGTGTGCTCAGGCCGGAGAAGGTTAGGTGGTGGATTAGCACAAGGGCAGGAGGAAGCTGAGAACATCACACCACAGCTGTAAACTGTGTTTCCCTTACTTAGCGATTTAACAGGGATTTAGCACTACATGATTTGAGCTTCGACGCCACATTAAGTTTCAGCCATTAGCAAAGACTTGCGTCTTGGCCATTTGTCTGTGCTTATCTATGGTAATGTCCCGCTTCTTTCTGGCTGGGTCTTGTTCTCTGGTTTTTGTGGGTAACACACGGGTTACAGTTTCTCACACAGTCTAATTATTCATTATCACAGACATGGTGGGACAGGTCTGACACCCAACTTTAAATTTCTCAACAGCACATGTACAACACCAATCACCTTTATGATCTAAAGTTAATACTGGAATTGCTCTTAGTAGAGGTAACACCTCGGCCAAGGCCCAACAGTCCCTTTAAAAAGCCACATTTAAATTCAATAGATAAATATCCGTGCAAGGGGAACTCTGAATATACACTGAAATGTCATGAGTTCTTCCCTGACTCATAAAACATCCTTCAACCAAGTTTCATAGAAATCCTTCCTGATATATGATATAATAGACAGAATTCTAAGCAAACATTACACTCCTTAATATGCAACAGGGATCAGCGTTAATATAATAATAATATTAATTTCTACTAGTTATTAAAAAACAGTGTATGCAGTAACTGAGGTTATAGTCTTAATTCTGAGATGTTTTTTAGATTTTTTAAGAATCAATAATTAATCAACGGCAATTCTGAAAATGTATTAATTGTTTAAGTAAATACGCTTAAGGGAAAATACACTGAAAAAGCATTTATTTATTTTTATTTATATCTCTTTGTTGTCTATTATTTACTGTTAAACTCAGCTTGTATCTGTTGAAGAGGAGTTGAGTTTACAGACGTCTTCACCTTTTACAGTTAGAAAACAGTTTTGTTGAACCTTTGTTGTCTAATCACTTGTTTTACAGTGTTTTCACTTGCATCATGCTTTGGGATCCACATGTCAAGAATGAGGTTTGCCCGCTGCCACGATATTAGCACGTAAACGAGGTGCATGTCTTTACCTGTTGTGTTAATATCTCAATAAACAAACTCTTAACTGAGTCTGTTTGTATTTGCTTTGTAAACAAGGATCAGCATTAGGAGGCGTGGCCAAGGAGGGGCCCTGAAAACAGAGCTGCTGGGAGCACTGGTGAGCGTCTCCCTCCTGCTCCTCCAGCATCTTTGTGCAGGAGGACTCGCGCTTTGTTGTGATTGCTCGGTTCAGGTTACCTCACAAAAGAGCGACAGGGCGATCGGGTGTCTGCCCGGAGAAAGGGGGGGGGGCGTGTTTTCTCACACTCTGCTCTGCTGCCTTCAGCTCAGTGAGGTTTTTACCTCGGAGCTGGACAAACACGCATTCATTCATCCACACAAACAGATTGTGGACGTTGGATGTGCAACAACACACACTCGTATTACTCAGAGCAGCTCCTGAACAAACCCCACATCACTCAGGGCAGTGTTCGGTTTCCTGAAGAGCGCAGGAAGTCCCTGCTGCCCCGGTGACGACAACGGCCGAGCCTCTCATCCTGTGTCCTCTCATTGTGTTTCAGTATCAGGGAAAAAGGAGGGATTCTAACTATAGCACTGGCTGCACCATGTCTTAATAAAAAGTTGGTGTGGTGTTTGTAGATGCTGTCATCGGCAGAGTCTGATTCACACTTACATTTACCATGGATAACGTCATCCCGTTAGGTCATCCGGCTTGAGTAGCCCCGCCTTGTGTAATCTCATAATCTACTGTTAAGTGTACGTGATGTACGGCCGACAAGACGCCCAGACGTCAGCTCCGTATTTACCCTTCCTGTCTGTCTTGGCGTTTCTGAGGGTGGAGGCAGTTATTTATTTCTCTTCTTCTACTTTTTTCTGAGAGAGACATTTATTTTGAACTATATCCAGCCACCTCTGGCACAGCCGGGCCTACTGCATTACTTTCCCTTCTAAAATATGCTCAGTTAATATGCTGAAAGAAAACAAAGTCATGCCAGGTCCCATATTCGTTGTGTTTTCTTTGCCTCCTCGTTGGCTCCACTTCCTGACAGGGATCAGGGCTCTAGATTTTTCGACCCTCTCCAGACTTTACCCTTTGTTTAAACATTTTCCCTTTTCAGCATTTTCCTCTCTTACAAGATCCCTGAAGTCTTTTTCTGAAACATAATATGAGGGAAAAAGAAAGATTTCCGCCATTTTTCAACGCAAACATAAATCTGAGTGTCCTCCTGGACTCAGATCTAACCTTCAGCAGCCATATCAAGTTGTAGCAATATTTTATCAACCTTTTTATCCTGTGAAGCATAAAGCAACAGTCACAAGATTTCCGTCCAAACAGGATGTGGAAAAGCTGATTAATGCTTTTATTTTAAGTCTCGGTTCATAACTGTTTCTTTTCAGGCTTCAGATCCTCAAGTCTCAGAAACAAAAAGGATTCATCTCTGAACTTGGAACAAAAAAGTCTCACCATTGCTTTTAATTTGAGTTTACCTGTTTACAAATTAAAAGTAGAATAACTTAGTTTTGGTTGGTTTTTAATTTTTTTGTTTTCAAGTTACAAATTTACATTGTGGTAAGTATACTTTTTTTTAAATTAGGAAATACATTTTAGCACTCAGACTGGGTATCGCTACTGATTTCTTGAACCGTTCACCCATATTGGATCTGATTTCTATTTCAGTTAGGGACATTTCAGTAATATCAATTTTGCTTATGTAAGACATTCTTGGAAACCAAATCTTGTAAATTGTGCAGGGATCCTATGAACTGGTGCATTATTAAAACATACTGCAGATCATTATACTTTGCTGGTGCTACAGTGTGTGGTGTAGACATTAAATAAATATTGTTTTTATCAGAGGAGAAAATTGACTAAAGGCGTTTGGGATGTGTCACATCTGCTAATACAGATTTTGTGTTGCTACTTAACTGAAACATTTGTCCATACATAAAGTGGTTGTAGCATATTAATGCTGTATAGTTTATCCAACATATTAAAGTAGCGACAGACCCACTTTTTAATGTATAATGCCATTAAAAGGTCTCAGAGATTCTCACTGTATTTCAACTCCATTTCGCACATCTCACGCATGGGTTTGTTTTCGTCAAGCTCCTAGCTGTCTTCGTTGCTCTTAAACTCAAAAATCCAAATGGACATCTGCCTATACGCTTGGCAGTGGCTTCAGTCGAGCAGCTCCCGGTATTGACGCTCGTGAAGCCAGATCTTGTTGCATGAGAAGACGGGCACACTTGAATCTAAAAGGATAAACACTTCCTACATCCACGGAAACAGACTATAAAACTGTAAAAGTCATATATTAAACCATTGAGCTTTCAAATTTTGTGATTACAGTGTATTGAATAGAATAAATATAGAGCAAAAAATGTGCATGTCTAAAATGTCAAGCTATTCTTTCAACATTCACATTTTTGGCCCTTATTGTAGTTTTTATTATTAATTTTGTTTTTCAGCCTCTGGTGCCCTGGCTGTCCAATATGACAATAACCAGCTCTTTGTGTGAATTGTGTTTTCCAAGCTCAGTGCAGTGTTGTGTGAGGCTGTGACCTTTATGTTGGCAGGGCCAGCTTCCATTTGAGAAGTG
Organism: Pseudopleuronectes americanus; assembly: GCA_038501795.1. Taxonomy (NCBI): domain Eukaryota; kingdom Metazoa; phylum Chordata; class Actinopteri; order Pleuronectiformes; family Pleuronectidae; genus Pseudopleuronectes; species Pseudopleuronectes americanus. The sequence continues at coordinate 14,081,838 of CM076725.1, forward strand.
CCGCGGGTCCTTTCTTCCCAGACCCCACCCTGATGAGCTGAGTCTCAGACTTGTCATGGTTCTAGACGGCTGTGTGTGCCCCGTGTCTGAACTGCCACAGGCTCCGTCCAGCGTGGTTTGCTCTCGAACCACCCACTCCTTTCCCTCCGAGCTGATGACAACTAGGTCTGGCCTGTGTTAAACTACCAGACTAGATAGACTCTGTGTTTCCAGCCTACCAATATAGCACAAAAGAGGGAATCACACTGAATGCATTTCCTGGGTAGGCCACCTTTAGGGTATTACAGTGGGGAAATTAAATGTACATGATATAAGATAAAGCTTTAAAGTTCTATTATTATTTCAGGCCTACAACTGTGCCTAGTCCACTTATAAGGGATTTATCTAAGCCCGGTCGACTATGCTGCACAAAGAGTACAGCTTCAAACAATAGGCCTGCTACAAATCAGGATCAATAAATCAGTCAGTTTTAATCAGTTTTGCAATCTCATCTAGTCTTTCATTCTTTACAAGAAATGTTATAAATCACTGACTAAAGTGTATAGACTACGAGAATGGTACCCAGCAGAGTGCATAGCTATGCCAAGGCCCAACAGTCCCCTTATGAAACCACATTTAACTTCACTAGAGCCAGGTTGGGAATTAATCTAAGAGAAATCAAGGAAAATGCTGAAAGATCTTGCAAGGTCAACAAAAGTAAAAGAATGTTCCTGGTTCCCCTGATCCGGATCCATATCAAACTGAAATGGGTTCTTCACTGATGGATACCACTTCCTTCAACCAAGTTCTGTGGTATTTTTCAGTATACTCCTGCTTACAAAAAAAACAAACATACCAATAAACGGACAAGTGTGATTTATCTGTTTACTGGAAATATAAAGTTTCACAGCTCACTTCTTCTACAGGCTTTTGAGCAAAGTTGACAAACCCTGTTCATATCAAAATGAAACAAGTTTCTCAGTTTCCCTAGAACATTGGTTTGTGCAATCTTTTGAAAAGCACACTCTTCAATGAAAACAATGCAGTTTCATTTTTACCACAGAGAGCATGCAGAATAAACATCTGCAACTTTGAGAGTAAATTGGTGATGCAGCTTCCGCTAGAAAAACAGAGTGGATTCTGCAGGCAGAGTGATTTGTGGTCAGGGTTTGGAGAATGGTGGTGTGATATCTCATCCTGACTGAGAGTGTGAAGCTGTGAGAGAGAGACGAGGGAGGAAACATCTTGCCATCTTCTTCATTTGTCTGTCCGGGGGCCTCCGGCCGGAGCTGCAGGTCAGGGTCTTCCCTCAGGGCTAATTGTAAATCAGCTCGGATTAGGACGCTGACCAGTGGAAGGCAGATGGAGTTGCCATGTTGACTCTGAAGTCTGCAGTGACCATGGACTCTCCAGCTTCCCCCCCCCCTCTCCCCCTCAGTTGTGGGGGCGTGTGCGTGACATGAGCGCTCTGCTGAGTCCCTGATGGCTCTCCTGGACTCTCCATGGCTCCTTAAGCAGCAACCTGACTCCGTCAACTACTTTAAAACAACTCCTTGAAACCTCCGTCTTCCTTTGTCAGCGGCTCAAATGTCTTTCTGTTTTAGAGTTTAAACCTCGGTTGGCCTGTGCTGCTCCACCACCTCTTTCTCCCTCTCAATGCTTGTCCCACTTTATGTTTCTTTACTTTTCTTGTGCATGATATGTTCTCTTTTTCAGGTGAATTATTAGTTAGGCACACAACCAATATGTTAGGTTAATCTTTTAATACTTTTAATAAAAAAAACAGCAATATTAGTGTATTTAGAATTCACATTAACCTCTTTAAATTTATATATTTATATTCTTTTGAATTAAAGCTATATCAACAAAAATGATGATGATTGGATTTGTTCCTAAAAAAGTAACAGGTTAATTTTTACAGTGTATTAAGTGAATAACAATTTCAAAGAAGGAATTCATTTTTACTTCTTTGCTGTAGTATGATTTGTTTCTTTGAAAGAAATCTACATAAAAAGTTCCAAAATATTTATCTTTCTACAAATTGAAATACATTAAATACAGTGGAGTTTCCATTTTGTTGCCTAGGTGGCCTTGTCTGGTGACTCACCCTCTTGTCCTGGCTCACAATGGGGGTGTACTGATCAGACGGATAGTGTTGATAATAGAACCGGTTCATCTGGTTGTGCAGTGGTGTTGTGTTTTAGCTGGATTCTGCTCCACACAGCACCAGGGGGCAAACACAGACCCTGCCCACCAGCCATTGTGAGCCATTTTCTATGAGGAAAAAAATAGCTCAAATGTCAAAGGATGGGAATGGCACAGTACCAAATCAAAACAAAGCTCCACATTGAATCCTTTGTTGATCCGGTCTCAGGTCGAACCAGAAGGGCCTCACTGGAGGAGGAGAGCGCATGTGGGCAACATGGCTACATTAACAAGCACCAGACATTTTTGGCATTTCTGTAGTATTTCATCCCTAAAATGGGCCGGGGTGTATCTGAAACCAAAAGGAGCCACACCAGCCCCCTTGCAGCCATGGAAACGACTTCTTTTAGCTTCTCGTTAAAAAAAACAGGAAGCGTGAGATAGCATCACTGTGGGAGAAAGTGAAATGAAATTAGCTAAATTGGGTTACTTGGCTCAAATTACCCAAATCTAGTGAGAAAGGAAACATCCCCTCTGCTTTTGGTCTGGTGGAGGGAGAAGCCTCCTCTCTATGGCCACGTACATGTACCGTAGCTTTCATACCTGTTATTCAAACAGTTCTTCACACACGGCTGCTCACAGTTCCACCTGTATTTGTTTACATCACCTGAGGCTCTAACTGACAGAGAGCTGAATGTTATCAGAGTCTTCGGTCTGCTCTTCGCTCATAACGAGAATTAATATTTATTCTGTGGCGAAGGGACAGGGCTCCTTGTGCTTTTACTGATCATTATTGAAATTGTGCGTCTGTGTGTGTGTGTGTGTGTGTGTGTGTGTGTGTGTGTGTGTGTTTGTGTCTGTGTGTGTGTGTGTGTGTGTGTGTGTGTGTGTGTGGTCATCATGTATGTTATTCAGAATCAAATAAACACAGAACTCAAGGGGGAAAACAAAGGGAACTGGACTTTGGAACTGAACAGATGCTGCAGCAGATATCTGGGTGTTTTGTGTCCAAACCAGGCCTATGGAACCTAATCGGAGGTCTATTCAAAGTCTCCATATGCTTCTAATTCATTAGAGCGACCACTTGAACTTACTAAGATATTATCAATAACCCAACCTGTTGTTTTAGCAATAAACTGATAAATTCCTATCATGTTTTTCCGGAGCAAAAGGTTGTGTATTCAGATGTCTTCAGAAAATCATTAATAGTAGGGGCAAGAAAATGTTAGGCCAATTAACTTTTAGTTTGATTATCAAAATAGTTTCTGCTTGAATAATGAATAAATGAACAAATTGTTTCTGCACTACCCTTAATCCCTCGATTATTATTAATATAATGCATCAATTTTGATTTACTGTAATCAGTTTCTTTTGTATATTTATGTTTTTATGATAATCACTAACTATTTTTTAAAACTTGTTGAGTGTAAAGTTGTGGGCTGTATCCAGCCTTTGTTAAAATACTCAGACAGACAGAGGAGAGAGCAGCTTGGGGGTCAGACAAGAGAGGAAAAGTTACTACTATAAACTACTACTATAAACAAGACACATTCCTCCTGTAATTCTGGACATCTGGTATGCATGTTGCGTCTCTCTCCTCTCCGTCATGGGATTTACAAAGCAGGTTAAATCAAAAGCCCCATACGCACATCTTGGCATTGTACTCCACCACAGTTAGAGACTGTGGAAGATTTGTCAGGCATTTTATTATCTGCATTTTTCAAATATTTTGGAGGTTAACAGTTCCTTTATTATTGCCGCCATGGAGGTTATGTTTTTGTCTCCGTTTGTTTGTTAGCTCGCAGGATTACGCAAAAACTTCAGATGCCTTATTGGTCAGGAAATAACCTATTAGGTTTTAGTGCAGGTTCAGATCAGGGCTGGATCCAGGAAGTTTAGACTTTAACATTTTTTTTCATATTTCTTGTTGATTCCTCAGAGAATTATTTCTAAATCTTAAAGAAACAATTCTGAAGTATTTAGGTAAATAGGGTTAGAAACCTTCTAACTCTCACCAATCTGTAGGTGGGGGACTGTTGGGCCTTGGCAGAGGTTTGCGCTCTACTGAGTGCTATTCTAGTTTGTTTTAGCATAAGTTTAATTGTGATCACAAAAACCTGCAACTTTATTGGAACCTCTTAGTCATCACCACATGATTCGTGATTGTGCCGTTGGAATGAGCAATGTAGTCCTGATGCGGAAAACTTATTTTAAAAATACTGGCACGTGATTTTCCACTAGTCAGTGTGGTTGTCATGGTAACAAATATATGTTTTTTTCCCCCTCTATGGAAAGACCAGTGTGAGCCGCTAGTCTGCCCTGGGATGGGTTAATGTTGTGCTTTAGAGGGCGGGCTGAGTAATAGCAGCAGGTTAAAAGTCAAGCTGATGGGCCGTTTGTGGGGTTGTAATGGGTGTACATGTGGGTTCCCAGTACAAACAATCCTTCATGTGTCTTCAAAGAGAAACGCTGAGGCGATCAGTTTCAGGGGCTGACCAGCTCCCTCGTGCTGCTGCACTTCCTCACTTTTAAGTTGTCAAACCATGTTTATGAGCTTTTCACTTCAAGGCAGTAAATAGTCAAAAAACGTCACGTCATATAGTTTGTGTTATTATTAATTTTACAGTGGTAACAAGGACACAAAACAGTGAAGTGGATTTGTCTGCGAACACAAATGAAAGCATCTGATGTTTAATCTGAGCTGTGGTAAATTTGCCGCCTTGATACGTCTCATTCAAGTATCATGTGTTTTTATTGCTGGATGAGATAACAGGTCCGATGAAAGGTTTGTACTATAAGCAAAGTGTTGCCTGAATGATACTGAGACTCGAGAGTGCAGCGGAGATGCAGATCACCTCCTGCGGCAGGATGCTGAAAGTCAACACAGGAAGTGAGGTCATGGTGTAAGTCCCCAAAATGTTCTACTGTGCTCTGCCGTTGGCGCCAGGGCTCTGTAAAATCCTGGTGATACACACTACTGTAACCACACAGCTGCTACAAGTGATCAAATGGTTAAAATATGATATATATATTGTAGATTAAATTTATGCTTTTGTTTTATATTCTCAGAATTCTATGAACCTGCCTCCAGACAAAGCCCGGCTCCTCAGACAGTATGACAATGAGAAGAAATGGGACCTGATCTGCGACCAGGTGCGTTCTCATTGAAAAACTGCCAAATCCGCACACACACACACCACTGCCTCTGTTACTGTGCCAACCCAATGACCTCAGCAAACTCACAATACAATAATTCTGACTCTGTTGTTTGTCTTCAGGAGAGGTTTCAGGTGAAGAACCCGCCTCACACCTACATCCAGAAGCTGCGAGGCTACTTAGACCCCGGAGTCACGCGCAAGGTGGGGTGCAAATGGCCTTTTTTGCGTAAACGGGAACTTTACACATCAAAGTCTTTTTTGAAGTGAAACTGTTTAAGAACCTGTCAACTCTCACAGCTCATTAGGGCCACACGGCGAACGATGATAAATCTGCCACTAAACTGTTTCTTTCTTTTATGTCGCACAGAAGTTCCGCAGGCGGGTGCAGGAATCCACAAAAGTCCTGAGGGAGCTGGAGATATCGCTGCGGACAAACCACATAGGGTAATCAGCTCTTATCTCTTGTCTGGCCCGGAGCTCAAGGAAACCACATTATTGTCTTGGCTCATAAGAACAGTCCCCGTCTGTGCTGCTGCTGCTTCAGGGACCCAGGGCAGTTTCTCCAGTGCCCTGATCTCCCCCTATTGTTCTAACTTGCCAAGCTCTGCAGCTCCACTTCATAGGGCTGCTCCTCATAATGCCCAGATGGTAGCCATTGTGCTGCCTCGTCCACTCCCCCATAGTGTTGAGCAGGAAGCTTTGTTGTGGATGCCAGAGGGACAGGAAGCCTGGCTGACCAACGCTGAACCCTGTGAAACACACATACACCGGACACACACACATACTTTTATGTTTACACATTTCTCACACACTAAAGCAAGAAAGCTATTGTTGCACTATGTCATATTTTGTCACTGCAAGACAACACAGTTCACTATGCACCCGGTGTGTATGTGGATGTTATCTCAAGCCTTTGTGGCCTTCGTCTTCACGGTTGCAGTCATTGGATTTTTGACTCTATAATCTGCTGTTACACAGATACTCGCGTTTTAGAAATGTGCTGCTGTGACTTGCCACTGAAGGAGCTGTGTAAAAAAAAATTAGAAATGCGTTTTATTTTTCCATAGCATTCACCAACCTCCAAGAATAACTCAGATTCTAAATCAGGCTTCATCAATAACAGTCTCAACAGTTTCAATGTATTTCCCAGAAAGACTCAAAGAGGAAAAGAAGGGAGAGCTATTTTCAGCAGTCTTTTCGTGGGCGGGATTAAGTGTAACAGATGCTGGTTTATTGTGTGTCTGATGCCTGGGCCCTTTTCTAATGTGTTATTCCTCAGATTGCCAAGAAAAATCTGAAATAGCAACTGGTTGGAAGAGAAGTTGAGGGTGGGGGGGAGAATGGGCAAGGGAGGAAGGAGCGGGGTGTCAGAGGCAAAGGGGGGAGAGAGAGAGGGGAGAGGGATGGGTGTTAGACAGGAAACTGATGATCAAGACTGCCTCAGTGTACTTACCTCCTGCACCCAATCTCCCTGCTTTGTTTGCTTTGCTCTGTTCCTCCGCTCACCTCTCCTCCCTCCTCCCTCTCCTCCCTCCTCCTCCTCCTCCTCCCTCCTCCCTCCTCCCTCCTCCTCCTCCCTCCTCCCTCCTCCCTCCTCCCTCCTCCCTCCGCTGTACTTTGAGGCAGTTGATTGCCCTCCTGCCATTGGCTGATGGGCAGTCTCTCATCATGACCCACACTTTGTGACTATTTTAAGAACCTTTCACCCCAATCCTGTGGTCCCCCCCAAACCTAAGACAAGAGTTCCCTGAAGAAGTGGGGAGGAAGACGAGCGGGTCTGTGGGGGAGGCAGGCTAAATACTGTCGGCTGTCACGGATTCAGAAGTGAGCCCAGCTCCTTCAGCCTTATGCCCTCCACATTCTTTCTCTCGTCGCAATGGGAATTCTTTTGTATGGAGTCGTTTCTCACTCCACAAAACTGGAGTGAAATGGGGAGGAAACCTGAACCCTCGCTCTACTTTTCTTTCCATTGCATTCTTGCTGTTTTTCTTTCAGTCTTCGAATCCCCCCTAAGAGACGTGGTCTCAATACAGTGGAGTGGAACCACAACCAGCAATTACTTTCAATATTTCCCTTACGACAGATTTGTTGCTCCATAAAACATCAGTTAACACGTAATATATACAAATACAGATGTGGACATGCATATATAAGCATTGGATTTTATTAATGCACATCCACAGGTACCTGTACACGTTCATTTAATCCATTGCCTTGATGATTTCGCTTATATGCATTCAAAGTTAGTATTTTGTACTATTAGGTGTCTTTGCCTCCTAACCCTGTTTTTAATTTCAAACTACACTATTTCTTATTTGTAACTTGCGTGACTTGTATTGAAGGTTGTTTGCGTCTCCTAATCCGTTGTCATTGTGTGTCTAGAAAGGTGCTGCGAAATAAAATGTACTGTTATTATTATATTTGTCCTTTTAATCCAGGAGGTAATCCACCTAATAACATAATAAATGTCATTCTTAGTTCTCATTAGTGAAAGGAAGGATGACCATGACCTGACTTATGAACCAGATTAACTCTTTTAATTAGTCGGCCTACTATCGCTCTCCTTTCTCTCCTTTGATGGGTGAACTCCAGTCCTGAAGGATAAGGGTGTGTAGTTGATCTGGTGCCCTGCTAACCTCTCTTTGTTCTCGTGCGTCACAGGTGGGTGAGGGAGTTCCTCAATGATGAGAACAGAGGTCTCGACGTCCTGGTGGAGTATCTCTCCTTTGCTCAGTGTGCTGTCATGTGAGTACTTTATATACACAGACACACACACGCACCCACACACACCTCCTGACCCTAGTCAAAAGGAACTGGGTTGGGCAGTGGATCCAGCTGCTGGGTTAACACACACATGTGTCCTGTTGAGCCTGTAATAAACTGCTTGTGCATCTAAAATGTGCTCTTGGTACATTGCATTCCTGGGATCTGTTCGTATGCCTTGTTGCATACTTGGCAAACTCAATGTGTTTCTGGACACATGCTATGCTGTGTAGTCCCGAGCCATACTTTGCCTGGATGGGGTAGAATCTCCGTGCTGAGCTTTATCGTGCAGCTTGATGACAGTTCTTGTGATAACCCCTGGCTCTCTACCAGGCCGCCTCACTAACTTAAGCTCCCCACCTCTCATCTACTCCCCCATGCCTCTGTGTTGGCTTGTCTGTCTGTCTGTATGTGGCCCAGGTTGGATTTTGAGGGGCTGGAGAATGGGGAGGAAGGCTTCTTGGACAAGTCTAAGTCTTGGAGCAGGTCTATAGAAGATCTGCACCATTCGGGCAGCCAACCCTTCTGCAACACACTGGTGCGCTCTGCCCGCCAGTCTGTCCTCCGGTACGTATTGCTAAGCCAGCTTCCCCGCCTATTGCCTCTCCCTGTAAACGCCTCGCTCTGCTAACCTTGAACGCTATAAAGAATCAGCATGCCAACCAGTTCTCTTGTGCCATCACTGGTCTGCTGACCTCCCTGTTGACCTCAAGGCTCTGCCCAAACTCAGTCAGATGATGAGCAGCATCACAGATGGAGTAACTGAAAGTCTCTGACCTCTTGTCCTGTGTTCGACTTTGTTCATCGTCCTCCCTAATCTGTCCAGATGTGCCTCTGCACTGTCTTCAGATGAGAGCCAGCTGTGAGCAGCAGAACATGTTGGACTATTATGATTCTCCTCTTCATCACTAGGCTACAGAGATAGCACACTCAAAAGCATAAGATGAATTTAAGCATATTAGAAATAGTTTTTCTAACACATAGAAGCAAATTAAGATACAATTTGTATTTGTATAACTTTACTTTTTTTTGGTAAATGTTGGATATGAATAAAAATACTCATCATGTGATCATAGAAATGTAAAATGATATGCACATGATGAATGTGCAACGCAGTTACATAACAGCAGTCGGTCTGTTCACAGCAGCAAGGAGACCAGGCTCCCATAATGCATCTGTAACCTCAAAAGCCAGAGAAGTTTTTTCTGTCAGACCTCGTTCTCTGTAATTTTCTCTCTCTGTGTTTCTCTCCATGTCACACACTTGAAACAAGAGTCATGAACAAAACATACATTTCTGTAATAATGAAAGGAGCTTTTATAAATAACAAAGTGGATGTTAGAAAGTGTGGTGAATGCAGCTCTACACAGGATGTTAACATGTGCCGCCATCTGTTGCAGCTATGGCTCAGTCTCCACCACCAAAACCATCAAAAACTCCCGCCTTGTGAGCCAGAAGGATGATGTGCACGTGTGCATCATGTGCCTGAGAGCAATCATGAACTACCAGGTAACAAACAACCGCACTCCTCTTGAGAGCTGCAGTTATAGAGAGGTTCACACAAGGGCGATAACCTATGTGACACAGATAATGTCAGGTTGTTTTAAACGTGTGTTTCCTTTGCAGTGAATTGATGTGTGTGTATCAACCCAGCTTTTAATGACCCCATGCCGTTCTCTCTTTCTGTCTTCTTCATGCAGTATGGCTTCAACATGGTCATGTCTCACGCACACGCAGTCAATGAAATTGCTCTCAGCTTGAACAATAAGAACTCACGGTAAGAACTGAGGCCCCCGTCTCCACAGGGCTGGGTCGTACAATGGGGGAAACCCTGCAGCCACTTCATATGATATGCTTCCCATTCTCCGTGGGGCTCGGCTTCTCTCTGAAGCCGGGTCCCAGAGGTGTATATATACAGGCTGTAAAAAGAATGTTTACTAAAGGGAGATTAGTGGTAAACCACCGGGGCTGATCACTTCATAATGAAGTCAAGGAGGGTAAACACTTAAATAGCTATAAAAGACAGCTACAGACTCGAGTGTGAATTATTTATTTCAGCCTCTTCATTTTGATGCATTTGCACTGGTTTGGAGGATTGCATGCACAGACTTACATTCTCGTGGTGTAAATAGATTTTTTCTCAGTTGAAATGTGTCCTGATATGTTGTCCTAATGAATGTTGTCTGTACTTCTAGGACGAAAGCTTTGGTCCTTGAGCTGCTGGCTGCCGTCTGTCTGGTCCGAGGAGGTCACGAGATCATCCTCTCAGCATTTGATAACTTCAAAGAGGTGCCCAAAGCAACTTTGAAATTAATTTTGAACCGTTGTCCTCATCATAAGTTTAGAGTTCAGTGGTTATATATTGCTAATTCTGTGGGGATTGAATAATGTGCGTCAAGGCATAAAGGACCAGTGTAGAAGGAAGGAAGTTGAGGAGCTCTGGGAGATTTCACGTCTACTGAGGGTGTAGGCAAAGCTCTACACTGTCTGGGGTTTTTATTCTCATTACGACACCAGATGTGCGGCAACCTTGAACAATGATAAGAATCAAGTCCCTGATGGGAGCCAGCAAATCACAAAGGTTTGCTTAGCCTCTCGCTTTTTGTCTGCACAGTCGACCAAACACCGGAACAAGACAATTACCTCGAAGCCTAAAGCCCCAGAGATACACACGGCCCAATCAGCCCGCTAGTCAAAACAAGATGGTATTTCTGTGGTGGTATTTCAACATTAATACAAGGTGGCAGATCTTTATAGGAAAATCATGTGTAGTATTCAAGAGCAGCTGGATCAGTAATCGAAGAGTAGGTCCACAAACACTTCTGTGTGTAGCTGAGACGTTTGTGTGTAAAATACATTTGAGAAGCACACAGAAAGCAGTGTTTGTTTTCTTCTGGTCCACTAGTGTATTTTTACTGTAGGAATTTGTCTAAAATAAATCTTTCCAATGTTTTTATACGTTTGCCAGCGTCCCTTCCCATGACCAGCTCGTTGCGAATCGAGGAATCTGTCCTATGTTTACATACAGCTAAGATCTTGGGATGGATGATATGGACTCTGGAATGTGTTTAAACATCACAAAACACTTTATTCACTTATGTTGAGTCACATGAAATAATAGAGTACAGTGGAAACATAGTTCTGGAATAATCATTAGGCACAAGTGGGGCCCGTTTGAGCTACATTTTGTGCCAACATATATGGGTAAAATCTCCAATAATGGCAAAACTCTCCAACATAATATAGATTAATACAAACATTTTAAAATAGGATGAAAAGTTGTATACATCTCATTCTTTCGATTTCCTCTTCATGTTAAACTTAAACATATTTTTTTAAAAAAAAATTATGTTTTTATTTCTCATCACATTCCTTCTAAAACTATAATGTAATATTGTGTTTCTTTGTACTGTACTAACCTCTGTACTGTTGAATATTTTGCCTCTCAGGTGTGTAAGGAGAAGCATCGCTTTGAGAGACTGATGGACCACTTCCGCAGTGAGGAGGGAAACATCGACTTCATGGCAAGTGTTAAACCAAGATGGATTCTTCTTGGTGTGAATGTGTGTCTATCCCATTTAAATACCGTTGGGTCTTATTCTGTGTGTCTGTGGTCCAGGTTGCTTGCATGCAGTTCGTCAACATCGTGGTCCACTCGGTTGAGGACATGAACTTCAGGGTCCATCTGCAGTATGAATTCACCAAGCTGGGACTGGATGATTACCTGGAGGTGAGGAGACAATATCTTTATAAAATATCCTCACTTGGGAGACAATTTAATCAGGACAGTGTGTGAGGAATATCCCTCATCTGGATTCTTTCTCTCCTCGTGTCAGAAATGTAAACACACGGAGAGTGACAAGCTGTCGGTGCAGATCCAGGCCTACCTGGACAACGTGTTCGACGTGGGTGGGCTGCTGGAGGATGCAGAGACCAAGAATGCAGCGCTGGAGAAGGTGGAAGAACTGGAAGAGCACCTGTCCCATGTGAGTGTGCCCGCCCAGTCCGGACCACCAGCACGGCTCTCTGGTCCCATTTATGAGATTGTTGTGGTTCACCAGCTATGTACTTAACTCTGCTGTTTCTACGTGGTAATTATAAATCTACACAGTGTTTGCATTTCACAAGTGGTTCAGGATAATGACAGGGTGCACAACACTGGAAAAAATGCTTTGCGCCAAACAGTCTTAATATTGTTCTGCTGCCGGCTCGTTCTTTCTGGGCAGTTGGCTTTTGTATCCCACGCTGCTTTGCAAAAGACCTTCTTCACATGGAAAGGTCGTAGGCAGCCCTGACATCACTCGAGGAATTTCATAACAAACTCTGTTCTCAGGGGTCATGAATGTTGGGGGAGGATGAGTCTGAAGATTCCATATGAATTCCTTTACACATGTGTAATCTGGTCCACATCTAAACTATGAGCACTATGTCCCATAGCTTTTGCAGTGTCATGCTTCTGGATGTGCCTTATTTCTTATTGATCATGCACAGTGTATACGGGGAGAGAGCGGGAGGGAGTGGGGCTGGGAGACATTGGTCCGGTTCTTGACTTCACCACCTCTCATCCCTCTCTTCTTCTTCAGGTGACGGAGCGGGTGCTGGAGGTCGAGAATGAAACGATGATGAAAGTAGCTGATCTGGAGAAGCTGCTCCTTCAGAAAGATAAGGACCTGCTGGCAATCCGGGTGAGCTGGCAGCCGAACAGACGCACTGTTGCTTGCAAGCCTTGCATCCGAAAGGCTTTGCTTGCACTGTGTGTTCTCGCAAAAGATCAGTTTCAGATGTTTGTTGCAGCTAAATTGCTGTGATAGCAAATTAGGTCAGCAGGAAACAGGATGTCTTTTTGGCGTGTGGACTCATTGTGCTGTGTTCTTTATCGCCCCCTGCTGCCTGCTCAGGAGACGTACGAGTCGACCAACACCCAGGTCACCACCCTGAGGAGGGTGATCAAGGAGAAGGACGCCGCCTTCCAGAGGTCCTTCAACATCGAGAGGCGGCTGCTGGAGCTGGAGCAGCAGGGCACCATCCGTTTGCACAAGAAGCCCGATGGAGACATTGCCATCGAGCCGCTCGGTGTGGGTGGTGGGGGGGGCACTGGCCTCGGGATCCCTCTGGGGGACATCGGGCAGCTGTCTCTGGTCCCGACAGCAGGGTGGACGGAACCGGGAGGGCCCGACACCGGTTTACCCCCGGCCAGTGAAGCACCCCCACCGCCTCCCCCGCCTCCACCACCTCCACCTCCTTTGCCCTCAGCCTTAGGTGACAGACCATGACTCATAATGCCTATGTCTGGTGACACATACACGTGAAAGTTGATTTACATTGAGCACAGGGCCAAAGTGCAGGTCTATTTTGAGCTCCCCCCCCTTTTTCTCAATCCGTGCCAGGTGATGGGTCACAGCAGTGTTTCTCTAACCCAGACAGGAAGAGGAAACAAGGCTGGTTTCCTGTGTGCATGTGTGCAGGAAGAGTGTCTCTTTCACTTCTTTATGATAACTCGCTGAGCCAAGATACCACAGAAGATATAGAACAAACAACTCAGCGGATGCAAAATGAATAAGGCAATAAAGCATGAAGAGAAAAGTAAAGGACAATTAAATAATATTGCTTTCCACTTTAATTCCAGGCGTAGGTGCACCAGCACCACCACCGCTGCCTCCTCTTGCTCCACCTCTGCCAGATGCTTGTCCCTCAGTTATCCTGAGTTTGGGTCTGTCAGGTGAGAGCCACAACTTTAAGCTTGAGCATCTCTAACTGTGTATTCTACTGCAGGAGGCAGAGCTCAAGTTAACACATTTATATATTTTACAGCCATCAGAATCAAGAAGCCCATCAAGACCAAGTTCCGCCTGCCTGTGTTCAACTGGACGGCTCTGAAGCCCAATCAGATCAATGGCACGGTCTTCAATGAGATTGATGATGAACGTGTGTTGGAGGTAAATCAAGCAGATGAAACTCTCACTTCACCCATAACTTTGATTTCTTTGTCTCCGGAAACTTGGTTTCAATTCTTTACGACTTAAAATAAATTACTCTGATAGATTTATACAAACCCTTAGGAATTTGGCTTGACACCAGACTGTCATTCATCAATTCATATTCAATATTTGACTTAAAATTTGAAAATCAAAACAGGATTCTTGGACAGTTAGATGATGTTGGTATTCTTCTATCTGTAAAACTAATGCTCAGTCCTTACTGTATTCTTACATTCCCCTTGGGGATTTTAAATTGTGTTATCTGATGTTTTTATTATTCTCATAATAGTTTTTATTAAGTTATTCTTGTGTTGCTTCTATTTTTTAACTTTGTGTTGTGTTTTATTTATTTGCTTTTGTGAATTTCTCAGGTCTCTCTTGAAAAACAGATAAAAAATCTCAATGAAACTATGTGATTAAATAAAGATTGGATACAATTTTAAAAGTGATTCAGCAAAAAACAGAAAGTTGTGTGAAAACAAACATTCTCATGTGTTATTATTAAGAGTTTAACACTCAAAAGCTCAGGCAGTGATGACAACAGCAGCCATAAACCAAGCAGCTGTCATCACAATTTGAGTCACATGTGGATGAATCCTCATCGGCACATTGGAAATATTTTCAAACTGAGTCATGCCAATTTTAAAACAATGAGAAGAGCACAGCAAATATATACAGAAATATGTCATGTGAGAAACCAAAACTGATCCAACTTTCATGTTGAAGCCACTTTGCTGATAGTAAGAAGCTGAACATGTTAACAGGACCTTTAAAATGAGTCATTTTTTAACTGTCCCTCATCTGCAGGAGCTGGACGTGGAGAGGTTTGAGGAGCTCTTTAAAACCAGAGCCCAGGGTCCGATTGTCGACCACCCCTGCACAAAGAGCAAAGTGGCCCAGAAGACGGTGAACAAAGTCACCCTGCTGGAAGCCAACCGCTCCAAGAACCTAGCCATCACGCTGCGAAAGGCAAACAAGTCCTCAGAGGAGATCTGCAAAGCAATAGAGAAGTACGCACTTGTTATGACCTTTAAATCTGTTTTGAAACAGAGATAAGATGGAACCCATTACTGACATGTTTGATCTGTGCTCAGGTTTGACCTCAAGGCCTTACCTGTGGACTTCGTGGAGTGCCTGATGCGCTTCCTGCCCACGGAGACGGAGGTCAAGGTGCTGCGTCAGTACGAGCGGGAGCGGCGGCCGCTGGACCAGCTGGCGGAGGAGGATCGCTTCATGCTGTTGTTCAGCAAGATCGAGAGACTCACACAGAGGATGAACATCATCACCTTTGTCGGGAACTTTGCCGACAATGTCAGCATGCTCACGCCGCAGCTCAACGCCGTCATCGCTTCTTCGGGATCCGTCAAATCCTCCCCCAAGCTGAGGAGGGTGCTTGAGGTAAGAGGGTTAGATTTCATCTGGTGTTATTGTAGCCGCGGTGTTGGTGTCTCTTACTCACTCATTCCTCTGGTTTACTTGAAGATCATCTTAGCTTTGGGGAACTACATGAACAGCAGCAAGAGAGGATGTGTTTATGGCTTCAAATTACAGAGTCTTGATCTGGTGAGTAGGATTTGGAGATCCTGTTTAACTGCTCAGTTTATAACCATGCTGTTATATATCCCAGGTTGTGTATTGTTGCAGTGCTGTTGTTGATGAAGCCAGTTGTGTTAATTTCTTTTTGTTCCACAGCTGTTGGACACTAAGTCCACAGACAGAAAAATGACGTTGCTCCACTACATAGCTCTCATCATAAAAGAGAAATTCCCTGAACTGGCTAACTTCTGCAACGAACTGCACTTTGTGGAGAAAGCTGCAGCGGGTGAGTTTACACTAATCATCAAACTGTCATTAGACATTGTGTCTGTTTGCTGGTTGTTTCGTTTGTTTTAAGCAAGATTACACAAAAAGGATTGGATGGATATCTATGAAACCTGGTAGAAGGATGCAGTGTGGGTCAGGAAAGAACCCATTCAAGTTTCAGGATTATTATTTTCACTTTCTTTAACATTGCGAAAAAGGACATTTCTCAAAATTGTCACCATTTCCCATTGAAACTTCAACCCTACTGTAAATTTAATTAATCAGACACATGGAACTGATATCTATGAGTGCTTGCAATGACTCCCATTCTCATTCTTACAGTCACCAAGCATATTTTTATTTGTACAGCCCATACTCACAAATCACAATTTGCCTCACAGGGCTTAAGATGGTGTGACCTCCTAGTGAGGGATCGCTCTCCCAGGACAGACAGAGGTCCATTGGATGCTGTGTGTAACACAGCACATCAATAAAATAATATTTAAAACATTCATCAGAAAAGACATTGTCAAACATAAATGGTGCATCAATGGTTAAAGTATTCATACAAAAGAAAATGTGTGACAGAGATGAAGGGAGCAGCAACGATTGAAAATCTAGGTATATTAAGCAGTATAGATAATGGTGGGTGGGTGGGGATGGATAGATACAATAATTTCTGGACAAATGTATGAAATCAAGTTTGCTTAATCCGTGTTGCCTGTGTGTGAAGTATCTCTGGAAAATGTGCTGCTGGATGTGCGAGAGCTGGGGAAGGGCATGGACCTGATCCGCAGAGAGTGCAGTCTCCACGACCACTCGGTCCTGAAGGGCTTCGTCCAGGCCAATGAGTCACAGCTGGACAAGCTGCAGAAAGACGCCAAGACAGCCGAGGTATCCGCCGCCCTCTAAACCTCAAAGTGTCCACTGAATATACGCTTCCTCTCCCACATGCACCTCACTCACCTCTGACACACGTATAAAAAAACAAAACATGAATGCTTACTCAACAGTGTTTACAAACATGTCTCCCTCTCTGGCACTGTGCTCCCTCCCAATTCTAGGAAGCCTTCAACAATGTGGTGAACTACTTCGGGGAGAGCGCCAAGACGACTCCACCCGCGGTGTTCTTCCCCGTGTTTGTGCGCTTCATCAGAGCCTACAAGGTGAGGACCCCCGAGCAGAGGTCGCGTCTCTCCTCGCGTCTTACTGACCGAGGTGCAGCTTGTCCCTGCTGCCCGGGCGGGGAGGGAGTTCCTGGGGTTTGTCTCGGAGCAGAAATTTGGCCGCCCCCGTGCCACAGGACGTGGCGTAGAGCGCGAGGCCAAATAACAGGAAAGGCCAGCTGGGGTCTGACTCTGGGGCTGCAGCTGTGGTGTTTAGACTGGCTCTTCCCTCCTCCGTCCCTCCTCCCGCTTTACCCCTGGACAGCCTCGCCCTGCCCCGCCACACAGCACATTTCCTGAGATTGTTCTCGGCCTGGATTTATGGGATCTGCTCAAGGAAATGTGCAGCAGGAGGATTAATGTGCATGTCGGTTCGTCTTTGTGTTTACATGTGTCTCAAATAGTTAGATAATAGTTAATAGACTCACTTTCTTGCTGAGAGTCACATGAGAAGATCAGTTCCACTGCGTAATAGTTTGTATCCTATAAAGCTTTTTTAGTCTTGACGTCCATTTTTTCCATTCACATCACTTACACAATAGACAATGCTGTTTCCAATACAGTGGTGAGCACTGTCATCTCACAGGAAGAAGGTTCCTGGTTCTAATCCCGTCTGTGTGGAGTTTGCTCCCAGTGTCTGCCTGGCTTTTCTCCGAGTACTCCAGCTTCCTCCCACACTCCGAAGACATGCAGATCAGGGTTAGATTATTTGGAGACTCTAAATTGGCCGTAGATGTGAGGGAGAATGGCTTTAATACTTTATATGTTGCCCCTGCAATCGGTCCAAGGGTGCACCTTGCCTCTTTGCCCCTCTGTCCACTGGGATTGGTTCCAGCTTCCCCTTGCGGCCCAAGAGGATATGGTATAAATCTTCTTGCCTGGCACTCAACTGCGTTAGTATATCAAATGTCAAATAGTAAGTTTAATACCCATTTAGTCTGAGTGTAAAGTACTTGTGTGGTTGAAGTTGGGAGGCAGAAGGAGAAATAATACATTTACATAGTTAATCAAAGTGTGTGTTCACTGTTTCAATTCAACTTCTGACCCACTTTCTCCAACGTCAAGGTTCACACACGTGCGTTGGCTTGGATTCCCAGTAGCTTTAGTTCTCTTGTCACAGACTGTTCACCTTTGTGTCTCCTCGACAGGATGCAGTGGTGGGAAACGAGCAGAGGAAGAAGCAGGAGGAAGCAATGAGAGAGAAGTTATTGGCTCAGGAGGCTAAACAGCAGGAACCAAAGGTACGGCCCAAGTGCAGGCGACGCAGATGAATGAAAGCTATCAGTTGTTTACTCGTTGCTAAATAAAGCTTTGCGGCGTGCCAAAGAAAAAAAGTGAACAGCACAGATATCCTCTCCTCTCTGCTGCAGGTCCAGGCCCAGAAGAAGAGGCAGCAGCAGGAGCTGATCGCAGAGCTGCGCAAGCGGCAAGCCAAGGACCACCGGCCCGTGTACGAGGGCAAGGACGGCACCATTGAAGATATCATTACAGGTGGGCCAGACAGCACCCTGAAAAGACCCTGTGTGGGGGCCAGCATCCCGGGTCGCCCCAGGCCGAGGATGACTGTGGTCCTTCACTGCTCGGCTCCTTTGAAATGCACCTTGTGCTACGTGGTCCAGACACAAGCACATCTGGAGCACAGCACGTAGCAGCTAGTTGCTCCATGACGTGCTGTCTCCTTACTTCTGAGACCAACAACACTAAAAGCTGCTGAGCCTCAATATGTTGAAAAGTCAGACAGGGACTTTGATTCCTGTAATACATGAACTTCAGGATCTTTATAGGATGTTTATTTAAAGCCTCTGTGAGTTTTTTGGATTATATTATTTTGCTACAGGAGTCTGATGACAATATTGTGTGTAGAAAACTAAGACAAGTCCCAGTGAGAACCGATTGGGGACTGTGCAAGTGTCCTTCTTGAGTCCACCACCAGGAGGAGCCACAGTCAGATATATTAGAAACCTTATATATACATAAAGGCTTCAAGGGGAGAATATACAGAATCTACAGCCTCAGGAAATCCTCATTGTTCAGTACTTATCATGTAAATAATACGAATGTTGCATCATTGTCAGTTGTAGTCATGTTAATAATGCTTCTACGCTGCTACTATCAGAGCTGCAACAGCCCTTATATGCACCTGATGCTTAAACTCAGTGTGTCCTAATCCTATTAAACTCCCCCTGAGGCTTTTATTTACAAGGAGCCACAACAAGCTCCACTTATCCAACGTTCATTATCCTCTTCTGTATGGAACACGATGGTGGTCCGGTGCCCCCCCACCCCACCCTTCCTCCCCACAGGTGTGACATGTTTTTCTCTTCCTCCCCCTCCTCCCCCTCCTCCCCCCCCTCAGTACTGAAGAGCGTGCCCTTCACAGCCCGCACTGCTAAACGCGGCTCACGGTTCTTCTGTGAAGCCAACCTCTGCGACGACGCCAACTGCTAGCCCTCCCCTCCCTAATGCCAAGGTTGTCCAGGTGTCTCTCGTGCGCCTCCTGACCACTGTGCATGCAGCATGACCACCCCCCCCCCTTACCCTATGAACTAACGTGGGCCATTACCGGTTGTTTGTGTTACTACCACTAGAGATGACTCCTATCAGGCCATTTGGGTGATAGGAGTCGGCCAAACCTCTTTGCCTGACGTCGAGCTACATGGAACAGGAAGGAAAAAAGAGAAGTGTCAGCATATTGTTGCGCGTGAAAAATATGTGGAGACACTCACAGTGCATCAGACGTGATGAAATGATCACATCAGAGCATCATGCATGATACTTTTAAAAAGGCTGTGCATCATTTTTGGCATTGTTTCTTTTCATGAAGCTGACGATAAAGAGGTTTGGCTAATTGTTTTAGTTTTTTTTCTATCAACGATGCTTTGTTCCATGAAACTAACTTGTTTGGTGTTGGGGTTTTTATTTCCGGCTAACATGTGACTCTTCTTTCCTCAACCACCACTGTTTATTCTACCCCTCCCTTTCAGCTGAAAAGAAGATTAATGACAGTATTTCCCACTCCTAAGAGAGGGTAAGGAAGGTACAGCCCGGCTGACACCCGGCCTGCTTGGCCTTCCAGGTCCTGTGTGCTGCTACAGTGATGTCAGCTGCTTCAGCTATAGTGCTTCGGGCGCAAACCAAAAAGATGCTTTACGACTTTACGACACTGAGATCTGCTTTACCAGACAGAATATCAATATATAATTATAGTGAAGAACATTTAAGAAGCGAATTTGTATTTGGTTTTAGAGAAATTCAATATCACTTCCCCAACAGTCATTAAAACACGAAATTAGTGATTGGATTGTCCACCAGGTCTCAGTCTTTAGTTTTCAGTTCATTATCATCCAATTTTATGCAACTGTACCTTTAAACATCATCATCCTAACCCATTACATGTTGCATGTTGTCCACTGTTCATTCACGTCTCACCTGTCATCAACGTCCGCCATGTTAACTGTCATCCGCAGTGTGCCGCACTGCTAGTTGGTCAACAGGCTCTCACCTTCAATCACATGTGCACGAACACAGTCTGAATCCAAAACTGTCACAGACCCAAAGAAGATTTTCTCTCACTTCAGTGTCACAGACATCTCAACTGTCGCTCCACAAACTGGAGAGCTTGTTGACCATCGTATTGTCACTGTTTGTTTGTTTTTTGTTGTGTTACACAAGCTGAAACCATATTTCCAAAACCTTGGATTTCTCTGTTTTGTGCTTCACTGCCACCAGTGGAAATGCAAGGTCGTGGAAATGTGTCATTCAATGTTTATTGTGCATTGTTTTTGCCTTTATTTGCAAATTTTTAATTTTTCTAATAGACAGTTAACAAATCTTAACTGCAGAAGTTATTGCAGAGTTCCTATAATTGTTTGGAATGTGCAACATTAAACACTCAGTCTGCAGTTTATTAGGTACACCTAATACAACAGTCCTTCCCTCCATGAATGAGTTCAGTTTGTCAGTGTTAAACGTTCAGTGAGTAGAGTTTAGTGCCATCTAGTGGTGAAGTTTCCTATTGCAGCTGAATACCCCTCACCTCACCCTCCCCTTTCAAACATGAGAGAGAACCTTTATATTACCTTCAGTTGTCATAAAAACTCAAAAGGTATTAAGTTTGTCTGCTCTGGGCTACTGTAAAAAACAAGGTGGCCCCCGTAGAGAGGACCCGCTCCCGGTGTAAACATAAAGGGCCCATTCTAGGATAAAGGAAAACAACACTGTAGTATCCAGAGACGAGTTTCTGTTTCCCAGCTTAACCTCAAAGACACAAATAGGTGGACAACATAACAGGAACACAACAGATTATTAGGTGTACCCAATAAAACAGAAGCTGATTGTTTGTTCGCTACATTTACAGTTTAAAAAAGTTAAAGTAAGTAGACGTAGGAGAGAATTTACAGTTTGACCTCTGGGTCCTCTAACATGTGTCCTTGTCTCTCACCCCTTTCTCCACCCCCACTCACAGATCTTCGAAGCCAGCCCTTCCTGCGAGCTGATGCGTTGATCCGAAACGGTTGGAAGAGACCCTAAACCACTTATTCATCACTTATCGCTCCCCTCCCCATTTAAAAACCTCCTCCCCCCCGTGTCCCGATGGTCCATCTCAACCCTGAGGCTGCAGATCACAAAGACTCAAAATAAAAAGGGAGGACAGGACAGAGCCCTCTGTGTTAGCTGGGTAATTTATTTATTTATGGAGGCCATTAACCGCCACTTTAAGCGAGCAAGGCGCCTGTTGCAGGAGCACAGTGGTTTCCTCCTCTCTCGCTGCACGTATGAGACTTTCACTGCTCTGTCGGCGTGGAGGGCCTGACCAGTCGGAGCACAGGTGAGGTGAGGACCGGCGGACCACAGCGCAGATGGAATTGTACTTTCACTAACAAGTGCCTGCCAACATGTGGATCTTGTTCCCGAGACCATTCATTTCCTCAGATGATGCAGTCATAGCAGGACTTAGACTGGGAGGCAGCCAAGGGAAGATGCCAACCACGCTGCTGGGATGTTTTGCCTCCACAAAAAACCTTCCTCCAAATCAGCGAGAAGCTACTCAACACATCCAATCATGACTTTATACCGACAATGTTTGATTTTGATTTCAATCACATGTATCTCGGAGGAAAGGGCATCTACAGTGCAGGCTCCTTTGGGGACAAGCTAGCCAAACCAAACTTTCTTGAATGTCTCATGTTGTGTTTTAAGAAGTGCCTTTTTTTCCTGTGTAACCAGTGTTATTTCTCATGGTTCAGCCATAATACGTTCATTTTACACCCGTCATTCGTTAAATATTGTATTTCCATTGCCTTGTACTTGTAACATTTGCCTTATAATACCGACGATAATATGCAAAACGTGTAAATCTCCAGATCTTAAGGCACAGGAGAAGAAGGAGAATAAGGATTTGAGGATTGCTCTTCTATTTACCTTTAGTGCATTGATGTCTTAAAGCTTCCTCGGATTTCACTTGAGTCGTTATGTTTCTGTGCCTTGTTAAAAAACTGAATGTTGAACGCCTTGACAACACTTCATGTCACACTTTGAAGTGACATTATGGAAGTGACACCATAGAAGCGGACTGCTGTTTGAGGCCTCGGATGACGTTAACCTGCTATAGATGTGGTGATGGATGAAGGATGTTTCCAATCTTAAAGAGATGTTATGTGTGTGAAGATTTGTCTTATATCCTAGAAGATGAGTCTCCTCCCAACAGCTGTGGAGACTTGTGTTGTCACTTAAGGGAGCGACACATTGTACACTAATTAATTTGGCTTTTGTTGTATGAGACACTATTCTTTACATTAATGTACATTGAAATCAAGAAATTTACTTTTTAGAAGAAATTATCCATTATATTTGTCTATTGACTGAAAGATGACACTTTCCTTTTTAATAAAGAAGATGAATTATCTAACTATAAGACCAAAGTCTATTATTAAAGTATTATAAGTAAGTTCATGTTTAACTTCAATTATTTTTTTGGGATGGCTGATATTCATTTCTTATTTTCTGCAATTGCTTTCCCTCTCCATCTCTCAAATGACGGACAGAGCCACCGTGTAGTTCTACTATAAAAAATCCATTTAATTTCTTATATCAAAAAGAAATAGAATCATAACAAAACAATCAGAACCACAAGTATCCATGTGGGTTTCGCCACCGAAAATGTTTCTCCAACTGAAAAATGATTGTTCTAATTTACATGGTCAGGTGAAAATCTAACAGAGCAGGTTGTAAAAGAAAAGAAAAAAGCACAAACATAAAAACCCGTTATGAATACTGTTAAAAAGATAAAAGCCGTGAGGGTTTCCTCTAGGATGGATGTGTGAGAGCACCGTGCGGTGGGGGGTGTGGTGCAGAGGCTGAGGAGGAGCTCAGTGAGAAGCAGCTGGGTGACACACAGAGCAACACTCACTGAAGACCGAGAACCAGGCTGACTGACGGACAGATGGTTAGCGTTAGCAGCGAGGCAAAGGAACTAACAAAGGAATGCTTATCAGGAAGCTAATCAGTCTCCTAACTGGGAATGCACTCAACAATGAGCATTAACCTAAATTACAATGTTCATGTAATTACATACAACACACACACACACAAAGAAAACAACTCCCACAGAAGTACGTACCATCAAACGGGCTCCAAGGGCTTTTCCTGAAAGTATACGTTTACAATCAAGAAACAAGGAATGAGAGCTAAGTGTTACCATTCTCAGTTAATTATTCGTTGCAGATGGTTTTTCAGTGATGACTGGAAAGAATTCACAGACGCTTGTTGTCACTTCTCCCCCCCCCAGAAAAAAAGAACTTTTCTAGAACAGTTTCAGAGCAAAGTCCGGCTGCTGTCCCGAGTGTCCTGCAGGAGGCTCCACCAAAGGCCACAGATCTCCATCCCAGACTGCTCCTCCTGGAATGTGGACTTTATTACAATCATCTTCATCCAGCACACTCACACACTGCCATCGACTCATTCACTTCTGACACAAGGTCGGTCAATTGTACCACTTAAAAAACAACAAACAAAAACAATAACTGTTAAAAAGTACAGACTGCTATTTGTTACTGATGTTTGTATTCCTGGGTATATTCTCAAGACACTTTGTTAATAGGTTTATATATATGCAAATATATATATATGTATAGAACTTTAGTCTGTGCAAGGAGGTAAAAGACAATCACTTGAATGTAGGTTTGTTTTGAGACGACAGAGAAGACAGTGTCCGCGATGCTGAGTCCTCCATGTGTACAACTTCTCATTACTCCCTTTAGACGTCCAGCAGCAAACGTACATATACACATTGATGTGAGAGACTGAGCCGAAGCAGCATCCAGGAAGCATTCATAGTGACGCTGACACTTCTCTTTCAGGAACAACAAACACTTGGCAACGTTTTCTACGATGGAACAAAATTCTCTTTTTTTCCCCCCTATACAATTCATACAAAAATAAAAAATTAAATTTGTTCCACGGCCATCCGGATCGCTCTATCTTTTACATTTGCACAGAGGTAGTGGCTATATGCGTGAGATTGTGAGGAGGAGGTGAGCAAAAAATTAAAAAGAACTGAATAAATGTCTATAAAATGGTTCCTTTTTCATCACCAGATGATTTTTTTTTGTCAAAGAACAAAATATAATACTGCAATCACTTAAAAAAAGTAGTCCTTCATTTTATACATTTTATACAGTGTTCTTGCTTTTTTTTGTTGCTTTTCTTTTCAGTTGGTAAAGGCAGAAGACGAGCGAGCTTGTCGTCTCAGCACTGGTTCGGGCGGGGCAGGGCGACGTGGGCAGAATTCAGTTCAGGCCGAGCTCTACGCTAGTGGGTCACTCAGGTCCTCGTCACCCTGGGAGAGGAGCTCCTTCTTTTCATCTGTGCTGGCCAGAGAGTTGCGGCTGTTGTGGGCGCCCATGTATAGTGTGGCATACACCGGGTTGGTGAAGTTGGTGGGCTGGGGAGCAGAGGAAATTACATGGTCACTCCGGGGACATTTTTTAAATGGGGAAGGAGCATTTACCACATATTGTAGCTTATAAATAGATAGTTAAATTAAACATCTGCCTCCTGCCACCGTGTTAGTTTTGTTCTATAGTGTGTTTACAAGCTGGGGTCCTACAATCTGCAGGTTAATTTCCATCCTACTGTTTGTATGTGCATTTTTGAATTTGATCGTAAAAAGAGTGTAAATGCCCAAAAATATAAAACCGTCTCAGAAATTATACAAAATGTAATATTATGAATATATAATTAAGCACATGGAGTTTGTGATTTAACAAATTACTCAAGCTCCCAGTCCACAGGAGGGAAAAAAGAGGCTAAAGACCAAAACATCCGATCTGTGTGGACCAATGAGGAGACTCCATGCAAAGCCAGATTTCCTATTTTTAAAGATTTGGTTAAAAACTGGCACATTACATCAGTGGAAACCAGGCTTGTGGCACCTGGCACGCTATGAGCCTGGGTTTCAATATATTCAAGAACCTTACTGACATCATAATGTATTATAAAACCATCTTTCTGGTTTCTTCCTCTCAAATGACTCAAATGACAAGAGTGATTTTAGCTGTGGTACCTTGTCTGGGTCCAAAGCAAAATCGGAATCCAGGAGCTCGCCGGCGTCATCGTCAGGGTCGCCCTCATAGATCTTATAGGCAGGGTTTCCTATCTCAACATTCATGGCTCCATTTGTCATTCGGTGGTGCTGGAAGCCTTTGGCACTGCAGGCAGACAAAGAAAGAACACAATGACCATCAAAGCTGACGTTTAGTATTATATTTAAAACAAGATGATTCATATTTTTGGGAGAAACCTTAAATTAAACAATTCAGAGCTGCTTTAAACGAATCATAACCCAGGTACTGACTCTGAACCAGCTACACACAATCCACAAAACCAAGACAACATGTACTAAAGGTTGTCAAATTAGCTTTTTGGTCAAAAGGCCATTTGATCAAACCAGGAAAATAGACAGCAGCATGTCTATTGTGGAGAATGCTGGATTTTCACATTGCAAATATTCAGCCGACTGCAAGCATTTAAACATTTATAGTACGTTTTACTATGCAAGCACACGGCGTAAGCCCATCATGTACACACGTCAACAAGGGAATGTATGGAGATGCAAGAGGGACAAACACTGTTCAATTGTTTGTGCATCACCAGTAAAACGATTTCATTTAAGTCAATAGGTCCCTGAGCTGCTGGGCTGGAAACCCCAGGGAGGAAACACAGGAGATGGCAGGCAAGGACAAACAGACAGGCTTTCTGCACTGACCAACAGAATGGACAACAGAAGCATGGCCATTCTGATTGGGTGTTAACAAATGGAGGGGACAGTGTTTGTGGGTCGACAGTATATATATATATATGATGTAACCCTATAAAGTTACCGCGAGCACCGAGAACGAGATTTGCCCTGCCATAGAGACCTGGGAGACAGGAAATAGATGGTTATCAAAAGGCAGGAGGGAAGGAGAAGAGAGAGAGAGCACAGGTGTGAGGACCAGATAGATGAAAAATGAGAGTTTGGTTAAAAAGAAGGTTTCTGAAGCCAGGTCCTACCCGCGCATTCTCCTCTTGTACCACAAGATGGCGCCAACCACCAGCAGTGCCAGTAAGAGCAGCAGTAGCACCGGGATGACGATGGAGGCCGTGCCTGGGAGAGAGAGAGAAAATAACATGAACAAAGGGCAAAGTGCATGTTGTTATTAACGACACTCAGCAGTCAGGTGCAGTGCAACTTACTTCCACTGGAAGTAGAAGAATCCATAGCAGCAGCTGCGAATTCACATCTGTATCCTTTCCATCCAACAGGACACCTGGACGCACAACGAGCCCGTTACAGATGTGTGTGTGTGTGTGTTTGTGTACGTGAGTTAAAAAAGACAGAAAATGACAGAGTGTACGTTCAGGTCGGGGTTGAGTGTCGTATCTTACTTGCACTGAGGAAGCAGTGTGCGAGTTTCAACTGTACATTGGCCATTTGCACAGAAGTCCAAACAGGAATAGCAGCTGGGTTGGGTCTGACCATTGGGACAGCTACACACACAAACACAAACACACACACACACACACACACACACACACACACAGCAGCATTAATATCTGTACGTTGTAATAATCGAATGTGGGTGCAATGTTCAGATATCCACATATTTTGGGAACTTGCAAGGAGTGTGATATTTGACCTTGCTCACTAGTCACCGAGCCGTCCAGAATAAATGTGAACAAATATTTACGATGTTAGCAAATATTTACAAGTTCAAAGTCTAGTTTATTTTGTGCAGCGTCCACGTTCCACGGAGTACCCACCTGCAGGAGACCTCCCCCGAGGACGACTTCAAACATTGGCCCGTTCCGCAGAACAGACATTTGTCCAGCTCGCACTGGTTCCCGATGTACTCGGTGGTGCACAGGCACAGTTTGGTGCTGTTGGAGGTTTCTAAGCACGTCCCACCGTTCTCACAGAAGCCTTCACATTTACCTGAGGGTCAGAGGGAGAGTTGTGAGAGGTGCAGAGTCACAGTCATATATTCTTCATTAGATCAGGACAGTAGAGTGCGGCAGTTTTTTTTTAGAAGGCTAAATATTATACATTTTATCGTCCATCCAGTAAAACTCTGAAGCAACATATTCCTGTAACACTTACTGTACTGGCACTGGTCCCCCTGGTACTCTGCTGGGCAGCTACAGGTTGGTTGGTTGCCCATGTTGACCGAGCAGTTGCCTCCGTTCAGGCAGTGGTCCTGACAAGTTTGCCGGTTGCACGTGGGCCCCGTGAAGCCCTTAGGGCATCTGCAGGTTGCAGCTCCTGCATCCAGGTAGAATAGAAATTTACAGTTAAAAGTAATCTACTACTACGTGAAACTATAACTGAGTTCACAAAGGCTGCAGCTGGGCAACTTGACAACTATTTAACTAAAAACATGCTCTGGTTTAAACGTATAGAACAGAGTAAATGAGGGATGGGGACCATTGGAAGTTTCTCCCTGTAGCAGCCTTTTTAGCCTGTGACGCCTGATGCTCATCAGTGCTCCACCAGACACCGAAAGATAAAAGTTTGTTTATCTGGTTGTCAGCAAAACGTACTGAATGGATTTCCAAGAAAGAAACCATTAAATGTTGGCGTGGACCCTGACCAAGTGTTTTAGGGCTCAATGAAAAATTGAGGAACGTTTATGAGTGTTTGTAATTTATTGCAGCCTGATTTAATTTACAGGGATTGTTGGACCTTGGCAAAAAAAACACTAACATTTTGAGTTACACAAAGCCACTTTGCGACTCACCTAGTTAAAAATATTAAAAAGGAAGGTTACCTGTATTCTACAGAAATATACATCACTGAGGATCAGTAATAGGGAAGAAATAAATGACTATATATATATATTACATTTTCTATACATCAATCTGAGCGTGTCAGGTTGTTCACATATGAATAAGTTATCCAGTGATTACAGATGAATGTACCCGTATGAGAGGCCGTGCAGGTGCCTCCGTTCTTGCAGTAGTCCCGGCACTGGTTGATCTCACACCTCTCTCCGGTGTAGCTGGGCTGACAGCGACACTTGGCCACCTGCCGGGCGTTGAGGAAGCAGCTCCCTCCGTTCTGACACTGAATATCACACGGCCCCGAGGGCGGAGCTGCGGAAGGGGGAATTCCATGGTTAACCCACATTTTGTTTTAAGGATCGGAATTTAAAACCACACTCAAGCTCTTAGTGAAAGTATGGATCAAGGGTTTTACGACTATACAGCCGTTTACT
The DNA here is from genome assembly GCA_038501795.1 of Pseudopleuronectes americanus. Taxonomy (NCBI): domain Eukaryota; kingdom Metazoa; phylum Chordata; class Actinopteri; order Pleuronectiformes; family Pleuronectidae; genus Pseudopleuronectes; species Pseudopleuronectes americanus. Next base: position 14,110,583 of record CM076725.1, read on the forward strand.
GTATGTGTGCAGACTTACAGAACGGTGACTGGGTGGGGTTCTGTCTCTCCACACAAGTGCCATTGTCGGCCACGTAGTTGTTAGGACAGGTACACACTGGTCCACTGGGGCTGAGGAGACACAGCCACTCACACTTTTTCCTGTCACATGGGTTGGTCACTGACAGAGAAAGAAACAAGACATGTTATAAGAAAAACACGTGTGTAGCATGTTTACAAATAAATTTTTCTGGGGCGTATCATATTTGAACTCTTATATTTGAAGTATTTATTGACAACTGATCTCTGTTCACACTCACTCTCTGGCTGCTTGTAGCGGTGGTACAGCACGATGTCAGTAGCGTGGTTGATGCCTGTGGTCAGATTCTCCATGGGGCCTTTGCCAAACTTGTTGACGCGGAAGACAAAGTTGTTTACATACGTTACCCCGTAGATGTAATCCTCAAAGATATCTATGCTGAATGGATGAAGCAGCTCTGGAAATGAGAGAAAAGAGAAAAGGCACAAAAGTGAATAAATAAACCGGCAACATGATTTCTGGGTCGTATTCAGTTTTGTTTTTGAGCCTGACGGGAACTCAACTGTTTTTGATGCCGGAGACAGCGATGACCGGGTCAGAGCCATCCAGGCGAACACTTCCAATCACTGAGAGCTTTGCATCGGCCCAGTAAAGACGCTCGTTGAAGTAGTCCACAGCCAAACCTGTAGAGGCCGAGAGCAACCGGGGCACGGATGAGAACACAATAAACACCTGCAGCTCCACAGTGTGAAAGAACAAGTCATTGTGTGTCACTGACCTGTGGGCCACTGGATGTTCTCGTGCACCAGCGTCTGTCTCAGTGTGCCGTCCATAGCAGCGGTCTCAATCTTAGGGTGGTTCCCCCAGTCTGCCCAATACATGGTACTGGGGAGAAACACACACAGTTTCAACTTTCCACACACAATATAGAAACAAAGCAATGATGGCAATGACGTATTTCATGTGATTGTGGCCCTGAGCCCGGCGCTGTCTCTCTCACCCTCTCTGTGGATCCACCACGATGGCGTACGGCTCGTCGATCATGCCGGAGATGAGGGTCTTGCAGTGCTGTCCGGACATCTGAGCCACTTCGATGACATCTCGACCAGAGTCGGTCCAGTACAGATTTCCAGCCACCCAGTCCACCGCTATACCCCGAGGCATCTTCAGCTCCTTGATCTGAGGCGGCAGAAACGGTATTTAAACCATATTCACGTGTTTCTGCTGTGGGGGTCTCATACAGAGTTATTTTTCAATCCGACCCCTGTTACCTGCAGGTTGGTGATCCTGCCCTCGCTCTGCCGTCGGTTGCGGTGAGAGTTGGTGGAGGTGGACGAGGACGTGGACGGTCCTGGCAGCTCGTAGGAGGAGATGCGGCCCGTGTGCCAGTTGGTCCAGAAGATGCGGTTGGTCTTGATGTGCAGGTCCATGGCGTCGATGCGCACGCTGGCGTCGCCCTGGAAGGTCTGCTCGTAGCGCCAGTTGGGCATGCCAGGGTCCAGGCTGCGGATTTCATTGTCGTCAGCTATGTACAGAATCTGTCTGCTGCTGTTCATGTCTGGAGGGAGAGGAGGAAACAGTCACGAGCGCGGCCTTAGAAATTAATAATCATGATGAAAAGCTTATGAAATAGCCAAAAGGGGGAAAAGACTCACTGTCGGCCTTGCAGGTGTCGTTGATCCTGGTGAAGTATTTGTAGCAGCTGCACTTGTAGGAGCCTTTGGTGTTGTTGCAGACGTGGGAACAGACTCCAAACTGCAGACACTCATTCTTATCTGAAAGTAAAAAACATATTAAATATATTAATTCTCCTTAACCACCTTATCCTAAGTATTTGAGGTGTTGTGCCAGTGGGAGTTTTCAGCTCGTGTACCTCTACAGGTCTGGTGTCCCATCTTCTTGAAGCCTGGTTTGCAGGAGCAGAAGGAGTCGGTGCCGTTGATGACACAGTGAGCTTCGTCTCCGTCGCCACACTGAGTCCTGTTGCTCCTGCAGTCGTTCAGCTTGGTGTCTGGAAACAAGCAAGTGAAAGAAGAGTCAGTGGAGTTTGCATTTGAAATGTTTGATTTAAAAAGATCTGAGGTCGGCTGTGGCACCTGTTTTGCAGTTAATCTCATCGGAGCCGTGGTCTTCACAGTCGTTAAAGAAGTTACAGCGCAGAGTGGAGCTGATGCATCGGCCGTTTGCACACAAGAACTCGTCCTTCTCACATGTGGGCACAGCTGGGGGGGCCTCTGTAAGCAGAGAACACCACACACACACACACACACACGGGTCAGCGATCTTCTCAATTGAAGCTGAGGGATCAGGGGTTTCCAAAGGGATTTCAAACGACTCACGGCAGTTCAGCTCATCCGAGTTGTCGCCGCAGTTGTTGACACCGTCGCATCTCTTGGACACTTGCAGACACACGCGGTCGTTCTGGCAGCGGATCGCCCGGGTGGGAGGACACTGGAACCTCCCTGAGAGCCGAGCAGAGAAAGAAGACAAGAGGGGAAAACAGGGAGAAAGAGGTGAATGGAAAAATAGGTCAGGACAACAAAAAAAGGATGACACTTGAGATCTTTTGTAGACGTGTTTCTGATGTGTGTGTGATTCACGCGGCTGCACTCACTGCACTCCTCGGGGTTCTCGTCAGAGTTGTCCCCGCAGTCATCCTCCCCGTCACACTTCCAGGCGAGGGGCTTGCACAGAGTGTTGTTGCACTGGAACTCGTCCTGAGGGCAGTGCCGTGCCGCTGAGGAAAAACAAAAAAGGCAAGAAGAGAGAGTTACTTTTAATACTTTGCACAAAACTTTAACATCTGGGTCTTTTGCGACAACCAAAAAAAACAATGTGTCTCATACATTTTTGTCTCATCATAATGTTAATTTATCTTTAATTACTTCCACCAAGGACACTTTGTTTTCACCCCAGTCCCTTTGTTTGTTGTCAGTAAGCAAGATTATAGAAAAACCACTAAAAGGATTACCATAAAACTACCACAGAAGATGTGGTGTGGGTCCGGGAAGAACCCATTAGTCTCTGTTTGGAATTTCTTTAACATTGTGAGATGGGGCTTTTTTGAACATTTTCCCAGGGAATAATTCATGGATCTTACTGACAAGAGTCATAATCCCTTTGAGCATGTGAAATTTGGTGCAGCTTGATTGAATTCAAGGGGACTGTTTGGGCTATTCTAGTTACATTCTTTATTTTATTCATGCATTTTAAATATTAGTAAAAGACTTTCGACATAACTGGAAACGTTCACTTACCAGCGCTGCCACAATGCTCCTCATCGCTGCCGTCCATGCAGTCAGGGTCAGCGTCACACCGCCAGCGGATGGGAATACAGTGTCCGTTCTTACACTGGAACTGGTCGTTGTCACATTTCAGATCGCAACCATTCTGCACAGACATCACTGAGGATCAGCTTTTATACTAATACAAGCCAATACATGAAAATAGCATTACTTTCAGTTAAAATTAACTGGTATTTAAAGGTCACGTGAATAAAAATTCAGTTTCTGTACCTCATCCGATCCATCAGCACAGTCGTGGTCTCCATCACACTTCCACCTCCCGGCAATACAGCGACCGTTGGTGCAGGCGAACTCGCTCTCTGAACATTGTCGAGGCACTGCAGGAGAAGACAGACAAAGTTTATTATTGTCCACAACACTGGCAAACACCTTCAAAAGCACAAACCAAAACAGAACTGAGACGAGCACAAAAAACTGAAATTTGAAGACGGCTTAGGGAAAACAAAAGGCGATCAGTAAGTCTCAATTTGAGTATTTTGGTAAAGGAAAACAGTTTTTTTAAAAAGCCTATATTCTGAGCTATCTTCAGACTCTCACAGGTGGGAGGGGATCACAGTTGCACCAGAATGAGAATGAAGACGGTATAGAGTAAAAAGAAAACAGCAGGGAGGTGACACTGAATATGGAAGTAGCTCGTATGAAGGTGGAGTAACTTACCTCTGGCTCATGCCAACACGACAGTATGAAATGAAACAAACACCAGATGAGGTAAGATGCATCAGAAATGACAGGGAACAGATGTTAGTGCCGAACCAGTGACTTCATGTGCACAGTTAACAGGATTAAATGTGCAAAGTGAGTATGTTACCAGAGGGAAAAGAGCATGGGCGTGAATGTTACTGACACTGGACAAGGTGAGATAACAGGTGTTAAGAGCATGAAGGTGTTGTTTCGAAGCTGAAGGGGACACGTACTGCACTTGTCTTCATCCGAGTTGTCCCCGCAGTCGTTGTCGTAGTCGCACTGCCAGCGGCCCGGGACACAGCGGTTGTTCTTACACCTGAACTGGTACGGCTCGCATGTCCTCTCCGCTAAAGGAAAGAAAAGATGATGGAAATAAAAGATAATAAAATGAAAATAGAAAACATCTGTCAGTGCCACTAGTGCATCTTTCTAGTAATTCTAGAAATATGTGGAACCCACATCTCGAGAACTGTTTATCTTATTGGCCTCACACTTGGCAGGCTTATTGTCAAGGGGCCAAGGAAGTGAAGGGTCAGATTTGCTGCCATTGGGCCACATGATATGTTCAATTTGAATAAACTGGACCAGCGTTCTGTAGCAGTGGTGGCTGGGACGCATCAACCTAATCAATTGAACTTTATTAAACAGGTGAACAGCTCTTTGTGCAGAAGCGGTGGCCTTAAGTTTTTGCGGGCCGAGTCCTGCAGCTGGTCTGTATTTGCTGCCGTTAAATCACTGCAGGTGATTTTTACATTTTCAGAAAGAAAACTGCAACCAGCATCACACCAGGCCAAGTGAACAGCCCATTCCAGACAGACTCGTTCAGAACGGCCACTGCAATAGTTTTACTAATTTTAAAAAGGGTGATTCTTACCACACTCTTCTTTCGGCTCATCTGATGCATCGCCGCAGTCGTCCTCGCCGTCACACTTCCAGCGAGCAGGGATGCAGCGCCCAGAGTCTTTACATCTGAACTCGTCTACACCACAAGTCATCTGGGCTGCAGAGGCAAACATGCAGGTGCAGTTATTTAGACAAATGATCGGGACGACTCAGAAACAAAAAGGAAACATTTTGCATTTGATAATAAAAATCTTGAGTCTTGAATCTTGAATCATTAAGCTGGGAGACTTACTGCAGTTGGCGGGTTCATCAGATCCGTCCACGCAGTCATTGTCGCGGTCGCACACCCACACACGGGGTATGCAGCGTTTTGTGATGGCGCACTGGAACTGGGTGGGAGCACACGTGACCTCAGCTGAGGGAAGAACAGATTTGTACAAGTTTAACACCAAAGGCAAAGAAAAGCACATAATTTGGCAATGGGAAAAAAATACAAAAAAAACATTAAAGATTTCAAACTCACGACAGTCCTTCTCATCCTCTCCTTCTCCACAGTTGTCCTGGCCATTACAGCGGAAGATGCCTGGGATGCAGCGACTTGGATGGGAACATTTGAACTGGCTTGGGAGGCAAACATGAATATCTGCATGGAAACAATGAAACAAGAAGAAGATATGAGATGCTGATCAGTCAAATCCATCAAGTGGTGTCTGCGACATGTAAGTAAACATAGGCCGGGCAGGATGCAGTTTATTTAAAAAAATATAATTTAGACATACCACAGTTGGCCTCATCCGAGTTGTCCTGGCAGTCATTGTCTCCATCACAGATGTAGGCAGGGTTGGTGCAGATGCCTGTTCCACACTGGAACTGCCCCGGCCTGCATTTGAATTCAGCTGGAAGAAAGAGTCAGATTCTCAGGATCACTGCCTAAGATGCTAAAAACTTGGATTTATGGATGTTTTTAAAGTCCAACGGGCCACAGCAGGGGCTACCGTGTTTTTCTGATTCCTAATTATGTTCCTTTAATACTTACGGCATTCTGCTGGCTCGTCCGAGCGGTCGCCGCAGTCATCCTCCGTGTCACATTTCCACCAAAAGGGAATGCATTTGTCGTTCTTGCACACAAACTAGAGCAGGACAAGAGAAATGGATCAAAGTGATGATAGGACATGACATAACAGAGCTTCACTGCCATTGACAAACCAGAAGCTAACTGCTGTAGCACTGGGCCACCGGCCAGCTGTCAATAGACAATCACCAGGTATAAGGAGTTCCTCAAACAAGCCACAAAGAGACATGGAGATATGAAAAGCCACTTATCCACAGCAGTCATTAATTCATATTCACATTGATGATTAGGTGTTTACACAGCCTTTCCTACCTGGCTGGCTGTGCAGTTGGACATGCAGGTCCGCTGATCGCTGGCCAGGTAGAAGTTGGTGGGACAGGCACATTTGAAGCCTCCTCCAGGTGAGAGGAGACAGAGGTTACTGCAGCCGGCGTTGTTCAGCTGGCACGGGTGGTTGAGCACTGGGAGACAGAAATATGGGAACATTTGATTTTATGGTGTTTGGATGAAAGCAGGAAGAGTTATACTTGCTAGGGGCTGTGTTTGTATTTAAAAACATTTAGTGAACCCCGAATCATTAATGCTCCATATCTTCCCTGGCATATTTGATTTATATTTTAACTGTAAAGAATAAAATGTTATGATATAGATTTTTGGGAGCAGATGTGGATAAATGGGGGTTAAGAAAAACATAAATGCAGATCTTTTCTGAATTGCTTATTTTGTCAAATAAAGGTTTTCATATCAGTAAAAATAAATGCTGATACAGATATGTCTGTGAAAGGCTCATACCACTGATTCCTATGAACTTTCCCAAGCGTAAAAAACAGCAAAAAACAAGTGTAAACATTATATTATATGTATTGTATTGAGTCGTACTGCGAAAATTAAGGATGTTGTTTCACAACAAATATAACAAATATAAACAATGATAGTACAGTAATGTGTTATAATGTAATGTGGTTGGTAAATTCATTTTCTGTCCGAGAACCCTTACCCTCAGGCTGGCGATAGGGATGGTAGATGTGGATGTCCATGGGTCGGTGCAGGGTGCTGATCAGGGTGGTCTTGTTGGTTCCCCAGACTCTTGTGAGCTCTGTTGATGGACTTTGTCTCCCAGTCGGTCCAGTAGATATACTCCTCAAACAGAGTCATGGCAAAGATGTGCGGGATGTCCTGGCTGAGAACTGCCGAGAAGCATTCAATCAGTCAATCAGGAGAAAATAACTGAAATTTTTTTTTCTGATCTGTTACAAATGTTTCGCTTAACTTGATGTGAAATATAAAAAACTGCTTATTTATAATTTTATTTGAAATAGATAAATATGATCCACATCTTAAATTCCCTTCTAGATAATCAGCAATCACTTGTTTCTTATTCTTGCTGCTGTGATTCCTGCTCCTTGAGTGTAACTGTAAAACAGCAGGGTGGGGTAAACAGCTACACTATCTGTGTGTTATGTAACCAGCTACACCTCATTAGGCTTAACACTCCGGTTTTTCATGTCATATCATGTGTTTGCTGTCAGTGTTTGACGTTGGTGCATTATGGAAACACGCTGGTTATTTTCAGCCCAAATTCATCCCACATGCATGAGTAGGTCTATGCAGCGAGACACACATGAAACACACACACACACACACCTTGTTGTTAAATAACTGGGATTTCAGTTCACTAACATTGTGCTTGGAAAAATCGATAAAGGTTTAATTATATTCTAGAAGTGGTTCTACAACATCTGGTTGAACTGAGATATTGGTCAGATTAGCATGAAGCGCCCTTTGGTCAGTCCTTATCTGTATTCAAAGGCCATGTCTCCTGCACACACACACAAGTCCCCACTGGTGTTTGTAGTGTGCGTTTGATGTGTGTGCCAAAGGAGGGCTGCAAAACTCACTAGACATACTGTTGGTTTTCTATCACCAGCAGTGATTTTCAATTAGATGCCTTTGTAATTTCATATAAACAGTAGTTTTTTCCTCCAGCTGCACTGGATTTCTCATGAGTCAATCGAAAAAAACTGCTGAAAACGTCAACACAACACAATACTTTTATACAATCCCATACACCCACATGTTTACATTATCTTCTTGGTCCAGCCAAGCAATAGCTGTTTATGCGTAGAGCAGAGCTTAGCGAATGTGAGAAATTGAGATGCAGACGCCCGCTGAGCTCCAGAATTCCTCTGCGCACCCGGCTGTCCAACAATATCAACTATTGTCACGAGTTTGCTAAACAACTGGGAGCTAGGCAGACGTCATACATGCTGGAAGGGACAGTGATGAAGACAATCTCCCCTATTCAGTGTCTCTGTCCCATGGGCCTTTGCGGCATGACTCAGACAGACAAACAAGCTGCCTGCTTATGCTCAATGGCTCCCAGATAATAGTGAGTATATATTTATTTGTAAACTCGGTTTAGTTTCTGCACTTCCTTTTTCCACTACTAGTGTGAGTTTACATAGTTAGTTATGTTTGATAATAACTCACTTTAAAAAAAGGCAAACCCATGAGAACACAGTAAACTGCACATAAAGTACAATGTAATTTTCAAAAGATATTAACTCCTCTACTGCCAACTGAAAAGGAGTGAATTACCTTCATTTAGCAAGTTTACCCATGTTTAGATAAAACAGCGTATACATGTTTTTGGTGTATAAGATGAATTTCTGTATCATAAACTCCTGACCAAATAGTCCACCTTCTTCAATTCTCTCTTGTTTCTTAAACCAACATACAATAATACTTCCTGCAGAGCATTCATGTTCTTTAGGAGAGTGTCACACTGTTTGTTTCAATGCAACCTTTTTGGTCATATACGCTTTTTTTTTACCTCAGACACAGCAAACGTTGAAATATAAATCTGGGGCGTTTTATGTATATATCATATATTTCTACACACCTATACATATACCTGGAGTCTCACATTGTCAACTAGGAGTGGGGAAAGTGTAACCCATCATGCTCTGAGTGTTACAACAACAGTACTGTAAAGTTACCTGTGTGTCTATTGGTTCCATCCAGACTGGCAAACTCAATGTAGTCCTCCCTGGCATCAGCCCAGTATAAACGGTCATTGATGAAATCCAGGGTTAGACCGTTGGGCCAAGTGATTTTATCCTCTATGATCACGCTTCTGTTGGTGCCGTCCATCCCAATTCTCCCAATGTGAGGGTTGTCTCCCCAGTCAGACCAGTACAGGTACCTAAAGATCGAAGCATAAACAGTGTTAGAATAGGATATGACCCTTTCCTGACATATCTTAGAGGTTGAATAAATGAGCTTGGTTTCAGATGAACTCTCTCACCCGTAGCGTACATCCAAAGCAACAGCCCGAGGTTCCCTGAGGCCATTGTTGACCAACACAGTCCGATAGGCCCCGTTGAGTTTAGACACCTCGATGGTGTCCCGACCTTTGTCGCACCAGTACAGGTTGCCGCCGACCCAGTCCACTGCCAAACCATCCGGGTTGCTCAGGGAGGTCCGATGTAAAACCTGCCAAGTCAGTCAGTCACAGGGTTGGACGGGGATACTTACACAACTTCCACGAAAATAAGTAACTACTATGGTTAAATAATGTGTCGGCTGTAACTTTTGACCAGTGGTCCTTCGAAACATTCTAGCTCACATTAAAAGTGCATTCGATTTCCTCACTCACCTCAATGTTGCTGCCGTTCATATTCATGCGTCGGATCATGCTGCCCTGAGTGGTCACATCGGTCCAGTAGATCATCTGCTCTGCATAGTGGAAGTCCAGCGCCACTGCATTGTTCAGACCCTGAAACACAGGAAGGGAGAAAATGAAACAGGTGTCCAGAGGGATAACTGTGTTTCAGTCGATCAAACAGAGAACCAGTGGCAACAAAGTAAATTTTCTTTACTGAACACTTTTAATAGATGTGTACTTTTAATAATTTAATTTAAAGTAGATTTATTTTCAATGTTTCTCTACTACATGTATCAGCAAATATCTGTGCTTTCTACTCCACAAAGTGATCAATAAGGGGGGACTGGCCTCCCTCAATATGAGCTAAGTGCACCTGCAGCAGCTTCACTTTTGAAGAAACACAGCAGAGACTCCACCATAATAATTGAGTAGACTGGTGCATTAGAGGAAAAGGCTATACTCAGCAAGTACTGTTACTTTTAATACTTGTAAGTATATCTTACCTGTTTTATCAGAGTGTAGTTGGAACCATCCAGGTTGAGTTTCCTCAGGTAGTAGCGGTTAGCAAAGATCAGGTAGGGCTCCTCCTCTGCACACAAAGACCAAAGAGAAAACGTTTGCTGCAGGATTGAACTGGCTATGGGCTAAATCGGTCAAATTTGAAACATGCCCGTGAACTTCTTACCCGATGTGGACTTGCAGATGGTGGGGTCGTTGGGGCTGAGTTCAAAGCCGTCCACGCAGAGACAGTGGAAGCTGCCATGTGTGTTGATGCAGCGCTGAGAACAAGGGTAGGTGGTCGTGCACTCGTCTATGTCCACACACGTTTTCCCATCTCGCTTCAGCTGGAAACCGGGATGACAGCGGCACTGAAGAGGGCGAGAGCACAGAAGACAGGTCAGAAATCTCTATGGCACTTTTCACCTTTAGTCTGGACCAACCACAAGGGCCTACCACTGTTTTTCAAAAATATCATTCTGTGTGTTTTCTCATACCAAAGGCTTAATTTTGTTTTTGTGGTACGGATATCTCAACATCTAAATAGTTTCTTAAGGGTTCAGTTGAAGCTCAGTCCACAGCCTCAACACCACAGACATGAGGGTTCACACAAAGTTCAAGCTGTTCCAGCACCGGCCTCCAACTTCCAAGAAGCCAAAACATGTTTTTGTCTTATATAACCACAGGCTTGAAGTCAGCGCTTCCAAATAGTTTTTTTTTCACTCACTCACCAATAATAGCCGACACCCCACTGTCTCTGCCTGTTTAATTTATTGGCCGCTCAAAACATGTTACGTCAAAGTTACTTAATTTGCTCTAAGCCGTTTTTATGAAATGTCCACACAATTAGGTCTAGACTTTCTCCTGACGTTTACAACAAAAGGAAAGTGTTCAGGTGAGGATTGTGTGACGCATTCATTCCGTTGGGGAATTCATGTTTTTGTTTACAAAACATCCGACACCGGCGTCCGCCTTCAACACCAAAAGCTCTTGAATCCTCTTTTCTTTTTAAGTTGTCATCTTCATTCCTCTACGTATGTGGCACCTCTTTTTCTTCCTGAGATATTCGTGCTCTTTTTTGTTTTTCTCAATTTTGCTTGTGCTGTCTCATAGAAATGTCATCAACACGCCCACTCACTTGATGTGAATTCTCAAGATTATCTCCTGCTTTGTTTTCGCATTCACATTCTTGGACATTACACATGTTTTTAAATCTGGAGCTGGCAGGAATGACTCCAGAGATTGTTTTTAGGGACAGACTCAGACATTTGTGTTCTCACAAACAGAGCTCAGTGCATGTCTGACAGCAGCTGTGGTTTCACTCCAGCATTAGTAAAAAACAAAATTAAATAGAAGATAAAGACTTTACCACAACCAATTCGAGGGCTTACCTTGTAGCCGATCTTGAGGTCATCACAGAGCTGCGAGCAGCCACTCATCTTACTGTTGAGACACTCGTTGATGAAGCAGTTGAGTTCATCAGAGCCGTCGCCACAATCATCGTTGCGGTCACACAGCAGCGTCTCGTTCAGGCACTTGCCGTTGTGGCACATGAAGGCTGAGTCATTACACGTCCTCTCTGAAATCACAGACGAGTGGTCTGTTACATGTCTGTCTCGTCTCAGCCTTTCAAGACACTGCTCGTATCACAATTAATGTATTATTTTGGTAGAGAAATCTATCTTGTGTTAAATAATCACTATAAGGTCTACCTGAGTCTGTGCAGCGAGGGTTCTTGGGAGCTTCATCAGAACGATCCTGACAGTCAAACTCTCCATCACACTCCCATTTCTTCTGGTTGAGGCAGCGGCCGTTGGCACAGCGGAACTCCTCTGGGCCACATGTTGGATATTCTGCAACAGGACGAGAGCATTAACCTTTACAGAACAGCATCACTGCTTTTACCATGACTCATCACCTGTGAGTCACTGGGCCCGTCCTGGTTAAATTAAGAATAAATTGAAAAATAAAGCTGGAAATCCTACACTGCTGTTGTTCGCCTCAGAGCTGGTGAAGTTTCAGTGTCCATGCATTTTTTCCCCCCAATCACATGACCTCACTGTGACCTTTGACCTTTGACCACTCAATTCTAATCAGTCCATCATTGAGTCCAAGTGATAACTTGTCAAAATGAGAAGAAATCACCTAAAGGCAGACTTGAGATATCATGTTCAAGAGGCTTAAAGATGTTTTGTGAGACCAATGGGACTTTGACCTTTGACTTCTGACTCCCAAACTCTAATGAGTTCATCTTTGAGTCCAAGTGAATGTTTCTACCGAGTTTGGAGAAATTCCTGAGCTGTTGCATTCACAGGACCATAAACATCGAGAGAGGTCACAGTGTCGTTGACCTTTGACCTCGGAAATCTTATCAGTTTATCCTCGACTCAAACTGAACATTTGTACAAGATTTGCAGAAATTCCCTCAAAGCGTTTTTGAGATATCTTGTTCACAACAAACTCTTTTCTTTCACCTCGATTTCTCTCCCAGGACACAAATATCACAGGCACTCACCACATTCTGGGGATTCATCTGAACCATCGGAGCAGTCGATGTCGTGGTCGCACACAAAGTGTTTGGGGATACACTGTCTGTTCTGGCACATGAACTCGTTCTCGGAATCACACGTGTTGTTGGTGTACGCTGGAAGAAGAACACACTCTGGTCAATGGACAGGGAAGGTTTCTGCATCATTTTTAATGGTGTTATTTGAAAGTGTCCCACTCACTGCAGCCAGCCTTCACGCTCTCATCCGCTCCATCAGGACAGTCTTTGTCTCCATCGCACTTCCAGCGCTGTGAGACACACATGTGGGAACCGGGACACTGGAAAGCCTCTGGACTGCAGGTCTTGGATTCTGGAACAACGTCATGGGAAAGATCACGTTAAGCTGAACGCCTCGACCGGGCTTGGGCGTATTTCTTACATCGGTGAGTGTGAGTAATATGTCACTTACTGCATTTCTGGTCCTCATCAGAACCATCGCCGCAGTCATCTGAGCCGTCACACACCCAGTGACTGGAAATACAGCGATGGTTTCCACATTCAAACTGGGTGGATGTGCAAAACTTGTCTGCACAGGAAAGAAGAGAAGGAGAGCTCAGCATTTCAGAGAAATTATTTTAAATTTACTCTGACCGTAACTCATGTTTTCCATGTGCGGCAGGAAGTCTAAAGAAAAACACTGGTCATTCTGGTAACCAGTGTTCTGGTATGCTTTGTGTTCTACTGACCACAGTGAGTCTCATCAGCTCCGTTCTCACAGTCGTTCTCCTTATCACAGGTCCAGCTCATGGGAATGCAGCGACCGCTGGGACACGCAAAGAAGTTGACTGGACATTTAGGCTTCCTCTTATCTGCAGGATAACAGTCAAAAACATCGTGTAAGATCTGTGAACATGTTAAGAACGGTTGAAATTCCTTCAGAGTGGGGATAACAAGCATGAAACCTGGGCAGTTCTTCTCATCGGAAGAGTCTCCACAGTCGTTGTTGCCGTCGCAGACCCACGAGGGCAGATAACACAGAGTGGTTTTCTCACAGCTCTGGAAGGACACGCCTTTCACTCCCAGGCGGAAGAAACGGGAACAATCTGTGGCCTCTGAGAAAGAAAGGACAAGGACCTTTAAAAAACTGACTCATCCCCAAGGAGGTTTATTTTTCGTCTTACTGAATAATGGCGGATCACTTACGGCAGTTCATTTCATCGCCTGCATCTTCACAGTTGACCACCTGGTCACAGCGGCTGAAATTGGAGATGCAGCTTCCGTCTTTGCACTGGAACTCTCCGACTTTGCACAGGGTCACTGCAGGAAGCACAGCATAGAGCATTATAAGCATTATATATAAAATGTATAATTATTACAATCTATAGCTCCTCTCAGACAGAACAAATGTAGTTAAGGTGACATGTAAATGTGCAGATCCAGCACTTTGGATCAGCAAAAACACTGCTGTGGTGTGTCAAAATGTGCATTATCTGATAAGATGTGATTATTTAATAAAAGCTAATTTAACGATGCTCAAAGAAACTTCTCATTGGTTTGTCTTTGAAAGTAAAAAATGTAAATATAATAAAATGGACAGAAATGACTTACTGTTACAGGGCAGTTCATCTGAGTGGTCACCACAGTCATCGGTGCCGTCACACCAGAACTGATGACCGATGCAGCGGCCGTTGATGCAGCGTCTGTAGCCTTTCTTACAAATACGATTGGCTGTGGAGGAAGAGCAGTTGTTTAGAGATCGCTGAAGTGCAGAGTAATTTTTATCTTTTTTAACAGCCTAATCCACCAATTCATTACTGGAACTGATAATCAGTTCTGTACATATTGATTGAAACTGATTACCTGTTCTCTCTCTCTCGTTCTAAACTGGTTTGAACATGATACTCTAACCTGCAGCTCCACGAGGAAACTCACCACAATACGACTGTTTCTCATCAGACTTGTCTTTGCAGTGGGCCATGCCGTCGCAGGTCAGGCTGTAGTTGATGCAGTCCCCGTTTCCACACTCAAAGTCATCCACACTTCCACAGGATATATTCAGTGCTGGTGAGGGAGACACGTCTGATTACAAAGGACAAGCAACCTTATGATCATGAGGACAGTCAAGTAATATTTGATCCTGAAATAGTGATTCAGGACATTCTGTTTCACTTACAAGAGCAGGTGTTGTCTTCCAGAAGTTGTTGTTCTCCACGGCAACTACAGTTGACCCGACCGTCGGACGTGGGCAGACACAGGTCCTGGCAGCCGCCGTTATTTGTTCGGCAAGGAGAGAACTCACCTGGAGGATGTATAAGGCAGAGTGTCAAAGAATTGTTTCCCTCTACATGACAAAAAAAAATCACATACTGGTATCCGCATACTGGTATTCAAATTTCTATTTTCACAGATTTTCCGGGAAATAACAAATGGATGAATATAAAAAGGCACATTTAAGCGACTGAGTGGGTGAAATGTGATAAGGTCTGAGAATGACATCATGAAATCCGTTAAAAATAAATATGTTTGCCGCTGTATCAGAATCCCCCCCCCACCAAATATCAGTATTGGTTCCCAAAAATCTATATTGGTTGGGCTCCAATTCGTCGAGGTATTTCAGTCTGGAGCCAAAATGGTGGCTGGTCAAACTAAGTGACAGAGCAATGTGGTCATTCAAAGAACAATACTCACAGCTGTTGGAGTCATTGGCCACAGCGACGATGCCCATTGGCTGCTGAGGGATGTCGGCACGCAGCACCTTCATGTCCCCTCCTGTGTACTTGTCCGCTCGGAGGACGGCCCTCCTCACCCAGTCCGTCCAGAAGATGTAGTCCCCGTACACAGCCAGGCCAAACGGGTGGACGGGCTCATTCTTCAACAAGACCTGAAGGAGAAAATAACAGGCGTCAGTTCACCGAACGTCTCAATGCTTTTTTTTTACAGCCAAAAGAAGAAAATAAAAAAGAAAGATTATGTCTCACATAACGGCTGCTTCCATCATATTCACAGCGTTCAATCTTGTCCAAGGTGGCGTCAGAGAAGTAGAGTTTCTCAGCCCGGTGATCTATGGCCAGGCCGTTGGGAGTCTTGATGTCGCTGCCGATGATCACGAGCACATTGGCTCCGTTCAGAGACGCCCTCATGATGCTGGGAGCCTGCTCGTTCCAGTTAGTCCAGAACATGAGACTGTAGCAGGGGGGGGGGACAAACACAGGACAGGCATTAGGGTTGAAGCTCCAAAAACGTCTCTGGATAAAAGCTACGGTTCAGTGAAGTAAAATAAATCTTGTGTTGGAAAAGGAAAACAGAAAGAAATACGACTGGCCCTGAGTGCAGAACACCGAGTTTCAATATCAATGACTCACTCCTGACACTCATCCAGCACAAAGGCTCTGGGGTGGTCTTCTCCAGACATAGTGACCACAGTGTTGCGGTTATAGGCCACAGAGCGGCTCTGAGCCACGGTGTGGCGAGTGATGGTGGACGTTGTGTAACTGGTCCAGTACAACGTATCCCAGCCGCGGTGGTACGCCAGGCCCTCCACTGACCCCACATCTGCGGAACAGAGAAGGAAGAAGTTGGTAAATATTTTTTGGACCTTTTCACAAAGAGTTTTTCCACCTCTGGTTCTTTAGGCTTGAGAAGAACCAAGTTTATATTTCAGTATAAAGTAATATCACATCTCAGGGGTGTTTGTAGCAGCTTTAATGAGGAGCTTCAGTGAGAATTCAACAAATCATTAATCACTGTCATGGTTGTAACAAGTTGCCTGCGTTAGTGAGACTTCATTAAAGAGGCAGCGGTAAATGCCCCATCTTCCCTCATCAGTCTGTGAATGGTGAAATGCTGTGAGGAAGGATTAGGTGGAAAAAAGGAGCGAGTAAAAATGGCAGCAGCACCAAACTCATCTGAGTGTTTACCAAGCCTGGTGTTCCTGGAAAGACTTTACACAGTTTGTATCATCCTGTCATTTTACATGTGACTGCCTGCACATACAAACACAGCTCCCTGCGGACGCTCGCATCCGCGGGCGAACATTGCAAATAGAACAGCTTGAGTCACTTCAGGGACAGAGGGCGCGGCGAGGAAGTCAGCCGTGAACGACAGAGATAAAGAAGCTGTTCTGGATATCCGTCGTCCCCCTGCACTCACAGCACACATCATCGGACACTGGTCATGTCTGTGCTGCCTCCATGACACTGGACATCATGGAAAAGGACACTGTACTGTACTGCAGGCTGCTGGGCTCCAAGGTGTGTGCATCCATCCGTCTTTCGTCACACTAGCAACCACCTTTATGAGCACTTACCCCCACCAATAAAAACCTGAACACTCACAACTGTTTGCTTTTGGCTGAAAGTCAATAATTGCCCCATCATAGATGTTTCAGATGAATGACAAAGGGCCATAATCAACCTTAATTTTAAAGCGGAATACGCTGGTAACCAACCTGACTAACCTAAACTAAAAGAGCAGTTTAAGGATAAAAACAGAGTCGTGGGAATGAGTTTCCTTATTTATGCATCAGGCTGCAGGAGACAGATATGAGAAGAAGGTGAGCACGGGCAGCTAATCACTCGGATTCAAACACTTTGAACAGGAATGAATTCAGTTTGTTCAATGCGGTGCCATGTAATGAGATTCAACACTGTCTCCCCTCCCCTCGCCCAGATCAGCTCAGCCCCTTGTCACTGTGCAAACAATGGAGACAACCTGAAGGGAAGAACATTGCCACTCACAGACAGGAGCCTCTCTAACAACCGCAGGAGTCGCGCTGTAATCCACCTGAGAATTACTTCAATTTTTTTTCGCTACCTATATTCATGTTTTATATTTTTCTTCAATGACTGAAAGCCCTGTTGAATCGAACAGCAGCTCTTCTGCCCGCGGAGTCTCCGAGGAGGAAGTGGACAACGTGCCTCCTGCTGCGATGGACGCTCACTCTGGCATTGACTGGTTTTCAAAGTGGAACGTCTGTCAGAGGCTACTGGGATGAATTTGTCCGGCGTTGCCTGGTTTCAAGAAATCAATAGAGCATCTCTCCAACTTTGACTTGACGGTTCCTCCTTCGATTACAAAGGAGATGCTGATGCAGCCCAGGGAAAGCCTGCACGCTCTTTAAGGTCATGTTAAAAAAAGAAAAACAGTTTCTTTCTGAGACTGCTCTTAGATTTTTGTTTTCAGCAAAAGGACCTTGCTACATTATCACCCTCAAGTGATTTTAGTTACTTCAATGAGCAGAAAAAAAAGAAGAGTTGAGATACATTTAGATGGACGCAAGTGAGCAACAGAAAAACCTGAGATCTTTTTAAGTGACACTGGACTGCAGATATCTCTTTGCACCGGAAAATGAATTTCCACCAAATATCAATGGACTGTTTATCTTTCAAAGTTCAATTTACTCTTTCTCTTCTGTCTTCTGTTGTCAATGAGGTTGTCGACTCACCGGTACGATCTACACAGCTCTGACTGCTATGATAGTGAGAGTACGGATTGTCTCTATGGAGTGTGGTGATGCCTCTGTTGGACGCTCTCCCACTTTGTGAAAACGCTGCTCGGATGCACGGTACCAGGCCGCTACATTAATCTGACTCTTGTGTGTGAATGCATGGAGGCGATGGGGCAGCAGGTAAACACCAGCGGCCTCGGTCAAATCACCCGGGCTGATGAGGATTTGGTTAAAGCCCTGGTGCCCATCTTAGACGGGCTGATTCTGGTGAGTGGCCTTGTGGGCCAAACCCTCGTCATCATCATCCTCAGAGGCAGGCGGAGGAAGGAGAGTCAACCCCCGCACGGCACGGACACCCTCCTGCTGGCCCTGAGCGCTGCCGACCTGCTGTTGCTGCTCTGCCTGCCCTTCCACACCTCCGCCATCACCCTGGGGTTCTGGCCCTTTGGTAGCTTCCTGTGCAAGGCCATCAGCTTCCTGGGCGTGGCCTGCTCCGCCGCCTCGGTCTTCACCCTGGCCGCTCTGGCTGTGACGCGCTACCTCACCGTGGTCCACTCCGCCTGTGCGTACCGTTTGCGGATGCACAGACGCATTAAGCTGACCGTGGCCCTGCTCTGGGTCCCGGCCTCCACCCTGGCGGCTCCGCAGTTCGCCTTCCGCACGGTGACCATGTCCGGCGGCGTATACTGCTTCGCCTTTCTGTCTGATTTCAGCCAGCTGGTTTACAGCATTGCTCTATTCCTGTTTGGCTTTGCCCTACCCCTAGGCATTATCGTGTTGATGTACGCCAAGATCTACTGTTTCCTTCGACATGCGCGGCTGCTGGGGAACGCGGTCCAGCTGGAACGCTACCAGAGTCAGGTCACTCACACCTCAGCTCTCCTGGTGCTGGTCTTCACTCTGCTGTGGCTGCCCTCCTACGCCCTCATGTTCTCCTTCATCGGGGGGACAGTAACAGACTCGCCTGGCTACAACGTCATTGCCATCCTGGCCAGACTGCTGGCATCCTCGGTTGCCGTGGTGAACCCTGTACTGTATGGACTCATGTCTCAGAAGTTCAGACGAGATTTACTGGAGCTGGGCAGAGAGCGCTGGGCCTGGTGCAAAAGCTGCCTGATTGGTTGTCCTCAGGTCACAAGCAGTGACATGGTGCAGCCCTTTGAGCTAGACACCACTTCAGACAGAGGACAGAGTCTTTGACCAGAAGGACAAACACAGAGCTACCTCATTACTTAGTTCATAATGGAAATAGGGCTAGTTAAAAACTTTGTGATTTTAGGAGAATATTATCATTTCATTAAATACCAACACTACACAGATAAATGTGGAGAGTATAAAGAAAAATATTCAAGGTGATGTGTTGCCAAACAACCCCCATTAACCAATAAACACACAAACCCGATGTCTCTAACTTCTTTTACTGTCTTTCCTATCAAAGAATATTGCTTTTCCAACAACAGCTTTGGTCCAGAGCTTTTAAATGCCATGTTTCTCACGATGGAGATCAACAAGCTACTCTTGAATCATTTAAAAAGACACGTCAGTGTTGAAACAAGCCAAAAGCACACTCCGTGTGTGTGTGTGTGTGTGTGTGCGCATCTTCTTCAAGTGGCAGCACAAAGTGATGTCAGTCTCTGGTTGAGAAGCTGCAGCTGTGTGTGTGCGTGCGTGTGCGTGTGCGTGTGCGTGTGTGTGTGTTGTACAGGGGATCCTCCTGGGTGTTTGTGTTGTCAGAATGTGTGATGACAGCTGTTTACAGTGTCGGGGGAGGAGGGACAACATTCAGTTATTAATGGTGACGATAACAGAAAAAGGCTTAAATGTGTTTTCACACTGAGCCGAGGGAAATGTTTACCTGCAGTTATTCCTGTTGTGTAATGGCACTCACACTTCCTGATGAATAAAAAAGAAACACACTTACTGTCCACCACGATTTTGCGGTCCGTGCCGTCATCGTTGATCTGCTGGATGTTCCCGAAGTGGATGTCACTGAAGAAGATGCGGTTGGTCCCCTTCCCTCCGCCGCCGTGGTAGTCGAATGTGAGGGCGATGACGTTCTTCATGTGGTCGGGGTCCTCGAACGGCTTGATGGGCGCGTTGAGGTTGGTCTCGTCCGAGAGGTGGATGCTCTTCAGAATGGTCCGCTCCGAGTACAGCAGGTAGCCGTCGTAGTCGCGGCAGCTGCGGTTGTCCTCTGCCAGCATGCCGTGAGCACAGGCGCAGGTGCGCTCCGCGTTGCCACGGTAGAGACACAGCTGCTCACAGCCGCCATTGTTGTCCTTGCAGACATTGGTGCCTGAGGAGAGTGCAACCCGTTTATGAGGTGTGTTGTTAAACAAAGAATGAGCCTGGTTAAATGCAGCATTTCAGCCATTCCTGGGGTTTTTCATTATGTTGGGGGGTAAAACCTTTTGTATGATTGTGCGTGTGTGCAGTTTTTCTCTACAGGTGAAAACATGCATGGACAGCTCACTCTTCTTGAAAACTAATTTTTATGGACATTTTTTTCATGAGATTCTAAGAGGCTCATGATATGTTTAGGAGTGTGTATGTTTTGTGTGTTTTTCTACCTTGCTGCCTGGCTCTGTTGAAAACCTTGATGTCCTTCAGCTGTACACCAATACCAGTCCTGAGCTGCACAGCGTCTGTAGCATTGTCTTTGCTGCCTCTCTTAATGGAGCCATTGGCATGAGTACTGAAGAAAAGACAACAAATCCATGTGTCAATTAACACGAAATTACAATACGACATTGTCCCTGTGAATGAAATGCTGTCCTTTTCAACAGAAAGTATGGATAGGTTAGAGAGATGGTTTAAGTTTAACAAACTTATTTCTCCACTGGACTGACCGATCGCTCCAGTAAATGTATTCCTCAAAAACAGAAACAGCAAACATGTCCATGTTGTTGTTGGCCAGCACCAGCTCCCTGTTGTCTCCAGTCTCCAGGTTGATGCGCTCGATCTTGTCCGTCCTGGCATCGCACCAGTACAGAAAACCGTCCTGCAGACAAAGAGCAGACAGGAATTATTAAAGTCACGTTTTCCGAATGCAGATTATGAGTATTGATGTAACGGTATCATGCCACTAGGATATATTTAATTTTCCTTTTAGCTTCATTTCTACAGCACTTGATGTTAACAAACAATTCCACAAGAATTTCATACATTTTTCGGATCTAGTGGTGCTACATTAAAGCAATGTAACTATAAAATATCATTCAATAATTCAGCTGTAATTCAAATGTATTAATAAACCACTCAATTTACTTTGCCATGAATAATAATTTCCCAAACAAACCAAGGTCTCACAAAATCCTAAAACATTTGTAGAAAACCACAAATTTCAGCAGAATGATATCAGCTGTAGTCCCGCACCTCGTAGTCGATGGAGATTCCATTTGGCCAGCTGATGCTCGAGTTGACCAGGACCAACCTGTCGGTTCCGTCCAACCGAGAGCGCTCGATACGAGGGTACTGACCCCACTCGGTCCAGAACAGATACCTGCACACAGACACACACCACAGAGGATTTGAAGGTGCATTTCAGAGAAAAATAACAAAAGAACTCCAAGTACGTTCCACACTATTACAGGGGGCTGTAATGGAGTTAAACTGCTGGCAGGAAGTCTTACCCTTTCACTGGGTGGACAGTGATGGCTCTGGGTTTGTCCAGGCCCTGGGAAATGACCACGTAGCGGAACGAGCCATTCAGCCTAGCCACCTCAATCACGTCGAAGCCCTGGTCCGTCCAGTAAATGTTTCCTATAAAAGCACAGGGACAGAAATCAGCCATGTCGTCCTTGAGCAAAAATGAAATACCCACAGGTGATGGATAGAGTATTTATAAACCTGCTATCCAGTCAACGGTGATGCCCTCCACCCGGCCAATGCCGTTGGTGACCACATCCTCTCTCCACGTCTGATCTCTCTTCGCCCTGCTGATGGTGCTCAGACCCATGTCTACCCAGTAGATGGTGTCATTGTCTGAAAAGGAAAAGGCCATTTGTGTCACTTATATGAGTATTTGATTCACTGGGATGATGACAACTTAGCGGCTGCATAATCACTGATGTCACTCTGCATCACTCACCGGCGTGGAAGTCGATGCCGACAGCCAGAGAGGTGCCAGACACTGGCACCAAGGCGTCAGATTTGTCGTTGGGGTCGAGTGGAATTCCTCTGATTCCCTCATGAACAGAGTAGAGAAGGAACGAGCCCATACCTGCTCAGGGAAAGCACATTTTACTTTTTGTTCTGAGTACACGTTGCATTCCTGCTGTATGTGTGAATGTAGCTGTGACGCAGCGTCTCACCCTCGCAGGACTGCTGGCCCGTCTTGAGACTGTAGCCGGCGGTGCACATGCAGGCCCTGGTTGTTGGAGAGGTGGGGAGACACAGCTGGGAGCAGTCGCCATTGTTGTTACTGCACAGGTTGATACCTCCTGCAGAAAAGGGAGAAGATCAGTGAGAAATAAACACACAAAAACAGAGAAATGGCTCTGAAGAGGAAGAAGATAAAACCACCAGCAGACACAGTATTTTCAAATGATATTTCTTACCTTTCTGCACGTCCTCATCGTAGATCCTCATGTGCATCATAGGAGAAGTGTTGTTTCGCAAAACCTTCCAGTCTCCTCCGTCGCTCTTGTTACAAGTTCCGATCTGGTCAGTGCCTTGATCGGCCCACCACAGCTTGTCCCCTAGAGTGAGGGGAATTGATTCACATCTTTATTCCCTTATCATAGGCTAATGATTCTGAGATATGGATCTGCCCAAAATACTCACAGAAACCAGAGGATAAATGAATAGATTGGGTTGCGCTTGATATTCAATTATTATTATTTTTATCTTTATCTTACCCATGATAGCCAGCGCAGTAGCCTTGGTTAGTTTGCCTTTTACACCCTCCAGGATCTCCAGGTTAGATCCATTCATCTGACAGCGGCTGATGGTGCTGTTCCCTGAGCTGATCCAGTACAGCTGCTCTTTCTCAAAGTCAATAGAGAGGCCTGTGTGGGGAGACAATCACACATGTACAGCTCTTACATTGATCTGCTTAGTCTGTGCTTTCACCCTGTAGAGTTGAATAGAAATTCCTATTTATTCTGCAATCAGTTTCTTAGAGGACGGAGGGGAAACGTCTGCTCACCTACTGGTCCCTTCTGATCAGTGAACAGTGTGGTGCTGTTGCTACCATCCATGTTGGACATGCTGATGTTGTCCCCATCAGTCCAGTAAAGCTTCCTGAGGAAGGATATGGATAATATTAGATGCAGAGAGGATTTGAGGAGTGAAACAATGATCTGACAAAAGGTCTCATTGCAGTAAACGAAGCAACAGGAGCATCAAATGTGAAAAAAGCAAATGTATCAATAAAGAAAAACAAAAGACACTGATCACTGTGTCTCAAAGGGGATTTCTTCTAAAAAGGACACTTACCCCAGTATAGGATGCAGCACCAGGCAGTGGGGCTTGTCTAATCCCTGGATAACAGCGTTCTTGAAAGACCCATCCAGTCTGGCCACATTGATCTGCTTCTTATTGGCATCATAGCTGGTCCAGAAAAGGTTCCTGGACACCCAGTCCACAGCCAGCCCATGAGCGTTAGGAAGGTCTGAGGAGTGTCCACAGAGCGAAAGGGAAGTTAGTCAGTTATCAAAAACATTTCATTTCAAATAATTACTTCAAAAAGAGAAATAGAAACATTTTTATAAAAACAGGATGCCACCGATATTCCTAGGATTGTTCTTACCAGCTGACACCACAGTCTCCACCCCTGTGCCATTGATGAAAGCTCTCTTGATTGTCTGCGTTCGAACGTCTGACCAGTAGATGCGATGCTCCACCGCGTCGTAGTCGACCGCCGTCACGTTGTCAATGTCCGGCACCGTGAAGGAGATGATGTAGTTGTAGTAAGGGTTGTCGATGTCCACGCCTCGGATCTCAATCTGACGAGCGTAAAGAAGGAACTTGCGAGACTCTGGAGAAGAAAAGCAAAAAGCAGAGGAGAGGAACAAGTTATTTTACTTTCTGTGATATCTACAAAATGGGCAAGTTGTCTCATGTTCAATATCAGCAACAAAGATTTGACATGAGATTTTCAATAACGTCTGCATAGGAAACCCCTTTTCTCATGTTCTAGCTTGTCCCATTACACTGTTATGAGCTCACTGTGATTAAAGGTTTAGTTAAGTTTATGTGTTTTCTTCTCAACTGCCAACACAGTTAAAGGCAGCCAGCTGGATCCCAGGAGACAGATGCTCCAGAGGGTCAAAATAACCAGTAACACGTTGCGTTGTTTACCCTCTGAGAGGCGGGAGGTGGAAACAACCGGTAACTCCCCCTCAATCAAGAATGTAATTGAAGAAGTGAATGAACCAGAGTTCAGGAAAAAAACAAAACTGAAATCTGTTAAATCAGCTGAGACTCCCTGAAAACTCCCTCGTTACCGGGGAATGCATCAGACGCCCTCTAATCCAATTATCCCTCCATCTACACTGCTGAGGACCGTTCTGCTGAATGCTAAACATTTAGACAGACACTCAACATCGGAGCGTGTGCACACGTGCACATCGAGTCCCACGGCTCCCCCCTCAAAACCATCAGGAAATCACAACGCGCTAAATGAAGACTGCAGCACCTAATGTTATTAGAAGGAGAGTGTGGCACAAACAGGGGAGATGCAATCAGTCACGAGAGATGACGGCTCGTGACGCTGGTGTCACACTCGGAGCAGAGTTCACTGCCGGAGTCTTGACGGCTGTGAGAGAAGCTCCTTGCAAACAAAGAGCTGTTCCCCTGCTCCTTAATGACACGGATGGTATGTCCCAGTATGTGTGTGCACATTCTCTCTAAGGGGGGATCTACAGTGTGTTCTTACCTTTGCAGGTTCGCTTGTCGGGCTGCAGCTTCATGAGGTGAGGGCAGGCACAGGAGAAGGTCTGGTTGAAGTTGATGAGACAGAGGTGGGAGCACGGATCTTTGCCATCACTTGGGGCACATGGGTTGGGAGCTAAAAGAGAAAGAAAAGAAATATGAAAGAAAAAGTGAGAAAGACAAGTCAGATGTTTAAACCTGCAGTGGAGGTGTCTGAATTTAGGGGCTGCAGCTTCCAAAATGCGCATCTGGGGACTGGACCCTAACCCCTTGAGTAACCCCTGCAGTATAACATGGCTGTCACACTTTGAAGGCTTCTTTAACAGCAGGAAATGCATCCTTTCATTCCAGAGAGATGAAGGCTTCAAGAGGTGGATCCTTCCCGGGCCCAAGCAATCCCAGGATTCATTGCACTTTGATGACAAACCGTTTTTCAAAGAGGTAATGGCCTCGCCCAACAATGTTTGAGTGTCACGCTTCAACTCCACCGAACAGCTAATGGTGCACATGATTAAAAACCGAGGGACATTAAAACTCTCTCGTCCTGTCCAACTGAAGCTAGTAAGGTCGGGCTGGTGAAGCTGATCACTGAAAAGCTCTGATACCAGTTCAGCTTTACGCTCTACGGGACCCAATCAGACCTCCTGTGTGGACCAGGCAGCTGGCGCCCTCTGAATGAGGCGGCCATTGAACTTGGACACAACTGTGGTATGTGAAAGGCTTCTTTTTGTCCTTATTTTGCAAACTGCATAGGATATTATCTTTTCAAAAATGTAAAAAAAAAGCGTGAAAGTAACATATACATGCCGGTCCAGGATAAGTTAATTGGTTTAATGTGAGATGCAATTTCCAGAGTATCACAGTCAAAAGTAATTTTCTCATTTTCCAGAGTGTAATGGACCCACAAGGAAAGCGAGGGTGCAAAACTGTCAACGCTGATTGTTGCCTCGTCACTGTCATGGACACTGGCTGCAGCTGTCAATCAAGCACTCTGTGAGATCCCTCTTCCCTGCCTCCAATTACAGGACCTAGTTCCTCTGTGCCGCCCACACACCCCTGGGACCCCCACAGGCCATCGGCTGCTAAACATCAAGGTGACAGCTCGCTGTGACAGATCACTGCAAAAACAGTTCCTACAAGACAGACTGCCATTTTG
Organism: Pseudopleuronectes americanus; assembly: GCA_038501795.1. Taxonomy (NCBI): domain Eukaryota; kingdom Metazoa; phylum Chordata; class Actinopteri; order Pleuronectiformes; family Pleuronectidae; genus Pseudopleuronectes; species Pseudopleuronectes americanus. The sequence continues at coordinate 14,136,636 of CM076725.1, forward strand.
TCAGTCATTGTATGTCTATGAGATCAACACATGATATTTAAGTCACAGGGGGAGGGGTTTTATTCCCCGCCCAGCTGGGGGGGAGATACCAAACAGTGAGGTGTCTTTTTGATCAGAGAGGCAGCGGGAGGTGTCCAGATTGTTCCCGGTGCGAGAAGACAACGCGCCTCCCAGCTCTGAAAAGGTCAGCCGTCTACAGGGAATAGGAGCTGAGAGACAACATGGTCGGCAATGAGCTGCCAGCTTGTCACCACTCGCCTCCGAGTTAGAGTCCAAATTAGCCGACTGTGCTGACAGGCAGGGGGAGTCAATCTTCTTTAGGAGCACTTGATTCTGCCCTGGTACATACCTTGGGGTTGTCTGGACGGGTGATAGACCTGCAGGTCAAAGGGCTGTGTGTTGGTGCGCTGGACGACGGTGACGTTGTGTCCCGTCCACTTGTTGGCTTTGGCCAAAGTGTTGGTCCTCCAGTCGGTCCAGTAGACCTCCCCCCCGTACATGGTCACCGCAAACGGGTGGGACAGATACTCGTGACCTCGCAGCACTTCGATCAGCCCAGAGCCGTCGTACTTGGCGGAGTAGATGGCGTCGGACCTGGATGAGAGTCAGAGGCAGAGGTGTTCGCTTTACATAACAGTATGTGCCTGTTGCTCATGTTACTAGATGTGTCAGTACTGTGTGTTGGTGGTTTTACATAAGCATACCACCTCGGCATGTTTATCAAAACAATTACATAATAGCAAGAAATTGGGGGAAAACAACGAGTGAGTGATGCAATCAGTGAGTGGGTGGCTGCAGTGCGATGAGAGCGCTCTGCATATTCAGAGAGGAAGAGCAAGTGGTACCTGGCATCAATCCAGACAATGCGTCTCTCCATGTAGTCCACAGTGAGTCCGTTGGGCCAGCCGCCGCTGCCCGTTTCCTTGTGGATGGTGCGTCTGCCTTCACCGCTCATAGACGCGGCCTCAATCCTGGGCAGACTGGCATCCCAGTCAGTCCAGAATAGAATGCTGCAGACAGATGGTTAAAATCATCAATTCAAGGGATTATTACATTTCATATAAACATACTGTCGCCTACAAGCCACTTTGAAATGAGCACAGTACTCTTACCCATCACGGGGGTCTAGGGCAATTGCCCTGGGATGCTCCACCTCCCCAGCCAGCAGGGTAGTTCTCATGGTCCCGTCCAGTTTGGCCACCTCAATCTGATCCAGATTGCTCTCCACCCAGTAGATGTTTCCTGCGATCCAGTCCACGGCCAGGCCCTCGGGAGTGGCCAGTCCGTACTGGATCACCACCTCAAAGCTGGTCAGAGCTGAAACCGACATAACAGAGGAAATGGGATTTAGTTGCATTTCATAGGAGAAAAAAAAGCAGCTGTAATTCTCCTCATTTGGTTTAATAGCTCGGCTCATGTAACACTCCCCAGGTTGAGCTGATCTCAAGCCAGCACATATGGTTCAGTGTAAAAAAACAATCACTACAACACTGAACTGTTTAGAATTCTTTCCTCCTATGGAATCCGTCAGTGAACGACACGCACTGCTGCACTGCGTCTGTCAGTGCGACTTCAACCAAACCCACTGCCCCACTCCTAAGCCCTCTCACTTTTTTATTATTTCCCAGAAACCACTGGCTCTCATGTAAACCAAAGTGCAAAAACCAAAATGTGTGATCATGTCTGGCTAAAGGAGATCGGACAAGTTTTTCACAAGTCCTTCCAGTAGTAATTAGAGGGAGAGGGATGGGTCTACGTCAGTTCTCTTAGAGGAATGCTGGAGCTGGACCGGCTTCCTGGGAGGATTTGTGGGTTTGGGACATCTTTATTAAACAGTTGGCAAAAACCCGTGAATGCCAATAACTTTGGAGATGCTGGATTTGCTTCGATAACAAGCAGCAGGAGCTGATGCATGAGCTATTCACAATGTCTCCGCTCAGAAGCCCTGTGTTGATGGTGGAGCTGGAGAGCTGGGAACGGGAACTACAGCGTGTTGTGCCTCCTACGCTGCAGCAGTGTTCTGGCTGCAGTCACGCACAGCGAGGGCTGAGATAAATGGGAAGAGACAAAGCCTTCCGTGTGCCCCCTAAGTGCTGTGCTGGGAACACAACCTTGATTGGCAAAGAGACCTGGGGTTTTGGAGCAGGAAAGGGCCGACAATGACCTGGGAGATTTATTCAGGGTCACAAGCCGCCGCTGCTGACCACAGACTCTTTCTGGCTCAGAGAAATTACAGAGTGAACTCGCCCAGTGGAAGTTTGTTTCTCAGAAATGCACGGTTATAAGCCCAAACATGATTTGCTATCTCATAAAGAACAATCCCCTCCACTGTTTTTTGTTTCGCTCACAAAAGGACGACACTGAAAATGATCTCATTACAATGTAAATTGCAGCGTTCATCCCACTTTCCCCATTGATCTTTCACCGTAACCTGAAATTACAGAGAGCTGGGCTTCATGCCTCACCTCCATTGTCTGACAGTTTCCCACGGTAGATTTTGTCCTCCACCACATCAGTCCAGTACAGGGTGCTCTGGTTCAGGTGAAAGTCCAGGGCGATGGTGTTCCTCAGGCCTGGTACCAGCACACTGAACTCCCCCTTGTTCAGCTCAATCCTTCTGATCTCGTGGCGGTTGGAGAAGATGATGAAGGGCTTGAACGGATCTGAAGGCAGAGGAGTAAAACTCAGACGCGGGAAACAACAAAGTGAATCTCATCTCAGAGTCCAGATCAAAAAACACATTCACCCTTTTTGGATCAAAATCCAATCAAAAGAATTGAACTTGAGAAAAATTTCTTCTAAAAACCATGATCCACTAGATTATGAAGGACTAAAAAATGACATTTACAAATAAATAAACAAATAAATAATGTTTAAGGTATAAATGGGCTATTTCTGTATTTGTTAATTTATACATTTATCTATTTCTGTATTTCTGTTTTCAAGTCAATCAGGTAGGCGGGCTTAACTCAGTCTAAAGCCTGATTGGTTGTATTGGTGTAAATGTAGAAATAAATGAATATTTAGGAATTGAATAAATAAATAAATGTAGGAATGCAGGAACAGCATTTTGCATTGCAAGCTTAACATACGGTATATATGGTTTTGTATTTATATAGCGCTTTTCTAGTCTTGATGACCACTCAAAGCGCTTTACAGTACAGTTTTAAATTCACCCATTCACACACACATTCATACAGTGCATCTATTCGCAGCACTTTGTTATTCTATGGGGGGCCATTCAGGGTTCAAGGACACTTCGGCACGCAGATGGGTCAGACTGGGGATCGAACTGCCGACCTTCAGGTTGGAGGACACAGCTCTACCAATCAGCCACAGCTATATATATATACATATATAGCTGAATCAGTATTGAAGAGCAGTATCTGAAAGCTCTGAAAGTCTCTCCTCACCAGTGCTTTTGCAGCTCTCCATGTCAGCCTCCAGCTCCCAGCCCTCGTAGCAGGAACACTTGACGCTGGATTTCTCCTGCTCGCACTTCTGGCTGCACTTGAGGTGTTTGGCGCAGAAGCTCTGAATCTGGCAGGTCTTGTTGTCGGCTCCCAGCTCCATGCCCAGGGGACAGGAGCACATGAAGCCCTCCCCGGGAATGATGCTGCAGTTGTGGCTGCAACCACCGTTGTCCAAGGAACACAAATCTGCAGGAAGGAAACAGATGAGAGAGCTGGAGAGCGTCCAAGACAGAAGGTCTGTGAGCGGTGTTTGTGTTGCTTTGAATACCACAGGACGAATTAACAAGGTATTGAACGCATCTCCGTGTTGTGCTCGACGTACAGAAATGTTTCTGTGTGTGTAAAGAATGTTTTACCACAAAGCTTCTCGTCAGATCCGTCCGGACAGTCGTCGGTGCCGTCACACAGCTTCTCGGCGGGCAGGCAGATGGAGTCGTTGGTAGCACACATGTGGTGAGACAGCTTGCACACCAATGCCTCGCAGTTGTCCTCGTCCGAGTTGTCCTCACAGTCGCTGTCGCCGTCACACACCCAGGCCTTGCTGATGCAGCGAGCTGACAACACCAGGAAATGTCAACTTTCAGATTTGGTTGTTTTCCATATTTCATCTTAATATATTCATAGAAATCGGTTTTAATATGCTTCAGGGCTCTGTAACGTCAGAGTGAAGCTAAAGGTTGGACCTAAAATATATATATAATATAAAAATGACCACAATCAGCAGATTCGCTCAGGAAGGAAAAGTGAAGCTCAATTTTTTAACTGACATGAAAATCCGAGTCAATCATAAAGCATCATGACAGGGCTGACATTTGAGTCCAGAATAGAGGAAGCTTGTAACATAAACATTTTATATGTACTCCTGTTCGCCAAATGAGACACAAGGGTAATAACTTTCCTCTTTGTTTCCAGTTTGCCACAAAGCAGCCAGTGCATGACGCCATGAGATAAATTTCCCACTGACACATTGGTGGTGTGACCATTAACTCCTTCAGTAATCTGTCACAGTTAGGAGGAGGATATACGTTTCAGAAATAAGAACACTTCAACGCTCTTATCTAACCTGTGGTACGTCACACAGTTTAAATCCTCCTTACCAGAGTCCCTGCAGCTGAACTTGACCGCGGGGTCACACATGTGGGTGACCCCTTCACAGTTGTTCTCGTCACTGAGGTCCATGCAGTCTGTGTCGCCGTCACAGCGCCAACGCATGGGGAATACACAGGCTGTCCAGCCGACACTGGAACTCGTCCACATGGCAGCCGCCCGGAGGACGAGTCGCTGCAGAGAAAAACAAAAACAAAGACAAATGAGTGAAAGTTAGGAAACAAAAAAAGAGTGTGCAGTTAAGCCAATTTCTAAGAAGTAACAAAATACCATAATAAATCCACAACTGAAAAAGAACCAGCGTGGAGTCACAGCCAGCAGACAACACTGACACTCAGACCACACACACGTACACTCTGCCAAAACTGAGAAGAGGAAGAATAGGCCATTCCAGACATTAATTAATGTGTAGGTTTGCTGTAAACCTGAGTTAACAACCTGACGCTGAGCCAAGTCAAACAACAATGACACACACAGCTCACTGACTGATGTCAGAGGCAGACTAAAGGCCCCACTGAGGACGTGGCACAATGACATCCCCTCATGGCAAAGGTCAGCGCTTGGCACGGCTGCAGCAGGAAATGGGCCGGGGACCTTTCAGCAGAGAACACAATATACAGGAGGGGAAGGTGATAGTATTGCTTTTTTATTTCAGCTAATGACTTCCAGACGGCAGGCTGTGAGAGCTCCAAAACGCACACACACACACACACGCACAGCCAGACACACAAACACAAAGCACAGCTTGCTTATTAAACCCACAGGTCAGGCTGTGCCCAGTATTTGCATGCTGAGGCTTGACAGCAGTTGGCTGCAGCTCTGCACGGATCAGACAGGACATACAGCAGGGACAGAGTACAGCAGCGTTTGCTTTCAGGCCGACCAGCAGCTGAGGAAAGAGCAGGACACCGAGATACGGCCGTGTCAGAGCCGCCGTCACAAAGAGCGGTTAACCACCAGTCAACGTTCCGCTCTGGACATGTCAATTCATGTCGTGTGCAGCAGAGTCAAAACACGTGTGCCTTTGAAAGAGTTTAATCGTTATCCAACCACAAAGTATAATCACATCCTGAACAGTGCAACAGAGAGGATTCTCTGTAAATGATAAGTGGAAGCCCGGAGCAGGCCGGGGCATGCACAGCAGAGGAAATGGGATCATTATGATAACCTCTGTTCAACTGCAACATGCACAGGAAACAATGTGAGAGACGGCGCATGATGTGGCGAGAGCTCGACGCGGCTGAGGAGGAAAACAGGTTTCATTTGCAACACTGAGATAGAGGAGACGAGGCAGTTTGGTGTAAGATTAAGATTAAGATTAACATTAAGACTAAGATCCATGTATTTATCCCAAACACATGCACAGACATGCACAGACAGACTCATGCAGTTTTAGGAAATTTAGCCTCTGCTTTTGACCCATCTGGTGCAGGACACACAGAGCAGTGAGCAGCCATGTACAGCGCCCGGGGAGCAGATGTTGAGGGAGTAAGATGCCTTGCTCAGGGGCACAAGACAGGGTAGGGAGAATCAATCCAGGTTCGTCTTTTTTTTTACTCCGTGGAGTTGAACCAGAGTTGAACCTGAGACCTTTTCTGCCCATAGTCCAAGTTTCTGCCACTAGTCCACCGCCTCTCACAGTACACAGTATTGTCACCTACCCTGGTTGGTACAGTTGGCGTGGGTCTCGTCACTGTAGTCTCCACAGTCGTTGTCGCCGTCGCAGGTCCAGTATTCTGGGATGCAGCGACCACTGTTGCATTTGAACTGGACGCTGGAGCAGGAGTGGCTGCAGCCGGCTTCGTCGCTGTTGTCTCCACAGTCGTTGTCTGTGCACACACAGGACACACGAGATTTCATTATCAGCTGCTGGGTTGTTTTAAAGTAAAGCTGCATGAGAAGCAAAAGCGGCCGATGCTCACCGTTGTCACAGCGCCAGTTGATGTTGATGCAGCGGCCGTTGGCACAGGTGAACTGGGTCAGAGGGAAGCAGGTTGGGTATGCTGGGAAGAGGGAGAAAAAAAAATCATAAGCATGTTTGTCATCTGTACAAATCATTAAAAATCAACAGTATGACGGTGCAGTAAAGACTCACCACAGGAGTCGGGTTCGTCTGAGCGATCTCCACAGTCGTCATCCAGGTCACATGTCCAGGAGATGGGGATGCAGCGCCCACTGGCACAGGGGTACTGGTTGGGTGGGCATGTACGAGCTGACAGGGGAACAATGCATGAAACAGTTGAGTCCTCTTTCCTTTTGTTATATCCCTGACTCAACATTTCAGCTTGTGTTAAGTGATGACTTTAAAAGAAGACATCTTTAAAGACCTAATAGATCAGGGTTTAGCTTAGTTTCCAATAATCTATTGCTACAAAAAGTGATTAACAATCCTGGAAGCTCCCTTTATCTAAATTGAGTTAAATACAATGTGTAATCTCCTACAATTTACGTGGGACACTGACAAAGCTCTTGTGAAAAGCAACAAATTGTGTTGGCCAAGAGCCACCACTGCGTTTCAGCCCAGTGTCACTGAAACAGAAGATTAATACATCCTCATGGTCCGTTTCTGAATTCCTGCTGACATCAACCGCACTTACTGTCCGATTCAAATCTGTGTGCTGCAGATGCAACTTAAAGGCTTCATCATCTCAATAAGAAACAAAAATCCACCACTGAATACTGAATCCTGCAGTCACAACCCCCACATGCTTCTCTTTGTTTCAATGCTTCGAGTTGCAGATCATGATTCCATACACATCATACAGGATATTCATTAGCAGCATATTAAAAGATGAGTGAAGAAATCGCATGATCTCTGAGTAACAGAAGACATCATATAACTCTATACGCACCAGAACAGGTGGTGTTGGACTCATCTTCATCGTTGCCGCAGTCATTGTCTCCGTCACAGAGCCATCGCAGGGGGATACAGCGGTTGTTCTGGCATTTGAATCGGTCAGCTGGGCACGTGTGCTGGTCTGGGAGGTAGAAAACAAAACGGAAAATGTCTAAGTATGTGACTTTAAGAATAAAAAAGTGTAGAACATCTGAGACCCTGTTTCTCACAATCGCCTGATGAGGAGAAAGCTGGCCAGTAAAACTCCAGCCCCATTACACAGCATGGAAACAGACAATCCTGGAAACTCTAGTTTGCGCTCCGTCGGTTCACATCAACTAAAACCTTTTAACTGAATTTATGTTTATCCGTGTGTTGCTGCGTAACCAATGACAACAATGACGCGGCGCTTACGGCAGAGCTCAGGGGCCTCGTCGCTGTTGTCCAGACAATCGTTGTCGCCGTCACACTTCCAGCGCTCCTGGATGCAGCGGTTGTTCTTGCAGGCAAACTCCCCGGGCTGGCACTGGGGCGGGGGCACGTAGGAGGGGTTGGCTGGAGAGGAGATCAGGGTTAGAGCCAGAAACAGATGGGCCACTGAGACAAGAGCAGATCTGGATAGTGCTTAGGTCAGCTTTTGTCTCTCTTTTAAAAGATGCACAAATATCGTTGGAGGTTGTTAAAAGAACATTGCAACGGTACAAACGAGAATCCTTTACCCGCCTCGACGCCTGCTGAGTAATGGATTTTCCATGACCTTCCACAGTGAGCTTTAAAACCTCTGGACTAGTAAAGCAGCTAAGTACCTTTGCAGGTGACGTTATTGACGTCCAGGATTTGATCGTCAGCACAGCCACAGGACCGGCCGTCAGGGATAGCGAGGCACAGGCTGCTGCAGCCGCCGTTGTTCACTCGACATGCGTTGGAGCCTTCGCACAAACACAAACAAAGGACTGAATACAGCAACCACAATACACAATGTCATTATTTCAGTATAAGCTAGAAAGGGGGGGGGACATTTTACCTTGCTGCTGGTGTGCATCGTACACTCGGATCTCGAAGATGGGCGGCCTCTCATTGCGGAGCAGGGTGACCATCTTAGTGACCTGGTCCAGTTTGTAGATGCTGCCTCCTCGATACTCGTTCCAGAAGAGGAATTGTTTGTAATGACACAGGCCGAAGGCGTGGTTCAGCTCTTGCCCCTCGTACACCACCTGAGGCAACAGAGAATTTTTAAAATCACTTTTTAATATTTTTCTAAATAATGTGGAGTGGGGCCATGCTGAAGAAAATTAATTATGAGATTTTGAGGGGGAAAAAAGCAATACTCTGATAATAATATCTTAATATTACAAGAAAAAGAGTTGTGAGTTTTCATATATATTGTTGAGCTTTTAGGAGATTAAAGTATAGAGTAAAAATATACCAATAATTAAGTCATAATATTTTGAGAAAATTGAAAATATTGTGCTTGTTAGAGTTCCACTATTATAAGATCCAAAATCTTGAACCAATCTCTTTGTGAAACCCCTTGAATAACATGCAAATGTAACCAATGATATACAGTCGACCACTACATTTGCTCAACTATATTCTTGTTAAATTACAACTTCTGAATTTATTCACTAAATCTCACACCTTTACTTTTCTTCAACGTGGCCATGATATTCTGTTGTACTAATCAGCTATAAACCCACTAAGATCAATTAAAATTCCCTGAGCATCACCAACCTTTCGCTCTGTGGTGTTGAGGTAAACCAGCTCGATGCGGTCATAGTAAGCATCTACCCAGTACAGAATGCCATTGGGAATGTCCAGACTCAAGCCGTTGGGCCACAGCACCGTCTTGCTGGTCAGGAACACTTGGTGATGGGACCCGTCCATCCAAGCCTTCTTGATCTTGCCTCTGTTGCTCTCCGTGGGGTCCTCCTCCCAGTCCGTCCAGTACATCCATCTGGGAGATAAGAGGACATCACATTCAGAAGGCAACATGTGATGAGACATTTCTGTGAGAGCTCGAGACATAAAAATTAAGCTCCTAAGTTTTTATCTGCTCTTTTGAAAAATCACCAGCTCCCACACACAGATGTAACCGAGGAGTTCAACAAAAACCTACAGAACAGGCCGCCCACGTAGCTGCAAATAACTGAACCCAGACCTTCCCGCTAGTGAATGATGCCGCAGCCAGAAATTCTAACTGGAGTAACAACTTTTCTCAATAAAGAAGAATCCATTAAAAATAACCATGCCCTCCCTCTGCAGTGTCTCACCCGTGCTGGGGGTCTACCACAATGGCACGAGGATGACTCATCTTTCCCTCGATGAGAGTCTTGCGGGTCTGTGAAGCTTTTTCCAGCCTGGCGACGCTGATAGTCTTCTTAGGCCCGTCGTCTGTCCAGTAGAGATTACCTCCCATCCAGTCGACAGCTATCCCCTCCACTGTGTGGATACCTGAGATAAGTAGAAGAAGCCAGTGTGAACGAGGAACTGTTAGCTGGCCAATTCAGGATGAAGGTCCAGAGAATGAATCGGAAAAGATATGGAATAACCTGATTGAATACTTATCCTCTCCAAAGTTTCTGTAGCAGATTTGATTTGGTTAGAAAGAAGAAATATATTCTGGATTCCTGTGCAAAGCTCTCACCTTCTTTCAGTATGGTGTCCCTCTCCGTGCCGTCTATCTTCTGCCGTCCAATGATGTAACTGGTGGCATCAGCGAAGTAGATGTACTCACTGGCGGCGTGGAAGTCCAGAGCTCGGGGGTTCATCAGGTTCTCGATGGGGATCATGTACTCATCAGGCACCTTCGCATTCATGTCCATGCCCCTGATGATTCCGGGACGACCCTTACCATAGACCAGGAACAACTCGTGGTCTGGTTCTGGGTTAGGGGAGGAGGAAGAGGAAAACATTTGTAACCAAAGATATTTACGCTTTTTCAGTTTTCGCCATTAAAATAATAACACAAATTAAAATAATGAATTTGATTATGAGCCTAATGTGTCTCCTTTAATTTCTTAATCGTTCTTCCATCATAGCTTAAGCTAATGGGAACGGGTTCATCTTTGAAATACTAAAACTCCTCCTCGGGCTTGATACTCACTCTTGCAGGACTTTCCATCACTGCCGAGGCTGAATCCAGAGCGACAGCGGCAGGTGCGGGTCTTGTGGCTGTTGCTCAGCAGACAGATGTCAGAGCAACCTCCGGCCTTCCCAAACTGATCCAGGGTACATGCATGGCTGCGCACTAAGGAAGGACAACAGGGCACAAAAAGCAACAGTCACGCAACGGTAAGATTTGTCAGTGGGTGTGAATCAGAGGTGTCTGGCAGGCTAGTTCAGATTTGAGCGGTGCCCTCTAGAGCGCGCACCTTGTGGCTGGCGCCTCTGGTGGTACACGTGCAGCGCGGCGCCCCGGTCCACCCGCGTCACCACCTGGAAGTCGGAGCTGTTGAAGCGGTTCACTCGGATCACGCTGGTCTTGGGGTTGAGGTTTCCTTCATCCGAGTTTGTCGCGTACAGGTAGTTCTCAAACACAGTCAGGCCGTACAGGTGCTCAATCTGAAAGGCAATGAGACGTTGGCTTGAGTTGCCTTTGAAAATGCTGACGTTTCCAGTAGAGCAGCTCATGGTGCATGACTAATAGCTCGAGTGATAACGTTTGTGTACAAGTTTTATCATAAACGCTGCCTGGCAAAATTCTGCATAATAAAACGTTCTTATCAAACTATTTATCAGCATCAAGGAGAGACAGGGTTTCTGTAAACTTCGGCATGGGGCGGCACGATGGCTCCACTTCCTGTATGCTGCTAAACAGAGGTTTAACTGTTATACGTTTATAATCTGTTAAACTCTCCTCTACTGTCAGAAAGATCCAAACCTCTCTCTCACACACACACACACACACACACCACAGCCCTGATTTCATTAAGATCATTACTCCACTATAAGTTTGAGCCAAGCTTCCCGAGGAGGAGACTAATTTATTTAGAGAGGCACTGGCCAGGAAAATCACACACTCCTTAAGTAATATCAATCAAGGCAATAAAAAGGACTTGTGCCCAGGAGAGACGGACTCTTTGTCCAGATTCACAGGAGACAAGTGGAAAACAGCACAGCCTCTGAAGATGATGAGATCAAATCAATGTTGGTACAGCTTTGGAAAACAGATGTTTTGTGTTGACGAAGGGACGATTATTGCCGTTTGGTGAAAACTCAACAATTTGACATCTAAAGATTTTGATCGAGATGTGTGGAATTTCTTTTTTGTTCCTATCTTTATTCAAGAGCATGGTCTTTCAGTTTGAGAGAAAAATATAGGGTGAGAAATGAAGGAAGAAAGGTATACACGTATAAATTATATATATATGGTTGGGATAGGTGCAACAACAGTAGTTTGTATGGAGTTAAATGTAGGCATGTGCAGTTTATGTGCAAACATTAGCTGTGCAACATCAGACTGGGGTATTTGGGGTGTTCAGCGTGTACTAAATATGATAGAAAGGATATGGAATATTAAGAAATGTTGGGGGGTGTAAGTTGGTGTATTGTCCTAGGTGTTGGCCTGATCGAGTGTTTGTATGGCCTGCAGGAAGAAGCTCTTTCCATTCTCTCTGTGTTGGCCACAATGGAGCGGAAGCGCTTCCCTGACCGCATCAGGGAGAACAGTCCAAGAACTGAAGCTGGAGCGTAGTAATCTCAGCACAAGCAGGGTACATTCGAGTAAGAGCATTACAAATCTGAACGTGAAATCGATAAGTCCCGCTCTTAAACTGAAAGAGCATGCTCTTGAATAAAGATAGAAAGAAAAAAAAAGAAAAAAAACATGGAGTAGCTGACTCATATGTGGGTGACCACCAATCCAATGCCTCAAAGCTCACCAGCAGGCCCTGGATGATGGTGTGTCGGTTTTTGCCCTCGTAGTCGACCACTTCGATGTAGTCCAGGTAAGCGTCAGCCCAGTACACCAGCCGGTTGACCAGGTCCAGGGTGATGCCATGAGGGAACACGATCTTGCTATCGACCAGCTTGGTGCGGTTCTGTCCGTCCATGTCACAGCGCTCCACCCTCGGTGTCGACCCGTAGTCTGTGAAGAACACTTTCCTGTAGCAGAGGAAAGGGGGGGGGGATGGAGAAGTTAAGATGAAGGCAAGGAGACGGAAAAAAGAGTTTCACTAACAAGAGATAATTTTATACTAAAAGACTGCCATTTAAATTCATGTATAAACTCTAGGGATGCACTGATATGGAAATTCTTGGCCGATACCGATGTTTAAAACAACAATCTAGCTGAAAACTGATACCGATATTTGTTTATTTTGTTTTTGTTGTTATTCACTCACCCTTTGTGCCAGGAAAATAATTAAATCATTATTAAAAAAGCACTATTTTAAATCATTTCAGCCTTTTATCCCTCTTATCTTTTAATGAGCACAAATTCAATCAGATTTTTGAAATAATCTTTTAGTTTAACTAAACTTTATTTAAGACACCGTGTCAAAGGAGTATTGAGATGTCCTGAGGTCAGTGAACAGGTCGGGTTGGGGCATGTCACAGTTTTAGACCAATGGGGTGGGGTTGTGTGGGATGACAGGTTCTCATTGGCTGGTTTGTTGGGGGTCAGGGGTGAAGGAGGAAGGAAGTGTTGAAGACGGTTGTTGTGTGACATGTTGGTGTTGACTTTAATAATACGTTTCAATACCAATGAACATCGGCCAGTGCCATCGGTGAAAGTCAAGTTTAATACCGATGCGCCGATCGTAGTAAATGAGGCGAATGTCGGCCGCTACCGATGTCCGGCCGATACATCGGAGCACCACTAATAAACTCATCTAGACATTACACAATTAACTTAAAATAAACTCGTTATAATATCAATCAATCAAATTGTATTTGTATAGCCCATATTTACAAATTACAATTCGACTCATAGAGATTTAACAGGGCGTGACATCCTCTGTCCTTAACCCTCAGCACGAGTAAGGAAAAACTACTAAAAACCCTTTTAACAGGGTAAAAATACGTAGAAACCTCAGAGAGAGCCACATGTGAGGGATCCCTCTCCCAGGACGGACAGAAGCGCAATAGATGCCACGTGTAGAAAACATCATCCAGATTAAAGTTTTTAGCGGCATTGATGCAATCCCGGTGCAAACAAAGTCCACTACAATAGAGAAGTGATACTCTCAAAAAGAAGGAACCATCCGAAGTGTTTATGTGGCACACCAGTATCTGTGGTTCTTTCCATCTGGAAGCAGTGCTTGGATTTCTGACTGACTGCTTTGTCAGCACGTCGCCTGATCATAAGATGGCTTTTTCCTCTCAAGCGTTGCTAAAACAGCACTGGGGGTAGCGTTAGGTCAAGAGGGACGGGGGGGAAGTACAGACCCCATGGCCGGGTCCAGAGCGATGCCTTTAGGGTTGTACAGCTCTTGGTCCAGCAGGGTCACACATGTCTGGCCGTTCTTGTTGCAGACAAACACGCGGTCGTCCACGTCGTCCACGAAGTAGAAGTTCCCGGTCAGCCAGTCGATCGCCATTTGCTCGACATCTGAGAGATGCAGAGGGGAGAGGAGGAGAACACAGAACAGAGGCATTAGAAAAAACACACAGTCTATGCAGATGAAATGGCCTCATTTTACGATACTATGACCTTCTGCTCACAAGTGCCCACTCTCTCTTGAAACACAAAATAATAGCGGTGAATTAATGAGCCTCTGTCCTTCACTCCACTTGTCTTTGATTAGGGCGAGCGGTGCATGGGGGAGGGACAGAAACACAGAAGATGACAGATAGAAAGTGAGAGGTGAAGGCCTGTCAGTGGACCTGAGCAGCAACACAGGACTCCCTGTGCAGGGAGAGTCAACACTTTGTGTTTCCCTGGGTTTGTGGATACGGTGTTAGGTCATTTTGAGGTAGCTTCATTAGGTCAAAGGGGCTGTGAACCCTCAAGCCGAGAGACTTTAACATCACTGACTGGTGGAGCACAGCCCAGCAGTCCCCAGCAGCTACAACCTGAGTACAACTTCATTCACAAAATAAGGAAGTACATGATGACGCTAATATTAAACTATGAATTTCTTGGAATGTCCACAAACATTTGAAACTTCTAAAATAAGTGATATATATTATAATGTTAAATGTACGATATATAACTTGGGCCATGAGGCGTCTCCGGGAAAGAGAATGGTTGAATGAATTAAGGAACATGGGGGGGTCTTGATAGATAGAGTGTTGGGTCAGATCTGTGAAAGTGAAAGTGGTAAATTGGTTAACTTTAAAATCTACTGGAGTCAAGAACAACTTTCTTCTACAGATTTCTTTATTATTTGGTGTATTGGTGGTAGTGTTGGAGACATTGTTCAGAAAATCATTAAACCCGTCAATGAACCCTTGTGCAATGTATTTCCTGTCTCTCCACGTCTTTATTCCGGTCTTTTACCACAGACTCGTGGGTCATGAATTTCACGAGTCAAACCAAGTATCACTCAAAAAAGTATTGTAAAAGAATTGTCGCAATGCCTCTAATAAAAAGGAACTTGAAATAAAGTAACCCCGGCTGCTGACTAAGCCAAACTAGAAAGAGGAAGCGTTCCGGATGGACACAGTTATTTTAGATATATGACCGGCATTAAGAGTTGTGAAGTGCTAAGTTAGCAGTGGAAACATTTCTCACTCTCTGAGAACCTGTGGACGCTGAGGTCCCAGACCACAGGGAGACCGAGCTTGAGGGGGGGGGCTTGGAGATACATACAGCCTTGTGTTTTCACAGCTGCCGCCGTGCCTCCTTTTCAAAGCAGTGCACTGTATGCACACATGCATATCACACAAGCTCACTACTCACACATGCACTATCAAAGTAACCACAGGTGTTTCTCCGGTTATTCCGAGGGACAACTTTGATGTTGAGGTACACAAGTGGGGTGTCGCACTTCTGCCGTCAGCCGGTCTCAAGGCTTTGACTATTCATTAGAAATAAAATTGAAAAAGTCAGAACCCTGAGCCCCTGACAATGGCAGCCATGTTGCACGGAGAGAGAACTGAAGCAAGTTTCACAACAGAACAAACATCTGGGCCCAATGTGGAAACCCTCTGCCCCACCTACCGAACGCACACACAGCTTCAAAAGGCCTGCCCCACATGGGACTTGTGTTATGCTTGGTGTTTCAAAATAAGCAGTAGATTGGAAGAGAAACCATGGAGGATGGGATCGTGGCAAGAAAAACTAAATAAATTCTGAGAGGGAAATAAATTCATATCAAAACATTCTATGTTCTGGCTCACCTCCAATGTGGAAATAATTTAATGAGTCGTTTCACATCATAAAAAACAATGGTTATAGTCGTGAATACATGAGCTAGTAAAAACATGAAAAGGGAATAAGTGAAAATCAGTCCAAGATGTTTCATTAACATCAGTACCAAGTTGTGACTAAGGGGGGGAAGTTTGTCATGCAGCTCTGAGGGATAGTGATACTCCCATTGGTATCAGCCCTTAACCCATACGCCTCTAAAGAAATCCAGCTGGAAGCCTGGCTGCACGAGGCATTGATTAGACCCAGAGAGAGAGAGAGAGAGAGAGTGGAGAGCCGCTTGTGCAACGCAGCAACTGGTGGAGGCCGTTATCCAGCGAGTCAGCCAGTCTGAGGACGTCGTCACTCTTTCGGCTCCTGGTAAGTGGACAGTTTGCTGGGAAACGGAATGAACCCGCCCCCTTTCTCTTCACGCAGCAGCCCCAGCCCTCACAACCTCTCTTCACTTCCTGCCCTAAACACCTCCGAGCTCACGCTACACTGTGGAAACGTTTCACAAACCGACGGAGGGGGGGTGGGGGATCACTTGCAACAGCAAACACACATTCTGCCCCAAATTACACACGTATATATATATATAAACATACAGGAACCGGCTCTGTTTGAATCGGTTGTATACTTTGCAAGAATTCTTGTGTTTACCTGTTAGGGCAAAGCAGGAAAGCATCATCGAGCAGTTTCTTTAATTCTCTCTCTGCCATGAATATCCTCTTAATCTGTGAGGAAACCTCTTGGACCTCTCTCGAGCTCAGGTTGGAAGTTTATTAATTATGATTTTCAATAAGGATCTGACACGTGACCCCAATAGAAGAGGCAGTGATTTAGGTAATTTAATGATAAACGTTTGGCAATTTAGAAATCCCCTTAACCTGCAGTAAGTGAAAAAGAGAGGTTATTGGGTGGAGAAAATAAAATGGTGGATAGAACAAAAGGGTTCCTTTACGTCGTATAGGTTTGGATTCGAGAAAGAGCAGCTTGAGATGTACCCATACAGCTACTTAAATTAGTATTACATCTAAACAACTGAAAAGATTTCCACAAATTTGGTAGAAGGTTGAAGGGAAATTTGATCCGGATCAGGATCCAGGATTATTTTCCTTTTCAAGATATGGTGTTTTTTTGACGTTTTTAAAAATAAAATTCAGGGAGTAATATATGTATCTAGATGAATATAAATAGCAGGCATATAACTGTTGGTGCTTTAGCTGAGGTGTGTGCTCTTAAGGGCATTCTAGTTTGCAAAGAGAAAGGGAGACAGAAAGCCCTGGGCATTTTTGCTCCATGAAAAAATAAGTTAATGTATTCTGGGTGAAAAGAAAAGGTGCCTAAAGCTAGAGAGCGGAAGAAGGACTGAGCGTTGGCCAGTGGGACATGGGTAGAAGTGCTGGTCCCTGCTGTGGAGTTCTGCTCAGAGGGTGGAGAGGAAGGGATGAGTCGGATCTGCTCCCCTTTTATCTTCCCAGTCGGGAAATGGCACATGCAAACAGAGCAGGGCCACATCTGCAGCCCTCGTCTACTTAGCTGCCCTCCTCTCTCTTGGGCTCCCACAAGCTATAAATCACCAGGTTTGTTAGAAGCCTGCAGCTAACCCCCCCGCTCGCCTCCACACTTTCATCAATATCCATCTTACGCCAAACCCCGGGTCTGCCCATCACACTTTTAGGGAGTGCACCTGAGCCCTGCTGGTTATAAAACCGAGAATAGAACTGACACAGACCCCATGTTGGGACATTCATGATCAGATTATTGTTTCGGAAAAGAGCAGGTTCACCTTTAACTGATGGGAGGGCAGATGAGTAAATCAACACAGAATTCACACAGGTCAAGGTTAACCAACATTTTATAAAACCACAAGGGGAAACTTTAAAGTTGACTAACAGCCTTGACTGGGCTCAGCTCCACTAAAGTAAGGGAGGTTGTTTGCTCTCTTATCGCCGCTAAAAGCCCAAAGTGACGTAACGTCGAAAAATGTGGAGTCACTGCCAAAATGCAAAGAGAGCCTCTTGTCAGTTTGCTCCCTGAGTGACTTAGCAGAGCTGAACCCCACCCCGACTGACCCCGGTGCACTCACACAGTCGGGGGTTCGAGCAGCTACGGGCCACATCACCCGGAAATGAGCACGTCAAAGCGAACACACCGGAATCAAACAGCAATCAAACAGCATGTGCAATGTACTTAATACGTCAAGATCTAATTATAGACGCTGCAAATCTAATTTAACAGAAAATAATTTACCTGATTGTCTTATTCTAAACTAAACTTTCTGATATCAGCATTTGATTATACTAAATCATAAATGTACAATCAGAGGAAGACTCATGGTAAAAGTAAGAAATACAATAATCCACTGCAGCAGCTGAGGGTGATGAAAATAAATAAATCTAGTGATTTTTAACTGATGTCTCTTATTTTACTCCAATGCACTAGGATCCAGTGGAAGCATTTCATATTCTAAGGAGAATAAACACTGTAATCTCAATGTGTCACTGAGTAATGAATGCATTGAGGGAAAGGTATTTGGGTCGTGTGTGTGTTTGTGTGTGTTTGCATGAGCCCCAGCTATGAGCATGTTTAAGTGACCTGACTGGACAGGACCTGAGCCGGCCAGAGGAATGTAGAGGCTGTTCAGGCTGACATAACCTAACCGAGGAATGTAAATACCATCTGCATGACCACTCGCGCACACACACACATACACACACACTCACACACACACCTCCAAGATACAGAAAATCACTACCTTCTTTCTCTCCCTCTCATTTTATCCGTCCCCTGTCTCTTTTACTTGACTGTTTCTCTCAGGGTCCCCCTCTCTGTTTATTCCCCCCGCCCCCATTCACCCCTCAGAACACTTAAAAGAGCGGGGAGTAAAAAAAGCCGCACAAGGACACAAACACAATCGGGGTGAGATGGGATATGGTCAGGTCATGAGGAGAGAGCAGTGAATCTACTGGTAAAAAAAATGGGGAAAAAATGTAGGAAGCTCACTGAGCCCCGGAGCCTCGGCTCAGCCCCGGCTGTCAGTGATGGCAGCAGTTACACAATCTTCATTTGAAGTGGATATGAGCCGAGGTTCTTCTAACCTGAGCCACCTCTCACAGTCTGCACACCCAACGTCCTTACTTGTTTTCTTCACGTCTGCTGTTTCACGCCCGGGGCCAATTCTCTAGGGAACTTTTCCCACACGCACCCACATATGAGCAACGGTACAAACCCACAGCCTGGCTTTTCTGTTTAGTCTACACCTCTGCCTGCCTTCTCAGAGAGTAACAACTTTGTCAGCAAGGCAAATAAAAAACAATCTCATAATCAGAGATCTCAGCATTACATGAGAAAGCCCCCCAAAGGGAAGTGTGCATGTGCCTGGGCGTGTGTGTGTGCGTGCGTGCGTTCCAAGAGATGAGAGTCACTTTCTTTATGACAGAACTCCATGATGGGAGTCTGGAAGCATCCGATGACCAAGGATGGGTCTGAACACATTGAAATGTAGTCCATTATAAATACTAAATACATAGCAAATTTTGTTAATAACCACATAATCCATTGGATTACAGGAAGGTTTGATCTCATCGGACTACTTTTGCACAGGAATTGGACGACGGCTGCTGCTGCTGCTGCTGCTGGAAACTTCCATCTTGACTCAGAGTGTCTTGGAACCCTATTTATGTCAGATTTTTCATCGGTTTATAGCAGGCCTCTCATATTATATATATTTTGTTTACAATGAGTAAAGTTTAACATTTTTACAATTAACGATCAAAATTAAATATGTAGTCCTCCACAATATAACCATTATCTATAACCATTATCTATTTTTATACAAAAATGGTCTAGGCTGATTAGAATTACTTATTTTAAGTAATCTGATCATGAACTATCTTTTACTTGAAAGCCGTTAAGGTACAGCAACTTGATCGCCACCTGGTGGCTGGCTGCAGTATAGACTATAAATTCATCCTCCTACATGTTAATATATGGGACATGAACCAGACCTAGAAGTCGAAATGGCTTCGGTCATTTCAGGTGGTTCTGTCATGTCCACATGGTCAGTTTGGTTTTAATGGGTTATATGATAAAAAAACAACATCATGATTGACAGTTTAGATTGACATGCATCCAACCAGAGAAGAGTAACGACAAAGTTGATTACTGTTTACATGTTATGAAAAGTGCAATGTAACATGTCCAGGCCTGCTGGCAGCCTTCTACACATCATATCACTGGAAGTCAGCTGCACACACACTGGCTCCATGGGATGATTTAGTGGTGTGTCAGAGCGCCGCTGTTCTTCAAAGAAAAAGCCTTTTGAAAATAAAGCTGGCCTCAGCGTTTTTAACTGCCGCTTTAATGACGGTATCGGCACATCCTGCATTGCTTCACATCTTACTTTTGCCTGAGCTGGCAAATGCAAAGTTGACCATTTCATTCCTGAGGCAACGTGTGGTCACGTGGGCTGAGCCGACAACTCATAGTGATAACACGAGCGCTGCTTGTGTGCTCTTGCGCAAGGCATTGATTTTTCATTCGCTGGCAGATGACAGCTAAAGCATCATGTCCTCAGTGTACTTTTTTTTTAAAGGAACACTGTGTCAGCAGAAAGTACCATTACTGGAAACGAGACCTTATTCAATTCAGTACAGTGTGTGAGTGAGTGCGTGAGTGCGTGAGTGAGTGAGTGAGTGAGTGAGTGAGTGAGTGAGTGAGTGAGTGAGTGAGTGAGTGAGTGAGTGAGTGAGTGAGTGAGTGAGTCTACATCCATACTACGTTTTCATTTGAAAGCAGCATTACAAACTGAAAGCGAACTCTGTCCACATGAGTGGTTTTGCTCCGCATCGAGTAATAATCCCAGTACAGACCAATGCCTGACTCGCATTGCATCCCATTCACCGTTGACGGTTTAGTTGAGACTGACAGGAACTGATAAGGAAGCCAATGTGGGTGACTGCATCATTGTTTCCAAACGTCTCCATTCCCGCCTGCCCAGACTACAATGCAGTCCTGGAGTTTTCAAACTAAAACAACAATTCCAAAATTCTCTGTTTCAGGTGCTTGAAATCTCAGTGATGTGGATGTAGCCTGATTGAGTGAGTGACAAAATTACACCATTGGTCAGGTCGCAGTGTGCTTGGGCTTTTCCTACTGGCCATTGCCTTCTCAAAAAATTTGGCGTGAACGGTTACTTTTACGTTATCGGAGCGATTCATATCTGTTGACTCACTGCAGCTACGAGTAATGAAGCCCTTTAACAGAACTCAAACGGAAATGTGTCATAGGGCCTGTTTCAGGTGTTTGCAGGGTTTTGCTTGCCTGTCACAGCTAAAGCGGAAACAGCCAATGATGAGCCGAGTCAACTCATTGTAGGATTTTATACCTGAGCTATGACCAAGACACCAACTTTATGTCAAGTGTAAATAAAAAAGTAGAAAGTCATATTTGAAATTTCGCATAGCCATACACAGAAACTCAGAGTTCTACTCACGGTGCAGGCTCAGGGTGATGTTAATGGTCCGGATGTTGGTGACGGTCTTGAGGTCAGGGATGCTGGCGCACTTCAGCTGGGTGGCAGCAGGGGTGTCGCCCACATCGATCCAGCAGACGGTCTGTTCCGCATAGATGAAGTCCATCGCCATGGCCTGTTTGGTGGCGATGGAGGCCAGCCGGGACGTGGCGCCGCTCAGGGAGGTGCAGCGGATGTCATGGAGGTTGGCGATCAGCAGCATGGGCAGACGATCCACTGGCTCTGCGGACGGGGAACCAGACAGTGGAGTGAATGAAGAGGTACAAGAAAAGAAAGAGGTGAAGAGGAGTCATGGGTCATATATTTATCACACACCTGTAAACACATCCACTCCAGTAAACAAGCTTGTGAAGTCACACCATGCAGATGTAATTATCTGATACAATACAGCAGGGAGCCACCTCCAACAGAGAAACAAATCAACTCTAATCTTTTGTGGGTTTAGTATGATCTGTGTCCGTGGTCTCTGCTGCTCTTTGTGTGTGTGTGTGTGTGTGTGTGTGTGTGTGTGTGTGTGTGTGTGTGTGTGTGTGTGTGTGTGTGTGTGTGTGTGTGTGTGTGTGTGTGTGTGTGTGTGTGTGTGTGTGTGTGTGTGTGTGTGTGTGTGTGTGTGTGTGTGTGTGTGTGTGTGTGTGTGTGTGTGTGTGTGTGTGTGTGTGTGTGTGTGTGTGTGTGTGTGTGTGTGTGCGTAGTCTCACCATTTTTGGCTTTACACGAACGGTTGTCTGGCTGCACCAGGTAGCCCTCCACACAGCTGCAGGTGTAGGAGCCCTCAGTGTTGGTGCACGTCTGACTGCACGTCCCGTACACATTGCACTCATTGAAATCTTCAGGACAACAAGACAATTTGTTAACAGACACACAATGAAATACATAGTGTTTGTAATAAAATACAGAGTTTACTGAACTGGGTGCATTTCTTCAGGGAAGGCAACACAATACAACGGTTACTAACAAACACTGGAATATGCACTGATCAAGGTTAGGAGGAGATAAAGTTGATAAAGAGTCCTGAAGCGTCAAGTAT
This sequence comes from Pseudopleuronectes americanus, assembly GCA_038501795.1. NCBI lineage: Eukaryota > Metazoa > Chordata > Actinopteri > Pleuronectiformes > Pleuronectidae > Pseudopleuronectes > Pseudopleuronectes americanus. The sequence continues at coordinate 14,158,908 of CM076725.1, forward strand.
TCATACAGGCAGAGGTAAAACATTTGCTTAATGTGGAGGGGCAGCGAGTGAGAACTAAAGTTTTTATTTTTTAATCACAAATTAAAATGTTAGAGCAGAATTTTTAACATCCAAATCAGCTCTTTGGATGATTTGCTTATTTGTCAAAGCCTATAACAACACCTTCACTTCCACTCAAATATTAGCTAATGTTATGTAGCATGAGTGTTTAATCACAGGTGATCGTGGGGTCAAAAGTCGTATGTTATTGGGTCCGGATGTGACTTAAAGGTTATAGCAAATGATGAGGAGGTGTTTTTCTCAGCAGGCAGAAAGTCTGAGTAATCAGATGAGTACTTTTGGTGTTACTTGGGCCAAGCTAGAACAAATCTGCCAAGTCACCCACTCACCTTTACATGTCTTTCCATCTGCAGCGACCTCAAAGCCGCTTCTACAGTAGCACTGAGGCCCATCGTGAGTCACCGCGCAGTGAAACTGGCACCCATGGGAGTCACAGTCTGGTGCTCGCTCTGTGCCGGAGAAAAACACAGACAGAGAGAACGTTACATACTGAGGAGGCAAACATCGATGAGGGGAGGGGGGGGGTAGGTAACTTTGATTTAGAGGGCAGAGAAATCGGGATAACAATAAAGGCTCAGTGAAATCTGCTCGACTAATTGTTTCCTTGATCAGGTTTGCGCACAGATAAGCTTTCAAATGTTTATGCTAATCTTCACAGAGCCATTCTGTCACATCCTATCACATCTCCACTGGGAGATCAGATAGGACTGTGCTTGTGTTTGCGTCTGTGTGTGTGCGTGTGTGTGTGTGTGTGCGTGCGTGCGTGAGTGAGAAAGAGGGAGAGAGAGAGCGAGCAGATGTGCATGTGACGGACGGGGGTGATTTGAATGTACACGCGTTATAGGGCCTCTTATTTCCCGCCCTCAGAGGGAACTCAAGGACACATCCTTTTGGCAGGAAATGAAAGAGTGGAATCCACACATGCTCTCATCGCGCTCACTCACTCTCTCTCTCTCTCTATATAGGATGTGCATGCAGATATGTGTGTCAAGGCTCGGCAATAATTGGAGTAGAGTGTCTATCGTAGGTTGAAGTGATGTGTCAGAGAGGGGGTGGGCTCGCATCGGATGTTACAAAACAAATTACATTTCACTATCAGCTTTAAACCTCTAATAAAGAGTCCTGTGACACTCTTGAGCTCAGGTTTTTAAAATATTGCATTACTCAGGTCATGGGTGCTCCCACCAAAAAGAAGGCTGTGACCCACAGGCCCCCCCGAGTTCAATTAACAATTGTATGAAGTCACAGAGATGAGAGAACCTGGTATTATTCTGATGATGACCAGCCACTCGTTTATTCAACAACATTCCCTTTGTCTCTACGCGTCCCCGTCGCTCCCTGTCACCACGTCACACACTTCCTGCCTCACTGTCTGAAAGCCTTTATCTCCGAGTGAAGACGCCGGCATGAAATATAACACGTCTGTGTTTTCATGCCGCAATCCTACAATGCAACAACTTATGGCTGCACTTTGAAGCGCCTGGACAGCTGCAACACAACAGTCCACAGTGAGCATGGCCAAAGCTGTGTCACGACACTCGCTGATCTAAAGAGTCAAACTTTACTCGAAAATGTATTGAACTGGGCGAGAAAAGTTCCCATTTAGTGATGAAAGTGAGAATGACAAGACTGTGATTAAGCAAAAAGGGAAAAGAGGCTTCCACTAGGGAAATACAATTTACTTCAGTGTCTCACATAAAAGAGGGTTATGGTCCTGGACGCACAGTAACAAGCGATAGCATGGCTGTGAAGAGCGGAGACCGGACCAGTGAAGGGCTTATTATATAAAGCCTTTGGCACTGCGGGCCACAATGACCCTTTTGTTGTGGCCCCACTGAAAGGAAGAGTACCCCAGCAAAACACTGTGGCCCATATCGAATCCATTCAGCAAGCCTCAAACTGTGAGGGACCACAGGCAACCAGGGAGCTAAACACCCCCCAAACGCAGCTCTGTTCAAGGGCACGTCTTCTCTGCTTCGGGTGGTCAACATGAACAAAATTAATATTGCTGAAAATACGAAGACATTATCTCAACTTCGTATTATGCAAAGTATATAAAGTCTCAAATTCTTTTTTATTTATTATTTTCTCAAAATGAATCATAACCCTATAATTGTCTTCAAAAGTCAATTACTTTTGTTTCAGTAGGATAAGACCTTAGTTATTACTTGGAGAGAAGGCATTAGAAATGATATTGAAAAGAAATATTGCTCAAATCTCTTGATTCCCATTAAGGCATTTTCTTATAAAAAAATAGCATATTTCAGCTTTTTCTCAAGCAAATCTTTGGCTGAATCTTACCAGGGAACATTTGTGAATGTGTGGTAGTAGGGAGAGGCTACACAGGGAGAGAAGTGGAGGTAGATAATGTGAGGAGAAGAACATAGGGGGCTGGAGAGGAAAGGCGAGGAAAGGTAAACAGAGGTGGAAACGAGCGAATAAAGGGCTTCAGGATACGGAGGAGTTAGAAAGTTCCAGCTCAAAGCAAACGAGAAACAGCAGCGTGACAGACGTTTGACCAGGGGTTAATGAACGAAGCAAACAAATCACACAGTGACACACTGCAGGCCTTCGGTCCTATACAAGCATACCAGGGCCACGGATTCTAGAGCGTTTTACACAGCCTCTTTAAGGCAGGAATGTTACACCTTTATTCCACCTTGCCATTCAAATCGAGAATAGGGAGGCGTAGTTGTTTCACCTAGAAGCAGAGAGTCATAGAGCCGACTCTATGTCTTTGTTAAGCTTAGTTTATATTTCTGTGGAGGATTGGTCTATGCTGAGGCCTACAGTCGCCTATTCGGTTGTTGAGCATTTGTGCCCTAGAGTCATTCTGCAATCACACAACCAAACCCGTGGCAGTGGAGTTTGCCAATGTTGACATTTTGCCACGTCAAGGCTCTGATTTCAGCATGCCAGAATAACAAAAGACCAATTGTTCAAAAAGTAACACTGAATGAAGGGGTGAAATCTACCAAAACAAATATTCACAAAATTCAGACCGGCCTCATGGTGATTGAGCTCTTTACTATTAGATTCTAAGATTGATTTAATGTATTACTAACACACACAACATGCAGACATTATGGAAAGGGCAAAGGGGGGGTTAGTATAAACAGGAACAGAATAAGAGACGATGAATGAAATATCAGAAAGAAGGAGGAAATCAAGGGGCTGACGGGTCGGTGCAACAGGGGAACGCAGGTTGAAAGAGACGAGCCAGTTGGTGTTGGGGGGTCACGGTTGTAGTTACGTAACAAACCTGTCACGACTGAATGATTTCATAAACCTCTCTCCTTAAAGAGATCCGTTCATCTATTCATCAACTGGCTTGAAGACAAATCCCCATTCTAAGTAAAAAAGAATTCAAGTAAAGCCCTGCTACATTTCCTACAACCGTAGCCACTAAACATGCACTTGTGTAAACAGGCTATTGGAGTGTGTGACAGTTTAAAAAGTGGTGAATCCCAGGACATTCCTACCGTTGTGCTCTCACTGTCTGTAAACAAGTCCACACATGCCCTTATTCCTCTACCTGCAGCTGACAGGAGCCTGTTTCCCTACATGGTTGTTATAGTATATCTGTATCTATGCTCCTTATTTGTGTTCATTTATATGGATAGCCATAGCTTTCATGATTAGTTTGTATTCTAGCAGAGCAAATAATATTCAATCTTAATAAAATTAATTTAGCAGATTAACCTGCTCAATAGCACTGAATCACACAGAACACTCAGACAATACAGCCGTTTCCTTCTAAGAACCTGCTTTGTCATGATATGGTTTCCTGGTGCACACCATCCCATATAATACGACTTAGTTGTAAATGTTGCATTACAGCAAAGTGAAAGTCAGCACTGTTGGGTAAGGTTATTTAGAGATAGAGGTGATAAGGCTGTGTATACACAGGCATGTGCTCAGAACAGGGGCTGACGGGAAGGCTCTGATTTTCAAAGAAGTGTATTTACTGGAAGTTGTTTGCAGGCTGCATAGTCAGAGGGGGAAAAGTTAACATTTGCAAACACACAAAAAGGGCAGCGGCTTGAGTAATGAGCAAACAGTAGCTATCGTAGTGCCAAACAGAGGCAGCACGCTGCCCCAGACACGTAGATCTAAACATACAAAATACACCCACTAACCCTCCCACACATGTGACTGAGTAACTTGCCTTTATGAGAATCTACAAACCTACTGTCCATGTGCCTACAGTGATTGGAAAAGAGTGGCAATAAAACAGGTCTTATCATGCAAGACAACTCTAACTGGAGCCCATGAACCAATCTCAGTCAAGACCCACTCATGAATAAAAGATGAAACTGTGGTCTTTCCACCAGGGAGCTTTAAGCAGCCTATGACCGATTCTTATTCCATGTTTGGTGGGACATGAAGGACAATGAAAGCCCACTGCATGCATAAGCAATAGCAGGCCATGACAATAATCAGGATTCCCTTTGGGAGAGCGGGGAACAGCATAAAGGTCTCAGGAGTGTTGCCATGACCCCATTTTCTCTTTTCTATCAATCAGTCACTTCTGAGGGAGGCAGGTCTAAGGCCTTGCCCCCAAAGAGACACCCATCACCCCCCCAAAATGGCAGCAAAAAGGACAAATGCAGACTGCAGATCAATGAATAGTCTCAACTTTCACCCATGTGACAGGAAATCTAAATAACTTTCACTTGTCTGTAAGGAGTACATTTAGATAAGTTCTTTAAATTATAGACTGGATTGTTTTTGACCGTAGAACGGTAAAGATCTGAAAGTGTTCATTGATCCACATTAGAAAAACTCCAAAGAATATAAATTCTATGTTTTTTAAACCTTTTTTTTTACTTTGGCCACTACGGGTCTCTCAAAACATTTGATGACGAAGCAGCATTGGATTATGGGAGTTGTTGTCCTCACCACCATTGCCAATGAAAATCCACCTGATCTCAGGCACAAACCATTTTAACAGATGACGTAATGTGAACATGGTTATATTTTACGTTAGGCAGCACACGGCAATGAACAATCATGATTGATTAAAAGTCAACCAAAATAAAAATTGTCGATATAACTGGGTTTGAACATTGATGGAAACATTTAAGAAAATATGAAGAATGGTTACATATTATATAAAGCAAGGGTCAATCTCTTATAGTAAATGACTGCAAGCTATTAATGGCCAATTGCATCTGAAAATATGGAAAATATGGTTTCAAATCTTTCTATAATCTAATTTTCTTCTTCACAACAAAGCTAATTCTAACGGAAAAAAATATAAATCAAGACTTTCAAGAGTCAAGAACTGAACAAATATACAAACTGAGTGAGAGTAAACACTGAACCTTGGAGCCGAGCTGCCAGTATCACCATTATCACATGGTCACTCCCTGCTATCATTCCAGCACATAAAACATCTAATCCCAAACCTTGCCACATACTATGAAAACACTAAGGAAATGTATTTAAACCAGATAAAATTCCTGCCTGACCTACCACGCTACACTCCCCTTTTTCTAACTACTCCTGTCAACAGCTTTGGCAGAATTACTCGGACACACTGACTGACAAAGTGGGCTTTCAGACATCAGCACCCAGGTACACTTGTACAACCCGGCAGTTTGTACAAGTAAACACTAGGGAGCTTGTGAAAGGCCAGACCTTTCCCTGAAAAGAGGGGAGCTCACAAACAGCAATGCCAAAGGCTCCGGACACACTGTGTTTGTGTGTGGGGTGATGGGTGTGTTTGGGAGTGTACTCGCAATAATGTGACTGTGTGAGCGTATGTTTGTGTGCGAATCTAAGTGAGTGCATGCCGGCACTACATGCACATGAACGCATAGTTGTGTGTGTATTTAGGTGTGTCTTGACCATCGCCTCATTGGGGACAGCTGGACTTGTGTCCTCGGGAACAGCCGGCGCATGTTGTGACTGGATGATATCATTGCTGTGTTGGGTAGAGGCTCGTCCAACAGTGATGACCAGTGTGTGGGACGCTCACACTCATCCACTCTGTGCAACTGTCCACTTCATCTGTCCAACAGTGATCCTGCTCCTCTGGGCTTATCGCACTTAAATGGTGCGATGAAATCTCTACAACTTTCTATCTACTAACTCAGCCGTGATTAAATTCATTAAATATACAGGGTGGTCTAATACGAAAGTTTTAAAGGGTGTAGTATTAAAAGATATACAGGTGGAACTGATAGACATCGACAAAACTCTATTAAATATAATAAATTATGACTCTTAAAAGTCTGTACAATTGTCCATTAGTTTTGGCTTCACACTGTGATTTAGGGGGCAGACTAAAAGACTTTTGTATCGAACATTGGCGTGTTGTCAATTTGGCTATTGTACTCACTAACGTTTTTCAATTAATTAAATAAGTAGTCTTTCCGTTTGAATGGAGAAAATAAATCACTTTGTTCATTTTCTTGCCAGTGTAATATTGTCATTTCATCTTAGTGTCGAGGTGAAGACTACAAGCAGTCCTGTGAGCCGCTTCTTTTTCTTCTTCTATTGTTTTATTATCGTCTCAACTTTCTGCATTGATCTGAAAGTCTGAGCAATGCCAAAGAAATACCAAACTGCAAACAAACAAAGCCATGGCTCAGTCTGATCTACACTGAGAACTCTTTGGTTTGGACCAAATCTCAGTCCATTGGTCTGGACCGCGATCCGAGGCAACTTTCACGCCTGTTACTTTGGTTTGGAATAAGCTGAATGTTCTGAAAATCCAAACCAAACAGGGTAGATGTGATTCCCCCTAAAAGCACAAGTATCCAATTGCATCCAAAATTACAATGTTTAAAAAGCTGGCAGCATCAACTATTTTCTATAGTCCTGTTTTTGAATATATGATAACATGTTTTCCTATTCCAGGCAAGAGATATCCAGAGTGCATCACTACTCCGACCAGTATATTACACACCCAGGGTGCACAATAAAAAATAAAACAAACGTAAACTGCAACATGGGGTTTTGCAGCTGCAAACAGGCAGCGCTTCAGACAGCTTTATCTGAGCACTGCCTTGCTGAACTGCCGAATACTGAGGCAACCCTCTGAAGGCGGACACTGCTGGCTCCTTTGTCTGCTGCAACAAAGACCAACACTATGGACCCAACGTGTTCCATCTCTCATTCTTCTGTCGTCCCCAATTAACAGTAGGATGGGATTCTTCTTAAGCTGCATCTGGGCTGAATGCTCATCGTTCCCCCAGGGATTGGAGACACATCCTCAAAGCTGAGCTGACTGATTAATTAATTACATTTTCCCCAGAAAGAGAAATTCCTTTGTCTCTACACAAGTCACAGCAGAACAGCCCATTAAAGGGATAGTTCACCGAAAAATGAAAATCCACTCATTATCCGCTCACCACTACACCAGTGAGGCGGGGGTGGGTGACGTGTTTGAGTCCACAAAACACTTTGGGAGTGTCAGGGGTAAACAGTGTTTCAGCCAAGGCGACCTCTTCTTCAGACGTAATAAAACAGCAGTAAAAACACAACATGCCCCCGTAGTGCTCGTGTGGTGTCACACAAGTGTCCACAAGCCCAGACGTTTATATTAGTCTCGAAACAAGTACATTTACAACAAGTTTTAAACCTAAACGTCTACCACCGAAAGCGGACATTCAAACCGCAAGTGCCAGTGGAAGAGAGTTTGTGCCGTGTTCCGTTTGCACGAGGGTACGTGAACACACCTCAGAGGAGGACATCAAAGGACATTTACGCTTAAAAATGAAACCTATTCGAGTCGCATTTGAATGTCTGGGCAGTATGGAGGTATCTCAAGTTTTTTCTGTTGATATATTATGTCTGAAGAAGAGGTCACACTTGACACAGGGTCACACTCCAGAAGTGCTTTGTGGACTCAAACACTTCACCCACCCCTCCATCGGCGCAGTGGTGAGTGGATAATGAGTGAATTTAAATTTTTCTGTGAACTATCCCTTTAAGAGGCCTAATACAGGAGATTATTGGATAGATATAGTTAGTCTTGAATGCGAAAACAAGGAGATGTGACTTTGTGTTTTGAACCAAAACAACAGAGAGCACTCTTGTCTGTATACGATAGAAAAGACTCCTAACAATGCCATCTGTTTTACACGTCAAGTCATTAAATGTGAAGGCATGCTTGTGTTTGTTTATTACCTCTGCAGTGTGGCCCCTCGTCCCAGCCGTCGGAGCAGTCGGGGACACCGTCACACAGTTTGCTCATGTGGATGCACACGTCCAGGTCCAGACACCCGTGTTCATTGACAGGACACTGGTTCACTCGGTTTTGTGTGCCTGTAACATAGAAAAAACATATCTCAGGAAAAAATAGCACAATTACATACAGTACTCCTTGTGGTCAGCCATTTAACCTTTTGTTACAGAACGTCCGCACAATTGTGTCCGGACATTCTCCAGACATTCACATTCACATATGAACAACACAGCAGGATATTGTCCGAGTCAGACGCGTTCACGACAGCAGGGAAATCTTCAGGTGAGCTGTGGCGCCTGGGCAGATGATGCAGGAGGCAGGAGGTGACGTACGAGTTCTGCTACGGGTTTACAGCACATGGCACCAGCGTTGGCTCTTATCTCCGGAAGCTCTTAAATTCAGTCGTCTTTCCAAGTGTACACCTAACTTCAGCGTCTTCTGAATGTTTTGGGGTCTATTCTTTCAATTCTTTAAATGGTAAATGTCCTAATGAGTCTTAAAATCCATTGTTGGTTGAGCTACAACAAAAAGCAAATATTTTAATGTCATGTCATAACTTGGGCTGTTATCCCTGTACCGAAGCCCAAACTGATGGGGGACCTCCCAGCCTAACAGAATGTGTTACTGTATCATTGGGTTTTAGGAGCAACCGGAGCTCCCAATGAGAGAGACGCTTCATTTGTATCCCCACATGTGGCATTGTACTATCTGAACTTACTCCTCTATCCACCCTCACGGGAGATAACAAAGTAGTTTTACATGTCACAATACAACAGGCTGCCATTCTTACTCAGAGCCTGGAATTACCATGAGTTCTGTTTTACTTTTAGTTTCATTATTCTGTTCCTCAAAACATTTCGGAATTACTACATCTATAGGGGGTGATTTCTAACAGTGTGTGCACGTTGGTGCAAATCCAAATCAAATCTGGATCTCGTGAATAGAAATGAGGTTTCATGAGGGGACGGTGGGGACTTGGGAGAGGCACGTGTTCTCTTAATGTGGCTGATCTGTGTTTAAAACTGTAGACGACTGCAGGGAGATAAATGGTTCTGGTAGAGTGTGACTTTTTGGAATGTGAGAAACTAAATGTTCCTGAGACTGAGAAAGAAAGAGAATTATAAACATACTTTTATGTGCACACGTGCAGTAACAGTGTATGTCTTCAATATGTACAGTATGGCAAGAAGCACTCTCTGCAAATTTGATCTTTTGGCACATGGTGAAGGAGAAATATTAGAAATCTGCAAAAGCAAACAAAGCCATATGGACTCTGAAGGGCTGTGGAGGACAGAGGACAGAACATGATCTCCTCTAGTCTAAAAACAGCAGAGGTTTTTTTCTCCACCGGTATCAGATCAGAACACACACTGGATACAGTCTCTTTCCCGCACTGTCTCCCACTCTTCTTTCTCTCTCTGTCTCTCTCTCTTCTCAGCCCACACTACACAGCAAACAGTTTGCTTTGGCTTTTTTTCTTCTTCCTCCTCCTCCTCCTCCTCCTCCAACCTTACTCTCCCTCTCTCTCTCCCTTTATCTGTCTTTCTCTCGCTAACATCTGCTGACCCATTTTAGAAAAACACTAGAAGCAGAGAAAATAAAGTTCACCTTCCTTCACAGGAAACGCTCTGCAGACTCCTGCAGGTTGTGCTCACGACGCCGGGTTTCTGAGGGCATGATTTCTGCATATGCGCCGCCTGCAGTGCGAAACCTTTTTCAGATGCCTATTTCAGAATCTTCCAGCCTGAATATTAAGAAGCAGTCGCAGCCAAAAATGCAGTTGCTTTGACCCTTATTTCTACTTTCATCCATCTGGAGATTTTAGGGTCTGTGGATAGAGGGTGTCGCACTGTATCCGGTCGAGACTGTGGAGCCGGTTAAGAGAAAAATCTAACATAAATATTATTAACTTGACATGATATATAGTATCTAATATATTCTTTGTCACGCACAGCTGAGATGTTGGGACTTATATAAACTAAGATAGTAAAAAAAACACACCTCTCAATAGCTACGACTATGTATATTCAAAATTATATGTTATCTGATGAATAAAAGCGTGGATATGCATGAATACTTATATGATGGAAACCATTTATAATGTCAAGTAAACCACACGCATTCCCTTTGAGTCCACTCAATCCACTCCAGGGGATTAATAACCACACATAAAGAACATAAAATGTAACTCAGTCCAAACAAGTGCCTTAAAGTGACAAGCGCTTCCATAATAATCCCACCACCACAGAGGCCTGCGTGGAAAATGTGCCACATTCGAACAGAGAATTAGCCTCTAATGCATCTGGCTTAGGGAGAGGGAGAGCAGCTCTCCCTATCTGGGGGACGCTAGCATATTAGCAGCCCTCCAACAGCTTCAGCCTCTAAGCCAGCCTGATTTACATTCAATAAACAACCTGGGGATTTCTGCATGAACTGCAGTTACAGGAATAAAGTACCATGCACACTGGAAATGAAAACCTCTGCCAAGGATTTAGCATTTGTCATCAGTTTTTCCTCTAAAGGACGAGACATGGTGAATGTCATCTGAATGACGGTGACTCACTGTGGTCGTGACACACCAGTGTCTTCACAAACTACACGTGAGTATCTTTGACGACGAGTGACATGTTAAGGATTGAGCTGTCAGAAAGATTAACTAATATCACAAACTGTGTCTGTGTTGGCTACAACGTCCCAGGAACCTCTACTTTCTCACACACACAAGTTTGCACAGTTATCCTTATTAGGACTTTGCATTGACTTCCATTCAGAATTACCTTTGCCATGACCAATTCATATCTAACCTTAACCTATTCACAATTCACATTTTAACTCCAACCTTTAACCCAGAGTGGTTATTCTGGAAAGGGTCCTAAAGAGGGGACGGAAAAGTACATACACATTTGCTGTGCAGCTATCCTTATTCAGACTTTCCATTGACTTGACTCATTGTGGAAATTATAATCAAAACCTTTTCCTTAACCACGACTACTCCTACCTTAAACCTTAATCTAACACAATTCATGTCTTACCCTAAACTTAATAAGGACCTCAGAAATGACCAATCTTTGGTCCCCATGTGTTCCACTGGTCCTGACAAGGTCAGTCTTTATACTGGAAAAAGTCCTAAAGATGTAAAGAAATCCTTCCTGTCCAGTGGCCAATCAGAGAGCAGAATAGACGTTTTTGGAAGCACACTACACAAGCTGCGAACAACGACACAGAAAGAAAGATTTGTTTGGGATCCACAACACAGTAATACCTTGGCAGGAGCTGAATATGGAACAGCAGCAAAACAAACTAAAAAACAAATTACAAAGGACAATACGGAGGATTGAATAACTTTGCAGGCAGGACAATGGAGAGGAGCCCTGTACACTCTGCTCCAGTTTGAGAAGTTATTGGTAACTTCCCAAACTGCCCCCCCAGCCCCCCCTCAGTTATGTCTAGGGGAACCAGAGGGATACTGCACAAAGCTGAGAGAGGAACACAGCAGAACTTTTTTGTGTTTATTCATATGCACACACTGTACACACTGTACACACTGTACACACAGTACACACATGTTTCCAAGAAATAAGCCGTGACCACTTTTCTAAAACTACCGGTTCATTGCCAAGCTGCTGTATATGAGATCCTTTCCTTTCACGTATCATAGCATCTCTCTGTGACACATTGATCTTCTATCAGCAACCAATTCCACAATTTGTTAAAACTGAAGTGGTGTTTCAAACCAGATTTAACTAGCTGCTTTTCTTAAAAACACCTTGGAACAGTCTTAGAGTTAGCATATTAGTGTATACTATTCCCATGTGAGGGAGTGTAAACGTACACACAACGATATAATTAGCACTGAACATTATATTACAATAATGTGATGTGTCACTTAATGCATGGATTGTACAGAGTCTTCTCTAAAGTTTGGCAGCCTCGGAGGCAGCACTGCACCTAAGAACAATGTGAGACACTCGGCAGTGACGTGGTTAACGTGCAAAGAAAAGGGGGAAATTACAACCCTCACACCTAATAGAGGGCAGAGTGGGGGTAATTATCTTATTGCACTAAACTGTGTGATCAGCTAACAGTGGCATTAGATTAGCCTCACTGTGTCTTCAGAGATCTGAACCGATGAAACCTTTCTCCAACCTGCTGTGTGATATCCATCTCTCCCTCTTATCTGAATCTCCTATTAAAGAAATGAGTGCTGGGGTTCATCATGATTAAAACATTATAAGCTACACGAGTCAGAATACACAACTCATGTTCAGTTATTAAAACTGTTATTGCAGCGTGTGCTTGGCGAGACACAATATTACAAGTTTCCCCTGAGTATTTAGGAAATGTATCACTGCTCGTCTCAGCTTCAAATAATCCCCCAAACCCAGATCACACATGTCCTTCGCATGTTGCTTTGGGTTTCGGCTAAACTTGTAAAGACCGACACAAGGCATCAGGAGGAGGGTCTCTCCCAGTGTGTGCTTCCCTCCAACACCTCTCAGCTCCACCATCCCCCCACTTCTCAGTTATGCAATGACCTTAAATTTGGATCCCCTGTCGATCTTTTGTCCGGAGCATAAAAGACTCCTATTCTTCCTGCTCTTTGGATTCCATGGCAGCCCCTGACTGACTTCCATAAAGTCTGCTGTCAGCTTAAATGAATATGTTGTGTAGGGTGACAGGCCGGCCTGCCCACTGACCAACTCCTCCTCTTCCCCACCCCCACTCTCACTTTCTGTACGACAAGCACATGGCCATGCCGAAGCAGCAGCACAGAGGACTTTCGGTGTAGCACATTCTGCTCGCACCGGAAGAAGACCTGTGATGTGCTGGTTTTCCCACCCACGCTTATAGTTCAAACCACAACCCCAGTCCTGAGATAACAGATTGAAACATAATGAACAGACATGTTTGTGAATTTTACTGCATGTAGTGTCTGCACAGTAGAAAAGAGCAGACTTTAAAGACCATATAGGCTTGAAGCGTTGCAAAAAGTTTAAATCTCTGTCCACACAAGCGTTTAGTCTCTATCAGTTTCATTCTGGAGGAGGGTTAAGTGACAGGAGCCAGACGAATCAGTGAGAGGTACATCGTGAGTCTCCATCACCAATACGCTGCCCCCTGAGTTTTTAAACTACAACAGGGGCAGCAGCATTTCCGAAATTCTCAGTTTAAGCGGCTCTCAAACTCGTAGCAGTTCTAAGCTAAAGCTAAAAGCACTATGACCATTTATACAAATCTGCAGCATAAGTAACTTACATTTATTTGGTCCAACTAGAGCTACAGTTTTTTAGGGTTGTAAAGTTGTAACGTCCTACAGCCACCTTTAACGCCCACAGGGGTCGAGTGTTTGACCCTCAATAGATGGAGCTCGGGTGGAGTATCACTTAAGGCTGAATTCTTTCAGTCAAACAGCCGTCAAACTATTAAATCTGGGGACCTGCTTATTCAAACATTTAAATCTGTTAAAGGTGCTGCCACATTGAAACAGTGCAGTGTCCAGCAATATATCCATCTGACTACACTGCATAAAATCCGCCACGGACCATTTCCCTACAGAAAAGAGACAGCCAACAAAAAAGAAAGGTCACTGTCTGCAACAAGGGGGAAAAACCATGAGGCGATTACACCAGAGGAAAGGCTGGAGATGAGATATGAGGAAGAGGGATCAGACGAGACTCGAGTCTAGCTTCTCCAGCTGCTCCGACAGACAGAGAAGGAAGACGGAGGGACACGGGACAGATTGAAAGAGGGAGAGACGGAAACGGGGCGTGGAGGAGACAGGAGAAAAGGGAAAGTGGTGCCTGTGTGGCGTGAGAAAGCGCTGTGTTCTCTGTCTGTTGATAGGCCGGTGAGGAGGGCTCAGGGCCACAGACCAGGGGGATTTACAGGGCTTTGCTCCTTCCTCTGTGGAAGCAGTGTGTCAACCGCTGCCACTACAGACCCTCCTATCCCTGCCCGGTGCCCCCCCCCACCGCAAGTACAGCTGCATGCCTGGGCGTTGAGAGGATCGCTCCCCCTTAACTCTAACTGTTAGGAGCTGGGACTATAGAAAGAGGATCAGAGCTTAACAATGCCATTTCCATTTTCCTCCTGAGACTAAAAGGAGTAATCTGCTCATTTTCTCTTATACAAAGGCTTCTTCTGTAAGATCATCCCTTCTCCTCATCGCTCTATCCCTCCATCCCATCCCACCACATCTGCAGTCTGCTCTTCCTGGTTGTCTCGGAGAGGCTGCCGGGGCGTGACAGTCAGATGGGCCGGACAAAGGCGATGGACAGATAACCTTGCTGTGTGGCCCACAGCAGCCTAGGGTAGCTGCATGGAGAAGATAACTCAATCTTCCCCTCAGACCTTCACATCCACTGACTGGATGCGTTTCAAATGCTTTCACCACATTTGTGTGCCACCACTGCTACATTAGACGAACTATCTGACGCAGTTACCAGTGCGTTAGTGCAAATAGTCCTGTTGAAGTCACATGACATGAAATCAGGAGCGTGTCCGGATTCGAGGGCCCACATTGTTACCGTAAATACTTTTACCCTCCTCAGCCATGGGTCCCTCACTTTCATTATGAAACTGCATTCCAGGTATATCCCCTCAAAATTACTTTTTTAAGCATCAACAAGGAAAACAAATGAATTTGTGTGTGCATACATGTGTGTGTATTAGCTCCACAAGCCTATGGAGATAAGTGAAGTGACAAGTTGACAGTGCGAGAGCAGGGAGAGGCTAGGGATTTGCAAGTGCTAACTACGTTGAGTTATCAGCTCATTTTCTCCCCCCTCGATGAAAGTGGATAACACTGCATGGGAATAGAAAGGCGGTGTATTTGCATGACTGAGATGCCTCTCACCCCCTGCTGGGAAGTCCTCCTGTGGACAGTTTCATGCCAAATCGGGGGTTAAAAAGTCTAACAAGAGAATTAGGGGCAGGCAGTTGTTTCATAAGGTTTTTCTCGGATCTTGAAAAGGATTCCTTCGTGGTGGAGGGCTTCTCATGATGGAGAAAGTGCTTTACATGCTATGGCTTACTCCAACATCTGCCCCCATTCGCCGGCTCAACCACAATAATGAATCATAATTGAACACAGGCTCTGGTTGTTGTTTCTTTTAACAGCACGGTTCAAAAAGAAACAGTGAAACGCAATGCAAGTTGTGACACAGTACTTTTCATTTTAACAGCAGCAACATGAAAGTACTGTTACTGAAATAGATTGGAAAGTAAAGCTACGGCTGTCAGAAGTCAAAGCCCTAATGATACAGTGAGATGGAAGATTTCAATGGAAGACCGTCCCATTCATCCAGTTACTTTTATAACAAGTCATGAACTCATTATAAACCCCAATCTCTGCGTAACAAAAAAGCCCAGAAACAAAGAGCTGAAAATCGGTTTGTTAAAAATAAACTGCATTCTGCTGCGAAAACAACAGAAACTGACAGAGAACCTTCTATTGGGAGGTGTCTCAGTGGAATTGCCTTTGTTTCCGGTACTAAACTGTAAATAAACTGGATGTGTACAAACAAAAAACCTACAACCAAGTTAATCCACATCTTTCTGGTCCGAAAACCTCATCAGCTACATGCAGGCTTGTGTAGTGTCTGCTCAACATCTGCAGGTAAAAGCCCAGCACTGACACAAGCCGTTTTCAGATATGATGTTGGGAGAATTGGGCCTGGATCTACTTCTGAGCTTTCCCTTCACACATGCACGACGCAGCAGGAGGTTCTTGGCTCAGACGCGTTCGCAACAGCACAGAAAGCGGGAGGATGTGACATCAACTCTGCTGCAGAGATCGTGTGTTTTTGTTTACAGCACATCGACTATGGCTCTCATCAGCAAAAGCTCTCATGACATCTCCGTTGGTGTCGTGTGTGGCACCACATTTTCACATGCGGAGATATTTGTTTTCATGTTTTATTTTTTAACCCACTCCTGCCAGAGAATCTCCTGCTGAGAACCTCGGCTCCTTGGGACTATCTGCGAACTTTATATCACTGCAGTTAGCGGGGAACCTAAACACGGGTTTGCCTCTCTGCTTTTCTATTTTCATTTTCTACGTCCCAATGATACCAGAAACCAACACATTGGAAGGGTGAAGTACTTCAAAGAACAGAGGAAAGCACCTTGCAGACCAAAGACAAGGTTACAGTGGTTGCACTTTTTTTATCTTTTACTTCAGTCCCTCTTTCTCATCAAAGGCTGAGCGATTTTTGGTCGGTTATATTTTGAATCATATGAAGAAATAAATCGCTGGCTATTGCCTTGAGGTCAATGTGTGTCATAAAGTTGCCCTTGAAAAGATGCAGTGTCTGTCAGACAAAAAAAGAAGTTAGCACATTCACCCATGAAACCATGTATCTATCATTGCCGATCAGAGCGGATTAAATAAAAAAAAACAGAGTACTGCAGTGTCATGCAGGGAGTAAATTCCGATTGTATCCATTTCCACTGCAGATCAAATCCAGATGTTCGTGGGATCATTGATCGGTGGAAACAAAGGTAACTCTTGGACAGCATACCACAACTACCTTCAGGACCATTGAAGAGTAGAAGTCCTGCACCGAGCACCATCGTTGAGACACACAGAGCCTAAACTCCGGCCCTGAGGCCATGGTTCAACCACTTCCGGAGCCCTAAGCCTGTATGTAATTGAGGTGAAATGGTTTGTCTGAAACCAATTGAAGCCACGCAGTGAGGGGGAGCAGAGTGCAGTCCCTGGGAGAGGACGACAGGGTCACACCTGCAGACAGGCAGCCTGCTGATGGCTATCTGAGCGTCTACTAGGGGCAATATGAGGGAGGTGCACAGGTGGGGGGGGGCGTTGACGTCCCTGCAGCTGGCAGCCTGCCCACACCTCCACTCGGCCATTTATCATGACAACTCATGCAGATCCATGTGTGAAACCAACGTCCATGCACGCAGCTCCCCATCACTCCGCTTCAGTGCTCCACTAAAAAACAAAAGCCCACAGGCTAAGGATGCTAATGCACAACACCGACCCCCCCGTAGCATGATCCGCCATCTCGACTACGGCACCAACGCCAACGCCTCATGTGATGCAATGTTACAACCCCACTACTCTGGCAGATGCCTGTCTTTAGCTGCTCAACCTAATTACAGCCCAGGTGAATGGTTTTGGAAATGACAGGCAATTAGACCTCCAGGCAGAATGATGCTGAGGAGTGCACTTTCTTCCTACCAGGCTACTGGAGGGGTAGATCAAAGATCGGCATCGGACAAAAGAACAGCCGCCGGTCGGAACGCAAGTGAATTCACGATAAACAAAAGAGGTGGCATTCACTAAAACCCACTTGAGCCCGAGGATGAGCGGGAGAATTCAGTCAGATTCTGGTTTTTCCTCGCAATTTTCAAATGATGAATACATCTAATTAAGAAACAAAGCCTTGTGTTGTCTGCATGCGGTGCCTGTACGGTCAGAGTCTCTGATCTGCGGGACGGCCAGACTGCAGGATGATCCCACCCGGGGACGGAAGCAGAGCCAGAGCGTCCACAGGAGGGAGGGACGGAGAACAGACAAGAAAGAAAGTAAATGGGAAATCTCAGCGAGCGCTCTTTGTAAACTAAGCCTATAGTCAGTAATTAACATGAACTGGAGATAATGTCAAAATTATAGGAGCATGCGCCACCATAACTCCCGTCAACATCGACACACAAACCTAGACTGTGGTCTGGATGTGTGTTGGAACAAACAGCTGAAGAGCAGGGACCTTTCTTGGAAATGTCTGACTTTCATGAAGTAAGTTTGAAAAGCGGAGGTCAGACTAACTTTTCAGGGGATTAAACGCACCAGCCACCATGACACAACGAGACACCTTGAACTTTCAAACTAAAGAGTAACACACAACACAAAACTGGCTCGCTGTAAAATGGATCAATGTTTGGCCTGGACCTTCTATTTCCACACCAGCTGAACTGAGAGCAGAATTGTTTACAGCATGTCTCTGGTGAGGCTTTCCAGCAGGAGCGAGCGGGCCGATGACCTCCACACTGTTTCAGCCTATGACTGGTGAAAGCTTTAGGAGGAGACTTTTCCATTCCCCTTAGTCAGAGCAGGACTTTAAATAACACATTCATTCTGTGGCTTTATCTGCAGCCCTGCATTCCTCACTCTGCTCACTTTTTAATGGCTGGATGAACTCAATGACTAGGGACAGAATCCCAGTCAAGCCGCCTTTCATTGTGATTCTTTGAGACACCTTGGCTTCCTTTTGACTTTTAAACCTGCAAACACACAGTGCTGCACAGAGGAATGAGTGCATTAATTCCAGCAACATATATTTATAATGAATGGCTCAGAAACTGACATGAGTAGAGAGGGGTTCTCTCACTGAGAGGTAAATCCAAAGTTAGAGAATAGCTCGTGAGACGCGGGTAATTGAGCAGAAACACATCTTGATGTTCTTGTGAAAAACTCTCTGTCTCTACATGCAGAAGATGAATCACATCATTGTCCCGTGTCACCAAATTACACAAGTGCAATGAAAAGAAATTCACTCCGTTCAATTGATAAACGAAAAAGGGGCAGAAATCGTGAATTATTGCGGGTCACGCTTGCATAAAAATAGCTCATGCTGGCGATCGGTGACATTTCCAAAACTTCAGATCATTTATTTCCCCTACTGGAAAAAAACCTATTTATTTTACCTACACTTTTTTGTATGCTTCATGAATAAAAAGCCCAGATGTTGGCAGTAAATTCTCAAAGTGAAGTCTGTATGAATCAATAAACATAAGAAAAGAGACAAAAGCGTAGACGAGAGACTTTTCTCTTCAGCTCCACCTTGGTTTTTCTGCTGTGAACCAGGAATTACTGAGTACCTCATTCTCAAAAAATCATTTCAGTGATCGGATACGGAACACAGCGAAAGTCTGTGCACGGGAGATGACTTGACCTGGAAAACTATTTCACCACCTACGGTAATGTTTTATGAACACAATACCCTCAAGCACATCACACGTTTTAATCCGTAATCCTTTGTGTTAATACTTAATTGTGTTTTCACCCAAAAATAACATGTCTCTCGGTGCATGGTGTCGACCGCCTGTCTCTGCGTGCCAGGCTATTGTGAGAATACTTGTGGCATGACAGATGTGAGGTGTGGCACAGGCAGACAGTAAAATCACCATTAGTGCCGGCACATAAACAGAGGGGAGGCTTTTACCAGGGGAGAGTTTATTGAGGGAATGGGAGGATGGGGCGGCCGGCCGGGGGACAGCGGCTGGGACAAGACTCCGAGGGACTGCACGGATCCCGCAAGAGTCCAGACAAGAGCAGACACATCCCCGAAAACACTCAGACTAAACATGGCCACATAATTAGAGCTATAATTCAGCAGAGCAGCCAGAGCACACACTGTGAGCCTGTGTCCTGCTTAGATCAGGCCATAACCCATCCTCCTTTTCAGGCCGAAATTAAACCGTCTGAACAGTGTGCCGTCGCCTCCTCCGAGCCATTCAGAGGAAGTGAATTTCATCTTTTAAAATCACACGCAGCCACAACATTGTGGCGGAATGAGATTTGACGAATACGGTTTGAATGGGTTGATTTGCAGAGTAGCAAATTACAGGAAAACGGAGTAAATCCAGTGGTAATCCTCATCGCTCGGAAACCAGAAGCCGAACATGAGGACACGAAAGCTGCTGTGAGACGCTTTTTTGTAGCTATATTTATGTCGGCATGCTCACAGATATCTGGTGATTCGTCTGAGCCATCTGGACAGTCCTTCTCTCCATCACAGCGCCAGCCCTTGGAGATACAGGTCACCTGGTCCTTGCACACAAACTGCTTGGTGCTGCAGGTCTTGGGATGGTCGTCAGATTTGGGGGCTGAAAAAACAACAGAAACAGGACAGTTGATGTGTTATTAAAAGCAGCAGTGGTTGAAAAGGCTTTTCGAAATCACAACTGCAATTAGAAAGAAATGCCATGCTCCGATCGCCAAATTTGAGCAATAGCTACATGGAAGTGGAAGTTTTAAAAATCCATGACCCCCCTCCCCCGCACATCAGTCTCTCCTGTGCAGAATCCACGTAGGAAATTTCCAGTTTGAAGCAGCACAGATCTTAACTCAGCGGGGTAAAGCAACATGCAAGGGTCAACTCAAGTTTACAATGATGTTTTTGTATCAAAGGACCCACAGGCGCACTCTATTCAGGACTCCTCTACAAGTTTACAAGCAACAGTGGTGCCTTTTAGTTCTGGTTTGTTTGTTGTTTCCCTTCTTCTTGCGGACATCTCATTTCTTTTTGCTTTTTTTTTCAATTTTTTTTATTACTCCTAAAAGGTGTTTTTCAACTCTCACCACAGAGGCTCTTTCATGTGTCGTGGCACAGACATAACAGGGCATTCAATCTCCGTCTGGCCCATGGGACGCTGCCGAGCGCGGTAGTTCTGGGCAGCAAGTCAGTGCAGACTGTTGAGGCGTACCACAGGCGGGCAGCACCACGGCAACGCTGACGGTCCATCAGCTGTGTGACGCTGTAGACGGGCTGTCACTCAGCCGCCTCGAGTGGAGATGTTGTCGCCTCATGTACATATCTATCTCAGGTTACACATTGTAGTTTACACCTCGATAATTAAAACTTTCTCTGTACAGACAAGTGCTCTAGCTTTAAAGTAATCCATATGAGACGTATTTTCCTTCGATGCTACACAACTGAAAATGCACATGATCATTCACGTACACTGAGCATGTGCGTCAGCTGTAAACAGGAAGCAGTTTTCCTACTCTGCACTAGTTGCTTAGTTACAAAAAAGGACTAAGAACAAGAAAAAGTAAGAAAGTAAGAGCAGGGATTTCTTTTATTGGTCGGACAATGAGGTTGGCAAAAACAATCTTCTGTGTTTCTGGTCGTGCAGACTGAAGGGACGCCCCGGAGTTTTCAATCTAAATCAGGGCCAATTGTGTTGTTCTCAATTTTAGCTGAAAACTCTGGATTAGTGTGGACACCATGCGTAAAGCACTGAGATTTGTGCTGCCACCTCAACATTGAGGTGAATAAAACTGTGTTGCCCACAACAAAGATAAATTATCAAGTTGTGACAATGTACCTCTTAGGAAAGTTCTTCTTTCTGTGCCCGGGCAAAGTAACATCATACAGACGCCTGTAGGTTTATACCAACTCGCAAAATCTATCTTGGAAAGAAAACAAAAGTGCGGCCATCTTTGAATTGTCTTCCTCGTGTCTTATGGTCAATCTAACTTGAATTATCGGCCACACTTTCCCCCCCCACTGTTTCAAATGGTACTGCTCTGTTTTGTCCATAACTGTAAGCTTTCAGTAAAGGTTCACAAATAAGCAAACAAGGCTCCATCTATTTTCATATACTTATCTAACATTGAGCATGAATGTGTCTTTCCAAGAGAATAAAATGTTCAAATACGTAAAGACGAAATAAAGGTGAGAGTCAAGACTATGTTTTCAACTCATTAATGATACAATCCATCTCTGGATTAGCCTCATCAAACATGAACATACATTATATTAGAAAACTGACTCTCTGGCAAAATTGACCCTTTCTAAGGAAAAGTGGAAATAGAGGCTAAGTATAAGGAAGGAAAATGCTTCCTTGTATGCGAGTGGTCAAAAAGACAGCACTGGCCATACCAAGCAGGAGGCTGCGGTTACTGCATTGTTGTGCAGCAATACTCTGGGAAGGACAACACCAAAGGTCTCATTGTGATTCTCTGCAGGGCCTTAGCACTCTCTCATCCTGGATGACTTGCCTCCCTACGTACTTGGCAGGCAGGGAGCTGTGTGGGGTGGGCAGTCGGGCTGTGTGGGGGTGCACCGCAAGGGGGCTGGGATGTGACTGAAATCACAAGAGAGCATGAGGCTCCTGTATCATTGCAATCACGTTGCTTCAGGCTGTCAAGACTAAAGGGTTCAGACCCTGGTCTTTTTTCCCCACTTCCATGTGACGGTGAGGTGTACGTGTAAGTCCAACATGGAGACTTCTGAGTATCATGTTTTTCGTAAATATAATTAGATGCTAAAGAGTTTCAGGGATCAGATCACAACTTTTCCATTCCATGAACAAGACCTTGATATCTGAGGAGATTAGGAGAAGGAGGAAACACAGGTTCTTAAAATGCAGAGCTGTTGACCCGCTCTCCTCTTCGCACAATGACAGGGGCAAAGCTTACAAAACTAAATTCAAGTGATGCAGGAGAACAAGATGCCAAAAGACAAATGCCATATTAAATGTCAGAAGGCTGAGATGAGAGTTGGAGAGAGAGAGCTGTAAAAGAGTTTAGATGACGTGCACACACCCAAACACTTGTGAGTTGCCATGGTCTTTAGCCAGTTTGTTACTTCTGCCTCTTTTCATCTTGCCCCAGTACATTTGTTATGGTGGTAAACAGGTTTTTCCAGGACTTACATGTTCCCATGTAATCTGCCTAAAAGACCAAACAGCGAAATGGACTGGGCCCTGAGCTGAGAAGCACCAGAACCTGTGTGCTGTGTGAAGGCATTCCTTCTGTCTCTCTGGTGCCTGTGTGAAGCAGCTGGGCTGAGCCAGTTGTTCCCTGTGAGTGGGCATAAAACTGGAAATAAAACATTGTGGTTTCTAATTTTATCATCGCTTTACACACCAGCATGAAATGACCGCAGAGGGGGGAACCTCGGAGCCTAATTGGAGGTTGTGGCTGAGGAGGGGTTAGTGACTGGGGCAAATACTGGCATCCTTCCCTCTCAGTAGTCCTCTTTCAAAGCCCACTTAAAATATCTCAGACAGAGATGCGAATTGTCAATTCAGCCGGCAAAGTCGCTTTTTCCCCAAAGTCACTGCCAAAATGCTGACCATTTTTTTGGAGGGTCCAAATCAGGCCGGGATGTTAAAGCATTTGAGTCGTCTTTGCCTACAAAGCAGGATGAAGACGGCCTTTATTTTGTGTCTTGGGATTGGCCCAACAGCAAACATCAATCCGGTTGAATCAAGTTACATACTCCCCTTACAGGAACTCCTCTAAGCCCCGTGTGTTTGCCTCCAGCAGAGCTCCCTGCTGATAATGCCATCCTTACCAAAGCATTTCCTGCCACAGCTGAATGGCAACTTGATCCCACTGCTCTGACTTAACAGTAGGAAATCCCATTAAGGAGGCAGGAAATCACATTTTCAAAAAGACATTTATAACTTCACCTTCTGTAGTTTAAAGTTTCTTCTCTCTCTTTCTAATCATGAAGGAATATATACCCTCTGCACTGAGATGACCTGATAAAAAAACAATCGTCCTGTGGGTATCTATTAGAGCCAAAAATGAATCTCATTAGAGATGAAAATGAGAAAGCTAACTTTGGCAGCTTCAGTTGAAACCCTCAAGAGTTTTGAATTTCACACCATTTTTCAGTAAAAACAACTTTGGACGGTCTTCAGGAAAGAGAGTTTCTATTTCTGTCCAGAAATTACAGCATGTATGAATATCTTTATTTGGCTTTTTGAAGAAAAAGAGAAAGCAAAGAAAAACCAAAATGTCCATCTCTGACACTCTGATGTAGTTACAATATGTTTCACTGTGTTTAATGCAAAATATCCTTATCGGAAAGTGATACAGTACCGACTGAACGCTCCCAAGGCTGAAGGCAGTGTTTGTCCAGTAGACAATGGATTAGTGTTTCTACTCAGCAATTTCATTCTCTACACTCAACTGAACATCAAATTAAGTTTATTTTATGGATTACAAGCCCTTACTTGAAGGGCACTGCCTTTAGATGTTGGTTTTCAGAATTAAATATAATTCTTCTTTCCTCATTATCTAATTTTCTTAAGAAATGTTGCCTTAAAAGCTTTTCCTCTGGTTGAGTCCTCAAACATAGCTCACCCCGAAGCAAGTTGCAGAAAGTTTCAATAATTTAATTCCAACAATTCATATGAAAGATATGAAAACTATGATTTTACAGAATAAACAATGTAGAACAAATGTGCCTTTATGTTTTAATTTTACATGAAAAATTTGTATATTGTTGATTTTTGTTCTAAATATTTGGTTGTATTTGGTTTTACTTTTTATTCATGGTTTCTTTATATTAAAGTTTATGATTAGACTATATGAAGTTGGGGGTTCGATAATGATATTCTAGGAATTATTAACACTTTAAAATAATATATTAGGCAGCCTATATATCCGTTTGAAAAAATTTGAACCTGAACAATGCATTTGAAGAATCGATGCACTTCTACTGAACAAAAATTAAAATCCTGAGTAGACATACAGACAAAGATATAAATCACTGAGTTGCTTCCTGGTATGTTAGTTGTCCCGGCTCCAGTTGGCTGACACTGTTTGACTACGAGCATACTGCCACTTGTATGGAGCACACACTGTATTTCCTTATGCAGGGCCACTGGAGCTCTATGCTGCATAAACAGTGCACACTGAATCGCCCCTGAGCCCTGTGCATGGCAAAAAGCATTAAACACGAGCGAGTGAGCAAATGCGTAAATGTACAGAGAGCCGGGGTCTTATAGAAAAGTCCATCTCTTGAGTGTCTAATAAAAGCGATGCTCTACTTTCGAGGTCTTCCTTTTTATCTGCAGGAAGAAAGTTAAGTAAAAATAGTAAGTAAAAGTACAGAACTTGCTGATGGAGCAGGATGGGACGGTGAGTTAATGGTGTTCTTGTGGCACCAGTTCAGCAGCCAAGCGTTGGAGGCCTCCAGACAGTATCACCAGCTGGGACTCCACACTGATCCCCCCCCCCAAACCCCCCCATCTGCGAGCTGTCTTCCTCAATATGGCCATCCGTGCTCTACAAATCAACTCCAGATCCACGCAGCACATTCCAGCGCCTTCTAATTGATTTCATGTGTATGGCTTTGCCTCCAAAAAGACAATCAGTTACAAAAGGAGCAGCTCCAAGCAGCTTTGCATTTCAAAAACGCCTCAACTATGTGTTGCATAGTTTAGTTTAAACACCACAGAGCACAATGATCAATCAATGAAAACTATGCACACAGAACACAGCCTTAGATCAAATGTTTACCCCCAAAAACAACATATATGCCTCCAATACTGAGAACATCTCAGTATTCAGCCAACCCGATCACCTTGTGGATCATTTCTAGGGTGAGCAACAGAGCATGGATTCTATTAAACGCAGTTAAAAGATAACAGTAGAAAATGAGGATGTGAAATTACTTGAATGAATGAATAAATAAATGGTTCTCGGTGGTCCTGCTGGGTCGGTCGCAAGAGAAAGTGGGAACAAGACTACGCCTGTTTCTCATCACCCACCACTTCTTCCCCTCCTGGTCCTCCATTGTGAAACCCAGGTCTTCCACAGTCTGCAGGGGAGCAAGGGGGGGGGGAGAAAAAGCAAACAGACTACAGCATGTAATTAGACCCCTGAGGTCAAGTTTGAAGTGATTTCTCTGTGCTCAGTTTAGCAGGATTTCAAAGCAAGAATCCATGCATCATGAGCAAAATTAAAACCAAACAAGGACGACAGGGAAGAGAGAGGAGGCAACGCGAGGTCATTATTCCTTAATTTCTGTTCTGCATTAATCATTCAGAACGGACGAGTTACTCTTTTAACCAGAACATTTAAGATGTTAAATGTGAAGTAAAAGAGGTTAAAAAGTGTAGAACACTCCCATATGTAAAAGTTGAGATAATTGTGTTTCCAATGTCAGGCCGTCCCTGTTGCTGAAACCACTGAGGCTACATCCATACTGCTAGGTTTTCATTCAAAAGCTGCGTTTTCAAACTTAAACAATCTCTGTCCAGGTGAGTGTGTGGCTTCTGTATCAGCCTAGATGTGTAATCTACACAGAGTCAAGCGCAATACGTGCACCTCCATAAATTGTAACTAAGCGACGAGACAACGCAGACCACAAGAGCTGTGAACGGTCCGCTTGGTAGCATCGCATTTCCGGCTGACTCGCCGACATTGTTGAATTGATTTGAAGGAATGAACACGGACAACGTCTTTCTTTCTTTTCTTCGTTGCAGTTCTTTAAGAAAAAGTAACTGCTCTTGAACATCTATCAGCTCCAACACGATCCACTTAGTAACACTCGCCGTTGTTCTGAAGTGAACAGAGACGGCAGAGAATTTGTAAATTAGCTGACCAGAAACAGGAAGACACTCAACACCAGCATAGAAACTCTACTGCTACTAACGTAACTAACACACTCACAACTATGAAGGAACCTTTATAGGCT
Source organism: Pseudopleuronectes americanus (assembly GCA_038501795.1). Classification (NCBI taxonomy): domain Eukaryota; kingdom Metazoa; phylum Chordata; class Actinopteri; order Pleuronectiformes; family Pleuronectidae; genus Pseudopleuronectes; species Pseudopleuronectes americanus. The sequence continues at coordinate 14,185,353 of CM076725.1, forward strand.
ACATGTGTAGGCTACATGCGTACCTATCTTCGATGCAGAACCATGAATTGGGCTAAAAACAGGGCCAGCAACGTTTCCTAATCCTTAGTTTTAGTAGCTCCAAGACTCTAGAGTAGTGTGGAGGCCAGGCCTATCTGAAGCAGAGTTCGTGCATTCTTTAAACGAAAATGTAGCAATGTGGATTTAGCCTGAATCGACTTCTTCAATGATAACGCTGTGCAGCATCTACATCGTGGAGACAGCTACTTAGCTTTGTGTCAAGGCAACTGCCGAGCACTTTAACCAGCTCACTGTGAGCATAGAATGTCCTCAAGCCCTGATTCATAATAGCTATTTTCAAAGAGGTTGAACTTGCATTCACATTAAAAGGCTGAGTTGGAGTTGGTGCCTGCTCTTGTGCCTGAAAAAGCCTTGTTTTTGTGTCGTCGCACAACAAAAGGGTGCAGCTCTGACCTCGGAGGTAACCCGATGAGGCTCTGCAGGATGTCACAGGCCACAGCAGTAAAATGCAACGCAGTTAAAAGACATGGCACTGAGTGAGTGTGATGGATGGACATAAAGATAAATGTAAATAGGCCAGTGGTGGTGCCAGAGGAGAGAGTTGGTCTACACACACCCGGCCGTCTCCGCATAGCACAGTTCTCTGCATCCGTAGCAGACAAAATCAAACCCAGAACCGGCTGTTACAAAAACAGAATATGGGAACCACAGAATGAAGGCTGGACCACATAAAGTGAGGCATTCGTTGCGACTGAGACAACTGTGAGTCCATGGCTGGCCTCTGTCCTTCAGTTACCTCTTTGCTTGGGTTGAAGGATGAAATGTTTCTGTGATTTACTATGAGGGGATCTCTATGAATTACTCATTAGATTCACTCTGAGGGAGGCAGGAGGGAGTAACCTACCATGCTGAATAATTGCTAAGAACGACTCACATACAATGCACCAGTGAGCCATCATCCACTCCACAGATGACCTCTTTGGTCAGTGGTGAGAAATCCTACAACCCGAGTGCTTCATGAACGTTTCATGAATGTTCTTTGGATATTCTGAAAGTGACTAATGCTTGGCACTATAATGCTAGAACGGATGATTCAGTTCTCCTAACTCTCCATGAGCGCGAGTGTGTGTTTGCAGTATAACAAATTGTTTCTGATAATTTGAGGACATGCAGAGAACAGAGAGAGAGAGAGAGAGAGAGAGGTGTCCCTCTCGCTTGCAGGGCCAACAATTCTCTTCTACAGAAGGTAGCTGGTGTTTGTCCAAAAAGTCCATAGATTCTTTGTTAAAGTTACAACGTCAGAATCTGTTTGCACCAATTTATAAATTTAAAAAAAATCAACAGCCAATGGGAAGTCCCAGCTGACCAATGGTGTAATTACAGTCAGCCACGCACCATTGGCCGACCAATACTGCAACTTGATCACAAACTCAACTCCATCGTTACCTCACAGAGATTCTGGGATGGGGCTCTGGAAAAACCGCAGACTCCGCCAAAAATAATAAATTAGCACCGTGACCGAAAGTATCTATGTTTGTTAAAGATCCGAGAGCCATGAAGAGAGTAAATAGCTACGGCGCTGTGCAGCAATCCATGAAATTGGAATCTTATCTCCATACATTAGATCCTCCACCCTGACCAGGTGTGACAGCGACCAAGGCTCCCTGCCATCAGATCGATTCTCCAGTCAAGCGTGAAACCGGCGACATCGGCAACGTCTGAGGCGAACATGGGCGCTAGTGGGTACAGGCAGTATTCTCACAGCCGTGCCAGGTATCAGGCAAACATTGCAGCCCTTTGTAACATTTGAGCAACCATGTGTACTCCCTTTTCGAAGGGCATAGAAAAACAGGTCTATTTCTCATTTACATAACTTAAATGTGATTTGTTCTTATGTGGCAAAACCTGCATCCTAAGAAATTGTGATATTAATGACAGGAAGCAGAAATGCATAGACAGATTTAATCACCTACCAAAACCCAATGAATCCTGCAAAGCAGCATTAACACGCACTCCCACACACGCTCCCTATTTTTGTTTAAGAAGCCGCTCTGTTCCTTTTTCGGGTCTTAGAAGCTAAATAGGGTAAACAGTGATGCAGCTCGCAGAAAACACCAATTACAGCGCACCCCCCCCTGCCATTCACAATTACCCAACACTCTTTCATCTGCTGTCTCACGCCTTCTATGTGTGGGGAACATTCATGCTGATCTGCTTTTACCTTCTAGACTCAGTTCATTGCAATGAAGCGCAGGAAGCGGAGGGAGAGAAAACGGGGGGGATCTTTTTCTGCAGCGTCGGTCAAGCCTGTCTGCTATTATCATTTCGCAAATATTTTAACTACATTGGGACCTAAATGCGAAACACCTGCACATGAGCTTTACATCAGGTTTCACGAAGCCGAGCCAAAGAATGTTTCTAAATCTGACACTTGGCCACGTTTCACCTCAAATATTTGAGTTTATTTTATCCCTCTCTTTCTTTGTGAAAAGACTCCGACTGGCAGATAAACCATTCAGAGGATTATCCGTGCCATCTGATAAGCGTGTGGGCGACAGATAACCTCAGGTGGGCAGAGTTACAATAACCGCTCCCCCCCAGTGACCTCCGCTTGGAGGAGCTGCAAAGGGCAATCCTGTTTCCATTATCTGTTGAATTTGTATGAAGGATGCTGAATTTTTCCAGCAGATGTTTCCAGTGACAGTTCTGAGGAAAATGTATAGCCAGGTCTCAATAAAAAGGTCAGGCAAACAGAGTGTCTGCTCCTCAGGAATTCAACCTCTTTAGCCTCTGACCCACAGTAACACTTTTCACAAACAGGAGTTTTTTCTCTCCCTCTAAAGCTTGTTGGGATCCTGGGATTCGCAGAGCATTATTCAAAACAACAAATGGATCGGAAACAAGAAGAGTAAATATCGGGAAAAAATTATATTGACAGCTAAAACCACGAGACACAGCTTTTACTGACACATTGAGCAGATCTGTGATAAAAGTGGAATGAGTGACTGGTTGAAGCTATTTGGACTAATGATTATCCAGTTGTTAGCATAGCATCAGATAAATGTTAGAAAATAGTACTTTTGTCCAATCAAAAAGTAAATTTCCAGACAAAGGATTCTGGCTATTCTTTAAAATAGGTTTTTATGATGCCAATAATGTAATAGTTCCAATATGCAAAATACTAGAATTCCATCCTTTGCTTTGTTTAATTATTATAAAAAACTGAATATCTTCTAATTTTGTAATCTTAGCTGGACAATCTGAATATAATCACTTTAATTGCCCAGCATTGTTTGGCAATATTCTTGCATTTTGTTGACCAAACATGTAAAGAACAGAAATAAAAACTCAGCCGAGCATATACGTTTCCTAAAACCCAACAGTCCCTTTAAATTCAGTCCAGCTGCAATAAATTGTACACAGATATCAGTTCCCTGATGTACCCGATGTTTGTTTCCATTAAGTGTTCCCTTAGAAATCAAAACAAACGTTGCAAAATAAACCCAATACCTCTCAATGTTAAAGCAAGTGAAAAATAAACTGGAGGGACTATGACGAAACTTGGTGAAAGGATCCGGTATCTCGATCACAGGGCGGATTGGTACCAACATTTTATCTTCCCTGACCCATCCTCCCACCATGTTTCCAGGAGATCTGGCCAGTGTTATTTTTTGTAATCTTCAAACACACAAATCAACCAACAAATGAACAGGTTTGAAACATATCCTCCTTGGCTGAGGTAATAAATTGCCAAAAGAATCTGCTGATCAAATTAAGAAAATTGTTTTAAGCTGTTTCCCAAATGCCAAGAATCACGAATCTAAACTGTATCCATATCTCATCATATCCCCTCACATAACCAACCCCAGACAAAGCGGGACTAGACTGTGCCAAACTGGACTGGATTTTGTCGGTTTAACGGATGACACCATTTACTGCGACAATAATAACCTTAAATCAGAATTAAAGATAAACAGCCAACGAACCGGCCTGTCCAATGTTTGACTGTTAACTGTGGCCTTTTGACCCTGTTGTCTCTAATCCTCTCCCATTCATTAATTCACGCTGCGGACCAGTGGTGATCCAGACAAATCCATTCCAAGTGGCTGGCCTCAGGGTTTCTATCCGCTCACTTCGCTGCTCCAAAACGAGAGAGGCGGCTAAATCAGTTGTTATAATGACATAACACACACAAACACACATATCATTTCCATCCCGGACTCCGCTGTGATGTAACTACAGAGAGCACCCGAGACAGATCCTGGAATTTGGCTTCACTTCTCCCTCATCCCCACCCCTCTGCCTTTAGTTTGGATTAATGGTCACCCTGTGTCCAGATGTTACATACTGATGGAGGAGGGAGGAGCTTGAAGACTATATATATGGGAGATCTTCCAAACTAGAGAAATGTGGTGAAGACATGATAGCTGCCACAAAAAAAAGGTTTTTAATGTGTCCATATAAATAAACATGGAGTAAATTTGCCAAATTAAGTGTTGGGTTGATATTCTTGAATATACAAAGCTGTCAGGTCACATCTGGATGGGACAGGCAACATCATTACTACATGACTTGGTTTAGAAATATTGGGAATGACTCACACCAGACTCCTGGATATGATTTGTAGGCCAGCTGTTTTGTTCTCCCCCCATATGAAGCTCAACAGGTGAACATTGTCACAGGAGCAACGCATTGAGTATCTCATTAATACTATCAGGGTATTAAAAGGGGCTCCGGGGACACTTGAGGATGACTGCACAGGACTGTTGGGTTCCACGATCCCACACTAGCCTAGCATGTACCTGGCTGCTGTCACTAGTACGTTGGGATTCCCAGACAGCGGCTACACGTTGGGACAAGCCGCAAACGAGCCATTAAGATTACACCTCCACAGGCCAACAACTGTTGTTTTCATATGTGCCAAGTCACTGAAAACAAACATGGAAACTGATCTGATCCCGCAGGTTTAACATGGAACCAGTCCTGCTGTGATTTTGTGGATAAGATAAACTTAAACCCCAAGCATGCTTTGGCTTTGTATGGTAGCTATCAGCTGTCTCTATACCTAGAACATTCTCTATCTGAGGAATGGTGTGGTTTTTTCCTTTGATAAATGGGGTAAAAATGCAATTTTTTCTGTTGCAGTTCCTGAGAAATGATTTGGTATTTCTGTGAAAATGGGTCGTTCAAGTGTTGCCAAAGCCTTCTACCTGCTGGAACTGTGAATAACCTCACTGTCTGTCTGCCATCCTTGCAGGCAGGCCCATTCTGTCTGCCCAGACACTAGCACAGCCAAAAACAAACACACACACACACACACACACACACACACACACACACACACACACACACACACACACACACACACACACACACACACACACACACACACACACACCACACACACACACACACACACACACACACACACACACACACACACACACACACACACACACACACACACACACACACACACACACACACACACACACACACACACACACACACACACACACACACACACACACACACACACACACACACACACACACACACACACACACACACACACACACACACACACACACACACACACACACACACACACACACACACACACAGTCAAGATTTTAGGCCACAGCTCATTTGTGCGCTACTTTCTCTGATTAAAGGATTTCCCCCTGATGATCGGTCTCTGCCTGTGAGGAGACAGCTGTAGCACACAGTGTTAGTATCAACACAGCCTGCTTTCTTTATGCGATCCTGTCTTGGCTCCAACTCTGGTGAACACAGGCCCGTGTGTGCACGGATGCTTTGCAGGGATACAGAAATAAAGGAAAAAGTGCTTTTGCCTCTGTGGAACAATGGAAGACAAACACAACAGGCTTCTTACCTACGGTTGCACCGTTAGGAGACACGATCCCCAAGTGGAGTATAAATCCCAAGTAGAGCAACCTCATCGCCATCTCCAGAGCAATGCCCGGTGGCACTGCTGTTCGAAGGGAAAGGAGGAAAAGTTGGCTGGATTTCTGAGACCGAACAAGCCGATCAGCCACCTCATCCGAACCCCGCTCAGTTCAGTGGGTTCGGGGGCGATTGTCCGTTCAGCTGTACCCTCAGCCCCGCAACGCACGGCGGCCGCTTCACGGCGGCTTGGGATAAAAGGAGGGAGGCTACAGCTCCAGTCCGGCGATGCTTCGGTCAATGCTGCAGCGCAGACGTGTGGATCTCTAATTGATTATCGGCTTTCAAACATGATGCATGGTGTAGCCTCAGTGTGTGTGTGTGTGTGTGTGTGTGTGTGTGCGTGCTGGGCTCTCTGTTTCACCACCACCACACCATGCCACTGGAACCGTCCTCTCGCACTGAAGCCCCCTGCAGCCGCCGCCCGGCCCCGCTGCGCTCAGCTCATTCCGGGCCGAGCTGGAAAGAATCAGAATTAAAAAGTAAAAGCTTCGCGTTCGCTCGCGGCGCCGATGTCTCCCCGTGCGTGTGGCTGCATGAGCTGGATGGTGAATCTCTCCAGCTCCTGCGCTGTGGACGAGCCCGTGACGTAACGCTCGGTTCCTCACAAAAAAAAATGGGTATAACCGAAAGGCGGCGAGTGCGCGTCTGCGCATGCGCCAACACACCTCCCTTTCTCCTATTTCATGCTCTTTTCCCCCAGCCGTGGAGGTGAGAGAAGAGAGAGAGGGAGAGAGAGAGAGGCGGCGCTGCAACTGGGGCCCCGCGATCCGCCATGTTGGCTCAACGTCCATGAATGTTTTTGTCGGGCCCCCGGTGACCCCCAGTGTACATGTGACGATCTCCTCAGGAACCGAGACACCAACCAGTTCACCAGAACCCAAATGAGGGATTCGTTTATCAATTGGTCCAATTGATTAGTTCATTGGTAGAAAATCTATTTCACCAATCTTGACAATGTTAGGTCATTTTTAAGAACAAATACAAAAGCATCAGGGAATATTTAGCAAAAAAATAACTAAACAAAAACCCTATTGACAGGGGGAATAAAACGTATAGACCTCAGAGATAGAGCCACATGTGAGGATCCCTCTTCCAGGACCCAGGTGTAATGCCCCGTGTAAGGACATCAGCAAAATAACAGTATCTACAACACTGATTAGAAGAAACCAGCTTTTCTGTGTAGTCACAAAGCAAAATGAAAGCAATTAAGGATTACAAAATACATGAATTTAGGTCATCAAACAAGAGTCCTCTATTCCAGAACAGAACTACACAATGGAGGATGGAGACCCAATCCCAGCTGATTTTAGGATTTGGTACTTCAGTGGTTTATCTGATATCAATCAGTTTAATGATGTGGAGTTAACCTGAGGCTTTTAGGCCCCTGGAGGTCTGGGTCCCAGTTGTCTGCTTTGTGGGTTAGTAATCCAGTCTTGTTCACAGCTGCTGGGCCTTTATTTTTTTATTTTTTTTCTTACCATTTACAGTTTAGACTAAATGTAGGTCAGTGGCGGGTTAGTGAGTAAAACCCAATTTATTTATAATAGCCAACTTTCTCACAGGAAGATTAGAGCATCCATATCATTTAGATACACAAACATTGTGATCTACAATTGTATTCTGTGAAATTTATATTTACTTTGATTCATGTTTTTTGGGGAAGCCAATATATCACTTTCAAATTGTGATATTTGCATAGGAGCTCTGCTTTTGATTCACAGCTTAATGGAGGCATTTAATAAATTATTTTCTGTAAAGTCTAAACTAAATGGTGGAATCTCAAGTTGATCTCGTTTACTTTGGTGTTTTACAAGCCTTGTACGCTCAGAAAATGACCTGGTTAAGAAGACATATTTCAGTGATAGTTCAATGAAAGGTGCATGTAACCCTTGGATTGGGCTCATTCTTCACTAAATCATGCCCCCTAGCGGTATATGTGGATATTAAAAGTCAGTCAGATATCTATGAAGTGGACTGGGCTGCAGGTTTTGGGATATCTTTACATGTACCATAGAACCATAGAGTCTCCTTAGCATCAAGCAAGCAATCACCAAATAGATATGTAATTGCATTTTATTGGAATGAATTATATTCACTGGTTAATATAGTAAGTTAGGGAAAAAATGCCTAAATCCATCTCAACATCAGACAAAAACCCAATCGACAGCATAAGCTCCAGTCCATGAAACAATCTTTTCTAATCTAAAGATTTTAAAGACACAATTTTGAGTATGAAAACAACACCCATAACCAGATCTGGCAAAATACATCGAATTATGATAATATCATTCATTTGAAGTTTATTAAGATCTTAACATATTTAGTAAAATTATAATTGTAAAATTTAAAGATTTGTCATGAGTAATTAAAACGAATTCTCCATGACAAGTGCAGATGTAATGTTCTCATAGATTTGAACAGAACTGTTTTCTTTATGAAATTATATTTTGGAGTTGTGAATTAAATCCTGGATCTTCTCATGAACCCTACAAACCTGCAGGGGGCACTGGGTACTTACACAACAGGGACACACATCCAGACTCACTGATTTTACTAATGTAACACAAAGAGCCCATGCTTGGATTATTTGATAGTAAAAAAAAATTTACTGGCACACTTTCTGAGACTACTCTGATCAAATAAACATTTGGTTCAAAGTGGAACGTGAGAGGATCTTCACCCTGAACAACTGTTTTATTACGAAAAGGCTCTTAATCACGCTTCCTGCCAATCCATGTCATTAGGCAGTGTGTGTCTTCTTTTCCCACAGTTATTTAATCTTTGCACACAAGAAAACAACAGGTGTGTGTTTCACAGCAGTCAGTGACCTTACTGCCTCTGGTGTTAAGAATAAACGTGCCTTTGAGGGGGTTTCAGCTTTCACATGTTTACCCCGAGCCCGAATCACAGGGGAGAATGTGAGGTATGTGGAGAATCTGTGAAAAACATGCAGGAAGTGTCGGAATCCAAGCATATTTTCACTCTTGGGATCAAAACGAAATATCCATGCAAGAGTTAGGGGAACATAGTTCAAATCACAGCATTTTATACGTGTTGCTTTTTGGCAGCTGGACTCAGTCGGTCCATGTGTTTCAACAAAGCTCCTTGTAAAGTTCCCTGGAAAACGTTGTTTTCTTTTTGACGCCGGGGGAATTTGTTTACATTTTAATTAGCATTGCTGTCTCTGCTGTTTGTCAACACAGTGAATCAACATGGTTGCTGGTGTTACCTCAACCTGAGAATGCCCCCTTTGTGGGAGGAGGGCTGAGCACTGTCATGCAGGAGAGACAGACGCCAGCATGCTGTGTGGGAGACAGCTTGAAAGAGTGCCAGCGTAAACACTCCCAGACCACATGTTCTCCCAGGGCAGAGGGGGCTGGCCTCTCTCCAGGCACATCTGCACACAATCCCTCAGCTTTGAGCCGAGCCTGCCAAGGAGACAGAGCAGGGCAGAGGAAGGAGAGCATAAGTGGGAGAGGAGCATTCCCAGACAGGGAGAACCTGCTTCATCTTTGTCAGTACTGTCGGCGATGAAAGTGACGAAACATCTGAAAGACACAATGAAACGCACAATGAGGGAGGATCACATGAATCCGTCAACTGTTTGCAAAGCTAATGCACATTCGGTGTGTGAAGGCCGGCCACTGTATGTCTGTATCACTCCACTGATTCCACATTCCAAAGTGTACTTGGCTGAAATGGTTCGCCGACGGGTCCATATCCTTGAGAGAAGATGGATTACTGCATAAATCAGGCGGCTGACTCACAGGCAGCCACGAGGTGCATCTGTAGCTGCACTGCATGCATGCACTACATCATGTCTGTAACTGGTCCCTCATTTTTTTATATTATTCTGATGCACTCTTTCAAAAATAAATAACCTTTAACCCTCATGGCTAAATGTAAATATGAATGTTATCCTGTCCATCTCTGTCCCGCAGCCTCTCTCGGGTGCTGCCCTCTGGCTCGCTGGTAAAGTGTGGCTTTGTGCGTGTGTTTCACAGAGAGGTAATTAGTGAGCAAGCTATGCTGACAACACCTGAGGAATGTGGAGCATGCACCAGCGGCTTGTGTTCTCTTAACCCTGCCATCACTCACCCCACCTCAACCTCATCTGCAACCCTCCCCCCATGCGGCCCACTGTGGAGTGAGAGCCAGACCCAGTCCAACCCAGAGTTCACCCTGACATTGTCACAGGAGTCGTAGGTTGGTGGCTACGCAGGTGTTGTTTTCTGTAATTTTGTTGCTGTTCTGCCAGGAACACACTCTAACTCTAGATTACCCTAGATTAAACTGCTTGATAAATACATTTGTATTGTAGGACACAGTTACAAAAACATCACATTTTTGTATTATCTGAAACCCTGTAAAAAAAAACTCAACTCCCAGCAGCCGTTCTCATTGCTGGTAAATTCACTGTGTGTGTGTTGGCTGGCTCAGGCCCCTCTGCTGACTGAGTCACTCCCCAAACTGTCCTTGAGCTCTGTGGAACTCACAGCCCATCTGGCCGAACACCCGCACACGCATATCAAAACATCGCATGGATCGAAGCCGGGGGAGTGAACCACTCTGTGTGACCTAATTGTGGTGTAGTCCAAAAAAATGTCAATATCTAACTGGGGAGAATGATGGCCACTCGGAGCAATGTTATTTTTATGGAAATGCAACCCAGGCATCGAGGTTTGAATGTGTGTGTGTGTGTGTGTGTGTGTGTGTGTGTGTGTGTGTGTGTGTGTGTGTGTGTGTGTTTGTGTGTGTGGAGAGAGAGCGAGAGATTATGAATTCAGCTGAGCCTCTCCCATCTGTCTGACTCGCCCATCATGATGAAATCAGAATGAAATCCCTTGTGCATGTACATCAACACAAGTGCACATTTCCGTGATGCTGAATCTAGACGCTTTATGTAAATGCTATGGCTAGAGAAAAAACAAACACACACCTGACATGGCTGAGTGAACAATAACATATGTCTTCCACACACTTGAGGGTTAATCAGTCAGGATACGCAAGACAAGGCAAAAGGGTCAGGGGATTTAGTTGCCAGGCGACTTCTGTTGATACCAACACTTTTTCAGTCATATGATGAGACTGATGAAGAGACAGGGGTATGTGGGATAATGTGGGCAGCTATAAAGTGTTATCAGTATATGACTTTATTTATATTTCATGTGTACTATTGTTTTTTTGCAAGCAAATACATGTGTGTGTCTCTTACTGTCATGCAAGTTAACAGCTGAGAGAGAATGTCTTGGTTTTCTGATTATTAGATTTCAATGAGATATCAGCCCTTTGCCTATATGTCCATGTGAAAGCATTCACAAAGGTTTTTATAATTTCATCCATGTCATAGATTAGCTCTGTTACTACTATAGAAAAATGGTTATCCACCCTTAAATAACCTCTGATGATAGATACATGTCATTTGTTTAATGTGCCATGATGAATTTCTGTGCCTTTCCACCCTCGGGGGGACACATCTGCTGAGCCTGGCTGTGTAAGATGCAACCAGATAATCTGATGTTTTCTTCGTATTAGCTGTAATATATGGGACATATTTTCAATGTCATTTAGCCAAAGTTTGGTCCATATGAGAAGATGAGGCTGTGATTTTGAGTTTGTAAAATCATTTGTTTTATTTTTCCTGTTGGCATCAGATGGCCATGTTATGCTTTAGTCTCTGTAAAGACACAGGTGGGATTTTTGTTTTTAGTGCTTCCCTCCACCTCTTGACTTGAATAACCCTATAGTGTCACCCAGATGACAAATTGGAGGAACTTAAATCACATTATGGAGTTGAGTGTGTGCATATGCATGAAATCACTTTGAGTAAATGAAGCCAAATGAAATATGCTGAAACTTACTACATACAAATACTAACTTTGGCTTGAACCGCTTCAGTTAAACTTGTTTCAGGACATAGAGTAATGCGTGTTTGTAAGAGTGAAAGTTATTCCATGTCATGGTGAAGAATACTTCCTCCTCAGGAAATACATGTAGTAGTGGTGAGCTATTCCTTTACATCTCTGGTGCATTATTGTCCCTTGACCTGAAGCTCATTTAGTTTGACACAAAGCCAGCTGCTAAAACATTAACTAAAGATTCAAAGGGCAGCACCCAACCTGTGTTTCTTTAGGGCTTTAGGTCATTATATAGAAATACATCAGTCAGCATATTCACTATATCATATTTCATGATTTAATCACAATCTGCTTTGATTTGTTTTATCTTATTTTATTTATTACAAGTACATCATCAGTTGTCATGTTCCAAAGTTTTACGTCCTATGAGTTTTTAAATGTTTGAATAGTTTAATGCTTTTTTTTTAGAAAGCTTTGTGCTGCAGATTGAATAGTGCTAGGCCTATATGAATTAAATGTATAATAATAAAAATTAATAACGAGGTTTGTGCTCGATGTGACCAGTAGCATGGGGAGAGTTCAGATTCTACACTTATGGTTCACAAGTCCATCTTAAAATAACAGTCATGTGCTTGTATGAGCATTGAGATGATTTGTAGCAACGCAAAGTACCAACACAAAGTACAAAGTGCTGCACAACAAGAAAGCAATAAGTTAAAAAACAAAGTCCTTAATATGCAGAAGGAAGTACACAAATAAACAGGGATTTGTTGTTGTTGTAGATTTTGTGCAGTAGTGAGGCCTCACCTGGTCTGTCCCACACTGTGATCCTTGTAAGGCGTCAGAAGCCAAGGTTGGAAACTATGTAGTAAAGTAGAAAATACAATGGTTTTCTCAGAAATTTGTATCAAAAGCAGCATAGAATGACTCAGTCACAAATACACACAATAATTTGTCCATCTTCTTCCTGTGCTTAGTTTCATGGGAATGAGAAGGTAATCCAATCCTTAATGTTAACATAAGGGCGGTGTGGTCTAGGGGGTAGAGTGGTCGTTCAAAAATAAATCCTATTCCTCATTGACAAGTGCAATGTACTTACTGTATTGTAGAATGAGTTGACTATATCTAATTAATAATTTTAGAATTTCTCCTGGGGATCAATAAATCATATTAAGGATCAATTCATTTGTATATTATGTTTTACATTAATAAGCTGCATTGGCAAATAACTAAAGTGATTGTGTAAAATCGCATCTGAAATGATATTGTAATGTAAGTGTAAAGTTTAAATAGTATTTAAAAACTAGAGTTTAAAATCCTACTGTGACTGAGAAAAGTGTCAAATCCACACCTTTGAGAAAATGGTTGAAGTAAACATTTGCAATTGTTGCTTTAAAGTGGAATGAAATGTTTCTAGAATATCTAAATAGTTGACGGGTTATTTTCTGTTGGTCAAACGTATTTATTAATTTATTAAAACCAAATTTTCCCCTGCTACTTAGTCTACATGGTTTTTATATTGTGTTTTATTTATATTGTATATATTGGTTTATTTTTGTCGTGTCCCGTTGTACATCAAATTTCCTTTGAAAGATAATAAATCATTTATTTTATGGACAACTTTAGTTAATCACAAGCTTTCAAACTAAAGCTTACATTGTTATATTATATATCTATGAAATTATACCCATTTATATATATATAAACCTTTTGTTTTCGATTGTCTTCTCATTATTACATTTTTTTTTAATATTACATAGCAGTTTTAGGGGAGTGCTGAAATAAAGCCACATCTATCAGAAGTACATATCAGTAATATATATATAGATTTATATCATATAAGAAGTTTACAGAAGTGTGTGTATACACAGTGTGTTGAGCAACATCACAGTGGTGTTGGGAAGAGCGTTTCCTCTTTCTCTTTCTCTCTCTCTCTCTCTCTCTCTCTCTCTCTCTCTCCTCTCTCTCTCTCTCTCTCTCTCTCTCTCTCTCTCTCTCTCTCTCTCTCTCTCTCTCTCCCTCTCTCTCCCTGGCTGACGTCAGCTGACCGCCTCGGCTCTCTCCGCTCCTCTGGACACGGCGCCGCGTAAAAATGCTGCTCTCTGTGCCGCCAAGGGCAGGAATCAACCCGTACAACGGCTACTCCGGCAAAATCATCAAGAAGGTGAGTAACAACAAGCTTCTGCTCCTCCTGCTCCTCCTGCTCCTCCTGCTCCTTCTCCTCCTCCCGTGTGGCTGAGGAGCACAGCGGCTTGTCGGTGCCGTGCTGCGCCTGGAGCCCGGTTCAAAAGCCGCTCGGTTGTTTAAGCTGCAGTGTCCTTGAGAAGTGGATCCCAGGCGGCGTTTGAACTCCCTCTCCACCCGCTGCTGGGGGCTGCTCTCCGGTTGTTGTGGTTGTTGTGACACAAACTGACACAGAAGGACCGCACACATTGTTGCCTGTTACGTTACTGCCACAGTTTCGTGTGTCCGCCGCTCCTCTTCCTACGCGGAGCCACAGAGAGGAGAGCGGCGCACAAACTGCCCGGAGATGCTGGATCTCCACAGGCTGCGAGTGGAAGACGTTTCTTTTACTACTTGTTACTGGACTTTATTTGGGGTGGAAACAAATCCCCTCGGCGTTGGTACCGTTTTTTTCATTGAATTACGCACAAGTTGGTAAAGTTTTATTTTTGCCTTGTCTGTCTTTTACGCGTACACATATGCCCCACCCCTTCTTTCCTGCTAATGATGACCGAGAGGGGCTGCATGCATGGCTCTGAGGAAAAGAGTAAAGTTATAAAGCCCATGTTAGAGTCTATAGATGTAACACAGTGCGTGTGGATAGATTAATGGGTGGATGGATGGATGGATGGATGGATGGATGGATGGATGGATGGATGGATAGATAGATGGATTGACGGATGGATAGATGAGATAGATAGATAGATAGATAGATAGATAGATAGATAGATAGATAGATAGATAGATAGATAGATAGATAGATAGATAGATTGAACCCAAGGAATCAGCCCCACAACATTCTTAGGTAAAATAATAGAGGTGGATGGTTGAATGATGGATGGATGGATGATGTAGACTGGCAGATATATATATATATATATATATAGATTGATGGATGGATAGATAGATAGATAGATAGATAGATAGATAGATAGATAGATAGATAGATAGATAGATAGATAGATAGATAGATAGATTGAACCCAAGGAATCAGCCCCACAACATTCTTAGGTAAAATAATACCAGATCAAAAATATTCAACATATACAAATACATGTGGCCATGTAGGATATGCAGATCGGTCGTATAAGGACCAATACTGATGGCATATTGTCTTGTCATATGAGTTATTCATATTTAACATTGTTATAATTTATTTCTTTATATGCTCAGAATATATATAAATTCAATACGGATGTAACACAGTGGCGTCGTATGAGATGTTAGTGAAGATCCAATACTGATTGAATGGTGTTTTCTCACGTGTGTAATTCATGATGAGGCACTGTTATCTTTTTTCTACTGACAGATAGGTGTAGAAACTCTGGGACACACATGGACAGGGTTGTTTGCAAACTGTTTCTCATGCCGTATACTCTCTCAGAGTATTTATACTGTGAAGTATACGTTGACGCCTGCCTCTCAGCATTTCTTTGACTTAAGTCTCCACAAAGCTGAAATCAAACACCCCCCCGCCCCCCCTCCCCGTGTTATTCCTTTCCCTTTGCCTCAAGGCTGGCAGGAATTCAGATTGCTCAGATTAATGACCTGGAATTCCTGGAATCCTGGATTCACACAATGTGTTCATTTCGAGAAAGGTGGGAGGCTCTGCAAACTCCAACCTGTTCCTTGAAAGAAGAAGAAGAAGACATGCACACACTTCTTTTTTTTGTTGCATTGTGCCAAAGTCACACACAGAGAGGAGACTTGTAAATCCAGCGTCAAGTGGTAAGCCCCTGCTCTGTGTCTTTTTACTACGAGAAAAAGGGCGGAGAAAAGAAAAGGATTAAGAGACCCCCCCCTCTCCCTCCCCTCTGCTTTCGATTAACTGCCCCGAGTCTTTTTTTTTCTCTCTCTCTCTCTCTCTCTCTCTCCCTCTCTCTCCCCTGTGTGTTTCACATACCTCGATTTCTCGTCTGTCAGTGGTTGAGTTCACATAGAGAGGAGAGGCTGAACATTCCTCCCGACCGATGAATTCTTTTGTCCGGAGACTTTACTTTCTGGTCTACTCGGTGCATTAGGAAACTGAATTATTTTGGGATATTTGCGTTTTTCACCAATCTGCATTGAGTCAGCAGAAGGACAGCTCAGAGCCGCGTCTCACCTTGTAGCCACGGGACGCCGCGGATTTCCATCACTTTTGTGTGGTTCTTCTCACCTTGTTGCACCTTGTGTTTGGCCTGCAGCTGCAGAGACAGAGAAGGAAGAGACTGTGTCTGTAACACTATGATCTTTTCCACGGTGCCTTTTAAGGTTTCTGTTGCCAAGCAGGTAGGACTCCTCATTTAAGATCTCTGTCTCACCTTCAAGATATGTAGTTTAATCAAATGCGCAATATCTCACATAGTGATAATGATTATTTATTTATCCATTATTGAAACGTTACTGTGTAGTAATGGAAAGTACCGGTATTATGATTTTTTATATTGATGAGCAATATACTGATAAACTAATTGAAATATTTGATATATTTGACCCTCTGACCTTTGCTTTTCTCGGGATAACACTGATTACTAACTAAATGGGTTTGACCTTAAGACGCTTTCTGAAGCAGCGTCAGCATCACTTGGTTAAAGCGACATGGTGCCGGAGGGATGTTGCGTTCAAGTGTCAGACAATCAGGTGCACATCTTTGCTGTCGAGTTTAAGCAACGCGGATCCTGTTTCACTTAGCCCTCCATTGTTGTCTCTCGGAAGAAAAAGTCCTTGAGTCACCTGCGCTCCCTACAGGCTTCACCTCTGCTCTCCCCAACTGTAATCACACCATCAGTCTTCAGCCTGGAGCACTCCCCCCCCTCTCCCTCCTCTCTCTCTCTCTCTCCCCCTATCTCTCTCTCTCTCTGCACCATACTGTGCCGGCCACTTACTGTGGTTATGCTTCTTGCACGACTGTAATAATAACGTAAAGAGCTGATTTATCTCTCTGCAACTATAGCTGCGGACTCTGATATTAACGGCGATGTGAGCGAGCTCCATCAGCCCCAGCTTCTCCACGCCGAGTGGCTGAGAGCGACCGAGCATCACTTGTTCTCGGGCAGGATTAAGTTATCATGCATCGTAAAAAGAGTACGCCTGTTGTAAATAAGTACTGGCTTTATGTACGCACTGAAGGATTTCCTGTGTTCCTCAGAGATGATCCTGTTTTTGTCAGATTGCCCAGTTCCCACAGAGCTGGGATGCCTCCAGGAATGTAGTTTAATTTAACGGCGACAGCTTCACCTCTGGGTTTAAACCGTGCACCCCCCCCCCACAACCCCTGTCCTCCTCCAGCAGGGAAACACAAACATTTGTGCATCGCAAAGGAATGTGAAGAATGCTGGGAGATGACACTGTGATACATGTTCGCAGGGAAAACAGATATGTGGCCGGCTGTGAAGAGTAACAAGTAGAGTTTTGGCTCAATGGATATTATAGGATGTAAAATTAGATTTGTGTTTCCCGATCCTGCACTTATAAGACACTCATCATACTTCTTGTTGGTCCTTATCTGGATTTGGATCGGTCTTGCATGTGAATGTGAATCTATCTATCTTGTATGTTGTATCTTATCTTATAATTTGTTGGCGAGGGACACGATTTTGAGGCCTTCAGTTTCCCGTATCTAATCCAATTCCATTTTCGACCAATCACGTTGGAGCATGCAGGCTTCTGTTGCTCACAGGTAAACAGTCTGTGTGGAGAGACAACGAGGTGGAACACATTGACCCAAATGCCTTCATATGCAGATAGCTTTTAGAGACAAGCCAACATGTCGTCTTGACCTAAAACACAAATTGTGTGTTTTGTGCGGAGAAATGTTCAACGCTCCAAATTATTGACCCCCACAGGCTGCTTTGTCAACAGATGATAGCCAATAAGAGATTGTGTTGATCGTAACTGTATTCGCGCTCCTCTGCACGCATGTTTTACACCAGCACATCAGGCGTAGCCTCACATGCATGGCGAGAACACCTGGATCCCGCGCTGGGCACTGGGACAGATGGGGAGAAGGTGTGGAGCTGACTCGCTGCCATCCTTTTCTCAGAAGGAGCCCAGCAGAGCGGCCTTAATGAGACACTACCTTCTGACTGGAGAGCACATGAGAGGGATTAGCACTTTCCGCTAACAAGCTTAGATCCCAATTAGACAGGCCTCAGTAGCCAGGTTTGGTCCCGGGCTCAGCCTCCCCTGTCAGATTCGATCTCCCCAGGCCTCTGCAGGTGCATCCCCCCTGATAGTGTGTGCAGGCGGGCCCACAGTGAAGCCGAGGGAAAGCACAGGGAGAGGTTCCTGATTGTGGAAAAACAAACAGCGTACTATTGATGCTACAGAAAAGGGGGAGATTAGAGGAGACGGTGGAGATGAATGGGCCGTGTGAAGCTCTGTGATTTTCTCAGCTTGACTAAAAAAATACAGGGAGTGAGCTCTGAGGGCTGATTCCAAAACAGTTTGAAAAACAAACGGCAGCTCGGAAGTGGGGATACAAAAAAGCTAAATCCCAGTTAAATATCGTTCGACCTATGCCAGTTGTATCTGAACGATTGTTACTATAAGACACATGAAGCTAAACTGTGAGTGCACGAGAGAAGCAAAAAGTAAAGTGAGGAGGCTTTCAAAGGATAATCACTTCATAAAGAGTACAGTATCAAACCAGTATTTGATGTGTCCACCATCAACAAATTCTCCTCGATACTTAAATGCTCAGCTTTCTCAGTCTCTGTGGAATCAGGGTGTCCCAGTGTCTTCTGTCTCTCCATGTTATCTCTGACCGGCCCCATGATGCTGAGCCGGGGCCTCTGTAGGGGCCACACTGTTTGTTCCACGACTCTTTGTGGCTGAAGTTAATTCTGTCTGACTCTTCGTTAAAATGCTGCAGAATGAGTTTGGTAGCGTTCAGGTGCCTCCCTGATGGTGGTGCGTGATGGATAAGAATAAACCTACTGCTGAATACCATTTCAAACTGTGTCAGAAACAGTGGCTAATGTTAGACCCTGAATAGTTTGACTCTAACGTAGATAGGTTAAATGTCTTCGATGACAGGAGGACCTCCAGCTAGAGCCAGTAATACAGTTAATAAAGTTTATTTCCCAGCCCAGCCAAATCTTCAAAACATTCAGTGGAATGAAATTGCATTCCTCAGGACCCGTGTGCATATAACAGTCAAAAGACAACACAAAAAAGCAGCAGTTTTAAAGACAGGCGATCAGAAAGTTCAATCAAGTGCCGGACTTTAAATTATTTAGAAATAATAAAAACGTAATAGAAGGAACAATCCATTCTGAATTTAGTCCTTCCCTTTGCTACTTATCTCGGGTGGAGTTGTAGAACCTCTGTGTTGTGACGTGATGTGCAGCCAAGAAAAATGTGTTTAGTTGGAGATCTATTCATCGATTGGCTGCAGTTTGTTTACTGATTCTTTTTATCGTTTTCAGCGTCTGTCTCGCAAATTGCTTTGTAACATTTGGAAGATAGAACAAATCAGATTTTTTTTAACCTCTTTTGAATCCTGATGATCTATATTGATGAACAACGGTTTAATATCTGCTTTCAACTTTAAAATCCTAATTTGAATAAAACGTGATGATGCCTCGTAGATTTCCGTTTTCAGGGAATCAAACTGGTGCCAGTGGTTTTCATCAGAGTTACAGCAGAGAGAAGTAGAGAGGATGTAATTAGCTTGATTCCAGCAGTCTCTTGACAGCTCCTCCTCTTTTAACAAGCTGGTGGTCCAGTGCTGACCTTGTGGTGTCCAACAAGCCACCCTATTGTTCCCGGGGGCCGGGCCTGTTGACCATAACTAATCAAATGGTTCCTCCTCCTCTGGCACTGAGAGGAAGGGGGCAGCACCAAGGCCAAACTTATCTGACATTTTACTTCCTGACCAATTCAATTTAGAATTTCAGCTTCAAATCGTGACCTGTAATAGATTTTCTCCCCGAAATGCTGACATTGAAAAGAGCCACCACATAAAATTACCAGTGCGTCCGTGACAGGCAGAGATCTCTACACACAGTACTGCACTAGAAAAACCTTTTAAAAAGTGGTATTTCTGCAAACACCCAAAGACAATGGTGGTGAGCATTTTTGCAAAAGCAAATATTATAATGTCTGTCCAGAAACAATGTGCTGGCTGATGTTGATCGTCCACAGATCTGCCTGTGAACAGTTTGGAACCATTTCAAATACCCCCAGTGAAAACTGCCTCAGCTTCAGACCGCAGCTCTAAAGCCTCTCATGCAGCAGAACTCTCAGTCACTCTAATTCCAGCCAGATTTAACATTAGACTTTTATTGGTTTTGTTTTTGTTGCATTTATTAAAGAGCTCAGTTCCCATGTGTGCTGTACTTTTTTTTTACAGTTTACTCTTCAGCCAAAAGTTGCTTTTCAAAATAAGGTCATCTGGTTTGGCGCTCTTACACAAGTAATAATTAAGTTAAAGTCTTGATATACACATATATGTATATGTTGTGTATTGTGTTTAAATACAAGATGTAAAAGATGATAATCAGTGTAGGGTGTGCATCAGATGTACAGAGACAGTGAAACAATGACTCTGTGTCCCGGCCTTCACTGATGCATGTCTACAGGCAACAGTGTTCTCACTACACAGGGTCCGGTTGGTTTGCCAATCTACGTTGAAACATTCCAGATCATTTCTTTGTGCACTAACCTACATGTGGAGTAGTAGAGGCAGGGCTCATTTCATCTCCCTGTCAAGCAGGATATATTGGAGGGACTAAATTACCGCCTGACACGTATGGATTTTCGGGGGCTGATGCCGATACAGATATCGAGGAGTAAAAAAAATTCAGATGCTGATATATTGGCCAGTTAAGAGAATTTGGCAATGATCCCTATGATGTAATTAACAAACTGTTGAGATCAAGAAGGGGCTTGATATTTGTACAGTTTAACTGTAAACTTTACTATAAATATGCATATATAAAGCACACATATATAACCAAATACACGAAAATGAATGCATATCTTTTCTGCTTTGTTAATTCTTTAAAATTTTAGTGAGCAAACATAAACCCTCAAACCAATTAGTTTGTGAAATAGCCAATTATTACTCATCAGGCTTTAGACCAAATCCCTGCAGAGGGTTTACAGAAGCTAGAGGCTAAATATTTAAAGTATCTGTGTAACCTGAAATCTTTTTTTTTAATAAATGAGCAGAGCCTCCATTGTCTAAAAAACTCATATTTTACTTCATTATGACCTTTTTAACTTTATCTTTTATTGTTTTCAATAAATGGACTCAGGGAAAACATCAACAACAAACAAGTCAAAGTAAAGGGACACACTTACACATATAAGTGTGTTCCTTTGTGATATAAATATATTTATATATATATATATATATAGATAGATAGATAGATAGATAGATAGATAGATAGATAGATAGATAGATAGATAGATAGATAGATAGATGAAGCAATGAAATTAGTATTGATATCCTGGCTCTGACTCTGTGACCCAATTTGGACGTCTGACAGTGACATCATGTCGTTAGACTAACCAGCCACTGTGGCTCATGTTCTGGCTAATTGTGTACTTAATGGATTTTCTCCCCATAAGCCTGTAGTTTGAGCAAGTCAGTAAGTGAACAATTAAACAGCTGCTCTTGCCTCATTTCCACTGCATCCAGCCTCTACATCCATTGTATTTGCACATATGTACGACTGTACCGTCTTAAATGTAACTCTGGCCTCTCTTTGTTCTGCAGCAGCCGTATGTGTCCCCCTCCAACCATCAGATGGCTCTTTCAAGCCCCAACAACAACAACAGCATCATCAGCAGCACCACCAGCCTCAGCAACGGCGGTGGCAGCGGCAGCAGCAGTGGCAGCATCGGGGGGGAGCAACTGAGCAAGACGAACCTGTACATCCGTGGCCTCCACCCGGGAACCACAGACCAGGATCTGGTCAAACTCTGTCAGCCGTAAGTCAACCAGAAACCTCTTGCTTTGGCGTCTACTTAAGACACCCAATAAATCTCTCTCCGGCTTCCCCCCCCCGCCAACACGAGGCGGGTTAGGGGAGCAGGGTAGATTAAGATGGAGCAGAGTGATGGGCGGATGGATAGATGGTTTGTCTAAAAGATTGAGTGGATTACATTACTACGCTGGCAAACACGGTCGATGGATGGTTTCCTCACACTGGAAATGCACATTCATTTCCAGCACACCTTAGCATGTATTCCTGGAACAGAGAAGAGAGCCACACATTTTTTTTTAATCCAAGACCCATCATGTAGTGGCCTTATGGAAAAACCAACAATCATTTGGTCTGCAAACTAAGAGCTCTCAGTTTGGCGCGGCTGAGCACAGACTTTCCAACAACCAGGTACAGAGTGTTTAGTCTGCCTCCTTCCTGCTCATTCTTCCTGCATGTCTGCTCCAGCTTTGACATTTAACCTACTCTACATGAATTACTGCTCATCTGTGCTTTATAAGTATTCGTTTATAGTATTCTGCACTGCGTTGCACCAGCGTGAGTGTGAGTCTTTGAAAAACTCCAGCGCGTAGTCAGACATCAAACAGCGGCATCATCCAGTCTGAAATGTTTGTTGGGTCGTCGGTTTTGGGACTTCAAAACAAGCCGGGTTCTGAGATGAATGATCTGGTCGTGCTTAATTGAAATCTGTAGCTCGTGATGAGAACCAGAAGAGGGAGAGAAAAGGAGGGAAACAAGGGGGCTGGGTAGATTGAATAAGGGAGAGAGAGAGAGGGAGGGAGGGAGAGGCCTGCTATTTTACAGCTGTCTGGAAGATATGGCCCACATGAGGCTGCCCAACCCAACAGGAAACGGCGAGCCCAGGGGAAAGGGAAAGGCAAACAAGGGCAATGGCGTGGAGAGGGGGGGGAGGGTGGATGGAGAGAATCAGAGGGGGGGAGGAGTGAATGGAGTTCAGGGTTTGTGTGTCAGGTGGTGTGTTTTTTTCCGTGGGGGCAGTTCTCGTATTTCTGCTTTTTACTCAGCAGATAAAATCACCGCATGAAATATGCCTTTCGGCGGAGCACAATCAGGCCGACGTGATTCATGGCTGTAGTCGGCTGGGATGGGATGCTGGATCCGGTGATGGCAAATCATGGAAACGCTCGAGCATCAGGATGTAAAACAGCCCGGAAGACCAAGCATGAGGGGAATTACACAGACTTTACTCAACTTTGAGTAGTTTGCGTACATGTAGGACTCCCGGCGCTCCCCTCCCCCACACGGAGAGTTGGTCGTGTGCACACTGCGAGGTGGGAGTGGGGGATGAGAGGAGGGGATGGGGGGTTGGTTCTCCATCCACAGCCCCTACAGTTGTCTCTGTGGGTGACTCGCTGCCGCTTCGGTTCTCGCCCCGTGTCCCTTTCTCCGGTGGTTGACCATGGACGGATGTGGGGCTGGTCCCTGTGTGCTGCGCTCCCTCACACATGGCTGAGTCTCTACAGCCTCCTCTGTTCATTCTGCATCACGTAGCCCAAGACCTCTGAACACAAATGAGAATCTCAACTGTGTGAGCAGTGAAGAGTAAACAGTAACTAAGGTGGAGGGGGAGTTCTTGGGAGGCTTAAGCCCGAGCAAGTTGTGTGTCCCTCAGTAATGATGCATGGGAAAGTATAGGAAGACATTGTTGGCTCATCCATCCAGTCCATGTGGCTGCAGCTTATGGTGTAGAATCAGGAATGAACCATGAAATAGTAATGGTATATAGGAGGTCAAATGCATTATACAACAGTTCTTCATGTTAACACTGGATAGATTCAATTAGCAGAGAATTTGGGTTGGATGAGGAAACGATTGCGGTGTCTGTGTGTGACGCCCTGAATTAAAGATCCTTTTCAACACATTGCAAAGTATTTTTTAATGTAGGGTGTGAAAGTCAGTAAGACCAAATAATTAAGAAGAAGAAGATATGATATATATTATACTCAAGTATAAGGAAGAAGTGAGTTCTTTAATACGAAATTAAGCAGATGACAAACAGTTTTAGGATCAAACCAGTGGTGGCTTTTCTCTTTCTTGAGGCTGGATGGTTTTATTTCAAGTAAAACACTGTGAACACTATGCATTCACTATGCAGGTTTATTTGTATATAAACAACATAGTAGTTCACTTTGGTAGTATCCAATAATTCATTATAAATTATTTGATATTCACATTATCTTCACAGGTGACCTTAAAGAGACCATATTGTGTCCCATATCGAAAGGTGGGCATCTTCCCCGCTCTCCCTTAAATTTGGTCAACTGCTTCGAGCACTAGTTGAAAATGAACCAGAGGTTTCCTTATCAGCTGTAAACACCGTACAGGAGCAGTGTTTTCCGTGGGACAGATGGATTCCCTTTGTTGTGGACTTTGCCCTTTGTAACGTAGCCGACCTCCCACATGCTCAAAAACAATATTTGACACGCTAAAGGAAAGGAGAGGGAAAATCTTCAAAAACATAAAATGTGCATTTTAAACCGTTGGGATTTAAAGATCCTGAAGTTGAAATTCAGAGTAATCCAACAGATGAACTGACACACTACTGGTCATCACAGTTGTCAGTAAACCGCAGCATGAAGGCGACCCTAGCTCAGATGAAATGTGGCGTTGGTGCAGTGTCACTGGGTGAAAAGCTGGCCCGCTCCGTGAGGGGCACTAAGACCCAGTGGAGGGTTGAACGCTGCCTGGAGTGAAGCTGGTTAGCAGAACGAGAGTATGGCCCGGAGCCAGGGCTGGACAGGACAGCCAAGGAGAGGCATATCAGATTACACTGCATGCACATGCCGGGGGAGATGGGAACTGATAGACACGGCCTCACAGAAGCATTTGCCCACTATCCTGTGCATCTGCAGTATCCACAGCAGGACAGCTCTGAAGAAAAATGCAGCATTATCATTATCTGAAAATACAGCAGTACACATTTTATCATATCGTCCCGTCACGTTGGATTGACGTACGATCCCCTGTGTGTATAAGATATAGAAATCCTATAGTTGTTCCTAGCGTGTGCAGAAACCCACAGGACACCTCTCCCTTCATGTAATTTATGTCCCACCGCCCTCTCTAAAGATCTCCCTATGCACATCGTTCATTATCAGATGGTGCAGGCGTATCGAGTGTGTCACTGCACTGAATCTGTCAGGTGAATTGTAATTCAGTCATCATGGAGCACCCTCTCTCAGGGTGTGCTGAGTTTAGGGAGCAGCCGCACTGCGTCAGCGATGTAGCAATGCTAATATTGAATGTAAACAGGTAATTATTTTCAGCCCACGGGGCAAGGACGGCCTTTTGAGAGTAAACCTCCCTGTTTTTCAGGTACGGGAAAATCGTGTCCACCAAGGCCATCCTGGACAAGACCACCAACAAGTGCAAAGGTGAGGGTGCAAACAACAGGTCCAAGCAAAGTGTTGTGCAGAGAAAAGTACGTCAGCATGTGACCTGTGGAACTGCAGAAGGAGCATGACTGGGAAATCATTAAATTGTCAAAAAGAATAGGCTGTGCTTTCAGTGTTATTTCTTTTATTCCCATTATCCCTGAGAAACATAAAGGCTTAGTCAGATGTTGTGTTACCTTTGTTAAAACAACTGTTGAGTATCACTTAATAAGTAGTAGGGAGGACTGGTTAAATTACATTTAAATGCATTTAATCTTACTTTGACAAGTTAAAAGTATACACACACTGTTAATTACTTACTCATCCATAAATTATTATCTGAGAAAGCAATTGAAAGTATTTTAGAGACAAAACAACAAAACCAAGACAATAAAATAATAAAAGAAAAAGATAAAAGAAAAATATTACTAGGAAATAATGTATGAATCTTGTTGACACATTAACGGTGTTAAGGTGTGTGTGTTTCTACAATTTGGTGCAGAATCAGATCCAGTTAATGGTGGAAGGAAATGTTCAGCCATGGTGCTTTACTAAGTGACCTTTAGTTCTGCTATTTCTTCAGTGTTTCTTTTCTTGAGTCAATAAATCAGAGATGAAAAAAATGAAATCCCTATTCCATAATATTTTTTATTCTTATTCTTATTTATCGTGAAAAGCAGTGAGGCAGATTGTAAACAGGGAAAACCGTTGATTTACAATGGATGGAGACACACTTAGTATTTAATTATGTTTTGTATTGTTGGATTGTGCCTCCCTTGTTGACTCTTTAGTAGATAATATATTCATAGACACCTCATCCTGTCAGTTGCTTGTGTTTTAACTGCATATCAACAACAGAGAGGTGGAAAAACGGCACAAGCACCAGAGAGTTTGTCTTCTCTGCCGTCGTTTGTGTGAAATATTTCAGTTCTGAGGTCACATCACGTTGGCTGATTCGCTCTTCTCAGTAAAGTTCTTTTCCTTTTCCAAATGTTTATTGAGATTCGTGTCTTCAAAGTGCACGTTTGTGTGTATAGTCGCTTGTTATGCATACCTCATGGTTGAAGCTCATATGTCTTCGTTCCCGCAGGCTATGGATTTGTGGATTTTGACAATCCAGCCTCGGCTCAGAAGGCCGTGACGGCGCTGAAGGCCGGTGGAGTGCAGGCTCAGATGGCCAAGGTAAGAACCACACATCAGATGTCACTGTTTGTCAATATTTATTTTGTCAGAGTTAAATCTTCTGCGAATGGGAAAAAAACACCACACACAGATATTTTGACAGTGATAGTTAGAGGATGAACGATTAATTACTGAGGGGGCTGCGTGGTGTTGTGTTAAGCTCTGTTGCCTCGCACCAAGAAGGTTACGGGTTTGAATCCCGTTTGGCCGGGGATCTTTCTCTGGGGAGTTTGCATGTTCTCTCTCTCCAGGTGCTCCGGCTTCCTCCCACATGAAATACATGCAGGTTAATTCCAAATTGACCATAGGTGTGGATGTGAGTGTGAAGGGTTGTTTGTCTCCCTTTATATTGGTCCCAGTGATACGCTGGTGATCTGTCCAGTGCCTCGCCTGTGGCCCAACGCTCAGCTGGGATTGGCTCCCCTGTGACCCTCAGACAGATAAGCGGTGTAGATTATAGATGAAGAGATCAGTGTCCTTGCAGCAGGAAGGTTGTTCCTAGGCAAAATTTAGCTTTTTGAATTTCTCTTTTTTTCCAAGTCTTCTCAAGTGTGTCTGCAAGGGTGAGTCATGGGCGGTGCACTGTATGCACGTGTGGGTGTGTGCTGACATCAGCAAATGTATGGATATGAGTGCACTGTAGAATACATTATGTGTGTGCACGAACAGAAGGGCACAGACAGGTATCGTGTGTACGTGTGTGTGTGTGAGTGTGCGGTGCTTCTTAGTGATGATGGTGTTGGGGGAGCGGGTCCTAGGGCCTGGTCTCTGAGCTCCCTGCACAAAGGACCTATCTGTTCTCCCTGGTGGCATCTGACTCAGTGTCTGAGCAGCTCCACAGTCAGCAGGGCCTTGTGCCCAGCCACCCGCCCTGTCAACACACACACACACACACACACCACACACGTGCACGCACTTCAACAGCCTTGCCTGAACCGGATTATGACACAGTCAAAAGCAAGCATGCGTACATGCACGCCACCGACACCCTGGGAAAGCTGATCTGTCACTAAGCTGGATCACTGACATTCATACAGCTTCTTGCTCACAAAATAACTTGATTTCACTCACCCCTCCACTCCTGGTTTACAGCCGGGCTTACGCCTGTGTCAGATTTCTCTGTGACTCACTCTGACTCACAGCGGATCTCCTCCGCTCACTCTCAGTGGCTCCAGCTCCGCCGTTAGCTCGTTGTGAGGGAGGAAGAGGAGGAGGATGAGGAGGAGGAGGAGAGGGGGGGCTGAAGGAGAAATCACCTTCACCACAGGTCGCAACGATTACACATGCATTATTTATAGAGAGGAAATTAATTCACGCCGCATTTACAGGTTTTTAATCACATCTGTACTCGGAGATCATGAATATGCATCATGGCTAGAGGGGGATACAGAACGCTTATCTTATAAGATACTGTTGTTCAAATCCAGTGTTGTTTGAGCAGGAGGCAAAGGAAGGACACTAACAGCCCACAACACGGCTCAAAAGTGTCAAATTAATTGTCCAGAGATTCTTATTTCAAATTCAGATTTGGGAAAGCTGCATAATCTGTGTGATTTATGCAAGACGACAGAGCCTGTGCCTGCATTCAAGGTCAGGATTGCCACATGAGTATAACCGCCAGAATGCAAGCGACACATTATTATACTAGGACCTGGGAAAGGGGATGATAATGTTTGCCTTGTGGCGAGGTGATAGCACAATGCTTTAGATGTTCTTCAGATTACTTCCAAAGGTCTTCGTCCGAAAACGTCTCAGCCTCGATTTCTCCACCGAGCGAGCGCACGCAATCATCTTTGATCATCCTCATGGACGGGGAGCCGTTTGAAATGTAATTATGCTTTGAGATCACATTACCTGGATCCCACTCTTTCATCCTCTGAAGAGGCAGGTTGCCTCCAATTGCCCCGTCCTCTACCCTTTTGGCAATGGCTTGCGAGTGATAGAGAACAAGCGAGGAGTGATGAAAGAAAGTGGAAAGGAACAGAGAGAGAGAGATAGGGAGAGAGAGAGAGAGAGAGAGAGAGAGAGAGAGAGAGAGAGAGAGAGAGAGAGAGAGAGAGAGAGAGAGAGGCACTCAGGTTACGTTCCTGCCAGATCTCCACCATCTCTGAGTATGTTTGCTCCTTAGATCTCATCCATGCTGCTCATGTTCTCCTCAAAACAAAAACAAAAACCTGCCTTTGAGTTCAAAACCTCTACCCCCCCCCAACTGTCCCTTTAACTGTCTGCCCTCCTTCTAAATATCAAATGTCTCACACACTTCCTCTTAAAAGGTTAAATATACACGTCCTCGTACTATTATTACGATGCAGTCTGGATTCTATCACTAGAGGAAATAAAGAGCTCTCACTCTGTCTCGTCCTCGTCACCTCCGCCAATGTTTTCACTCCTGTCCCTTTGTTTCTGTTTTTCAGGGGGTGGATCCAGTAAGTTCTTTAACTCACTTTACTTTAATATTGCATTTTTTGACATTATCACAAATTCTCCAGAGATTACTCATGAATCTTGGTTGGGGGTTAGAATTGACACTTTTGGGGGACTGATTTTTACGAGTGTGTGCCACTTGGTGCAGCTTGATTGAATTTGAGGAGACCACAGGGCCTAGTTCTTACTGTAAATCCTTCTTTTTCTTTCTGTGTTTTCAGCAACAGGAGCAGGACCCGACCAACCTGTACATCTCCAACCTGCCTCTGTCCATGGACGAGCAGGAGCTGGAGAGCATGCTGAAGCCCTTCAGCCAGGCCATCTCCACACGCATCCTCCGTGACGCCAACGGGACCAGCCGAGGAGTCGGCTTTGCCAGGTACAAACCCCGGTTGTTCAGTCACATGTGTTAGGGCCGTGGATGTGAGTTGGTTAGTGATGGTGTAGCCTCATAGGCTTCCAATAGAATATCCAGTTACACATATAAATGAGTGTAGACAGCACACAAGCTGAGGATCAATTTACAGTTTTGTCAAGGATTAATGATGGTGAGTAAGCCCTCTGGTGGCCAATACGTGTAGAACAGCTCCGATTGGAAATTAGATATGATAGGATAAAACTTTATTGATCCCATATCGGGGAAATTGCCTTGTTACAGCAGCAGACAAGTCAGAACGTAGAGAAAATATAGAACAGAAAATATTTAAAAAAAAATATTCACTACAGAAAATTATTGTTTGTATAGAAATAAGTACTTCAGTAAAGTGCAGTGGTACTTGATGATTGCTCAAGAATGCAAAAGTATGAGGTTATACTGAGATAATACAAATATTAACACAGCATAAGGTTGTATCACCTGCTGAAGAGATTGTTTTTAATAGACACTTAACATAACCTTTTCTTCTAGGATGGAGTCAACAGAGAAATGTGAGGCCATCATTCAACATTTCAATGGAAAATACATCAAGACTCCACCTGGAGTCCCAGGTGAGTTTTTATTTTTTTTTGGTTACAAATTACTAGCCAAGCTAAATCTAATCCAGAGAGTTTTACCTCATGCATGAAACTGAATTTAGTCTTTCGCAAATATAATAAGCTCTTATTTTGAAAATCCCTGTGCCAGTGCCGTCAGAACCCTTGCTGTGCAAATTTGCTGATGGAGGTCAGAAGAAGCGTCAGAGTCAAGGGAAATATCTGCAGAACGGCCGACTGTGGACAAGAGATGGAGACACTGTGAGTTTATTCTTAATTCTCTGAGATTCGTGCAGTCGTACATCGATCGGCTTCTTAATGACGCGCTACTTCCACTTTTCCCTCCAGGGAGGAATGACCCTCACCTACGACCCCACCACCGCCTTACAGAACGGGTCAGTACTCCTGCTCTGATGAATCCCTTGTGTGTGAGTGGGATCATGTTGTGGTTTCTCATGACTTTGTGTCTCTTCTCTGCAGGTTCTACTCCTCTCCGTACAGCATGGCGCCCAACAGGATGATGGGACCAGCCTCCCTCTCCCCTTACATGCATTCACCCATGTCCACCTACCAGGTACTGGATTGTTACTCTTTGGGTTGTTAGTGTATTTGTGACAGACAAATGTTCTGATTCTCCAGGACCGGGTTCTTTGAATAAAAGATTCTGCTCTTTACTTTCCGCAGCTCAATTACTGCAGGTCACTCTCACAGTTTCAGAAAACTTGCACCCAGCTTCACCACAGGCCCCATTCCTCACAGGCAGGTTTCGAACCTAGTATGTGATTTCCATCCTGTATAACACGTGTCTCTCTTGCTCCTGCAGGTACACAACCCGTCCTGGATACACCACCAGTCGTACATCATGCCGCCCAACGTAAGTGTTTAGAAGCTGCTGGTTTTCCCTCCTGCTGCGGCTGATTTCCTTTAATAATTTGCTGCCTTCACGCTGTGTCCAACCTCACCCTGTGTGTGTGTGTGTGTCCACAGGGAGCCGTCCTGACTCCAGGGATGGACCACACCATGTCCATCCAGCCCACCTCGATGATGGGGCCCCTGGCACAGCAGCTCAGCCACCTCTCCATGGGCAGCAGCGGCACAGTGAGTAATGAGCGCAGAGCGAAGCATTGAGCTAACATCCATATTCAAATGTGAGCGCGGTTCTACCTGAGCAGTCCTTGATACAGACATAACAATTCTAGAGTAATGATAAAAGACGTGTTTTTACCTCATATTCATTAAGTTTCCTTGGAACTCAGGCCCTGTGCCGACCTGGTATTAACGTGTCTCCTGTGACCACTTGTGATTGAATCTCACTTATCCACTCAATATGAAACAATTACGTGGGTCACTTTCGACAGGACTTGAATTGCAGCTTGTTCAGGAGTTGATGAAAGTTTTATGTGACAGTTTAATTCCCCACTGTAGCGTCCAGTCCAGTGACCTTATTATTTCCACTTCCCTGCAGTATATGCCTGCAAACACATCTATGCAGGGGACCTACATCCCCCAGTACACCCAAGTGCCTGCCACCAGCATCTCAGTTGAGGTAAGAGCCTCTCCATTTCTGTCTCGCTCTCTCACTGGAGCAGCACCACCTGATGTGAAACAGTCACTTATGGATTTGATCTTTGCCGCCTCCCTCTCAGGAAAGTGCTGTCCAACAACCCGTTGCCATAGAGACACCCACGGAACATACAACCTACACCTACCAGCATAACAAGTGAAGGGGGGGGGCGGGGGCAGAGGTGAGCTCTGATCCTGTTCCGTGCTTCTGTACATTTTAATCTTTACGTGTGAGAGCTCAAGGACTCGCTGCGGCTGCCGTGGCTCCGGTTTCTAATTGGCTGCTCTTGTGTCAGATCTTCCTCTGGAGCCGGAGCGACTCTCAAAAGGGCCCGAGTGCTGAAGCTCGGCACAGGGACTCTGCATGAAAGGCCGCAGGCGCTCGGGGATATGGACTGTTACACAGAAAGGACGGAAAAATAAAAAAAAGGACATTTTCTACAAACTCATATTTTAAAACAAGCTCGATTACTCCAAACATGGAAGGCTGGAGGACGGCAGGCGAGCTGAGACCGAGGAACAGAAGAGGGAGCGTCTATTTTGATAACAAGGAAAAACACAACAGACACATTTCATAGGTTTTTAAAAGGTTTTATTTGAGCTTCATTCTCATTCTTTTTTTGAAACTAGAGTGAAACCAGGGAAAGAACATTTCAAACCCATTTTTCTTTTATTTTGAATCATGTTTCTTTGACCTTTTTTTCAAATGTGCTGATTTTACTTCTCTTTTGTTTTTAGTCTGATACTTTCAGGCTTTAAAAACCTGCCTTTTTGTACATAATTGTTTGATTTGTTGTGTTTCTAGCTTCACGTGTCCTGGTTTGATCGATTGGTGCAAATATCTGAAAAACAGACAGCAAAATGCTGAGGAATCATATTTCAGTGGGAGATGGTGCTGACTCAGAATAAGCTTCTCTTCAAGTGGCAGCAAATTTAAATACTTTTGTTTCTTTCTCAGTGTTTTTGCTTCTTTTTGGCACTTGTCTCTCAAATAATTTAAAGTTCCAACAATCTCGACAAAGCTTCAGACAATCAGAAGATGAAAAAGACCAGTACAGAGTAGACTCCTTTTGAAAAAGAGCTGAATAGATTTAAATCATTCCAGAGATAAAGAAAAGTGTAAATGTTGTTTTACTTTTGAGCTCCTCCCCTCGATTAAATCCAAAGTTGCTTCACTGGGATCACATCTCACTCAGAGCTGCCCTGTAAATAAGAGATTTAAATTTATGGAGGCTTTCTTTCGGTTTTCATTCCTCTGTGTAGTAAAAGGCTTCGGTTATTTTAATGACAACAATTTACCAAAGGGGAAAGCCGAATATCCACCAAACCCCCAAAAAGGGGTTTACCGAAACAAGTAGATGTTGTTATTAGAGTCTGAGGTTTTTATTGCACAGACGTGGGAACAAACAAGTGCAGCTCTGCCCTCTCGTTTCATCACACAACACTAAACAGGTGGATTATTATGGACAGTCGGGATGCCGGAAAAAAGAAAGCGGCCCATTGCTGTGTTTTTGCATCTGCTTCTATTTTTCTGTTTCTGTCACCCTCATGTTTTTATTTTGACGTTTCTTATTTAAAGGTTTTCTTATGTTTGCTTGTTTTTTTAAATACTTTTAATTAAGATTTTCAAAGAAGTTTTGATTTTATTTTTGATAGTGTGCTGTGTGCTTCAACTAGTGAGAAATGTTTTGTGATTTGTTTGTGTGTTTGCTCACTTCTCTCGTTCTGGTTTCAGTGTTGACGTGAAAGAGGCTTTCATTTTTGTTTTGTTTTTGCTGGACATTTCAGTTTGTGTGTCACAGTTGTCGGCGCTTTTATGACCGCGACTCCTCTCGATGGTTGAATTATATTATATGCTATAGGTTCAGATGCATTGTTACAGAGCTTTGCCCCGAGCCGTTGGGGAAACGACAGAACACGAAATATATGCTAACAAAAAAGAAAGAAACCTGGACTTACCTCATCCTGCCAGAGAGATGTAACGTAGATTCAGTTTGTGCGAAAGGTTCACGGGCAATAGACAACTACAGCAGGGCTCATGGCTGTTCACAGCTGGTACTGTGTCCACATCCTTTAACTCTTCCGTCCAACGTCT
Source organism: Pseudopleuronectes americanus (assembly GCA_038501795.1). Taxonomy (NCBI): domain Eukaryota; kingdom Metazoa; phylum Chordata; class Actinopteri; order Pleuronectiformes; family Pleuronectidae; genus Pseudopleuronectes; species Pseudopleuronectes americanus. The sequence goes on from CM076725.1 coordinate 14,218,972, forward strand.
GGAATAAAACACACGCCCAAGGTCTGACGATCTATGCAATTAATTTATTATCCTTAGAAATGCAATAATACAGATACCACACTACGGATCACCTCATGCTAATACTTCAGTCTGGACTTTTTCTTTCATTGTCCATATTGTCATGTTCACAGTGAAACACATTCATCTTTGGTTCATTCATTGTTAGTAAGATGCTGCATTAAAAGGGAACTGTTACAAACCAAAATGAGGTTAATACGACTGCAGGAGATGGAGGAATAACACAAAAAAAACAGAAAAGCAAACCATTGGCTCGTTGGATGTAATTCACCATTTCATCCAATTCACAATTAGTAGTTTTTTTGTGCGATGGAAACTGTTTGACTTCTTTTAAACGATGAAACTGTTTATTTACAGGAGACAATTTAACTTCACAGAAATGCCTTAGATTTCACCGGGAGGGATCGTGAAGTGCGACTCACATTCAACGGGCTTTACCTCTGACTGGGATAAGTCGGGGGGGGGTTATCCTCATGCACTGCTGACTTTTGCTAAAGCAGAACTGCTCTGAACACAGATCTATGAGGCAAAGAGATATTTACAACTTCCTTTATTCTTTGTTACTTTCTCATTCCTTTATTGTTCATCCAAGAAATGGAATAAAGTGAGCAGTGGTTGTACCGAGTTGAACTATTGCTGCTATGTGTTTAGACAACTTTAAGCTGAAGGTCATTCATTATATCAAGTCACACATGGGACCAGTTTGTAGCTCATGTTCAGCGACGTCCATGCATCCAGACTTCTCTGTGCATCACTCTCCTCAGTAAAGATCGGTGCCGTGACACAGGTCCCGTCTCCTCCACAGATAGGAAACCCTACAGCTATTAAAACATTTAACTTGGTTTGATTTTGAACTTGTCTTTTTCTTTTTTAAATAAAACTTTTTCACTGTGGTTTGTGTTTTTTGTTTATTTTTATTATACAAGGGGCCACTAGGCACTTGATAAAACAAATAAGAGTTCAATAACTTCAAATAACCAAAGACATGTTTATCAAATGTGGCAGTTTTTATATCAAAACCAACTCCTTTTGAGGTAATACACAAAGAACAGTCACAATACAGGAGAATTTTATTCTAAAACAGACAGATCTAGATAAAAATAGATAGGAAACAGGTATACAAAAAAAAAGTATATTACACTGTTCAAGGGTCGTATATGATTTAAGTATGTACAAAGTTCAAAATATACTGAATATGCCCAAAATTCGCTGTGAACTTAACTACATAAAATAGACTTTGAACCTTAATTTACAATCTGTTATCAAGACTTATGAATAAGAAGGAAAGCAAATCCGGTTTGCCCTGCTGTTGTAACGTGCAATAAGACTATTCTGTAGAACTTGGCAAAGTAAGACTATGTTCTGTTTTCATTTTGAATCATACTCTGAGGCAACATCACATCTGAGAACCTTTGTGCATTTTAATCAAACTAACAAAGATGATCCTTTGGAGGAGTAAAGTACATATTGCAAAGAAAACAAAAGCAGAACTCACGTCCAGATACAAAGAGAAATTAGATGCCATCAAAACCTGAGTTTTGTGGACATTTATGTCATTGTGGTAAAGTAAATTTGCTTATTTCAAGTGTATCAAACACTGCCAGCAAAAATGTAGCATCACTGTCGTTATAAAAAACAAATCTTATCTCCGTGTATGACAAAAACATGTAAACTTTGTGTGTTTGCATCCAACTGAACATCGTAGCTCAGCGTATGGTCTGTCAGTCAATACAAGTGAGAGTTCAAAATCGATTCTGGCTGGGTAGTATAAAATACTCAGTGCTTCAGCTCCATGGCTGCACCGTAACACAAATAAACTGGAAAATAAGACTTGGAGGCAGTGCTTGGCTGCTTCAGCAAAATCCTGTCGACCGCAGCTGAGGTCTTTATTGGCCTTAGAGGATGAAGAGTGGCAGAGCTGGTTTTCCTGATCCAATGATGAGCTGGTGTGCAAGTTTTTCCCAGGACAACACGACTGTATCTCCGCTCCTGTTTGTTACAAGGTTCACAATCCTGACATCACAACAGCTTGTGGTTCACAATCTCCCAAACCATCCTCCTCCTGAAGTAGGGCATGTGTTTCTGTGAATGAGAAGAGCCGTATTCAGGACACACTCATGATGACTTCACCAGATGAATCTCTGTTGCTGCTGTTTGGGATTACCTGTGTGAATGTGATTGGCTTGTCTTTGGTAATGTAATCTGCATATTTGCACGTGAACATTCCACAGTCGCTACCGTTCATCTGCTGAGGGATTTCCTGTTAGATAAAAAAATGTAAATGTTACTAACCCACAGTGCAAACATTGTATTAACCTGCTGTGACAGCACATATGACCAATACAGATGATTTATTTACTGCTTTACCAACTGCTGAGATTCTGTTTGGGAAATTAATTATTTCAGAACTTTTTTAAAACAATCCTCCAGTTTCATGAGACAATTATCTCTTGAACAACAGCCGCATTGACAGATTTTGTAAAAGAGTTTCTGAAGGTTTCAACAAGTTAAATTTAAGACTATTTTAGACCTAAAAAGCAGAATGCTCCTTAAATAAAACCAGCCCAACATGGACCAACATATTTAATGGGACGTTTCCACAGACAGCATTTGATGCAAGGATACACCTTCTTCTCTACATTGGACTCTTGATGGATGTGCCAATGAAACAAAGTGGGCTGTATGTCAACAGATGACTTATAGGCTTTCCTATACACCCCCCCACACACACACACACACACACACACACAAGACCCATTATTTATCCAAGCTCCCGGAGACGTTTTCTTCTTCTGAATTTACACATTCAAATGTGTGCAAATGCTGAGCAGGCTGTTAAGAACCTTGAGGCTGATTTGTGATATTGGCCGACATGAACTTGAACAACATGGCATCACATGGCCGATAATAATAAAAGACAACTTGAAGCTCTCATCCTTGGTGTGTGTTTGACTTACACTGGGCTTTTTGCTGTGTAGAGTCCAACCTGAGGTATCCAGCTCTTCTCCCTTTTTGTCCTTACATTCCTGCAGCAGATAGTCACTGCAGAAAATATATATATTTTTTAATTTCTATATAGCTTAATGGTAAATAAATAATATATTTTTGCTTGGATGTTTCAATAAGCTCTCCTCATATTCTTTCAACACACAAACAAATCTGATGCAGTGACTCACAACAATATCTTGCAGGCTTTATCGTTGTTCCCTCCCATTGAATCAAAGTACACGACAACCTTTTTCCTGAAATCCACAATCTGAGAGAAAAAAGATGAAGAGACAATTATTAAAAGAGAAATAAAATAAAAACTTTCTTCCACAATCACAATTATGGTCATTAAGACTTACAGAGAGGCACCAGTGCACCCCCAAGTGGACAGGAACCAACAGGATGTCTTTAGAAAAGATGTCCGTCTTTTTGGTCCAGCGGCGGACAGCCGAGTAGCCGCTCCTGCACAGCTTCGGGAAAAAGAAGGTGTTGAACGTATTCACTGTCGGGAGTTTGGGGTTCTTGCTGCGTTCGACCAGCAGGTTCATGTAAAAGTTGATCACCTGAGAGATTGAAGAAGGAAAATGTCAATGAACTGGACAATTGCTCAACAAATATTACTATGGTCAAGCTTTTTACAATAGGGCTGCCCGATATTAGGAAAACAAGTGTCCAGAGTGATTATTGTTAGTTAACAGTTTTTGCTTGAGGATCATGTGTACTCACTTCATCGTTCAGCCAGTTGAGGTTGCTAAGGGTGTGCAGATCTTTGCGTGTAAGCTTCAGACCAAAACCTTCACTTAACACTTCTTGAAGGCTACTTGCTCTTAGCACCCTGTTCACTTCATCCTCCATTTCCTAAACAGAAACACACAATACATGTCAAATTAGATATTGCTGATACTATATTTTAATGTGAACAATTTACTCTTAAATTCTGATTTATATAGACCTTATTATCAGCCTGAATAAATTAACAATGAAACCAAATTTCACACAGCAGCAACATTCAGGAAGACCATTCATTCGCGTGGACTTCAACTGCATTTCTTAGTTTTTAACTTTGATCTAATTGCTTTTTATTTTATTACTACAAGAAAAGCATCGGAATAAAGTCGGGAAAACAAAAGATACAACGTTGATACCTCTGTCAGTTGAGGGAATTCTTGCTCCTTTTCCACAAGCTCTGTTTCTTCTATCACAGCCGTCAAAGGAACCTCCTTCTCCAAAGGAACTCGAATGTGAACCTCCACATCTGGGCTGCGTCGCTCCTCATCAGACAGGCGCTGGGAACCAGTAATAATATGACACAGCTTAATGGAGGTAAAGGGAGGTCAAAAACCATGGTTATGATACAGGTGAGCCTTAAAGAGGCCTTCAGTGAGGAAGAGTCACCTGTCGCAGCAGCTGGGCAGCCAGGGCCTCCTGCTCTTCTATCTGTCTCCGCCTTTCTCTCGCCCGAGAGTCGTACATACTCGTTCTACAGAGACAAAAAAACAAAACATGTTTACCTTGTGGCTCTACTCACTACAATATCAGTAAACAATGAATCAATTGCTTAGTCAGAGATTAAATGTATTTTTTGTGCACTTACAATTCTTTGATCCATAACTCAGCTTGGAAACATGGCACACTGTGAAGACAGATCAATATGTTAAGAGTACAAACACTGAGTTGAATCTAAGCTCTGCTGACTGGAGGGTTTGTTCTTACTCCACATCACCTACATGTTCATACAAATAATTCAACATTATTTATTCAGATGTTTATGTCTTTGACCAAGCATGCATTATATTTATTATTAACCGCAGTGAAATGTATGTCATCATAGCAAAATGACCAATACTGACCTTGAGCCGTCTTGCTTTTTACCCTTCTGCTCATTGATAATAATTACAGAGTCACCATCATGAGCTAGAAGAGAAGACGAGGACATTACAACTCAAAAAAGAAGCACAAAAAGAAGCAAGCATTCAATTGACTTATGCAGAGTTTTTCCAGGCTGAAAATTAGGTGTGGTGGTACTGAGCCGTCAGAGAGAGAGGGAAGAGTGAGCAGTGGAGTCAGTGTGTGTGTGCATGGCGCCTTCACCTTTCCCTAAAGTTCTGGGACTATCATACAGTCGCTACACAATTTGTCCCGAGAGAAACATGATTGAAGTTATTTCCACTGTACTAGAATTTTGTCGGGAGGTGGAGGTGGCTGTTTCGCAATTCTTTACACAGGAAAAACCCTGTTTAGATGTTCCGTTTACATATATACAGTTTAAACTCAAGAATTTTACCTGATGACTGTGTGTCCTGAGAAGAGTTATCCTGCAGAGCAGATGGGGAGGAAGCTGACGTAAGAGTAGCTGCTCGACTGGAGCTGATGTCAGTGTCCAGCGACCACATCTGGAGCCCTTGTTTGCTCGAGGTCCCCACTGGGCTGGGGAGGTTGCTTGAGCTCTGGCTTGATATCCCTCTTGGGCTGGGTGGGCCGCTGGTTCCCTCTGAAGTTCCTCCCGCTGCTGATCCAGTAGGGGACGAGGGCTGTAGCAGTCTGCGGCTGGTGGACAGGAAGCTGGTGCTGATGAGAGGAAGACAGGGGTACGCAGATGAAAGAGCAGACACCATCTAGATACAGTCCCAACATAATCATTGTGTTCAAGGGTAGCGACAGGATTGGAATGTTATTATCAATTTACTTTCTACCCATATACTGTAAATGTATGAAATGACTTGTTGTTGCCAACACTTGCTGCTGCAAAGCTATGCAAGTAAAAACATGTTTAATCTGACTAGGGTGCACAAAAGGTTGATTTATGGATTTAGAGTTAATACAGTTTTAGTTATTTGCATTATGTATTTCAACAGTTTGAATCTTGCAATGTTATTGTATCCTGTATTTGTATGGGTACTTACAAATCTCTGTGCGACCTCATGATGGCATGCGAGCTGCCATTGTGAATAAAAGAGGACTGACCACCAGAGACCATAGTCAGAAGCTGCCTGTAGACTTCCTTCTCCTCTTCACGCACAGACTGGACAAACAGAGGAGTACCATGAAATTTAACCATGACATCTACAAAGAAACGCAACAGCTGAAAGAGAAGAAATCAATTGTGGCCTCATCAACTGGATGTCTGACCTCCTGTGCTGTGCAGCGGGGCTTGGCTCTGTCTATGCGGCCCGATGAGGTGCTGTGTGTTGGACTCTGCATCACTTTAATGGGAAAAGTCTTCTCATACATGCTGGTGCAGGAGCTGCTTGCAGAGCCCATTCCAGTACAGAGACTGCAGACACAAAATGAGAGTTTAGTAACACACTGACAACAGTTTACTGATAAATCGTAAACAGTTAAAGACAGCTTGTCACACAGGAAATTAGCAGAAAAAACAAAAATGTAAGAAATACCTGGGTGTTCCAAACGGTCGGAGGTTGAGGGGTCTGCCGAGCCGTGGAGACGGTTGCAGTTTGGGGGTGACAAACGGTGGCAAGTTGACTGAATGACCATTCGTTTTTGGCAGCTCTCGATGTGTCGGAGTCATGCACACTTGTCGCCTGCAGAGTTTTGTTCCCATGAAGGACTTCTCATTACGCAACCATTCTAAAGTTGTAAAGGGAAGAAAAAGTACAGTCATTCATTTCTCTTCAAGATTGTGACACAATCCTTAACAACCTTGATGCAAAAGTTTTTACAATGCTTGAGGTGATGAGCCTTGCCTGATTTGGTTGTTTTCCACTCCAACGTTGTTGAGGGAGCAGCGAACGTCTCATTCAAAGAGTTCCTTTCAGTAACCTTTGCATTAAACATACACACGTGTTAAATCAAAGACCAAACTATTGTGATACATTTTGGAATAAAGCTGATTCCTCACCGGCCTCCCGGCCCAGGCTGCTGCTGCTGATGATGTTGAGGGCTGCGACTCTCCAGGCGGAGGTCCAGTGGAGGAAGGCAGCATGTTTCTAATAGTAGGGGTTACTGTGGTCTTCATCCACTCAGCCACATTAGAACTATGACTCTTCACACCTTCAGCTGCAGTCTTCACGGAGTCAATAATATCTCCTAGGTAGAAATTTGAAACAAACAAAAGTAGGACAATAAGGTTTTGAAAATACACCTTCACGTGTTCTCGCACAATAATATCACAGAACGCTTGAGTGTGAAATTACCCATTCGTGATTTCTTTCTGATCAAGCCATCTTGGTCGGCGTTGTGTCCATCATCCAAACTTGAGGGAAAACAGTGAGAAGCAAAACATGTTAAAAACTTTCATTCTACATTGGCGGTTTTCTCCGCTTCACAATAACACCGAGGACCAACGGAGCAACAGACACAAACAGTTCATTTCAGAGCAGCTCCACGGTCTGTTGTTAAAGCGCCTACCATTCAATCGGTCTTTTCCTCTTGTTCGGACCGTCCTCCGGCGCCCGCTGAGCATCCGAGTGCTCCTCTGCCGGGACACCGTTCCGGAGGTGGGCGAAGCTCGTTTCTATCCATCCGTAGATTTTATTCAACATGGCTCAAAAGTTTACGGACAGCGCCGCTGGTTTTGAGTGTGAATAGCTATGGCTGCTTTCGGTCTACCTGTCAGTATAGTGAGAGCGAATTCAGCTGATACACTTCATTCGGCTGAAGTGTGTTAGCTGCGGCTGCTCGAGGCGCGAACACTCGTCACAAATATCATTTCACTTCCCAGAGACGCGAGCTAACCGTTCGCTGGTTGGCAGAGAAATCCGCTAGTTGCGTTGCTAGCCCGCTATGCTAACCACTCTGCTAGCCGACACCGTTAGCTACGCGGGCTAATTTGTGGAAGTGTGTTTAGATTCCCGTGGGGATGCGGAAAGTCGCAACCGACGCGTTCGGACTAACGGCCACCATGCTGGGTCCCCCCCTCGCTCACTAACAAAACCGCAGCGTGACTTTTAATCGCATATTCACTCTTTGAAGAAGAACATCTCCCGCTTCTTCCTCATTCAAAACCACAACATGGCTGCACCGGACCTGTCACCGTCGCGCGCCGTTATTGGACCACGGTGCGTGGAGAGTCCGAGTGCAACGCGGTCTCATTGGTCGACTGCGGGGCTGGAGGAGAGAATGTACTGTGACGTCACGGCTGCCGGCTCTGACTTCTGAACGCACTGAGCTCCATCCCACGCGCGCGCCACATTTTGTGTCTGTTTCGTTTTGCCGATTCCCTGGAACACTTAAATAGCCCCTCCCGTCTGATCAAATTAATATAAAGTATTTGAATTCGAACACATGGCGCCAATCATTATGCCAAAAAGTTACCAGGTATTTGATAGTAACCCACATCGTTTTTTTCCTCTGGTAGTTTGGAAGTAGTCGACGCTGTGTTTGTTTAAAGGTGGTGTCACATGGATAAATGACTGGATGAACTTGCAAGATGAGACTATTTATACATGTATTTATATGGTAAATAAACCAGAACATACATGCTTCATTCTGCACTGAGGAAAGTCCCGCTTTGGCAGAAGTTCTACCTACTAATTTGTCCAAACTAAACAACCAGATTAAAAACTGTAAATAGGCAGCTTGGACAAATATATGTTATTAAAATAAATATATTAAGCCCACAATATGCAAGTGGGTTTACAAATGAAGATATGTCCTGGTTTATATTACTACGTTCACTGGTATAAGGTAAGGTAAATTCTTCAAAATTTAGCTATTGATGAAAAACAAGTGGAGAAGAACAAGTATTTTATCTGATAACCATTGAGGGCTGTGAGGAGAATATCCTGAATATTTAGACACTTTAAGTAAGGGACCGCCATGACATTGAAATGTTTACTGTCAAAATATACAACAGAAATTAAGCTCACATGTTTCCCTGCTGAAAATGTGAAGCTAGTGTAGATTCAGATGTAGATACAACATGATATATTGAATCAGAATGAACCAATGAGCATATTTACACACATTCACCCTTTTAATAAATGCATACAGTAACACCACTACTACAGTGAAATGCTCTTAAAAGAACAATATGCAACTACTGCATCAATATCATCAAGACAATGTTATCCAAGATGAGTTCAGAAAACCTATAAAGTCATTCCAAGCTTCAAACCATTCAACATTGATCACAAACTTTCAGAAATATATGATTCTCTTTTAAAAAAATAAACTTCAATTGTCATGAAATACAGCATCAAGCCCCTGCACAAATGCAGGCCTCATCAAAAGTAAACCCATGCATGTATGGCACTTTCATGTTATGCTAAATTATTGCGTGTTGCCACTGCAGATTAACATTTTTTGTAGTTTAAATAATACTAGGATAAGAGATTATAATACAAAAAAATCAAAGTTTGTTGAAATTAAATATTCATAGCAATTAAATAGCAAAAAAAAATAACGAACACGGCAACAATTTAAATGACAGCTCCAGAGTTAAGAGAAGCAAAAATCAACATATTGATGAAGGTGGCGACAAGCAGCAAACGTCCCAAATCCAATAAATTAATAATTTAATTCATGATTGTCTTTCAAAAGCCAGAAAACATGTCACCTAGGCTCAAAATGCTAAGAACAGGTTACTGAAAACACAGGAAAAGATGTCAAGTCTTTCTTCAATTCACTTTTGTGCTTTCAGCAACTAAATAAACACCCACAGAAGTGACAAGGTTACTGTACTTGGCATAGTTAGAGTCATGCATAATATATTATAGACAAGTACCTCCTAAACAGCTTTGACATCTATTGATTGCAGGAGATTTGTGATACTACAGGAAGTATGGACATAGGTCGCCCCTACAGCTTCATATGGACACACGGAATGTTGTATCTACGTCAAATGGAGCTACATCATGAACTTCTAAGTACTTCTGGGTGGTAAAGCTGGCAAACCTACCCTATAATGTGATGAGGGTTCCCAAACATGCTAGAGAGCCAGGTTATTAACATCTCAGTTGCTTTGCTCGGTAAAGCTGTGTTGGAATCTTGTCACCAATGACTGAAATTTTTAAATGACTTATCACATCTGCCTGCATACTGGTGTTCCCCTCGTCTGAAGGTCAGGTCAGGGGGGTAGGTTGAGTGTTTATTCATGTTTGGTTCCAAAGATTTGGAGGAAGAAGGAAAAGATATAAATAATATCCAGGTAGATGTTGAGAGTGGCGAAGACATACTCCTCTGGACTTATGGTATATCTCTTGTTTCCCATGAGGAGCTGCGTGTCGAACGCCAAAAACTGTTGAAAGATGAAAGAGCAGGAAAGACGTGTTACTTCTGATTCTGACAGTCTGCCATAAATTATATTTTCTATCAATAATGTCTGAGTGTCTGCACTCTTACCATGGTAAACAGTATGGCTCCCAAGACCGCGTAGATGGAATCCAACCATGGTACCTAAATGGAAATAAGGACTTGATTAGCTCTGACTTCAGTGTTTAGTGGAAGCTCTTTGAGTTTAATCTGTCTTCAAATATATTTGACTGTTTTCGATCATATTTGAGAAAAATTCATCCTGGTGGGCTGACAACCATCCACACGTCAATCATACATTTCACTCAGTCGATGTAATCACTTTAATTAGTCATACTTACATATTGAAAGGGAAGGACCAGGGCCAGCACTATGCCAGAGATGAACATGACCATGCAGAAGATAAAGAGCACACCTTGGTAGGAGGTCACATCAAACTGGATGGAGAAAGCACAAGATATCAAACCAAAGTTTATCAAATACCGGTAGTATTAAAAAAAAACTAACACACACAAATGATTTCACTGCCAATCAAGCAAACTGTATATCATATACCTGAATATAGGAATGGATTAAAATGTTTTTTTTCTCACCTTAGTTTGGAAGCTGAAGACTGTGACCACGAGACAAACAGCTGCTGTGATGCCCAGACACATCACCACCGACTTGGTGTTATAGAAACTAAATGAACGAAAGAATGAAAAAAAATACTGAAAATGTTTCAAGATATTGATGATATAAAATGTATACAGCTCTGACCAGTAAGATAGTCTGAAGATATAAATCCATCACAAGAAATCGAAAAGTAAAAGAAAGTGATCACATAAAGCAGTGAACAAACATGAAGCATACCTGGACAACATCCCCGTCATGTAGGAGAGGGAGAGGGTCTGTAACACATGACAGGGAAAGTCTCACTTCACTTCAGGAAAGTCATGAGTGGACAGTATTCACTTTCACAAAGTATTTTTATTTTATTTGCTTTAGATCATTTGAACTGTCAACTTCCATTCATGTGGAGGAAATGTAAAAGATAAACAAATACTGGTAATTAGAAGGCCACTCAGTAGAACGCATACCTCTGCCAAGGCCAAACAACCCTGCAAATTATTAATGATTATCTAGATCTTATAGTAGAAAGAAAAAAAGATAAAGGAAGTGGTCTGATAACCTCAATGATTTATTGGTCATCAAACATAGTCGTTTGAAGATCAACAGGGGACATGAAAAACAATGGAACATATATCTAGCTTGGGCATCTGCTCAAGAGAAATAAACTAAACACAGTATAGTATAGCAACACAAAAAAAGTAGAAGAAGGGTTAAAGTTAAAGCCAATAATCATCTGATCAGGATCCAATCATTTTAAGAAATCTGAAAATATGTAGTAGTTGGATCCAAACCAAGGCACAGTCCAGTAAATGTTTTCATTTTTTTATCAAGATCTATGCAATATTCCCTGAGAAATTAACAAAATTGAAAATGCTAGAGAAATGAATTTGAATCCAAATCCACACCATAATTGAATGTGTGACTTCCAGACTCAGGCCCCCATAACTCCACCAAGTTCAGTGGAATGGATTTGGTCGCAAAATAATCAATTGACCAACCAAATAAACAACTAATGAATGAATTTAGTGTTTGCTATTCTAAACCCCTGGGTATAGTTTTGATTTGAAAAAATTCTATTCATGAAACTGTACAATAAAACACAAGTAACAATCTAGTACTTACAAAGATGGCAAGCAGAATCAGATTCCATGGAAACTGTCTCCTGTAGGTGTGAGGAAAAACAATTCAGATATTTTATTTTTTTCCAATTTTATTCATTACTATCGTTGACCTTGGAAAACTTCTAACTTACCTTGGTGCAGAGCAGCAGGACAGGGTCAGATATGTGACAAAGAACACGGCGCTGTTAAAGAACAGAAATATTCAAATATTATATGTTGTTAGACATAAGCATGTATCTTGAGACTGATTGAACTTGTTACTCACTAAGAGGCCCAATACCACCCAGGGTTGGTCTGGATGTATTCCCTCACAGGATCACTAAAAGTAAGCACAGCACCCAGTGATTTCTTGTTCCATTTTGTATTCATTAAACATTAGATAAAATTGAAGGGGGGGTAAATGGTCTCACCAGAATGTGAAAATAGCCACGATAGCGAAAGTGACCAAAAGTTGGATCATCAAGATGGAATACACCTGAAAGGAAGCATGTTCCAGTGTTAAAACAAATACATAGATGTACATGCGAGGCAGCTGTCCTCTAACGGTGGGAGGATCGATCCCATCTACACACCGATGAGTCCAAGGTCAAGGTACTGACCTCCGAATCGCCCTTCATAGAAAAAGTGCTGCCCATAGATGCACTGTATGAATGTGTGTGTGAATGGCAATGGCCTGGAATGTAAAGCGCTCTGAGTGGTCAAAACTAGAAAAGTGCTTTATAAATACAGACCATTGACCATTTACAAGCGTTTAGACAAGAATTAATATAGTAACCATTTGAATTATAATGCTTTCTATACCTTACGGATGAAAATCCTCCTGATGTTGCGATCATCCCAAGTGAACTCTGTGAGCATCTCTGCATCACTGTAGCAAGGAGCACTGGTGCCTGAAGGAAAAAAGAAACACTTATTTGAGACTGTTGGTTGTTTAAGATATACAATACATATGTACTACCACCATTATAGCACCATTCCAAAAAATCTATTCAAATCTAAATAATAATGGCAGAGAAAGGTCAGGTGTTGTCGTACCTGCAGTGGCTTCCTCATAGCTGGGAGGAGCTGGTGCCACCGTGGCCTCTCCACTGGAGGAGCCATTGGCTGATTTGTTCGCAAGTAATAACTGACGGGACAAAAGATGCACAGTTGATTATTTGTTAGTTCACAAATAAATCTGTTGGTCGTTTAGCTGAGAGAGAGTGGATATTTGAGGGAAAGGAAAGCTCCTGGTTGATTTAACCTGAAGATGAAGCAGAAATTCCTGTTTTTCGTGTAAAACTGTTCACATATTAATGTTGTTGCCTATACTTTAACTGTAATTAGTAATATGATGTGTAATTCATACTATTCATTGTAAATATAAAGTAGATCCCAAACGATCAATAGGTTGGCCAATAACAAAAACCTGGCCAATATGAGTGTTATGTTATGAAACATTTATATGAAAAGTTTAACTTTGTGGAACAAACAAGACGGGAAAAAAAGTGCTTTTATTTTTACATTATATATAAAACAAAATCGTAATTCGAGATCAATATGTGTGATTTATTTTTAATTGTAGATATTTATGATTAGGTTAAACTGTGTGATGTCAAGCCTCGATCGCACTTTCTGTTGTAAGGGATCGGATCGTTGTCATCATTATTTATTTAAATGTAAACACTGCCCGAAACTGGTTGTCATGGCGACCAACATGGCAAAACTACTGATGACGCATCAGGCTTCGCATTAGTGAACACAAAAATATCACATGAGCACGAATGAATGAAAAATAACAGAATTTGACTAAGATGCTTTGAACGAGCAGTTCTATGGTTCATTCAGTCCTGCTGTTTGTGTTTGTGGCTGAAGGCCCACCACTATGATGCAGGTCACAGAACCACAGTCCATAAAAAACACTAACACCAGTGATGCTGATCCTGAACAGTCTGCATTGCATCAAACATTAAACTTCAGTGAGACCAAATAGTTGAAGTAACAACATGCATATGAACATAGGACACATACAGAAATTAAACTCTTTTTATGTACGTCACAGTAGATGAGGATGGAAAAAAACACTGAATGATGCATTTCAGCAAACACATACCTTGCCCTGTGTCATGATGCCTGTCTGTCCTCCTGCAGTATGATGCCTTGTTCTGTTTGCCAACCAGTCAATGGGGCTCTGGTGTCTGAGGACTGACAGCTGTGTGAAAACACCTCGGATTGATAATGCGCTTCCTCTCGGCTCGGACTGAAAACCCTGTGACGATACAGTGATGTAAGCCCACAACAACGCAGTTAAGACTTGGGCAGATGCCCCCTCCCTCACCCACAGAGGGATGTTCTAGCAGCATCCAAGTGACGCAGCACCATAGAAAAAAGCTAGGACTGTACCACAGCACCGGGAAAACGGGGAGAATGGATGCCTGCATGCCTGGTGAGGAGAAAAGTCCAGAGAAAACTGGAAAAAGGCTCTACAGAAAAAGAAATAGACGAGGGGAATCGCAGGAGACAAAATAACTGTCTAGTTAAATAGTCAACATGCTTTCAAATTACCTGAGAATGTAAATGGAAGCAATTATCAGAGGATTTTTCTCAACTGAATTAAGCCATATTGTATTTTTTTAAATGAAGGAAAATGAGACCTCAGTCCAAAGAGGTTTTGTTAATTATCTTATCACTCAAAATACATTTGTGTGAACATTTTCCCTTTAAAATATGGTCATTTAAAATATCTGATGATCTGATGTTGGACTAATTTGTATGATCTGAGGCCCCTAACTGAAACAACAGTAAACAAGTTAACGTCATAAGACATTCATTTGCCACAGAATAGAAATTCCAATCAAACAAACCTCATGTACAATATTACTGATTTTATTTACAAGGTTGATGAAGAGAGACACATGGAAAATATCCCTAAGATGGTGCAGGTAGAGTAAACCTGACTTAAAACAAACATTCAGAATCCAAAGTACAGTGCAGGAAGTAATGTAAAAACTGACATTCAGATCTACAGGCTCGTCATCATCTTATTTCTTTGGATACTTATTTTGTCCAATGTAAATTGTGTCAATGTAAAACTGCAGAATGAATGACTGATCCCCAGTAGCAGGTGAAATTCATTATACTGGATCCTGTGATGGACACATTGAGTCAATTGCATGTTATATGAAATAATTAATGGAATGATAAAAAAGGAATGTTCCACCAACAAACCTACAGAGACAGGACTGATAATAGTCTCTCCCAAAAAACAAAAGTAAACATATAAAAACGGAAATATTTAAATGTAATCTCCCAGACTACCCTTTGACCTTTGATTTTCTTCACTGATACATTTGGCAAGATGCAGAAATCTCTTTAATCTGTTCATTCACATTAGCTTTATACTTTCAGTTTCACAAAACTGGTATAACTTATTTCAAAGCACAAATGATTGGGGTCAATCTCCTCAGTACATCTCCCCCTCATCCCTGGTTTCCTCCAGTTTAAGGTCTGTGTCATTTCTGCCCAGAGTGAACAGACTAACAACAGCCATCAAAGCTGCCAGCATCATGACGGCACAGCCTCCAAACATGTGTCTGGTGCCGCTGCCGGCCTCCCCTCCTCCATCTCCCGATACCTCTCCATGAAGGGCCAGCAGCCCGAGGCAGGCCAGCAGGTGCAGAGGCACCCGGAACCAGGCCAGCACACCAGCCCGCTTCTCCTCTGGGATAACCCTGCCCTGGAGAAAACTGAATGCTGGGAAGTAGAGGCCAGAGGCCAGCTCCAACAGCAGGAAGGCCACGAAGGATTCATGAGGTCGAGGCTGGCCTGCAGCGGTGGAAAAGGTCAGCATGAAGAAAGAGAAGAAAGCCATCAGCACAGCCAGGCAGAGCACATGGCCGGGCTGCAGACGGTATCGAGAGGAGGTGGCTAGGCGGTACAGCAAGGAGCCAACCATACTGGCAGCCATCAGACAAGAGAAAACTATTCCTAAAGGGGCCCCATGAGGGTCCAGTACTGGGGTCCAAAGGAAAACAAAGATGTAGAGGACACTTTCAAACAGAGCTTGCACTCCACCCAAGAGAATAACTCTCCTGTCTGAGAGCAGGCAGCGTAGCCCCTCTTGGCAGCTGCGTGTGAACCGGGCCTTTGCAGACAAATGTGTCGCACCTCCAATTGAAGTGCCAAGCAGTTTCTGTTTGTCCCCTTCAGGACCTCCTTCAGTCTCTTCCTTGCCCCAGTCTGTTAGCACAACCCAGCCACAGCACGCCAGGCAGGGGACAGCCAGGAGAAAGGGAGCCACCGGCCCCAGGTGAAGCCACTCGGCCAGCATGTTGGCTACCAGCCCCGCTCCAACGGCGAGTCCGTGGTTCCAAGTAGCCGCCTTGGTGAAGGTGCTGGGGATCCACTCCTTTGGAAAATCATGAACGTCTACATGTCGGTGCACGTACCAGGATTCAAATGTGGTGGCAAGCAGGGACGTGGACAGACCCCCCAGGACACGGCCCGCAATCAAAACAAAGTAATCTCTGGACAGCTTGGTGAGACAACACGCTGAGTAGGACACACAGAAGAGAAGACATGTCTGTCTGCGGCCCAAGACTTGCGGGAGCCAGCCTGAAATGGGAGCAAACAGAACACAGGAAGCCAGGCCACACACATATAAGATGGCTATTTGGGATTCCAGGAAGCTGTAGTGACGGTAGAGTTTGTAGAGGTAAGGACCCTGGAGCCAGTCTGCCCACAAAGCCAACAGGTATGCACGGAGGAATATGCTCTGGAAGCGACGGAAGGCCGGGTTGGCTTGTGCAGTCGGAGTAGACTGAGGTGGGGTGAGGCGGCGTGCAGTGAGCTCGAGGGCGACACACAGGGCAATCAGGAAAATGATGGCAAGATAGGCAGTAACCAACATGGTGTGATTCACTGCAACCACTTGAGGTCAAAAGAGGGGTCTTGGGCTGTTGGCAACTCTCGTCTTTCTGTTTCTCAGCACCTAAGAAGACACAAGGAAAATAAGAACTGATTAGCTGAAATTAGCTTCTGATTCAAAGTTTATACTCTAACAAGTTAAGGGCATAGTTATGGGAAAGAGTAATGGGTAGTAATAATAATAATAATAATACTACAGTAACTCAGTAACAGAACATAATAAGACATTTGAATGACATTAAAACAGTTAGAGCCAATGGAACCATGTAAAGCTTTGTAACAACATCCGGACCCATTAATGGTTGATATATTAATAATAATTGCACTATTCATTTTAACACAATTAATTTGTTTGTAATACCTTTACAATTAAAAGCTTGTTGATCTCTCTGTGAACAGCTTTCTGGATGTTGTTGCAATAAATGTGTACAGAACGCACTTACGCCTTTAAACAAAAAAGTATTCACCTAACAGATAAATAAAGTTATTTAAATTCAATCGAAAGCCTTAATCCACTGTCAGATTCCCGAAGCTTTATTTGAGAAATCAAATAAAGAAATTTATTTGAGCGTCGTGTCTGAGGAGCGTTTCCTGGTCAACTCATGACGACACTGGTGAAGTCGTTGCTCACTCAGCGAATAAGCTCCACTTTTAAAAGTCTGGTCTCGATATGAAACCGTCTCCAACGAGCTGCGACACGAAGCCACGAGTTATTTGTGCTTTAAATGCTTAAACCCCATGAGTTATCTTAACACGTCACCCAGGTGCACCCTACATGCTATACCCATTAAGCTAACGCTAGCCTCGAAGCTCACCTGCTACTCAAATAGAATAGTTGTAACTTGCGCCAACGTTTAGTTAGTTTTCGTCTTTACCCCATGTTATGCCACATGTCATCTCTTACCGTGTCGTTTGACTGCAGTCCCATAGTAGAGACGACGACCTACGAAGCGGTAACATCACTCTTATCTAGCTAACTGATGGTGGAGGATACGGCTAAGCTAGTTTGTGTGTATTAGCAAACAGACACGTTACTTCCGGGATCTGCACAATAACCAGAAGGTGGCGCTCCTCCATTGTTTTTGTTGTTTGCAGAGGCAGGAGAAAGTTACTGCGTGTTTCCAGACGTCCCGTGTCCAAGCTTAGAGAGGGACACATGAGTCTTCAGGTTGGATCGTTACATAGGCGGTGCTTTGTGGCATTTCTGTAGAGATATTTACAACCTAATGGGAATTAACTATGTTGTTGGGTCCTATATAACCTGGATTTCTAGTTATTCATTACATTCACATTATAATTTCATTCATGGGTATAAACTTGTGTTGGATTATAATTTGAATTTAAGTTGCATTACATATTTTTCAGATCCAAGCTTACAGAGGGACAGATGAGTCTTAAGGTTGGACTTTATTTGATTTTCTTTATGTAGGTAATGCTTTGTGGCATTTCTGTAGAGATAGGTACAATCTAATGGGAATTAACTATGTAGTTGTATGCGTACAACCTGGATTTATAGTTATGGATGC
Source organism: Pseudopleuronectes americanus (assembly GCA_038501795.1). NCBI lineage: Eukaryota > Metazoa > Chordata > Actinopteri > Pleuronectiformes > Pleuronectidae > Pseudopleuronectes > Pseudopleuronectes americanus. The sequence goes on from CM076725.1 coordinate 14,237,375, forward strand.
AATCACACCTTTAAAAGACTACATGCACATTATAAATGCATTTATGGGTAGAAACTTGTGTTGGATGATCATGTAACTTTAAGTTGGATCAGACATTCTGATCCATTCAGGCCCAGCTTATCAGTTCATCTTACTAATTTTGTCTAAAAGGACAGAAAGGATTGACACAGAGGGAGGATAATACATAAGTCAACTTTATATCATTATATCATTTCTATCCAGGAAGAAATATTTACAAATGTACAAGATGTGCTTGATCAGCCATAATCAAACGAGCAAAACAGTGAGAGGACTGATCAAATAAGACCTCTCACCCAAAAATATCTCTTGTGTTTGTATGACAAACATTGGGGGGTCAGAGGCAGGGTGCATGTGGAGTGAGTGCTGGTGATTTCAGGGATTATGGTGGCTGGTTACATCATCCGATAGCAGGAAGTGCGTCAGAGCTATCTTAGAATCCCGACTACATGGTCTCCGGTGAAAAGCCCCCCTGGCATGGTCAAACCCCCACCTAGTACAGGAAGGTCAGTACATTCTTCTTAACACCGAACTCATCTGTCCGGTCCATCAATTCAGTCATTGATACATATACATCGGGGTAAAATAATATTTACATCAACGAAAAAATAAACAGAGGAACTACAAAACCCAACATGCATGGGGCATCTCCATCTGCCATGTGATACAGTATATGCAAACAATGTTTTTGTGAAATCACATAAATTGCCATTGGAAAATGAGGTTGTCATATTAAAACTGAAGGTGTGCCGAATGTCATCTGGAGGAATGGTCACAAATGGTAAGAGACTAACTGCATCACGTTGCTAACAAGTGACATTTTGAAATAGTGGTCTCATTCTCATTAATGCAGATGGCATGTATGTGAAACAGTGATGCACAATTACCTTAATATTTCAGATTTCACTATGTATTATATACAGGTTCCCTTTCTCTTGAACACAAACTGAAACACAGTCGATCATCGCTTATGGTCCCTAAGTAAGAAACTGTTTAATAGCTGTCTACCATATTTTGTCTTTCAGCCGCTGCTGCTTAGTGATGGCCTGTTGATGCTGTACGACTCAGGGAATAAACAGAAGTGAACTGGCTTTTATTCTTAAGTACTTTGGATATAACGAGCAAATGCACAAGCGATCTGTCCAAAGGGATATAGTAACTCTACACAAATATTCACTTTCTGACTGGAAGAATGTCTTTCAAGAGGTGTTGAGGTTCAAGTATATACAAGAGTTTGAATGGGTGTGTTTATTTGTCCCAAAAACATTGCATGAAGATCAAGGATGTAAAAAATATATTCGCCACTGGCCTCATTCATCCTTTTTGGAAAAGTCTTGAGTCTCTGGTTTGAAGGAAGTTGTGCCCTTGGAAGATAATATGTGTGTTTTATATGTTGTGCACTGTTTACGTTTGTGTTTGTGTGCAAGTGGTCTGCTCAAGGGTCAATGCGAAAGGCCAAGAGTTTTTCGGAGTGAAAGTTGTTGAGGGTGCGCAGGTCTGGCAGACGCAGGAGGAGTTTTGGGAAGAGGGTGGTGTCATCCGGACGACGTCGGTTGATTAGTGAGCGCAGGGCACGAATCAGACCCTCCTGGAGCTGCTCTACGGCCCACATGTCCAAGATGCCAGAGCGGTCTGAAAAGCACAGCAGATGCTAGGGTAAGTGGTTGACAGACATGGGTAATATTTAATTACCTGGTATTATCTGCCTTAAAGCAACCTTTGTCACAGTTTATCTACTCATGGATCTTACCTGCAGAGACCAGCACCACAGCCATGAAGAGAGCCATTTCATCAGGCTCTAGGCCCAAGGAGCCTAACTTCTCACTGAACTCAAACATGGCGTCCAGCAGGGAGCCCATGCCCAAAGCCCTCAGGGTAGACAGTGGGTAAGTTTTTCCATTCAGGAAAGTCACTGTGCGATCCTCAGCATTGAACAAGGTGCAGAATCTCACCATCAGAACCTAAACACACAACAATATGAGACAAAAACATAGAACATTAAGATATGTTTGAAAGGAATATTAACATCAATAATACATTTGACTTAAGAAGAAGTGGTAATAAATGCCACATGTATTACAAGCCATATTAATCATTTGAAATGTAAGGCATTACCTGGAAGGTGCCTGACTTGAGCAGCATGACCTGGTCCTGTTGACTAAGCTCTTGAAATCCAGGGATGCCCTTGGCAAACTCCACAACCTCCTTGACAGCAGGAGTGAAACATTGAGAGAAGGATTCCCATATCTCCTGACTCGACCGATCTGCCCCTGATACAGGGCATGCATTGAGAGGACAGGCCTTGAAGGAAAAAAAAGAGAAACGGAAACAATTAAATTGTTGCTCAAACAAGACACCACACTGGTTAGTCCTAATCTTGTTATTGATATTCTTCCTACACTTACCAGCACTTTAGCTCCTTGAGCTAATTTCCAAGGGCAGGAGGGCGGATTTGTGGCATTTGCTGCATTGTGATAACTGTTGTGATGGGCAGAGGTGCTGCTTTGAGGTGTTGTGCCATTAGACTGGTTGTGGTTCGGATTTGTTGACACAAAGTAGGTGTAGCGATTGTTGTCCACATTGTGGAACGCAGGCTGGTTGTCATTCGGGGCAACCGGGCATATGGTGGCAGGGGCAACAGGGCAAGACTGATAACTCTGGGCGGAGATGGGGTGAGATGAGGCTTGGGGAAAACTGGCATCCTGAGAAAACGAAGACGTGTTGTTGTTAGCGGGGACATTAGCCCTCTTGGCTACTCTCCCTTGGCTGCGGCTGCTGCTGCTGGTGAAGATGTCATGGTAGGCTCTGGAGATGGCCCCAATGGCTTCTTTTGAGTTGCCCTCGTCTGGGCTCACTGAAGACGAATCCATGTCCATGGCAGCCGACTCATTGAGGCTGTTCATGTAGCTCTGCATCTCATCCAGAAGACGCTGCTTCTCTCTCTTAGGGATGCGGCCAAAACGTACAGCTGGTGAAGACACAAGCAGTGAGGACAGATCAGCTACTAGTCATCAAGACAACATGGAGATTAACACTGGACATGTTTTTTTGCTCTATTGTTAGACTTTTAAAATGAATGTTATCCCCACATTTCTGAAGCAGATAAGAGTGTTATTTGGAAATTACAGGACTTCTAGTGTAACATAAAGCTAACCATGGTTAAACAGTTCCTCTTTTTCTTTCCATATACACACACAAATCGAAAGCATGAGCAACGCCTGAGGTTTCTAATGAATTCAAGGAGAATCACATAAGTTGTGAGATGAAAAACTTTCCCCAACTGCATCCCCATCCCCCTTCCTCTTCCCACAGTAACCATCAGCTGGTGAGGCTATTTATAGACCCCCTGCTCCCATCTGCCTCATCCTCTCCTCTATCCACCCCTGTCTCCTTCCGTTCCCACTCGCTCCCTACATCTGTAAGTAGGGCAGTGGGGCGACGTGCGCGTGATGTCACTTGCACTCAGATCGTGAGAGAGTGAAGGATGGGAAAGGTGGGCTTCAAGTGCATGACTGACTTGAAGAGGGCTGACACGAGAGACTTTGACATGCTGAACGTCACAGAGTGTGTGTGGATGTGGGCTTGCGTGTGCATGGAAGTTTGAGGTCGATGAAGCAGAAAAGTTGAGCTCGTACAGCTTCAAAAACTTTTGCAAGTTAAGCACACCTGAGTTTTTAAGTATAGCTGAAAACTTGCATTGCAGCTAAATAAAGTTTAAAATTCCACCACAAGTTAAATTGAAATATGCATTATCTTAATATGCATAGTTTACATGGCAAGGTTTACTAAACATACAGCAGGTTCTGTCGATGAGGAAACAGCCAGTAATTTAGTATTAGATGAATCAATTTGATCATGTTTAAAAAGAGGGAAAATGCAGACTAATGAACTGTTTTAAAAAGGTTGCCCTGGTTAGACACAGACAGGTGTGTCATAATGCAAACCGACTATTTGCCTAGAGCCAATGTCACATGACAACCTGGTTTGAAATCAGGCCGTACTATTGCTTGTGGGCTGCAGCAGTTGCATGTGGTTTTCCTGTTTTTGTCTTGGTTGAAAGGGAGCGAAAAGGGTTTCTAGGTTGTGGTCCCTAACATTTTCGAAAAATCCCTTTTATGAGGGTCGACCCGACTGATTAATGTCTTATTGAAACTGCATTTTGTCACCCGATTTTTCTCCGTGCACCAGAAGTCGCACGCACATGCAGAAATAACACCAACGCCTTTACTAGATTAGGCAATGCAGGATACTGGATGGTGGAGATAAGCGGAAACAATGCTGAGAGGTAGAAGACAGGAAAACTACACCAAGTAGGTCACAATGTATGAGTTCACTATATAGGCCCAATTCTGCATTGTTTTTCTAGGTCAGTGCAGCGTTTTCTTAATCTGCAATGATACGTGATCAATCAATGTTCAACTTTCAGAGCTAAAACTAGATGGTGTGAGCATCACGCCTGAAAAACAAATCTTGTCACAACCACTGCCTGTTTGTATGCATCCCTTGCCTCATTAATTGCAGTAAGATGTTATATGGGCATACACAAGGTAATCAAGATGACCCTGTTCCAATTTCCTAAAATAATTCTTGTTTGCTGCAGTTTTCCACATGATAGATAGCTTCAGGGAGCTCAAGGCTCCTCTTCTCATAAATCATTGTCTGAGGGGGAGATGAGAGGGAGCTGAGGGAACATGGTGGGTACATGCAGGAGGAGGGGCTGAACGGAACACGAGCTTAGAGGTAACCGTGTTGCAGGAAGATGCTGCAAAGGGCAAAGACATTTTGAAACTTAGGAGAGTGATGCAAGGCCAGATGGTAATCTTTGGCGGTGCGGTGAAACAGTGGAAGGGCACGGCAGCTGCAGTTCTGCTGATAGGGAGAGAGAGAGTGACTGCGCTACTGGCACGATGACCTCAAAAGACTTTCCGCATTACATTTTTCACACAGACCTACATATCAGTACTGCGCCTCTTTTCCGGCTGCCCATTTCCCTGCTGCTTTGGCTAATCAGGGCACTGTGGTATTCTGGCACAACTGCGTGAGGGTCTCTCTTGCTCATGAAAATGTGTCAGGAAGTCTCACCATCTCTTGACATGCCCACAGAGAGGCACTTCTTGAAACGGCAGTGCTGGCAACGGTTTCGGTTCATGCGCATGATCAGGCAGTTCTCATTCTTCACACACATCTTGTAATTGATGTTCTGCTGGATGCTGCGGCGGAAAAAGCCCTGAAACACACGCACACATATATAGATTAATATATGTATGACAGGAAATTAGTTCAGCAATAGCATCATGTTGTTTAATCCTTCCACAGGATTTCTCCCATAAGGGGCTTACCTTGCAGCCTTCGCATGCATGCACTCCGTAGTGGAAACCGGATGCAATGTCCCCACAGACTTTGCAAAGCAGGACCATTCCACCTGTTTCTGAAGAACAATAAACAATATGTTAGATAAGCTGCAATGGGTTTCATCAAGGCATAAATCTTTCCGTATATAGTGAGAAAGGAAACACTTACTGGTGAAAGCTCCTGTGAAGCCACATGGCCTCTTTCCTGCAATGGGGTGTGCATAGGTGTGCTGAGGAGTGGCTGCTACTGAGGGGCCACTGTAGACCTCTGGGAACTGGAACACCAGTTTGGAAGATGGGGCTGTGCACTCAGCTGCCCTCTGTTTGACTGGCCCGATCTCCGTGAAGGTGAACTCTTCTGGAGATGAGGGCTGGGAGTGTGAAAGGGGCGACTGGCTCTGGTACCCACTGGAGGGGCTGCCGGGGCTGGGGCTGCTGCTGCCAGAGGAACCGGCGTACAGGATGACCCCTCCGCCTGCTGCAGATGAAATAAAGATTGGACAACATCAGATATGGTCAACGAAAGATTAAATCTTATAGGTTGACTGTCCATATTTCCTGAGAAACCGTGCAGCTATACTCTACAAGGTTGGATGGGATGTGATGTAATGTTGAAACCTCTAGGCGGCAGAGAACAGCTCTGAGAATTTGCAGCGTCCTTTCCTCATCCTAGAGTGTAATGGGCGTAATGGTGCGTTCGAGCGGATAAGGGGGGGCGCTAAAAATACCACTGGTAGCACAGCAACAAAGCGGGCTGGTCTCCTCCTCCAGAAGCGTTTTCTAAATCATCCCTGCGTCATGCTCATGCAGTATTCATACAGGCACCATATGAACATGTGGACAGTTTGTTCTCTCTCTGTCGTTAAGCTGTATGCGTTTTCTGCCCCCCCCACCCCCCTGAAAATGCACTTCCCTCGCATCCTCTCTTTCTCGCGCGCGCGCATTTCCAGTCATGCGGTGTGGATGAGCTGAGACACGGCCTCACGTGGCTGTGGGGTCTGCCGCCTCCTCCGCTCCAATAATAGCCGCGCTCCTCTGGCTCCGTGCCCAGCGCCAGCGAACAGCACGACACCTGACCGCCGCCGCCTCACATGCACGGACTCCTGACACGGTGACTGCCCGAACCAAAGCAGCCTCGTGTTGACACATACAGAAATCTGCAGTCAGATCTGTGTTTATAAAGACTCGCTTTGCTGAATGCAGGGAAGGCTCCCCGGGCATGAGGTGGCACTAAAGTCTCCGCCACCAGCAGCCAGTCAGTCGGGGAATGTGAGTCACGTTTTTGCAAAAGGAAAAGTCTGAGCAGTGTAGATACCGAGTAGTTGGTACCTTATTACAGCTGTAAAGTGGAGACAGTCAGACAATTACATGCAAATTGAGGTCAATATTCAAATAGATAATAACAATCAAATAAAATGTTTTTTTTTGCATCTTGCACGTGCAACTAAGAAAAACTTAATTTCCACCATCCAAAATCTAGGCCATGCTAAAGTGTTTATACCACATCCCCCTTGTTTGTGGAAATCATGTGTATGCCCTTTGCTACACTAGGTATTTGTTTAGCTCCAGTGTTTTGATAATCCCTCCAGCTGCACGTGTCAGTGGATTTGTTGACTCATGCCATACACAGGTCCAGCAGACTGGAGCCAGAGCCTCACCTTCTTCTTGAGAGCACACATGCAGTCAGCGGTGGCCCGGCCTTCCCCGCTCCACCCACACACATTGCATGTCCACCTGAAGGCTCACATGTGCCGAGTTTATGAATGACCCCCGGAGTCACTGCTGTAAACGGTATCAATTAACAATCCGTTTTACAGTCTGCATTCCTGTTGTGAAAAACACAATCACGTGCATGTGTGTGGTGTTACAGTGGTGAAGTCAATGCAGTTACAATCTAGAGTGTACAGACTGCACAAAGCTTCAGTATCCACACATGCAACACAATTATATTCCAATCACCAATCAATTGATTGTTTGGCAGTATTACTATTAATGTAACTGTTGTTGGCAACAGGGCTGGTCAAAGCCTTCATGGGCCCCCAAGCTGTATTTGATTTTGGGGGCCCCACCAACTTGGCACTACCATCAAAATTAACTATTACCCGTTCTTGAGCATTTGCAAATATACTGTAAATCTAAAATACCCATAATCATTATTTTATTATCTGCAGCATGAGTTCCTCTGACAGAGGAAGATAATCTAACCAGCTGTGTTAGCTAGCCATGCCATTTACATAGTATTGTGGTTAAGTGCAATTACAATTGACATAAATATTATATTATGTCAATTATAATTATACTAAACCACAAGAAAGCACTCTTGGAAACTCCGTTGTGGCCACAGGGGCCTTAAGCAGACACTTGTTTTTCTTACGTCTATAGGTTTGGTTGTGTTTGGCAATGTGTTATAACACTCAACTTCAACTCTTAGGCAATTTCAGATGTATGACATTGTTATATCAATTTGTTTTTATATCCATAGAAGAACTTTTAAATTTCTGGTCAATGAAATACATTTCCTAACTTTAGGGGATCTATACTAAAATTTGGCAACTTGGTATCAATTACATATCTGCTGGTTAGCTGTCACAATCATGCTATTGCAGCAGTTACAGACTGAACATGGCTTTCTCATGGTTTTTGCTGCTGTTTTTTGCATGTACAGTGGTATTTCCAATGCAGGCAACCACAATGCCACAGTGTGCACAAGACAGTTGAAATGTAGGTCACTGCAGACAGCATTAATTGATGAGTCAATCGGTCCTCAGTGCCTGTTTAAGGCTTAGCCAACCCGTGCAAGCACTAATCTGCCTGGGACTGGAGGCAGGCAGAGAAACGTGAGCAGTTCACAGGCATAACAGCTCTCCACTCCTCTCTTCTCCTTTTCTCTCTTGCTCTCAATCTCTCACAGTCATTGGTCCACCTTGTAATAGGCAGATCCTCTCTATACAGTTATGGTTGCTATCTATCTACCCTCGTAATTTCACGTTTATAATAAACAACCCAGTGTTTATCATGCTGTAAAGGAAAAATAAGTGGCTCTGGCCAATAAAAAGAAGAGTTACAGAATTGTTTGACACTAAACAGCCAATCTGTGAGCACTCTGGTTTTCTCGCAGCAGACTTCATTAACTCAGACTTGTGTAAGTAGGTCAATATCACAGGAACTTGGTAGAACTATGTGCCCTCGAGCCTTTCTCCAAACTGATGCTGCATCACACACTGGCTGTGGCTCAGGGAATTATCAGGAGGACCTGTGTTAGACAGTCACAGCTGATATATATAATTTACCAGCAGCAGTCATGATATGATTTTTTTTTATGGTATGCATCCGAAATAAGTCTGTTTCACGTGCCCTGTCAAACATGGACCGAAAACATCCGCTTCAGGGAGATGTGATTTCCTCAGGGTGGGGGCAGAGTTTGGGGCACGCACATGTTTTATTATGATAAGCGCGGCCATGATAACATTTGAAAGCTTACAATTTTTTTTAATGGCTGTCTTTGTATGGCATGTGGTCAAATGAAGTCTGTCACGCGAAGCCCCGACAAACGTGGACCTGAAAAACATCCGTTTCAGGGACAAGTGGTTTCCTCGGGGGGTGGGGGCCGAGCTTTGGACTCTCGAGATGTTTTTTAATCCGCTATCTGTCACAGAGCCGTTTGGCCGAGAGCAGGGATGTCGTGTTTAACAGCAGGGTCACGTTTCAGCTGAAACGCACACTAAGCGGATGTGCGCGCCCTGAACCCGTAATGGGTTCTGGGTCGACGACAGATGTTGCCGAGTCAAAACTGAGTCAGCGTCAACCACATGCCCTGGTCTGTGATTCACACACAGAGAGGAGTGATTAAAAAGCAATGCAATGGTCGCATGAGGCGGGGAAACGTGACGAGAGAGGAAAAAAAAGTTGAAGCTTGGAATCGCTGACCCACTGACCAAACTCCCCCCCCACCCTCACCATCACCGCAGGCGGCATCAACACGGCAGCGTCCGTGAGAGCGGGGGAGGGAGGCGGGGAGGGGAGGGGCGGGCCGTCTCACGCGTCGCACGCGGCTCTGCGAGGGAAGCCACGTGAGGAGGCTTCTGATGGAGCTCTCACAGGGAAAACACGAAGCTGCGCTCCAGCCAACGAGCCAGGGCTCCTGCAGTCCACCAGGGGCTTAACACGGAGGGGCCGGATTAAATAGACCAGCGTGTTATGGGTGGTCTGGCCCCAGCACCACCAGCAGCAGAACCAGCAGCAGCACCGTCAGCCAGCAGCTGACCTGGGTCACCACTGCTGTGACGGATTAGATCTTAGAGATGCATTCACAGATAGGATTCTTCTAAAACGGTTTAATCACAAGTGAATGGAGCCTAGTGGCTGTTTTCTTAAAATCTCTTCTAATGAAATGGCAGCAGTTTCCCATGGGAGAATGGGTTCGTTGATGTCAGCAGCCCTTGCATTAATTGTCCTGCTTTTACCAAGACACACTCATTTGGTTTATATATATATATATATATATCCTTGGCAATACATTTTAAACATTAAAATGCTGTTTGAGTTTTTGATGCAAAACAAATTCTATCTTTAGTCTATCACTTTTTGACATCCCTCAAACTGCTATGTGGCCATCTTAAAACATACAGTCGTTTATTTTGATGTTGCCCCCACTAAGGATTTGTTTTGGTCTGTTAATTATGGTTTCCAACTGATGGTGAGGAGGAGTGAGCCAGAGTTAAAAGTCTCTTTACTTTAAACATGTTGAGAACAGTGAGGAAATCGTCCACTAGGGGACTGTCAGAGGAGGTATCAGTGACAGAGAGTGAATAGTAGGGAAAATCTGTTTTTATCATCCAACCACAATTCGCGGACTATGTGACCTATATAATATACAAATAGTGCAGCTGAGCAACTAAATGATTGTGTCCGGGACGACTACACATGTTCATTGTTCGAACTGTAGAGGTTGTAGAAGTTGATGTACATATCGATTTTACTGTTTATGTTTATAATAGTCAATAGAAGGAATTCATAACAATCTGTTGTCATTGCAGCATTTATCTGCATATGATGATCACTTATGGCATATGCAACACGCTTATACCTTCAACCCAATCATCTCTGCAGTTGAACACACACACACAGAAAAAACGTAACACTAACCCATTTTAATCATAACCAATTTATACCAAACCTTAACCTTAGCCCCACATCAATTGGCACCTCAACCAGGACCTTACAAATTATGTTTGGCCTCATTAGGACCGGGCTTGTCTATACTGGACACAACAAGGTTGATGTTCATTCCGTAAAAAGGTCCCTAAGAGATGACAATAATGCACACACACACAAACAAAGGCACAGGCTCGCACACCCACACGCAAGCCCACAATCTCATTTAATCTACTGGACTTTATGAGCCTGGCACTGCAGCCATATCTTTTGACAGCTTATTATGATGTTTATGAGCTTTGTTTAGATACCCACTGAACTCCTGAGTGAAATTAAGTCATGTGCATTTCAAAGACCTTATGGAAATATTAAAGGTCAATGAACCAGGTTCAAGGTGGTCACTTATGAGAGGAGAAATAAAATGGCAAACAACTTATGTAGCATTGAAAAACATAAAGTCATTTAAATTAGACTGTAAAAATACACAAATAAAATGTTTAATAATGAAATCAAAACTTTCAAATCACCATCTGACTCACCAAGACACACATACTCACACTAAACATCCATAATAAACTAAACAAAAAAGCTCAGCACACAGTCCTCACCTTTATCGCCTAATACTACAGCTGAAAAACCCCGGCGCACCTTATCAAGGTAAATAACGAGTCATAACCCGGTGAGTGGGTTTAGTGTCGCCCTTTAGATTACAGTGCAGACGGAGCCCTGGGTGTGCCCATCACCTGTGCTGGAACGTGACCGTCGCTGTTGTAAATGATTCACCGTCAATTAGGAGGAGAAGCCGGAATCACGTTGACAGTTGGCTGACCTCGAGCAAACGCTGCCTAACACCACTTAAAGGATGGGACTCACTTATAAACTTTGATGCTGCAGGCTCTTCCGCCACAGCCTCGATAGTAGAGACACACACACGCCCATTACGCGCAGGGGATCGTCGTTGATTTATTTGTTTCAGCAGTGAGATGATGGAGGGTTGACAGATTATGATTACAGTGACAGCCACAGTGAGCCGTAGCTGCACGTGAGTTTGTTTTCATGAGGAGGAACAGGAAGTGGCCAGCCTCCTTTTACACCCATACGGCTCGGTTCTGTCTGGAGCTGCTCGCCAGTAGCCGCTCCGTGTGTGGTGGCGTTTCAACGCAATGCAGCAACTTTTTTGGGACAACTTTGCCCAAAGTGCCGTAGTTACATAAACAAGCAAAAGTGATCAAATGTCACCGGAGTAAAGTCATGCATAACGATAATGTTTTCAAAAAGTGGTAATCCTGTAAAATAACATTATTGCCAGTGATACTCATATTTGTTAACATTTCTTTACTAATATGCATTCTAGAATGAATTTATTTCAGCTTTTTACATTAATCAAAGTGGTATTTTTTAATTGTTTTTAAAGACCAATTTTATTCAGTTTGAATAATATATGTAAATGCAGCGCTAAATTGATTTAGCCTTTTAATTATTGTTATCACAATGTACGCAAGAATTAATAAATTCGGACATAATCGTATTATATATGTTATAATTATCATTGCTATTACACTGGAGTTTTTATTTACATCTTTGCGGGGTTCACCAAATAACAGAGACATCTCCTAAAAGAGAGGAGGCTGCATACAAGTGAGAAATAATTAAAGTTATTCTTACCTCCACCAGGGCTGTTATCCATTTTTCTGGTTGGTGTCGGTGACTTGAGACAAACTTGAGGATACTCGTCTTTGAATGTCACTGGACTAGAGCAAAAAGTATTTTGAAGATAGGAAGGAAAGTGGAGAAGAAGCTTTGCGCAAAACACCTTATAAAAATTGGGAAGAAGCAATGGCAACGCGTCCGGTGCGCGTAAAGATGCTCCCCGGGATAAGTGCAGGCAGGTGTCAGTGTCTAAGTTCTTGTCCGACGGTCTCTCCCCTCTCTGGATACTGGCTGTGTAATGTTGCACGAGGGACAACTAAAACGAATCTCATGAATTCCAAGAAAGTGGAGTCAGCATAACCAGGAACAGGGCGTCAGGCGTGACACACACCTCTGATACCAACACCCACATCAATCACGTTTGCAGGTAAGTAGGAAATGTGACCGCCTCGCAGCTCGCTCCCAACTTGTGTTGTGTCTGTTCGTGTGGGATTTGGCTCAGTCTTTGTATCTCGCGCGGGCTCCCTCTCTCTCCCTCTCTCTCCCCTCACGCTTTTGGTGCATTTTCATTGGTGGGGATCTGGAGCCGAGGGGAGTGTGATGCGCTTATTCGACCGTGGTATGTGTTCTGCAAAGCCACGCTACATGTGCGCTCTGCATGTGCCGCGGAGAGCGCTGCCCTACTGATACACATTTTATGCAAAGTGCGGAGCGTGTGTTGCAGAGGAATGGAGGGATTGGTGGATGGGGCACATGGACAATAGGCGTGGCTCACCGTGACTGCTTCACTGACAGGCAGCTCTACAAACGGAGGGTAAACACTGGGACATGCCAAACACCGTGCAAGTGTCAAGTTTGAAGCCCATGTGCCAAAGGAAACTCTAGATCCACAACTGGATCCGTTACATGCCAACAACGCGCTGTCGGAGTAGACCGCAGAGTAAACTGGGTCAAACATTACATGATTGGAAAATGTTCATGTTAAACATTTTAAAAGAATTTCGTATGATTAGAGCGATTACTTAAATAGAAAAAAACAAAACTAGGTCAGCTCTGTGCGACCCTGCCCCAGGATCCCTGCTCTGTGAGTTTAAAATATACAGGTCATATAACAAAGCAAAAAAAAACCCATCAAGTTTAAAATTCCAACACAACGTGAGGGAAGCGCCCCCCAGTGGTAAGTCATGGCACTGACACATAAACAGGATTCTGTGTCTGTCTGTCGTAAAATGATTACCAGGTCATTTTTAATTCCGGCTAAATAAGAATTAATTCTCTATACAAATTAAATAATTACTGACTTTTACCATTTCTTTCTAGTTTTAATATATTTCACACAAACACTCACTGTGAGGATATTTTTGAATTGATTAACCGCCCCAAAAGATGGTAAGATGGTAATTATATAAATTATAGTATGATTGTAATAGGGGTGGGGCCAGCTTAAAATCTGATTGACCCCTGAAGTGCCCCTCTCCTGTCAGTAGTCTATTTTTATGCTGTTGTCACTCACTAACAATTCTATAAAAGATTGGATGATTTGATTGATATTTTTATTCTCTATAAGCTTTTTTCAAGTGTGCTTGAACAAGTAACACATTTCAAACCAGTACTTCTGCTCTGCGGCCCAGTTCATCCACGAGGACCATGCTACCCAGAGTTCAGGTCTTGGAGTAACTGATGATAAAACAAAGCCTGACTGTGGTGGACGCTATTGTGGACACGCAAACTGTCATGCATCCCCAATACGTTTTGGACTGTATATACAGATGTACAAACAGGCAGACAAATAAACAGCAAGAATATATATAAAAAATATAAAAAGAAAACAAGTGCACGTTTTATTAAAACAATTTCAGATAATTGCATTTCTACTGATGCATGTTGAAATGATTTGATTCCTTTGCTTTGGGTTTTTAAGCTATATTAGGATTAAGGTGTAAACAGAGACAGTTTCCCTGTTTGAGAAGGAAATTCTCTTCTTCTAATATTAATGGTTTATCTACGTTCTTCTAATAGACCTGTAGTTTATCTACTTGATGGTTACTGAGAGGTAGGTCTTTTAACAGCTCATTTGTTTTGAACACACAAGTATCTACCATCGCTACAACTGTGTACCCATCATCGGTATTGTGAATTTTGTATGACTTTGAAGGAAGTTTTCTCCTGTTAGTACGTGCATGTGACTATGCAGTATTTTCATTAGCAAAGCTCATTCAGGACAACAGCTGGAGTGCAGGGGAACCCAGCAGCCAGCAGGGGGCAGCCTCAGGACATCACATGGAAACAAGCAGCAGCAGGCTGTGATTCTTGAAAGGCGTCAGAAGACAAGGCTGGCAACTATTGATTTATTCTCTAACAATAGATTTTTAAAGCATGTTAAATCATCCAGTATCTAAAATCCAAAAATATAAAAGTAACTTTTAAGTAAGGCTGTCAAATATATGTAGAAAAGTAGAAAATACTTTCTCTGAAGCTTTGCAGCCTACAATGACATGAACACACACACGATAATTTGTCTATCTCCTTAGTGTGCTTAGTTCCTCTCAAGAATCAGCAGGCGGTTTGGCCTAGTCAGTAGAGCGACTGTCCTCAAATAAGAATACATTTAAATTAAATTAATAATAATAAAAAAATAACTGCACGCGCAATTCCTGCGCAATGGACATCTGCGCAGGATGTGCGCGCGCAGCTTTTAAAAAAAATTGAATTTAATTTAATTGTTTTTATATTTATTTTAATTTAATTTAATTTAAATTTGTTATATTTATTTCTGCTTAAGGATACCTGATGAATGCTGCAGACCATTAGAGTGAAGTGTAATTTCCCTATTTTAAAGTGGAAAGAGTTTGAATTGTAGTAAACTAACAGAGTGAGAGAGTGTATATCCGAAAAAACAGAGCTGATGATCTGGGGTTAAAGACTTGTCACCTGAAGAAAGTCGAGATGGAGATCTCTCTTTTGAAATGTTAGGGACACAACTTGTGCAACAGTTGTTCCGCCCTTATAAAAATTCCCCCCATCCTCACCCATGAGTTCGAACCAAGCTCCTGTGTCCACTGGTGTCCTGGTTCCACCCATGGCAGCGTAGTGGCGTGGGGCTGTGTAAATCTCAGGTATTTACATTTTTAACTATTGTATCAATAAACTCAGTTTTTTCATGACTATGTCAAGTTCAAATGAAACATTTTACTCAAGGACCCAGTGTTGCTTTCTCATCATCAGCTACTGCTACAAGATCCAGATCAGTGCATAAAGGGCCTTGCACAGATGCTTCAGATCTTCCTGTGTTCAGCTGCCACCCTTTGATTCTGATTCTTATATGATATGAAGTGTGATATCGACCAAACTAGGGTTCACACTAACTCTGACTTCCCTGGCTCAGCCTCAACCACCAATGTCTTACCTTGAAATTCATTAGAGGGAATGGATTGATTTCAGACATTAAGGCGGGACACAGAGATAGATGACTGAGTATTTTTACACCAGATATAACAAAGTCTGATAAGGTTGTTCTTGTGTATTTTAACTTAAGGTGAGCTCCTAAAGTCAATGATAAAGTGATCAGACTGCGTACCAATTAAACAGAGGGAAAAATCCACATTACATTAAGAAAACACGTACTTCTTTCAGATAATGAGTATGTCTATTTTCATAATAGTTGTATTCAAGTATTTAAAGTTCTGTATATCAGACATGAAAACCCACACTCCGGTACATACAGTTGGTTTAAAAGGTTTGGCCCAGTATCATGTTCACGTTCTTGATTACCATCCAACTCTATTGCATGTCGTTTCCGGCTCGACCCATTACCGCTGACAGAGTATGAGCTGCAGCGCTCTTTTGCACCACTAGGAGGCGTCACTGCGTCATTAATCCCCTCGCACGGTGGCTTCAAGCACCGACGCCCCTGAGCTGCCACAGTGACGGTGAGTGGCAACAACCGAAGGTGATCTGACACAGAATGACTGACATGAGGTGACGTGACCTCCTGGAGCTGCGAGAACAGACGGCTTCACCCTCACAACAGACCGGCTATCCGTCACTCTGTCTGCTCTCCTTCACAGAAACCAAAGAAAGAAGGGAAGAAAGAAAGGAAGAAAGAAAGAAAGGGGGACAAACTTCAGCGTGCGTGCGCTTGTCATCCACTATTTACCTTGAAACTTCTCGGGGCAGGAGAAGAAGGTAAGGATTGTGTACTTTACATTAATCATCCCCGGTCGTGATTAATCGGGTGTGTCCTAGAACAGACGGGGCTCGAGCTGCGTCAAACCGGGTATGTGTTTACTGTGTGTGTGTGTGTGTGTGTGTGTGTGTGTGTGTGTGTGTGTGTGTGTGTGTGTGTGTGTGTGTGTGTGTGTGACAGCGAGAGAGAGAGACTCATCATGAGAACACGTTACGGCAGCGCACGAGATAATTACAGGCTGCTCACACTGTTTGGGGACTGAGCAGAGAACAGAAGTCGCTGCCAACACACACACCTGTAAAGGGCTGCTCTGCCTGGGGGCCTGAAAGACAGTTATCATCACTGTCTGTCTGTCTGTCTGTCTGTGTGTGTGTCTGTTACCCACGCATCAGCCCCCCCCTCCCCTGTCTTCTTCCTCCTCCTCCTCCTCCTTCGCAAACTTTCCTGAATGTGTGCTTTCATAAGCGTGATGCCAGTTATATGCGTGAGGCTGATGAACCGAAGTTTATTTCAGGACAAACTTCACTTTGCATTCAACTTCCTGGATGGCTCATTAAGCTCAGATAACAAAATGAATATTGAATGCAGTTTTTTCCCCCCCATCCTTTTTTCTGGTAGTAGACAGAGGATTTAACCAGAGACAGCTCAACATCATATACATATTAATGTTCCAACCCAACATGCCAAAAAGCAAATGAAAAGTTCTTCTCCCCTGTTTCCTGTGCAGTATTTAGTGCCCAGCTTTCTCACAAGGGCAGTTTTATGTGCAGGGAAGGAGGCATGGAAAAGAAGACCTTTCCTTTTGAGCTCACAGATTTGCAGTAATTACAGAATCACTTCCATATGTGGCTCTCTGGCTGCCTTCTCGCTGCCCCCACCACCCCTCTCTTCCCCAGAGTTCTCTCTCTCTCTCTTTCTCTCTCTCCCCCCTTTTTTCATTTGCATTCTCCCCTATTCCTCATCTTTTTTTTCTTCTGCTTTTTATTTTTCTGGCGTCCCCTCATGCACTCAAGAGCATTTTTTCCCCCTTCAAAACCACAGCTTAAACAAAGTTTATGATAATCAGAACATCCTGGCACTTTTGGCAAACGGCTGCGCTTTTTGGTGATTCAATTAGATCGAGCTTGCCAAAAAACGTGCGTGCGATTCTGTGTGTGTTAGTGTGTGTGTGTGTGTGAGAGAGAGAGAGCGAGGGAGAGCGAGAGACATGGACAGCAGAAGGGAAATGTTGAAGAATACGGAAATATGAAAGCTCGGAGAAGAATCCGAGAGGCCGGAATGGAGCGTGAAGGAGGGAGAGGTGGAACAGAAAATGAGGCAGAGGGAGAGAGAGAGAGAGAGGGAGTAATGCTTTTTGACAGAGGTGGGTTCAGGATGGGTTCATGGTGACATCATGGCTGTTTTTTTTTGTAAGGAAAGTATAGACAGGAGAGCCGTTCACCTTTCATTGGACACACGTTTTTTGGGGAACAGTCAAGAGGAGCGCTCATGTGCTGGCACACGCACACATGGTGGCTGTGTCGACAACCTCTGAATGCAACCCAAAATGTGCACACAAACTCACACACACACACACACACACACACACACACACACACACACACACACAAACACACACACACACACACACACACACACACACACACACACACACACACACATTCTCCCCCTCTACCCTTCTCTTTTTCCCTTCATTTCTCCTGCAGTAAAAAGCTCTTGGCTCTCTCTCGCTCTTTCAAGCTTTGTGCTCATTTGTTTTTCTTAGACGAGTACATAGTGCTATATGCCCTTCGGTCCCTAACACATACATTTCTCCGTTTGCCATGAGTAACTCATTTCTCCTGCGAGTAGTATTCCTCAGTGTATGTTTTTACTTCAAGGCGGTTGGACGCTAAATGAGCGCACTTTGCCAGGCGGAATGAATGAGCTCCTTCATTTCACAGGATGTGTGTTTAAGTCTGTAACCAAGAAAGTGCAAGCAAGTGTATATTTGTGTATGTGTGTGTGTGTGTGGATGACTCTTGAGTGGGGTGTGTGCGTTCGCCCCGCGTCCCCTGCCTGTCTCAGTGCGGCACCAAACTGCACATGACATCAATCTGAATGTGGGGGAAATAGTGATCTCATTACAGGCATCTTGTTACTGATTAAAACCTGCCGCTAACAGGCAACAGATCCCTGCGCCCTTTCTCACCTCCCACCACCAGTCCACCCCCGCTCCTCCCTCCACAATCCATCCATCTCTCCATCTCACCCTCCACTTTTCTTCCGCTCTTCTCTCACATGCCTGTGATTCCCCGTACCAGCGGCCCTGTCGCCCTCCAACCCCATCTTTCCTCCTCGCTCCATCTCTTTTTAACCCCTCTAGCTTCACTTCCTCCCTGTTTTGCTCCTTCCAATATCCCCCCCAGTTTCCTCCTTCCTCCCATGCCTTTGCTCCTTTTCCTCTGCCAGCAAGCCCCAGGCCTCGGCTCCATGGCTCCGTGAATGCAAATACGGTGGAGTCTAAAGTGGAAACACACGACTGAGTATGATGTTCCCATGAATATTTCATACCTTCTTAAACACACCCAGAGAAGCCAAACAATACCCGTGTTTGCCGGGTGAGTTCCTGTGAGGACTCACCCCGCTGCATATTCCACTTTTCGTCAGAGCGCACTGTGTTAGGATTGATGTCAGGGCAGTGTGTTATGATGTCACAGGCTGGAGTTAATGATACGAGAACAGCGGGGGCCATAGGCCATGTTTCCAGTGGTGCCCGGAGAGAGAGATAGCACCCTGATCTATCTTCATTATCCCCCACTCTGCAGCCTCCCAGACACAATGATCATAAATCTCGGCCTGGAGCACACTTCACTGACACTGAAACACAAACACTAGTAACCTCTGACCTTTTCGCTGCTACTGCCTACACACACACACTCATCCAACGCACACAGCACGCATATACACATTTTCCTATCTGAAGACGTACACACACATGCGCAAATCCTAAACCACCCCCCCCCCACCTTCTCCAGTTCACTGTCATGATTTAATAAGGAGGACAGCAGGCCCTGCACACTGACACACAAACACACACACACAACTATCATCCTGCACTTGACTGAGCATTCTGACACAAACTCATGGTCTCACTCAGTCTGATGGCATCACATTAGATTGAAATTCACACTTCACACTTCTCATCACTTTAGCAGCTTGTACACAGTTAGTTTTTTTCTTTATCTATTTCCAGTGTGTTTTGACTGCATTTACCTCCTTGTTACAAATTACACAATTGCTGATTTAGCACTGCTATGTAAACGGTGAGGGGATTCCTGTTAGTCTTAGAGGCCTCGCGAGCAGCACATAAATCAAATGTAAACGAGATAAGGATCAGTTGAAGTGCTCTTTGCAGTATGGCTTGGATCTGCGCTTCCTGAATATAAGGTTTCTCCAGAATGGCAACAGTTCCTCTCAGTGCTTATCCATTCATTTGCCCTGATTATGTTCTGGCAAATCCACATCAAAAAAATGTATGAAAGAGCATCTCAGTAAGCTACTGTGGGCCATATGTGGCTGTAAAGATTGGAAACACATTTTTTCTTTTATTATGATAGCTTGACTTTATCCTAGAGACACTTTGGGGTCAGTGTATTTGAGCATAAGATCTCTGACTGCATCAGGCCAATTACTGAGGTTTACAAACAACATAAGCAGCAGCTCTAGCCGGTCTTAAATGTTCATGTAGCTGGGAAGACCGAGGAGGAGGAAAAGTTTCACATGCTGTGTTGGTTGGAAATTCAGCTTCGGCCAGATTTAGGAGAGGGAAGTGATGCATGGCCAATATGCCTGAAGGGCATCGTTTTGGATGAAGTTTCCGAATAAGTAGTGCATGTATAAGTTGGTTATTTTGAAGATTCTTGCATCTCTTGATTGGTCGAGACATGCATTAAACTAGATGTTGCATACTTCAGCAGGAGAGGAGCAGTTGCGTATTTTCTAGCCTGACATTTTTATTGATGTAGGCTCTGCTGAGGAGGTGAGAGTGCCCGCTGAGGTGCCAGTTGAGGTGTGCCTTGTCCTCCTCCTCCCAGCTCTGAGGTTTGAGTCGCTCCTCATAACCAAAACAACTTGAGAAACATTACATTCAGAAAAGCAGGGCACACACCCAGAACCACAAACACATAAACACACATCTGAAACCCATGATCTCAAATGGAGTGAGGGGCACGTTCAGGGGCACACCCAAATCTCTTGCTGCTGCTGCACAGATCTGCCATCATACAACAGGATGTCCCTGCAGCTGATGTGTCACTGCTAGTCTCTTTTAATCTTTTTGATAAAAAGAAAAAAGAAAAAACTAGCTTGAAAATGAATGGCAGCATGTTGACATATGTTTAGAATCCCCCCCAAAAAATGTATTTTCATTTATCCTGAATAAAGCCAGAATGTTTTACATGTCCTGTTAGTTGAATCTTTGTCCAAGACTTTCTCATTAATTTAAAAAAGAATCCTTATACTTGCTGTCTTTTATTGTTAAGTCCCTTCACTTTAGCATTAGCAATGCTAATAGAGTTGTGATTTATCATCAGTGCTGTGGGATGATTTGCACTGAAACATTGCGAGTAATAAAACCCAGAGCCAAACACAAACATGAGTTGCACAAAAACATCATCATCAACATGTGATCGTGTCAAGCAGACATTTGGGGCTAAGGTCCATTATGTTTATTCTATAAATTGATAACAGCAGGAATCCAAGTGAAACCACTTAGATGTTCTTGGAAGAAGAAACCTGTTGGCTTGTCATTAAAATAGCATCTCTGTTAAATCACAAGAACAATAACCTCCTATTAAACCCTGAACTTAATGATCAAACGCGAATGATGCGAGTTGCCGACATGGCTCTTTCATTTAGACATGCACAAACAGATTGTAGGTAAACTGAATCAGAGACAAAGAAGGGAGAGAGAATTAAAAACAGAAACTCAGGCTCTGTGGGCCTTTTCTTCCCTGCAGGCATTTTGTGGCGTGTGAAAAAAATGTGCTGTATATTTGAAGTGTTGGGTCACGTGACAAAGGAAGGCTTTATGAATCAGAGAGCGTAATTATTTCTCAGCGAGTGAGTGTGCGTCTGTCTTTGGGGAGTGAAGGAGTGATTTTAAGAGGTAGAGACTGGGAGAGGAGGAGGGTGCAAGAGAGTGAGGGAGGGAGGGAGGGAGAGAGAGAGACTCATTGCTGCTCTGTCTTTGCTGTCAGAAGGACTCTGATGAACGTACACACATCTTTTCTCCTTCTCCTTGGCTCGGGCCGCTCATCAGACCATTCAGGTTCTTGAACGGTCGGTCGGCCTCATCAACACGAGAGGGGGTGAGTCCGAAAGCTTACAAACTATTAACTTTAGCCATTGTTTGTCTTCCTTCACCCTTCTCTCTCTCTCTCTTAAAGGAGAGAAAGAAGGAGCGAGAGCGAGAGAGAGAGGGAGAGAGAGAGTGGGAAGAGTTTTAATTGATGACAGAAACAGAGTTGAGACGCCTTGAGACAATTAATGGCTGTTTTCCTGAAATCTGAGCAGATTCTCATGTGTAAACACTTAAACGTCCACATGTTTGTTTTCATGCAGGGTTTCAGCATGTTTCTTTCTTTCTGTGTCATAAATGGGACCCCGGCATTGAAAGAAAACAACTTGAACATGTGTGCGTGCCTGTGCGAACATATGTGCTTATTAATGAGTGTTTCTTGCGTTACCCAGTGCCTGTGGAGCGCTTTATTATTAGCATATGTATGTGTGTGTGTGTTAGTGCGCGCACGCTTGCATGTGTTTGATGTGTACTCACCAGAGGAGTCACCAGTCCTTGACCTGTTTTTTTTGTTTTCAACCAACATATGAACATTTGGAATAGAGACGCATTGTTTTCCACAGTTTAAAGAACAGAGGCCAATTCCTGTGGAGTGAGGTGTGTCTGCAGCTCTGGCCTTAGTTTACGTGGACGTTGATTCATTGTGTTCCCATAGTTAGCAGCATGCCAGAGAAGATTATTTATTGACGCTGGCATATGTGCTAGGTTAACAGGTTCCACTTGTTAACAGCCATGTGTAGCACATTGCGTTTGATGCTGTTTGATTTGGATATCAGATAAAGATCCAAGTGGCTAATGTCAGAGTGGAGCTTTGCGTTATTGCTCCAGCGCTCACTGGTCTTTAGGTAAGACGCTGCAGCTGGACTTCCACGGCTCTGCACCTGCTGTCCGCCGCTTATTTCCCCTGGTGGACGTGACATAAGTGTGAGGGACAGTTTGAAGTGATTTATAAAAGAAGAGAAACGGCCGCACAGCTGAGTGAGGGATTCCTGCTGGAAGGCCGCTGATATTTGTGTAGCCCTGTGCGCTCATGTGGTCCGTCAGTTTGACACCGAGTCGGTGACATCTGGAGTGGAAGAAACAGAGATCATCCCTTCCTTCAGAGCACCACCCTCGAGTCCTTGTTATTATTTGTTCCTGGACAGGTTGTCCTCACAGAGTCGTTTAACAGCACGCGGTTCAGTCCCAGCTTTGTGCTTGTCTTCAGTCACAGTTTGGAATCAATTATTATTTGTGCTTGCTGTTATACGCTCCAGATGTGTACGCATCATTACTCATGTTCCCTGTAATTGTGTTCATGAGTGTGTTGTGTTCTAGCGCCGAGTCGCCTCACTTAAAACATTCTTCCACTTTTGTTGTTGTAAATATTTACACATCAAGCGGCCTCAAAAATTCTTGAGTCAGTGCTCACGTACTCTGTCAGCAGGCATCAGCAATAACACATGCTTTATGTTCATAGAAATAGCTCCTTAAGAACAAAAGCATGAATGAGACCTTCTTTCTTGTCTTGGCACATTGTGGCTAGTGGTAGTTTTCCATTCATACGGTCTGGGCTTTAAATCTAGACGTGTCTGGTGTGGATCACAGAGTTAAATGTCTTAAAGAATATAGTAAAAGTATGAGAAACACAGAAAAAAGTAGGATATAACAAAAATAAACAACTTTACCTTTCAGTAAAACGTTTACAAATGTTAACTTGTGTAAAACCTGCTGGGTTGTATGATGATGCATTTCAGGTGGAAACTCTGGAACAATGGTTGACCCATAAAAGCGTCTGTTTGCAAAATCCTCCGTGACAGCCCTTTGAGCGCTAAATCTGGGAGTTGTTGATACCTGTCTTTCTCTGGAATTTTCTATCGCAATTAAGGCCAAGTGGTGGGAAGGAGTTAGACAGGTGGTTGTGGGGGAATCGAGGGGCTCTCTCCGCTGCCACACTATAATTAACAAGGAAACTATCTGCGCACCATTTCCTCTGTCTATTTTTGCAGGTGTGCCGCTCTGATTGTGAGGATTTACATTTTCGGCCTGCCTCCGAGCGCTCATTAAAAGTTATTTTGGCACAAACGTTAGACTTGCAAGAATGTGTGTTGCCTTGCATGTTGTGCCTGCATATGAGTGTGTGTGTGTGTGTTTGGGCCTGCTGCTGTCTTGAATGTTGCTTTGAGTCCCGAGGCTAAATGTGGTGAAACCCATCCATTAGTTGTCTCTTTATTCTTTGTTGGCACAGATTGAAGGTGGAGAAACACAGTCATATAGTTGCCGATGTGAATACACAGACTGCTTGAGATGTAGTGGAAGCGCCAACTTTATTTGTCACTTCTAGAAGAGAGGCCATCACACTGCTGGCAACGTCACAGTTTCTTCACTTACTCAATTTCCTGTCTCTCTGGCTCTCAGTTTATTTCTCAAAGATTCTCACCATTGCGTCTTTGCCCATTTCCTGTTGTGGTGTGTTTTGCTTATTTCGGCTGGACCCACTGCTGCAGTCTCAATTTGGAGTACTCCAAAGAGCACTACCACATCATGGAAACAGCAAGCTGTCAGATGACTTCATCATGTCACAAAGTGTTTTCTGTCTCACTGAGTTCTCACTCTTTCCATACCTCTCTCCACCAGTGCAAGTCAGCCCGGCTCGTTATGTGGCATTTTATTTAAACAAAGAAAAGAGCAATTAATGATTAGAGATTGCATTAACACACTCCCAAGTGGCACTCCTGAAAAACAATACGTCTTGAAGTGACAAGTGATTACACAGAGGTGCTACTTTGCATTGTCGCTGTAAGCAAATACGAGTTTGTGCGATGCCCAGAGCAGGCAGATGTCAAACAAGTCTGAGGCGTTGGTATGCAGATCTGTTTGGAGACACTGGCCTGTCTGTCACTAGGTGTCTCTCTGCAGAGCCATTAGCCAACCACTTGTTGAAAGACTGGAAGCTGACAGCTTTGTATCAGATAATAGTGCTGAGGATATTGTTTTCACAGCCAAAATACTATTGACGCCAGCAACCAGATCAGATAACGCTGTCCTGCTCCAGTTTCGCTCGGAGCATTTTATCGTTTGTTTCATCAGCTCTGAGCCCATTAAACAATTCTGCAGCTCTGTTTGCTCATAATGTAGCAGCGATAATGACACTAAATGTCTATTTGGCTCAAAGCAGTTGGAAAAGCCAGTCTGTCAACTCAGTGAAGACACGCTGGCTGTAAAAGAATCATTGTTTACCTGCTGTGCTAGAATGACTTCATCCTCGACCCAAAACCTAAACTTAACCCCCTGTGCTTCAAGCCGCTTCCCTTTACGGAGTTACTGAGCATAAATCATTTTGTGATGTTCTTCTTGACAATTGGAAGACCGTGTCTGGGAGACATGCGCAGTTCATAACAAAACAGGAGCGGGCAAGTCAGGGGTGGAGAAAAGAGGGAGAGGACTCTGTGATTGTGCCAAGCTTTTCCTGCTTAGAGACATGGTGCAGTATCTCCAGGCTGGGAATTAACAATAAAATCCTTTTGAGTTAAAGTTTCGACTTGCATCTCTTTGTGAACTGATTGACACATATATTTAGTGATCACCTTGCGGAAAAAAATCTGAAAAATCTGTATATTGTGGCCTCCAGGAAAACTTTGGATTGAAAAGTGCAACAAAAACAAGTCCCTGCAAGAGCCACGCTGCAAAGAGGAGAGTCGTAAACGTTTTGACTTCAAAAGGCAAATATCCACAAAGAAAAACATACAATTATAACTCAATATACCCTCACACGCAGTTAGTTTAAATTTGTTTATGCTTTCCTAAACTGGAATTAGAAAAGTGGGGGCAGCCACGGCACCCAGAGTTCTGCTCCTATACGCAGAGTTATCACCTGTGGTTTCTTGTGCTGACTAAAAAATCCCACCGCCTCTCATAAGTTGTGTGGTACAGAGCTTCCTGTGATGCCTTGATTTATTTGGTACAGTCTTTAATGCCTGAGGGGCCTAGCTGTGCCACAACGGTTAAGGTGCAATTGTTGTTTTGCTCACAGAGGATTTGATACCCTTTGTTTGACAGATATTCAATCTGTGGGAACTGTTCTTTCTCTCTCTTTCTTTCTTTCTGTCTTTTTTCTGTCTCCTCCTCCTCCTCAATTACCTTTGTTTTCTTTAGTTCCAAATCCAAACTCTTTAGCAAACAAGGAAATCTCATTCTCTCAAAGCGTGCCTCGCCTTGTAGCTCCCGCTCCAAATCGCTGACTTGATTGATTTCATTTCATTTGCTACACGACATCTTGTCCTGATAAAATCAATGGATTATCTCAAGTGTAACCAATGAGTCTGCTCTAACATGATGAACTACTGTGAGGTCTGACACACTTTACAGAAAACAACCAAAGTAAATTCAAACTGCCACAGTGTGCCTCCGAGGCAATGACGGAAAGTCCCAGCAGCAGCAGCAGCAGCAGCAGTGAACCCACCCATCGCTGGCCCTGGTGCTCCTCGCCTGCCTGGCCGCCTGCTGCCTCCTGTGTGCCCCCCAGGCTCAGGGGAAGTGGGGAGGCCCTCAATGCCCATTTGGCCCTGGCTAACAGGGGATGAGGTCACTCCAAATTCCCCTTATCCCCTTATAGCCCCAGACGGGCTGGCGAAGTGAGCCTACCACAGGACCCAACATAAAACATAAATGGCTCTGTAAAAAGCTGCCGGGCTGATGTGACTCATTAAAAAACACTGGCGCCAACACTTTTATTAATTCATTACTTTGTTTGGGGAGAGAAAAGTCGCTGGGTTTTATTTTAAAATGATGTTTCCCCCTGTCTCCATTCTTAGTTTATTTTTTTTTCTTCTTCTCTTTGTTTCAAGACTTAAATACAGTGACACAGCGGATTACTTAGGTAGGGTTCTCATGCTTGGTCATCATTTCTGGATTAGTTTACTGTTGTGTCCTCCTGTGGGAGTACAAAAGCCGCATGCATACAGTTGGACGCTCTGGCCCTGATTTTCTTTCTTTGCTCACACTTCTTCATTTCTCCTCTTTTCTCCCAGCACTCGCAGACAGATTGTGCTGCCTTTATGGGGCCTGGTTTGAGTTCATGAGGCAGATACCCAAACGGGCGAAACGCTGGCCAAGAACATACTCATAATACACACACACACACACACACATACACACACACACACACACACACACACACACACACTATGAGTCTGCTGGCAGTTTTGTTTTTCCAATCCGTACTTCTTCTCCCATTAGGCCCACTGTAAAATGTCTAGTGATGTTTTTGTGTGTAAGCGGCACAGTGGAACTTCTACGTAGGGTCATGGTACAAGTTGTATAAGCAGTAGAAGATGGGGTGTTGGGGGAGGGGGGGGGGCGGCAAAGGGGAGAACTGGGTACAAGGACATGATTATAGAGCGGAGATGCGGTGTGGAAAAAAAATCAAAGGTAGAGCTCGGATGAGGAGCAGGCTGAAAAAAAGAGGGAAATAAAGAAAGCAAGAAAAGAGGAGAGAAGGAAGGAAAAGAAAAAGAAAGATGGCAGTAGGGCTGTGTTGGCAGGATGGGGGTGGGTGCCTATCGGCGGCTGCTCCTTCCTGAAACGTGGCCACCCGAGCCTGCCTGGGCCCTGGATCCACATGTGGAACAGTTTACTGTAATGGAACTCTAAATTAGTGGTGGTTTGAAGCTGCCTGCAGCAGTAGGGTGTAATTAACTGGCTCTGTTGAAAGAGAAAGAGCCAGAAAGAGAGGCAGGGAGGGAGCCTGAGCCCTGGAAAAGGCAAGGGGTGAGGTGTGTGTGTGTGTGCGCCAATGTGTGTGTGTGTGTGTGTGTGTGTGTGTGAGAGAGAGACCGGGGAGCTCTTTTTTTCAGTCCTTGATTGCATGTGTATGAGTTTCAGACTATGTGGTGCATATGTGTGCGTCTTGGAAATCTCTCGCTGGTTTTCCTGGGCACGGCGCCACCTCTTAGTGCCCCCCCAGTGCCCAGACCCTGTCACTGTTCCTCTGCACTTTTTCGCCCAGTTCAGCAGTTCACCGATTGACCCTCAGATCTTTTCATTTTTTTCCCTCCCCTCCTCATTTCTTTGTTTATACCCAATTCACTACCATGATTTTTTTCCCACTGTCTTTTCTCCCAGATTCACAAGCCACAGCAGTTCAGAATTCCTTGGCTCTGCTCTTTTTCAAAGCCACATTTTAAAAAACAAGCTGATCACACCACGCACTCGTGAAATCACGCTAGGGAAGCGAAAGGCAGAAGGAAAACATGAAAAAAAAAGAAAATGGGAGGCTTTAGTGGGATTTTTCCTCCTCCTGTATTAACAGGGAGGCATAACTGCAGCCTTGTCCACACATGAGCCCGACTTGTCTCTGCCTACTGTGTGGAGTCAAAGTGACGAGCCGGCTGCAGGAGGCTAGAGACAAAATGACTGTGGGATCGGAGCCTGACCTCAAGAGAAGATAGTTGGAAGTGACAGCAGCAGTTAGCAATCAGTGGATCTCATTTTGCCTACCCCCTACCCCTACCCCCATCGACCCCCACCCCCCCCACCCCCCCCTTCATGCCCTGGACCCCGTGTCTGGGCCTCTGGTCCTGGGGGAAAGAGGCAGAGAGGCAGGCTGCTGTGCTAGGCTGGCAGCAGGAACAGAGGAGCTCTTTATAGTAGAGTTCTGGTGATTTAAATCATATGGCATAGCCTGGAATCACTGTAGAAGTCTGGAAGCTCTTCAAAACTGCAGGAACAAGAGCTCTCTCTCTTTTTCTCTCTCTCTTCGCCCCCCCCCCAACTCCCTCGCTCCCTCCCGCTCTTCCCTGTTATAACTTTTTCCAAACTTCTTTCTTATTTTCTTTTCCCCTCGCCCAGTCCCAGTTTTTCTGGCTTTTCTTCTCACAGCTCACTCATTCTTTTTCCCTCACGTCTGTATCTGTTTTGGTTCTCGCCGTCTTCTGCGCTTCCTCCTTCCTTCCCATTCTCTCATACCTGTTGGGATGAAGTTTGCACATCCTTCTTTCATTACAATTGTGTAAACTATTCTCCGTCCCAGAACATAGACGGATGAGAGTTGATGTGAGGTGAATTGTGTTCGTGGAGTCCACAGAGGACCTCAGCACAAACTGCTGGTTCTATTTTCATGTCAGAAACACTTAACCTTCGGGTTTTGTGTAGTGAAACATTTGAGTAAAAATTAACAAATTTCTCTCCCTTCTCCTTCTCAGAACAAGAGATCTGATGAGTGTTCTAAAGCGGAGTCCGACCTTCCCTCAATAAAACCCAAAGTCCCATCATCGTTCATCAGTTCCCCACATCCTGACGGTCTTCAGGAGGCCACGGATTTTCACATTTCCACCAGGATTTCCCGGTGTTTTGAAAGCCGCTACATTCACACAGCGGCCTGCTGCGTACCCCTTGGTGCTCTGTCGCCATGGCTACCAACAGGGAACAGCAGGTGGGTCACATGACCGGCTTCCCACCTGCTGTCTACCCCTTCGCCTTCAACTCCATGAGAAGCCACTCCCCTTTCGACCTGCTGGCCAACACCAGCCTGTTTGGGAGATTTGGTGCTGACCTGCCCAAAGAGATGGCCGCTCTCTGTGAGTAATTTCCATCACGGTTTAAATGTTTCCTGTGTCTCATATATCTTTTTTCCATTTCAACACAAACTACATATGGCCCACATCATAATTTTTCATTCGGGTTACATTAAACAATTTGGGCTTGCACTGGAAAGAGGAGAATACAACAATTTAAATTGTACTTCATTATGTGTAATTTTGTGGAAACGGAAAACTTTAGGGTCTGTTTGTGATATAGGACGGGTGGTAAGTAAAGAGGGAAAAAAATCCCCCAAAGAAACTATGAAGTAAAAGCCCACTTTCATCAATGCAATGATTACTTTGCTGCTGTGGTTTCCTTATAGATGCTTGTAGATGGTGTGGTTGTGACCACAAAGTGCACTGGTGTCTCTCTCACTCTCTCTCTCTCTCTCTCTCTCTCTCTCTCTCTCTCTCCTCTCTCTCTCTCTCTCTCTCTCTCTCTCTCTCTCTCTCTCTGTGTATGTGTGTGTGTGTGTGTGTGTGTTTGTGTATGCTTGTTCATGTGCGTGTGCGTGCGTGTGTATGCGCATGGATCTCTCACAGAGCTTTTGTGAGGCCAGGAACCCACAAGTCTGCAATTAGAGACAAAACAACATTCTTTCAGTGTGAGGTGACGAAAATCCAGAGCATTAACAAACATAACAAACAATTTTTGTTACTTATTTGTTTTTTTCTGAATGAATATACTTCATGTAGTAAGGAGGGAAAGGTGAGCTGAAGCTTAGGGCAGGATTCAAACCACTCATATGCTCCTGTAGTTTATGACTTGCCGTTTTCGACTCGACCACAGGGGGCACTGTTGTATTCTGAAGTGCGAGGATGGGATGATGTATGGAGCAAAGAGCACAAAGAGGAGCTTGTTGACAATCCAGTGTGTTTTTCTGTCATGGAAAAACTGGGCAGATTACACAAACACTGCCGACATAAATCTCTCATTGTCGAAAACACCTTTTTAATCAGCATTAGAACTGTTGGTCAGGAAGTGTACTGTGGCATAATTAACTGCAGAAGATGAAAGATAGATAGAGAGAGAGAAAAGAGAGGTAAAGGTAAGCAGGAGAAACCTTATCCGGGTGCAGCGCTAAGGGGTCGGCAGGTGGTGGTGAGTGGTAGGTGGTGGAGGGACTAATAATAATGGGTGTGGGTGGCAACAGCTGAGTGCAGAGCCTGAGAGCCCCCCCCTGCCTGTGTGTGCAGTCCCCCTCTCTCCCCCCACCACCGCAGCATGCCTGAGCACCTCTCCAGCCTTTCAGCTGTCAATCACTACCTCGCCCCCCCCCACCACCACCCTCCTGACACCCAGTCTTCTCAACCCCACGCTCCCCCCCCCCTTTTTTTGCTGCTGCTGCCCACCTAATCCTAAAGGTATTTTCGCAGAGAGAGAGAGAGAGAGAGAGAGAGAGAGAGAGAGAGAGAGAGAGAGAGAGAGAGCACCTGGGGGTAATGTGGTGGAATCCAAGTACACACCCTGCTAGGAAAACACACAGATGCAAACATACCACCAGAGACACTCTTCCCACACTTTCTGTCTCTCTCTCACACACACAAACACACACTTACACACAGACACACACACGCACGCACAGAGTTTCTTTCATCGAAAAACGAGAAACATACTCCTGACGCAGAGCGAAATCCCACAGCACTGACAGATGGATCCTTTTTGGTTTTTACACTGGCATGAGTTGAGACAAAAGTATCTAAAAGCCTAAACAGACACAGGCAACCACATGCACTGGGACTTCGTACATGGCTGCTTGTACTGACACATCCACCCTGGCAGCAGTGTCGTTCGCGGGGTTAAAGACGGCACTTATTTGGTCTAAGGTCTGTGTCAGAGCCCAAACAAGGTCGGGGTCAAAGATTAAGTCGGGATCATCGTGACAATTCACTTCAACCCGGCTTTATGTGAAGAGAATGACCCTTTTATACAATTTGTATGTCAATATTAGAGTGTTCCTGTCTTACAAATCAAAGTCTGTGTTGGAATACTATTAAACATTGTTAGTATTAGAATCATGATTATTATGGATTTGCTTCTGGCAGACTCAAATGAGCAACAAATTAAAATATAATTATTTTTATTTAAATTAAGGCTTCAACTTTTATTTGCATTATCAAATAATAGCTTTTCCCCCCAATTTGATTATTTAGATTATATTTCAGAAAATACTAGTTCTCTTGACTTTCTCATTTACTAAATAATTTGAACCAATGTATTTTAAAGCTTTTTCTGACTTTTAACAATTAACCCTTTGAAACTTTTGGTGTTGATTGAGTTACACTCTGTATCAGTTTAAGGTTTTGCCTCGGTGGAAAAACTCCCAGCTGTCAGCATCGCCTTTTAAAACATCCTTCTGGTGTATCCCCTGACAAGGAATGTTACAAGTCATTTTACTGACAGCAGTCTCAATCCCCACTCTCTTAAATGTGAGCGGAGAAGACAAAAGGCCTTGGTTTAGACATTCCCCAGGCCCTGTTTTTCTTCTTCTACTTCTTCTCCAGGAGTTGGCTTAACAGGCCTGCTCATTGTTGTCAGGGCTGTCTTCCACATAAAGGGAGTAGCACTGTGGACATTTCTGTGTGTGTGTGTGTGTGTGCCTGTGTGTGCAGTAAATAGCTCCGTGTTGATGCACGGCGTCAGAGCTTAGTGTGTAATTGTTGTTAGAAGGGTAGTCCGGGTGACACCTACCTTTGTTGGGTGTGCACGCTGTGCCGACAGGTTGGCGCACCTCTTGTGGCGACGCTCTGTTTTGGCACCAGAGTGTCTTTGGAAATACCTGTTTTGCACAGAGGTGGGAAGAGACAGGAAAGGGGAGGGATGGGGCATAGGCGGACTGTGTTTGCACATGTAGAGATAGTTGACTTTGCTCAGCTCTTAATGCATAGGAAGCAAGTGGACCTGGAAATGCTTAGCGCTTCACTTCAACTTTTAAACCCTGTGTGAATGAGGTTCACTGACCATGTGGGTGTGCTGCAAGACACTCGTCCCTACCACCCATATCTTTATGAAGGCGCAGTGGCGTTAGTTCATCCATGAGAGGCTGCGGCGGCTCTCTGTGCAGCGTGGAGCGGAGGCCGTTATCAGTTGATCCCTGTCATTATGGGAGTCCTTCAAACAAACAGTTGGAAGGCCCATTAAGGCCACTTACTATGTGATAACATCACCACTGAGCCCTGAAACACCTCTCTAAGCTTTCACCAATCAGGGCCGGAGCCCTGGCCCCAAACCCAGCCACAGGGATGTTTTGAAAAGCTGGTAGGTCATTTCCTTCAGCCCACATGGCTCGGACCAAAAAGTAAAGTCCTTTTACTGCAGCCGGACTCTCCATTCAAACTATCATTTCTAGCTTCACGCAGAGTGATGGAAACTGAGCGCTCATGAGGGGCTCAGCTGGGAGAGGCTGAGCTGCATCACAGTGGGATGAAATTAAAAGCATTGTATTAATAGAATGGAATGAATAGCATGTTGAAGCTTGTGCACAAGCTGTCGGAGTCTGCTCAGTTGTGCCTCTGGTGGAGACAAAGTGAAAAGATGTTTATGTAAAGTTGGTAATGGATCTTTATGCAATACACACACATAAAAAGCAGCATACTGCCTGCCAAGCATGTACACATGCATCCATGTGTGCACAGTTATACACACACTCACGCATACACAAGGACACACACATACACAAACCATTAAATAGGAGAGGCTGTGAAAAGGATCAAAATGTCCCTGCAGAAAAAAAAATATCCTCATGCAGAGTGATATAATTAAAAACACTCATTGCATTCTTATACTCTCACTCACACACACCAACACACACACACACACACATAAGGAGGTCATGTTGGCTTTGGGAGCTTGGGGAGTTGCGTAAAGGAGCCATTTTGGTGGGAAATGTGGTACGAGAGGGAATGTAAAAGCGAACATTTAAATGGTGGAGAGGGACAGCAGGGAAGGATGTCGACTCACAGAGTGAAGCCTTCTGCACTGAAGGCGAAGCTGAGCACAAACAGCGCATTGTGCCGCCTGATTTATTTTCATAAAGGTTGAAGTGCTGGGTTTCAGCCTATCCTGGATGGAGGTCTGTAGGTATGTGGTTGACGCTGTGGGTTTGGATTTGTCTGGGTGCATATGTGTGTGTGTGTGTGCTCATGTGGGTATACTGTATATTTGAGTAAAGGGAGGGAGGGAGACGAAAGAGAAAGTAAGCTATGTATGGATATGAAAATGATGAGCTCAGCCCTGCTACCCCTCACTTCCCTCAAGGCACAAGGTTCCCAATAGATACAGAAAGACAAAAGCTCTCTTCACATGGTTGTTCTTATCTCACTGTTTGCTCCTATGTGAGTTTTCACTGAAGTGTTTGCTTTTGAGAGCAAAGCAGATGCATCGTACACCTCCGCCAATCTTAGTGGCATTTACCGATCCCTGTCAGATTCATTGGTTGTGTTGACAAAATGATCCGAGCTCAGAGTGACACATTACAAATGATTTCAAAGTATTTTATATAGAAATCATCAAGAATGACAGATTAATTCGAGATTTACAATTTTGTTGGCAACATGTACAATCCAGGGTCAATTTATTACAAATGTCCTCATCACGTACAGTTGATAATCATCATCAAGGATTGAAATGGGAAGTCTCCATTCAGTGAAAGGGATTTGTAATTTGTTAGATGTAAAATGTGTATTTTGAAAGGTATCAATACTATTATCACTGATCTGAGGTTTTAGATCATCCTTCCATTCTGTGCAAAGATAACATTGTATCAAAATCCTTTAAGAAATCTTTCTCAGATCATTTCTGGATTGGTTCTGTTTCCAATTATGAAAGAAGGTCCTTCATTAAATTATAAAGCATCCAGGTATTGAGCTAAATCAGTGCTAGTATTAGATTTGACCCTGACATCAAATGTTATGAATGCTGAAATTTCCTCAGAAAAACAGCAGCATCATAGAGCCATCTGCTTGCTGGCATCTCTGCCGCTATGACCATGTCCTACATAGCAAATTAGCGATGCTAGGACTGCACCACTTGTGTGTAGTTGTGTGTGATGGCAACATGTGTGGCACTGTTTGGCTGCGTCCTTGATCCATCAGTGTGACTGGAGCCTCCTCTGTTTTAATAAACAGCTCTGCGTGGACTGACATCCCTGCTTTCATCTCCCTGGGCAACCACAAGGCTCAAGATGACAGGCGCTCTCCCCCTTTCAATTTTTTGGGAAATCGATTCCCCTCACATCGCTGGCTGTGATTCAATAGATGAGGGGGAGATGATGGACAGTAAGGTCCACTTTGTTTTTCCAGACGAATTTAACCTCCCACATAATTCGTTTCTGTGAGTGATAGTGAGTGGAATATCTTCCCCTCGGATGATATCCCCCTAAACCCTCTCGGCCTGCCTCTTAAATTCCCTCTCTCTCCTCTTTGGATTTCCTTTTCTTATCCTTCTCCGCAGGTTGGAGCCAATTTGCCGTAAGTGCTGGAAACCTGCTGCATCTTTGCGTGTATTTGTATTCTACTGTGTATGCGTGCTAGCTTGCGCCTTCTGTACGGAAACTCTGCAACGGTTGCGCGTAAGGGAGAGGCCAGTTGGTGCAGCTCCGACATGACGACAGATGAAGATAAAGAGGTTACTATTAAAACTGGAAGGTGTCTGTTTTCAGAAGGGCCTTTGTGGGCACGTGCAAGACCAAGAGCGTGCAATGGCGAGAAAGGAGAGACGGGCCCTCAGAAGGCGTGGGAGGGCACACAGGCACATGACAGAACAAGACGGGGGTTTCTTATGTTTGGAACAACAATTAAGAGATCTGTCTTCTTTTTTTTTCTCACAAAACATGTGTAGCAAAATGTCATGACAGCGCAGTAAGAGGGAGAGAGAAAAAGGACCAGAGTCAAAGAGACTTTGCTGAAAGATGGCCAAGACTGATAGAGCTCTGAAAAGTAGCTCTGTGAGGCCGTCGGTGGGACCAGCGTGTGAACGGAGGCGAACATGGCCGCTCCCTCTCTCATAAGTCATACCTCTCTATCCCCACATCCCTCCCCTCCGTGACACACCAGGTATCTTCCGGAGATATATAGTGAGCGAGTGAGGTAAATGAGTTGATAAGAGTTCATGTCGTGTCAGAGCTGAACATGTGTAAAACCTTTCGGCTGGTGGAGCGGTTGATGGATGTGATGAGGAGGAACGCTAGGATTGTGCTCTGTTTCCTCTGACAAACATAGAAACACACCGTTTGCTTATATACAATTCTTTTAAATTTTTTATTAGTAACTGAAAAGGACAAAAATGCAGATTCTGTTTGTTAGCTCCTTCATCAAGCAACTTTATTCTTTAATTTAACCTATATATTGTCTGTGTGTGTGTGTCTGTGTGTGTTTGTGTGAAAACATGAAAACAGGTATTACTCATGTTCTGGGGATCCCAAATATGTCTTACTTAAGTCCCCATTACGAAAAATCATAACATTTTAAAGTGAAGAGATGTTTTAACTAAGATTAAAGACAAAGGCAAGTGGGTTATGCAACTACCTATGTTAAGGTTAGAGAAAGTCTTCAGGAAAACAATCAAAGTCAATGTAATGTCCTCCGAAGTCACAGTGAAACGTGTGTGAGTGCGTGTGTGTGTGCACACTCTGTGTAACCTGAATCTGGCTGTAGTGGGAGGCCGCTGTGGACTAGTGTTCAGTATCTCTATCATCACCGGCAATCTGTTTCAGCATGTCCACACACTGCACACATGCTCACATCAGCAATGGAAAAGCTCCACATTCCTTTCAAACTCACCATGCTGCGTTTAGTGCAGAGGCATTTAAAAACAAGCCGCCTTTATTGCCTTACACACCACCGTGTTGTTGACTGCTTGCCTGGAACCTGAATGACTGTATACAGAGGAAGTGGCAACAATGTGGAGTTTACGTCTTATCTGTAATTGGCATCTGAGTGTCAGACAGTAGTAAAGCCAGATTTTCCTATAGGCTGTAGCCCATGTGGCGCAATAAGCAGGGTCCCTCAGAGAAAGAGGTGAAACATCAAAGTTGTCAAATCCTTTCACCGAGGGGAATTTTTAAACATTTTCAATATGTGTTAAAATGTGTGCTGCGTAGTTAAACGTGATTGAAAGCAGCAGACACACAAAATGACCAGTGAGTTGGCAGCCACTGAAAATGAAACATTTCCAAAACCAGAAACAAAAGCAGCGAACTTTGTCAACTAAAACAAATCATGCAGTCGGGAGAAATGGCCAAGGGGAACTTGATGAAATGGGGGGAAGATTATTTGCAGAAACAGAGGGGAGAAAAGAAAAAAAGAAGGAATGGAGGAGAGCGATGCAGAGCCAGAGAGTGAGGGAGAGAAGGAAGGAGGGCAGAATGAGTTTGGGGGGAAAGTTAGTGGCCCAGTGGGGGTTTCTTCCAGAGTTCAACCTCTCTGGCTGGGGAAGGAAGGGGAGGAGGGAGGGGAGGTAGGGACCGGCCTGGGTCAGCAGAAGTATGGAGTATGTGTAGATTAGATGTCTAAACTCACTCTGCGAAGCCTCTGAAGTGCTGGAAGACTCGGCTCACAATGCTGCTATGTGCCAATACGATGAGAACACAGGGTTAGTGGTCTGAATTATAGTCTCAAACACGGTAAAAAAAAAGGACAGGACAGAGTCAGATATGGCTCCATAAATCTGCAGACATAGAAGAAAGAAAAAAAGGTTTCACGTGTGAGCGCATGATATTATTAATCGATGGGGTTGCAGCTCGCTGGCCCCGAGAGCAGCCCTGGCATACAACGCCGATGTTACATAGAACATTTGAACACCATGGGGATTAGCCAGCTTCTAGTTTCCAGGATGCAGCATGAAACCAGCAGTGAGAGAAAGAGAGGGAAAAAAGACAGGAAGGAGACGATAGACGAGTGTGAGAAGAATGCTCGTGGGTCATAAAAACTGTGACTTGGGGCATTGATGATTTAATCTGAAATGCATCCAGATCGGGACATTTTGTTCAGTGGGTGGAGAGGTAGGAGAAGGACAAACTGTCAGCGGGGGCATTGTTCATCGATAACAGTTTCCTCTATTATTTGGGCTAGGGTTAGCCGTCATAAAGCTCCCCTCTTTTATGACCTGACAACTGTACGAAGAAACACTTAAAAACCACTGATGTTGTTTGCTGCTTGATGCAACAAAAGAGCTGTTAAATGTGTGTGTCTGTTTGTGTGTATATATGCGAGGCCTGTCGGCCCACATGTGTGCGTGCCAGCTTGAGAAAACAAACAGGACGTCTCTGAACTGGAGGAACGGCTTTTAGGTCAATAAACAATTTTAATCAAAATCACTTGAAAATGGGCCCAAACGTGAAAGCATGGTTTGTTTCATGAGACAGGAAAAAGAGTGAAGTGTTAGACAGAGGAGGGAGGGAGGGAGGGAGAGAGGGAGGGAAGGAGGGAGGGGAGGGCACTGTGTGTTTATGGAGAGCGTAGCCAGCAGCACAGATTGACAGGAAATGGTGTCTTTTTTGCCTGCTGGGCCATACCACTTGTACTGGTCTGACAGGGGGAGATGAATGTGCGGGGACCACAGACTGAAGCCATTCTTTTATCATATATCTCCCATTGTATCAGGCTGTTTGCTTAAGGCCGGCCTGAGTCCATCCGTCTGCTGAGCAACAGTTAGGGCCAGTGACAGGCTGTTTCATTGACCGCAGACCGCCTATTGATTGGCTCTGATTTAACATCACTGTGAAGGAGTGCTTGCATTTTAAATTGGATTTTCTTTTCTTAGAACAACCTGCGTTAAAGAAGACACAAACCAGAATTAGCTTGAATTTCTCATGATCGTTCAGGTGGCCGGGGGGGGCTTTCAGAAATGTTGTTTTCATGCCCGCACAACTTCACCACATCTGCATCCGTGCACGTCTGTGAAAGGTTGCTCGGAGATAAATCACAAACAAGGTCAAGTGAACCTGTGAGAAGTGTGTCCAGCACATGGTGTGTTTGTATATTGGGGGGCATTTGTCTGTGTAAATGCACTGCGGGGATTGAGCAAGGCAGCCCTCATTCATCACTGTTAAAGCACTTCCAGAGGGAGAGACACAGAGGAGAACTGCCCATCCTCTGTTCGCTCACACAGACAACAGAGGAGGGAGGGATTTATCCTGGCATCTGGTTTCTGGGTTCAACCACAGCACAATGTTCTCTCTCTCTCTCTCTCTCTGTGTGTGTCTCTGGCTCCCTTCCTCTCACACACACATACACACCCGGCCAGTGGCTGGACTTTAATATGGTTATGATTAGAGACGGGGGGCTCAGAGAAGGGAGGGGGAGGCGGTGGTGGTGGGGGCTCATATTTACTGCAGGGGAACTGGGGGAGGTGCGACGTAAAGACAGACAGGGAAGGGGACCAGATCTGAATGGGAAGCTATTGGGGGGGGTGGGGGGGGGCTGTGTTTGTTTGCGTTTGAGGTTGAAATATGAAGCACAAAAGCAGCCCCCCAAAAAAAGGCAAGAGAAGAATGGGAATAAAAGTTTTGTCCTCTAACCAGATCAGCTCTCTGGCCAGTGCAGTCTCTGCTGGACGGCCCCCCCCTCTCCTCCCTCTCCCTCCTACCTCCCCCCTCCTACTGGGTTCCTCTATCCCTCCCTCTCTGGCATTCTCTCTCTCTCTCTCTCTCGCTCTGTGTCTCTCCACCCCCTCTCAGAGCGTCATGCAGAGGCTGTTGGTTTGCTCCGCCGTGTCTGGGGCTCAGCGAGAGCTGTGAGAGGCTGTTATTTAGGTCTGTTACAGCAGACAGGGAGCAGCTCACCCAAGGGCAGGGGGAGAGTAGAGAGTCAGAGTCACGCTCAGCTCAGCTCAGCTCAGCCAGGCAGGACCCAGATCTGCATTCCAGCTGAGAGGCGGAAAGGGGAAACTCCAGCATTGGCAGAAAAGGACAGCGGAGGCAGAGAGGGAGAGAGTGACAGGGAGAGATAAGTGAAGGCAGCAGATCCAGCGAGCTGTTGCTGCTGTTTGTTGTTGTCACTGGCTCGGGGAGAGTGACGTGAGCGGGGGAAGCAGGGCAGGATACAGGCAGCGCTGAGAGCTCAGAGTGATTTTTTCTTTTTTTGCTGTGGGTGGGGGGGTGCCATGTTTGACTGTATGGAGGCTCTGGGAATGGGCCCCCGTCAGCTCTATGATGTCACCAGCCGCGGTGCATGCATGCTACGGAAGGCGAGCCCCTTCTTTGCAGGCCTGGACCCCTTCGCTTGGACAGGCAGTGCCAGCATTCAGTGTAAGTGGCATCCTGTTTGCATTTCTTGTATGACACAACCATGTCTCTCTCTCTCTCTCTCTCTTCCTCTCGCTCTCTCGCTCTCTCTCTCTCTCTCGCGCGCGCACTCTGTCCCTCTGTCTCCCTCCCTCTCTCTCTCTCTGTCTCTCATGTTACTGCCTTGTTTACCCCTCAGGGCTTGGCTAAGGGGGCTGCTGTCAGGGGCTACAGAGCAACACAGGAAAAGACTGGGACAGACAGTCTCCTCTCCTCTCCTCCTCTCCTCCTCTCCTCCTCTCCTCCTCTTCTCCTCTCCTCTTCTCCTCCTCTCCTCCTCTCCTCTCGCCCATAGCTGCTCAGCCATCTGAAAGAAACTCCCTGCTATGATATGATATGGACTGTGTGTTTGTGTGTGTGTGTCCGTGTTTGACTTGTGACTCTAGGTCCATGGAGTTAAGTTTCAGCGACAGTGATGTGTTTCACATGAAATAATAATGAGCGTGGCCTGTTTAATATTACAGATGTTGAAAGTTTGGTGCAGTCCTCATAGGTCGGAGGTTTGTTTATGCTTCTGGATACTCGATGGATAATGATATTCCTCTAGAGCCAAGCAGCCATGAATTAATAAGTAGATGAATTATCAAATGAATAAATGGAGGAATAAATTAGAGATGTGGAATGTCTTAAGAAAGCCAAGGGTTATTCTGGCCAGCTTTCATTTTGCTCTTTTTCTCTGTCAGCCTCTCATTCAGCAGGCCTGTCTCTGGACAGACAATATTGGGGTCCATTTCCATACACTTCCAGGGGGCCGCTACGGCTGTGAGACAGCGTGTGAGAGTGGAAAATGAGTGGGGGTGTGTATACATAGTATGGTGGGAGAAGCCAAGACCAGATATGACAGTGGAAAAACAATCGGATATAAAAAATGGAGCAGTGGGATAAAAAGCATTACTGGGTTCTTGTTACAAGAAGCTTTTTGACTTTTTTTCTGTTTTGGATATTTCTGTTTGTTCACCCTCCTGCTTTTTGTTCCTTTCTACTGCCTCTCGAGGAGAGTCATCTGTCTTCATTAATCGTGAAGACACCAGCATTTCAGTGGCTGTCATGCACACTGGCCGAGCTTTAATGAAGACAGATGCCCTGTCAGTGGAGGCCGAGGCCAGGGGGGACTCCAGCCAGCCCAGCCTACTCTGCTTAGCTAGGGGAGCCCTGATGATAACAAGATGAGATTTGTTTATTTAATCAATCAGGCCTCTATGGCCTCTCCTTTTAACCCATTCACACACATGCATATGTTTAAAAATTGGGCCTCTATATAGCAGAAGTGGTACATTTTTCTTTTGGATCTTTGTTCCAGGAAAATCAAAGAGATAAAAAGTCCTGAGAAGCTGCCCCCGAGGGTCTGAGAGTTGAGTCTAACAGAGCGGAGCAAAGTGGAGGCCGGTGTGGTGTACTGTTTCAAGCCCTCTGTGCCCAGTAACCTTTGTAAACAAGGCTGCCCTATCCCCACACGACGAGGAGCCATAATGCCTGTCTTTGCTGAAGCAGTTGCCCCTCATTGTCCTCATCAATGAGGCTGATGAATTGATGTTTGAGTCTGATATCTCATTAAGCCGGCCCAGCTGCACAACAGCTCCTCATGCCACACTCACACAAGCAGGCACACGGCACACCAGAATAGCCACTGGGCTTGTGTGGAGAGTAACCTGGCCCTGGCTGGAGACTCACCACTCAATTACTGTGGTCAAACTCTGTCTTCTGTTCTGTTTACATAAAGACAAAGAAAACAAACTGGAATTGAAAGAAAGTCAAATGTAGGCTTTAAAAAAAAATCTGTCTCGATAAAAGATTTGTTCACGTATAAATGAGTATTTACTGTTCACGTCAGCAAATCTCCTGCGGTGATAAGTGTCACTGTTGTTGGCCGCTGGCCGGGGACATGGTCAGTTTTCCTGTGTTTTTGTTCCCCAGCAGGAGACCTCAATGTCAGAGGTTAGTCAGAGGCTACGGCCTGGCCAATGT
This sequence comes from Pseudopleuronectes americanus, assembly GCA_038501795.1. Taxonomy (NCBI): domain Eukaryota; kingdom Metazoa; phylum Chordata; class Actinopteri; order Pleuronectiformes; family Pleuronectidae; genus Pseudopleuronectes; species Pseudopleuronectes americanus. Next base: position 14,278,882 of record CM076725.1, read on the forward strand.
CGGATCTACACCATGTGTGGCGGCCTTGTCAGGACACTGAAAAGGAGACCCTTTCAACCAGCTTGGCTTGTGTAATGCTCTTAAGTGCCTTATGCCACGGAGCTGGTACTACATCTGAGCTGCCCTGGACGTAAGGATAATGGACACTGATTTAGTCATACGTCAATGAGAACTGAATTAGTCAACTGCCAGGGAAGCCATTTGAGAGAGCCTATGCAGACCAATCCCCTCTCTGTCAATGTTCATTTGCTTAGAAGAATGAGGCAATTACACTTTGCAGTTCTCCAGGGTCAGAAGAAGGGGAAGTGTGTTTTTCTCACCAAAATACACCCGCAGCAGCTCGATCTGTTCGGACACAGTTTGGCAATAAATTGTGCCGCTCTGAAGTGATACATACAAGTCACCGCCGAGGCAGTGACGAATCACTTGAGTAATCCCTCGCTATACGTGTGCAATCACACACCGGCCTGTTTGTTTTCTCTTAATGTGCTGCTCTGATGTGAATTGAGGAGCTAATTGAAATGGGAGTGTAGCTCGGCAGCAGTGGCAGAGAAATAAGAGCTTCCTGTTACCGCTGGCACATTCTGGCCCCGATCATTTTCTCCCTGATAGAAGTCGGCAGTTATTTCATTATAATTACAAAAGATTCAATTAAAAGATTAGAATGCCTGAGGGGGCAGGGCGGGGGGAAATAGATAGTGGTATCTTGGTTAGTGGGGTGGCGTAAGAGAGTGTGAATGAAGGAGACTTATAATTCCACAGCTGCCGTTCTAATGAGGACTTGTCATTGCTGTTATATATACATAAACCTTGTTGATCCTTTCGAGATAATGTCAAATGAACGTGCTGAAGTTAAAAGGCTTAAGTAGTCAGTTGGGCCAAGGTCACTGAGTCGTAATTGATATGGCCGTGGGGGAGAAAACCCTTCACTTGTCTCTGAAAACAATTATGCCGATGCAACTTAACGGGCTGTTTGAAATGGAAAATCTGCACAGAGTGAAAACACGGAGGCACGAGATTCAATCGGTTTTGCTCTGTAATTTCGGACAGTTCTCCTGTTTTAGAGAGAGCAGGTTGTACACACAGAGGGAAATGTATCTGCTGGGCTCTTACTCCAACATTGAGCTTTTCTCTGCAGTAGATAAACATATAACAAGATAAGAAATGATAATATAGTAAAAGACAGTTGTAATTACATTAAAATCTGCCTGTTTACAAATACCCTAAAAAACGTAAGGTCTCATCCTTACTATTGTAGAGTGCCTTGAGATAAGGTTTATGAATGTATGTATATAAAAATAAAATTGAACTGAATGATAAATAATAGATACAAATTGTAATTATATGTGTATATAGCTATGTCTAATTAACAATTTATAAACACTGCAAGAGTGCATATACAGGCTAAATAAAAAGGCATTAAATCAAAGTGCTACCATATAGTTAAGCACCAAGTGCTACATCGATGCATTGAATCTGAAACTGTATCAGGAAATTAAATTGTTAAATCTGATTATACCTGTCTAATAGTGTAATATTTGCTGAATTGAATTACATTTCAACTTGGAGCCTGGAGCTGTTTTCAGTATGAGAAGTGCTTGTGTTGCAGTATCACACCACCTTGCTAACAGATCTGTCTCAGCTCTGCAGTCTGAGCCCATTAATAGGCAACGCTGCCTATAAATAAACAGATTAAATCCCTGCAGTTGCTTTACGTTAGATTCTTTTACACAAGCTCCCTTTCATGTGTGGTGTGGGTGTCAGCCTCATAGCTGGCATGTGTGGAGTCTGTATGTGAACTCCTATATGTCAGTATATCCAGTGTTTACGTGTCTGTTTGTCCAGAGATGGGCACCAATGGGCTGCTGTGTCAAATACAGACCCAGACAATGTGCCAGGCTGGATTCCTCAGGCTTGTGTTGGAATCCCCGCTCTGCTAAAATAGCAGTTTATAGCCCCTGAGCAGCGTCAGTCACACCGCTGTAAATAAAACTCATCGACCATCGTGTGGAAGCTGAATCTTTCACCTCGCAGCGGCTGTTTGCTCTTTTTTTCAGCACAATTTCACAAGAGGGCTAACTGTGAAACATAAAGAGGAATCCTGCTCAGTTGAAACACTGTGGAGCGCAGCATGACCGAGCAGATAACCGAGAATAAAATCTTGAATTTCGTAAGTTCTTTCACAATAGCTTGCTGGTCACACAGAGGTTGTGTGGCTGCCCACCCTCACACCTTTGTCTGGCTGCTGCAATTGTAGCAGTTTACTGAGAACAGCTCTTTGCCTGCCAGGGACATTTTTCCTCGCACAAAGGCGTGGGCAACTGGCAAGCCATGTGTGTGCATATGTGTGTACCTTGGCATTTCATTTTGTGCACCTGCTGTCCTTGTGCATGTAATGTTGAGAGCTTATTTCACTGGTGAGTATGCAATGTACCGATGCACATGTGCCTCTTGTGTACAGTATATATAGGAGTATGTGTATGTCAGCCTGGAGCCATGTGTGAGCCGAGTGTGAAGAGAGCAATTCTGTTACCACCGTGTTATTGACTGACGGCTTGGCTCGAGCGTTGCTAGGGGCTTGGTGTTATGAGAAGTGGAGGGCGCTCGGGCAGCCACGCCGGTACGAGGAGCCCAGACGGGCCCGGCTGTCCTGCCTCCGTGCATGTGTGAATGGACTGTGTTTACGCAGCAGACTGTGTTTGGCAGGGAGCGGTGGGCGGCTGGTGTAGTACAGCTATTATCCGGGCTCAGGGGTGGAGAGTGATGGGAGACGAGTTGGCCGAGGGAGGGAGGAGGCCAGTGAGGCCCGCTGGCGTTGTTTTCACTGGGACATGAGTCAAACTCTGCCAACGTGCTGTAACCGCCGTGACCGCTGTTCTGGAAATCGCTTGTGAACTAATTTGTATATACTTACATTAGTTCATTTGTTTGTGTGTATACATGGACACTTCGGCATGTGTCTGTCTTTAATTTTGCCTGTGTGTTCGCTGAGAGGGAACAGGTGTGTGTAACCTGACAAGCACCATGCCGACAGTTTGGAACTTTTAACAAGAAGAATCAGAATGTCAGTGGAGAACTTTACAGAGGCTGCTCTGTGCATGTGTGTGTGTGTTTCTTCTACCTTTTTAATACGTGCATCAGGTCAAATCAGGTTAAAGGACGAAACAGGAAAATCTGTTCACATCTTGAAAACATTACACATCAGTATTCTGTTTATGTCTCCAGCCAACTGTCATATTTTTAAACCAAAACTCAGACCATAGAGTTTTTTTTTCTTCTTTTACTGCACATGTCTGAGTTTTGCACATGCAGTCTTCTGTACAGCTGTGCTTTTAGACCTGTTGACTTTGGAGACCAGGATGCACAGTTACAGTAATGATCTTTCCTTTCAGCCCACTGCATTGCTGTCACAGTGATTAATTCCCTGTACTTACCTTTTGACATATGTAAAAATCCCTGTTACAAACCTGCGTAAGTTTAAACGCGGTCACGAAACCAGGTTTATCCCTTCTCCCAACTTTAATTATCTAAGTCTGTTTTTCCTATCCTTCCTCTTTTTAAACAAAGAAATGCACGCTACTGCGAAAAAGAGACAATAACCCAGTTACTGAAGCTGATGTAAATACATGTTTCAGTATGTTTCAGCCTCTGCAGTCGACGTCATGCTCTGAATCGGACACAAAAAAGTGCATTCTTACCAACACACATGACATGCACTCATGAGCAGACACGCATGGACACACAGTGAATATGTCCATGTCTTTCATTGTAGCGTGACCTCTGACTGAATGGGAGCCGTGGCTGTAGTCCTCCTGTCAGTGGGCCTGGATTTATCAGCTCCCTGCTCCGCTGTCTGCTTGTGCACCTCACATGTGCCAGAAAACACGGAGGGAGAGAGAGAGGCAGCCAGACAGACAGACAGACAGCCAGTTAGACAGTAAGCGATCCAGCAAAGGAGTTAGGGGCTGCTCGGGATGATTTATGCCTCGTTCAGGAATGCCGAATGAGTTCAGGGTACACTGCTGTTGTGGGAACTGACTGAATGGGCACTGCTTGCTTTCACAGTTATGTATCTGACTCGCTGAATGGATTGGTGACAGTCAAAATGTTGAGATGTGACATTATTCCCCCACTTTAATCTTTTGTGGAAACTTTAACAAATCAAGAAGCAGATAGAGAAGGAAATGATTCACTGTAGGGCTTCCGTCTAATTATCTCATTGATCTGATTGCCTCCTCCCCGGCAGAGCTGGGCAACATGTTGACGGTTGGTTGTCAAGCAAAAGTGAAAAACTCTCATATGCATCATTACTCTACCAAACCACTCAAAGCAGAAGTTTCTCAGAGTTCCTTTATATCTGATGTGACGACTGACATACAAGTGGTTGTGCCAGTGCAAGGGGACTTTGTGCCACAGTCATTTGGGGCTGACTGTTGATCTGTCCTCACACCCAGTTTCAGTGACTTTTGTGTCTTTTGAAGTCCTTCTTATGAACATCCGTTCGAATGCATAGGCAAGAAATGCAAATCTGGACTCTGTCAAATCAGAAGAGATATCAGGGTTTCATGTGGGCAGATGTTTGAGCTTTGTCATTTATGTCAAGTGATATTGAACTGTCCACTCCTACTTGTGGGTGTGCTTGTTCCTTCCAATAAGATTTCCAATTTGCATTTGCATCATTCGGTCGGCGGTGCTTCCCCAATGAGCTGGAGTGAATACTACTGTTGTTGTTTACATTATCCTCCTTTCCCCCTCACTTCCTCTGACAGGGCCGGGCTGCAGCCACGGCCGGGCTACTTCTACTTTTGTAGGTTTCTATTGTTACGGGGAGGAAGCAATAGCAATTGAACGAGCGCTAGTGGCCTTGCCAGAGACAGACAGGTGAGAGCCAGGGCTACAGATGGTGAGAGGAAGTCTGGGAGGACGAGAAACAACCCGAGGATCAAAGCCTTGAGATTTCCCTCGATGACTCTCCTCTCCGCTCTTCTCTCCTCACCTCGGCTGTCTGCCTGTCTCCACCGTCTGTCTGCTTCCTGGCCTGCCTGTGAGTTGTCCTGTCTCCTTGACATGATCAATGGCCCAGGCCGGCGCTGGGTTGCCAGGTTTGGGTTCAGTCTCCAGTCACCGAGGGAGAGCTTTGCTCCTCTCTGTCTTCTGGTGGGCAGATGAAGAGTCAGCTGGAGCTCACCGCGGGGATGAGTGGGCACATTCTTTCCACAGATCTGCACTTGACTCTTTTTTTTTCCCAGTATCAGCCAGTATCACCTATTACTAAAATCCTTGAATTGAAATTATATTTCCTTTCATTCCCCCTCTCTGTTTAACACCGCCTTCCTCAGGTCGTGTACAGGGATGTTCAAAGGGTCCTTTTTTTTCTGGCAGCAGGCAGCTCGGTGGGCAAGTTTGTTCTTTTTGAAGCCAACTTGTGTGTTTCTAGACAGGGTTTGGTGGTGCAGGAAAAGGGGGGGGGGTGCTTGCTGCCAAATGTTCACTTGGCCAACTCCATCAAGCAAATATCAAAAGGCCCTTTATGAGGTGCTGTAAAGAAGAAAGGGTGTTTTGAGAGCGCGACCAGACTGCAAGGGTAATTCCACTTTTTAAAATGTGCCCTGAGGATACCGGCTTATCCCACCTGCTGCCTTTCTTGCGCTACACTCTGCTTATATGCTTTCATTTGGGGGAGCTATGGGTAAAGGAGTGTGAAGTGTGTGTGTGTATTGGCAGTCGGGGTTTTGTGTGCCATGTCACACTGAGTCACCAGCAAAAGTAGTTTCAGTTGCGTCCAGAGCCAAACCATTCTACTCTGCATATGTCTGGTGGCAGATCGTAGGTGCGCATTGTGAACATTCACACGTGTGTTCGCCTTCCTCTGTGCGTCAAGGCTTTCTGCTGATTTTGACAGAAGGGTGTAAGTTCCTGGATGGTGAGTGTGTGGGTGCGTGTGTGGGTGTGTGTCTGGTTTCTCACTCTTTCTGTTTACACCAGTCAAACCTGGTCACCAACCCAGTTTTATCATAGACCTTTGCCTAGGCCCCTTTGCAGTCATGTGAGTCAGTGTGTGTGCGTGCGTGCGTGCGTGCGTGCGTGTGTGCGTGTGTGTGTGTGTGTGTGTGTGTGTGTTTGTGGTCTGTATCTGTTGGAGCCCAGGTAATGAGGTTTCTGACAACTGTTGAAAAGCGTTACTACTGCTCAGCACCTTTTAATGAAGGCGTTCCCCATGTAAACACACACGCACACACATTTTCCTTCTCAATTGTCGGGGCAAGTTACATTGTGAGCGCTTGTGTAACTCACACAATAGAGACTTGATAGACCTCCCGCTTAAAAGCCTGCAGGTGACTCAACCGTGTGCAACAGTGCTTTAAAAGAGCGGCATTATCATTCGACCTGTGGGAAAGGTGTAGCAGTGAGGGAGGGGGAGAGAGAGAGGGGCGGCTACAAAAAACAGTGACGGAGATCCTCCGGAAAGACTGGTACTGTGAGAAGAGGAAGGAAACCGGCCTGTTGTGGTGGACCTTGAAGCAGAAGCCTCAGAGAGCTGGCAGGAAGACGTGGGCAGAGAATCATAGAGAAGGAGAGCGAAACATACTGGCACCACTGACAAGGGTGTGGTACTTTCTTTTCCTCTTTCACGAATCTCTGTTCTTCATGGAAACCTTTTTCGGTGTGCCGATGGTCACTCAGTCAGAGAGGGGTACAGGGCCAAGGGCACCCTTAACAGCCCCTCCTAGTGATGCCAGCGAGTCTTCCAGCCCACTGTTCACCATCCCCTCTCAATCTGCTCCCCTTCTGCCACTGCTGTCTGCCGAGCTCCCCACCCCTCCTTTCACAGCGAGCCCTCCTGTGTGCCCCTCTCTCACACACCGCCTCCAAAGTCTCACTCACTCTTTTACTGCTCGGTGAATTCGACAGGAACACGCAAGATTTGCAGGCTGTTCAGAGAAATGGAGACAAAGGCCCCACTTGCCCGTGCACGCAGGTGAACATGAACAGAAAAAGCCAAATCATGAGCACACACACAAACACACTGTAGAATACTTTCATGTAGAGTTGCATATGAAACTCAAACAGAAGCTGCAGTGGGGGCGAGACACGTGCACACAAATGACATCCACACAGAAAAACGCCTACAAATATGTCACTTGCTTATGTACACGCACTGTGCACTTATACACCGTCCTCACACAGACACAACCTGTGCACTTGCTCTCACATGCCAGGACTAGAACAGTGTCCCGCTGAAGATTCAATCACTTCGACGAGTCACGTAGACAAAAATCTGCAGGCCCTATTGTGAAAGAATACTTGTTACCCTGCCAGAACGTCATATGATGCTCACTCAAAAGGAGTGTGTTGCAACACAAAACACGCACCACGTACAGTCATGCATTGGCTCACACACACAGGCGCTCCTCCCATTGTCTTTTTTTCTTCTTCTCTTTTTTTCTCAGTTTTTTTCTTCTTGTCCTGATCGTTCCTGTTTGACCCAAAGGGACATCGATTGGCCCGCTTGACTTAACCTAGAATTTAATGTAATTGACCTAGTTGAAGTCACCTCCTGTTGAACAGCTATTTTTGTCATGTGCAGTTTCACAATCTAATGAGGTTGTGCAGAAGGATGTGCCGCACATCCAGCTCAGGCTGAAGCACTTTAGTTTAATGTTGGGGGGTGGGGTGGGGGGTGGGGGGGGGATTATTTTGTGTGTGTTCACTAGTTTGGAGCTGGTGAATATCATCCTCTTGTGTGTGTAGTTTGTAGACAGAGAATAGTATCTGTGTGTGTGTGTGTGTGTGTGTGTGACCAGGGGATTAGGCCTGGTAAGTGCAGCTGGGCCACTTGTGCACAGAGAGCATTGAGAGAGGGGATTAGGGAGTAAACTGATACTTAGCAGGAAGCGAACAGTGGCCACTGATAACTCAACTATCCCTCCTTCTTGCCCCTCTCATCCTCTTCTCCTCCCCCAACACCAACAACCACCCACCTATCCCGCTCCTCTCATCTCGAGCGTCCGTCATCAGCTCACAGTCCTCGGCCCGGCGGATTGTCATGCAAATGGTGCCCCAGGCCTCGGAGCACTGATAAGGAGGGCCTCTCATTTCACAGGGCTTTGTTTTCTAAACAGTGATGAGCTGAGTTGAGGAGACTGGGGAAAGGGGCTCGGGGCGGCCGCCTGAATGGGCTCTCTCACTGTGGCGCCCTGGGGTAAGTGGTGTGGGGGGGGGATCTGGATGGAGTGGGCTGAATGAGGCGAGATCTTGGAGGCGGTTACAGGAGTCATGTTCCCTGGCAGCAACCAGGTTTGACGTGTTGATGGAGCCTGATGTGTTTTCTCTCTCACCGGAGTCTTGAGTTTGCTCCAGGACGGCCTTTCTCCTTTTGGCTCGCCGTCTTCCTCCATTAAGAACATGTCAGTCAGTGTTCGTTACTTGACGCCGCGTATGGTTTGTCCTTTTTCTAAAGGCTTGTCAGCGCTCAGTCTGGAGCCTCATTTGCCGTTGTTATTATTGCATAAACACAGAAGTTCATGGCACGTTCAGAGGGTTTCTGCTCTCCCACTGACCCTGCTGTTTTGCTGCTTTCTGGCCAAAGAGATACTGAGCCGCTGTAGAAACATTCAGCCGGCGTAACTTCAGGTTTAGGATTGATTTGCGCATTTGGCATCGGGACTGGCTCTTAAAAGTAATGGAAACCATCTTTGCCTCCAGCAGCGTAAAGGCTTTCAAAAGAAAAATTTGATTGGATTCTGAATAGTCAAATATAAAAAATACATATGAAAACCAGATGTTTGAGCAGCAGGCAACAAATGAAAAATGTCATGACATACTGTATTTCTGTTACTATCATTAATGAGATAGTAGCCGGCCAGTCACAGCAGCTGGAGCAGAAGTGATAGTGATGATCATCTTGGTCTTGAACAAGACCTGCACTCAGGGGCAACTGTGTCCTCTCACCCCCCCTTTCCCCCCCTCTGCCCCTTTCTCTGTTTTTTATCAAATTCCTCTTTTTATGCCCCCTTTTTTCTTCTTTTTGAAGTCTCCCCTCTCTTGTAAAAAGCCAAGCTGGTGGTTTCTGCCTCGGCCTTGGGTGTGAGAGAGGGGAGGAGGGGAGGTTGTAGGTTAAGTTTAGGCTAGCCCTCTGTGCTTTCCATTGAAGGTGCTGGGGGGGAGGCGGGGGTAGTAAAAGTTAGAATTTTAGAGCCTCCCTGTTTTTTATTTTATGATTGGCTTTTTTTTACGGGCTGGAGCTACAGCTGGTGGTGTGAATAGCTGCCCAAGGTGACCGAGTCCCAATAAAGTGTAGGCCAGCCGGGCTGGGGCCTCCAGACCAGCCATGGGACCGCCTTTATAGGCTGCCTTACGAGCAGAGCCCTCTATTAAAACCTGGCAGGGCTGCACTGAGGAATTTAAGGCCAGGAAACAAGAGAAAAATAGGGTTTGTGTGTCAGGGGGTGGTGGGGACGCAGAGTTCTTTTTTGGGGTTAGAAGTTTGAGGGTGACTAAGGGTGAGAGTTGAAAGAAGTGCTGTTGGGTAAGCAACATGTGTGTCCGTGAGCTTGTGCAGGCTAACATGTGTGACGAGGGTCTGGTCCTATGTGTGTGCAGCGGCTTATGTTTCTCAAGGGAAGTATGGAATCCATACGCTGCACACTTGAACTTCCAACACTAGCTATAAGGGTCCCATTTTAATGCTCCATAGAAAGTATGTGACTGGAGGTATAGTGCTGATGTCACAGTTGGGTTCTAGTTAGAAAAATAGTAACAGAGCTTTACAGCGGCTTTGCACGCATGTGAGTGTGTTCGACAAGTGTCGGCCCTGTGCGTGCAAGATGTCATCATGAACTGTTGTCAGGTGGTGGAATGAGGAAGAGCCAGATTTGGCACTTGGCTGCTACGGCTCACTCTTGTTACCCACCTGGCCTTATCAGAGGAGCTGTCAGTCAGGGGCCCTTTTGGTTTGTGCTGTAGAAATTCTTTGTCTCTGCCGTCAGACATTCAACCAAACATCTTCCATTACATGTATCTGGGTGTTGTCACTTGGTAATAAGTGCCTGGAAATTAAAAATGTTGCCTGAACTGTGTTACCGAGCTCCTCATATGTCCCAGAGAGAAACAAGCAACAAAAGAGAGGTGATCATGTGTCTGAATGCACCTCCAGGTGACGTGAATCCAGACTCAACGTAACCGTTATTCAGTGTCTCCTACTTTCCTTGCAAAAACAAATGGACATGAAACACAGTCAGCTGTCATATCATGTTTGAATGCAGTCAAACACACTCAACAACCTACATCTGCTACGTGCACTGACAAGTGCACATGTGACATTTGTGGAACAGTAGCCGTAGGATTTTTCCTTTTTTTCCCCTTGGACGAATCATGTGCTCATGTGCTCCGCTTTTCTTCTGTCTCTTTCACAGCGGTGGAGACCCAGAGCACCAGCTCTGAGGAGATGGTACCTAGTTCTCCGTCTCCACCTCCCCCACCTCGCATCTACAAGCCCTGCTTTGTGTGCCAGGACAAGTCCTCGGGGTACCACTACGGGGTCAGCTCCTGTGAGGGCTGCAAGGTGAGAAAACCTGCCAGAGCCTTTTGAGCTCCACTTTGTCTGTGTTTCAAACGTCAGTGACAATGGTGGCCTGCAAGAACTGCTTTTGCATCGTGATAAGAAGGAGCAGCTTGGCAATTCAATACTTTTACCACTTTTTAAATATTTTGAGGTCATAGAGTTCCAAATGAAATCTCTAAGAAGAAAGAAAAAACTAATCAGATTAAAATGCTTTATCGTTAGCTATCACTTGTATGGATTCAAGAAAGAGGACAGAGATGAAAGAACAGCAAGTATGATAGACAAATGGTTAAATGGCACATCCTGGATTCTTATGACTCGACTATAATACGCAATCTCTCCCTCTCGCCCTCTTGCCCTCTCCCCTTTTGTCTCCTGCTTCCTGATGCTCCAGGGTTTCTTCCGGCGCAGTATCCAGAAGAACATGGTGTACACCTGCCACCGAGACAAGAACTGTCAGATTAACAAGGTCACACGCAACCGCTGCCAGTACTGCAGGCTGCAGAAATGCTTCGAGGTCGGCATGTCCAAGGAAGGTGAGGCCTCCAGGAGGACGAGAGTCGCATGACATATAGAATCACTTAAAACAGGGATATTCACCCAGTACACACACACAAACACACACACTCACACACACACACACACACACAAAACATATTCTTCCTTCATAGATCAAAACCCATTTATCCAGTTGATGTTTGGATTGGACTTGGCACAGATCTGATTTTAATTTCATCACCTATTGAATGATGTGAACCGCACAGTGTGAACCTGATAATCTCTTAAAGCTCCGTCAGAGACTCTGGGAAACTTTGCAGCGCAGAGACAGAAACTGACAATGAGCCTACCAGGGGTGGTGATCTCCAGGGCGAGGCCGGGGAGTGTACCAATCATATGACTAATCATATTTACGAAATGATTGTGACTTCCTGTTTCACCACCAAACCTTGTGGCCAGCACAGACACAGCTCTCATTCATAACACGTAGCAGAAAACCAAGAGAAATAAATCTGTCTCTCTTGATAAGAACAAGATCAGAACCGGCTCTGTTCGGCAAAAGCACAGATCCAATAATTTCTACATTGTGTGTTGAGGGGTGTGTCTAAGTGGCAGTTTCTTGCCCGTCACAGAGCCTTTGGGACATGTATGTGGGTGTAATGTTTGTGTGGGATGTGTGTTAGGACCGGGATCACATTGTGCCTCTGCTATTACTGGATATCCTGAGAGGAAGGAAAGTATGGGAGGAGGAGGGAGAGGAGAGAGTGGAGGACTGGCTTGTGTGCACCGGTCAAGTGGATAGAGAGATGGACAAGGAAGAGAGCGGGTGATAAGAATGAGATAGCCAGTGTCCGTGCTGGGGTAAAGGAAATATGTGAATACTGTTAAGAGCAACCTCAGTTGCCTCTGAGCTCTGGTTTCCACTAGCAAGCGAGATGTCCTTGGCAGTGGTGAAAGACACTGAGCAGGAGTGATGCCGATGTTTTTACACGTGATCACAGACACTGAGGAGGAACATTCTGTAGCACATCTCTGGGAATTGCATGAGTAAAGGATGTTTGCGTGGCACGGTGACGAATCTCTCTTTTAACGCCTTCATTTCCTTGTTGTCCTTCGCTCAGCGGTACGTAACGACCGGAACAAGAAGAAGAAGGACGTGAAGGAGGAGGTGGTGCTTCCCGAGAGCTACGAGCTGAGCGGGGAGTTGGAGGAGCTGGTCAACAAAGTTAGCAAAGCTCACCAAGAAACCTTCCCGTCGCTGACCCAGTTGGGGAAATACCACACCGTGAGTCACATACACACACACACACATGCCCCCACGCTGCTGTTCCCGCATGTCGTGTGTGGCAACTTTCTCCAAGCTGTGACGCCACGTTATGCAAAGACGTAAATTCACCGTAGCTTTCCCAACAGAGTGGTGGCTTAACTAATTCAGTTCCCCATTAAGCCATCTGTGTGGCCTCCAGAGTGATTGATGTAACATGTAAATGGATTTCTTCTTCCTTGATTGATGTAAAATGGAAATGCGGTGCGAGGCTCGGACACGCTCGCCTTGATGCAAACAGGGTTGCACACCACCTCTGTTAAAACACACTGAACTGAGGGTGGGTGGTTTTTTTCTTTCTTGTGTGTTCAGAACTCCAGCTCAGACCACCGTGTCCAGCTGGATCTGGGTCTATGGGACAAGTTCAGCGAGCTCTCCACCAAATGCATCATCAAGATTGTGGAATTTGCCAAGCGGCTGCCAGGATTCACCACCCTCACCATCGCCGACCAGATCACCCTGCTGAAGTCGGCCTGCCTGGACATACTGGTGAGGAAGACGCTTCTTTTCTTCTCTCTCATCCTTTTCACTGACTTTGATAAACGCATGGCTGGAGAGGAAAACGGTTCATTCAGATGTGAGATAACACCGACACCCTGTGGTGGAAAGTGGAAGTGTAGGAGGGTTTGCTTTAGTAACCCTTGTTATTGGGTTTGATAATTAGTTACCAAAACATCATGAGTTGATAACTGTAAAAAGAGCGTTGTACCACCTGAGCATCATATTTTTATTCTCTTCTAACAAACTTTTCCAACTTCCTTTGCCTGTAGATGCTGAGGATCTGCACACGCTACACCCCAGAGCAGGACACCATGACCTTCTCTGATGGCCTGACTCTGAACCGCACTCAGATGCACAACGCCGGCTTCGGTCCACTCACAGACCTGGTGTTCGCCTTCGCTGGCCAGCTTCTACCCCTGGAGATGGACGACACAGAAACCGGCCTCCTCAGCGCCATCTGCCTCATCTGCGGAGGTACTGCAGTCTGAACACAATGACTGGATGATTGGATGATTAGTTATGGGAAGAAAAATAGCCAAGAATTTGGTATCATATGTGAAATTAATTGAAGCATTGATTATTACTTTGCTTTTTTATTGTTTTTGTAAATATTCTATATATTTATTGTGTTTTGTGTTTCCTCATCAGATCGTATGGATCTCGAAGAGCCCCAGAAAGTGGATAAGCTGCAGGAGCCTCTACTTGAGGCTCTGAAGATCTACGCTCGCCGCCGCCGCCCCAACAAGCCCCACATGTTCCCCCGCATGCTGATGAAGATCACTGACCTCAGGGGCATCAGCACCAAGGGTCAGTTTGAGCTTATCAGCAAATATATACAGTTTGTTCTTTTACTTCTGTTCTCTATAGGGCAGCGACGTGTTACTTTCAAAACTAATCATCTACCATCACCATGTCTTCTGTCTCCAGGTGCAGAGAGAGCCATCACTCTGAAGATGGAGATCCCCGGGCCGATGCCTCCATTGATCAGGGAGATGCTCGAGAACCCGGAAGCTTTTGAAGACCAAACAGAGAGCAACGACAGCCCGCCGCCTCCCCCGCCGCCCCCGCCACCTCCCCCGCCGGCTCTGGTCCTGAAGCAGGAGGCCGAGGACGAGGACGACAGCTGGGCCACAGAGAATGGCAGCGAGCCGTCGCCGGAGGAGGAAGACGACGATGATGACGACGACGGGGGGGATGAGGAGCGAGACAGGGGCTCGGACAGTGACGGGGAGTCCTGGGGGGTTCTGGATGGCATAGACGGGTCGAGGAAAGGCCTTTTCGGGAGGGCCCAGTGAACAGAGCATTTCATACACACACACACACACACAGTACAGACACACAAACACACACACACACACACACATTACAGACACGCAGCACAACCTCACCCACTGTCCCACCTCAAGAAAATGCTGGCCCTCCCGCCCCCCCGTCCCAACCCGATCTCTCTCTTTACTGCACATCACTGTGTCCTCCTCAGCGGAGCACAGCAGAGCCTTATGTGTACAGACGCTCCTAACTCAGGCCACATGGTCCATGACAAGTGAACTACAGAGAAAGTAAAAGTAAAGGAGAGATGACGGAAAAAACATATGAACTCGTGACGTTAACGTGACAAAAAGAACACAACCTCTTTGAGAAAGCGAAAATGTCTCTTTTTTTCTTTTCTTTTTTTCCTGCTATTTTCTTTTTGTTTATATCTAAATAGGGGAACGGCCAAAACCAGACTTCAGAACCGAGCAGTTGACTCCGACGGACGACAACAAGCACATTTCTCAAAAGAAAAACAAGAGTACAGGGCAAAACCAAATCGAGTATGCTAATCGTTTGTTTTTATTTGTGGTTATTGCTTTTGAATACTGTTTTTTTTTCAATTTATGATTTAAGTCCATACATATCTATATACCATTATATTTTGTCTTTATGTGTTATTCTGGTTTTATATATGAATTCTTTAGACGAGTTGTTTCTTTGAAGAGCTTTCCTGAGAAGATATTCAGAGGGAAAGAAGGGTAATCAGAACTGGCTGGGTCTTCCGTAAACAGCTGCTTATGCTTGGCTGGGGCTTGTTTTGGGGCACTTTGGCTCACTGTGGATGTCAATGATAATCAACCCAGAGACCTATTGTTATGTCGCAGTAACTTAATCAGTTTCTGTCATCAGGGAATTGGCATTATTCTATTTTGATCTCGCTGCAGCCAACACGCGCAGTCAATGCCGAAACGTCAAGTATCTTTGTGCCAAAGTTAGGATCAGCGTGAATTTGACTACTGGCAGGGACTCCAGCCCCGATCCAGCGCTCACTCACACATGCACTAATACAGAAACATCCTTGATCTCATGCACAGTAAAGCATATGACACACACACACACACACACACTCCTCTCACTCTACCCTCAGCTGTAGCAGATGTCCAGCCTGGCTTCGAGTCCCCGGACAGAGATTTACACTCGACCGTATATGTAGCACTTTTGTGATCCTCTGTCCGAGTGAGGACACTGTCGGTGAGTCGATGTCTCCGTTAGCAAGTCCAGGACGAGGACACATGAAATACAATCAACCTGAGAGCACTCCCCCGGTGATGCCAGTAGCCAAAATACACACACACACACACACAAACAAAACAAAAAAAACATCCACACGTCGTAGCAACATTATGCATCAACACAATAATCAAAGACATATGCAAAGTGGAGAGCAGGAATCCTTGTGGGAGACATGTTGGAATCAGACTCAGGGCTTTTCAGTAAGGACCAAACCCCTAGCTGCTTTTCAGGCACGCTAGAAAAAACAGGCAATATTTATGTGTGTGTTCTTGAAGCCGTTTCGATCAGCTCAACCCCTCAGCGTGTACATAGAAGGTGACAGGTCTAAAAAAAACGCATGGATGCCAGTCTCTCAGAGAACCATCATCGTTGTCATTGTCGGCGTCACCGCCCCCCCCCTCCCCCCTGTTCTTGCAGCTGGCATCCAGGCGGCGACGCAACTACCTTCTCATCCCAAAAGCCATTATATCATCTTGTCTCGTGTATATCCTTACTTCTCTTTTTTAAAGGAGGCGTGGAGGACTCTGTGTTCTCGTGTATCATTTCTTTGTTGCCAAAATGTCTCAGTAGGCGTTCAGCTGATAGAGATTCAGCTGATAAACAGTACAGATGTTTTTTTTTGTTGGTCTCTCTTTGAAGCAATATGAACGTTCTCTCTGTAGCGGTGAGAGTTCCCATCTTTGGAATATGGGCAGGTCTCCTCATCTAGAGTTGTGTGAGAGAGTGTGAGTGTGTGTGTGTGTGCGCGTGTGTGTGTGCGTGTGGATGGGTTTGTGTGTGAATGCTGTAACATGTTTTCAGTCATTGGGGGAATGTCCTTGGTTTGGTGCTCTCACACAAAAAAAGAAACCCCTCCCGTGTGATGACCTCATCCTCTCTCTCTGCCGGGCTGTCAGGATATTAATGATGGTGACGCAGGAAGAACATTGAGATTATGTTGTTTTGTTTTTGTTTCTCAACATGGCCAAGGTGTTGTCTACCCTCTGTTTATGTCAACTCTTGTCATACAAAGAAAAGCCATATAAACAGTAAGAGGCACAATAAACTACTTTTGTGAGATTACTGGACTTTTCTTTTTTTTTCAAATTACATTTTTCCTTCCCTGTTGAAAAATGTCTTGATGAGAAAATGCTGCAACCGAGAAGCTTTGAGTTCAACAACTGTCCATTACCAGGATGCATCAGTAGAGGGAGCTCTTGTGCCGTGACTGCAGGGTTTACTGCATGCAGCAATGATTCCGCATAGAAGATGACAGGAGGGCCTGATGGGTCATGGAGAGCTGTGGGTGCAGAGGCTCATAAATCATAGACTTCTGCTGAACAAGGACATCAGATAAAGGTCTGTTCTTATGATTTGTTCAAAGGTGATAGTGTCAAAAAAATAAAAATCTTCACAGAGTTACACTTTGCAGTTTCAAAGATGGAGTGGTCCAGAAGTAAAAAAAAAGTAGATCTGTCAGGTCTGATGTGATGTATTTGTTGAGTGCACCTGAGACGCCACAGAAAATGCAAATCAGTGTATAACAAGTTTTAGATTAAAACATTAAAATATAATCAAATATTTATAGAGGTCAATTTAATTCAGATTATTTATCGGCCAAAGACCCCCTAAGATAGAACATTTCCCTGGGGACCCCCTCATGTTTGTCCCTTTTGAATAATTTGACATAGCCTTTATGTGAAAGATTAACGCGAGAAAAATGTCTTAAAAATATTAGACGTGTAGTCAAATATTTTCACCATGTCAGCACCATATATCATGATCACGTTAATGGATGTAGGTGGAAACTTGTCACAGTCCCCCCCCTCAGTTGAGAACCACTAAAATAATTACTTAGGAAAGCAGCAGAAAAAAATAATCAACTCTTTTGATAATAGATTGATTTGTTCAGTCAATTAGTTTAGCCTAATATACTTTTATCTTTACTTTTGGCTCTGTGATGCAATGGTAATTTTTTTCCAGCATTCATTCATTATTTTTTTTTATATGTTCCTCATATGGAAGGAATGAATTAATTGAAAAATAAAATCATCATATTGCTGACTAATAAGCTGCAGCCCCGAAATGAATCATGTCCAAATTAGAAGCTCGACAAGAGAAGATGGAAAAAGACGCTTCCAGCCATGCACTCATCCGACATGAGCTCAGGCTTTAGGAGATATCAGATTTTGTGGCAGAGTGCATCTTGCATCCAAAACTTGATCTGTTTTGTTAACGACCTGTGAAATCTGAAAGGACTCGGGGGCCTTAAGCACAACTCACAGTCAGCAACATTAACAGAACGTCTCAAAAACCTGAACATAGTCGTGCAAACCCCGTAAACACAATAACAAAATAAACCTCTCTTGGATTCATCACTGCCTCTGATGTGACCGCCGCCTCCTGATATCCAGTCAAACAACAGGAGCCCTCTCAGTGAAGGACTATTGACAGTAAACATCTGTCTTCGCTCAGTGGACCAGTGTGGGATACTAATGCCTCACTTTGATTTTATTAATAGAGAGACACAGGGAGAGAGAATCAGGGGAGGCCGATAAACGTGATGAGATTCTATCAATTATATGATTGCTTTCATTAACTATCATTAAAGACAGATCAATAACACCGGACTGGAATTAAAATAAGGTCCATACATTACAAACTATTTTACAAGGAACAATCAAACAGGCTCATATAGTGAGTCCTCGGTAGGTGTTGCCATGGGAACCCACGGGAGGGCTTGGGTGTGCTTGGGGGGATTTAAAGGAGCCATGAAGGTTTCCATGTCGGCTCCCCATCCTTCCACATCAGTGATATTTGATTAACTAATTACATGAGGTAGGGGCGACTTCACTGGAAATGAATAAAGGCCCCCCCGGAAAAATGGAATAGCCGTACAATGAATTAATAAAGGTAAAAAAAATCTCCAGTGTAATATTCCTGCAGCCACGGGACATCAATTATTCAGAAAAAAACAGAGAATCCATAAAAGTGGGTCATGACTGCAGCATACCAAACGAAACGCATCTGAACATTTAAACCCGGAGAAAAAGAACGTGTGGCACATCCGCCGAGTTTGATCTGAACGTGAGCCAACTGCAGCGGTGCCTCCGTCAACACACCGGAGAGATAATGGAGCGGCGTGCGGAGGCTGCTGCTCCTCGGAGAGTGATCGGGAGGATAAAGCTCAGTGAACCCAAGTGCTCCTGGCAGCGTTAGGGAGAGAGAGCCCAGGCTCAGGCTGGGATGAAGGCGAGGGAGGAGAGATGCAGGAGACCTAGGTTTGATGTGATAAAAAAAAACCAAAATAAAACTGTGTGCCCCTGAAGCTATAGACAAGACAGGGAAGCATATGTGAGGAAAATACCACATCATTTACAGTGTGTCTCCTGCATGGGTCAGAACAGACAAAAAGGGACATGTTCATCATTTGTTACGTACGCAGTGAATCCACGGAGAGTTGGGAATCAGTCATGGGAGGAGCGGAGAGGTGAGGGGAAGGTGAGAAACGTTTTCAAGTGCAAAGACCATAAATTTAACACCTTCCCCTGAACGAGCACAGAGGCAGGCGGGCGATCTTAAAGGAAGGGTAATGGAGAAAGTGATGAAGAAACGGGTAAAGGTATCTGTGACAAGAGAGAGAATGGAGGCTGTGCCGGCAGAGAGGCAGAGGAAATAAACAAGGCCAGGTAGAGCAAGGGGGGGATTTGGGAAAGGGGAGCAGGGGGCTGGGGAAGGCGGGCGTCGGGGTCATAAAAACTAGGAGATGTGTTCTGGCCTCTGGGTCTTCATATCTTTTACATTTCTAATTAAAAGAGATAAAGAGTGAGGGAGCCATCAATCCCACAGTGATTTCCCAGTTAAGGTTTTAGAGGGAGCTGTAAACTAGGCAGCCCGGCATCATTGATTTTATAATTAGCTAGCGTCACCCCAGACTTAAGATGGAGGGAGTGTGGTAGAGGGGCAGGAGGAGAGCTCCAAAAAACAGGGGGGAGAAAGAGACTGCCAGAGGAGTGGGGAGGCACAGGGATGAAGACGGCGAGGGGAGTCAGGCCTGAGGGAGGGGTGAGGGTGAGGTGGGGGTGTGAGAGCCAAAAGGTGAGCAGAGAGAAAACCCAGAATGAGAACTGTGTCTGAAACAGGCAAGGAGCCAAAGGGGGAACACGGGGGCTATAGAGCTGCGTGAAAAGAAATGGCACAGTTAATTACCATGAAATGTCATGTGAGGACCAAAATATTGCTATGATCTTTGGCCAGAAAAAGACACATTAGACCCAATAATGGATACATAAACCATTTTATTATACGAGAACCAAACCAAAACCTGTTACACGACAGATAAGAAAAATGCACGGCGGCGTCCATGTGGGATCGGCCTCACGCGCAACACTTCAAATCAAACCGCGACCACCGGAGCTTTTATTGCAACGCGAGGCAGCGTCCTGACCAGGAGCACTTGTATTGGAGCTCTCGGTGGAACAGCAACAAAAGAATAACTTCCCTAGGACATAAAGTCAGATGACAAAGCACAAACGAGCACTATGGAGAATACATGTAGTGTGATTTTTTTTTCTGGGAAACAATACCAGACTCCTCGAAACACTTATACTGCAACACCAGGAAGTAAGACAAGGTACAAAGGAGACGTTGGACACATTTACCCGACATTAACAATCCTCTTCCTGCTAAAGCTTTTTATTAAAATGCACTTCTTCCTCTAACCGAACACTCAGACTCATCACTCTCCTTCATTAGCACCAATATCTTACGACGACATAACTCAACTGTTAAATCTTTAAACGTCTCAAAATAAGTATTTGAAAGCAGAGAATAAAACAAAAAAAAGTTGATTAAATATGCGTAAACGCGACACGGTGGTAATGATAGAGATAAAACCAGGACAACTGACATATAGTATCCATATATATCACCTTTTCATCTAAAAACTCTTCTCTAGTAAAAATAGGGTGCAAATGCAGCAGATAGAATCAAGCATCAAAGTGTCTATAGCAAATATCCTCAGCCAAGCATGTAATGTTGTCACACGTTGCACAAACAGTTGTGTGAAAACACCTATTTTAAACTCAAACCTGAATATAGTTTAATTGCAGCATAACTCAAGTTAATTATAAATAGAAAAATCATGAAAAATGCATACGCTATTGATTAAAAGGTAGTCAGCGATTTTTATTAGGCCGTATATCGTGGGCGGCCTAAGGGGGAAACACCAACACCGTGTCATGATGTCACGATCTATAAAGATTTTTCTTTGACTCTTTATTTCATTATTTTAAAGGTAGAAATTTAGAACTGCCCGACTGTAGAGTAAAGACTCCTGTACAATATATTAAAGTAATAAAGACTGATGCTAACTAACCAAAATGACCAGCTAGCAAATGAACATTTCCTTTCAGTAATTAGCTCAATGTAAATTCCAGGGTCGTTAATTAACGAGTAAAAAGTGCGGCTGATCCCCAGCGAGAAAGCGCATGAGCGTTCATTTTATAATATGAAGACATGAAATCGCTGAAGTGGAAAGTTGCATCCATCCCGATAGACTTTAAACACAATCTGTTCCAGGGAGTCTCTCTCTCCCCTCCGAATGCCTGTCTGCTTTAAAGCCCCGCATCACTAAATCTCCTGAACTGCAACTGCATGACAATTAACTGCTAATGCGAACAAGAAAGTGCATATCAAATCTTAGTTCTGAGTAAATGGAGGAGAAATATGATGTCATAGACCTACATTACTGCAATATAATTTTAGCGTGATGCTGTATCATTACTTTGTGCCCGCCGTGAATAGTGTTTCAAAGCTGCTGCTGCGGAGAATTTAAACGCTGGAGGAGAGTTTTGCCATGATTTTCCAGCGGAGCCGGGGCCTGCACAAAATATAATTACAGTGCCTGTCATGACTCCTAATCACAAATGTCATAAAAGCGACATAACATCCGTCGTAAAGCTCTCGACGTAGCAATGATTCAACAGAAATCATTCTGCTACAGCCGGCGAACTCTCCAACGCCAGAGCCCGCCGCCTAAAAGCCCGTCGCTCCAAACCACGCACCGGTCTTATGTCAGTCGTAAACACGGTGTTGACCCGCCACCACATGCATTGTGTCATTCCTAACAACGAAACAGAAAGGGGCGATAACACAACAGCCAAGCAGGAGGGGGAAAAAAACGGGGATCACGGCAGATACTATGTAAATTGCATATTCATATTTTCCTCTGTGTGGTGAGCGAGCTGTATATGTGCTTGTAAGCGGAAGTAGTGTGGACGTTCTGCGGCACCACGCTCGCTCCCCCCCCCCGCTCCTCGGGTCACTGGTCGGGGGGGCTGCGGCCGGACGCTCCACTGGTTACCACAGCGAGGTGTCGGCCAGATCACTGGAGGGAGACACAAAGCAAGGGTGTGTGAGAAAACCTGAGAGAAACACACATTCTGGTGGAAAAGAGGAGGTTAGAGTGAAGGAGTGAGTGAGTGGGAGCGCGAGGGCTTTAATGACGCTGAAAATTGGCCCGTGACTGCGGTACACCCCCCCCAGGTAAATCATTGCTACAGCCTGCTGTCAACTTATCTGTCCCCTTGTCCTCCCATCGCCCCTCCCACGCCCTGGCTCTGTTTCAGACTGTCTCCCCCGCCTCACCCTGACTCAACTTCTTTTACGAGCACATATTCAAAACTTCCATCTTCCGGCCATAGTCGCCCTGTCACCATAAATAATTGGTCGCATCGGGTCTGTGTGCGTTAGGGAGCTCTGGAATCATTGTGTACACCTTGTCTGTGTGAGTAACTAGGCAGATTTACTGACGCACCATGTTTAAGAACAATTCCTAAGTACTTTGCTCTTCCATTCTGAGATACTTTACGCTTTTGCTTTTCTACATTTCCAGGACTGTTATGACACTTGACTCGGCTGCATTTATCTGACGGCTGTGTTCACCCGTGGCTTCACAGAGTCAGGCCCACAAATCAAGTCAGAGGAGCTCGTGAAGTACGACGCACGCTGGAGTTTAAACCCAGCCGCTCGACAGGTAGAGTTTTTCATTTCAATACACGGTGGGGAAAGTAAATTCAATCTTTAAAATCTATTTATACACATCATGTTTTAGACTGGGATCAATTTGCTGTGATGTGTCCTTTACTAATGCCTTGCCCCTCACAGTGGGAAATATCCTTCTGTGTTTTGATTGTAAGTAAGCAGAATGTCCATGTGGCCATTGACATTAGAAATATATATTTGTATTTCTCATAGCTATTTAGTCAAATTGTTTCATCACCAGAATATTCTTATTCAGAATAGTTACCATAGTGACCAATATATCATATTTAAATGCTTTGGGTAGTTTAGTTCAGGCTCCTCCAGAGACTCAAGATAAATCTGAATGAGAGGATTAATGGAGTAGAAAAGAAGAAATATAAATGTAGTGCGGTACAGGTACTAGGTAGCATAAAAATATTTATGCTACTTAATACTTAATACCTTAAGTACCTCAAAATTATTCACAATTACTGTGCTTGAGTAAATGTACTTAGTTACTTTCTACCCCGATGAAAGTAATCCCTCTTTAATGCAGGACAGTGCAGTATTATTCCTTGAATAACTGAGCGTCATGGATGGGATACTATTCTTTCCACCTTTGTGTATATATATATTTATATCATATATATATATATTATATAAACGGGTATGTGTGTTTAAGGTGGGACATTGTACCTGAGGACGGTGTCTGTGAGCTCTGGCAGCAGAAGTGCTGTTTCCTCTCCAGAGCTGTGCGTAGCACACTGGACAGGATCAGATTCCTCTTCCTATACACACACACACACACACACACACACACACACACACACAAAGACACTTTAACACTTATCTATCCAGCAGCTATTAAAATTACAGTCTAATAACTTGCAGGCTAGTGGCCTAATTGCAATTCTGATAATGTCGATATCAAATGATCCATTGCCTGTGTTTAACTGGTGTGCATCAGCATGAAGAAGACATAGCTCATTTTCAGTAGCACATATAATTACGCCTCTGTGGCGCTGAGCGTCTCAGATAGTGTGTCTCACCGAGTCCGAGCTGTGCGTCAGAGTGTCAGCATTGGCCTGGCGTGGTGAGGAGAGAGGAGCCGGCTGGTTGATGACCACCGCGCTCCTCTCCATCTCCCGGGGGGAGGGAGGAGGGGTGGCGAGGAGCAAGGAGTCGGGCCGGCCCTGCTCACACAGGCTGTAGTGTCCAAGAGGTCTCGGGGGACGGGGGGGCTGCAGGGCCTCAGGGTTCTCGTCCTCGGAGTCAGATAACACACTGTCGGCCCGCCCTGCTGCACAGACACATCGGCAAATGAAGAAAAGCGATCACTCTTTTTTCCTTGGTGCAGCCCCTGTGGCCCATGACACAGGTCGTTCTTAACAGTCTTTAGCGCTGCTGCTGAATAACAGTTAACGCTTTTATTGTTCACATCTGCAGAGCATGCAGCAGATTAATGTGTGGCTCCATTCACCTGTAGAGGCGATCAGGGCAGCGCTCCACTTGGCACCGGACACTGTTCCCATCCTCTGCTCCAGCTGACAGATGTACTCCATCAGCTCCTGCAGTGTGAAACACAGCCGTCACATCTCAGAGCCGGACTCTCATCGTGTCAGCAGCAGCAGGAGCTACCCACTCCCTCATTACCCTCATGCTGTCTGACCTCTTCAAGCCAAATCCACGGCAAATACAACAACACAACATTTGTTATTGCATCAGTGTTGTTATCACTGTAGAGGGGACATTTAAACAATTGTTTGATTTATATTGTGCCACAGATTGGCAGCTGTGCTCCCATACGGATGTTACGACTGAGCTGGACGCTGATTTTCAAAACATCGACTATCTACTCTGTCAGTTGTGGGCAAATGTGATGGCGGTTAAGCCACAAAAAAAAACACAGAAAAATAAATCTGCAGGCACTTTAACGGCGGCAGCACTGACTGCCCTGAAATCCACTGATTTATATTACGCTATAAACTATTTATATTGCGCAATAACAACTAAGAAGACAACAACAGAGAGACGATTCCTAACACCTGGCATATTCATAACACTTGTATACTCGTGTATATGTTACACCAATAAGCTTCCGGACATGAATACATCGTTAATACCAAGCTATTAGCTGCACCGGGGCTTGATGCTGGAGGAAATTGTAACTAAATTTAAAGTAGATAATGAATGAAGTACTGCTGTTGGGAGCTGATAGGGGTAAGACACTTGCAATTTATTTGTTAATCCATACAAGCTATTCAACAGCCTTAAAACCTTATTTGCAGATACTGAACAGGGCACAAAGTCAGTCGGTAGTTACACATGAATATACGACTTTCAAAACAGGATTGTTTTCCCACTTTTTGGACAAACTTCCTCTCAGCAGAGATGGAAGGTGTTCCCTGTGAATCAAGACATGCTTTCAGACATGCAGTGAACTCCTGATATTCTCTGGTTGAATGAGAGAATGTCACTTGCTCCAGATTTTCTCCAGCGTTTCACCTGCCAGTTCCGCAGTAAAAACTGGAGAATATTTCCAGAGAATTTACAATTGAGGGCCACTGATGATGAAGGTAATACTAATGTGCAAATCTCAGGTTGAAAACACAGATTAAGATGTCTGTCTAGGTTCGAAAGTGTTTGACGATAGGGGTCGATGAGACGTCACCCCGAATCCGAACGCTCTGGAGATGCTCCTGTTGTTGTGAACGCGGCAGGAGATTGTCAGGGTCAGGCACGTTCACAACAATATGTGAAAGGTAACATCGGGATAATGTCCCAATTATCCATATAATTATATATATATTTTTTTTTAAACTGTGAAAAGAGTGTTTCTGACCTGCTTCTCTCCCATTATCTGCTCCTTCTCTTTCTGGCCGACCCTCAGGCTGGTCTTCAGCTCCTGGAGCTCCCTGCGGGTTTCACTCAGCTGAACCTGCACAACAGGAATCATAACACAGCAGGATACAGTGTCATCAGACGACTCGAACCAATTCTGTTGGGCCTGGAATGCACGTATTAGAAAGCATCTGTCACATTGCTGTTAGGCTTATGCAGTTTTTCTCACCCGGTTGCAATCCTTTTCTCTTCCGAGCTCCACCTCCAGCTTCACTCTCTCCATCCTCTCCTCCTGCAGCCTCTCCTCCATCCTCTGCAGCTCTAAATTGAGTCTCTCCAGCTGCTCGTGATCCTTCTGCCAGTGTGAAACACACACACACACATTCTCCTCAGGCAGTGAGGTCACTGGACCATGTGTACAAAGACTTGACTTCATAGTTGCAGAACATTAAGATCTGCAATGTGCACCACCTGCGAGAACATTTGCTGTTTTGCAACATAACGACATTTAACAACATTTAACAGCTCATATATTGGGACACTAGCGAGACATATGGCCAAATATATTCCAAACTTTTTATCTACCACTGAACAAAGAGATTAAATGTTCTGAATCCTCTATGTTCTGCAGTGAGGTCGTACCTCAGTCGCACGCTGCAGACTCTGCCTCTCCTGGGTCCAGTGGGCTTTTCCCTCTCTCAACGCAAGACTGGCATCTGCCAGCTGGAGGGTGAGTTGTGCGGCCTGCAGACGAGCCTGATGCACTTCGGTCTGCCCGTGATCCCTGTTGGCCACCATGATGCTCAGGTCACACTTCAGGCCCTCGGCGGAGCGCTCACTGGCGTTCAGACGCTCCCGCAGGCTCCGCATCTCCTTCAGGACGGCCTCGCTCGCCGCCTGGCCATCGAAGGACGAGAAAGTGTACGTGTGAAGAACATGTGTGTTGCTGTAGGTGATCTGCTACTTAGCATAATGCCAGAGATGGGATGTAACTAAGTACATTT
The DNA here is from genome assembly GCA_038501795.1 of Pseudopleuronectes americanus. Lineage (NCBI taxonomy): Eukaryota > Metazoa > Chordata > Actinopteri > Pleuronectiformes > Pleuronectidae > Pseudopleuronectes > Pseudopleuronectes americanus. The sequence continues at coordinate 14,305,163 of CM076725.1, forward strand.
TTCATGTGTCTATACTTTACTTAGGTAGATTGATTTTCCGGTACTTTTCACTTTTACTTTCTACACCACTATAGTTTACATTGCATTGAGTTACATGTTCAAATTGTTATATTTTTTAAGCAATCAATAACGAGGGGGAATTGATCCAATCAGAGCAGGCAGGTAACGTTAGACCCCGCCTCCTGAAGCATCACCAAAAAGGAGGACAAGATGGACGAGACTCAGCCATGGTGATGTCGGACACCACTGCTTTAAGGAACCTGCTACTACTTTGGCTTTTAATATTTGTAAACTACACACTTAAAAGCAAGTACTTATTTACCGTTACTGTTAAAAAGTTAATGTGGTGCTTTTACTTTTACCTGAGAACATTTTTGTCTATTTATTTGTTCTTTTACTTCAGTAAAATGTTTTAGTACGTCTTCCAGCACTGCCCTAATGCCAGTCCTGAAAATAACTAGATATGAAGTATTTGAACTCCAGCAGTTTTACGATGAAGGTTTTGGGATAAATTGTAGAAGGACCACATGATTGCCTCAAATTAATTCTTTACTACGCGATTCAAACTTTATTTTGTCATTTAAAAATTATTTTCAATCCCATCATTCTGCCAAATAAACATCTGACCTCTTTCCTGTGTGCAGTGGTGAGTTTCTGTGTGAGAGTGGTGATGGTGTTTTGGAGCTGAAGGACACTGGTGTCTCTCTGGGCCAGTGAGGTCCTCAGACCCTGGAACTCCTTCGACAGACTTCTGAGTTCTCCTTCTGTCTGTTCCAGCTTGGTCTGAAAAATGACAGCATGGAAAAAGAGAAGGAGGTTTTTGAATAAAAGAACAAAGAAAAACGAAGGTTTTCCTGTAAATAGAGCATGTTCTGAATTGTACCTGGAGGCTCTTCCTCTCGCTCTCTTCTTCTTTCCTCTGAGCTCCTGCCCTCTTTGCTCTTTCCTTCATCCTGCACACAGATTTTGGTTACAAGCAATCAGAAGTATTTAAGACCACTGCAAAACTAAAAGGATGACACAGAATAAGACAGAGAGAGAAGACAAGAAATGTCCCACCTTTCCGCATCAGTCTCTCTTTCCACCGTTCTCAGTGTGAGGATTTTGATGTCCTCCTCCAGCTCTTTGATTCGCTCTTCACTCGACTCCCTTGCATCCAATAAAGCACTTTTCTCCTGGGCGAGTGATTCTCCGAGAGCCTGCTCCTCCTTAGAGACCAGACATTTTGAATTTTTATGAGGAATTTCAATTTATCACGACAAAGACTAAACCTCTGTAATAATGAGCTATTTAATGTTATAACTCAGACATTTCTCCAAACTGCTGTGACTGAATTTTTACAGTGAACCAGGAAGAATATTGTTGAAGTGTAGACTTGTGTTTTCTGATTGTAATCAAACGGTCTTGCTCGGCATTTGTGGAGTTCTTTAAATCACCTTCTGCCTCCTCTCCGTCTCCTTGATCTGCTCTCGACTCTGCCGCAGCTCTCTCTGCAGCCTGGAAATTTCCCTTTCCAGCTCCGTGCATCGTCTGTCCCAGTTCTCCCTTGTCCTCCTGTGCTGGTCCTTTTCTCTTTCCATTTGCCTGTTCGCCGCCTCCTGCACCTGCAGCAGCTCGGCCCGCTCTCGCAGACATTCCTGCAGTCGACTCTGATTAGAGAGGAGAGGAAGCAACCGGCGGACGGGGAATCATCATTGTGCTCTAATCTTTGTGTGCTAACAGTAAATAAAAATATTGATTTCCCAGTATACAGACTGCACTTTATCAGTGCTCATTAATTATACAAAACAGGAAATACACTCTCCAGTACCTCTACGTAATCCAGTGAATCTTTCTCTGTATTTGTTATGCTCACCTGCAGCAGTTCAGCCCTGGGTACAACCAGCAGCATGCCTGTGCCTCCTTCCTCTTCATGGGGCTCCTCTTCGAGGGTCACCAGATCTTCCAGTGGCTTGGGTGCAGAGAATGTAAATTTGGAGCTGCGGGAGCACACTTCTCCCTTAGCATCAATGTAGACAAACTCATACTCTTGGGAGCTGGACTTGGGAAGGTAGGAGGCTAAAAAGAAAAGTGGTAGAAACAAGTAAGGGTTAATTTAAAAGCCAATTTACAGAGAAAAAATGTTGTGTTTCAGAGAATCCCTGCATTTTTTTTATAGCCAGCTTTCCATTATTTAGAAATTAAGTGCAATTTAAGTGTTTTTTCTATCACCTTTAAATGACACTATAAATTTTAGTGATAAAGACGGTGTTTACTATTCGCACATTATGAGCATATAAATCTATTATTTTACATTATAAATCTGTGTTATTGCGATAAATAGGTAACATGACCTAATGATTTAACTGTGAACATCTATTTTATTTATGAACTGTTGGGTTTCTCAATAATTGATCAACTCTTCTATGTAAAGTGCCTCGAGTTGATGTATACTATCATTTGTCGCTATACAAATCAAATCGAATTGAATTGAATGATGCAATACAGCCGCCGGCCACCGGGGGCAGCACTGACAATGGTCAGCGCAGGTGAGCGACTCAGAAATTACGCGCCATCTTTAACAGTTTTTTAAACAGTCCGGTAACAGGCGTTCGAGTTTTGTGTTTGTGAATTTCCTTTGGCTTGGAACACACGTCTGTCATCCTAATTCACCTGTCAGGAGTCCATCCTGCACTGGGTAAGTTCCTATCATCACAACTTTGTGTTAAAGGACTTAACAAGCAGAGTATTGGAACCTGAACATTTTAATTGGTTACTAACAAACATTTGAGTTGTTTTTGTAAAAGTTTGGAGAAAAGTTTTGTCTGTGTCAACTAATACACATATTTTCTCAAAGTTTATCTTTAGAGTTGTTTGTCTACACTGGTTTTATCTTTGCTAGTTGTTTTGCATGATGTAGCATAGAGCTTAGCTAAACCAGATGTTAACTGTTGATGTTAAATACACTAAAATACAGAAACCACAACTTCCGTTGGATTCAAATTACTTTTACTCACATGCTGTACTTTAATTGAGACAAAAAACGTTTTTCTAATATTATAATCATCTGAGAATTGCTGGGTTTGGTTCAGTTAACTCAACATGATGGCTGTTCACCTCCCTGTCTGTTCAAGTGGTGTCAGAGTAATCGTAAAATTGGTTTCCAGTTATGAAGGCCATCTCAAGTCGGTACAAACTCATGAAAATATTTAATGTGGTATTCAAATGGAGGACTAAAATGCAGTATAATTAAATAAGCAAAGTAGCATATTTGTTTAATATTGTTTCCCTATTTATCAAATTTATTTGAATAAGATAACACTATTAAATCTTAAAACACCATCTCTCTCTGGGTATCTCTGCACTTAAATTGCAGATTGACCACTTGTGTTTTTACTTTATATTTTGTGTTGTTTTTTTGTGTGTTTTGTATTATCCTCTGGATTTTATTGTGACTAATCTCTGTCAAGTTTTATAAAAATATATATATATATATTTCAAAATGCAGCAGTAAATCAGAAATTTTTTGAAAATGCACAGGAGTTGCTGACATCATAACTTATTAACCGATTAACATTCATATCTAAATAGTAGCTGTTAATTTGAACTTGTCAAATTATACACTTTTGTCACTTGCAAACTCAGCTAATTCGTATATACTTCATTTTTCTTTGAAGGAGGTGGCAGGGATTTAATTTTAACAATTTGTAACCATGTAATTTAGTTATTAAGAAATTATTCATCAAACAATTAGTTTTTTTCATATATCTAAACTGTTTAATTGTTTTGTTGAGTGGTTTTGTTTTTAATGTAACCTGACATGAAGTCTACTGACTGGTTTCCATATTTGTCCTTTTGTCAACATTCTTGATTTTCTATTTAATCTTTAGCCCCCTTTAACAAAAAATGCATGGACTCATGTAATACCTGCAGCCCACTCTGACCAGAGAGCAGCTAGCCACAGTCCATGACTTTACCCAGCCCATAAAGTAAAGTATCTAATATTATCCTTATCACACAGGCCATAGCTTCATGTGTAGGATGATTTAGTTTGAGTTTCTCTTTCACAACACGTGTGCAGTAAAGGGGTGAGCTGGATGAAAACAGACAGGAAGAACGACATAGAGCAAAGTTTATGAGCTGTAGTGTAACATACAGCCTCAGTGATAGGTCACAGCGCAGGCAACCATCTTTTTAATTCACTGCATCGCTAGTGATAAGGGACCATCAGTGTTTTTTTAGACTTTCTTTCCACTGCTTTTCTTCCAATGAAGAATGACATTGACAGTTTGCTTAGGTTAGTGATAAATCACTTTACCAGGGGTCAGTGCCACACCTGCTGCACGTGTGCCCCTCACACTGAATCAGGCTTATCAGCTGCCAGTGACAGGCAGGACAGAGTGTGCACTGTATTTGCCCGGGAGTAGTGGAGGCCAGACCAGAGCCAGAACCATTGTCTTTGTCATCCTCATTACTCAACCTCCTGCTTACTAAAGAAATGTATTCAAACCATGACACGGACTGTGTCTGTGTTAGAAGAAGCTAAGAGGGATATTTGTCTGGTGCGTGGTGATATTTTTCTCCCTTTCCATCAGTGTGCAAATGCTCTTTAAATGTAGAAATAACAGTGTTCTTTCCATGGTCACTAGCCCTTTGCAGAACAGAGCAATTCAATTTACAGAAACATCAATCTTGAGCTGAAGGGTTTATGAGCGGATCTAAGCACTGTACTGTATAGATTCTGGCTAACTATGGGAAATAAAATACTGTTAGAAAACAAGGGCAGGAGTACCCTGGAAATGCACACAGCAGTTGACATCTGTGCCCTCTTGATAGTCAGCCGGGGCTAGTGCCCACACGAATGTGTGGTAGTCCTTCAGTGATGACCATTCCACCTGTGGAGGAAAACATACCCACACTGTTATTTAGCATTTGAATATGTGTATTTACTCTTTATTTACTTTATTTGTGACAGTTGTCAGGTTAACGATACCTTGAAGAGCCCTATCCAGTCACTGCTGGCCCAGTTGTGCCAAGACCTCAGTGTGTAGTGGCATTCGACTCTGCTCTGAGGAAAGTAACTGCAGCCCACGTTCCTAAACTCAACTTGCCAATCCGTTTCCATGGTAACACAAAACAAAGGCCGGCTACTCTGCGCCTAAAGAGGAAAAACACAATGTTCAAACTTTATTTTAGACTGGTTACTACACATTCAAAGTAGAAACTAACATGCATGGTAAGAGCTAATTGTGCAGTGGGCAAGAGGTGACAGCTGGAGCACAAATAGAGAGGGAGGGAGGGGGAGGAGGGGAGAGCTGGCTGTCTGTGAATATTTATTCAGTGTAAGGAGATCTCCTGACAGAGGGCACACTTGAGGAAAGGACACCGGAGCTAAACCTCCCACAACATGGCCTTTAAGCAGGATGACATGTTAAATGTTTGTCACTAGGGCTATTTCTGTCATCTTCAAAATTATTTACTATTGTACACCGTCACGTGAAGGCATGCAGGACGAGGTGCCGGGGCCCCTGGCATGCAGGGGCTCAAGTTCCACTGAGAAATATTATCCATTAATTATAAGCACTTCCTGCTTGGAGTTAAACACACAACTTGGAGAAGTATAAATTACAGAAAGTATTACTTATTCATGTAGCATTGTGCTGGGTATTGACTCCAGAACACCTGGTATGTGCCTAACTAAAGTGGATGCAAGCTGTCATGTAGAAATTCAAATTTCTCCCACACAGATGCAAACGACTCAGGGCAGAAGAAAAGCAAATGAGGCTGGACAGTAGGTCTGAAAGTTATATAAATATAAATTATTATAACAATATATGTCACATAATGTCTAAGTTTAAAGTGAGATTTTTTCTCCTGAGTGGAGTTTATTGTTTAAAGTTTGGCAGTGAACCACAAACACTTGATAAACAGAAAAAAACGTTTACAAATCTGAGGTAGACCAACTCTGTACATCCTCATTGTGCTTATGAATAAGTATAATATTAATATATTGCAACTATGGATTTGAATTATATTGTGATAATTAATGATATTGTTTTATTGCCCAGGCCTAGTTGCAGATATCAACAGACTAATATGACAACATGTACAAGGGGGAAAACATCTTTATAATACAATTTCCCTTTTTGTTTTACCTTAATGGGCATTTGCTGCAGTTACAGAGCACATGTGGCCTTTGTGCGTTTGTTTTCCATGTGGCACACAGTCATAAGCCTCTTGAGGTTTGGTGTGTTCTGTTTTAGTAAACAGTCTTCTTAAGCTCCATTAGGAGAGAACAGCCTTTCTTTAAAGTGTGAACATTGCAGAACATTGTGCAGATGCCGTTTAAAAAAAAACTCAGATCAGTGACGAAAATAAACAGCAGCTTGGAGGAGGTTCACATTACTCGAGGCTTTGAGGCCCAACAGCAGCACATGTCGAGAAACCAATGTCCCGTGCACGTCGATGCAAAAGCTCGTTGGGACAATGGTGCGATCGAACTCGTTTCAGGTGGAGACGTGACGCCGGTTGATTGTCACTGTTTATCACCATTGTTGTCAAGCGTGCGGCGCGTGCACGTCACGGAAGACAACAATGGCTCTTGTGAACTAGGAAGACATCTACGCACATCATCTCTGAGCTCTTACCTTTGTTGTTGCAGCCACTTCTCTGTCTCTCTCCCCCCTCTCTCTGCCTCGCTCTCTCTCTGTGTGTGAGAACAGCCTCCTCTCGACCGGACACCGGAATCAAACACGGTGAAAGCACCAGCGGTACAGTGGCACTGTCCTCCTCGGGCTCCGTTGCTCCACAAACCCGAAACAATAACAAAAAAAAACCAAAGCAAAACACAAGCATGACAGCCTCGTTTCCACTGTTGCATTGTGGGAGCTGTGGTTCAGCAGCTTGATGCATTCAGCGCTAAGACGCCTCGCTTTAAACTACAAATCCCAAAGTGCACCGCGCAGAAGCATGAGGTCGCGCAGGACGTAATATGATGCTCCTTAGAGGCCGCCGTTGTTTTTCTCACCGGATGTGAAAGCACGGGCCGTCACTGGTTGTCCGGAGCTGTTGTGGGGACTGACCGGGACTGACCAGTGGAAATCTGTGTTTCCAGTGTGCGATGAGAAAAACAAGTGGAACAGAGCGATTCGACACGTGTTGACTTTCTGCTGTGATTTCTGTGTGATTAGCAATATGTTAATAGACCGCAAAGAATCCGGAGAGGTCTGCGTCACACTGCTGCGTTGTTATTGTAAGCCTTTGTTTTTAATTTATACATGCAGTTGGAAGATAAAGTAGTTGAATTAAGGTTGGATAATAGTTGAAGTTTATTAACTATTTCTAATTTAGGGAAAGTTGACTTTTTAATAGTAGTTCCACGATAGGAATATTTGCTATAAAGAGAAAATATAAATAAGAAACATCAGTAAAAAGTAATTTATAAGTTGACATGCAAGATAAACACAAGGAAATATGAAAACTAGTTATACAAAGACGGTTTTTGTGTTCTCACTGACTCTAAAGATGACATCATCCTGGTTTTTATCAATATTAGCTTTATCGCTACATGCTACCAATGCCAGCTGTGGAAAGATTGGTGTAACTGTCTCTACTTGTTATACTTAAACATGAACATTATTTTGCTTTGTTACGATTTTTCTTCTGTGGTCTTGTATAATATTTGGACCCAGAATCTGAATGATACAATGTCATAATGTATACAATGTTAACACAACCCCTGCCAAGGCCCAAAAGTCCCCTTAAATCCAATCAGCTTATACGACATTGTGAAATTTCATACAATGTCAACAAATGTCCAATCTCTGAGTTAAAGGACAATATCACCAAGTTTTATAGAAATAGGGCCAGTAATTTTTGTGTAATCTTGTTTAAAAATGACAGAGGTTAAAAAATAACTTTGTTAGGGGAGGTAAACATGTAGTATTGCACAGTTAAGTATATTAATTTTCCTCTTTGTAAACTGCACATATCTACAGAATCAGAATTGCTTTTTTACTTTGTTGTGGAAAATAAGTCTCACGGATGTTTTCATATCAGTCCATGTTCCACGTCTGTTGGGGAATTCAGGATTTACTCAGAAAGTTTTACCCAAGAATCCAGTGATCTGACTTTTAGCTGTGTCCCATTTTGACAACCGTCTTGAGAGACACCTCACATCTCATCTTTTAATCTGATGGGCCACAAGTGAACCAGCATGATGTTCTGGCGCTGGACAGCAGATGGCAGTATACCATCTTGAAAACCCCAGTGCTGTGAATTCATGTTTTCCACATTCAGACCATATCCATAAACCTCGAAAACACACAGTGCATGCTCTTTAGCTTCCAGAGACTGGCCCATGGCCTTGTGCAGTAATCTCAGTCTATTTACATAATGCAGGAGGGACGCTTGAATATACAATTTAATTATGGTGCCATATGAACTCAGAAAGAAAAGAATAATTAAAATTGCACAAGACTGACATCCCCTCAACTCATATTTTAATAAATAGTACAACAGAACAGAGAAGTTAATAGCTCGCTGTGTAGATGACAGATCCCCTGAATGAGGAAAACGATACTGAAGATGTGGAGTGTTTCGCTTTGATTTGTTTATTTTATAGGCCAAAATGACTCAATTTGAGATTTTAAATAAACTATATTTTCAAACATTGGTTTTATGATTACCCTTCAACTTGAGGTGATTGATTTAAATTAAAATCAGCAGTAGAAATAATGGTTATGGAAATAAAATAAATATTTAAATTGGCATTACACTAAGTTTATTGCCCACACTCACAAAAACCCAAAATCCAGGTAGTAGAAAGGGGAATTAAAGTTGCTGTGTAAGATTTAAGTTAATTTAGTTTCAGCAGCCAAAGCTTAAATAACGTTCACCCTGTATTATTATAGTTATTGATGTGCTCATACTGCCTATAGACTGCTTATTTATCTTTGCTCATTGATGAGACAATCCAGTCACACAGTATTTTACTCCCCCTCAATTAGTAAGTCCAGTTTGGCTAATTTAGTCTGTTGAAGACACTATAAGGACGCTTCATGTAATTTTATGCCGACGGACAGTCGATGTGGAGACCCTATAAATTGTGTTTAAGTGGATTAATAGTGTGCTGAGCTTGTGAGCAAAGTGGTGCTGGAAGTAGTGGCTCTCTATGCAGTGGGATAATTAAATAGCTTGTACTGCAATGACTAGCTTATTCCATAGAGCCTCTGTTTACATGAGTTTTTAGGCTGGGACATTAGAAATACAAAACAAAGTTCAAGGTCTTGATTTAGATTTTGTTGCAAATGTGCTTTACTTTATTGTGCGTTCAATGAATCTGTATGAAAACTAAATATGCATGAATAAAAAATATATTTTTATGAATTAATCAAATCTTATATTCTATTTCCTATAGGCTTCCTATTAGATTTTTGCCTATTGGTTGGTATTTTCTGTGGTCCTGTTACTTCATGTCAGACCCCAGATAGCCTTGACTTTGAAGCGTCACTGTTGTGTGAAGTTAGAAGATGACTGTGCAGGAGGAATGTGAGGCTTCACACTAATAGAGACTAGACTGAAAGTGGATTGTCCATGAAACTGCTTGATCTTGACCTGGCTGCCTGCTGTTATGGCTCCTCTGTCTGTCATAACCCCCCACCCCCAACAACTGCACACACGCACACAGGCACACACACAAACACACACACCATCTGACATTACCCTTTTTCCCCTTTGCGATGTGTAAACTGCATGAATATCAACACTTTTAAGCATTGGGGAGGTAAAAACTGTTCTGGCAGAATAGCCTCGACATGCTGTTTATTTATTGGCTGTGGAACTATTCCACGCCAATGTAATCCCTGTCGTCTGCTGATTTCTAGCAGCCTGGCTTGGAATTCCTCTCAATATAAGAAAATGGTATAGCCCCTGAGTGCTACTGCAGTTTTATTACCTGAGGTGGTCTGTCTGAATATAGCTTACCACATGTCTCATTCAAAGGGAATGGCAGGTATGTGTCACTAGTCATAAATTGCAGCTTGCCTTCAGCAGTAATCAGTTGCCAAGGAAACCTCAAATGGGATTATGACCTTCTGTGTGTATAGACAAGTAAACTGTTAGAGTTGTCAACATCCAAGAGACAAACATTCAAGATTTATGTCGGTAAACAGTTTATTTCCTCATCATACTAAATAATGCGTCATTTGTCTGGGAGAAGTGTTTACCAAGGTATCATTTAAAGCAGTTCAAGCATATTTTTGTTATAAATTTCCCATCAGGGTGAGATGAATAAGGTAATCAGTGACGACTGTGACCATCTAGCAAAGGAAATGCATTAGAAGGGTAGAAAACAAAGAAAGAGGGAGCGGGAGCACAGTGCCTGGAAGGAGGGCAGAATGTTGGGAGGGCGGAGATGGAGAAATGGGCGATGGAGTATTTAGTATGCACGGCCAAGCTGCCCCATCTGCTTAGCGCAGCAGTCCCTGTCGTATAACTGTCTACAGGCCGTGGGCCACATAAAGAATGTCTCAGATTTGATGTAATTCCGCAAAATTAATGACAGCTTTACTCAGTGTGGGCCGTGAGGGAATGATTAGTGTTTGATCGTCCATCTGATCAGTTCCCTTGGCTGGCTGCAGGGGAGATGCTCCACTATATGCCCGCATGCTGCCTATGGCATGCACATATGCATAAATGGTTACACCTATCCCCCCCAAAAAATTCTTGGGCCCCTATGCTCTAATTCTGATTCCTGTTTACCTTGTCACGGATAACCAATCTCCTGTTAAACTCTCCGTGCTGTGGCACTTCACATCAAAATGAACAGCTACTGATGGGAGGGATGCAAGTCCCACTGGTGATGTGCTCGCGTACAGGGCAGTTTTTATATCAGGTTGTGCAGTATTTCAAAGGAAAGTGGGCCAACCAACATCCAATTTAGACAACTCTGAGGTCACGCTATGACCTTTTACAAGATGGGCTTTACTGCTGTTGTGATTGGAATTGGGTATTAGTTTTTAAAAGAGATGGGGAATGGATTGGGAATTTGAGAAGAAATTGATCCACTGAATGGATTGCAGAAACTGGACAAGTGGAATTCCTCCTTTTTAATTTAGACCCCCTCCTCAGTCGGCCCAACCCCCACCTCTCTCCTCCTCTTGGGCCACCGCGTTTACAAGCAAGCGGGGCATTCTGTTTTACTAGTGAGCCTGGTGCGTCTCGGTGTGCTAGCAACATTAAAATTGAACCCGTCTTATCTGTGCAAAGCGTGAGGCTTTAGATCAGAGGCTGTCATGCCGCCGCCATGAGGCTCCTGTGTGCTTTTATGTAATGTGGTGCAGTCAAAAATCCGGCGGACAATTAAAGTGAGCTGATAGATAAACAAGTGATTGAAGGCAGGGATGTTCGTTGGTGGAATGTGGGGTAGAGTTTGGGGGGAGGGGCAGCTTGATTGCCGGATGGTTTACTATTGTTAACAAGGCCAAGTCCAACACATGACGTGCATTTCGCAGCCAAATCAAGGGTCATCATTGCCTCCATGACAGACTCATCTCGGGAGAAATGCAGTTTCCCTGACCATTAGTTCTCTGGGCCAGTATCGAGCACAGGGAGTCCAATTCCGAAAAGGCTCGGGGAGGGTTGTGTGTATGCCAACACAGATTGTTGGACAGATTGGCAATCTTTCACTGTGTATGGACGCAGTGTTTTCCCCTGAAATTGTCGGCCATTATAACAAATTACTTGCAAAAACACCATTAAAGTAAACAAAAAAACCTCTTGCATCTGTTTTGATGCTAGGCCTGTCCCAGTTCAATTGCAGCTCATTTTGTTATCCTCTCTATTTTGTTTTTTTCTTTCACGAGTGTTTTTCCATAACAGTGTCTTTTCCAAATTACTTGAATGTCTTTCCTCCCGCTCGGGTCCCCCCTTCCCGATCGGCATCCTCTGATCTCCTTTCATTCTGCACTCTTTCTTGGCCCCCTCCTCCTCCCCCATTGCTTTCTTTTTCTCCTCCTCATTTTATATTTTTGGCTGAGCTGAGGACCTTTCTCAGCGCAGTGACCTTTCTGGTTTTAAATTAAGCCCCACTGCGGCATGTCTCTCTTCATAGACCGCCAGTTACGAGCCTTCAGAGAACCGCAAAAAAATAACGATTCTGATGAAATGGGACCTTTTAAAAAGCTCTTCCAAATTCCTTTTACATTTTTCTTCCCCCTTTCTAGTTGCATTAATATTCACCCTAATGAGGAACATCCTAAAGAGCAGCTCATGGCAAATGTGAGATGAGACACGTGCACATGCCTCCTGCGCACATCGTACACACACTGTTGCTCATTGCTAATGGGTTCTAATCAAATGCCATGTATGGTTGAAGTGATTTATGAAATCTTGGCGGCCTATGCTTGCAATGGGATTGCTTCATCAGAAAGAGACCATTTTTCAATGGATAACTCAGTTTGTGGCCTTTTGGAAGAGGCCATTTCTTTCTTACATTTTTACTTGATGTGATTAATAGGCTCCTATTAAATTGTGTTTAGATGATGATGAGTATTTTACTGCACTGAGGTAATGTTGTTACCTGGTAGTTCTGCATTTGTTCCAACGCTTCACATGTGTCCAGAATTTCACACCATGATGTCAACAGGTCGGTGCTGTGTGAGGCCGGAAAAAAAGTGATGATAAACCTCAGTATAATCGTGCAGGACCTCCCAGGTGCTGAGGAAGGGGTGTAATGTTTTTGTTGACTATCATTATCGTCTCCCGTGCATTAGCCAGCCTTGGTTTAGGAAAATGGGACTTCGGAATCTGACTACGTCAACCAAACGGGAATAACCCAAATGTATTGAAAAAACAGGAGCTCTATCTGTTCTCCAAAGCTATAATCAAACCGTACCTGTTCATTGCAGCCTTATAAAACTCAAGATGTAGAAAGCAAACTGCAATTACTGAGACTAATCAGAGCAATTAAGCTCTGCAGTAGCTCTCCCTCCAGCTTTGAGGCTTTGGCCATTCCATCACAAAAACACCCAATAAAACTTGAAATGGTCGTCCAACATTATTCATTATCAACATTAATTATTATTAGGTGTTCTCAGGACAAGGACATTTATTTATAGGGCATCATGTTTAGTGTCAGGCCGACTCTTGTTGGGGAGCAGCAATACCTATACTGTGTGTGTAAATGGAAATAGTTCCTAAGCTGATGTTACCAAACCCTTATGAAAAATACAGGTAACAGAGGGTTGCTGAATTAAAATAAATCACAAATATGTAGAACTTGGATTAAGAGAAATGGATTAAGATGAAACATGTTTTATATTTAAATTGTATCGCAGCTTTGATTGTTTGCAGTTTCTCCCTGAAGCTCCGAAAATTCAGGACAGACCTACTTTCCAGTGAAGGCTGAGCTGAAGGCGGTGTTGGGCCTCGTGGGAAAAGGCTTCTAATGAGTTGTGGAAGTTTAGTGCGTTGCATGCATTCTTTATTCAGCTGAGGAACCACAACTTGTACTTATGATCAAACTTATGTTTATCACCTTTATTTAACCAAGTCATCTTATTCAGATCAACATTTTCTTCGGGAAGACAGACACAATTTAGGCACAAGAAATAATCAAACACAGAAGGCGCATAACAGAACTACAGACTTCTGATAAAATGCCAAATTCCAAAATGGACTGAGATGACATTTTGGAATAGTACTTTAGAGGGATTATTTATTAAGTGTTTTTATCTGGCAGATTAGCAGGATTCACTGTTAATTTGTGGATAATTTATTTTTGGGGACTGTCTGGTTTAACTTAACATTTGAGAAGAGACGTTGTTAAAGCAAGCTGCATCAGAAGACGTTAATAAACAAAGATGATGGTGTGAAATCCTCCTCACATTACTGGTGAGCCTGCATGTCGTGCACAGTGAGAAGTACATTTATCGCCTGTAATGAAGCATAAGGCACAGTGGTATTTTGGATGAGGTTAGCACCATGCTGGGAAGATGGCTCTATTTGAGCACATTAGCGCTGCACTTCTTCCACTAGCATATTCCAGGTCATAAAATTCCCACTGACACCTTCAGATGCAGACACGGCACTAAGAAAAAAAAGGGGTGCGGAAAATTCTGAGCAACCTGTGACTGGATGTGGAAATATGCAGACATCAAATATGCGGGTTTTCTCCTCAACAGATTCGTTCTCTCCACTAAAGTCACCGTAGCCTTGAATATTAATCTCCCTCCTTATATGGGCTGCATCTAACAACATGCAGAGATGATTTCTGGGGCCTCTCTCCTAAGGTGCTCCTTGTAGCCTTGGTAAACCTAATGAATTATGGGCCAGCCCAGTTAAAACATGTGTGGTATTACCCCATTCCAGGGTGTGTCCTCCTGGGTGCCTATGAATCACTGATCTCATCAGACTGGTTCTCTCTCCTCCCTACACTCCTCATCTCTCTCTCTCATTTTCTCTCCCCCTCTTTGCTCCCCTCCCCCATACCCTGTCACACTCCAGTCCCCCAGGGCATCTGTCTAGGATCTGCCATGCTCATCAGTGGAGGAGAAGGGAAGGCTAACTGGGAGCCTGTACTGGCTGTAAATCTGACCATGCAGGGAGGGAGGGGAACCTGCAGTGGCCACACTTCTACTGCAGCCCAGTAAGTCCAGAAGGCTCCTAGTAAACTGAAAACCTCTCAGGCCCTTTTCATACCTAGCATTAGCATGTGTCAGTTCACACCTGGCTTTAGACTGTGCCCCCAGATGCGTCTCCTGGGATATATCTAGAATGGAGTATATGTAAATATAAACGTACACACCCTCTATTTGCTAAAACCAAATGATTTGTATTAAGTGGTGGGAGGTTAGCGAAGCATTTACTGAGTTGCTTTAAAAGAAAAAGAAATCAACACAAACAAGTTTCTGTTCTATCGCGTGTTCTACTTAAAATGTCTGACCCACTTATTAGGCGTTTCAAAAATTGTTATACGCCATGGACGAAGCCAACTCACTGAATGAGCACATACTTGCGTTCCTCCTATGCAATGGATTTCAGTTGAGTAGGCGGTCCTTCCGTGTGGTGCAGGGATACACTTGCGTCCATGCCGCTAAAAGAATGTAGGGCCGGGCAAAAAAATTAAAATGTAATCAAGAGCAATGTAACAAAAGTCTGAATGCATTGTATGACCCCAGTGAAGTGGTATATAATTCATAAATGATCTATTTCAGGTTAGTAAAGTGTTTTATTGTTTATAAGTATTTGTCCTTCTCTGCCCATAAAGAAGAGTTTAAAAGCTCAACCTTCACTCGCGAGCAAAAATCAGTTAAAGTAATTAAACTATAAAAGTGTGACTTTGTGATAATAATTGTCAATATCAACTGAAGTTTCTTATCTTGATTGAATTTTTTGCTATATGGCCCATTCCCAATACACGGCCAGGATCACATCCCTATGTTTACAGGACAATCTGCCCTCAATGTGTTCTCCCTGCCTTTCGGTGGCATTTACACATGTGTGTAGAGCTGTCTGCTTGTGTGGACAAATGCACACACACACACACACACACATGCACGTACTCAACAAGGCAGTTTGTGTTCAGGTGTTCCCTGCCTTCAAAGTTCACCTAACTGAAGTTCACTGCAATTAGCCCAGCTTGTTATAACCTGCGAGTGGTAATGAGCTCTCATGCTATATTTTTACCATTCCTTCACATAATCTCCCAGCATGCATATACATGCTAACAGGGCACAAGCTGAAGGGAAATGGGCAAAGAGAGTTTCTTGTACGTCTCAGGGATTTTTTGCGTCATGATTTAAAACAAATATGTTAAATAATACCTAGATAGGCTGATATCTGCACAAATATACTCTGGTTTATGTTCAAATGTTTATTTCCTAGAAAGAGGATGGTAGCATTCGCTGCTCAGGAGCTGATGAGAGGTGGATCTGTGCTATGTGAGAAGTATTATTTAATCCATGGTGCTATGCAGAGGTAATTTCAGTCTCAGAGTAGCAATAAAGCCCTGGAAGCCTCGCACAGATCTGGACTGCAATGCAGTGAAGTGGGCCCTGCTCTCTCATACATACATACATTTAGCTGGGTGTGACACCATTCCATACACATAGACACACACCCTCCCTCTCCTTATCTGAGAAATAAGCATTTTTACAGAGTTTGAGCTGTAAAAGGAGAGGAGCAGATAGCCCATAAATCTAGTCATAAAAACGTTAAGTTGTCAGAGGTGCCATCAGCTATCAATCGTGTGCGGCAAGCTGATGAAGGGGAAATAGGTGATAAAAAACAGCATTTTAGGGAAATTATGTCCAGTCTTCCATTTGCGAAGTGCTGCAGTCGCATCACGGCAGAATCTTAATCACTGGCTGGTGTGGCCAGGGACTGTTCCTTGGTGTGACAGTGAGGAGGAGCACACCCTGGTGGGAGGGTGGGATATGGAGGAGGGAAAGGAGAGCCGTAGGGAAGAGGGGGGGAGCAGCGTTGTAGAAAATTATACAACTGGCATAAATCACTTCTACACTACGGATTTTCTCTCTGCCTCAATTTCTCGCTTCCCCCATCTCCCTCATGCGCCCTCTTCTTCGTGCTCTGTTCCTTGCTCTCCTTCATGGCCGTGCATCTCCCTCCTCATTTTCAATCTCACCGCTCCTCACCCCGTCAGTCCACCTGGCTTTCTGCCCTTTATTCTTTTGGTTCCTGGCCATGTTCTTTATCTGAAACACCACTGGTCCCCCACACCAATTGCTCCACTCTCCATCCATCTCAACATCATTTCCACTGCGGTTTGTTTACATGCTTTCTTTATTGATCTGCTTTTTTTTGTTGCCCAGTAGGGATTTATCCCCCTGTCCATGGGACTGTATTAGTGAGCCTTAAGATTGACTTGTCTCTGGGAGATGGTTCAGATATAGTCTTTTCTTGAAATAAAGAAAATACAATCTGGACTGCAGCTTAATTCACACTTTATCGGACAGCTGTGTGACAGAATTCTTTGTTGCTTCTTTATTGTGGAATTTTCTTCCCCGAATAGAAAGAAACAACAAGCGGCGCTTTTATATCCAAAGGCATTTTAATACAAGTCTAGTTTTGAAACGGCTTCAAGACGAAAGTAAATTATCCCATTCCCTATAACTGTTTTTATATTGACTTACAATGTGTGTCTTGTGCATGGCAGTGTATGGGATTGTGGGCTTGGAGCACAGAAATGATATAGAGGCATCATGTGAGAGCACCCTTGCCTTTTGAATTGATAAATGCCTTCATTGTCTGATCTGTGACTCCCCTTTTAATCTAAGGTCATTTGTTAATTAATTTGAATAGCCTTACAGGCTCCGGTTCTGCTCCAGTGGTCTCCGTTGAGTGATGTCATTCGGCTCTGAGCAGACTTTAAGCACTGTGAAATAGATGCGGTGATGCATGTTCATCTGCAGTGGCCCCTCTGGTATATTTTGCCCTCTGTCCATCTATCAGAGGAAGGTGTTAGCGAGAACAAAGCACTCCTCGAGGAGTGGAAAGTGGCAATGCTGTATTTTCTCACTTAAGATGGTGACAGGGATATAGGGCCGAGTATTGATATACTATATAGGGCGAGCAGTTCTACTTCTGATGAGTTTATGATGTTTATGCAGGACTTCCACAATGCTGGCTTCATTCACAAATTCACAAAGTTACAGATTGCCCACCAAGTGGTTCTCTGTGGTCCAGGTTGTTTATGTCGACATTAAAGATGCTCTGGCACCGAAGAGTTGGCAGAGTCTTGTGTCAGGGGCTGTGCTGCCACCTTTAGTTAGACTGGGGTACTGTAATGCAGTATCTATTCTGCCAGCATCAGTTTTGGAGGGCTACTCTGCAGTTCAGTCACACAGCATGTTGTTTGTGACAGAGGGTAGTTTTACTGCATTACAGCCAGTGTGCCAGTGAACATGCAGGCTTTATGTAAAATGGACTGTCAGCGAGATATACTGTCCAACTGTGTTTAAGCTTAATGTTTGAAAAACAACTAGGTTTTAACATGCATGCACGAGACCCACTTTATATCCGTTGATCATTTTACAGGCAAAATGTTTCCTATTTGTGGTGTTGCAGCATTAAAGCTAAAATCGTGAGCATGTTTTTCCCCACATGCACAGTTAATACACACTGGTTCCTGGCTCCCATTGAAAGAGAGCTCTATGCATATGTAATCTTTAACAGCCAAAAACTGCTGAGCATTTGAAATTTTTCACTTTCAACCACTGCCAGGAAATCTGACTGGAATAGGATAGGCTCTGGTTTTATTTGGAATGGTGGTGGATTACTTTAATGTTTTCATTGAGGGGTTCCCAAAGTTTTCAGCCCCCGATCCCCAAAAGAAAGATGCCAAAGAAGTGCGACCCCCCACCATTATTTCTGGTGATGTTTGCCGCATACAGAGGATATTGATTTGAGCTGTATTTGGCAAAAATAAATCACCTTCTACATGCACATGTTTCACGTGTTGCAATGTTTCTGGAGATGCTGCATTAACCTGCTGCAACCAATGCTTTCGCTGGTCTGTCATCACCCTAGGGGTCATGTGGGGACAAAGAAAAACATGACGTCTTTGTATTTTCAATGATATATTTTGTATTGAAACACTTTTTTTCTGCCTTTTGAAACAACTATGGCTAAAATACACTAGTTTTAATAATTCTAGATCTAATATCTCTGCAAACATCTTGCAATCCCTGCCTCGTTTTCTCACCACCTTCTAAAGGGTTTCTGACCCGAGTTTGTTTCATAGCACAATACTGAAGATGAGGAAATCGGTCATTGATTGTGTCATTAGGTTGCAGTTAATAAATTGTTGATTTTGGGAGCTTCACTGAGGTGTGTGCATTTTTGCAAAACTCTGGCTTGTTCTTTGTTTGTAGTGAGAAGCTTATTCTTCCGACTAACGATATAAAATGATTTTTAAGGAGTGGTAAACCTCCGGTAATTTCATATTCTGTGCCCCCTTAAATCCTTGCTGCATCCTCAGACAATATTGACGCCTCTCGTTGACAGCAACCCAGAGCACTGCAGATGGCCCAAATGACTATAGCACGCATGAATATATCAGATGCAGGACATTTCTTCTGGAGTGTTCTGTTGCAGGGAGTGGTTTTCTTCTCTGAAATGCTAAGCGCAGTGACGGCTGCATCTGACAGGGGGCAGTCGAGCACACGCATCCAGGCAGCAGAGAGCCACTCTTCTTCCATCCTCAGCACATCTCCTTTTCTCCCTTTGTGGCAATAATACTGTTTCTTTCTTTCCATCAGAAGAACATTTGGAGCCAATTTCAATTTAAGCATATCTGTGTAATGTGATGTGAATAATTGCTAAGATTAGAATCACCAACTGTATTTAAATCATGGTGAGTCGTGGATATAGTTCTGTGAAGCACTGCTTTTAATTATAAGCACTCACTGGATTATATCTCCTATAAATGTTCTCTTCATTAGCATTAAATCATATCAGTCATTTTCATTTGGAGGTCAAATGAGGCAAAATGAGGGATGGAGTGAAGATGATATTATCTATAGGATCATGTGTTGGGGGGGAAAAAAGGCAGTGTTAAGACTATATAAGACACAAATGTTAAAGCATTCAAAAAGTTTAAACAGCGCACATAAAAAGAACATTTATTCACTCTCCAAAGTAAGCTTGCCGGTTACAGTTCAATGAATTCAAAATGTGGAGTTGTAATTTTGTCGTCATAAAACTATTGAAAGAATCTCATTCATTTCACTACTACTCATTTCACTACTCGCCCCATTTATGAGCAATAAGAAATAGATACATTAATGTTATTGCACCTTTGAATAATGGTGCCGCACTAAACTTCTTACCGAACGCTCACAGAATGGTTTTGTTTTTTCCTTTATTCTAAACCAAAGAAAGTAAAAGTCCAGTAATGATTTCAGGCCACTAATGATGAAGGCTTGGACACTGCTCCTGTTTTATATAATTATTTGGTGTAACGCTTCTTTATGTGTTTATAATTGATCATAATAAAATTAGATATTACTGGGTTTTTTTTTATTCACAAGTAAATTGTTTCCTCAGCATCGTCTGTAGCTTTGCTGCTTTTCCTCGGCCGGCATTTGCAGACAACTATGCTGATTGTAGTTCGGTTGCATAGCACGCTGCAAAGGCCTATTTGTTATTGTGCTATAAAGATGATTACATCCTAGGTTTAAACTTGTTTTTTTAAGCCCAGTGTCACTTCTGTTTCCTCAGCCCTCCATAGAAGAAAAAGTCATAAACCTTTTTTTTCCCGAGCAGCCATGTTAAAAAGAACACCTGTAACTCGACACACAGGCCTCTCTACTCAAATGCCAGGGACAACTTTATGACTCAAGGGAATGGGGACACACAGCTAAATAGATAGTTTGTGTACGAGCCCATCTCCAGTCGAGCATTCTTGGTTTCAAACATCTGAATGGGGGCCATTTTGGTTTGGCCTTATGTTTGCACAGGGATTGTGCAGCTCTTGGTGGGGGATGGGTGGGCTGCTGCCACTACCCTGAAGACTCCTGTTAATGCTTTAGTCATTCTGGAGCCGCTGGGCTGGGAGACAGATTCAGTCAAAAAGCATTTTAGCACCCTCAGGTCCTCAGAGTGATTTACTGCGTATTTGGACATCTGCAAAGGGCTTTTGCACCTTGAAATTCTTTCTCTCCCTGTCGGTCTATCCCTCCGTGCAGTAGTAAACCCTTGGGAATGTTCTGTCATACTGAGTCACCTTGAAGGTATCCAAGGTAGATGCACTTCCTGTCACCTTCTCCCTCCTTGATCCACCCTTCCCTCCATCTTAGCTCATCTTGGTATCACCTTCAAACCTTCTGCTCGGGTCTCAACCACACCCCTCTCATCCCGGCCATCAGATTAAATGTGTGCTGCTCCTGTGTGTCTTGGCCCACCTCTTGCTCACCAGCTGGACACATCAATCCATGTGACAGGTGCTTGTCAGTCTGCTCCTTTCTGGGCAACAGCCCAAAAAGGACACACAGTAGACAGCACAACCCTACCAGGGGAAGAGAGCATGTGTCAATAAATGAACACATCTTTATAGGATATCCATCCTCACTAACGAGACAAGTGTAGGTAACAGATAAGCAGTTATGATTAAGTTGCGTTACCTTGACACGTTGTATTTACTGCTTTGTTGCCTATGGCGGCCACTCTGAGTCAAGTGACGAGGAGAGCCGTCAGTGGTCATCAATAACAGGTCTGTGTGGTGTGGGTGGTGCAGGCTGTGTGGCATGTGTTTTAGAAGGGATGGCCAGAGGCCCTCTGTCTCTGCACCTCTGAAAATATGGTGTCATTAGCATCTGTGTCTCCATAACTAGGGCTGTTGCTGAAGAGGCCCAAACATATCTGGTATGCAGTGTTTAGGAGGCACGCAGACAGGATAATTGCTGGGCAGAATCTGACCGCAGCTCCAGACTTTCAAGTGCTCATTGCCTTTGAGCGTTTTACACCCCAAGTGGCTGAATAGCCCAGGGGAAACAAGGTCTGCGTTGATTTATTGCTCACCCTCAAGTCTTTTGTTTCTTCAGACCAAGGATAACTTGGTCAGCCACCAAAGAAGAAGCCTCAAAATTGAGTTTGTATTATCATTCATGTTTGACTGGTTAGTTGTTGCACACAGGAGTCCGAATGCCATATAACCCAGCACGTAAAATATAGCCAATGTGCTAAGCTTTTATCCATTACTGATGCATTCCCTGAAATGTTTGGCCGCATTTCATAACCAGTGATTAAACATGAGAACAAAGTGTTCTACTTGAGGTGGAGAAAGTCTTGGAATGTATTTGGGGTAAATCTGAAACAGTACCTTCATATAAAATAATTTATGTTGGTTAGCTTTGGTTTCCTGCTCCATCTTTCTTGCATGCTATGGTGTTCAACAACATATTGTTGTCCGTTCTTGTACTTTTCATTTGTGAATGAATGCTTAAGTGAGACATTGCAAGTGCTGCTAAAATTAAACCAAAAGATTAACTGTCTTGTATCCTATTTTATCTCTCCTCGCCGCCCTCACTTTCCTGTTAAAACACACAAAAAAGAGTTCATAATTAGTTGCATATGGTGCTCAACTGGCATACCCATTTATTAGTGTGTTGGCAAGACATATTTACAGTCAAATGTTATGTCCTGCCATAAACATATTTATAGTTGTATTATACACTTGTGGGGATGGCACAGTGATTGACACAACAAGTGAGGAAAAGAGTCTAGAGCTTTTGCATTACTTTTAAATCCATAATCAGGGGAAGTTTATAGTAGCACAACAAACAGCAAACAAAGATGAATACATCTATGCTGCCAAAAAAAAATATATTTTCCATTTCCTGCCTTTTCTGTCTCTTTAGTAGTATGATTAAATTTAATTAGATGTTGATTTAATCTTCTACATTTACCCCCACTTGCATGTGTTCAGGAGATAGTGTGTGTATGAGTGGAGTACTTTGGACAGATTGTTTGTTATTTGTTTAAAGATTTTACTAATATATATTTACAATATAATTAAAGATTCAACATCAAATCTGTAAAATAGGTTGAATTAGCAATGATTTTACTATGGGTAAAATGGATAATATATTACATGTTAAATGATGTCTTTATTTTCTGAGAGGTTGCACAGTTTGTCTGTTACACATGCTTATCCACACAGTCCTCTGCTGAGTTCAAGCCTATTTTACACTTTTTTGCTCTTTGACAGGATAAAAAGGTCCAAACAACAATCTATTCACAATAAATGTATTAGCATTACCCCAGTCAGCTCAGCCCAAACTGGGGAAACGTTTGGCTTTCTCAGGATTTAGCTCAAATTAGAGCTGGAATACTTTTTGTCCGTTTGAACAAACCCCTGCTTAGCCCTCTAAGGTATGGCTTAAACTATGCTAAACCTTAGCCAGCAGCCATTACTTGCCAGCCCTATAAATGCCCAGATGTCAGTACCTAAGCAAAGCCTGACATGAGGAAAAATGATTTAGACAAACATTTATCTCTCAGGAAATGTTGGCATTGTTAGTGATTATATTTGCTTAGGGTTATCTTATCACTTAAATCTAACAGAACTGACCGAACAACAATTTTATAATGAGGCTTTAAATAAGTATATACACATTTACACAAAGCCCATTTGTTTTCTAGCCAGATTATATATATATATATAGTGACAGGCTCTTTGGCTATGTAATAAGATGTTACACAACAGTTTCCTCGTTGCTCTGGAATGGTTGGTAGAAGTAGTGGTGGTGGAGACGGTTCGATGCCAGTCGTGAAAAGGAGTGACAGCAGCATGTAAATGGAACCATATGAAGTGTGATTACGTAACATCCGTCTTTGCAGTAATGGAACGTGACGTTGAACTTGCAGGTGTCAAAGAAAGAGATAATGTTACCGAATAATGCAGGAAGATAGTAGGAAGAGGACGGGGAGGTTCTTGGTTGAGTCATGTTGGGCAGAGGGATATTTCCTCCATTTGGTCAGAAGTGGACAAAAAAAAATAGAGATACTTTTTAGTCTTGCAATCTGAACTTAATGTTCAATACCATGTGAGACACTCCTGACTCCTGGCTTCTTCGCTAAAAAGCAAGCTTCTGTGGTCTGATTAAAAAGAACACCTTTTTTCTTTTAGAAGAATTTTATGACAATGGTATTTGCTTAGACTAAATTATTCACAGGGATGCATTAAGTCTCCAGACAGGGGCGTGTGCTCACACAGACATGGAAAAACTGCTTAGATGAGGGGAATTAAAGACCTTGTCAAATGACCGTCGGTAGTTAACTCTCGGGAGGAACTGCAGTGGCAGTCAAGAGTGATTCACCAAAGTAAGTGATTCTGAATCACAACTTTTGCAGTTTTAGACGACTCGAGGAACTTCGCCAAATCCAATCATAAATAAACAGACAGCTTCCCACTGAAAGTTAAAACAAGCGATTGGAGTAAATTTCATTCCTAAATTTATAGCCTGTGTTCTTTATAAAAAAAACTGACAGTAAGTGACTGTTAAACAAGATTAAAAAAACAGTTTATTGATTGTTAAAGGTCTAGTAAAGAAGAACTTTATTTTTGAGTTACGATGTGATGAAAAAACTGTGAAAAGCTATGGCTCATGAAATATCCATAAATAGTCTTAATATAGACCAAAACCGGAGCCTAAGCGTTGTATAATAGTTTTTGTTACACCTAATTTGAAGCGGGAACACCTACTAAAACACACTCCATGTTATACTCTGTGTATATGTCAGTCAAACATTATGCTAAGATTTTAAAAGAGGTACTAAAAAATCTCTGTTTGCTCGTTCACTGCAGTCAAAGAGAAGATCTCCTGCTCTTTAGTACTTAGCTAAAAATAACTTAAGTGAAGAGCTTCCGGCGTCACTGCCCTGTACGCTCACGATTAGCAAATGCACAACCACCTGCTCAATTCATATCAAATCAGGGCTTGTCATGGACAAGTATATAGACTAAAGGCCTTTGTGCATCAATGGAGTTAACATTACCTAATGGACAAAATGTGGATTTGAATTTTGTCTATGAATTAGAGAATAAATCAGGATAAAAGTTTGCATATTTGGAAAAAAGAGGGATTAAACATTGAGTGATGATGATGTGGTGCTTTACCCATGTTAAAAAAACATGGGTACAATTTTGATGAATAGAGGAGCGTTTCAACCTGGTGCGTTTCACTCCTTGGCTCCGGAGCTCAAACCGTAACACAGCTGCTTCAGGACGTATCTCAGGATCTCAGTCAAACAGTTTGAAAAAACTGCTGCAACAGCTGGCACCAAGATAATAGTTTTTTTGTCTTGAGTATTTAACTAGATGAAAGTCCAGTTTGTTTGTAAACAGTAGCTGTGTGCATTTTGTCGATTCATTTTCTTTGACAGGAGTTGGGTCTCCTGTTGGATCCCAGCTTCAAGTCAGCTGCATCAAATCCATTTCGAGATGTGATATGTGAATTTTTATTTTTATAAAGTCGATTCAAAATGTTTGCCTGTGGGCATTTATTAGTCTCATATGATTTCCAAATTATTATTTTTTGTGACTCTAAGCTGCATTAAAACTGAATTATTACTGTTGTATAATGTGTCCACCACCATAACTGCATCACGTCTCCAAATTGCGAGAAAGTTGGCATTTTTATATCTTAAGTATGGAAATTGTGAAACCAGCCACTGAACATTTAGCATGTTGGGCTCAAAATTGAAAGTTTAATCAATCCATCTATCTACATCTATTTCTCTCTATCTTTATCTCCGTATATCTGTTTATTTGCACTGTAAACCAATCCAACCATGGAAATCAATCTTGCTGATTTATGATTTTCACTGCAGCTAGGTTGAGTCATCTTATGTGCATTTATAACCCTGCTGCTATATGTGTGTGTGTGTGTGTGTGTGTGTGTGTGTGTGTGTGTGTGTTTCATTGAGCCTGGTTGTGTTGGTAAAAACCGGCCACATCTTGATTGGATTCTATATAATTTAGTCTTGCTTGGGTGGATGTGTTTGATTGAATGGCACCAATGGACCATATGGTGATGTGATGATCTTGTGTTGCATTTGGATGTGCTTCTAACATGCGTCTGTTGGTGTCCACCTCCAGTATTCTACACCTCAGGAAGAATTTAAGTGCACTTTGCTTCACATTTAATGAATTTGATTTATTAGGAAACAGTGATTACACAAATTAAATTGTATTTCAATGTTATACATAATATTGCATATATTTAATATTACCTGTTCCACTGTATGTATTTTTGAACTGTAATTTCTTATCTCATAAGTATTCAGACCCTTTAATATGACAATATATTTTTAACTCCATGTCTGGAATCCTGTGTAAACTCAGTTTATCGGACATCATTTGTAAAGGCACACCCCTCTTTCAGGTCTCACTGCTCTTTATTAGTTTCACCAAACTTCTACACTTTAATTCACTGAAGGCGTCTGAATACAGAGTTTATTGAACATATTCCCTGAGCAAGCATTGATGGGGAAAGGCAGCCAGTAGAGGCAGCTTTATGCTATGCTAAGCTAACTGGGTCAAGCTCCACATTAACCGTACACACACACACACACACACACACACGAGTGGAACTATGCATCACATCCAACTTCCTGCAACTAAGCAAATAAACACATTTCACAAGATGTCAAACTATTCCTGTAAATCCACTCTGCGAGGCTTTTTCAGTAAACAGTGAACACTCTAAACAACAACCTGATCAACGTTCAAACAACACACAAAACAAAGGACGAGCAACACAACAGGACTTGGCTTTGGTCCATTAAGTATATCTTTCCAAAACATACTCCAAGACTGGACTGAAAGCAATCTCATTTCTGGATGATAATCATGTCGGAGAACTGTTCTCTAGTTTATTTGCTGTTAACTATTTAAAGGAAGCAGAATTTGTAAGCTGTATAATTTAGCTTTCAATAGCAAATTGGCTGTAGCTGGTATTTTTTGCAACAAATTGGGGGATTTCTCTGTTCCCCATCTCTTCACTGTGAAGATAATATACCTAAGGTTAAGACTTGGTCAGATTGAAGCACAAAATTTATTTAATAACCAGTCATAATTTCAGCCACTAGCTGCTGCATAAAATCGAACTGTAACTGTGGGTCGTAAAAAACCTGCTCGAACAATCTGAGGGTTGATTTTAACAGGATAGTCTCTCAAAAGCAGAAATCTGAATCCTTTACCTGGATTTCTGCAGAACTCTTTGAGACTGTGATTCTGTAAATTCTTCAGGTGATGTCTTGAGCCTGTCCCTCTAATTTATAAGCCATACCAATGGTGTGGGTGTACAGATGGAAATATTGGTCGGTCAGTCTATCTGGCGCTTGATAGGACCAGTTTGAAAGATTTTTTGTTGTATCTAAGATGTGAAGCAGACCCTGTCTCCTTGCCCTCATGCCTATGTTGTAAACAAATAAGGAAGGAAGTGGAACTAATGACGTCTGGCAGCCGCATTTAATACTAGAAAATGAAAATGGGGTGATATATCAGCAGTGTCAGATTAAACTGGCAAAAAAACACTTCAGCGGAGCGATACGAACCACATTCTGCTCAGGCATGTGCACATTAACCTGCAGGGAAAGAAGACGGCTGGTGGCGGCACTGCTAACGTTTGCCAAACTTTGCAATATGACGTAATTTAATTACAGACTGTGATCCACGTCTGTCTGAAAAGAATGCAGCTCATCACAGACATCACTTTTTTAGATTTGCTTCTATTCAACTTTGTTTTAGGCAGAAGATTTTCTTACTTTTATTAAAGTTTAAATCTACGTTTAGTTAAATTAGTCATTAAAAAAAATCACTAATCTCTAACTAACCAATGGATTGCTGATAAATTTGAACAAATATTCATGGTCCCCAGAGGATGAAGCCCTCTGACTTTGGTGATTTCCCCTTGCACCACCAGCAGGTGGCAGGTTGCCATGAAATAGAACAGATATCTGTGGTGGATGATAATTCATTGACTCACATGATCCCCTGACTTTTCAACTTGCTGATGCTTGCATGTAGCTGAAAGAAGAACAATTTCACTGACTCATAAGGGTGGCTGAACAGTATTCAATGAATTTACATACGCATTCAACATTGTTTTGGATAAGGTTACAAAAACTACAATGAGCATCTGAAATTTCCTAAATCTTTCCCACCTCCCTAAAACATGGACATTGAGGACTTCCGTAATTTCAGGTCCATATCAAAGTCGCCTTTCATGAGCACGATACCTGGAAATAGTTTATTTCAGACTTGATGCGGTAATGTTTAAATCTACACTGATCCCATTTAGCACCCGTTTGTTAAACCAAATCAAGCAAATGCTTTAAGACTTGCTAATGGCTGTCTTTCTGCAGTTAATACAAAATAAATGTATAACTGTCTATAGCTCATAAAAGGCCCAACATCAAATATTTCAGCTCCATCCTATACAGCCAAAAAAGATGCAGGATCCACAGCTCTCATGCTCTTTTCCTGCATGTAGCTTCAGCATTACTGATTGCTAATGAAAGTTTACATCTAAGAATTGACCAAAACACATTTCTTTTCTACTTCATAAGCCATCAAGATTTTGAAAAGCTAAATCAGGCTTTCATACAATGCAATTTATCAATCTCACAATTGAGATGATGCTTTTTCTGAAGAGCTGTCAAGAGGCTACAGCTTAATAACTCCGCCATGGCTATGATTTAGGCTGGATTTGTTTTTCAATTAGCAGGATTACGCAAAGAAAATTTTTGCGGGGTGAGGCCTGACCTAAGGAACAATCTATAGTATGTTAGTATCAGTGTTGCCAGATGTACCATAATAAGCTTATTTGTACGATAATTCTTCCGTCTGTACGATGTGCGATCAATTATGAAAGATGTGCGATAACTTTTCATCGTCTTTTCATCAAATGATGCATGTTGTGCTCGAGGTGAAAATGTACGCCTAAGTCTGAATTTACCCATCTCTTCTCACGTGAAGTCTTTTCAGGCAGTCATGGTTGTGGTGATGAACGTGACCATCATGGCTTCACGACCTAAACACAAGTCCTTCCTGTCTCATTGAAAAACGTTTCTGTAAACTATATCGATTCAGAATCTTGGCCCGGCTTCAAAATATCTGAGTTGAGCGACCCATCCCTATTCTGGTCAAGCATGATAATTTCTCTTTAAAGTAAGATCATTTTCAGCTTCTGATACTATACATCAACGTTTCCCATCTGGTAACGCTGGTTGGTGTGGCTCTACATCAGGGAATGCTCCAGGATTCTTTTTTTTACTTTAACATTGCCATAAAAGATATTTTGCAAGATTTTCGTTGATTTCTCAAGAGAATAATTCATGGATCTTGATTAAAATAATTTGCATATTTAGGGGACTGATATTTAATATGTGCAGTTTGTGAATCAAGTGAAGTCAAACGTGATCACATATCAGGACCATTGCCTTGGCAGAGATATTCACTCTTGACTCAAACTTAAAAAAAGGAAAGCTTAACACTACCATGAGTCTAACTACAAATTATGTTCCTTGTATTTTTGTTGATCACCTCCACCAAGGAGGATTTCTTTCATTGCTGTTTGTCTGGATTTTGTTGTTGTTTCTGTTGTTAGTAGGTAACCCTTATTCAAAAACTACCGAACCGTTTATATTGGAACTTTTCAGAAGGGTGAGGTATGTGCCAAAGACAAACCCATTAACTTTTGGAGTTACCCCCCCTTTTTAACATTGGGTGGTAGAAATCAAACACTCAGATGGGAGGTCTTTAGAGCAAATTTATTTCAAGCAACAAAAAGCTGTGTTTTTCTGTAGAGCAAGTGAATGTGCATTATCCTATATTCTTTCATACTTAACAAACATGCAGTGAGAAGTTGAGAACAGAACTCCTCACCCTTCCCACTGTGATGTTTTATTGGTTCTTTGTTTATTATGATCTAGTGTTATTTTTTAACATTTTATGTAAACTTTTCAAAAATGTATTAATATTTGTAAGTTTAGGGAACTGATAAGCGTGTGTGCAATTAGGTGTGGTTTGATTGAATTTAAGGTGACTGTTGGGCCGTAGCGAAAGTGTGCACTCTACTGAGTGCCATTCAAGCCAATAAAGCTGTTAATGGCCTAGCCTGTACTGTCGTGCAGATCCCTTGTTGAGCCTTCACATTTGTTTAATATTCCACTGTGGATTTGTTGGATGATTAGAACCCTGTGATAACATTTAAAATTCAGAAGAAATGATAGACTTACACACACAAATTGTCCAAATTACCATTTTATTTGGTGCAAAAAAAACTTATACAGATGCAACACATCAATTAGTAATATTATGATAGTAAAATAATTCTAATAGTTATATTTCTAAAAGAACAGAGGAAGCAGAAATGTACAAAGGCAATAGAAAGCAGCTCACAGGGACCATCAGACTTACACCAAGGATCTTTACTGTACTAACTTAGTAAAAAATCTAACATATAACCTTGACACATTGTAGCCACAATTCGCAACACAGGTGTAAAAAAGACAAACTACTTTAAGCATGGTCTGCAAAAGTTGAAATTTGTCTGAAATTGGTTCAGACCATGCTAAAAGTGGTTTGTCTTTTTTATCCCCTCTGCAACTGCGTCAGCCGAGCCGGCCCCTCCAAGCCGACGGAAACAAAGGAAGGAAGGTGCAGTGAAGAGTGAGTCAGAGGAGCAGGAAGCACACAAATCCTTTATATAGCTGGAGGTAGACCCACCACCGTAGAATAGTAAAGCTCTTCTAGTTAGAATTCTAGCATCTCCTTTGGCTCATAAACCGGTCACATGTTGCCTCATTCATTAACAGGAGTCTACAGCCACGCTAGCAGATGTGGGAGGCTGTATTTCGCCATAGCTGTGCTTTGAGCGACATGCTCACACTGACAATCCTAACTGGCTGCTGTTTACCATCTTAGTTTAATGCTTTGGTGTGCTAACATTTGAAACTCAACACACCGGAGGGAGAGTCTGGCTGTCACCAGAGTCATTTTAATTTATCCCCAAGGGGCCACAAATATTTCTCGCAAATTCCACGGCCGTCCATCCAATACCATCAAATCCGTTCAACAGTGGTCGAGATATTTTGGTCTGCACCACAGGACTGAATTTCCCACGCTGCCTAGCAAATTCAAATCTTTGGGAATGATCCGAATTAATTTTTTAATTCCAACAATGAGAATTGAGATTAACATTGGAGACTACTGAATTAGTTTGGGAGTACTCGAATTTTTTTAATGTCAACACAGTGATATCAAATAACCTTGCACGCTTGAGGCATCCTGATGGCTTAGTACTACACAGACTGTGGCCATGTTTAAAAAAAGTTTCATGTCACTCCTCTTTCCTCTTTCCCACAACTTCTTCAAAAATGCAACCATAATGGGATATTTCTGCAAAACTAAGAATCTATATTTTCTATAATTCAAAGTGATGAATTAAAATTACTTAACTGTTAAAAAATTTCAGGAAGCAACACAACTGTGATATGTTCTGTGGAGTCTAGTCTACAGTGTTTCTCCTGCTGAAGTATTATTTCAAGCAATTACACAACTGATTTTAGATGACTTATCTGAGTTCTGTGTAATGTGCAAATAGAGACTTCAGACATAATGTCGTCTTTCTATAAAAGTAGGTAAAGTTGAAAACTTTACATCACAACGTCGACAATAATAGCAAGTTAGACAAAAATGACATTTTCCCCCACAGTATTACATTGAGCTAAAGGTTGCCTTACATTCCATGCGTTATTCTCTTTGACGAGGAGACCATCTTCTATCTAGTTTCCCTCAGCACTCTTATAAATCCAATGTCTGACCAGATCTGACTTGGTCCTCTTTGAAGGCTGGCAAATCTCAGGAACGCTGACAGTGCCTTCCGCCATGTTTTCATTGATGCTAAACAAATCCATATCGCAAGCTGCCCCTGCATCTGCAAGACTGTTTTTCAAAGCGCGGTAATCAACACAGTTTTAATGATAATACAATTCTTGAATAGGGACTACTAACCCTCACAGATGTTTCTGTGGTTACCTGTTAAACCATTTCTCCCCTAATTCTTAGCGAGGTAATGTTGGACTCCTTGGGAACAATCAGTAGGTTTATATAGAAGATTGAAGCCCCTTAGGCAAAACTATAGTTTCATTAACGTGCTGTTTTTTTTTCATTTAAGCTTTTCATATCAAAACTGTTGGACAGTAAAGGAAATACAGGGGAATTCTAGATGACACTAGTCTTAGTCTCCAGCTTTATACGCAAGTGTCTCCTCATTAATCGCAAAATACTTTGTATTACTGTGGAGTAATACCAAACAAAGTAGTTCTATCACATTATATCAAATGGCCAGCAGTTTCAGACTTCATATACATTGCTTAGTGATTGATGCCTGCAAAAGCAACAGACCATGGCTCACTCTCTGATTGCCTGTTTAAAGGGCCCTGGCACTTTTATAGCCCACCTTATACCATTACAAAGTATTACTTCAACAGCAGGGCTCTCGCCTTTGCTGTAGAATTCAATACAAAAGGCCGTTTGCTGTGATCACTTGAGACAACACAGTAGTGAAAATGTGTTTTTATTGAGGCTGCATAAGGACATTTTTACTTCCACGTTGTCTGGCGTTTTATTTTAACTGCCAAAACCACACTGACATGCATCAGGATAAAAGATTATGATCATCTCAAAGGTAAAAATATATGCACAACAAAATACTTATGTTTAGGGCTTATTAGGGAGGGAAAAGCTCACAATACTAATATGGTGATGGGCCTAATGATGTGATTTATGTCTGGGTTACCTTTTTCCTGGTAAACACGATGAAAATTGTAAATTTTTCTAATTTAAATTTCCATTTAAGCTGTGTTTGATCGTTATAAAAACTCACAAATACTGTCCAGCCTCCGCAGCAGTCGGACACAGTGTCCCGGACACACGTCCAACATGCATTGTTGGTATGTTTTGTATCAGGGAAAACATTTGGGGGGATTTTACAGCCTTTAAAGAGGAGGACTAAGTCTGAGGTGTGGTCATACTTTGGTTTTATAGGAGTGCTGTGGGAAAACCTGATCAAAGATGGTCACCTTGTCTGCAGAACATTTAAAAAGAAAAGTGCTGCTAAGTGGGAGCTGGCATTGAATGCAAGGCAAGTTAACTATTAGCTCACTGCATGATGTAGAGACTAAGGAATGAGAAAACGTCATGGATTGACTGTCCTACTTGCTGTTAGTTATATAAACTGAAGCGTCCAACGACCTAAGTATAGAAAAACAACCCCTGTTGGTGTGCTGCTGTCTGTGTGGTACAGATTGCACACGCTACCACTGCTAATAACTGCTTTACGTAGTTGAGTCACGCAATCAACTCATTTTGTTCATTTAAAAGCCGTCGGTCGTCAATTAGGGTTGTTAAAGTTTCAAGCAGGAGAAACGCTGTCGACTCTTAAACGAGATGGATAGATTATGTCAGTTGTTGAGCTCATTGCAATTTCAGCCGTCGTCTTCTCACTCAATTGTATTTCAAACGTAACACAGAGATGTGCGCCTGTGTGAAGGAGACAGAGAGAATAGTCATTATTTTTATATAGCTCTAATAATTTCATGATGAAGTTATTTAAGTGTTCGTATCACTGCTCTATGACCATTTCACCACCTTTTAACAGTACCGCGATATTACTGATGACGTGGATAATTTTGGTCTCTGTAGTCGTGAAATTTTAAAACCTTTTCATCTGTAGCTCTGTGCATGTTAAGTGCAGGTGGTAAAATGTTGGCAGTATAGGGGAGGGTAATTATCAATTGATTAATCCACCCATTCGTTTCTTGATGAGCTTTTTTCCATAAGAATATTGAAGTTGGAGCAAGGTGGCAGCTGAAATGGATTTTTTTCCGTCTTAAACGTCTCAAAACCCAAGTAAACGCTGTAATAGTTTTAGGGAAGAAAAAGCAGTAAATGAGAAATATGAAGCAACAAATGTTCAGCATTTTACTCTGAAAAAGTCATGAATAATGGATTAGCTGCTGATTAATTTTCTGCTGAGAGACTTACAGATGAATTGATCTCTGCAACATCCTACCTCCTCTTCCTCGTGCCATTAGCCCTGTAGCAGCATGTCCAAGTAAACCAACTGAACTGAAATATATTTTCATGGTTTGCACAAAATGTCCACAAACTAACCTTATTTGTTACTGTAAGGCCGTTTCATATACAGTAGCTATGTAGGTGATAAACGTGGACGAGTGGAGGGTGGTTAGTATCCAATGTGCAGCAATGTAAATGTGTCTATAAAGCCTTTTAGTGGTCCCTGAATGGGAGCATAAAGAATTATCTTCTATGGAATTAATGTTTGATTATTGTTATGGGGCAGATGTTGTAACCAAAGTAGAGCAAAGGGTTTTGAGCACTTCGTGAGTGAACTAGTGGGATCATCCCAGAGTGAAACTACAGCTCACAGCTACTGTACGAGAGGAAAATAGGGAATGATAAAGGTGGTCAGATTACTCCCATTGATTTGTGGGGATCTCTTGACCAGAATAACAGAACAGTAGACTGTTCCCACATAAATTAGGGAGAATTACTGGGAATGCTGTTCTTCAATCATGTTACTTGCATGTGCCTGGAGAATTGTTTTAAGTATCACGCTACTGGAGAGTTGCTGTTGTATGTTAATGATCCTCAATATGAACATATCATCAGCTCCTGTGCCTATCTGTTTTTGCTCCTTGACTGGTGCACTAGAAAAAAGGACGGAAGTCAATTTTATTCTAGGTAAAATAATACTTTGAAATGTATGTGGGCAGTTGAAACAAGACACAGGGCTGCATGTAGGCACAGTGATTATTTGAGCCAAATGATCATGGCTTTGTGCTAACATGTTTACTGTAATCATAATAAATGCTTTAGCATGTATAATGTTAACCATCTTTGTTTAGAGTTTTAGCAGTCACTTCTAATTAGCACTAAAAGAAGAGACAGCTGAAGCTGATAAGAGGTTTCATTTGGATTAGGTGAAAAAACGGATAAAAGGAATTACCAAGGTTTCTACAACTAACTTGTTATGTGAATACATTTACGTATCAGATACTGTAGCAACATATTCAGTAGACATTTCTTTCAATTCCCTGTTATTCATCTTCAGTGTAGCAGGAATATCTGTACAAAATCCAATGAATAGATGTCGAGAGGTTTTATTGTATAATTAAAATCTTTGACCTGCTGTTGGTACAACATGAGAAGTCGTCAGGGTTCATCCTCTTGGGACTGTCTATCTGTAGCGTATTTCATGGCAGTACATACAATACTTGTTGAAACAGAAACTAATTTCCTTAACCTGCCGGTGGCTCAGATATGTGTCGCCTTCATCCTCATGGAAGCCTTTACAAAATTTCATGGCACACCACTTAATGTTTATTTTTCAGTTAGACATATTGCTGGTCCGATTGTGTTGCCATCCACAGTGTGACTTAGAAACATGAGTAGCAAACAGTTGCTAGGACAACATTTCCTGTAGGTGGGTGCTTCCCAGCAGGGGGTTTGTTGCAGCTCTGAAGGCAAGGTGACAAAGAAGGTTTAGAAAACCAGTGAGGTTCCTGTTTAACGACCGCTCGACTCCAGACTGAAGCAAAAATCACAAACCCTGAAACAAAAACCTTTTAACAGAGGAGTTACAAAACTACTGAACGCCAAATGGAGCAAATAATTAAAAAATGACTGGCGCCTGTTTGATCATTTATGTTGAGCGTCGCAGCTCGGTTGCTGCCGCAGACTTTTGAGGCCCAGTTCTGTTGTTGAACAGAATCACTGGATCTATCAATAGAGTTGGGACAGCATGGTTACACCGTGCATGGAGGCCACAGTAGAAATGCACATGAGCTATATGGCAGGCCACACAACAGAGAGCTGAATTGATAGAATAGTTATTTCCTTCAAATGCTTCCATCTAATTATTTTTTCAGCAAAAAGTTTTTTATTTTGAATGTCATTGACAATGTACTGTATCATACTGTAAATAACAGTATATTGTAATCCAGGGTTTGTCTGTGATATTTATTATTTAATTGACCTACTTAGTTAGTTGGTCATTGGTATTGTGCTCCTGCAGTCTGGTGGCCATTCTTCCTTTATTACCACAGGAGTTTGTGCAGCCAAAACTGATATCCTGTGTTTTACTTTGTCTAAATTAGAATGCTCTGATCAAATGTGTGTTTCATTTTTCTTCTTAGCTGCTGGTGTCCCTGCTGGAGGTTCTGTCCAGCAACACGCAGCTGGACTCCAGGACTTTAAACAGCAGCAGAATTTCTGCATATACACAGCTGTGATCGACACCCAGCAGGTACCAGCATCTGAACTGTCTCAAACAACATTTAAATGAACCATCTATTTACTTATTTGATAATGCAACAAACAATTTTTCTATCTGATGCAAGTGCTCTTGGATAAATGCAGATGTCCCCAATAAGTCTGAATTGTGTTCTATTTTGTTATCTGATCTGAAGTTCATGCTTACTGCCTTTAGTTCAAATAAATGGAAATAAAATGTCCACAAAAAGTCACTCCAAAGAACCAGTTACTGTATTGTCCTGTTTATATTATATTCTGTTTATATTTACATAGTCTGATACTGTTGGGTATTTATTCCTACTTGTTTACATCTCTCGTGCCGTGAAAATACATGTTCCTCTGGTCAAGCATTAATTAGTGTATTAGAAACAATTGAGAGTTTTTGCAAACTTCAAAACATACAGAATAGTAACTCTGTGGAGGCACAAAACTGAGTCCTTAATTCAGAAAAAAATTATAAAACGTATATATTTTTGGAAGCTTTAGTTTATAAAGTTTGCTTTTTATAAAACCTAATTTAAGTCTCAAACACACAGATCATATTCAGCAAAGAAGGCAGACTTGCTTATTTTAACTTCTGCGACTATTGGGGAGAAGAACCAGAAGCTTAGAAGGTAAGAGGTACGTTGAGGAGGGGGAGAGAAACCAGTCAGGTTTTATTTGCCTTTTAGCAATAAAATGGATGTAAAATCGGCTGAAGGCACTTAGAAGTTGTCGTCGGCCGAGGCTGACTCAGCTCCACTCAGAGTACCTCAGAGTTTGTGCAAACTAGTGAAGTAGAACTTGGATGTACATTTTTTTACTAAAATACTGGTTTTAGATTTAAATATCTGAGAGATGGAACATGAATGATCTTGATGAAAGTGTGTCTTACAATGAAATTAGTGGGGAAACCCATGACACAGAATTTTAAGAATGAAAAGCAGGAGGTGTAAAATACGAGCAGTGCCGTTTGGAGAGATGCATTTGAAAGGTCGGGACTGATTCTGGCTTTACTGCCTGTACCGAAAAGTCTGCGTACAAAGAAAATAATTCGAAAATAGTAAATCTCAAAACATTTCATTCCTTTTTAACTGTCAACACAATTAATATATTTGCATTATCATTTTTACAGAAGACAATATGTACAAGTCTACAGGCTTGCAAGGGGGAACTGTACTTATTAGCATCATATGTGTATTTAGAGAAATGTGTGTGTAGGTCTTTCTTCTAAAGACACAAGATGGAAGTTACAGATAAGGTCGGGGCATGCAAGGATTTTTTCTTATTGTTTTGAGAACTTATCGTTTTTCTTCAAGATATCTTAATCTGCCTGACTTGAACCGCCTGACTCAAGACTGTTTCCTTTTCATGCCACCGATCATTTGGAAAGACTCCTCTCTTGTGGTTAGTACAGCCACACGAGCATGGGAGCAAGTTGTAAAAACGCCATTTTCCTCATTCGGTTGACTGGCTGTGCGTAAATAAACACAAACAAAATGTGTCCACCCCGCCAATGATTCCATCACTCTAATTAGGGTCCGTGTTTGTGTGTGGGAAGCGCGCTACAGGAAAAAGACGGCTATGAGAATCTATGTAGATCTCACGTAATATTTCTAAATAACTACTCATGATTTCCTATTTATGTTTGTGCAGTACATAAGGAGAGGGAGACATTCATCAAATGATTAAATCAGACATATCCTCCTATCATTCATCCTACTGACTTATTCTACCGCACTGCGTAGCCAACAGTCATATAATTATTCCGTAGTTTAGTTATAAAGAGTTTATTTTTAGCTCAGGCAACCAACGCAGATATTCCCAGGAGCACTTCCCTTTCAGTCACAAACTGCCTGCACTAATCTGATTGATGCACAATCCGTCCAAGCTTCCAGCTGATAAACCAATAGGAAACAATACAAATAATAAATAATAAAGCTTCTGTTTGTGTCTGACTCTGTTACTGCAGCTCCAAGTTCAGGAAAACATATTCAAGGTCAATTCCACCATTTCTGATTTTTAAATATGGTTCTTATTCATGTCTAGAAATGTAAGCAGCAGGCTGGCAGACACATTACACTTATGTATGTTATAATTGGAAGACCTTTTTTAACATTTCAGATAATTGTGCAAAGTCTGGATACTCTTATAACACCCACCCTTGGGCAGACAGCTTACAAACACTGTGTTGTTTTTGTATTCTCGGTTTAGGAATTACACAGAGCTTGTCTTAGACCCGTGGATTTGAAATGATCAGGTCAGGTCAGGGGGCTGAGGGCTGATCTTAAAGCTTGAGCTTGTGTTCAGGGTGGATTTCTAGGTGTTGTGGATCATCGTCCTGCTGCAGACGCCCGTCTCATTTCATTTTCAGGTTCTCCACTGACTACAGCTCATTTGCATGCCGAAATATTTATTGGAATCTATTCTTCCCTTTAGCTGTGCTATGTTTCCCATCAGCAGCTGCTACACAACCCTTAAGCTGAATATTTCCACCCTGTGCGTAGTAGGGTGCCCAAACATGTGTAGTTGCGTATTACTACTATAACTTTAGTTTATTTGAGTCCCAGAGCGAAAAGGTAAAAATTTAGCAATATTGGAAAAAAGACTCCATGTTCGATTCCATGGATTATATTTACTTCTCCTTCCTCTTTAATTTACCCCTGGCTGCCCAAAGTTAAGTTAACAGCTGTCCGCAGCCGAATCGGCATATTTGTCACTTACATTCCTGGCTCCTTGGATTTGGGATGTAATAATGGTTCAGTAGAGAACAACATGAAATAAAGGAAACTACTGCCTGTGTTGTCTATTTAAAGAGTTCTACCTGTTTTCATCTCAACTGCTACAGAATGACATCTACAGCAAATACTGTTTTCCATTCAAAGTCTAGTTTGGACAGATCTGAAAACAACACTGCAGTCAGTGATGCCCTTTAAGAAGCCTGTGGGTCACATCTGGCTCCAGCTTAAAACTGACCACCTGATCGGTTTCTTAGCTTTAAGAGCCAGTGTCTTCCAGACGGTCCAATTTGTTGTTTTAGGAACCGTCATTTAACCACTACGGTTTTATATGGTGAGTCTGGACGGCTCAACATTGAAGTGCTTGTAATGTACTGTACATGTCTCACCAGCCCTTGGAGCAAAGTTCCC
This sequence comes from Pseudopleuronectes americanus, assembly GCA_038501795.1. Classification (NCBI taxonomy): domain Eukaryota; kingdom Metazoa; phylum Chordata; class Actinopteri; order Pleuronectiformes; family Pleuronectidae; genus Pseudopleuronectes; species Pseudopleuronectes americanus. Next base: position 14,344,139 of record CM076725.1, read on the forward strand.
CAGATTCTTGGCCAGATTCAGTCCAAACTAAATGGTGTTTTTGTGTTTACTCTGACCTTAAGCAAGGTCGCAAACAAATATTTCTACCTCGGGATATTGCCAGGATTCCACAACAGTCGCAGCAGTCTGCAGAGATCCGTTTCACATGTGGGAGCTGCAGTATTCATTGTGAGAAAATATGAGTACTTCATAACTGCAGTTTTCTGTCTATTTACAGTTTGTGACTGTGCTCTAGAATCCCTGAATTGCATATTGTTCACATTAAGTAGAAAGGCTGCTTTGTTAGACACTTTCTTTGCTGCAGAAAGGACATGAAAGTAGTTTGGTCTGTATAAATACACATGTCCACAACAAAGACCTTCCTCGAACAGGCCCAGTTGTGTTTTGTTGCCTCTGATAATCTACAAACATGATTACATTTTGAATTTCTCCTCAAAAAAGATGCAGTTATCGTTTTAGCTTTTCAAGACTCTTAATGCAGGAATTATTCCTGGAACCTTTTCTGTATATTTTGATCATTGATTTTTTATTATTAATTATCTAATTCTGTTTATTATTGTTATTTGTATTATGCCACCATAAATACAAGTTTTTCTAAATAATTAATCTGGTGTCTTTATTCCTCACCTTTCACACTCACTGCCTCAGCTCCATCGGTCCTAATGTTGGATTACAAACCATTTGTTCTGTTTTGTGTGATTAGATTATTTGTCTACAGCTTCTAATTATATTAATGGCCTGATGTCACCCATTAATTTTTGCCCTTTATCTTAGTCTTGAAATTATTGCCACATAACCACGTGTGAAACCTTCTCACGCATTTTATATCTTACCGATGCGGATTATTTTACAGCCTATTCAATCGTTGATTATGGGATAAATAAAAAGTTATTTAAGATCTGGACCAACGATGCACTTTTTTCGGCCGAAACATTTCAACATATTCAGGGTCCGAAGTTTTTGGAGGTTTTTTTTGGTTCTTTTAAAAACAAACAAAAAAAAAGAACACGCAGAAAGTGTGAGAATGTGGTTTTTCCTTGTTTTATTGCTTCTCTGAATATGTTTATAAAAGTGCTAAGACTGCTTTAAGTTGGTTTATTGAAGTGTTCTTTATCAGATGAGTTGATAACCGAAACGCAGAATTGAAAAAATCACAACTTTAAACGATAAAACTCAAACCACGGAATTAGACGAGACCTGTGTCAATTGTTTGGAAAGATATTACTTTCTTAAATTTACTTATAGGCCTTTTTTTTCTAACTTTGTTTATAAACTTATAGCCTATATATTTATATAGAAGTTTGAATTATTTTTTGTATTTCCTGCTTTCACTCACGTATTCAATTAGTTGTGATAAATAAGATTTGATATGATTATGAGTAAATTGAGGCACAGTTGCGCATATTTTTTTGCTAGTAAACGATGAATGACGATATTAATTGTCGGCTTTCTTCATAAGATCAAGGTGTGGAAATAAAAAACAAACAAATACGAATTAATTTGTTATTTAATTCTCATTTAATATTGGTCCTGTGTAAATGGCAAACAGCCGTCGCTGAATCATTCAAACTTAAAACTGACAAATAGCTCGTGAGTGCGATGTCACCGATATTTACATCTTATCGAGTCAGTCCGGCGGAAGTCTCTTTCAAATGACTGAGACCTGCACCGTGCGTCTGTAGCTGTTGATCAGGTGATCCCTCTTGTTGACTGACGGTCTGTCTGTGTTATTTCCGGTCGGGTCGGACTTGGATATTTGCTTGAATGCGAGCAGCTACTGTTTTGGTTTACGAGCGAGGTGAGAGAGGTGAGGGGTGTCCTCTCCTCTTCTGCTCCGTCGCTCTCTCTCTCTCTCCCTCTCTGTCTGAGCACAGCGACTTTGAACTTGAACTTCGTCTTGCCCATCTTCATAACCTGCGCAATGCATGATGGACACAAGTAATCCTGCGCTAATATGTTTGGCCCATGGATTAATTCCCCCCAAAACTGGCCTGTGGCTTCAATCTCCTCGAGTTCTGGGCCTCGCCAGGTTCAGGAAACGCTGAGCAGGTTCGAGCTGTGATTCAGTGTTGGACTCAGTCACCAGTGCAGATTTCACCATAATCCCATTTTTTCATTCTCCAGTCTGCCTCCAATTTAACCCAGACATCGATTATACTTTTTCCTACCTCTTTATTTTCCTGTTGCCCAGAACTAAAGTGACTTGGAGGAAGTTTAAAGTGAGAGAAGTGGTTTACAGTCACACACATGTTTGCTATTGAACAGTTAAATGATTTTTTTTAATCCTAAAGCTGTTCAGGCTTCAGGACAACTCCCTTCATTCATCACCTGTCAAATGTCCAGATGCCAAATTTACGCACAAGAGAGGAATCTGGCAAATGTATTTGCAGAAGAAATCCATTGTACATATTCTACCACTTTTAGTCAACTTCAAATCACTAAAAGAACATATTTTAATGTATAACTATTCTTATTTATCATTTTAAGTCTCTGTGAAAACGTTCCACTTGAACTCACTATATTTCTATTTCCTTAAATGGATTAACTGCTTCTCTCGAGTTGCTGCCACCGCCATAGTAAAAGCCTCCTGTTTAAAAATATCTATTAACCACCACTTTATTCTGATGAGAACATCGCGTGAAGACTCGGTGGGCTGGAGCGAGGGCAGCACTTACTAAATGTTTGTTCAAATGCAAACATATTTTAGTTTCATGACTCGATTTTTCCATCAAGCGTGAGAAGAGGATATAGGCTGAAGAGTGAGTCAGAGGCTGCGTGCGTGTGTGATTGCAGGTGAAGGCGCATTGAGTAAGATCGCGCAAAACACACATTCCTCAAGGCTGTGGGAAAGTCACGAGCATTAACATGTCACAGAGAGGCTTGAGTACATCAGCCTCACCATGCGATAAGACCTCAAAACCAAGGTCACCTTCACAAATAGAGGAATGAATTATGTTTTAATCGATTTCTACTGAGTGAAGTTGGACGTAAACCGGTTGAGTGCACATTTGATTTCGGTGGTTTTCAAATTCCAAAGGAAAAGTCACACATTTACGTCTATTTTTCTTTCATACCTCCTCCTCCTGACTTCGTTGGCTCAGGTGAAATGGCAGAAAAATCCCAGTTTGCATTCTGCTCATCGCTTTAACTCAACATGGCTGCGTCTCCAGCTACTTGTAATAGTTTCTTGTGACGAAAACGTGGTTTCAGTGGCACTCATGCGACAAACCCACACTGATCCTGCATAAACAGACTGAATGAAAACAGCGGGTTGTTTGTACTTTTGCTTTGTTGGCGTGACTCACTGTGGGATGTCCTGCATGTGCATCATTTCCCTTTAGTATCTCCTCCATCACAACAACAAGCAGGTGCAGACACCGCTCCCCGGTCCGCAGCTCCTCCACACCAGCGAGCCGCCTCACGCTCACACCCACTGTTTGTCCCATGTACATACTGGCTACTACACTGCTGGACCAGGAAGTTGTTGTCCTTCAAATCGCTTCCTGTAAATTTTCAGGATTTTTTATTTGGGGTCTTAAAGCAAAGTGGGCTTCTACAAGTATAGGCTATTTAAACAAACCATTTACCTACATCAAATATAGCTAACCTCATCTTAAACATTATATATTACAAAATATAATCTACATGCTGTATTAAATTGAATACGTGTGTGTGTGAATGTAGATGTATAAATCTCTTATATATGCAGGAAGTAATTAACTAAGATTATGTTCAAGAATCAGAATTAAGACTTTAGGTGGGAAATGCAAAATAACTTTTTGTTTATATGAAAGTAAAGATGTAGAGGATTTAGCTGGATCTGCTGTGAAGGAAGTTCATTCGTATCACTTTTTTAAGTAACTAATTCTACAAAGATTATAAATGTATTTTTAAATCCCGGGCACGTTCAGTAACACGTTTTAACTGAGTCATATATTTTCCCTGTGCCACATACACATGGCGCGTTAAGCTCACAAATATTCATCGCTCCTGTCGTCAGCATTTTTGACACATTTTTAACATTTAGAGAGCCGCGTGTTGTTGCATTTGAATCCAGTCAGAGTGGAAATGTTAGCGCACAGGACGCAAACCTCGAGATTCAGGAAGAAAGTGCAGTTTGTTTAGACACATTTCACTTCCCTGTTTGAACCGAGCGCCTCCAGCTGCTGGTGCGACTCGACATGAGGTAAAAACCACTACACAATCTAAACTTCGCTGTTTGATCACATTCTTTCTGAGAAGGACCTTTTTAAAACTATCCCACACTATAAGCCTTGAAGGACTTTCTGTTTTCAAACCTGTTTTCTGGGGAGGGGGGAAATCCTCACCTGTCACTGTTCCAAAAAATAAAAAAATCTATTTCAGAACCATGGAAGGATTAAAATGTGTTAAAATGCACCTGCACACATGTGTGATCCCTCTGAGTTGTGCCCGGGTTGTGTGCCAGCGCGTTACTCTTTGGGAGAAGGAGTGAGATGATTAATGATGAACGTGTGTGTCTTTTGTTTTGCTGTCTGGACGGATGGAGCGACCGCCTCTCTTAACTTGAACTTGGACTTCCGACGAGACGCGTCAAACTGTGGATTTATTTCGTCTGTCTGCTCCAGCCTGTGCGCTGCGGCAGGAAAATTAAGATTTCACTCGGGCTGGATCCGTTTCTGACAACGACGAACCAAAGTTTGGAGCACATTCAGACTGTTGATCACTGACGTTCAGATTATAAAACATGCAGGCGGTTTGGCCCATGATAGTGATACGACTTCACATCAGTGCTGCTATCCTACTTCCTTACTTAGATATATATATATATTTTTGCTTTTATTTGTATCCAAAACGTTGAATCATAAACAATTACGCACAGATTTTTGGATTCCGTGCGTAACATATACTTATTATATTATGATGCCGCGCATTTCCCAGTTTGTCCATATTTGCACAGACAAGTGTATAATCTAAAAGATAACTAAGAAATTATAATTACTAACGTGTAAAATTGTCACATTTGACATCTAATTATATTTATTCTCACGTACCGTCTCTTTACAACCTGAAGACATCCTGAGAAATTGTTGTATTCCTAATATAATATCAGTCCGTGGCTTTTCTCCCCATTTCTCTACTTCCCTCTGAAATTTGACAAAACATTTCGGTCAGCATCGAGTAAAGACCCAGCGACATTTTAATAACAATATGAAAAATCCACGAAATCAAACAGCTGTATCGTGCGTGTTGTGTTTTGTGAATCCAGCCTGGCCTGGCTGCAGCGGCGGTGTGCCAACCTGCCCTCTGTCCAACGGGCGCGGCCCGCTTTACTTTGCGGTTAACCCACCTCCATCCTCTTCTAGTCTACCTGCTCCGGATGAGGCAAACCCGAGGTAGTTCAGGCCTCACGTGTAATGTGTGTCTGTTTGACACATCGAGTTTCCTCAGCCTTAAAACGCACAGCACTGTAGGAGTCAATATTATCAGTGGCGGGTATTACACCACTGATAATATTGACTCCTACAGCAAACTTGTTGTTGATTATGATAAAGGCAACATCCACAAACATGAACATAAATATACTGAATTTCAGAGAAGCATCTGACTCCACACTCGACACTTTCTGTCTTCTTTTATTCACTGTACGTCGTTTCACGAATACTCCGGCTTATTTCGGCTTTGCTCGGGCACGGTTCAGTGTTGTTGATCTGTTTTTCAAAACAGGAATGCTTCAGCTCTGGATACGTTTTGTTTTTGTTAGAAGTCCAAAACGTAGATTGCCAAAGTTTGTCCTTATTTGGATGTGCTTACGCATTTGCAGCAGGATCTCACGAAAACTGGCGCAGAGATCTGTGAGTCCTGTTGCGAAAAGGAAGCAGAATGCGCACAGTATCTATTTACGCAAATTAACGGTTGTGTTTTAAATGTCTCTTTCAGCTCATCGAGTCACGCACCAACACTGCTCTGCCCCCAGTCATGTGTTTTAGACCACGGATTTGAGTTTTCTGGACAATCGCGTGTGTCCCAGCGCCCTGCACTGCTGGCATGGAAGTCCAGTGGTCTTGGCTTTTATGATTATGACAATTTTTCATAGTAAATTAAAGCCAGTGAGGACAAACACCAGGCTGAGGTGCTGTTTTAGTTTTGTAGGAATGTTTTCATGACAGAGGACTGCTCTCTCTGTCTGCTGAACACACACACATACACACACACGCACACTATTCTATAAGCATGAGGTATTTTTATTTATTTTTGGCAGATAATAACGTTGCATCATGATTCAATGCAGAATATGTGTATCGAACCAACCCAGGAGCTCGTGACTCAGGCGAGCAACTTGCAAATGAACATCAGTTTTGATTTACTTGGAGATTTACGGTTCTGCAGTCAGATTTCGATCCATTTAATTAATTCTAACACTTTGTGGCTCCGAAAAATTTTCTACGGAGTTTGACATGTTCAGGTACTAGAATCCTCAAATCCTCATTTTGAAAATTAATCATAGCTGTTGTGCTTTATACTTTTCCACCGTGCTGCGTTTGGGCTTGCTATGATCCAGGGTCCAGGAATTACCTGTTGTTTTGCTCTGAATAGATAAATTCTTTGCTCAAAGCTAAAACCTGAAGCTTGCTAGAAAACTCGTAAACATAAACCTGATTTCAGCTTGCATGGCGCACACTCTTACCTGCGAGCTGTCAACACATTCTTGGATCGCCACTGGGCCTCCTCACAGACTTTACACCCATGGGACGCGCATCATTCCAGACACCGGGGAGATTATGGTGCAGAAGTCATTTATTTTTGATGGTATCTTATGACATTAATATTGAAGAGAGACTGAGATTTCTTTCGCCGTGTAATTTCTGTTTCTTGGTTCTGTGGCCAGTGGCACGTCCTTAACTCAAAGCGAAGAAAAACGACACGTGATACTTGTGTCCTCTGGTGTTTTCACCCTTTTCGTCAGTATTTACGTAAGAGATGGGAGAGTCATAGTAGTGCACTTTAAGATTGTGTTATTCTGCAGGAACTAATCGGCTAATGCGACACGCTGCTTACACACACACAATGTGTACGTACATATAAGGGCATATTCTGCTTGACTGCGATCCATTGGCTCAGTCACGTGCACATGCAGTCAGTTCCTGAGAGTGAGAGCCGCAGGTAGGTATAGCGTCTGTGGAGGGATGGATGTTTCCCCTCCCCCACAAACATCCGCATCAGACGGGCTCCCTCCGTCAGACAGGGCCTGTCTGGAGGGACATGTCTGGTTGTCAAGATATTTACAGCAGCACATCATGGCTGCTTGTCAAAGATACTGAGAGTTGTTTTCTGTAAACTGTCTGAAACGAGTGAAACGGCCGTGGTGAATTCATATTTCACACATGCAGATTGTGTTACGCCTTTTAAAAAACTTTTAATTAAATTGGAGAAATAATTGAAATTGCAAAAAAATACCCTGTTACTGTTGCATCGCACCGGAAGTTGTCCGCAGAATAAAAACAACAGATTTCCAGCACGAGGCTTAAAACAAGAATGCGTAAAAAGTGTCAGTTTATTTTTTGTTAATGTTAAAACACGTTTTGTCTGTGATGACAAACTGTTGTTTTCATGGCGCCCTTAGTTATAGTTTTAGCATTTAGCCTACATAGGAAATATATTTGGTCTAATAATTGTGTTAGCACAGTATTAGCCTACTAAGAACTGCCACAAGATTAATTTAAGATTTACAAATATACATAAACAGACTGTATCAACCATGTCCATTTCTTTTCCACATGAAATAAAACTTTTAGGCAGTAAATGGGTTAGATGCATTCAGTTTAGAGGTTTAAATGTCGTAGGCTATGGTAGTTATTAATTAATTGATTTGTAAATATCACATTGATTTGGTAGTTTGAATGATCACATTAAATAGAAAGGCAGATAACAGTAATGCAATGTGAAACTAGAATATGCGTAAAAATGTGCAACGGCTAATTCCATCCTTTAATAATCCACCTGTCTACAACCTGCCCTGCGTCACTGAAAGATAATAACAACAAAAGTTAACTATTAATGTTGGACATCTTTTGGATTTTTCTCTTATTATTTTTTGACAGGGCGTGGTGCAGAAGCTGAAGTACCGTCGCATGCTTGTGGTTTTAAAGTGAGGTGCTGATGTCGCAGGACTTAGTAAAGAAAGGCGAGAGAAGCTTTTAAATCAGATCTAATCGTGCATTTGCTTTCGCCATAACTGTTTAATACATTTTAGCAAAAGTTCTGAAGAGAAAATACTTTTATTTTTGGATGTGATTCAATATTTAAGATGCCATTTTACTGCGCAATTTCCCTTTTCCCTGAATCATTCATTTTTACGCCTCACCTTTGGAGAAAACCACAGTCAGGCCTAATGTGTGATTTAATATTAATGCAACATGAAATCTAACTTATTCACATCTTTTTTATTTTTTATTTAACAACTTCAGCTTTTATCTCTGAATCCTCGCAGCTCATGTCTCTTACGCCTCATCATCCGTGTATTCCAATTACATGCAGTCTGCGTATATTTTGATATACTGTGGAATTCGGGCGAAGTTTACACCAAATGCAGCGAACTTATAATAACACACTGTGATTTGTAAATCGCAACAACAAAAATGGCCTCATCTCTGGATGTCTGAGCTTTAATGGAAAATATGTTAGTTTGGAATGAGTCGGCGTCCTGTGGCGCTAAAAGCTGTCAAATTCCTGATCTTTGAAATAAAACACAGGGGATTAGGCCTGTTTGGATTCTTCTGCCTCTCCACACACACACAGCAGATATGTTAGAGTAGGGGTCTCTAAATAACAGCTAGTTTGCATGCATACTCTAGTGTGAAGTTCATTCTTGTCTGTCTAGACTCTGATTACGACCCTGTTTGTCTGCGTTTTTTTTACCTTGACCTTGGACTTCCGTGCAGCTGCCATTTGGACGAGCCCTTCGTAGTTGTAATTTACTTGAGACAAAAGAACTATAGTCTCTGTCCGAAGGGGAAGGGACAAGGGGTCCGGCTTCCTTTAGAGCACAAATGCTCGACGGTGACCTGATAATTCCCGAGGCAGCTCAGCAGTGCAAGAAATGTTGATAAACTAGGCACCCTTCGTGGGGCAGCTTGTATCCTGCTTTATGAGTGACTCATGGGACAGGCATCACAGAAAGCCTGGTTTGAAGACACTTTGTGGGGCCAATCCCGTCGGTGATATATCAAACAAAAATACAGTTTTAAATATTGACCCGGAGGTGTATTTGTCTTTTTAAAAAAGTTATTCAGAGGATAGGAACGGACGGTTTCCGCAGCAGCTGTAATTGAGAGGCCTGAATAAACTAAAAAAGACGCTTTGGATTTTTGGAAAAAAGCGTTTGAGTCAGTGTCCTGTCCTTCAAATCTGAAGAGGACGCGACTAAATAGTGGAGCAAGAGTTCCTGAGGGGGGAAAGGTCCGCATTTCTACAATGCTGCATAATAAATAGCCGCAGCTCTGCATCCTGCATACAGCGGACCCTTGTTCTTATTTTCGCCTGCAACCGTCATCATCCACTTGTATAGTATGAATGGACAGCTCATAGTGAAACGTCACATGGAGTCGTTTAATGCTCACTTTAATCGTCATTTATCGTTTTAAAAAACCTTTTAGGCCTAACACAGAATATTAAGATTGAGCATGTCTCTGCTCTAACATACTGCGGAAGGTGTGTGTGTGTGTGTGTGTGTGTGTGTTGTATAAAAATATAAAGGAGTTAATTCTGGTTGTATGGTCAAATTTATCATCGACTATGTGGGGAAATCTAACTTGAACGGTCGGTATCTTACCTGCAAACGTCTTTCAACCCCGTCCTGTGGCTGTTCCTCTGCAGCGACATTCAACTTGGCTTATACCTAAAGTCCCACTTGTGCATAACACACACACACACACACACACACACAGACACTCACACACATACACTCCCTTTATCAAATTATCTTTTCTAACCTGACTGATAAAATAAAAAGCAATCACATCCTGCCAAAAACTTTGGCGATAATCTGCTACAATTAGGTTCCATAGTTACCAACTTTACTCTCGTGATAATTATTAGTATTGTGTTTTGCTGGAAAATTCTCAACAAACAGGTTTGGGTGAAAGAATCTCACCTCGGCATGTTGATATGTGAATCAGTGGAAGTTATATTCGGCTTTGAGAGAAATGCGTCCTTAAAAAAGAAAAAGGAGTCTAAATAAGATTGGACGGTTCACATACACGTACTTGCTTTGATAACTGTATATTCTCGTTATGCTGTGTTTCATGATGGAGATTAATTTAACTACGGATCAGGGATTGCAGATTAATTCACTCTTTTTCTTTATTATTACTTTTAATAATCAAACAAACAACTCATACGGAACATATTGCTCCCAACAAGCAAGTCACACACAAAATAGGCGCTCAAGACCCTTAAGAAATGACTGTTTAGAGGATTTAAATGAGATAATGTTCTTTTTATTTTCCATGCACCAAGTGTGTCATGTATCATATGCGATTATATTCTCTGCTGGTCTCGAGTCGGCCAAATTTCACAGGTTGTTTTCGTTTGAGAGTATCCCTTTAAGAGTGCGGGTCTGTGCGATCTAAACCAATGATAAGACTCGATATTCTGCAGGAAAAGACGGTGACATGCAGGGGCAGTGGGTCTTTAAAGGGCTGCTCTGCCCCAACTCACAAGCCCAATCTCATAGGACTCGTTAGCGTATCACGTGCCAGATTCCTAATGAAGTGGACACACGAGGGCCCGGTGTGCGCATGCGCCCGGTGTAAAATGTAGTTGGAAATGAGGTGTCCGTCTTGGAGTAGTCGACTTTTAAAAAGCATCGGCAGCCCCTGATATGACGACTTCGCTGGTTCTGCATCCACGCTGGGCGGACACCTTGATGTACGTTTATGAAAAAAGCCCGAATGAAAACAGCCAGAATAAAAGCCAAACAATGGAGGGACTAAGCGGTAATTGCCCTGCGACCCACTGCAGGGACCTGATGTCGCACCCCGCGCTGGGACGACACTCTGGCACCATCGCGACCCACCAGGGCTCCGTCTACTCGGATATTTCCTCTCCGGACGCCGGCCGACAGTGTCCCGCTCCGCAGTCGTCCTCCGGCGCCTCCCTGAGCTACGGCTACCCTTTTGGAAACCCGTATTACGGCTGCAGATTGTCTCACTCGCACAACGTGAACTTGCAGCAGAAGCCCTGCTCGTACCACCCCGCAGAGAAATACGCCGAGCCCAGCACAGCGCTGCCCACGGAGGAGCTGTCCAGCAGGGCGAAAGAGTTTGCCTTCTACCCGAGTTTCGCCAGCTCGTATCAGGCTGTCCCTGGATATCTCGACGTGTCGGTGGTGCCTGGTATCAGCCACCCTGAGCCGCGGCACGACGCCCTGATCCCCATGGAGGGCTACCAGCACTGGGCTCTCTCCAATGGCTGGGATGGGCAGGTGTACTGCTCCAAAGAGCAAACACAGTCAGCCCATCTCTGGAAATCACCTTTCCCAGGTAAGGAGAAACAAATACCACTTCTCTTTTTAAGGGCACTCTAACCGGCTTAAATCCAGATGTTAGGCTCGTAGTGCTTTGATAGCCACCATGTGTCACCACGTTATTAAAACTATTTAAATGTAGTCATATAAGTTTATTTTCCTCAGATGTTTTTGCTTAGCATGTGAATTTTATTGTGTTAAAGTGCCAGTGTCAACTTACAATGAAGTCCAGGGAAACACACAATGTGCTGAATAAACATGCAACTGTCAGTCCCCATGCTACCACTTATCCACTGTCCTCTATGGACAGTGTGTCTTCCCTGTGGCCTCTCGTACTCTTCAGTTTGTATTTAAACAAATAATAAGCATTTCTTAGAAGTGTGCGTAAAAATGAGGAATATTCCAAATTGAGGAGCTTTTTCTTCACAACTGTGACATTTTAAATGTTTATCAAAGTTCGAGAAATTTGCATTTTCTGTCGGAAGTCATTTGCAGATTTTTTTTTATATTCCTCTGAGTCATATGGTGCGTTTGAGTCATTTAGAATAGAGAGGGACACCAGTGCAAACCTTTGCCCTCTGCATGACAATAGTGTCTAAGCTAGCTTACTGTTACTGTGCTGTGTCCAGTCTTTTGCACACGTCCGGATACATGTTCCATGCATATACACACATATACACATATATGCAAATATACTCTGCATAATATCACACTAACTTATCAATACACTGCATATCCAGGATCCCCCTTTACTTTATTTACCAGCACACACCATGCATGATCTGATAATGGAGAGGGGCCCGGCCAGTATGCAGTTTACAGAGTGTTTACTGGATTGCGTATTTTACCACAAGGGGTTTATAATGTTTGTGAAATCTCAAAGTATTTTTAATTTCCGATCTGCATGTTGTCAGACCCCGACTGAACTGCCCACACACACGACTTCTCCCCTCCACCTTTACATTGGAAATACACGAGAGCAAGCCACGCAAGCACGGGCACGCAGTCAAATGCGCGCGCACACATGCGCAAAAACACGAGCGCGCAATGTCCATATTCCCTCTCTCACCTCACTAACATACACAGTGTGACGCGCGAACTCACACAAACAAGACATTTGCTCTCAAATTAAAATGACAGAAAGAATAGACGCCACTCGGCTCCCATCGGCCTCACCACACACTGTGGGAGATACAACAACACCGGGGATGTGATGTAGGTAACGGCCTGTGGATTGTGGCCTGAATCAGGAAACCACAATCTTATATGCAAATGATCTGTGGAGAAATATTCCCAAACTCTGACTGTTAAATTACACGGGGGTAAAAAGCTTCTTGTCTCACAGCTTGCCACTATTTCTAAAGGTATTGCCTTACTTGTCCTGTCATGTTTCCCATTGGCTGCTCTGCACTCAGCTCCAGTCTTGGCAGAAAGGTGCAATCCCACAACTTTGCTTCCCCCTAACAAATAAGTATCCCCTAGCAAAAAGTAGTTTTTTTGGAGACTTTTAAAGAACGTTCGTTTATAACGAACACAAGTGGAGAAAAATTTGCTCTTAATTCCAGGGGAAGATCAGGAATATGTGTGAAATGGTGAAGTTGTATTTAAACATGTCAAAGTCCTGATTGTTCAAAGTTAAATCTTCTCACATGCAGTCAGTTTAGTTTCCAGGCTCTTGTTTCTGTTGTCCAGGCGCTGGGGCAGAGTGACCGCCTCCACATTGAGACTTATTGTATTTTATACTTGTATTTACCCCACAATCTAATTAAAGGTATCTACCAGTGATTTTATCCGAGATGCCATAAACAAGATTTGTTATATGGTTTATCAGATATTGCAACCAGCTGATTAAATATTGACAGACTGGCTGAAGAATAAAAAAAATCAGTGACCATTGAAAACAATGTAAAGTTCTGCAGGGGCTGAAGAAACGACGTTCTATCCCCGTGTTGTCACATTTTACATTGGTAGTCTCACATTTTTCATTTCTGCGTTCATATAAGTCAGGTGCACTACACCTGAGATCCTGACTGCAGCGACAGCACCGTTCAGAGTACCCCCGGATGCTCCACCCCCACCAAACCCCTGGACACACATATAACACACAAAATACGCAGGTTCCACATTGAAAATTATATTATTTTATTTTATGTGTAACAAAGTATTTAGGCGTAACAGTGAGTTTTGACACGTAAAGACGAATCGCAGCTGCAGTGCCGCTTATTGCATGACGTGTAACACTGCGATGCTTTTTTACGCAAAATGTTAATATCTGTCTGTCCATATTTCCTGTTCCCCCGCAGATGTGGTCCCACTGCAGCCCGAGGTCAGCAGCTACCGTCGTGGGCGGAAGAAGCGGGTCCCATACACCAAGCTCCAGCTGAAGGAGCTGGAGAAGGAGTATGCAGCCAGCAAATTCATCACCAAAGACAAGAGAAGGCGCATCTCGGCCGGCACCAACCTCTCGGAGCGCCAGGTCACCATCTGGTTCCAGAACCGGCGAGTCAAGGAGAAGAAGTTCGTCAGTAAATCCAAGAGCAATCACATGCACACCACTTGATGAGGCCCGCGACGACCCAACTGCAACTCCTTCCACAGCACCATGTCATCGTTTTACCTCCTGCGTCGAAAAGTCCCGGCTGAAGAACATTTTTTTGGCCGAGTGGGGTTGTTTTTTAGTTGGTAATTTATCTTCCATCGTCTCCATCGACCACGCCACCATGCCCCCCCCCATCCCGCCCCCGTTTTCAACTTAGAGATGATGCTCTAAAAACTGTGAAAATATTGAAAATTTCACTTCACGTTTGTTTTATATGAATGTACATATATAAATATATAATATTTAAAATATCTGTATTTCAAAGACAAGTATTGGGTGTTTTTCTTTTCTCTCCTTTTTTTGTTTGTTTCAAACCTTAATCCTCCGAAAGGACTGATGACATTTCTGAGACTTGCAACTGGCGGATCGACGAACAGGACCTTGTTCCTTTTTGGTGTCATTTTCAGAATGACCATCGCCAAGTGGACAAGAACAGTTTTGTGGCGTCAAGACACGTTGAACTTGCGACTTATTAAAAAAAAAGAACAACTTCAACAAACGAAGAACAAGCTCACAGAGAGGACTTCGAGAGAGACGATGATTTTTCTCTGTTCATTCTTTCCCGAATTTCAAGGGTTCTGTTCCTCTGTGTGGGATTTCCTTCTTTTTAAGCCTGGGGTAGCACAGAGGCTGCTATGTTGTTAATCTGTATAGTGCAATGCCTTTATTATTTAATTCATATTATCTAGTATGGCAGAGCTGTAAACTGGAATATCCCATGACCAGTGTTTTTTTCCTTTATATCAGTGAAGGATTCTGTCATGCAACTGGAATGATTGTAAACCATTAAAAGTCAGTGAGTATTACACATAAATGCACAATCGTTTATTTTTTATTTTGTACTTCTGTTCTGTCTTTGTTAGCGTAGCTTTGGAGCTGATCACACGCCTTGTACGAAGCCTGTAATTTCTACTTGCGTGCAGTATGTGACCTGTATTGTGCTGTTGAATTGCGTCCTGGTAACGTGTTTCATAAATAAATGATGATTATGAAAATGCTCGAATATTCAATCCACCATTCTGCTTGCAGCACTTTCCTGTCGTCTCAAGTTACACCGGTGTTATTAGGCCTCCTCAGCCTGACGCCACATCTACAACTAAAACCTCAGCAGCGGATGCACGAGAGCAGGTTTGATGTCGCACAGGACTTGATGAGGACATATTCATATAATCCTGAGGTCTTGTTAATGGCAACAAGGGGTGACACAGTGATCACGCACGTTCAGTGCATTTTCTGACATTTGCAAACATGAATCATGATATTTGGACGTATTCCTATTTCCGCTATAGAGCGATTCAGGCTGGCGGGGTCTGATTTGGAGAAATCACAGGTTTGCGTGTGTGGAAAAGACGCTCATCGTGTCCAAAATGCACCCCACCCCTCCCAGCTTCCGCATTTTTTAATCAAACTTGATGCCAAAGCTGTTTTACCTGTCACTTTGGCACAAGTTCAACTGGCAGACTCCTCATAGGCAAAGAGTCTGAAAGTGAATCAGGGGATGAGAGACAAACATGTCCTCGGTTACCACAGATTGTTGTCTGTCCTACTTTCCGCATGAAGAACACATTTGTTGTAATCTGATAAACAAATAAAAGCCGCACCCTGCGAGAATATGATCAAATCATTTATTTCCAGCACACAGTCCAGTGGATTTGAAGCATTTGGTCGGATCGTGCTCTGTTAAGATTTTTACAGTATATGAGTGAATTAAAAAGAAAAAGACCAGACTTGGGTGAATGCATGTTTTGCGGTGATGCGTCGTGAAGACACGCGCTTTACTTCAATCGTGTGGACACTTTTTGAGTGTGTAAGAAGAATAAAAGAGCACAGGTGAGGTTTGCACTGAACTTGAGGCGGCACTTATTTCAGTCGCCTATATGAACTTGTAATTCCGTCAACATATACACACAATAATATAGAGAATAAACATGCGCTCACACATGCTATGCGTAAATATCTGTGCTCAGCAAATATCAGTCAAGTGCGTGTAGTTTTCCTCACAAACGTGTTTCCTCACAGTTTGTGTGGATGCGGAAGGTTTTCTTTCATTCGGGTGTATATACAGATATATAAAGTTCCCTGTGACTCTAAAGTTGGAATACTTCAGTCCCAGTTATGAAAATAATAATTTAGACAATAAATATTTAGCCACGCGTTTTCCCCAAGAGTCGTGGAACCTGGTGTTTGTTTCCTTTTATTCTGCCTAAGCCGAGAATACATTTTACGCAGGATTCTTCAAGACAGACGTAAATAAAGTAAATTGTCTCTGGTGCGTAATTTTCTTGAGTCAAATTAATTTACGGCTGAGGCCTGAATATCTGCCAATAATAATTCAAATGTTGCAACTTTCTGAAGAGATAATATTCTGAGATTCTACTTATAAATGTTGAGCGAGTTTTTTTCTAAACTTGTGTGTAGTCAGGTCGTTGGAAGATCTGTGTCACTTTTTCCAACTTCCTATGATCTTCTTTGGAGTAGCGCTGCTGATTTCAGTCCAAGCCGCTGGACTTCAGGTTTTTGTTTGTCTGGTTCCTGGGTTTTCAATCCAGCAGGAAAGTTCTGGGTCTCCAGATTTACCCTTGACCATGACTATGCAGTCACTTTGACCTTGACATCGCAGCAGATTGTGAATAATAAATAGGGGGGCTGGACACCGATGCCGGCGGTTTGTTTGTGGGCAAACAAGGTGTTATTTCCCTGTCTAGACAGCCGGACTTAATGACATGCCATAAATACATAAAAAACGGGAAGTGTAGCGATATCCTCTGACCTGGGTTTCTGACCATCGCTCTAAACTTTGCCTTCACATTTGGGCTCTATTCTTTTCTCTTCTGTTTGTTCTGCAGAAGTTATTTTAAATGCAGTAGTGCTGGGCGATGCCCCCTGGAAGCACCAATGGTCTCATGCACTCATCATCATGAGGTGGCGTTATTGACCACGAAGGACAGGTAGGACTTTTTGACGTCTCACACCAACACCAGTTATCCGCAGCAAGCAGCCATTCTGTCTACACAGCGAGAGGAAATAATAACACGACGTCGGCAACAATATAACGATTAAAGGTAGGGGCCGTTTTCTTCCTACTGTGGCAGCAGGCCTGCTTGGACTTTACTTTATGACTTTTTCTCGTATATTCGGTTGAAGACTAAACATTCGGCAGTGAAAGGTAATTTGAAATATGATGAATGATCTGCAGTGACGGGCGAGTTTGTACTTCATGTATTAGAAATCTTATTTTCTTCTGTGTGAAAGGAGCGAAACAATGATAAAGTTTAAAAATACGGCTACGCTATATATTTCTAGTTTAACTCATGATATTTATGAACATTTTAACAGGTGCTTTAATGTTTAATTTATCCAGCAGCATATTAATTTAGCTGAAATTAGTCATATATCAGAAATAATCTCAGCAACATAATGTAATGATGTGCACATAATTCAAACGTTTGTACATTTATTTAGATTTTTAATTTACACAAATATTTGACTTGAAGATAGAATAAAAAACAATACATTAAAGTGGATGAATATGGAATTATTCAAGTGCGCAAACTCAAATCGTTTTTACGCACAAATGTGAAATAGAATCTGAAAGCATATCCCGTATCCAGACCAGTGCAATAGACACAGCTTCCTGAAAGTTAATATTTTACTTACTCCACTTGTCACCTACAGTAATCAAACAGACGCCCGAGATTAACACTCACTCTGCCGAAAGAAAAGACGAAGCAGAATAAACTCAGAAAGCCACACAGGATACTTTCTAACAAACAAATAAAAAAATAAGCTATAACTTCAAGTTTTTCCACTTTAACTCCTGTTCAGCTCCGGGTTCTTACTTTGAGAAACTAGAACGACGACAAAGTTGTGTTTGGTTTATGTTGTGTGTGTGTGTGTGTGTGTGTGTGTGTGTGTTTGGAGGGCGTGTAAGCTGCAGGCCGCTGTTATCCAGAGCCATCAGACAGGGGGCTGATAACCTCTGGTGGTGACCAGGGGAAAATATCAGGAAGTGCTGCAGCTGCCTGCATTTTGGGCAGATCCTCTCACTAAAGCTCATTTTGTGTTCTTGCGGTGACGATTAACTCAGTGTTGACTCATCATCCAGCTCGTGGTCATATTCATGAAATGTTAAGTTGTGCGTCAATGTCATTATAGTGCAAACCAAGTTTTTAAAGTGTAAAAGATGAGGGCCTAACTACAGTGGACGGTGCAGCAGAATACAGATGTCTCAGCTAAAGCCACATCTGCCCTGTTGTCTATTTAATCCGTTTTCTAATGGGATTCCTGTTTACATGAATTTTTATATGAATACAATGAAGGTATTTATTTTATTTAATGCTGCTGTTTGAATGTATTAGACAAATCTGAAAAGGGACGCATCGGGGCAGGCAAACACCACAGAGACAAAAAGAGTTTCCATGTCCTGTTGTTTTTATTTATTTAGAAATATCTATTGTTTAATTTTTGTATTGAAATTAATTTATATATGTGTGGCTTTACGAAGATTTTCAACACATTTAAAAACACTGTACTAGGAAGGTCGCACTGCTATAACGTGCTTGTTAAAGAGTTTTAGGAATGAATTCAAACTGACTGACGATATATGTCAGGTGTGGTGGTTTAGGAAATGTTATAATTAGTTAAATATGAATAATACAAACATTCACAGTGCAGGAACACTTTATATTAGTATTTCTGTATCTCTCTCTCTCACAGACACACACACACTCTCTCTCTCACACACACACACACACACACACACACACACACACACACACATACATACAAAAGTTGTTCACTCCATAATTTAATTTAAAAGAATTGTCGAAAAGTTCAATTTGATATTTTCCAATTTGAACAATTGCGTTTCCGCCCCTTATCCAATCATGACTTATTACATCATAACTTTATCGAACGTGACGGTCAAGTTCAAATCTTAGTATCCATGACGCAAAGGCTTTTCTAAAGGCCTGCGTGTCAGCTTGCGAGGTTTTATTTGCATAATTACACACAACTTACTCAGACTGACCGACTATAAATGTACATTATACTTTTTATGTATAAATACAATTGTTATCCTATTATTATTTCCATTTAGATGTCGATTATCGTAATCATTTGAAGTAAGCAATTAATATTTGATCTCCTGGTGTTATTCGTGACACGCGCCCGCATTAAATATCATGTGCCGTTGTAAACAGAGATCAGCGAAACGTTTCATGTAAACGCTGCCACTTCTGTGGGTTCTTTAGGTTTCCCTTGGTGGTTTGTTTTCCTTGAAGGAAGCTTTAAGAGGGGCTGCACAGGGCTATAACTGTGGCAACCTGCCCGCAGAGAATCAAAGAGAGAAAGGGGAAGAAAAGAAAAGCCCTTTGTTTGGTCTATTGCCCTGTCTGGACAGGACCAGTGGATTCCAGGAGGGTCATTTCAATATCGAGCAGACAGTGTACTAGGCAGTGACCTTGACAGTGCTATATGCTCGCTTTGCACACTTTCTTTTTTCAACTGCAGATTTTCATTTGTTTCCTCTTCTTTTACTGAATGAGAGCACAAGGCCCTGAAGCTTACATATGACATCATCGCCGGGCGAAAGATGCACAGAACAGACGAGCGGTTGTTTGAATGTGAAAATTGCGGATCTGTGTGCGTGCAGTGGGATCGGAGGCGTGGAGAGAGAGAGACGAGGCAAGGAGGCGCAACACATGGCCTCTTTCCCCCCCTCGAGGTAAAGAAGCCTGCACGTTACTCACCCCACGCTCACGGTAACTGTTAGAATAACACGAGAAGCCGTGAAGCGACACCACATACACCCCAGCTCTCCCCATCACACCGGGGGCACATGATATCACGCTGCACCGGGCTGACGCAGCGTTGCATTGCGGGGGCTGACTAACGAGATGCGAGAATGTGCAGTGAAAGGAGAGGCACTGGGTCCAGGGAACAGGATGAGGCTGCAGCGGATCCCTGAGAGCCTCTCCAGTGCACACATTTGATATCTTTTCTTTCTATTTAAGGCGAGAGCGAGGCCTGCAGCCTTTGGGTTAGATAGGATATACGGCGACGAGTGACGGACGCTCTGATCAAATATCGTCTGACTTGCAAACTGTTCCCAAACCAATGTTTAAATGAATGCTCATGTTCTCACATAACACCTCATCGACAATTTTGTGGCACACAACTAACGCCATTCAGCACGCATGGAACGAGCTGCACTAGTCATATGTCCCTCCTTGATACTAACTGTCAATTCATGAAATCATACTTTTTATTCTCTTCTATAGATTTATCAGTTTATCAGCTGTTTTGTTTTCAGGGGGATGATTTTAAATCAGAGAGGCAGCTCAGACCGTATCCACATTATTGTATAAGCCCTGGGCTGCCTTCACTTTAACGTGCATCAGCCTGAGAGACTATTATATGTTTATCAAATTTTATTTATATAAATTTCACCTTCTTTCCTTTATTTAAACTGAATATTTGAGTTCAATATCAAGTTCAACGGGACTCTGTCTGAACTTGAGTAGATTGACGGCGACGTCCGTGCACGTGTCCCTGGGTGTTTATGTATTTATATATTATTTTATATTTTTTATATTTTTCCTTGTTCCAATTCCGTGTCATTGCTGAGTCAAACAATTTGTCCTTGATGTACTTTTTTTTAAGAGCCATAATTTGAGACACTAGCAGCTCGCCTCTGCTGAGTTATGGCAACTTTTTCAGATCCATAAATTGATTTTTGTCCTCCTTATACGTGGCCTGGAGTGGAAGGCGGTAAATTAAGACATTTTATAAAGGGGGGGAAAGTGGGATTTGCAAAATTGTTGCCTCGCTGATTATACTGTAGAGCAGCTATAAACCCCTTGGAAAGTCCTGCGAGATGTATTTTTTCAATTAGGGAGTGTAGCTTGTGAACCCGGGAGAGGAATGCAAAAAGTATAGGTCAGTCATAAGACTATGAGGATGATGGTTTGCCAGTTTTGATGAGCAGAGACCACATTAGAAATTCTTGCGCCAGCTGTTGGCATCGTGCCCGAGTCTTCTGCATATTATGATATTAACTTTTTCGCTGTGGTGGAGTCTTGGAGAAGTTGCATTTTTTCTTTCTGTCTCTAGTTTTTTAAGCAAGGCCTCTATTTGTGAGAACAGGGGATGGCCGCACTCTGACATATATATTTGTTCAGGGTCTTCAGAAGCGCGTCTACAAATCAACTAATTAGTGTGATATAAAGCAGAGAGACTCTCGGCCGGATGAATCAGTTAAGTGCCCTCTGATATCTTGTAAAATCCATATAAAAGAATTGCGAGAGGTATAACAATCCCACCAGAGTTTGGCTGCGAACGTTTATTGGAGTTATCTGTTAAAGTTGCTCATGTGAGGTGTACTCGAGAATATTAGGTGAAATATACCCTCTTAAAGTAACCTTGTAGAATACCCGTCCTCTTTTTACAGAGCCAGTGGCTTCAACCTGCTGACCCCGTTACTGTAAATATGAGGAGAGTGCGGCAATGAGCATCAGTCTTTTCTTAAAACAAGCTTGTAAAATTGGGACATCACAGCTTTATGTGACGTGGGATTCAACCATAATTTGCTGGAAAACAAGTTATCATTTGCGGCCCCGAGATCCTTCGAGAAAAAAAATAGTTTTCATAAGAATTGGTATTTAAAAAACTTTTGCCAGCTTATAAAGATATTAAACGAGACCATGGACAGTTCCAGGAGAGGGGAGAGGAGAAGCAGCCTGGGCTCCTGCTGGACCCAGCACGGAAAACACAAGATTCTCCATTTTTAATAAAAAGGTTTATAGTATTTTTAAAAAGCGTATAAACCTGTAATACAGGAGTTAATGTTTTGTTTTGTTTTGTCAGAGAGGGACCGAGTGGGTGGTACCATGTGTAGCTGAAGTTGGCCTGAGCACGTGGTTTGAGGTGGACCAATCAGGCGCGCCTCCAGGTTTAACTATGTTAAATGTCAGATTGCAATAAACTAGAAGCTGTTGGTCGGGCCCGCGGAAATGGGCGAGCATAATCTCCTTAATCCAGGGTTTGTGGGACCTTTGGTTAACATCCACACTGGAGACACCTTTTACTTTCCGAATTTTAGAGCCTCAGGGGGACAACTGGCGGGGCTACCGTCTCTCTCCTACCCGAGAAGGGACAATGTTTGCTCCCTCCCGTGGAATCCTTCGGAGCCGTGCAATGGATACTCTCAATCCTACTTTAGCAGCCCCGTGTCTATTAACCCTTCTTTCAATCGGTCGTGTGAAATCAGCAGACCAGAAGAGGGTAAATGTTATTATAACAACGGCAGCGGGAGCAGGGAGACCTGCTCAGGTGGCAGCAGCAGCCTCAAACGGGAGGACAGGGCGAGAGACACATCATCCCTAACATCCGAGCACGGGATGCACAGTGGGATTGGCAACACAGCCGCCTTCTCCAAATACGATTACGGGACCGAGCAGCTGACGCAAGATCCGCCATCCTGTCACTCAATGGAGTCCGACTCCAGCTCCTCTCTGCTCAACGAGGGCAGCAAGCCTTCATCCAGCGACACACAGACCCTGGTGTCACCGGGAAGCCATGCAAACAACATAGCCGCAGGCGGAGGTTGGTGCTGTTGTTTTTCTTTATCACTCTGATTTTCCAGCGCATGTGTGTGTAATATATAAGAAAGCTGCAGCTAAATGTTTCACTCGCGGTATAAAAGAGTCACCAGAGCTGCTTGTGTTGATGCACAGCTTGCAGCCTATAGATTAGCCTGCAGGGTACTTGCGTGGTGTGCAAACGCCGCTAGGGGTTGCCCTAAAATACTCCACACGCCATGTGGCTGTGTACAGTTATCATAGAGCGTAAGCCATCTTTCGAATAAACAGTCAGACATGTCATTGCATTTCTATATCTAAGATAAGACTCCTGTGATACGGGCATCTGCCGATGGTGGATATTGGTGAACGTATTGCTGCACTTTGTATATACACAAATTAGGGCAGTGATTTAAAGGGGGGGTGAGCCGCTTTGCTTGACTGCATCGAATAGGGAGAGTTTTTTCTTTTTAGTGACTCGTAAACCGAATTAATATCTGTCGCTGTGTACTCAACAGTCATTTAATATGCTCCGAAACTCGCAAATAAGTAGGGGTATTCGCAAGCACGGCTTAATTATCGCGTTAATGCTACTTTAACTGCAACAATAAAACTTCCTGTGACTCAAACCGCTGTATGCTCGTGGTGTTATTATAGAAGAGGCTGGACAAATTTAAAATTAACACTTGCTATTGAAATATGTGCAAGAAAAAATGTATAAAAACCCTGGACTGGCCCTGTTCATCCGGGAAATTGTATTTGAGATCAGATATGTCCATGGCAGCCCAGGGGGGAGGGGGGGAGACCACAACAAATCCAATTTGGTGGTGTGTGGAGGACATGACAGCTTCCATGGGCGTCAGTTTGATGAATTCTAATACAAAGCAGAATGTGGGATCCTCTGCAAAACGCAGATCCCCCTCGAGCTTAATGAAATACTCTCTGTATTTACAGAGCAGCAGAAACTAGAGAGACTCAGTGGTGTATCGCTATAATGTCATTTGAACTTGTAGAGATCATTTTCTGATTGCTCTCCAGTCTAATGCTAAATTGAATCCCAAATTCACTTCAATCAAGTGCCATCGCTCTCCTCTCCACAAGTGACGCCCCTGCAGGCTCCTCATAACCTTGGAGGTGACCGTGATTTTGCTACTGTGGTGACTAATCCGTAGTTTGCTCCCCCTCTGCATACCCCCACCCCCCCCCCTTCAACCCTGCCCTACCCCACCCGACCTCCCTCCTCCCACTCCTCCAGGTGCCCCGTGGTACCCGATGCACACTCGGACCAGAAAGAAGCGCAAGCCCTATTCCAAACTCCAACTGGCCGAGCTCGAGGGTGAATTCATGCTGAATGAGTTCATCACCAGGCAGCGGCGGAGGGAGCTCTCCGACCGCCTGAACCTCAGCGACCAGCAAGTCAAAATCTGGTTCCAGAACCGCAGGATGAAGAAGAAGAGACTCATGCTGAGGGAGCAAGCTTTGGCCTACTTTTAGAGATGCGGCAGAAGGTGAATCGATAGGCAGTAAAAAAGCCCAAAACCTTCTACGCTCCCTTATAGGTCTTCTTTCAATGCATGCACTCAATCTATCCATCTTTTCAATTGCAGGCAATTCCTACCACATTTTCTGATAGCCTATATATATATTTTCTCTTAAAGGTTCGGGCTATACACACAAGCCCAGAAACAAGCCACTATCTGTCATTCAAAGCTATTCTCAATGAGACTTTCCTCATGTTTGATATTATCGCACAAAAGAAGCTGTGAGAACTGTGCAGGAAGCATCTCTTGGTTTTTCTGTCAGGAGATTAGTCTACGCCCAAATTACAAACCATGCAAAATGTGTGTTGCTCAGATTTGGGAATAAACACACACAATGACCGCATTGTTGAGTTCCCTTTTTAGTCAAATAAAAATAATGAGGCAGCGGGACCACTTGGTTAAAATCTCCAAACAGGCCTAAAAACATAACAGTGAAGTCAGAAAGCCAGAGAAGCCTGGTGTGAGCCGCAATCCGCGCAATAATATCTCTGAGGGTTTATGAAGAACAATCTCGCTCCCATAGTTGTTTCAAACTTCCTCCGCCACCATGTATTGTTGTAAGAGGAGCTTCATCCTTATTTCCTCTCCATAGTTTTCGTCACACGTTGTGGGCACGTTCACGGTCACGGGCAGGAAGTCTGGGAGTCTGCGCGAGGAGTGGGAGGACAGAAAACAAAACAAAACAAAACCGCAACGTAATCTTTGTCCATGTATTTATGAGGGGCACATTGGATAACAATTGCCTTGACTTTGTTCATGTGCTAACAAGTTTCTAAAGGTGATTCTCCGGCTTTTATCGCTCCTCAACGTGTCACGACAACAATCACAGAATCCTGCATGGGTTGCATTTCTTTATACGAGCGAGATCACCGTTTGAATACGGTTTTGAGCTGCTATTAAAAAGACCCACGTCCCGATTGTGAAAAAAAAGGGAAAGTATATTTTACAATAAACAAGCTATGGATCTATAAAGAAAATATTCAACAGTGTTAAGTATATTTTAGACCCCGCTCGGTTAAACCAGGAAACCGCCCAACGCTGCAGCTGCGGCGAGGAGGAAAAAGCGTTTTTAGGCCTAAAAGAACATTTTCCGAAACTTGGTGCTCACGAAGAAAATAAATATGTAGAAGATTTAAAACACTTAATTATAGGCTTGATCGTGTGCTCCCTTAATTCGGGACTGCAATTATCTGTCATGTATAATGAGTAAGCTATAGCAGTGAAAAGTATTTGCAGCATGTTATTGATGTGAAATAGTTATAAGTGGTGTTCTGCGGGCCACTTTTTTTTATACTTTCGAACAAATCAAAAGCGAACAAACCCCTTAAACATTTCAGATACAAACCTCTATAAAGAATGTATTGTTATTATTATATCATTATTAATATTATAATGGTGGAAGGACGGAGGGCCTATCGGGCCTACTTAATGTACTTGCTCCGTGCAATGTCCTCGATGTCGTCCCTTCCCTTACCTTGTACTCGTGTATAACTTTGTAAAATCAAATTACACATGTTACTATTCGCATCCTATTTTGGGATCCTTATCAATATGTAATGGTGCGTTATGTTATTGATCGTCTTGTACAATATTGCATTCCATAGCATATTTGTGGTTGTGTGGGTTGGAACTGTAGGCCTAAATATATCATACTGCCAAGAGTGCATAGAAGAAGTGGTATGCAAGAACTTTTACCATACATGTCATTTAAAGAAACTCTGTTTGTAGTAGCTGTTTGTTATCGTTCCTTTATCTCGTCCCTCACTGCATTCCCTTCTTTGCGCTTGTAAGGATTGCTACATTGTCTTGTAAAAGTAATAATGATATGAATGTATATGCGTAAGGTCTTCAATAAACAGAATACTGAAGTGTTTATTGGTGTTACCTCCGTCTGTCACCGGGTCGCTCCTCCGAGTGTCCCGCTTTTAAAAATCAGGTTTTCTAAGGGCTGACTGGTGGGATTCTTTTATTGGACGTGACCTGCGGGCTGACACAGTTTAAGAAGTACACGTGTCCACCGCAGTGAAATCAAGATCTGAACATTAATGGGACATTTGGTCGCATTTGAGAGGGTGTTTTGTTGGCACATAATTCCACATGCTGTGAACTCTAAGCAACAGGACCGCACGCAGGTTGCTCTTGTTATATTAAGGCCGCTCTGATATAAAGGTGGACTATAGGTGTTATGGCGCTCCATGCAAAATGGCGGACAGATACATATTCTAAAAGCCACCTTACACTGAATATAAATCCTATTCGAGAGAAATGTGAGATGCTTAATACAGCCACAATACAACCAGACTACATTAGTTATAGACAATATTTTTCTTCTACATTTATTAGTGGTTTCCCTTGAAGTTCGACCTAATCAGTGTCACTGGTCTGCTACAGGCCTATAACGTCCCAGCTAAACACGCAATAGCTCTGTAAAGCAGTAATAGGGTTACACCCCAGTGCTCCATAGTCAAACCTCCCAGAGGCTGTTCATCCCTCTCTCTGGTTTGCATTAGGGGATACTCACACACATCAGGATAGGATTTAGCTTTTCTCCAATAGCGTACATCTTTCAAACCAAATAGATGTGTGTACAATAAGCACATCTAAAATACAAAGGACTCTCCCTGCTGGTAAAGAAGTGTAAAGCAATGCAGGGCGCGGCGTGCAGTGCTTTTCTTTATCAGCTCACTAAACAACCATCAGTGCGTCCTGTCCACAGCAGCTTCCAGTCTCCAGTTAGGTGATGTGTGTTCACTGGAAACTGTGGTGCTGTCTCCATGTTGAGATCACATGTTGCCTTTTCAGTGAACTGTGCACGGCCACTCCTGCAGCCGACCCAATGAAAGGCCTTCCTGAGTTAGCCTGTTCAGGATCTCAATATATATATATACACACATGTAAGATGACGTTTACTCAATTGTGCTCCTCACAATCCTATCTACGATCACTTAAGATCATGAATTAGAGGATCAGTTTTATTATCATTGGACAGTGATGTGTGTGGGTGTATGAAAACCTTGCTGCAGTACTCTCCTCTGTCTAATACAGAATGCTGTTTCTGCAGCCTCTCATATTTGTGCCATTTTCTTCTACTGCAAAGACGCAACTCCCCCAGTTAGATTGGCCATATCTTGAACCATCATTCCAATATATTCGTCAATATAATGTTTTACATGATGCATAATTCTTGGTGTGTTACGTACACATTGTGCAGAATAATATAAGAGCAATAAGCTGTGTAAATGTGGCAAAGGGCCGTCTGGGCGCGCTGCTATTCAATCGCACGACAATGCGCCAGTTTGCAGATATAAAAACGGACCTGATTATAAATACTGGCTTTCAAAATAACCTCTGTAAATATTCTAAACAAACCAAGGCTTCGGTTAAAATTGTTTGAGAGTACAATGCGCGTCCAGACAGAGTTTGACTTGATATAAATGAAGGAGACCCGCTGGTTTTATGTTTTCGGGAAAAAAGCACTCCATGTACAATTACGCATTTGTTTAAAATGAGGATGGAGAAACATTTCGACAGAATGACTCTGCAGAATTGTGAACATGCGTGTCAGTCATAGTAGCAACTGGCTCTGAATTGTTATATCCGTATAATAAGACAAATGCATGCGTAATGTTGGGATATGTATCCATTTTACGCACACACAAAAACAGGCCTGTGAACACATTAGCACCAAGGGCTGATGCGAAGTACATACCAAGTAAGTTTACTTAGTATTATCTGCCACATGCGATAAAAACAAAGACTATGAAATAATACTGGGGAGATCTTAAATTGTGTGTATTGAATTTGATCATCCACAGGACATCATTCATAACTACTCCAATATTTTTCGCCTATCAAACGCACTGTTGACCATGAAAGGAGAGAAACTAATGCCTTGTGTTTGTGTTGCCTTGTTAACGGGCTTAGAGGAGAATAATAGATGTAAAATAAACCATGTCTGTTTTCACTGTTCTGCAGAATCTCCACTGTTATTTGCAAAAAAAACTAAAAAACAAATCTTTATGATCCGATATGCTCCAAATGTTTTTAGATCTTTTTTAAAAAGGCTTCAGGATAAATTGCCCATACGCGCTGTTGAAATTTAACCAGCAGCGAGTGCAATAACTTAATTAGGCTGAATTATTTATTTTTGCGGTTTTATTTGGATGTGAGCTTGTAAAAAGGCGAACAGCAAGCATGCGATGTGGAACAGAGAAAGCAGATACAACCCAGGCTCCCTCTCGGATAAAACAGCAAAATAGATTTGCTCTCAACTGAAGAAAGTATAAAGTGACATTTACAGCAGCGACTATTAGTTTTGTTCATACAAATGTGTTTTCATATGAGAGACGTTGAAGTAAAAAATCAGAACAACGACATGCAGGGAGAGAAACATGAATCCTGATAACCGCTATTACACCATGATGCAAACAGTATAGTTTGTGTTTGCAGACTGGTTTGATGGTTGCTGTGTAAACCGTGTGATCGTTTGTTTGAATAACGTGACAGTCTGCTCTTTGGTCGGTGCCGAACGCACATGCGAGGATGTAGTTTTAACTTGAACTTCAAACCAGGCGTATCTGTTGATGTTATTTGGGACTTTTCTGTGTCGCCTGTTTATCCGGGTGTGTCTCTCCTGTCTACATTTTTTTCAGAAAAATATGTTTGTGCGTTCACGTCCAGAAAACGACTAAATATTTCACTGCGTCTTTACCTACCAGCCCCTGTCCTTCTTTCAAATTGTAAAAAGTCCTCAGTGTGAGGCGGCTCGTGTTAGTTTGCACATCCTCGCCTCGTACACATCTGAATTGTTTATAATTCACTTTGCACACAGGAGATTCAGGGAGAATTAAGAAGAAAAAATGCACAACTGCAGACAACCTCTAGATATTTTGGATTGTAAACCGGGACGAGATCGCCGTGGGCTTTGCAGGTCTTTTACAATAGGTCTTTCACTGCTCTTGAGCACTTTTGACTTTGAGACTGGCTAAATCTGTTTATGGCGGCCTGTCTCCGCGTCCCAAAGGTCAGTGAGCTTCACAGTGCCCTTCGCAGAGAACTTGTGTGGCATGCGGTCTACGCCCCCGCCACCCCTCTGCCGTTTATGGTACGAAGCTGGCCAGAGAAATGGAAAGCCATGTTATTTCTACTGAGGTGCGCGCGGAGTGTGTGTGTGTGTGTGTGTGTGTGGATGTGCGTGAATTTTAAAGGACTGTTGGTGTGATATAGAAACAGAGCATAGGTGGGATTCTCGACGTGAAAGCTCCGTATCGTCAGTCCTCTCCCAGTTGATATATATTGATTTTGATATGATTTGAAATGAGTTCTGTATGAGCTCTGTTTGTCTTCCTGATATGTTCCTGACTGTCAATTTGTTTTTCGATCGCATCGCATGTCCAGCGACCCTTATTACGGATTGTGGAGGTTTCATTGCTGCCTCGAAAGAGGCGGCTTCGTCTCAGACCACTTGTCCCTGATGGAAAGAGAGACAAACGCCTCAGAATTCCAGTTCAGATTGATGATACGATCGCAAATCAGTAGCCAATCGTTGTTATTTTGCTGTCATTGTTTATCCAATTATAGCATCACTGTTATCTCTTATTTCGTATGAAATCTTTTTATAGCTCAACGTAAAGAGGGTGTACGACATTTGTCAGCAACCGATATGATATTCTGCTCAGTATTAGTATTTATTTTGTTATTTAACCTCCGTTGTAAAAGACATTTTACTCCATGTATTCTCTCTTACCTACTATATATAGAGTATTTGTCTTAAATGGTGAGTATTTTTAAGGCGGACTGTCCTGGCCGATGCTTGGGCCCTAACGGACTCACTGAAGGTCAAGTATGCAGCACAGAGCTGCACATCCGACGCTGTCTGCTTAAAGCTCTTGCCACAGTAGATGGAAAATCCTGTCACCTGTTTGAGTTTGTCCAGTATAGGTTCGGTGCACATGCAGTGCAGTCTAAACCATGTCTTGTTTTTCTATTTCAATTTTTTATGTGCAGTTTCTCTGTGTGTTTAAAGGTCTGGGCTCTGAAGAAAAAACGCTTGAAAAATGTGCAGCTCAAACGGCAAAGTAAACATGAGCACTAAGTGTTTGAACAGGCATTTCAGAGATATCTGAGTCTGTAGCGTCAAGCTCAGAGCGTCTATTTTTGTACACATACTAAGTCGCTCCGTGCAAGGCCAGCGCAAACTAAAATAATGCATTTTGACCCCCGATGCGAAAAGAGCCAAGTGTTGCGCGTTTCGCCTCAATGGACATAAATGTTCAAAATATATGCAGAATTTGCAATAATTCCAGTTATTAGGACAAATCTATTTCATGACATTTAATGCAAATAAAATCCATTCCGTTTGTCACCTGGTTGTGCCCCTGCATGCAACAAACCTAACACTTTATCCAACAGGACTCTGTGGACAACAGACACGATTTTACCAAATAATTAAAGAAGCTAGCATCAAGTGAAACGTCTCCGTCAGACGTTGTCAAAGTAAATCGGTACAATTACTACACATACGAATGTTATGTCAATACACGATCAGTGTCAGATTTTTGTCGCGAATGAACTTGTGTTACCAAACTAACTAAATTATATGTAAATCATCAAATTTCAAAACAAACCGCTGCGTAATGGTTCGCAAGTCGTGCGTAATTTTCTGCCGTCTTGTGCGTAATTTCCAAAACCAGGGCTATTTATTTAGAATGGTCAACGCTGATTTGTGTTTAAACACTGGGCACATTATCCCCGCTTATTTCCAAATATGATTCTTAATAAGTGTGGCGTTCTGAGAGGTAAGCAGACGGCGCCTAAAAATCTGTTTTTAAATATATCGGCATTTCCATCTCCACAAAATTGCCTCCACAAAAATGCTCTCTATTCCTTTTTTTTTACTTTAATCAAATTTGAGCAAATTATCCAACTGGAGCTTAATTTGAGTTAATCTAAAAATGATATCCATGATCTCTTCAGTGCTTACTGTTCCTCTGCTCAAATCACTTCCGGATTTTTCCAGGACATCTAAATAACACACAGGAGCTGGGCCCAGCAGTCAGCACTGGACTGTTTCTCGTGATGTGATATCATTTAATACTTCTAATAAAAAAGTTAACACATTGTTGTGAAAGCTTTATGTGCTGGTGGTTGAAAGAGAAATACACTCTGGAGATTGCTCTAAATGTAACAATAACACACATCCTTATCTTGTAAGCCATTGTTGTCACCACAAACCCTCCACGCTCGGTGCATTCACAGAGACCTCAGTAAAAAAAAAGGAAAAAGGAAACAAGGCTCTTTAGTGTTGCTTGAAACTGTTCGCAACTCATGCGACCAAGTTTAACTGCCCGACTTACATCCAATTAAACCTATCTAGGCCATGAGGGGACAGTAATATGATTGCAGGCTTCCCACATTTAGCCTTGACATCAGCTAACTGTGCAGCAGTGTCTTGGTGAAGTGAGCCCATTGAGTGTGTGTAAGCGTGTGTGTTTGTGTGTGTGTGTGTGTGTGTGTGTGTGTGTGTGTGTGTGTGTGTGTGTGTGTGTTTGGTCGCTCTTGTGTCATTTGGCACAGGATTTATCTACCCCGAAGCCAAAACACTGTAATATTAAGGTGCGCCATTTTTTTAAACTAAGAGTTCTTCTTAACAAGAGGGTGACACCTAGGTTAACCATTGTAATTATGGTGTTTGGTAGCAATACATAGCTGGAATTCCTCGGACACAGTTGTAAAGTTTAAAGCTCCAACAGTGATATTTAGGCCTAAAAAGTCCAACGTTGACAACACCTCTTTCTTTAGGAACGCAACCGAACATGTTGACTATTATTTAGATAATTGAAACCTGCCTGTATAACATTATCTGTCCTTGTATTAATTCCTCTAACACAAAATGAGCATTGGGATAATAACTCAGATACAGATTCCCTTTGCGTGCACACTCTGCATATGCTTAGCCTGTTCATTTGGTGCAACCAAACCAGCCTTTCCTGGGTCCTACTGCTAGCGGAATATCAGCTGCTTGTGACTCGTCCATCCAGGCAGATAAACACATGGTAAACCTGATTCTTTCACTGGTGTTCTGGGCGCTCCGAGGCTAGAAACTGCAGTGTTTAAATCCTCGGAAGGAGAATATTGCCAAGTGATGGACGCTTACTGCTCATATTCTGTCACATTATGACAGACAGTGCGACCTCAACGCAGCCGGGAGTGCTATTTCCCATTTCTTTAAACGCCTCAATTCCTCCTGTGTGCTGTGGACGCTTTCTAAACCCTCCTTTTTTCGCTTCTTCACTTGTCTTGATAAAGAAGCTCTAACTTTTAAACTTTATTTATGCATCACTTAGTCACACACACGCACATTACTTATTTACACCGCGTTAAAGTGCATCATTGAAATGATTGAGACGAAGAAATGATTTGACAATATGGTGTTGGGCTGTCTTTTATTATTGCCTGATGAAAGAGGAGTTTGTAGCTTTATTGTTTATTGTCGTTCTTTTTGGCCTGCAGATGATATTACGATCGGAGTAATGTTGACGCACGGATACGTTTTAAATGTCGCAATTCATGAACGATTATCATGAAGCATTTAGTGTTGCGGCTTTTCCGATTGTAGAAATCCATCCTCAAATTCAAGTCCTGTGTTTTAATCCTTTGATTCAAGGCCACTGTGTATATTTCACAAAGATAAATTGGACAGTGACATTTTAATGTGCAAATTATTATTATTGTTATGCAAACTGCGCAATACTATTGGTGCGGCATGTGTCGAGCATGTGTCCATACACGCTACAGGCCAAGATGTTTATATCTCCATAGCTACGGTTGTTCGTTGCAGTGGCTGCACTTCACGAGGCACAAATAAACTTACAGAATTCGTGCATTTCCATAGTTCATCAAGCTCCGTTATTAGGACTAATTTGAATGAAATATTCAAATGTTTCAGAAAATTACAGAAATCTCGAAACGCAAAATTTGAGTATTTTCTTATATTATCTTAGGCATTAATTCAACGCGCTCCCGACACGGACCGGTAAACTCCAAGTGCAGCGAAACGCATTCTGCTGCTCGGTGTGAAAACTCAGCGCACTAGTGCAGAATTATCTCGTCGCTTAAATCCAAATTCCTGTCATTCTCACCGTTTATGGTTTTCTATAGAACAAAGGAATTTAGCGTTACTACAGCCATTCGGAGTTTTATGGTGGACAGAGAGAGAATTTTAGTGGTCAAATTCAAGTGCTGTGTCTGGACAGCTGTCTGCTTTCTTTGTACTTGGATGCAGGATGCATCATGTGAGACAACCTTTTGTCTGTGGCCTAATAAACAAGCTAATGCCAATGCCACCTTCTTCTCTTTTTTTACACAAATACGCCTGGACTCTTATTTCCAAACAGTTCTGATGATGCGGCGTGTTCTTGCCCTCGCTGTTTTAGGGGCATCACAAAAAAAAACCCCACTCACTTTGTTTTCCATTATTTGCCCAAAACACAGGTGTCCCATACAGGCCGGTTCGTAATAGAGCGATGGCGTTATTGGGATATTGGATAATAATTCAAGAGTCTATTGCAACATTTAGGAAGTAGCCTATAATCATAAACAATGGGCCATCATATTAATTTCACCATGTGATAGTATCAGTTAGTCTATAAAGAGTCCTATATGGCCCTCAACAGTACAATTAAAAGTTTACAATGACGCAGGAAAGAACACGCAGGCGCATCTTTTCTCCAAACCATTCATTTTATTGCATTTTGTTGAGAGAGAGAAAAAAAAAGTCCGCGCGACACGTCTTTTCTTTTTAACATTCACTCACAGATAAATGTCGACATTCGGCTGGAGAATAAAATCATCACAGCCGCCTGGAACATCAGCTGGGACTTATTTTATTTTAAAGGGAAACGTCGGATACGTTCATGCTGCCTGGTCAATATGCCCAGTGAGAGGGGCCTGTGAGCTGCTGTTTAACAAGAAGAGTAATTGTGGCTCTTCTTTTAAGATTTACATAAAAAAACCTTCAACCAAAAATATCTGATATGATCGACAGGTGATTAAGATATTATATCCCAAAACATGTGTTTTTATATTTTACAGAGAAGCTCAGACGTTGCGTGGGATGATCTGGGTTGTGTTGTCAATAACCACTCCAAACTGGAATAAATCTGACATCATCAGTATGAGGGGGGATAATAATAATAATGTTTGTTTTTTTCTGAGTTTGTGTTCGTGTGATTAAGGCACATTTCCTCTCCCACTGGGGGAGAAGCTCTTTATTCAGGGCTTCAGCTGCAGCAGTATTCCCCCCAGGAACTCCAGGAACTTGGGTCTTGAAATGCGCAGTTGTCCTTCATGGACTCTGTCATGATCCAAAGTCAAAGGGAATAATGAGAGTGGGGCCGATGACTTTAGCTGCTCCAGTCAACATGTGTGCTGTGCTTTCTACTGTGCCTCGACGGGCGCTCAGCTGCAGCCTCACAGCATAATCGCAGTCGTCCACCGCTGATCCAGCTTTTCTTTTTCTCCATCTAGGGAAGGAGAGAGAAAGAGAGAGGGAGAGAGAAAAAAGAGTTACCATGAATAAAAGCTAAATGAAATGGATGAATTGATATGTTGCATGTTTCTAACCAGGCGAGCTCGGCTCATCCAGAGCCCTGTTTGATAATCACGTGTGCAGCAGATTTATGTAGCCTCTATATTCAAGAATGGAAAGGGGGGGATCAAAAGAGCTAATATAACCCCTATGAAAAGATCTCCTGCATATTCAGAGATCACAAAATGTCCTGTGGAGTCTCAGAGAGGAACACGACTCATTCACACTTAAACTTTTTCTAAATGGCGAAACGATGAATGAGCTCATGGGCTTTGCTTTTCATCAGATTTATACCTTATTGGGCGTATCCTCGTTTCTTAATGCAGATTTTGTTCTGTATGCAACAGTGTCAGTAATAAAAGCACCTCATTTTGTGATTAAAATGGTATCAGTACCTGTGGGTGAACAGTATTTGTAAATAATCATAATAAACTATATTAGTGGTAATAATATTAATTATTATAATCTTACCTGTTACACTCCATAATACTATGAAATACGTGCCAGTGGGTGCACTCTGCAGCTTGTGCTATGCCTGTTTAAGGAGCTGGAGCTGTTTAGCTAGCCTGCCACCAGCTCATAAACATAAACACACACAGCAACATATCTCTCTAATTGTCATAAGCCAGCAAACAGGAATCTGTTACTGGTTTTCCTAGTGCGCCTGTGGTGTTCGAGAAATATTCGTTTGAACCTCCTCGATCTTACCTAAAGCCAACCACTCCTACACATCCAACTCTTCCAAATTGATATATGACAATATCTACTTTCGATCACGTGTCTGCGGGGCGACTTAGACGGATTGCGCGTCATCTCGCCTTCCCAAATTTCCCCCTTCTGCTGCAGCTCGTATCCAAAACATCTATCTATAGTACGGAGTACGAGAGAGAGAGAAAGATGTTTAACTCTGTGAATCTGGGCAACTTCTGCTCCCAGACGCGCAAAGACCGGACATCCGAGTTTGGGGACAGGACGGGCTGCGCGTCCAACATCTACCTCCCCAGCTGCACCTACTACGTCCCCGAGTTTTCTGCCGTCTCCTCGTTTCTTCCGCAGGCCCCGTCCCGGCAGATCAGCTACCCTTATTCCACAAATCTGTCTCAAGTGCAGCCGGTACGGGAAGTTTCCTACGGCTTGGACGCTGCCAGCAAATGGCACCACAGAAGCAACTATGCATCGTGCTACTCGGGAGAGGATCTGGTGCATAGGGACTGTCTTCCACCATCCACCATGACAGAAATGCTTATGAAGAACGAGAGCGTGTACAGCCACCACCATCACCATCACACCCACCCGGGCTCCAATCACCCCTCCACAGGTTTTTACTCCGGCGTGGGGAAAAACAGCGTCCTCCCGCAAGGTTTCGACCGCTTTTTCGAGACCGCATACTGCAGCAGCACGGACAATCAGTCAGACAATTGTTTACAAAAGGGCGAGGGGGGAAAGCTGGACGGCGACTCCGAGCAGGAGCAGCAGCCGCCACCCGCAGCCTCGGTACCCGGAGCTCCGGAGCAGGAAAAAGATCCGGACGATGAGGAGGAACATACAAATTCGGGCTCATGCACGTCTTCTTCCGCGACAACCAAGGACGGCACCGCCAGCAAGAGCAGCCACTCGAGTAGGTATACCGAAGCTGTAAAATGGGGGAAGGTTAAGGGGACTAGCCCGGTGTTTTGTCGGTCAGATTTTATGTGGAGTTTTATAAGCATTCAAAGGATTTTATTATAACCCTACAAAGCTCTTTCTTGCAACGGGAAGAATTTTTACGATGGGAAAGCGCTTTGAGAAAAGGGGGATGTTATACACAGCCGCCTCTATGGTGAGAGTCTGTGAAATTTTTAAGAGAGAGCTATTGTGACAAATGTTAACTTTGATCGTGAACTTGCGTTGGGAATTTTAAGGGATTTTCTCGTTGGGCTGTCGAAAGTAAAAACCAATTGGGCAGAACATTGCTTTTGGCGTCTTGTGAAATTTTCGTTTAGCACTGGGTTTGCCCGCAAAAGACATGCTGCCCAGAGTATTACACACTTTACGGTTAAATGCGCCCCTGTCTATCTATCTATCTATCTATCTATCTATCTATCTATCTATCTATCTATCTATCTATCTATCTATCTATCTATCTATCTATCTATCTATCTATCTATATCTATCTATCTATCTATCTATCTATCTATCTATCTATCTATCTATCTATCTATCTATCTATCTATCTATTGATCTGACTATCTATCTATCTATCTATCTATCTATCTATCTATCTATTGATCTGACTATCTTTCTATAGAAATATTAGAACCGTTTCATCCATATAAAGGCAGAAACTAAATCAACCAGGCTTACTCTGCCTGCATATAATGCACAGGTCTGCACATTTTTTACAATTGCTTCAATGACCCCTGATGACAGCCGAAATTCAAAGCTAAATTTTACATTTCATCTGAAGTGTAAGGCTTTGCATGCAATCTGACAAAATGCAGATTTGAATCACTTGCATGAAGTAGAACAATCTGCTTGATATAACGCTGATATTGTCATTATTGCAGCACACAGCTCTTATTTCTGGGTTTAGCCTCATGTCCATTGCCTTAGCCTATGAAGACAGGCTGTAGATACAAGCTAGCTCAAGCTCATGTTTGTGCCTCTTGCACACACACACACACACACAGACGTAACCACACACACACATGCACAGCGAAAAACCCAATAAAAGAAATAATCATCTTCCCCAGTCACCTGTTTGATAGTAAGTTATTGGGCCACAGAGGTCTGCAGAGGCCACTGCAAAACATGGGCAACGCATTTCAGCCCACTGCCAAAAGATTGTGTAAATAGTTAGTTTAGCTCCAGAGGAATGTGACGCATATAATGCGGTGAAATACTTCTGTTGTTGTATATTTATAACAGATAAACACGTACTTAGAAGCTGTAAGTTGATATTATTTGCACCGAGCGATTCGGATATTTAACACTCTTTATGGCTGGTTTATCTGATAGCCTCAGTTGGGCTACAACTGCTGGATGACTGTTGACTGAAATGGGATCATTACTGATGCCACTGAAATGGAATTCGCTCGCCACCCCAGCTCCCAAGCTTTTCTGTCCAATGTGTCACTTGTTATTATTATTATAAATTCATCTGATATTATTGCGGGTTGTGTCTCTCATCTGGCACTCTGATAAATATTTGTATTTTAAAATAAATCGTTTTTCATTTGGTCTCCCGCAGGCACTCCTCGCACAAGGAAGAAGAGGTGTCCATACTCCAAGTTTCAGATTCGAGAGCTGGAGCGGGAGTTCTTCTTCAACGTTTACATCAACAAAGAGAAAAGGCTTCAGCTGTCCCGAATGCTGAACCTCACCGACCGCCAGGTTAAAATTTGGTTTCAGAATAGAAGAATGAAAGAGAAGAAGCTGAGCAGGGATCGCCTGCAGTACTTCTCTGGAAACCCCCTCTTGTGAGCAGGAGCAGAGAGTGTCACAGTGTTTGCTCGGTGACATGAAGGCCTCCTCTAATCTCACTGAGGGCATCACCATTTTCTAAAGGAGCCCATATCACCAACAGTGCAATGTTAAAAGTGGACAGTGGGAGGAACAGGCCAGCATGGGATAAAGTCGCCATTTTCTTATTACCCTGCGGGCGGCGAAGAATTTCTAGCTGATCTCCCCCCCAGAAAGGCCTACGTGGTTAGAATAATCATTTATATGCTGTTCTTGAATATGTCCCTCTATTTATCACGATTCTCCATTGTGTTTATTCTATTGTTCATATAGACATATTTGTTAATAATATCAAATGTATCAAAAACCAGTTTGAATCCTTCTTGCGCGGACAACTCAGCGCTCTCTCTCACTCCCCACTCCTTCCCTCTGGTCTTTGTATATAGCAAATCAGTATCTAATTATTTCACGGCCAGAGTATATGAACAAGTTATAGTTTGCCAGTGAGAACTGTGACGTCCAATCTGTGAAAGTATACCCCCCCCCTCCCTGTACAGAGTAGCCTATGCAATGTGCATTTCGTGACTGTAAATAGGCGTATATGTTGAATTACCCTTTCCCCTCATCCCTGCTGCTTGCCCTTTTTCAATACAGTGCCCCCACAACTTTAAACAGCTTTAACGCTCGTTAAATTATTTGCTTGAGACATTGGTGCTTTGGATTCCAGAGAAGAGGAGCAGATCGTCGGCCTGTGTATCATTAATATAATACCTATGAAATAAACAGAAACGTATAGGCAAAACTCCACGGCTTTGTGCTTTTTGTGCTATTGTCACCATCACAATTACCTTTGCTCACGACTATTTATTTCGCACCGGGCGCAATGTTTACTCCGTGCGCCTTTGTCCTGACACAGAGGCTCTTTCTGTCAACAGCAACTTCTCACAACTGTGCGTATAAACTAAAGCTTGTTGGCTTACACACACACACAACACGTGTACACTTTCTTTCATTGTTTTGCTTTCCAGATTGTGTTAAGAGCCACTTCATGGTGATACACACATTTGCGTTTGTGGTCGA
The DNA here is from genome assembly GCA_038501795.1 of Pseudopleuronectes americanus. NCBI lineage: Eukaryota > Metazoa > Chordata > Actinopteri > Pleuronectiformes > Pleuronectidae > Pseudopleuronectes > Pseudopleuronectes americanus. The sequence continues at coordinate 14,383,473 of CM076725.1, forward strand.
TTCGGTGGCGGTTGTGAAACCGAGGTGTCGGCGGGCCTGCACTTGTTGGATTGGAGTCTAATTCCAGTGTGCACCACTCTGAGAGATGACGTTTGGACTTTTTCTTCTTTTTCTGAGCGAGAGGTATTGAACCAAAATAGAGCCAAGATCTTAGAAATGTAGAGAAAGAGAGTTGGAAGAGGAACCTCTTTTAGTGCCCACTAAATGGAATCGCCACTCTTGTAGTCTAGACACAAGCCATAAAGACAGGGGCACTAAATGGCTATTTTTTTCCTGTTAATTGCACCGTCTGTTCGGGGGGGAATGGCGTCCACTTCTGCAGTAAATAGTAAACAAGTAAGACTGGATGTCCGAGGAGGCAAAAAAATAAAAAGAGACTGGCCAGGAGGCTTCGACATGAACTCGGGTCTGTGTGTAGCCTGCTAACCCCAACCCCTCTGCGCACTGCTGTCATCTCCATTCGACTCATCTAAAAAATTGGAAACTTCCTTAAATCCACTCCTTTTTCAGAGTAGGATTTTTTTTTAAACCTTGTGTAATTTGTATTATTTTGTATTATTTATTTCTATTTTATTATCTGGGCTGTGGAAGATCTGGCGAAATGCAAATGATTGCAGCTCTGTTGCGGCCAAGCGTTTAAAAAGAATAGTGTATTTATCCGAGCTGACCCAAAACCTCATCCTGTCTCAACACATCACTTATGAATAAATAATTGTTGACTAACTGGGTTGTGTGTCACGAGGGAAAGGAAATCATAGTTGGCATGTTGTTGTTTTTTTCTTCCTGTGTGTGTGTGTGCGTGTTTGTGTGTGTGTGTGTGCGAGACGCCAACCTTATGTGACCGCATGTGCATTTCGCATTGTGTTCCATGCACACTCAACATATGTGCATCGTGATTGCACGTGTGCATTAACTACAATTTATAATTAAATGTAGTCTTTGAACTTCAATAATGTCAAGGCCTTCACCTTTAACCCGCTGCAATAAAGTGGAATCAAGGAGCCCCTTTAGCCCGGAAATGTGTGCAGCGGCGGAAAGGGCCAATGAGAGTGAGTGGGAACAGAAAATGGAATGTGTACAGAGATCAACTTTGACCCCCTCGCATTAAACTACAGCAGGTAACTTTGCCAGCTTTAGCACGCCCAGTAAATACACTTTATTGTCCTTGTAAAATGTATACGTTTTCACGCATGAGCCCTTTTAAAACAGGTTGGTATAAACTGTAAGACCTATATTTGTATTGTCTTAAGAAAAAAAGAGAAAAAATGCACGTTGGTGTGTAGCAGTCGTAACGGCTGGTGCTTTTTGCCTGGGTGCAAACATGAAGGTTTGGATAGTGGGTGTGAGTCAGTCCATCCTATAGATGTGACTGCTCGGGCTGTTTGTGACTCGAGGCGGTTTTACAATGCAGTGTGCGTGGTTATGCTTTAACTCCAGTTGTTCGGTGAAGGTGAGGGTCACCCGGTCTAAGTCGGGATAAAGGTTAAAGTCTCGATCAGGGCTCAAACGGGTTTAATTTAAAGAAAAGAAATGAAAAAGGGGGTGGAGCGTGGCGCGTTCCAGTCGCCTCCACGCGCTTTTACGCACTCCCATGGATGATATTAGCAGGAACCCCGGGATGTATATTTCTCTGGACGGAATGAGATAAAGCCCAATTTGCATATGTCAGTGTATTATCAGGAAGGACAGGGGGGCCGCTCTGACAAAAGAAAAGGCAATGCACACGGAGATCAAGGCTATAGGAGCTCCTCTCTCGCCACACCCACCAACCTTGGCCCTGGGACGGTGACGTGGGTAATTTGTAGTTCTCCTCAACGCCGAACGTCACCGACGGAGAGCGCTGCAGAGGCTCCCCCCCTGCAAATGTTGTCCATCAGCCACACGGGGGCCGGCTGCTCTCCCGGCCTCTGCGCCGGTTCTGTATCCTCGAACGGATTCTTGAAAACGTTTCCTGAGATGGATGCCCCGGTGACATCAGAGTAGTAGGCTATTATTAGTCGTAGAGAGACATCCTCTTCCGTGATGCGCTGCGTGACAGGACGGTCCAGGCAGATCCGCTCATGGCTCGTGTCTGTAGCCTTGTGCACTTGGGTGTTGTGCAGAGAGAAAATGGCGGTGTGTGTTTTATGAAGGGAGAGAGCCACAGGGGCGAGAGGATAAAAATCTATTGTGATTAATTTAGAAAGTAAAAAGAAAATTAATTCATTCAGTCTGAGGCTTTACTCTGAAGAATTGTAAAACTTCGAAACGACCAATAAGATCAGATTTCCTTTTTATTTGGGGGAAGTGTATTGATAGTAAATAAATATTTTCCTCTCGAATCCAGTAAAGTGTATATTAATATTGACGTATGTAATTTTATTACAGGCTTATAAACCATTATTTATTATAGTAAAAGATGGTAACAAAAAGACTGAAATCGTTCTTATAATTGCTGAATAATGTAAAAACACAATACATTTTTCTTTGCATTAAAATTAACAGCATAGAAAAAAAAGAACAACTTGCCACACATTCAAAATGTGGTCTGTATAAAAAATATCACTAAAGCTTTAAGCTCCACACCAATGAAGATGCTTTTCAATTTGGTTTTGAACCATTTCCAAATATTTTGCAGAGTAAAAACTATTCAACACTTAATTTGTGAAATGAGTTCGTGTTTTATCTTTAATTATGAACTGACTGTAGGGGTATTCTAGTTTTTTTCCCCTTCAAATGCTAATCAATTGGTTATAGGCTATTGGAGGGTTTTATACTACAGTGTACTACTCACATCTCAGCACCTATCCTGTCTTACAGGCCCATAAAACAGCTCGACGCTGTAAAAACCAGGCCCTGCTATTGCTGCAACAAAATAACTCTCAAAACGCTTCCCTTTACATTAGCGCATTTGCAGCGTACTATGCATTTATTATCGCCATGTACCGAGCTCCGGCTCAACAAAGTTTTCAGTTCGATTTGGCGGCTGGTGCGTGTGTGTGAGTGTGTGTGTATATGTGTGTGCGTGTGTGTGTCTGTTTGCTGTGGTCGTCAGCGGCAATAATGTAATACTGCTGCACTTTGTTGGCGGTTGCCACTTTTGGTTTTTAATTAAGAACTTATATGATTCTGGCACGATACATTTGCAGTTGCGCATGGAGTGGACAGCAGCATGACAGAGGACACAAAGCAGAACCTCCTCACATCCAACTGGAGAGATATTTCAAAGTGGCTGCCAGGAGCAAATTAGTTGTGTCGCCCCAGTGGCTCCTGATTAGTACAATAAGGAAACCCGCTAACACGCCTTCTGGCCCGCAGCATTCAACACCCATACCTGTTTGCAATAATATAACAGCCCCCAGGTTTGGAATCAATTGGACCACCATTTAGGGGCGAAGGTATGGGGTTGTAGTTGAGACAAGTGTAAAGACCCTGATAAAATACAGTCTCAGTCAACTCCGTGTGTGTGTGTGTGTTTGTGTGTGTGTGTGTGTGTGTGTGTGTGTGTATAGGCCCCTGTTGGTTACAAACTAGTGAGTACGTGTGAGAAGAAATCCTTGGAAGATTATCGCACACACACAGCAGCATTTACACACTTTAAAAAAATAACTCTCCTCACCCCAAATTAAATATTTTCCTTAAAAATAAAAAAAAGTTTGAATTAACCACATAGAATCAACTGCAGAAAGCAAATGGCCGGACTTGTATTTATGGATTTCGTTTTGGTTTTTATTTCAGACTAATAATCTGTGAATCTTTTCGAAAGCAGAAATATAAGCATGTTCTAGATGTACATTTTGGAATCGCCCATTAATCTCAATAATCACTACATAGCTTTTGGGCGCAGTATAATGTAACTTAAGGTAGTGAAGGTATTTTGTTTACCACAACATTTCAGGCAATTGTGTCACAATCCCCGTTGTACTCGAGTTGCCCAATGCTCATGTAAATTAGTACGCGTCAAATCACGACAACTAACGTCAACTACTAACAACTGACTGAATCTGATTACTGCTATTTTACATTATTTTCACGATGGTTTAGCTTGGGACGTTTCACCTGTAACACCGTGCACACCGTGTGTTCTTCCTTCACATGAAAACATTGTGTTACTGTGTCTGGTGTGTGACATCCCAACAACAACAACAACAACCCCTCATCATTTCATTTCAGGACTGTGACGTCATCACAGTACAATTTTCTTGTTGCTATACCGGATCTCTGAGATGATAATGACAGGTCGGATTCCGACCGCGTGAAGGTACCAATGTTCTCCTGTAACACACGAGCATTATTCAGGGCATGGTGCACGTGTACGTTTAGGCCACAGTCTCATTTATTTTTATGTGTATGACTCTGCCAGCCTGAGTTAAAATTCTGAATGTGTCGTAAAGCAGATTTTTTTTCTGTGCGTGTGAAGATGCGATCTGAGCTGTGCATTAGGTGTGGCTATTATCATATCCTTACATATGGCTGCGTGTGTGTTTGTGTGTGTGTGTGTGTTGTGTTAGAGAAAGATAGGGTGTAGAAAGTAATATCCGTACTAATCCTTTATTCCAGTATTTTACTTTAACTATAGGTACAAAAACAACATTCAATCTTCAAACTGCATATTTTCCCCGAATCGTACAGAAGGTGTCTCCCATTGATCCAATTTTGTTTAACTTGTACTGCTTCTAAAGTCTCCACACACAAATAACCACAACATTGTCCTTCATTTAATACAAAAATCATCATAGCAGTTGCATGACTTTCTCTGTTGTGCAGCTACGTTAGTGCACGTTGTTCATGAATGTAGGAAAATCGATTGACTGACCACAGACACTCTGTATTTTATTTTATTCGAATGTGGATTTGACTTTACATTGAGTGTATTGCAGGTGACACGTCGTTATAATGCAAACATCGCCGTTTAAATGCAAATGAACACGCAGATCCACAGATTGATAATAAAGAAGGACAAACAAGTCGCCCTTGCCTTTGGAAATGATTCTGAACTGAAAACACAGACAGACAGACAGACCGGTGCGCGTGCACGTCACACACAAACCAAACTCGAGGACCCAACGGTCTTAACGAACACTTGAACCAGTTGAACACATGTAACTACAGTTTGTATGAGTAAAGTTAATGTTTGATATTTTTTAAGAGGTTACCAGACAATGCAAATATTCAAAAGGTGAACATTTCACATTGTTTATGTGGCAATAAGACAACAATCCACATTCTGCATCGCTGTAGCTTCAGTGAAAAGGTTGTGTCCGTTTAAAAATGGGAAATATATTTAAAACACTCTTCGAGAATATTAAATTCGTCCAGTAAGTTTTATGTATTTAACATCAAATAATTCAATCCCGAGGTTTAAATAAAGTTAATTTTGAATTAACCTTCCTGCAATAGATTCTTGACAAATTTAAACAAAAAACTATTTCTTAAAGATTCCGCAGCACAGTGGCAGTCTTAGTATCATGTCGTAGGTCCGTGTGTTTGTGTACGGACAGCAGCACAGATAACACACACACACGTAACCAACACAACTGCGCTTTTTCGAACTGAACACAATATCTGCAATGAGAAAATAAACACAAGACGTGGATACAAAGCTGACTCAAGTGTTTTTATATGCAAAAGTCACAAAAGTATATTAACATTTTACAGTGGACTGTTTTTGTATATTTGTGTCTTTGTGTATTAGCCTCTGAGGTTTCACACTATAGCGTTCGTCTGTGATTTTCAATTTAAATATTCCCAAACTGCTGTGTATGTGTAGCAAATATATCCTGCAGATTTAGTCCTATTCACTGAATTAATGTTTGCAATTGTCTCCTTTTTAATATCATCACCTGGCTTCGCGATGGAATTGCACGCGCGGTGCAATTCCATCGCACCACCAAGTTCTATTGGAGAAATACAAAATGTAAACAATTATTCTGATCCGCACAAATATAAATAGTTCGACGAATAGTTTTTGAGGAGAAAATTAGAAAAGAGTCACAGCAAATGTTTTAGTTTGACATGGGGAAAAAAAGGTACGTGCAAAACCCGCATTCATTTAGTTGAGAGTTAATTATCCTCCCCTCTGAGAAGCATTAAGTACAAAAAACAAAAACACCAGTAAGACTATTAATTTCACATCTGTAACATTGGAATCACACGTGAAACAACGAGACACATCCTGGCTGTAAGACAAAATTGCGCATAACAATAGCCCAGGTATGCAGTGAATTATTTATTAGGCTGTAAGATGTTTTGTGGTAACAGTAAAACCAGGAAAAAAAGGGAGAACGAGTGGGGGCGGAGAGAGAGAGAAAAACTTAATGCTTGACGTAATCCTGTTTGGGGTTTAGTTTCCTGTTGCAGCACAATAATAAATATCCTTACAGGCCTATCAGCCACTAGCGAACTAATTCCACCGTCTAGTTAACATTTTGTTGCCAGTTTCACAAAGAGAACCACTTAGTTCATGAAGAGAGGCTTCAGTGTTGTTAAAGGTAACTTATAGACCTAATAAGATTAAATATGTGGCCTGTTTAACGGATTAAGGTGCAGCTCTGTTACAGCGGTAAAGTAACATGAAGCGACCAGGCAGAGAGATAATCTGCAGGGCAAAAATACACGTTTTACTTACTGCATGAAACGTGTTTTAGTAATTCTACCCAAGGATAGTCAGTACGACGCATTTCACCATGTTCCCTTCAGGTCAAATGCAAAAGCGAATCGCTGATTTTTTCAAACATAACGTCAGCGCTTAAACCTTCACGTTATTCTTTTTTTTTAATTCAAATTCACAAAGAGCCTCACGTCTTATCTGATTATCTGTCGGATAACACACCTGCATATACAGCTTACCTTGCTAAACCGGTGGCAACAACAAAGCCAGTCGATGAGAACAAACTCAAAAACACTTTATGATCAAATCCTCGATGGCGTCGCCCCCGCAGCTCAGGACGAAACACGCAAATCACGAGTCGAACGAATGAAAAGTTGAAATAAAATCAGAAGTTCTGAAGTGAAACAGAAATCAGAATCTCATGAGCCACGTAGTTAGTCGCCTTAACAAAAACAATCCCCTTCTGCAGCAGTCGTCCTTTGTTCCTCCTGCTGTCCTGACCCCCTTCTGGTCGCTAGGTGGCGCTCTTGCTCCACCAAACGCCTGCAGGTTCCCCAACTTGACCGCGCTGACGTCACGCCAGTCTGGAGCATCAAGGCCACTTCCACGCCGCTATTGGTCTGAAAATCACATGACATGTCTCCCAACATCCATAATTATGTTGCTGATATTTTTGCACCCCCCCCTCCAAAAGATGTCAGCATCCCTCTGTCCTGATTGTCCCGCAGAAATCCAGTAGCACAGACCAGTGGAACACACCACACGACCACTGTGTTGCCAAATGCAAAAAAAATGTCATGTCCGAATAACATAGCGCCCGGTAACTTCCTGATGGATTCTTTAATGGGAGGATCATCTTCCTTCAGGGGTGAGGGTTACTCCAGCAGCCCGGGAATGTACATCCACCCAGCCGCAGAGTACGGGTATTCAGTGATGAGAAACATTGGCAGGATTGGACCGTCGCCACTCTCCAAACGAGACGAGGCTGCTCCGGGCGCCCTGGCGCTCAGCGGCTTCCAGGACGGGCCCTACCTGTCAGCCCAGCTGGCCGCATGGACCCCAGCCTCCAAAAGCAGCAGGGACGAGCAACCTGTTGCCCAGTGTTTACAACCCTGCTCGTTTCCAGCGGGGAACGTCAAAGAGGAGGCGTTTTGTTGCCTCTATCAGGATGACAGCAATAAGGGGAAACACACAACAGAGTCAGCCACTTACATCCGGCTGGGGGACAATAGCTGCCGGCCTCAGCAAACTGCCGCCTCGTCCGGCGGCTGTTTCCAGGTGTACGGCGCAGGGAGGCCGCAGCAGGACGACCCGCAGCAGTTCCCCTCCGGCTTCTCCCAGACACACTTGGCGACATCTGTTGAATCAGCCCCGGCATCGACCATCAGCTGCGGCAAAGAGGCGCAGGAGGCAGCGAGAGAGGCTCCAGAGAGAGAGGGGAGTCCGGGCAGGAAGGAAGAGAAGGCCAAGAGTGACAGCTGCTCAGAGGACTCGGACGGGGAATTCAAAGGTAGATTAATACTACTACTAATAATACTATAACCCAATCCCCCACCCCCGCGCCCCGTAACACACGCACACACACAAAAACACACACACGCACGCACACACAAACAAACACACACACACACACACACACACACACACATATGGAGACAAACACGTGCACACAAATAATTTGTTAGTTACAGCTCCCCCAAAATATTCCACGCGTGCATGGATGCATTGCTATGTTTGTATGTGTGTGTGTGTGTGTGTGTGTTGTGTGTGTGTGTGTGTATGTGTTTGTGTTTGTGTTGTGTGTGCACGTTGTGTGTCACGGTCCAATAATGCAGGCTGGTGTTTGATAGCAGTCATATGGGGCTGTATGGGCATTTGACAGCCCTCGCCTAGCAGGGGTTATGGTTCCCGTGGTATTTAACACCTTTCCATTAATGTGAGAATGTGAGATGGGCAGTTATCATTGAAATAAACACGCTCTCTCTCTCTCTCTCTCCCTCACACACACACACACACGCACACACTCCTCTCCCTCTCACTTTCTCTTCCTCCACTCTCTCTCTTACATGGATCATATTCATTGTCAGACGGAACCATTTTTAACAGCACAATTTTGCGCCTTAAATTTCTTGCACCGAGCCAATATGAGAACTTTTTACGTTTTTTATCTGCAGCTGAAAACGTTTTGCTGTGGTTTAATAATTTGATAAACTCGGTCCACATTTCTGATGCATGATATTTCAGAAATCAATCGATGAAGAAAATACAGAATAATTCCAGCCTAGTTTTTGCAGCATAATAATTTACAATAAAAGGTTGACGTCTGAGCACACGTGTCTTTTATTTAACTTTATTCTAAAAGTAACAGATTGATAATAAAATAAACAAATTCTGGAGTTTTCTGTCAAAACCACAAATACCACTGTTTAATTCGATTTAATTTTTCAAACATGATAAGTCGATTTATATAATATGTTACTATGATCTCACTCATAATAATAACGGTCTCCCCCTCATAAATTGAAGCTAGCTACAATGATGTTATTGCACATCCCTTTGCCCCTTTATCTTTTGCTCAGGTTTAAACCTGGTTTCAGTTTGTTGTGTTATTTATGGGTTTGGCTAAAAGCTCCTTACATGATGACCGACAAGCTCCTTTTTAATTTCCTTTAATTTAATTGGAAGATATACCAAAGGCAATGGAGGCGACTTTTTGAATATGTTCAAGTGTTTGTGCGTGTGTATGTGTGTGTGTGTGTGTGTGTGTGTATCCTCTTAATCCCATATTAGTGAATTAAATGTTTTGACAATGATTAAACGTGGGCCACTAATCCAGTGTTCACATTAGGGTAATTATTACTGTAACCTGCATGTTGTGTGTGTGTGTGTGTGTGTGTGTCTCTTTGTGTTTGCAAAAGAGGCGTTATTCCCCAGAGTCCACAAGCTAATCAAGGAATTAACTTAATGTGCAGCAGGGAGATCTTTCCCTTCTCTATCACACACGTCTTGCTCCTTTGTCCCTGTTTTGTTTTTATTAGTATTATTATTATAATTATTAATCTTGCATTATGCTACAGAGACTTCATAATGTTTTGAGATGAACCTCCCAATTTTTTTTCATTTGGCACTCGTGTGCAGAAGTAATAACATTTTATGGGAGTCTGAGGTCCAACCAGACAAAAGAAGTGCTTACACACCCTAGTTTGATTTGATCTAATTATAACCATACGTCATACAAAAGCAATTTGCGAGCAGTAGGAGTTGTACGTGGGATGTTTGGCGTCGTTCATTTGTTCAAGTGAGTCACGGAGTGTCCGCATCTAGGTAACATTTTCCTTCTGTTGCTGCTGGAAGATCTTCAACGTGCGTTTGAGAAATGGGTGTGTACGTGTAGCAGCATCCACTGTATTGATTGTGTCATGGAGCTGCATGTGACTCCCTGCACAAATCCTCCAGGCCTCTGCGGTCTAGCCCTGGTTGTAATTTCTCTCTTGTTTTTCTCCGGTGCAGATGATTTATCCGCCGGGAAGACGATGGGGAGCTGGTTACAAGCCAAGAGTGGCCGGAAGAAGCGGTGTCCCTACACAAAGCACCAGACGCTGGAGCTGGAGAAGGAGTTCTTGTTCAACATGTATCTGTCTCGGGAGCGCCGCCTGGAGATCAGCCGGAGTATCAACCTGACCGACAGACAGGTCAAGATCTGGTTCCAGAACAGACGCATGAAGCTCAAGAAGCTCAATAGGGAGAGGGGGCAGGGTGCAGTCTACAGCTACTCTTGAGGAGATATTTACGCACACACACATTAACATCTACACACACGCACGCACGCACGCACACACAAATTTAGACATAACACAGATATTACGCATGGCTCAAATACAGACAGGCAGGCACTTATCATACATCATTTATCAATTTTCTCTCTTATCTGATACACACACCACACACACACACACACACACACACACACACACACACACACACACACACACACACACAAACACATCCTCCTAAATTGATGAGGGAACTCCTCAGCCTGCAGACTAGACTTTGATTTCCATGTGAACACTTGCTGCAGCACGGGGACAGTGATGTGCTGTTACCTGGCGATAAAATGAACAAAAGAACAAAGAACAAAACCAAACCAAAGGAGGAGACGTTCTCCAGTGTATCAACAACTCGTGGCACGTAAAGCAGTATCACTCTGCTGAGCTATGATGAACGTTGTGCCCCTTCTCGTGCAGCTGCCTCCCCCGGTGTCTGCCGCCGTGCTGTGCAGTGTGCATGCACAAGACGATATCAAGCTATGTCATGGCACACGATTCCAAAACAATAAAAGGAGGGGGGGGAAACGGAAAGGTTTTATACCAACTTTGTCCTTCCCCTGATGGCACAGGGGTGGGTATATGAGAGGGAGGGAGAGACACTGCGGATGAGAGAAGGAGATCATGGCAGCTTTAATAGAAGTGAGAGACCATAACGTTGATTTAAATATTATCCAGGTGACCACAGTAAGTCAAGGTCATAAAATTCTAATGTCAGGTTCGCCCTGGAAAGCGTTGGGGGAGGATTTTATGATCTGCAAATATAATGTGCTGCAGCAGTAAAAGATGCGTTTAAAGGTGTGTGTGGAGGAGGGCTAATCCACACAGTACAGACTGCAATGTGTGCACGATCCAGCCGAGTCGCCGGGGCTGGCAGGAGCAGCCACCCTCCGCCTGCCCGGGATGATGGGAGCTGCACGGGAGCATGGAGATAAGAAAGATGGTGGATAAAAGGGACAGTGACCGCGACGGCTGCAGGGACAATAACAACAACAACAACACGCATCACGGCAAACACGTGGATAACTAAACACGGGAGGAAGGCGTCTGCGGGAGGCGAGCGAAGGTAGGACTCATATTTCATGAATATTTCCACGTCCTGTGCAGGCGACTGTGCCACACATCTGTCAGGGAAGCCTGCTTGACAGCTCATGTGGCACGCACGGTGCACGCCTGCTCACGTTGATAACTCACACGAAGTTGCGGATGTTATTCAGCTGCTGCTGATTTCTTTTGTTTTTATTCCACTCTGCTGGTTGCTAATATTGTTGGCATTTTTGTTTGTGGGTGCAATATACTCTGATTTCATTTTAAAGGTTGCATATCTGTACCAGCTGAGTACACGCTGTGCTTTGCAGCTACATACTATCCATGCTGTTCCAACTTCAGGATATTAACGCTGACACGTTTCTTTACGAGTTAACTCGTCAACACGTGCATTGCCATCTAAGCAGTGTAATTGAGAAAGTAGCCTGGCTGCAGCCTGGTGTGCTTTTTATTGTGCTGGTACTCGCCTTTCCTCTTTGTGCTGGATAGTGTTAATCCTCACTTGGCTTTGTGCATGCATGCATTGTCCTTGTCCGTGGATTCTAACCCCCTTTTTTTGCGCGAAGCTGAAGCGTGGTTTAGGTAGTTTCATGTTGTTGGGGTTGGCTTCCTGGCTCGGCAACAAGAAACTGCCCTGATTACGTCAGTTCGTCTTCATCAAGGGCACAATTTCCGCCGAATTACCCCCTCTAGTCCCACAGGTTCCCCCCGCAAATGGCATTGTAAATGAACTGAGCTGCGATATCTTCGGACAGAGACGTTTTCTTTCTTTGGCTGTTGTTTTGTGGCGGGCTGTAAAACCTCCCGAAGCTCTCACAGGGAGAATAGGTTGTAAACAACATGGGGTAAAGTTTTAGACTGCGTTGTGCTGCATCTGTCATCACTGGTTGTCTGCATGGGTTTAATGGTTTCAGCTGCTTTATGATCGGATATATGGATTGATAGATGGATGGATGGATGGATGGATGGATGGATGGACGGATGGATGGATGGATGGATATTTGGCTCTTATATGTTTATCCTGCAAATGAAGCAGGTATATAAATTGATGCATATTGACATCCCGATGATCCCATGTGAGCAGTCTTTGTTCTGTTCATGCACGACTCAGACACGTGTCTTTTTCTTCTCTGAATTAATTTTAGTTTTTATACCAAGTAGAAACATAATTATAAAATACCTGACAGTATACGATCTCAAATAATTTACCACTTTGACAGTTGATGCTTCAATGGCCTCAATCGTTCGGTTAAAAATCACATTTAGCTAATTAAGACCTGTTTAGTATTTGTTGTCCTGTGGAATATCTGCAATTATTGTTTTGTGCCTTAATTTTATTCCATATTTTCATTGTCCTTGACTCGTGTTCATCCCAGTTACAGAAGTTTTCTTCTTGGAAATGAACATAATTTGTAATGCCCAACCATTATTTTACAAAATAATTTCGCTCTACAAATACAAATAATTTAGTTTTTTGATATTGTTCGGAGTTAAACTCCAGGAGCACCAGTACTGAACCACATGATTGTCCAATAGCACTAAAATGATTCAGCAAACATAGGAATAAATGTATTCATCTTGTCAATGAAGAATATAGCACATACAGACATTTACATCATGAGTACAAGCCTAACTTTATTTTTCTTTTGCCTTAAGCCAAACCATTTGATTATTGACAACATGAATCAATAGCAGTGTACAAGCAGATGTAAAATAAGGTCACAGAGGAAAACAGAAATCTTCAGGACAGATTATCGAGAAGAAACACAATCATTTATTTATGGAAGAGTCTGCTCCGGTGGCGTAGTCAGCATCTTTTTCCTTTTTTCTTGCAAAGGGAGGCCAGTGTTTATACCGGTCACTATTTCCCCTTGTTTTCTCAGCCCCCTCCTCCCGTTGGCGGTGGTGCAACTGGAAGAGACAGTCTGGAATCCAAAGTCACTTTCATTCAGCTGCAGTGAATGAGTGTCTCCCTTGGAATGCATCACTGACAAAGACTTTACAGCGCTGGAAACAGCCCCGAACGCTGCACAGATTCACCCTAAAACCATATACACATAAAGCAATTTATTTCACTTTGTAGTGGCGAACAGGAACTGAGGGCTTCGCACAGACACCTCCTCAGGACAGCTGAGGATGTGTTACTGCCACTGGCATGATCAGACACGAAGCAACTATGCTTACCACTCTTCTTCCTTTTGGGGTGTGAAACTAGATTTAGAATTTGAGATGTATATTTTAAAAAAAATAAGCATCTTGGGGCTGTTTTTGTACAATTTTGCAATAATTAGTAAATGATTAGGTTGATAAGACAAAGGACAGTAACTTTCTTTCTCTGGAAAATGTTCAGATATTTCTTCTTTTATTATTTTGAGCGTTTTCAGCCAAATGGAATTTAAAATGCGTTTTTTATATTTTATCAGCATTAGGCTAATAATTAGGACCAATGTCCTATTTCAATGGTGTGGAATTAGAAATTAAAGCTGCATTACGCTGGACCGAAATCCAAGCTAAAACTGACGATCTGATCATTATTACACGAGGATTACTCTTATCATATCTGTTAGGATGTAAATGTATTGGGATTAGCAATCGATTCTACAATGTATAATTCTGTAAAACGTGGGAATTAGATTTGAAGTGTTTAGACTGAAAACGTGTATTCGGATGGAGCTTTTTCTATAATTAAGACGCGTATCTGGCTTCTCTGTTTCTGTGCGGATCACAGTGACTCTGGTGTTCATGGTGGTGTCTGCTCCGCACATGTGGACTTTGATAAATAACTTCTGATATTCACTTTGAATTTTTCCATATGCACAGCTTGTGTGCGGATAATTTGCTTCAATGGGATAAAGCACTTATTGGTTTACACTGCATCGTGTGTGTGTGTGGGGGAGAGAAACTTCCTGTTTGATGTGTAGCGTCATGGCAATATATACAATGCTTAGGTCTATATGTTGTGATTATATCACCGTTACCGGAAGAATGGATAACGCGCCTTCACACAATAAGCCATTAGATGTATGAGACCGTGTAAAGAAAGTCCTGTCACAACATTCATTTGGTATCCGTCTAACCTGAGGGACGCCAAATTGATATTCTGATGGAAGTGAGAGCAAACACAATCCGGACTGAAGCGACTTTGTGGTAATGAGGAAATAAATGCCGAATACTATGTCGTATTCTGCAATTCAAACTTTTTAAATAAAGAATATTTAAATATTTGCTTTTTTATTTAAAATCGGAACCGTTTCATGATGTATATTGAAGCTTTTTTCAAAGTGATTTGAAGGTATCGGAATTAAAAGCGTTGGCCCTCACATAGTTAATTCAAACAGTAACATATATACCTGCACCCAGACTGTGACTCGGGGTGTCAGGCTTCTTTCTCCAATTGACTCATAAAGACTCAAAACTGCTAATAAACGTCCTGTTAAACCAAAACCAGTCTGTCCACGTCAGCTCGGAGATACGCTGCACTGGCACAGCTATCTCATTCGTATTTGCTTTGTTGTTATCAACTTGATCGTGTGATAGAGAGAGATGTCAGACAAAGCCTCCTGTGGTCGTATCAGTTTCAAGTATTGATGTTATCACAACCGATTAAGTCCTCATCATCATATTTGAGGTATATGGGTATGTGTCTGAAACACGCCGTGTGTTCATGTTACAAAGTCAACGGATAGATGGAGACAGACTGAAGCCTTTAAGAGGCAAATGTGGGATTTTGGACAATAATAACAAAAATGACTAAACTTGGCTGTAGAGGACTGCAACGTCTATTTGAAAGCAAACTGAACAAACATTGTTGTTTGATTTGTCTCCTTAACTTTTACGCATTCTTTTATCTGGTCTTTGTTTTTGTGTCTGGACGACACTGGAGGATTTCTGTTGAACGAAATTAACTACTGTTATTTGTTGCTTTGTTCTCCGTATAGCAGGATGTTTTTCTATGTAAAATGTTGAACGCAGCGTGACCATTTGATATAAAATCATACTGTTATCCATGCGGGATAGAAGCGTTTCTTCTCGACGTATAATTTTACATGTTTCAGTGGCAGTTGCAGTTTTGTTCGAACGTGGCACAAGACAGAAAACTGAGAAACAAGAAACAACTGAGGAAATCTGAATGATCTAGTTTTTATTATAGCTCAACAAACATGGATAAACAAGTGAAATAGATACGTTGTTTTGAATATTATTACTTGCTATTAATGGATACACACACGCACGGGCTCGAACGCCCACGAGAACATAAAGGATTGAGGATTTTAGTGGATTACTGTGAACATGGCTATATGACTATATAATGTATTTATATGACCATATGTTATTGTAATAAATGGTCATTGGGCACTTTGTCATTCAGCTGTAATGGCAGCAGTTGAATTAACGGACTCAGACCTTCAACCTGCAGAAAACACACGTACACACACACACCCACACACACTCTCATAGACACACACACGCGTATACGATCTGGTGTAAGATGAGGTAAATGCAGTTAGCGGCTTTATTCCTGTAAACATGTGGGGGAATATTTGAGTCTCTGCAGTCTGGCGCAGTCATCAGCGCACTCCAGGATACCGTTTGGCGCAATCGGGGTTCAGGTCTGGCGTCTGGCCTTTTAAATTTCATGGTTGAAACTGAACTCAGCAGCCATGACGCACATCGCACTTCCAGAATGCGTCTATACATACCGATTACATTTTGTGTCATGCCATATGCGCCCAAACTGAATATTGAATAACACGTCAGTTCATTGTGAACCGTGAGAAATAATTTGAACAAACAAATGTGGAAATTCTATCTAATAGGTGACATCATTTACCCCGTGTAGTCTGGGTTAGACAAAAAATTCTCTTTTAATTTCAACACGTACGGATTCAAACAACTATAACTTCCAAATTGTGTTTTATTTTGAAGTTTGTATCTTTGGTTAAGCTGTCAGTTCGTACTTTATGGATCACACTGCGCCCAGTTTGATTTAATTTCAGCGTGTAGTGGTTTGCACGGCTGCACTATTATAATTTCACTTTTACGCATGGCCACTGTCTGATCTGAACGCTCTTATACACATACATATAAATATTTCTCTCTCATATTAAAGTTTAATAAGCCGTTTTCCTGACCGCCTTTCTTGTTTGTTTTTTAACCAACCACTTGTCCACACTGACAGAAAAACAAGATACAATGTCAGAAGCAATTACGAACACCATCACGCATAAAACCCAACAAAACAAACAGCCTCCAAAACCACAGGCGGATAAAAAGTAAACGCTCACACAGAATCAAAACAGCCCAAACAAACGTCAGCATCTCTATTATTTCCTCATCCTAAAAGCACAAATACTATTTTGCACCAAAGTCACTGCGTCACAGAAATATAACATGTGCTGCTTTTAGTGGGATTTACTGATGCATTAGCTCTGCCCCCGTCCAGTCTGCGCACACATGCATTAAAGTTCCCTCATTATTATTTATGGTACAATTAGTCTAATTGTGTTCCCCAATGACACTGGTGCCTTCCTCGCTTTTCCTGCGTCTCCTGCGCACTGAAGTATTGTCTGATATTTGTCTCCTGCAGAAGAGTTCAGGGTTGTTTTTACAGCCTAATAACTGACAAGCTACTCCGGGGCACTGCAGGGCGAATACAGTAAAGTCCTGACACAGCTCGAGCATTAGTTCAGATCCTAAGAGCCTTCATTGGGTCGAACCTCTTCAACGAACCCGTTTACCTCCACTGCTCCTCTGTCCTCCTCCATCCTGTGTCCTCGGCCCTTTCTCCTTTTCCTTGTCTTAAATATACATAGTTTCACACGCATCTACAGTGGCGCTGCAGGTTTTATGCTCAGGCAGGGGGAACCCGGATGTACTCTTATTAACGACACGTTTATGAACAATCAAATGGTCCTCGTTAACATTTATTGATGGGCATAAAAAACATGAACGGTCACCAGCCGAATATAGCCCGCTGCAGTGGGCTGCTTGTCAAGAATCCGAATCCCCTCCTCGCCTATCTCCAGCAAATCCCCACTTAGGAATTGTTTGGTCTGTTGCGCCATCGTTAAAAACAGTGCAAACTTTATTGTCGGGGTATCCCGCATCCCGGAGCATGATTCCCCCCCCTCGCCTCTGTGTCTATATATATATGTACATGAGCGCGTGGCTACTGTGAAGGCTCCTCTCTCTATTAAGAAATTAACAACATTGCGCAGGAAGTTATAAACCCTCCACGTTATCGAATGCTCTGCGGGTTTAATAAGGATAAAACTCGTCAACGATTCAATAAACACTTTAATGCTGTAACACTACTCCTCGCGGCAACGTGGGGCTACGGTGGGATTCTGCCAGACAGAGATTGATTACACCATCAAATAGTTCCTCGCTCGCTGTGCGACGCAACACGCACAGGTTCCCTCCGCCACTGCACACAACCGCTATTAACACTTCTAAACATCATCTTCTTATAGAAACATGGCAGTGAGAGTTACCTCCAGTGCGTCCGAGAGGAAAAGGAGCGAGAGAGCGCATTCTTTAATCCGATTTATGTGCAACGGTATCCCAGGATAAGTGGCGCATTGATCCAGTGTACAATTTCTGTGGGGGTAAATATAATCACGTGACGACGAGGCAGCCAATAGCAGGCAGGGAAGCGTTGAGAAATAATTACCTGCCTTGATTGTTCTATGGCTAGATAAAAAAGTACACATACACTCCATATAATAATCGGATGCATGTAAAAGAGTCGCGGAGGCTTCGACATGTCGACCACGGGTCCCATAAGTAATTATTATGTGGACTCCTTGATCAACCATGAAAACGAGGATGTCCTTGCTGCGGCTCGCTTCTCCGCGCCCGGTTCGCACCCAGCCGGCCCTCGACCGACGTCCCTAGTACCGGAGTGCTCCGACTACCCTTCCTGCAGCTTCGCACCCAAGGCGCCCGTCTTCTCCACCTCCTGGGCCCCCGTGCACTCCCAGTCATCAGTGGTTTACCATCCATACAGTCACCAACCTCACATAGGCACAGACTCGAGGTACGTGCGCTCATGGCTGGAGCCGATATCAGGCGCAGTGACTTTCCATGGCTATCCGGGAAGCGGCAGGCACTACGGGCTGAAGCCCGACACCTTCCAGGAGCACAGAGCCGGAGAGTGCCTCGCCTCCGGCGGACGGACCTACGCGGATTATCTGTACTGCTCGTCCACTGACACGCGAGACAAGGCGCAGCAAAACATACCCTCTCCCGAGTCGGAGCTCCTGGCTTCGGAGAAACATAAAGACGAGAAGCCGGAGCTAGATCCGAGTAAGTTCAAGCTCCTGCAGTCTTTTACAGCCCGATGGGAGTCTGTTGCTTTGAGATTGTGTAAAAACTGCTTTTGCTCTGGAGGCTTTTTTTCAACGCCCCGCATGAAATTAGAAAGTGTTTGAGACTCTTCTTTGCTGTGCAGCGCTGAATCGCCTCTGCTTTAGGGGGAGAAGCTTTAGGAACTATAAAAGACAAACGCTATTAGGGTTAATATTGGGGCTATAAAACCAGACGGGGTTGTAAACATGGACTCAGACCTACAGGAAGACGTTGAATTTGGAGGGACGCTGCTTAATGTGGAAAACGTTCCAGGGGTTTATTTTTTTAGACATGAGTCAATATTCATCCCTAAATGCTTCACGGTGCATTTTTAACGACCATATTTTTGACCCCGTGCCATCACATACAGCAAGTCAAGCCCCATGAGCCGACTTTTAAAAAGGGAAATGTAGGCCAATCGTGCGAGGTAAAGCCACACTTCTCCCTTTGACTCCCACTGGTTACACACTTTATTCACACGCGTAATAACGAGAGGATCCACACGCAGTTGTAGATGCATTCTAAATCAGCTGTTTCTCTCCGGATCCAGAACAAATTCGCATGGCTCCTGCGGCCAACTTGAGGAATGTAGGGACACATAGGAGGACTTTCAGCACGGACCTGTAACGGCTTGAACTACTGGCCATTTTATGGGCCAATAAAGTGAATAAGCGCATTGAGTATTTTACGACGGGTGTGACTCGCAAGTTAAAGTGACAAGGAAGCAAATCAGTGCAGACCCGAGCTGAGAATCTCTCCCTCTAAATGTTGACGATCAGCTTCCACACCAGAACCCAGTGTGATGTGTTTAAATCGACGCATCATCACCATCACCATCATTGGAATTGCTGTGATTCCAGAGGCGCGTTTTCCCCCCCCACGAGGCAGTCATTTGTCATCTAGTATCAGTTTTGATAATATCACTCGTGTGTGTGTGTGTGTGTGTGTCCCTCTCCTCTTGTTTTTATTATTTTCATCTTTATATTCATTTTTGTTTTACTTGCAGATAACCCAGTGGCAAATTGGATACATGCCCGCTCCACACGGAAGAAGCGATGCCCGTACACAAAGTACCAGACTCTCGAACTGGAAAAGGAGTTTTTATTCAATATGTACCTGACTCGGGACCGCCGCTACGAGGTGGCCCGGGTCCTGAATCTCACCGAGCGGCAGGTCAAAATCTGGTTTCAGAACCGGCGGATGAAGATGAAGAAAATGAACAAAGAAAAGAACGATAGAAAGGAACAATAACGTGGACTGCAGTCTGGGGGAATCAGGCGCGATGAACCCAGTCACATGGACAGCACAAATGTACCAAAACACACGACGACCCCTTCCTCTCCTCCACCTCACTCCCTCTTCTGCATATTTATCACTTTGTCGGATTTTGTATTAACCTTCAGTTCGAGACTGTTTGATGCTGAACCTGTTATTTTTCCAGTGCACACGTTGTGTCGAGCGTTGAAGAAAAAAAACCGAGAAATAAAAAAGAATTCAAAGAAGACACCCACACTTTGTTTTCACTTTGAAATACCTTTATATGAATATCTATAATTTTCTTGTTCTTGTAATAGAAAAGTCTACCACAGCAGTTTGTTTACGTTGAAAAGAAGAAAGAAAATACTTGAATTCTTTAGAATTTTCACAAACCCACAATAATTTATGATGTGAATGTTTCTTCTCTCATGTTTACTTCCTTTGTACGCTGTTGTGCAGGTGTTGTATTTTGTACAGACACAGAAAACATCTGCGATCTAGTTTGTCCTGTATTTTTTTGTGATAGTTGTTGCTGTATTTGTGCATCTTCTCTCTCTTGTTTATTTCTTTTGGGACTGTAGTCTACGAGTTTAATTATAGAGTGTAGACATAGAAACTCTGCAAATATAAACATAATCACTAAGTGCTTGTTGTCTGTATTTATTGTGACTCAAAGTGGACATCACTCGTGTGCGCATTTGATCATTAGTGCACGGCTGCACACGAGGGCCCAACGAACTGCACCTCGACTCGCATAATATCGTAATTTTAAAAAGCCGCAGAGAAAGTGCAGCCACACTCAATCAGCATTGTACTAGCGAGGCCGCAGATCGCAAACATTTAATAGTTTTCTAATGAATTGTGTCTCCACACAACTCCTCCTCGGCTGTGTTTTGGTCGTGTACAGCTATATAAGGCCTCAATGGGCTCTGCTACTGCGCACAATGACGAAGCCGAAACCCTCACGGTGTCCGCGCAGTTAAGACTTTAGCAGGACAGAGTTGTTTTCATTTTGGCTTTTTGTTATTTCTTTATTCTGGAGTTTAAATCCGCCACATTTTCAGCCATAACAAGTTACGCACATAGTGAGGAATATGTGCGTACAACTCAAATAAATGCACATTTTACCATGTGGACAAAATGCACTTTTCTCCAGAAATAATAATAGTAGTAATGGTTTTGTGGCAGATCATTATTTCTGATGTTGTGTTTACATTTTTACTAAAGTGTGCAGGCTGCAGCAGTAGCCTTTATTACAGTGTGAACTCCAACACAAACTAATTTTAGAAGGGCTAATTCAAATGCACACAACACAATACCCTATTTGAAAACCTTTGCGTGAATACCCCATTTCTAAGAACGCAGGCAGATTGATTTCTAAATATGGAACACTGCTGCGTAGCATGTCTTTTTTTAAATTTAAATCAATCTCCTTCTAAATTAGATTACACTTCCCAGAAACCCTCAGACGGAATCCGAGCAGCTGAGTTTTAGGTGAGAGACAATTTCCCATGTCTCGCATTTGTTTCCTGGGATAGGCCTAAATTGCCTTTTTGTGGTGGCGAACAATACGGACAGGATGCAGCAATTTCAAAGGCCAATCCAGCACATTTCCGCTCGGCCCGGACGAAAATGCCAGTTTTACAGCCCCTGTTGGAGCTCGGCTGTTTGTCTCAAATGCAGACGAACAAAGCAAACTCGACTAACTGGCTAGACGTCTGGGCTAAATTACTTTATGGTTTTAATGGACGGTGGTGGTGGACGCGTTCAAAGGAAAGTCGTGCGCACTCATCGTGGGGACTTCTGGCCTGATGGGCTATTCAGAGCCCCTCCACACTACATCACATGAGTGGTCTATTAGCCCACAGTTAGATGGGAAAACATCAATAGTTATTGTTCATAAGTATGGCTGCTGAAATGCACGCTGGTAAACAGTACGTGCAGGTACAGGGGCCATGGCGTAAAATGATAAAACACACACTTGAGGCTGGTGGTACAACACGGGAGAGTGGAGCTGTGTGCTTCCAGATGTGCTGGTAAACAGCTGCTTTATTTAAGGATAGAGACCAGAATCATTCAAGGCTTTGGACAAATCTGGAGATCCTTTTTTTTCCAGGCCACCGCTGTTTCTGATTGGTGGACTCACTCAGGTTAAGGTACGCATCTCGACACTAGATGACGCTGTTGGTCCACGTTTTGAGCAAAGTGTGTGTATGTTGATGGTTTTTCTTTTTACAGCTCTGTGGCTTGGCTCAAGAATGAATAGCAACCTATCGATGACAAAATGACAGATATGGTCACGCACCGCATTTTGCGTAATAGGCCACAGAACAGCATTCAGGAATGCACTAAGGTGTGTGTAGACAGAATGTGTGCAGACAGTGGATTTATTTTAAATTCATCTTTTCTCATTATTATAGTATTCAATATCCATCTATGTTTTGATTTAAATATTTATTTCACTTATGCCAATTTTTTGTTTTGAAAATCTTATCCCATCTCTAAGATTTTATGAGCTAACGTGGCTGACGTGGTATTTTTATTACCTTTCATCGGCGTGCTCTTTAGAATGCCTCTATCGAGCCTAGACAGGAATTACTTTTAACGAGGGGCAACAATATAGACATTTCTATAAATATATAAATAGATAATTACGATGTTATTTGTCTGTAATGTGGCTATTTTTAAAATAGTTTTTTTGTATTTTTTAATGCTGTGAAAAATAATATATCAGTTAAAAATATTTCGGTGGAAAAACAAACCAAGTAAAAATATAATGAACAAAGAGTCAGGGAAGCGTATTAAAAATATATAATTACTACTTTAATAGCAGTCATAAAAAAGTCACATCAATTACATTACATTAATACAATACATGGCAACACTGACAGCAGGAATAGCAACAGCATTATACAATGAATTGCATCAAACAACAACCAAACATAATAATCACAATAGTAATAATAATTTAGGACATGCAGTTTATTTTATTTAAAAAGAGCTACCTGCTTATTTGTACATTTCCATGTGGGACTATATAGTAGCATCTTCACCAGCGGTTCAATGCACCGAAGAAATGTGCAGCTATGATTGTCAATCTGCATATTTATAGAGTGTGAACGGTCTATAAATTCGCCCCGTGCGCCTTTCATATTTTACGATGATGCGTATAAAACGTCAGTAACCTCACAAAAACCACACTGGCATATTTGGAGAGAGAGGGGGGAGGAGGGAGAGAGTCCATACGACTATTGAGCTGGGAAATGTGCGCGTGTTGATTGTGGCTAAACATCCCATGTAAAATTTTATGAACTCCTCCACGTGGGAGATTTACTGCTCATCCTCGTCGGTTTTACGGGGTCAGTGAGCGGCACCCTGTATTCATAGGTCGTGTTTATATTTGCGTGTGTCGGTGTTTTACAGCGCACGGTGCAAAGTGTGCCGCTCTGCTCCTGCGGCTCGGCGACGTGACACGGCCGGGACGATTTTGTGTGAAACCCCGAATGATTCGCCTGTGTCACACGGCTCCAGTTGTGTTTTGCTTTTGTACCGTTGTGTAGAATCGCTTTTAACGAGCTCCTGCAGTCAGTTAAAGGTCAACTAGTTTCTAGGGATTGCTGCGTAACCTTCGTTTGGGCCTGAGAGGGCAAACACCAGCTCGTGACACCTTTACATGGTGGACACTCCTGCTTCACGCACCCTCACAACCTCCACGCACAGAACGACACGACAAACTATACACTCAGACATGTGGTGGAAATGCATCATGCTTCACAGTCTTTATATTTTAACCGCCCCCCCTCGACTCCATTGATCAGGTCGGCTTTTTAAGTTGTAAATACAACATTGATCACGTTTAAAGCCTCTTGGGTTGTTGGTTATGATTAGTGTAGCTCCTCTCAAGGTGGATATATATACGTAAGGGCCCACGTCTGACCGGTCACAGAGAGATGAAGGGGTGGATGGGTGTGGGGAGTGTGGATGAGGAGGAGGAGGGGGGAGTGGGGGGTGCGCCTGTGCACGGTGGGGGTGGTTGGGTGGGAAGCTCAAAAGGAAAAAGACAGAAAAGAGCAGCGTCTGTGACTGTGCCGGGCGAGCAAGTCAGCTTCTAAACCCTACACATCCGAAGCACCAGCCATGAGCCGGGTTTGAGCCTCGAAAAAAAACACCACCGCCACCCCACGCACGACTGCGAGAGAGATCCGATGAGAGGAACGGCTCGGAGAGAGTGAGCTGCCGTAGATTGTCCAAAGGGGCAGCGTTTCTCCTAGTTCCGGTTTGTCTGCCTGTGCGCGCTGCGCGAGTTGGGACCCTAAACAAAAGGCTGCCATCATCCTAAAGGAGATATTCCGCCGCGAGAGAGCCCGTCTGCTTGATGCCAACCAAACATGAGCTCCTATTTTGTTAACCCTCTTTTTTCCAAATACAAAGGCGGCGAGTCACTGGAGCCAACTTACTACGACTGCAGGTTTCCACAAAGCGTCGCCCGCAGCCACACGCTGGTCTACGGACCCGGAGCAGCCGCGCCGGGCTTTCAGCACCCGTCCCATCATGTGCAGGACTTTTTCCACCACGGGACCACGGGGATCACGAATCCCGGATACCAGCAAAACCCCTGCGCTCTGGCGTGCCACGGAGACGCAACGAAATTTTATGGATATGAAGCCCTTCCGAGGCAAACGCTTTATGGTACCCAGCAAGACGCAAGCCTAGCGCAATACCCAGACTGTAAATCGTCGAGCAGCTCTAACCCCGGAGAAGGACAAGGCCACTTAAATCAAAACACCTCTCCCAGTCTTATGTTTCCTTGGATGAGACCCCACGGTCAGAATCGTACAATTATTTCCTTTTCTTTCTGTGTTGCTCTGTGCGCGCGCCTGTGAGTGCCTGTGTGTGTGTTTGTGTCTCTCTCTCTCTCTGTGTGTGTGTGTGTAAATGTGTGCGTCAGCGTGTGTCTGCCTGTGTGTGTTTGTCTGCATGTGTGCTGAATGTGCCTGAGCACATGTGTGGGTGTATATATACGTGAGTGTGACTCAATAACTATAAAACGAAATAAGTGATGGAACATGATGGGGCACATACAACCTGTACTGCAGGCTTCTGTTCCTCTGCAGCACATGTCCATACAGGGCTGAGTTGTTGCTTTCAAATTTTCCTTTTAAAACACTGGATTGCTCATCGCAGCTCATGACACCAGCTCTTTCAAGTCAATTATCGTTCACATAAGATATTTCACAAACTCCGGAAAGGCACTGTGGGGAGAGGAAGGATGAATAAGTCATAGTTTAAAATATGACGCTACCACACAGCTCAGAAGGAGCATGCAGAGTGACAGGGGGGTTAGCTGCAGACACAGCGTGCCCCGGTTTATCCAGAATCCGGGTTTTAAGGATTTGGGAGTAATTCGACCCACAGGCCCAACGTGGCTCAGACTCAGACGGCCATAATCATAAAGGCTTTGTAGACATTACCTCTTCCATTCACGGATCATCATGTTCAGGCTATCAGGCTACATTAACTCCACACAGGTGTAATCCTCATTTTGATCTACTCAGAGACATTTAACATTAGCCAAGCCCCCCCTCTGTTGTTACAGTGCACCTTCACCTCTTTCCACACCATACGTTCTCCTTATTTCTCCAGTGTGTGTGTGCGTGGGTCTGTATCTGTGTGTATGTGTGTGTGTGTGTGTGTGTGAAAATCAGGCATTACCTTAAAAAGGCTTCAATCTGAAATAGACTATAATACAAGAGGTTTGTAGGAACATGCGATGATTTACATACAATAATTCATAATTAATAGACACACTCTTTTTTTTTAAATTACAAAAAATACATTGTCTTCTCATACTCACCTATAGGAACTCTTTAGCGAAGTGGGCGTTAAAGTTGCATCAGACAGCTGATCACTCCAGCAACTGTTAATGGCACAAACAGGACGGAAAATAACCATTATTACTTAAAGGATTTTTATTTAGAAATTTCCCCTAAGAGGAAATAGATATTACTAATAATGTAAACAACTTTTAAATAAAGTCACGGTCTGTATGAGTGGATATGAGCTGGCACATTGCCTATTCATGCTGATGGGGGAAAAAAATGCAATTCAATGCAGAATTAATAAAAGTCATCTGCATGGTTTTTTTTTGTTCATGAGGAACCGTCCTGCTAACCTTTGGCTTTATTTCATTCAAGCCCCAGGCAGACGAAACGGAAGGCAAACCTACAGTCGCTACCAAACTCTTGAACTGGAGAAGGAGTTTCTCTTCAACCCTTACCTGACCCGCAAGCGGAGGATCGAGGTGTCCCACGCCCTGAGCCTCACCGAGCGGCAGGTGAAGATTTGGTTTCAGAACAGGAGGATGAAGTGGAAAAAAGAGAACAACAAAGACAAGTTTCCGGGTCAGAGGGGAGAGGCCGAAGCCGAAGCCGAGGGCGAGGAGGAGGGCAACGAGGACGGTGAAGTGGAAGAGGCCGAGGAGAAAGAAGCGGAAGAGAAAGAAGAGACCAAGGAGTGATTTTATGGTCCTTTTTTATGGTTATATGGCTGAAAAAAGGAAGAAAAAAAGAGAGAGAGGTCCCATAAACAGAGGAAGAGTCACAAGGAGGCAGAGAGCGTCAACTTTATGACCACCCTTTCATTTTGTCTAGAGGGAACAGGAATCCCAACAATATTGCTGTCATAAATAGACAAGATTCTCCCTTCTCACGTTTCTCCAACAACGCATTTCCATTTGAAATTTTCTAGAAGCTACACAAGCTTGTGGCATTTGTGTTATTTTTTCGTAGTAGGAGAAGGGGGAATCAATCTAAAAACGCATGTTAGATGAAAAATGGCTTAGCTCTTATTATTATTATAACTATTATTTGTTTTTTAACTTTCACAAATTTGCTTTTTAATAATAACACCATCAACAGCCTAGCCAATAAGATCAAAGACATGACCAACGCCGACCTGTGTTGTAAATAGATTATAGCCTACATTCAAAAAAAATAAGATCATCATTTCAGTCAGAGTAACCAATGTAGGCCTATAACTTAGTAGTGAGTGTTCAGACTTCATCTTCATCATCGCAGCAGTTACATTGGCCCTCAGCCTGTGTAGAAACCCACACGTTTTATTCTTCTAATTGTTACTGTAAACTGTTTTACTCGTCTTCATGTGAATGGCCTAGACAAAGATTCGCCATTATAGCTCCTCAGACATCTTCTTGTTTTCTAGGATATACCAGGGAAATGCAATCGTTTGAAATCCTTTGATGCTACCTAAAACCTGGGGAAATTGCAATAGAGATTTCTGAATATAAGAGATTTCATATGGTTTTAATTTTGAAAGTGTTCTATATCAAAAAAACCTTATATTATTAAGTTATGTATGTAGCATTTACCCAATATTACAATATACACTTGTTTGAAGACAATTTGTGAGTCTTGGGAAGACAATAATAGCTCAAAGCCAAGCGAACAAGTTAGAGATTGTACCACGGCACTACCTAAACTCAGAGCCTTGCCTTTGCAGAATTTATATTCCACACTTACATGGCATCGCTCTGATTCGATCCAAGCTATTTCCCCAACAACTAAAACTGCCTATGACGCACACTTTACTGTGTATGATAATACCTGCTACAATTACAAGGATTAAAACAAAAAAAGTAAGGGAATTTTTATTTCAATGTGCTGGTGATATAGCGTAGTTGTTTTGCACTGAATATAATCTTTATGTACGTCTTGTTATATATTGATGTGAACAATATGCTCGTTTCCTGGTGTTTCTCCTGTGAAAGACGGATTTGTGTGTCCCCCGCCATTGTCGATGTAAAATCACGAATAAACAAGATGGCTCACAATCATTTCTGAGTTTCGTTATTGATATGAACGCCTCGGTGGTTCTGCAGCTACTCACCGGCTTCCACGCAAACACGCACCAAAGTATCACACATGCATACGTGAAAGTGAAAAGCCAGTAATCCACATACTATTTGTATTTATTGATTGGCTAATTCACAGTTTTTCTCTATGAGATCGAGACTTTGAGATGCGATAGAAACGATCAGGGCTCAATACACAGCCCTCGGTTTTCATATCATAACACTTCAAGAGGTAATTTGGAACAAATAATCAACCCCGTCAACTGGAAATACACCAATGCTGGTGTTTTGATGATGCTTTAATTTCCGGCCCATGTGCGCAAAATGTTTAACCGGCGGTGGCAGGAGGGAAGAGGAATGCTCGAGCATATTTAATCGCCCATTCTCTGAAGTTTGCATAATTTAAACTTTGCAACTCAATCGATTAAATAAACGCCAGACTGGCGTTTGCGCACGTATCCCTCCCTTTACCTTTTAAGGAGAGGCTGTGGGTCCCAGTCACAGCATGCGCACTCTCCAAAGCCTGGGTCGTATTTGATTCATCTGCTTAATAAAATATCAAAAACAAACTTCCTCTCTTCGGGGAGGACGCCAACCCTTTTCTTAATGAATCTTGGGATGAATGATGGCGGTTTGAGATGAGATTAACAAACATCTGCTGGCGTGTTATGTTCATCATCAGACTAAATAATGGCAGAGGGAGGCTTGGAGCGCTGGAGGTGTTGCGTCCAGACGGAACCTCTGGAATCAAAGCGCGTGAGAGGCCAAGTGCAGGTAAAACACCTTGAGTCTCATCTTCGCCTCCTGCTGTGTTTATGGTCACCGCTTAAAAACGAAACTCATATATGAGCAGCAGCCCCCATAAAAGCAAGAGCCACGTTTATTTGTGCACACAGCAACGTGCCTTCAAATACATCAATCCAGGTCACTTCGAGTGTTGTTACATCTGCTCAAACACCAGGACCTGCTCGATTATATTCACAGAAATCCGATCCCCTTTTTTCAAAACGTGTAATCGGACCTCTCTGTCTTCCACCTAGCGTTTGAAGCAGATTTTCACACGTATTTCAGAGCTGCATTTTTACTATTGAAGACCCAGACACACCGCTGTGCTGGTGCTGCTGACTTTCCCCTTTTTAAAATTTGACTTTCTCATACAAATTTATTAGTGCTACTTAGCAACTAATTGCTGCTGTCGTCTGTCCCTGTGGTTGGAGTCGGTGTCAAGCATCTAAATTATTTAAAGCTCCTGGTGAGTCCAAGTCGCTCTTCTTTTTTTTATCTGCCCAGGTAGGCCTATTATGATACTAAACTATTTGAGCCTATTAACTATTAAGCTGAATTGATCCATTTGGTGTGTATGTGAGACACTGTGTGCGTAAATACTTAAACTGTGTATACCGGTATCAGGTGTGAGCGTCAGGACACCGTTATCCCTCAGAGGAATATATACTAGGCCTATATTTAAACTAAAATTCAATGTGTTTATAAAAAAAATTATTTAACAGGTGCATAGAGAGATTTGGAAAATTCAGACTTATTTTAATGAATTTATTTGAAAGACAGATGGAAAAGAAAGGAGCTGAAGCTGTTTGTTCATTTCATATTTTTTATTTACATTCAACCCCAGTAAAACTAACCTGTGGAGAAGAGCATGAGCAACAACTGACAACATTTATTGTGCTTAATTGATGAAATTCAACGAGTTGCATCTAAAGTGCAGTGTTAAATAATTTACACTGTGCAAAGTATTTTCTTAATACAGAAACTCACCTTTAATATAAGACATGACAATTACAACATCAATACAACAGAGGCAAATGGAGTTTTGGAGATGTTAACTTCAGTGTCGTTCCCTTCTCTCTCTCTCTCTTTTTTATTTTGCCTTATTTTTCCCCTGAATTAATCAATGTTGCTTCAAAGCGCATCCTCCTCATCCAGGCTCCTTATTCCTCTGTTTGCCTTCGTGTTTTCTTTAGAACATTTCCGGATATGTGTCCCCCCCCCCAAGTCGCAGCAATTCTGTGCCACGAATTTCGGGGGGCCCTTTGTGTGTGTGTTCGCGTTTGTGTACTTTTACCATCGGGTTGACATTGCCAATAAAGTTTAGTGGACCCGCTGTAAACTTTATTGGCGGTGTAAAGGAAAGGTCCACATCTTTTTTGACTGCGTGTGTGTAGCCGAGGCTCAGTGTGGAGATCACGGCCTGCAAGGACAAGATGCACCGCTCATCCAAGTACGTAACACGGAGACAATCTTATAATTTATTTCATTCGTTGCATAATTTCTTTTTTCATATAAAAGAAAAGCTAGAGGTATTTGCTCTGACTCATCAAACCTGCGCGTCAGACTCAAACTAAAGGATTTCTCCTCTATTGTTCATCTTCGATTCTCGTATTTTCCATGTATTTTCGATGCTGTAATTCTGCAGATGGCGAAATAATCATCTCATAAACCCAGTGGTTGCCTCGTGTTGTCCATATATGTCACATGTAAATTCCAGGTCCATGTTTTCCTAAGGCAAATATATAGTTTCTATACTCTGCATGTCCGGGAAAACCTGTTGAAAGTCAGAACCAGATTTACAGTGTTGCAGTAATGTTATTTCCTCCTTGTCGTGAGGTCTGATAGTTGATGTGCTGCGGTTGTTCTCCGCAGGCTCCATCTCCACCTTACCTGCTTTTCCGGTTGGAGAAAAAATTATATGATGGGTTGTTGCAAAACAGAAACATTTGGCATAATTTTTGACTTTGTTTCCATCATGGAACCTGGAGTGTGGAAGATGCTGGATGTGTGGTGCAGTGACATGTGACAACTGCCATGTATTCCATCCTCTGTGCCAGCCAGGGAGACACAGGGCCTCATTTGGAAGTATAGTTTTGCCTGATCTAAGTTTAATAAGACCTCTCTGTCTCCATGTCTCTCTCCCCTCCCTCTCCTTCCTACTCAAACAGTTTTATTTCCCATTTCCCGTTGGCTCGGGCACCTACGTGTTGGCACACAGCCTGTCCACTGAAGGTGGGGAGGACTGTCATATCTCTCTGACGCGCGTCTAATTTTTGGCATATGTGGGAATCTTCCGTCATTTTCATGTCGTGTGGCCATTTTGACTTTTGTCACATTGTGGGAAAAAAGGAAAAGGAGAAAGATGGGTGCAAACATTCCTGGTTGTTAAAGGGAGAAATTTACAGCTGAGTAATAAAAGTTTACGACTGAATCCTTCCTGCGATTGGCTGCGGCGAGCCACGTGGCGTACGCTCTATGAACATGAACTTTATGCTGTTGTCTATTCTCTAGTCCTTCCCTTGTATCAGCAGCAGACCAAGCTGGGGCGTAGAAACCTCTTTTTTCTCCTTTAATCGAATATAAAAACGCGGCACTGTCTCTCTGGCTCTACTCCGAGTGATATTCATCCGATATCCGACTTCCTGACAGAGGGGATCTTCGGGACAGCCGCCGCTTCTACCATCCTATGGCTGCGTCTATCCCCCCCGGAGGTAATAAAGCCACGACTGGGAAGGGGGGGAAAGGAGCGAGCGAGCCTGCTGGAGAAGAAAAAAGACTTTCCCCGGTAAACAGACACCCAGCCTCCATAGGCTCCTCATCGCCGCGACGCGAGGACGGCCAGCAGCGCACGGGAGATGTGCGCTGTATTGATATTCCCCCCTGCTCGCCATCGTGACCCCTCAGCTGCAAACTACACGGACATGCCCGCCGAGGTAAGATTACACATTCTGTGGCGCTTTCTTAATTTGTTGTTCGCGTGTTTGGCATTTGGCCGCAGATTTCTGGCTCGGATACGATTCGTGATGCAGCGGAGTGAGTGTGTGAGATCATGAGAAGGCGGAGGCGTCCTTTTTTTTTCTTCTTCCTCCCTGTGTAGCTGTGACCTGACCTGTAGCCCGGGAGGCTGCTGGTGCGCACAGCCACTGTCACTGCGGCTCTGTGGCTTCATGGAGCCAATAACCCACCACCCCTATGAGTCTATATACTCTTCTACCTCAGGCCACATTAGCTGGGAATTGTACAGATGCTGTGCCAGCTAGTTGTAATGAATTGCTCACTGATAGTAAACTTCCTCGTCCCTCATAGGCCCTTCTGACCGAGGCAGTGACAAATGACGTCCCGAGCTGACTGATCTGCTCTAATTAGCCCATTTCTTGTTCCCATGCTTGTTGTCACTTGTTACATCCAGCGTGTGCCAAGAAGCTCAATAACATCTATATGCAGCTGCACGCGCGTGCACGTACGTCTCGTGCACGCTGACACACACAGACACACACACACACACACACAGACAATTCAATATGTGGTATTATATTCGCGCTCAGCTCTGTGCAGTGCCCCCCTAGCGACCGGCAGCGCCCCATGTGGAAGTGGGTGGGTGTTGAGGCTTGTTGTTTTATGGCTGCTGGGTTTCGGCGGCGGTTCACTGCGGATGTCAGCTGACCCGGCTCATCCACCGCTGCCAGCAGGGAGGGTTTTCTACGTGTCTGATTTGTTGTTTGTCACTTTTGGAGAAGGGAAAAGATTTGTCGTTGTGCAACATTGTTGTTGTGTTTTTTCATTCGATAGCCTCTAATGATATGCAGTGAGATAATGGCGGTGTGACATAATCACTGGCGACGGTGTGAGGATGTGATTTTATTTAGACCATGACTACAACCAGACGATGTTTGCCAAGATGTGATGAAGCAATTTCATTCATCAATCATTCACAAAAAGAATCTTGCTCAGTGGGTCTGTGTGTGTGTACTTGTATATCTCTGAGCATACAACCTTCAGAGTTAGGACATTTTGGGAACGTGGGGATATTTTGGCCGGTCCTAACTTACTTTGTACCAGCTGTTTGACGGTTGAGACTGGGATCTAGGGATTTATGGTTAGAATTAGGTTAGGGTGAGGCATTTAGTTTAGATGGTCATTACTAAGTTATATTCACAGACGCTTGTGTGTGTGTGTGTGTGTGTGTGAGAGAGACACGGTATTAAGAATTGAGGCCTGCATTGCATCACATAACAAAGGCGTGTGAATATTGCAACGTGATCTTAAAGTGTGTGTGTGTGTGTGTGTGTGTGTGTGTGTGTGTGTGTGTGTGTGTGTGTGTGTTGACGCTAACGCTGCCTCCGTGTTATAGTATTGTGTGTGCAGATATAGTTTGTGTTATGATCGTGTTTCTGATGCATCTCAGCATTGTTGCAATATTGTGGGTGCAGATATAGACCCAGTTTGTGTTTTCATGGCGGTGGAGTTGTGTGTTTTCTGCAGCAGCTCAGCGGCCCCGTGTCTCAGTCTTGTCAAAACCCGGTGATTGGCACAGCCTCGTTCTGAAAAGATTTTAAAGTCTGATAACCTACTGTTACACACAGTGTTTGTTTTTCCCTCGTGACACATTGTTGCTGCAATGGATCGTGTCGGCTGATGCCCAGCATATATATCTGCCTGCAGAGAGAGGGAGAGAGAGAGAGAGAGAGAGAGAGAGCCCATTAGATGCATGCCATTTGGGTCCTTAGTTAAATTTGGTTTAAAACAAGAGTTGAAAAGCAGTCTATTGTTTTGCCCCACAGTGTTTTTAAAAGCAGAGATGGGCTCACATAAAACTCCATGAAGTCATGAATCTGTCCGCATCACCACATTCAGAACCTCACTTACTAATCCCGACAGCACAAAAAAATTTGGCCCACTAATGGTCATAATTTATGATGTGTGGATCAACATGCGCTCATTGGGCAACAGCTTCCTGAGTGCTTAACGAGCATAAAGTCGAACACTTCCGGACATTAATTGGGCCGGCCAGCGATGGTAAAGTGCTTATAGAGGGCTTTACATTGTTAGTATGTGAATTACTCCTTATTAGTAAGGTTTAGAGGCGGGGGAGAGAAAGCATGAGGGGTTGAGCAGACTCGGGCTCCCCTCGCTGTGTTTTTAATCTTGGCTGATAATGTCGAGATTTTACACGTCCCGTATCACTAATGCTGAGGGATGTTGTGGCGGTGGATGTGTAGCCTGTGCCTGCGTAAAGAGGAAAGGTTCGTGCAGAGGCTGGGCCCTGTTTGTGCTGCAGGGCAGCCAGACTTAGGCCTCGGGCAGGGGAACTGAATGTAAACGTGTGGCAGCGTGAGCTATAATAATAATAATGATGATAATAATAATAACGATAAATAATATTAACAATAATAATAACAACAACATAATGATCCTAAACAGCCATGCGTAACGTACATTTTCTAAAGGCTGCAGTTCGCATTCACAATTAATAAATATGTAATGGATATTATTAATATAACTGGTTACTACCTAATAACAGGCTATTGTCAATCATTTGTATTTTCCTCTCAGACCGTCTGGTCTCGTTCTCTGTTTGGAGGATCGCGGTGGAGACGTGGACCAAACGGCTCCACTGCCTCCTGCGTCAAAAGCCACACAGTTGATTCGCCTCACGGGCCGCAATAAAGCAGTAAAACACGAGGGAAAGAATGACCTTTCTAATTCTGCACCCTGGCACAACCTCCGCTGCATTCCAGTCCCCTCCAGTCCACACATTGGCTTTACTGTTCAGCCTTTATTTACAACCTGGACTTTATGGAGCGGCGTGTTTTTTTGTGGGGTTGGGGGAAGCCTGTGAATGACAATTAGCCTGAAGGGATTCTGTGTTTGGAAACCCCAAATAATTTTTTAGATGATATTTTCAGGAAAGAACGGGTTGAGCGTAATATCGTAATAATTTGAGAATTTCTATTATAATCAGTTTATGGTTACCAGGCGATGACAACAGAAATTGTTACTGACTTTTACAAATGGTCTCTGACATTGTGAGTATGACAAATTAATAAAGTTAGACTCACCACCAGACATTTAAATGATCACAGTTCGTACTTTATTTATATGGTTTGATTTTAAATATCAAACGTTCATGTTGCAGTTAAACTCACGTTTTCCCTTTTATAACATGTGAGTGCCGTGTGTGTGCCTTCTCTGCGTGGTAAATAAATTAATCAAATTAGTTGTAACTGTATTATAATTAATCCGTCATGGACTATTTCCTAACTTAACATCAGAGTGAAGAGGATAAATGTAAGAATCCCAGGACAGCAGCAGACGGGCGGTGCAGCCTCACTCGTTTCGGCTTCTATTTGCCCCAAATTTGCGTCGCGGATGTCACATATGGCCACGAATAAGCTGAAGGGAA
Source organism: Pseudopleuronectes americanus (assembly GCA_038501795.1). Classification (NCBI taxonomy): domain Eukaryota; kingdom Metazoa; phylum Chordata; class Actinopteri; order Pleuronectiformes; family Pleuronectidae; genus Pseudopleuronectes; species Pseudopleuronectes americanus. The sequence goes on from CM076725.1 coordinate 14,418,599, forward strand.
ACTTTTATTGCACCGTCGACTTCCTTCTCTTTGTTCTTGTCTTTTTTATGGGCTATTCAGGATCCCGAACAGCAGACCAAACACTGCTGCACGTTTAGGCTACGAGTATTCACCCTATTGAGGAAATCAATGAGGTGGACCAATAGGCTGCTGGAGCCACAACGACTGCGTTTGAAAGAGACAATTTCAATAACTGTATCGATTATCCCATTGGCGTCCATTATGGCCTGTTTCGAAAAGCCAGGACAAAGTTATTTTTTATAGTTGTAAATTAACGTGTGCACAGTGCTGCGCAAGTAGTTAGAGAGCGTCAGAATTTCTGTAAAATAAAAATGCGCTCTCCTGAATTGTGGAAAAAAAATTATATAATTACGTAGATTAAGATAATGGAAATTGATGGGCGGTCTCTTCTATAATAATAATTATGTGGATTTTTTTTCACGCATTTTACACGGCACATTTCACCCGCACGCTGCCTAAGATTTGCTAAAAAGTAAATTCTTAGGTAATTTCCAACCCCGTCATTTGCTGCCGAGATAACGATCGGTTTGTGTTCCCTCTGTGTGTGTGTGTGTCAGAGGAATGTCAACGTATGACCAGAACAGGGTGAAAAGGACTCGAACATCTGCATAAGCATTTGGAGACGTCACTTTTTTCTTTCACTGTAACTCAACTCTTAGTTTCTGCGCGTAAAAATATCAAGTATTTATGATTTAAAGAGACTGTACCTGAGCTCACAGTGAACAGCGGCCACAGTTGACTTGACCTGTGGAGGATTTTGCCTGACGTGTGGCTGGACAGTCGCATAACTCACTGGATAATTTTTTTTTGTTAAAGAGAAAAATGATCTTCTTGTGCGCACTGCCTTTAGTCGATACATATTATATGCACGATTTTCCACATGCTGTGCAGTGCCCTCACATCTGAGCTGGGGGTGGGGGGTGGGGGTGGGGGGGGGGAGGTTTTCTCTGCCTGTGTGTTGCAGGGCTCTGCACCAGAGATAGTTGTTGGTGAGCTGGGGAGCGTCACTTGTTTTATTGCCCTCACAGAACAGAGACCATAAACGCATTCTTAACCACCTACACTCCTCCCCAACCCCCCACCCCGGGGTTCAGTGCAAAAGCAATGGAAATTGCTCACATGCCAGATAATTCATACACAATGGAAACATTAACAGTTGTGTTGGAGAACTCGTCGATATGGGCTGAGGTAAACAACAAATGCCAATATTCATTTTGAGTCCCCTAATGCATGCAAAGGGGCTGCACGAGCCTCCTGTGTGGGATGAGGACATATGAATGGTGTAGGTCTCTGCAGTGGTGTTGTGAAATTAAAAGTGTGTGAGGTTTTTTTTTGTAGCACACACACACACTTTCTCACACATACACATACACACACTCTCTCTCACACACACACACACACACTTACACCCCCCCCCTCTCTCTCTCTCTCTCTCACACACACACACACACACACACATGGTTGCGAACACTAAATAAAACCACTCGGATATTGTGTATACCTCAGTAAAATCAGTTAAACCCAATCAACCCTGTACGACACACTTGCACATGAGTGGATGTGTATTTATCCGCCTTCCTCTGACTGATCACTGCACTGGATGACATTGGCCACGCTCGCACGCATCGCACTTCCTGCTTAAAAACACGCGCACATCTCTCAAACTTCGTCTCCAGCTATTTCTCAAACGGCCGAGCTGCACCGTGCGCCTCTCCAGAAATCTGCGCCGTGTTTATCGGCATTTAGCAGCATGTTCAGGCTCTGAGCTAAAAGCTACAGTTTCTCCTCAACTCCTGCCTCTCAATTGGCGGAGCACGGTCAGCTGACATTGTCATATTGTCTCTCACCGAGCCAAGCCTCGGCTATAACACTCGGGTTTGTGCGTCTTAACCGGAGATTGGAAATTAATAATATTGAATCCACAAAGTAGCCCACGTCCAGTCGGGGAGGCGGAAAGTCGAAGGAAAAGAAGGGGACCTTGGAGAAAGGTGTGGTTGTTTGACAGAGACGCGGAGGAGATTTACTGAGGACGATTGAAAAAAAAGAGACCGATAAAGAAGTGGGGAGAGTTGGAGAGAGGGTTACAAGCAAGGTATGAATTCTTATTTCGCCAACCCGTCGCTCTCCTGCCATTTATCCGGTGGTCAGGATGTTTTGCCTAACGTACCCCTGAACTCCACCACCTATGACACAGTCAGACATTTTTCGTCGTACGGCGCCGCTGTGACCCAGAATCGGATCTATACACCTTTCTACTCCCCTCAAGACAACGTGGTGTTTGGCTCTGGCAGGGCACAGTACGAGTATGGATCAAACGTGTTTCTTCAAGACAAGGACGTGCTGCCCAGCTGCAGACAAACAAACATGGGACTCAACACACAAAGCCACATTGCTCAAGAGTACAGTTTGGATCAGGGGAGAGCAGGATCGCAGGAGCAGAAAACCAACATCCCGATCTACCCGTGGATGCAGCGAATGAACTCACACGGCGGTGAGTTTTACTACGACAAATAAATTAAGCGAATGGGCCAGTTTTACGATATGTCTTACCAAGAGAGTAAGTTACTTTTTATGACCCCATAAAACATTACTGTATTCCCCCGACTTGTAGATGGGCCTTTACATGTGCAAACAAACAGCTTTCATTTTAAGAATGATATAGTAGCCATAATCAGCAGCGAGAGGCAGAGAGGAGACACCAGGATGCTTTGGTTATTTTAGATATTAAAGCAAAGATGCCCTTTGAGGCAGAGATTTGTTTTTATAGCTACAAATGTGTTTGTTTTTCTTTTTTGGAGATTTCGATTAAACTTATGAACCCCAACAGTGAGGCAAAACTTGTGTTTAACTTTTAACAGAAAGAAGCAATGTTTATTTTAATTTTTTTTAAATGCCAACATAGGATGGGGAGAGATATGTGACTTTACTTTGTATCCCAGCAGGAGTGGGCTACGGGACGGACAGACGCAGAGGACGTCAGATTTACTCGCGTTACCAAACACTCGAGCTGGAGAAGGAGTTTCATTTCAACCGCTACCTGACCAGGCGCAGACGCATCGAAATCGCCAATGCGCTCTGTCTAACGGAGCGGCAGATCAAAATCTGGTTCCAGAACCGACGCATGAAGTGGAAGAAAGAGAGCAACCTGACCTCCACGGTTACTGGAAGTGAACAGACAGCAGCCTCTCCGGAGGAGGAAAGCAGTGGCGCAATTGAAGAAGTGAAGGATGAGGACAAGAAGAAAGAATAGTTTTTAAAGGAATTCAGAAGAGGAGGAGAGAAGACCACCTGATGACCATTAAAACCCAACATAACTACCTAAAAAAATAGACTTGAGAGCGGCGTCACTGCATGATGGCTACCCCGCAGCTCTCCCACTTATATCTCATGCTGACCACAGGAGTGTTGAGCCTTATGAAGTCGAGTCATTTCAGCCACACGTTGGCTCCTGTGTCACTTGGAGCGCTACCTTTTTGTGTGTGATTGCAATGTCACACTTGTATTGTGAAAATAAAAAGAAGTATTATTTCTATGTTATTTCCCCCACATCATTAAAAAAAAATGTGTATTTATCCCCCCCCACACCTCATCCACCCCTGCGAACTCTTCGATCGCCTCACGAAATACAGTGTTGGTCCAGACTTAGTATTGTACATGCACATTCCACGGAATCAAAGGAGAGGACCGGGCGGACAATTCCATTTGATCACAGTGTAATATAGTACTTGAATCGTGCGCAGAAAAAAAGTGTCCTGCGTAAAACCTGAAAGTTGCACGCATAATCCCCCAAAATCCACAACCACACAAAGCTGAGATGCCTGTATATAATCCAAGTACTCGTATATAATGTCAATCCTGTGAGGACCTGTGTGCATTTAGCCGCTTTGATAGACGCAGCATAACATACAATTGCGCTTAGCCCCCCTTTCTTTTGACCATTTGACTCAATAGGTTTTCCTTGTGAGATAGATTTGTACACTAGTGATTCTTCACTTCTGTTTTGGAGTTACGAATTCATGTCTTTGTCATAATTGTGTATCATGGAATAAAACATTTGTAAAACTTTCGTGCTTGTGTTGTGATTTTTGGACGCTGCCCGCACAATACCTAGCATGTGCCGGATGCGTAAATTACGCACCAAACTCAGTTGGTGTTCGGGGAGGTTTGAAACTACATTTTAATCATATCACGAAGCAAATTGGGGACAAATGGGACGATGAAGTGATTTATAAGCAACTAATAAGCTCTTCAATATTTAATATTGGTCTTTATGGTTGGCATTAGAGGGGCAGGGGAATGAGCAATTTGGCAATATCCACTTCGACGTTCCCGTAGCTGTATTACTATAACATAACTTTCCGCGACATCTACGTTTCGAGTTCATGCGTAAACATATTTAAACGAAGTGAGCATTTAAACCAGTATTTTTTTTATTATTATAACAATTATGGGTAATATTACTATAAAAAGTTTTATTATAATTATAAGCATGTTTATTATGTGAGGCTGACGGTGGACTCGGAGTGTGTTGGGGGGGCAGAGAGCTCGGACCGGTCCTGACCGTCCTGCCCCATACCAGACACCAGATGACGCTCTTGTCTTACTGTCCTGCCCTTTTTGCGCTAAAGATCCCCGCCTGGTCCTCAACAACCAACAGCTCAAAGTTTACCGGACACGTTTCTCCTATTCATCAATATCCCCATTGAGTATCAAAGCCAATTTATGACTGGCCAACATGCGCACGTGATCCCATACAAATGCACCATATTTGGGCAGCGCACGTCGGATCAAGAATAAAAAAAGATACCAAAGCCTACTCCACCTATAAATCCTGGATTATTTTTTTAAGGGAAGACAGCTCTGAATTTTCCAATAGCGGCTACAAAGAAACGCAATGATCAACAAAAACAAGGAAATAACCGCAACCTCCATCCAGCAGCCCTCTCTAGTTTAAGAAAAAAAACTATCGCCGGTGGGTTTAACATGAGCTCGTATGTTGACAGCTCCAATTTCAGGCAAACAAGCGAGACAACTTCTCCAAACAGTATGTTTAGTTACGATCTATCTGGGCACAGGTCCAGCCACTATGAGGATGTTAATGTGAACGGGATATTCACTTGTCCCGTCCCCACGACCTCTGTGGAGCGGGAGGAGATGAAAACTAGCCTGCGTGGCAATGCGGATACTCCTCTCCCGTCAGGACCACAGATAACCATGATCTCCGGCAGCTCGGCTGTGGACGCGAGCGGGCTCGGCTACGGCGGCGCGCTGCTGGGGCGCGGGGCGGACAGGGACCCGGAGAGGAGCGCAAAGTCCGGCGGCAACAAGAGCCAGGAGGGCGAGAGGAACGCCGAGAGTGCGCAATCGGCGAAACGACAAGCAAACTCGGCTCAGCGTCAGGACGCTGAGCCGCGGCCGCAGATCTATCCATGGATGACAAAACTGCACATGAGCCACGGTAAAGTTTGCCTATTTTCTGAAGTGCGACTAAGATGCTTGCTCTTATTCACTCTTTACGCTGCAACACTTCTTTTCGCCCGCTCCACTTTCCCTCTTGAGTTTTATAGGCCAAACGCAGGAAATAATAAAAACTCGCGGTCATAAATTTTATGACAAAGGCATCCATTGCTCGTAAACCTGCTCTGTTACGGTGAAGAGGTGATCTGCGGCGTGATTTATGGACGTATAATTGGATAAGAGAACAAATCTGCGATGTGAAATAATATTACGAATTCAGCCTCCGTGTATTAGTGTTTCTTTTGCCTTGCTTTGTTTATGGTCTTGGTTTAACTGCATGTTTTACATTGTCACACTCTCAGTCTGTGTGTGTGTGTGTGAATGTGTGTGTGTTTGTGTGTGTGTGTGTGTGTGTGTCTGTGTGACAGAGAGAAGCTTTAACCTTAAATTGAACTCTGGGAAACACCAATGCCCTGACCCAATCATGAACTTTTCACCTCCATAAGATGTGAATAGGGCTGCTCCTGCTCCATAAACCGCTGCCTGACTTTTTAGGCTGCAGATGGAGAGGAGCTACTTGTGTTTTGTGTTTCTCCACATACTTAAAAAATTCCAGACGCACACACACACACACACACACACACACAGCAGGAATATACTAAAAAATATATATTTAAAGTCCAGCAGCACAGGCCTGTTGCTTTACTTAGCACGCCTGTGCACGAGCACGTCTATAAATAGGAGAAAGAAATATATCTGGGCAGCATCAGTTTCCATTTTCTAATCCCACTTCTTTTCATTTTACACATCTGTTTTTCCTCCCACGGTATTAGACTGTATAGAGCAGCAGTATTAGGCCGAGACCAGTGTTTACAGGGAGGCCAACACGCTATCACTCACTTCATTTTACATATTGAAATTACTTTTTTTTATGTTTTAATGTGAAATGGTGTCAAGGCCCCCTCCTTTAAAATGAGAGCATTTATTGGATCTAGTTAACCATCCTTATCAGCCTGACATAAATTTTTATTACACGGATCCACATTAAGTAATATCAGGTTGAATTAGGTTGTGTAAAGATATTTGATCTTTTAAAAGAGGGCGGAGGAGGACATAAATTCACATTTTTATGCTTGTAATGCTTATTTTTATGGATAACCAAGGCTTTTTTTGGAGTAATAATATTATTATCATGCTGTTATTATATTTATTCACTACTACAATGCTACTGAAAGCTAACTTATTTTACTGCCACTTCAGAATCGGAGGGTAAGCGGTCCAGGACCAGTTACACCCGCTACCAGACTCTGGAGCTGGAGAAAGAGTTTCACTTCAACCGGTACCTGAGCCGCCGCAGGCGCATAGAGATCGCCCACACCCTGTGTCTAAACGAGAGGCAGATCAAAATCTGGTTCCAGAACAGGCGAATGAAGTGGAAGAAGGACTCAAAGATCAAAGTGAAGGAGTAGAAGTGGCCCCGGTGAACATGGGGGTGCACGCAGCACGTTTTCCGCCCCACACTGCACAGTGCTGGAGCGCCGCCTGACCTCCGGATGAACTGCTAGGAGCAATGACATCACGACACCGCTCTGTGTGCTTTATCACCAATTATGTGTCACTCGCTGCAGTTTGGGACCTAATGTATTGAATATCCCTCACTTTGATCCATCGGTTTACATTTCTAAATTAATTTGCAGCCCATGCGATGATAACCTCACTTGACTGCACGATGGGGACAAGAGGTTGAGGGGAGCAGGGCCCTGCGCGCTGCGAGGCTGCTGGTCTGCGGGCCACTGAGAGGCTGCACAATAATAATACTAATACTAATCCGTGTTTTCAATGTGGACCAGAGTTCGGTGGAGGCTGCAGTGACAGCATGCAACATTTCCAGCTGTGTATCATCTTAAACACTTTGAGAGGAACGGGATCAAATGAAGGCAAAAAATATCTCCGAGTGCTTTTAATGAGCTGTCCTGTGAGCAACAGTTAAATAGTTTCCCACAAGTAAAACCTACTTTTCCACTTTCCCCCCCTCCCCTTATCTTTTTAAACGGACTCTCTAACATGTTGCAGTGCCGAGTTAGGATGTTGTTGGACGTGTGGTGTCTGTTAGTGAGTGGATTTTCACTTCCATCCATGTTGTCCCTGTGAATCTAAACCTTGATGTATAATGCGGCGACTGTGTGTGAAAATATTGTGATGTGCAATGAAGTCATTTGTCTTCTCCTTTGTGAACTGGAGGTTTAACACGAGGGCTGTGGAATCACTTTCATTTTGTTCATTGTAACCAATAAACTCTCATCATTAAACGTCCGAATATTGTCAATATGCACATTTCTATTCTCCTGATTTTATACTTTAATGGTAGAATTACGCACATTAAGTGTATTTAAATATTGTTTTGTTATGAAATCCACTGAAATAAACTACTTAGAAATTGAGAAACTATTTCCAAAGGCTACGTTTCCCTTTGTGTCCTCCTCCTGCTCTCTCTCTCTCTCTCTCTCTCTCTCTCTCTCTCTCTTTCTCTCCAGTCTGACTCGCAATCCGCACAATTTCATTGACTGACAAACGCGCTCAGAAGTTTAAGGCCCCTCATAAAACTTTATTGCCCCTTTTTCCAGCACTCCACCACAGCCAGACACCGCTTCCTGTTTAGTCAGGGAAGGAAGAGACACACAGACACAAACACACACACAGCCTGTGATAACACGCGCCCACAACAGAACATGGATGCAAAACTTGGGCTTCCTGTTGGCCGCAGAGCTGCGCGCCATCATTGTTGCGGCCATATGGCCACTTTATGATGTCGCCCTGCTCTTTAATCCTGGCATCATTACACTGTAGTTAAAAAACAACACCGTCTGCTCCTATTTGAGGATATCAAATCACGCCAGTAGCTGCCTGTGATCAGCAGCAGCGTTAAATCCAGTGTGACGCAGTGTCGCCCAAGGTTATGAGCTCATTCCTCCCTCGCGCTACTCAAAGAAAAATAAAAATAAACTCACCTCTCAAACTAACAGCTTCCTATTCAACTTCCTTGACTGGTTTGAGAAACCGGTGGACGCAGCGTCCACTTCCCCATGTGCTCTGTTTGGGGCCTAAACCTAAACGTGGACAATGCATTCAATCCCCATTTACTATGTCTTTCTTTTAGGGTATTTTAAAGTTTACAAGGTTACATATGCCAATTGCCCCGAGCAGGGCCTGTGAATGGTGCAAGGGGATCACGTGGTGTCATTTAAGTGGGTTTTATGGCCTGGAAGAGCTGACAAACCTTCGATATATACACATCATATATAATCTTAACTGTCCGGAATCGCAGCTGCCGGCTTCCCCTTCTCTGAGGAGGAACGGGCTGTGTGGCAGTGAGGATGCAGTACCTTTCTCCGGACTGTGTAGTCGGTGGGGTGCGAGGCGACTGAGAGCTGCTGCAGTAAGTTGCCTTTAACTTTGCCTACAGGCCTGAGACTGTGCTTTTATTTCCCCGTGTAATAATAATAGTATTTGCGTTGTATCACTGTGACTTTGAACGCATGGGTGTAAATGCATTAATTGCTAATTTAATGTATAATTGGTAGTAAATGTTTTTTTTTGTTTCCAATCATGGAGCATTTCTGTTTTTCATAATAGCAAGGATTTAATTATGAGGTATTTTAACGATACGTGTACTGTTGCATATTAATTGCATTGGAAACAGGAATAGTAAATGGAAATTGTTCCGTCATAAGGTTTATTCTTTTACGCAGCATCGTGCTTGTGTTACATTTTAATCCCGAGAAATAAAACCAAACGCTGAGTTTTTCAACGTCTCGCTGAAGATTTTGGAATCAGTGTCATTCAACAGTTTGCTGCGCGTCATGTCAGCGAGAGAAGAGGCAAATATTTGAAAGAAAGGAGACGTGAGGAAAAATTTAAAAAGCAAAAGAAGGTCGGTCAGAGTGATCAAAAAATCATCTGGCGTGCAGCTTCATGCACCCCACCCTCTCTCTCTCTCTCTCTGTGTCTAGTCAACACACACCTACTGTCTCTGTCGCTTTAACACATTATCTTTAAAAACTAGTTTTAAATAAATGAATCCTCAGTAAAGTATTTTAGTTTGGTAAAGTGGAAAATGAATCTGAGGCAAAGTAATGAAGATAAAACGGGATTTAAAGGTTGTGAGATATGTTAAATATTGTGTGCGTCATTAAAAATGAATCTGAAATACAAAAGCTGCTGATAACCAGCTTCCTCTTGTTGTTTCACCTCGACACGAGGTTAGCTTAGGTTTCCATCAGTCTCTGTGGTTTTTGAGGTCATGTCTGTACTGTTGGCAAAGGTCTGACTCACATACTATCCAATATATCTCTGGCATCGTCCTAATTCAAATATATCTCACTGCATTGCTGCTGGAAATAATACAAAATGTACAAAAATGTCTTCTAAATATTTTCTGTAATTCGTTTGCTTATTTATGTTTATTTCTGTGCAAGAAATAGCCTTCAATCTCTTTTTTTTACTTGTTGTCTCACAGTGCAGGAACATATATTTCTATTTTAATAAGTTTAGAGGCTGATGATGAGACTAGTTGATCGTCACATCATTCTATTTCCCACAGCTTATGAAATTACATTCTTTGTTTGGTCAGCCTGTGCAGCTGCATGTGGTTTGATATTTTATATTTGGGTGAGTTCAGCTCAACTGACAGAACAAGGTGCAGCGTTGATGCACGGCTGTGCTGCAGCATCTGATCTTAATGCAGGAATTAAATGACAGAAATGGAAACGCTTTTGTTTCAACTCTTATCTAAACGACTGTCCAGGCTTCAGCTTTGGTGCACAAATGAAGTGCCACTAAGTGCATTAGTGTCTGGTTTACTGTTCGATGCCACTCGCTGTCTGGTGGAGTTTTTGTCAGGATTACGTTTCTGTTTTTCAGGTGTGCAGGGTGATAAATTATACACCTCCGATAGGGGGCACTGTGTAACACGCTCCTGTGTGGGTTAAACACTGGTGGGGGGGTAATGTTTCCAAGCCACAGCATCGATTATTGCTCCTTTCTTCTCGATATTTTATTACAATTTGCCATATTCTTATTGATGTTATAACTAATATTACTTGTGTTGGCAGGTGTAGAGTAATTGCAATAACATATCAAGAAAATAAAACAATCCGATACAATCTAGAAAGTAGTTTTCCTCCTAAAACAAAAGAAAGACATTTAAAGTATTTTCTGTTTAACCATAAATTAGACACAGATTCAATGTGTTATCTGACATCTCAACAGATGTTGCAGAACTTTTGTTATGAATAATCAGAATTATTTTAGATCCTCGTGGTTTTTCAGTCACTGCATCTTTTGGAGAACGTTTGAATCAGATATCTCGTTGAATCTAATCAGGATAAATAAATGAAAAAGATGCAAGATTCCAGCTCAACTCAATTTAATGTGGCTCCAGTGAAAAGGAAAAAGTGAAAACTGTCTAAACATCCATTTTCTCCGCCACGTCCTGAGCTCGTGTATCTCTTTCTGTGACCTGTGGATCTGACACTGTCATCATTCAAATAGCAGAGGTCATTTCCGGGTGAGCGCAGACTTCCCTTTGTCTGAGTCAAAATAAGATCCGCAAAGTGCCATCCCATCGTTTTGCACACCTCTGACAATTTATTTACAATGTGAACACAAAGTCGTGATTTTTTATAATTGACTGATCGCCGTAATTCAAGTCCAGGGATTTCTATTCCTGGAACATTTCAGCCCGAGGAAAAACCAAAATGCTTGTAGATTTAGTTTTGCTGTCTGAAAATGACCCGTCCTCCATCCCTGTCCTCGGTCTCATGTCCTGCAGGAGTCCACACATGTCCGAGCTGTTCTGGGACATTTGTGTCTCTTCGATCAGGGTCAAACTGAAGCGTCATTAAGATTAAATAATAACTCAACACATCAAAACTGTGTTTAGAGTCAGAGAGAATATACCTAATAATTTGAATGGTTATATACAGGTTATATATGCCTCTCCTGGTATTATTTATATCATGTGTTGCTCATATTTTCATTTTATTTATTCATATCATTTTTATTATCTAAAATGTTTTCTATTAAATGTCTTTTTATCATGTATTTACTTAACACGCACACACTCTAATCTAATGGATAATATATGGATTAAATATTTGTTTTAAACATAAAAAGTAATTTAGCAAATTGTAGAATTTCCTTTCTTCCCCCTCCTTAATTTAAATTTCTTCTAAAACTCGTTTTCTAAATTAAAATAGACGATAATATTTGGACCATTCCAGACCTAATTTTCGTTTCTTCTTTTTGTTTGTTCCAGACACTTCATCGGGTCAAAGCGAGTCGCACCATGGATGTGTCAGTAAGTGTTTACCCGTCGCCCCTCGCCTGTCCACCTGGCTCCGGCCAGAGGATGTGACACTACACGGTGGAGCTTTTCATGTGGCTGTGGGCAAACATCTGGCTCCACTGACACTCACGTTCGTGCTCTTAACGAATGTGTTTGAAGGTTTCTGGTGTTTGTGCCATGTGCAGTGACAACAACAATGTTTGACACATTTTTATATCAACATTTTCCACAAAATCTTCAAGTCAAGCACTGATTACTGTCTCTCTGCTGTTGGGTGTAGTTAACGGTTAGAAAAGTTAGGTTTAACAGTGCACCACGACTCTAATGAGCCACAATAATGATCTGCAAACCAACCAATGGTTTCTGTGGGACTTCCAGTATCTACAACCACCTCTGCTCCCCTGGCTGCTGCTGCTGCTGCCTTTGCAGGGCATTCAGGTCTAACTAGTCTCCAGTCTGTCTGCACTTCATTAAAACTTTTTATTTTAACTGGACCATCCTGCCTAACGTTATTGCACCTGGGGAGGGTAAACGCGTAAAAGGCTATTAGGTTAAGGGTTTGATTAAAAGCGCATCGCAGCCATTTTCATCAGGGAGAGAGAGAGAGAGGGTATTGCTGCACTGTCAAGGTGCTGCCGGTCCGCCAAATTAAAAACAGCCATGCATGGACAGAGCAGCCGCCTCCACATAGTTTTGCGCAGATTTATTTTGTTTACATATGTACATGTGTGAACACGCTTGTACACGCTGTTATTTTGCTGGGGAAAGAGAGGAGGGGGTTGGGGGGGCGAGAAAAGCTCACCGATTTCTCAAATGAACAAATGAAACCTCAAATTAGTCCGCCCGAGGGCCTCATTTTTTGTACTTCTGCATTATAACTAGTTATTGAACTAGGTGCAAGATCTGAAAGCCATTTGTGTGGAGAAGGAATTCATTGCTGTCTCTCCATCAATAATCCGTGGCAGTGAACTATTGGAGCCAGTCAAACGCGAGGGGTGAAACGCGGGTCAGGCTGTCTAACTAATATTAAAATGCGCCCGCCAGAGCGCGTGGGGAGTATGTGCTGTGCCCCTGCGCACATGGCTGGGTGCACGACGAGCAGCCTGCATGCAGATGAGCCCACTGTATGGTAAGATGAGCATGAATCTGGGTTTTGGTTTTTAGTCCTCTCTCCTCGTTAGTTCACTGCTCCTGGTCTTGGGACGCTTTGTTCTTCAATTTAAAAAAAAATCTATCAAGCTGATCCACTGAGTGCACGCGGAGAAAAATGTAGATTGAGATGTATTTTGACAGAGGCTTGAAGTCGCCCCGTTCACTTCCACTGTAATCAATTCCATTGATTCACAATCTGAGCATGTTTGCTGTTTTTAATAACCCTGGAACAGGTCACATGTCTGATATTGCATTTGTCATCCGAGGCCTTTCTCATTAGCTTCCCGAGTGGCAGGAAGAGAGGTTACCGAGCGGTCACTATGGTAATGGCGAGCAGAAGAAATGGTTGGGAACAATAGAAACTTATTTTTCATCCGTGCTGTCACGCCGTCCCTTTGTATCCGCCGTGTTTGCGAGCGAATATTCATAGAGGAGCCACCTCAAAGGCAGAGGTTGAATGTGGAGAAAAGAGCCTCTTGTCCTCTGCACACGACGTGCGAGTGTGTGTGTGTGTGTGCGTGTGTGTGTTCGGTGTGTTAGCGTGTGTGTGTTCGGTGTGTTAGCGTGTGTGTGTGTGGATTCGTGTGTAGCCTTTTTACGCACGGATATTTTCTTATATTTCAGGGATGTTATTTCAAATGTTGTAAGTATCTAGTCATTTGCATAATTGATTTGTGGGATTCCGAGTCCTCCTGACGCACAGCATCCGCTCGGGCGCACGGTTACTCAAGTATCCATTGCAGCCTTAATATCTGTTGTGACTAGACTCGATTGCATGCTACTCCAGTTACACACACGACGACGTGCTTGCACGGATCTTTGCCTGAGAGACTCCACCTCCACCTCCTCCTGCAGTTTGCATCCTAACAACATTAGTTGTCTATATGTACCCTGTAGAACCGAATTTGTGTGAAGTACAAACAATCGCAAATACGTCTCTACAGGAATACATGGGCAACTGAAATACCACGCCGGCCTATGGATTCCTGTCGCTCCTGCTCCTCTCTGCACGTCGCTCATGACTTCTCCTGCTGCTGCACATATACGAGCATCACACACAGACACACTATGCAATGCACTCACGATGTCACAAACTGTATTCACTCTCCAGACGAGCACGCACTGAGTCGCACCGGCCACAGAGAGAAAACCCATGTGTGCAGTCTGCGGCTTCTACTGTGTCAGTCCCTGTAAAACACGTTAGGAACCGGGGTCGTTTAAAAGTGACTGATTTACGGCTTTTATTGCTCTATAAAACGCCTCTAACATCCTCGCTAGAGGTAATAGAAATGTCGTGCGCATTCTCTACAAACACGACAGAAATGTGCCATTTGACCTGGATTGTTTTGACCCAAGTTATGTAATTGTTGCAACTTTAACATACGATGTGCTGCTGCTTGTCATTTTTTATTCGTATTATTTATACTTGTAACAGATTTGGATATTTCCCTCAGCTGAAGGGTTTGTCTAAAGACAGGGGTAAAAAATGCATTTTTTCTTAATGTGTCTGGGAGGCTGCTGAGCTGTTGGGAGTTAACCTCTTTCTGTCTCTTTGACCAAAGTTGACTCTGAGATAAGAACGAGGAGCCTACAGCAGCGTGACAAGTTTATACAACCAGGCCGTATCACTTTACAGTGCAACAGCATACCTCCTGTAATGGGGGCTGGCGTTTAGCAGAGCCTCAGCTTGGATTAGCATGAAGCATGTAGAGGCTGCATTTCAAAAAGGCAGTTGGTCTTACATATTATAGTTTGTTTCGATTTATTTTGGAAGACAATTGACTGAATCGTATCCAGAGGATAGTGTTAACATGGCTGCATTTATTTCTCTGCCTGTATATGTTGGATTCTTTGAGAGGCTTTCTCTCAACAGTTGGATTGTAGTGGCCCTGCTCTCATCTGCTGGTCACAGAGAAGCGATTGTCCACACACAGACAAAGTTAATTTAACTTATTCTTAATGTGGTTTGATTTAGGTTGTAACTAAGCTCCAACATGTCTCACAAGTAAAAAGACAATGACTCTTGAATGTTGTGAAAAAGGAGATGGACAGATCAAGCTGGGAGCAAAGCTTTTAGCAGCAAGCCCCTGATTGTGTTAATAATATGTTTCCTTTTAATAATCTTAGTTTCTATCCAGCAGGGTATGTCTGCAGATCTGCCCTGCATGCAGGAGGATTGCTCCGTTACTGAGTCGTTGCTGTTCTAATGCAACTCACTGGTGTGTGGACCTAGTTTCATTGTGCACAGTACTACTGCTGATAAGTGAGCAGATCGTACTGTTCTGCTGCTCTCTGGTATGTCCCACCATGATGGTGCCGGATGTCAGATCAGTGATACCCCAGCGGTGCTGTTCTGTGTAAGCTGCTGTTTGATGTCACACTGGGAGCTATGGCTTGTTGTCTTCTCCCCTTTTGGTTCAGTCTGTGACATCAGTTGTAGAGGTTCCCACCCTGTGCTGTTTCTGTGACATTTCTCTGCTCGTCCTCATCCACTGTTTGGATTGAGGAATCACAACACACAAGATACTGAATTATACACATACAGTTTTTATTGTGTCATAGCTGTACATTTTTGATTCAGACTGTATTAATACAGGTTATTCTGCATTCAGGGTTTTTCATTAAATGCAGTTTTTCACCATTACAACCATGACTTCTCTTTATTGTTTACATCTTATTCAGCTCAGTCTGTGGTACAGCACCTCACACCTTTGGCTCCAGTCACCTTTGGAATAAGCGGGACTTTCAAAAATATATAACATGGAGCTATAGTTCAAAGTGAGTGAACATGATTGTCTCGCAAACCATACATCTTGATTTTTTTATTTGTTTTATTTGCTGCTTAATTATTCAATGCAGCTTTAAAAATAATTTCATTAAGAACCTTTGGCTGCATCCCTCCGTCTTTTTGCAGTTTTTATCAATGAAAACACGAAGGCCCCGTTGTTGAAAGAATAAACTGGAACAACAAGACAAATCAATTGAGACTTTAATTCAGGCGGGCTGACTCTTCCTGTCTCCAACATTATAAATGATCGGGGCCTATTTTCAGAAATCCACCACACCTCCAGAGCCTCTCTTGACATTTACAGTCACAGTAAACCTCCACTATTTGTGCAGAAATGGTTTTAATAGGAACAGCAACTCACAGAAGTGATGCAGCTCTAATTCTTAATTGCATTAATGGACCATAATGTGTTTCAGAGCTGAAGTGCTGCTGGTTAAAGACTGAGCCCTCATTAATTAGCAGATAACCTTTATTTGAGGCGTGCAGCCTAACACAGTGATTGGTTTGCTATTGTTGCACCTTATCCTTGGCGAATCAGCTATTGTCCCTTTGAATAATTGAGAGCGGCAGATCTTGCCTGTTTTATTTTTTCCTTGGTCAGCAACTAGCTACTAGTTTTGTCCCCAAGATCAATTGCTTTGGTAAAACAACCAGGGGGAGAGAGAGCCGGGGAGAGAAGGGGAGAGAGAGAGAGAGAGAGAGAGAGAGAGAGAGAGAGAGAGAGAGAGAGAGAGAGAGAGAGAGAGAGAGAGAGAGAGAGAGAGAGAGAGAGAGAGAGAGAGAGAGAGGGAGAGAGAGGGAGAGAGAGAGAGGTTTGTGCCCTCAATGGCGACTGTAGGTATGCTAAATACCTCTGGTTCCTTATCCGGGAACTACCTCTCCATCTGCTATTGGGCCATAGAGTCACGTGGTAAAAGTAACTTTACAGGGCTGCTCGCAAGTAGGAGGGCTTTATGGAGCAGAAAAACGACAAAGCTAGAAAAATTATTTTCCACTCCAGAAATTAATGATCATGAGCTCGTATTTGATGGAGTCTAACTACATTGATCCGAAATTTCCTCCATGCGAGGAATATTCGCAAAACAACTACATCCCCGAGAGTAGTCCAGAATATTACAGCCGCGCAAGGGACCCCGGCTTCCAGCATCACCACCAGGAGTTATATCCTCCGCGGGCGAGCTACCAAGAGCGCCAGTTTAACTGTGCAAGCATCCCCGAACCCGACACGCCACGGGGACACGGAATACCCCACTCTGCGCACCTGCTGACAGGCAAAGGGCAGCCTGCTTCATGTGATACCCCACAGTTGTCCATGTCCCCCGCCACCCCACCGGCCGCCACCTCCGCCTGCAACCAAGCCACCCCGGAGCATCCAAACAGCACAGCCTCCTCCAAGCAGCCCGTGGTGTACCCGTGGATGAAGAAAATTCACGTCAGCACCGGTAGGCAACTTGTGTGTTTATGTTCCCTGCTCCCCTTCTCGCTCCTCTCTCCCTTTCCCTCCCTTTATCAGTCCCTCTGACTCCCATCTCGTTGCCAGCCCCTGTTCCGATAGCAGGGAAGCCTTTGAAATGGCACAATTGAGGCGGATTTACGACTCGGCATTGGTAATTACACCCACCATAAATTTTATAGCCGAGGTATACTCAGGGCAGCCGTATCACCATGTGGCTTCTGCTGTTATGTATTGCGCGATGGAGAGAAGGGGGAGAAACGACTAAGGAAAAGAAAAAAAAATGGAGCTTTGTAATCTTGCATTAATAATTTAGCTCCGAGTTGGATGTGAGTGTCCTCTCATTACGCACAGATTTCTTAACTTTCCTTTGAAATTTCTCAAACAGCCAAACACTCACATCCAATAAATCTTTCCAGCCATATCTCAGTTGAGGCCATTCTTGTTTACCCCTCCTTTTTTCCTCCCTTCTCCGTCTCCCTCTCTCTCCACTTCTCCCCTTTTTTTCCCCTCAGCGAACCCTGGTTACAATGGGCCGGAGTCCAAGCGGTCTCGGACAGCGTACACCCGGCAGCAGGTCTTAGAATTGGAGAAGGAATTCCACTATAACCGATATTTAACTCGGCGGAGGCGCATCGAGATCGCCCACACCCTGGTTCTCTCCGAGCGACAGATAAAAATCTGGTTTCAAAACCGCAGGATGAAATGGAAAAAGGATCACAGGCTGCCCAACACCAAAGTGAGATCCTCCACCTCCTCCTCCGGGTCCAACACAGGCTCAGCAGCCGGCGCTGTAGCCGCTGCCTCGGCCACTAACACTGGGGCCCCCGACGAACTCTCCGGAGCACAGCATGGCGAGGATATTACCAGGTTATAAAACCACGGACCACCGAGTGTGGCTAGAAGAAGGACTGGTTATTTATAGAACAATTATATATTTTGTTTTCGTAGCTATCTTGTGCGGTTTCCTTTAAGTCCAAAGTTATATAAAATGCATGTTATATAGCATGGATTACTGCGAATACCGATGGATTATTTTTACGTGATACAGGGTTTAATTTATTTGAAGCTGAATTAAAATGATGTTTTTTATTGAAAAAAAAATGTTTTGAATGAAGGAAAAAAAAAGGTAGAAACATTTACACTTTATCGAAATGTTATTGTGGGCCGTTCTTTTGCCCTGCTGCCCCAGGTGAAATGCACAATCTATTTATTTCAAGCAACACTGGAAGGAAATCAATATAATAATAGTTATTTTTGGTATATAAAAAAAAACGCTGGAAACACACCATTGATCTTGAACTTGTATGTTTAGGAGAATAACAGTGTGAGAATTACCTCGTGTATTTCAGAGACAGGAACCTGATTTGCAATTTTTTAGTTTTGTGGTGTTGATGTTGTGTTTATTAGACAGTTATCAAGCAGATTATTGTGAAATGCAATAAACGGAGTTTTAGTGTTTCTTGTGCTAATCATATTGGTCAATAAAACAGTGAGTGTCTACTAGTTTTAAAAACGTTTGGTGGAACTTCATTTTTGAGGCAGGGTGAGGTCTGGAAGCATTTTGTTTTGGGCTGTTTGGATCATTTTCACGAGGGCAACGAGAATCACTGTGTTTTTCAAACTGTGTTTCTATCAAACCTGCATCAGCATTTTTTTTGTTTTGCCTCTTTCAATCTGCAATGTGTACAAACATTGTGTGTTTGTGTGTGTATGTATATTTAGTGTGTGTGTGTTTTGTAGTGTGTGTGTGTGTGTGTGTGTGTGTGTGTGTGTGTGTGTGTGTGTGTGTTAAAGCCTCACTAATAATGGACTGGAGTTCTTTCTAAAAAGAAAACAAACTCTGAAAAATGGAATAGTTTGCATTATGTGCAACCTCATCAGTCTGAAGGGCATTCAATTACCGCTAAAGACGAGCCACTGAGGCCCTTCACTCCACACTGCCTCAGCTCTGCCACAGCCACGAGAGGAGAAGCTCCTGAGCACACAAATACAAAAAAAGCTGCATGCCATTAATCTAGACAACCTTTACAAAAGGGGATAGAGAATAAGGATTGTTCTGACCATATTCTTATCCATTTTGTAACCTATATAATTGCACTGGATTTTTTTTATATAACCAAGTGCGCCATACGTCACTGAGTTTTCAAATGTAAAGAAACAAAAACGTAGAAAATTGAATAATATCAAAATAAAATCGTGAATTGCAGATATAGATTTCAACATGATGGTCTTCATTGAATATGCCAGTGAGTTTGGGGAGGGAGTCAAGTATGGCTGATCTTTGTTAGCCTGTAGGCTGCTGTTTGTGAGCAGCAATGTTAATGTTTTCTTCTAACTATCTGCTATTTTTGCTTGTATATGTATGTATATATATATTAATATTTATATATATATATATTGCCATAATTACTTGCAGCCCCCCGCAACCACCCCCTCCCCCTCCCTCCTCACAGTGGCCTCCAGCTCTTGAGAACGCATAGAAACCTACAATTAAAAAACAAGGAAAAATGCACAAAAGGCATCTCTGTGCAAAGTCATCGTCCACTTCTCATCTGGCAGACGGACCAACAACACACCACAGGAGTGTTTACAACTGTATAGACCTGCTGCTGGACTCCTAGAACCATAATAAGACAAAAATACCACCTAAACATGAGCCCGCCCCTCCTCCTCCTCAACTGAACGCTTTTTATTTTCTCACACTCGTGCGTTCTTCGTTTTTTTTTAAGTTTCCTTTTTGCAGAGAGGATTTTCAGTTTAAACGTGACTGAAACCCAAAGACGCGCAAGAATTTGATAGATTATTGAAATTGTGACATGAATAGGCCTTATATAAAATGCCTGGCGTGGTGGGGGGGCACGGGGAGCACAAAAGGAAGAGGTATTCTCCATCATCAATCTTTCACTGCACAGCTTTGTGCCGCGTTCTGCAAAAAAAAAGAAAAAACGCTCAGACAACAGCCAGTTTTGATCCAAACCAAATATTATGTGCCAGGCTGTTTGCTTTCCATAGCACCACCATTCTTATCCATGAGATCTGAGCTGGACCTCATCTACTGGACCTTAGAGCGGCTAGAATCAGCTGTCTGTTTTTTTGTGGGGGGTGGGGGTTGTGGTCCTTTGGAGAGGCGTTAGAATGGTGATGAGACGGCGCTGAGAAATGAATCCAGGAGCCTTTATGTTGCCGGACAGATTAGAGAAATTAATGTGCTCGCCACAGTCGCAGCATCCCTCCAGCCCCTTTTCGAGGCCCTGTCGCCTCCATGTCGCGAGGCTGAAACGCTACTTTATTGAAGTTTGGGGGGCGAAAGTGGGAGAAGGCCGAGTTCAGCTCGAGGACACATTTTCTGTCCCATTAGGCTCGTTTCAGTCTGGATGGCCGACCCCTCCAACCCGGTGACCTGACTCCCTGCTCTGTGCGTGTACCTTCTGTGCGCGCCCTCGCTGGTCCCCCATCGCCGCCGATTTTCTTTCTTTCAAGATTTTATTTTTCGCTGGGACATGACTGAATGTGTAGCTCTCCCTGTCAACACATTGACCCAGGACAGTGTTGAACTCTGGGACGGTCCTCTGAAGATCTTCAGGACTCCTTAAAAACAAGTCTTGTAGGTCAGGATTGACAGTTGTGAACTCCAGCAGCTTGAGGCCCAAAGTGAATGCTTCTGCAAAAGTCAGGGCAAATTCACAACGTGTGTCTTTTTACTCACTCATGAAGTGCAGGCTGAAAACCCCAGCCCTATAATCTTCTACAATAATCATGAAGATAACATTTTAAAAATTTTAGCATCTCGCTATTTGATCTTCAACACAAGTGCTGCAGATTTGTGGTAACTCTAACTGAAGCTAATGCATTGACAGGAAAAATACACACAGTTGTAATATTCTGAGTGATTTTGCAAGATGTGCATCAATCAGATTTTCCAAGTTTGTCCTGGCAAACAAGCGAAATATTGTATTGCACAGCCACTTTTTGAATTATCTTAAAAAGCAGCTCCATACTTTCCTAAAACAGAAGGCAGTAAAAATAGTTTTGTGTCGTCACCTCACTTAAGAGAATAACTGGTCTCAGGTCAGCACTTGCATTTTAAAAGTGAGCTGCCAGTTGTAGCTGTGTGTGTCTGACAGGACTGGGTCAACTGGTCTTTGTGATTAGTTTACGAACAGACAAGGACCTTCAACTTGCTAATTCTCGACAACTCGTCAAGGTTTTATTTTTATCCAGATGCTAATGTTTTCCCTCAGTGGAAACTTAATAACCTACATCATCTTTCTGCTCGTTTTGCTGAGAAGTTAAGATTTACTGCAAAATGCCCCCAAAGAAAATCTTTAGGATCATAACCAAATAAAAATAAAAAGTCAGGACTGTTGACAACCCCTGAGATATTGCCCAGCGAAGCCAATGCATCACTGTTGTTGTGTTTATTTGCACAATCCGACTCGCATGCTCTCGTTGCGAGCAGCCGTGAATTTATTCTAATATTCTTATTTCCATTTCCACTATAAGCAACAAGTCTGGTGCGTGTGTGTGTGTGTGTGTCTGTGTCTGTGGCCCGGAGCAAATGTTCCACAGTGACGGAACAATATTAGACAGCACGTCCTCCAACATAAACAGTTGGCACCAAGAGCCAAACATCTAATCCCAGTGTCTGTCATGTGTGTGATCATTCATCCTCCTCGTGTGGATGTGTGTGTGTGTGTGTGTGGTTAGATGCATCTTTGATTACACACCGTGATTTCCCACTTTATTTTTTAGCTCTTGTAATTTAAAATCTACACGAGGCATAAATTATTACTTTTTTTCACTTCCTGACTTTTCGTTGGCTTTGCTTCGCCAAGGACGAAACGTGTACGCGTAGGCCTGTTGTGAATTTATGATGGGGACAAACAAAACGTGTGGCTTTAAAATTATTTGTCAAACAAAAGCTCACGTCATCGTGTCAGTCATAAATCAGACCAATCTCCCCTTTTGTGTTATTATTACACTTTGCGGAAACTTTTAAACAAGGATATCTATCTTAGTAACGAAACGCACATTTGAAACTTTACGCGTTTACTTCTTTACTCTCGTGAGCGTAAACTTTAAACTTTGATAGTCTTACCTGTCAGAAGAATGAATAAAAAAAACAAACACAATATCCGAGAATAACAGCTTCATGTTCTTTTCTCTCGCTTAGTTTAAAATAAACGATTTGAATGCTCCTCCAGCTGTTCGGCTTCAGCCTGCTCGCTCCCTCTGAGTTTGGAGAAGGAGCAGTTTGCTTGTTATTGCAGGAATTCTGTGTATTTTACGCGCCTCGGACTCAGTGTTTAAATTCCTCAGCACTTACTCAGCTCTAACTGGTTTCTTCTCTGACTTGACACTGTTGAATCACACATGATTTTCAGCTCACATTGCACCGCTGCAGGCTCCCCGTGATTTACGAGCGCACCTCAGGCGAGGGCTCTCTCTCTCTCTCTCTCTTTCCCTGTTTCTCTGTTTCTCTGTTTCTTTCATTCTCTCCCTCTCCCTCTCTCTAGATATAACAACTTTACAAAAGCAGTCATCGAAATGTTTGAAACAGAAATGATCAGCTGTTCTGGTGCAGGCTCTGATTTTACTACCTGCTTTTGTTTATTTATTTTTTGTATTCTCGGGCGTCGGGGTATAAGTGCCCACGTGTTTGTTTTTCCTCTCCCTCTCCTCTGCACTCGTCTCAGGTGAGTGTCTTCTTCAGCCACTTTGCTTTGTATTGAAAGGCCCGGGCCCGGTGTATTGTTATGGTGTAGTGTGTTTAAACGGCAGCCATGGCAGCTGCATAAAGGCTGAGAGTTGAAACAGGGGTCACGCTGCTATTTTCCAGGGACAGACACTCTCTCGCATTGACCAGCAGTGGGTGTGTCATAAATCCGTAAATCTCTCTCCCATCCGTTCACTCGAGGGAGCAGATGCACCATGTCTTCTCTTTGTGTGTCTCTCTGCGTGTGTGTGTGTGTCTTTTTGTGTATGTGTGTGTGTGAGAGTGTGTGTATAGGGGGGAGAGGCAAATGCATTTACATAAAACTAGATTTTAAAACTCCATCAGACACGTTCAAATGATTTACTGTCAGTGCTGGAAAACATTTAAAAGCAAAAGGGGGGACTCGCACGCAGCATCATTTCGGGGATTCACACTCTTGATGTCCCACGTCACTCACACACACACGCGCATACACACAAACATACACACACACACACACTCATGGGGATGATGGTGTCCTGGGTAAACTTGCCAGTTAATACTTTATGTCATCATAACGCCTCGGTGAGGAATATTTCATTCGCCTATTTGCTGCATCGTTGAGGACCTTCGAAATTACAGTCATTTCCCCCCCCGTTCAAGGTGTCACCGGGGGCCCAGTCACTGCACTGAGTTATGATTATGTTATTCACTTTTCATTAGCAAAAATGATCTGAATATGGCTCGCCGAGACTATAGATCGACAATTATGTGTAGGTTAAGTGAAAACGCGCGTTTCATTTGATTTGCTCCCCCTGAAAATGATCCTCTGATGTATTTTGTGCGGCCACCAGTTGCACGATACCACAGTTCGTCTTTATCCTCTGAGCACCAGGGCTAGGTTTCAGTTCATGTCCTTCCAAAGTGCTGCGTACAATTCAAAAAAGCTGGATTCATTCCGGATTTTAATCAAAACTTAAAAAACTGCCAAAATTCAAAATATAGAAGTTAAACCCGCTGAATGGATTGACAAGGCTTAGATTCAATTACAGCCATAAAAGTTTGTTTACATCAGTAAAACCACACTTTCATTCATATAACTGAGGAACAAGCAAATTGGGTTTAAATTGTCAATATTATTTCACATCCATAGATTTTACACTAGAAAATAGCTCCACTTCTCTTTTGTAAATGGTTTTAATTCAGGTTCATGGATTATGAAAATTATATTTCTCCTGAATAGATTTTTTTTAAATATATATATATATATATATATATATATATATATATAAATGTTAGACTTTGAGGAACTTCATTGGCTCAGAGCTGCAGGATTAATACCTTTCATGCACTTCATCCACAGACAGGTCAGGATTTACTGTGGTGCACAAACACACACACACACGCACACATACACACACCTACACACACACACACACACACGCACACACACATACACACACACACTAACACACACAGAGCAGCAGCAACAGCAGCTATAGGCCCAAATTAATGCACAGGCTTATGCAAAAGTCAGGTGCTGTTTGGGGGGAAAATGACAATGTGTGTCTTTTCCCTCACTTATGAAGTGCAGTCTGCAAACTCTAGTCCTTTCATTTCACTCTGCATTGTTTACAGCAATACAGGGCACCGGGCCCATAAATCTTCCGCTTGCTCTGCCAAGACAGCGCCATTTGTATGCACCGTTTTAACCGACAGCATCCTCTGCCCATTAACGTCTTCTCCCCAGCTCGCTCTCTCAGTCTCCCCTTATCTGCCGCGCTCTGTCCCTTTGGAAATACATTAACTGATCCGTGCTTTGGTTTGAGCCCTGGAAACCAATTATGTTTTTTTCGTTAGTGAAAGGGAGTTTATAATTTGTAGAAAATACAAAATATACTATGGTATCGTGCCGCGCGTTCCAGATTTCTCGACCTGTGCGCATTTGCAGAGACCCCACACACACACACACACACACACCACCACCACCCCCTCCTCCTCCTCCTCTCTCGTTCTCTGCAGGCTCGAACTTATTGCTATGAAAAATAAAAAAGTTTATCGACAGGCTCCTCGGCTGTTTGTGTCAGCGGGCGAGCGAGGGAGCGCAGAAGGTGTAAGGAGGAATTGTAAAAGGGTTGACACCCAGAGCGACCGGCGCGCTTTTGTGCGAGAGAGAGAAAAATGATTTATCGCCACCGAGGCGGTTCAAACAGAGTTCACGGAGAATTGTGGTGGAGGCGCGGAGGAGCTAAATTATGGTCTTGCTGAGCCAGTATATCATAGATCCTATCTCCAATTCAGAGAGTGTGTTCAAGGGTGTGAGGTAAGGAAAACAAAACGAATTTAATTACTTTCCCCCCATTTCGGCGCGGGCGTCCTGATCCGTGCTGCCCAATCCACCTGTTTCCATCAATAATCACAATAACAACAAGGAGAGGCGCTGATAGATTTTTGTTGGGTGCACACGCTGACGTCGTTATAGTTTAATTCCTGTTCTATTTCACTCTGTCTCTATATAGACTGTGGAGATATTTGGCACATTGCTATTATTTTAATGGGCAGGCTTGAAACCTGGCTGCAGTCATTAGCTCCTTCCCAGCCTCTGATTAAAATTAAAATTTGATCAATAATAATTACAAGAAAATCAAGACACTTTTATCCTGATTGTGGCTGCCAATAAGCCCCACTCTAATTGTAACTGTATTCAAATCAATGAACTGCAAGAAAAAATAAAAAGTATGGCCGCCTGTTTAAATTGAATTAAATAGAAAAACAATGTGTGTGGAGGTTCAGGTAGAGGCTCAGTGTTGGAGCAGCAGTAAGGGGGAAGGCTCCTCTCCTTCCATGCAACCCTGAGTGCATAATCCATCACCTCTGAGAGAAGTTTAAAGAGGCTTTTCTCGACAGCTTTGTTGTAGTGAAACACGAGAAAGAACTTAAATCTAGCCATGGTTCAACTATGATGGATACAGGAAACTGAATATGCTAACACCGTAGCCTGCGCATCCCCTCTATCATGGGCGAGGGTGCTTTTGGCTGCTATTTATAAAAAAATTTTTTTTTAAAAATGTTGTGATCACGTCATCGTTCGAGTTGTGTATATAATTTGCATACATTAGTGTATTTTTTTAATTAAGCAACTACTTCTAATGAGTTCTTCACCTCAGTGTGACTCAATTGGGCCAAATTTGATTCAGATTTCAGCCCAAATAGTTTCCCCTAAAATATTTATTATAGAGGTTTTAAATTCAGTGGCAGAATTTACATTCATTTAAATAATTTGCAGCCTCGTTGCTGTATTTCGCAGTTCCAGTGGTGCACCTTGAATGCAAACAGACGCACCAGGAGCAGCTCCTGCTCTACATCTCCTCCTCCTCCTCCTCCTCTTTGTCCATGCAGCCGAGCAGCAGGCGGGATGTTTACCACCAGAACATGTGCAGTGTTTGACTGTTGCCTCTCACATCCGCACACTCGGGGACACTTGATACTGTACAGTGATGCCTGATTAATGCAAACGCGTCGAATCGTCCTATAGAAAAGACAAATTCTCTAATGATTTCCTCCTTTGTCTTTGTGTGGCAATGACTGTCATGCCTTTGTCTGACCACTCCCAGCGAGTCCTATTAAAGCTGCACACTTCCACTCCGACAGTTATGAGCATCTGCTCGTATCTGCAGGAAAATCCCGCCGATTTATAATGAGTTGCTAAAATTGTTTGCGAATAAAATTCTTAAAAAAAATAGGATTTGATTATTTTACAGGCAGAAATTCACCTCAGAGGAGAATGTGAAAAGCAACGCTACAGCTGCAGCATCATCACAACATCAACGATTAATAATTATATTCGAATTGCGCGTAAATACGCATGAACGCAATTCATTCGATAATTTTTTGTCTGCATTGCACATCTGGAAAGCTTCAGTAAAATAAATGCATGTGGTCGATATAATTATCCGGAGTGGGTGAGACGCAGCAGCAGCAGCAGAACTCTGCGGCTCGAGCTCATCGCGTTGCTCTTGAATGTAAAAACCTACCACCGCTACACAGAGGACCGGGTGGATGTGCAGCTGCAGGCGGCGGCTCCGTCTAACAAACGCGTCCTGTCAAAAGATTTACAATAATACAAGAAAATCAACAGCGAGACGTTTCTTCACCACCCATGTAATCTCTCCCTGTCTCCCCCTGCTCCTCCTCCTCCTCCCCGCCATCTCCCCCCTTTCCCCCCCCCCTCTCTCTCTCCGCACTATAAACACCTCTTCTTTCTATCTCCTTTCTCTAAACAGTTGTTGGAATCTGTTCATTCATATTCCATGGTGTGATTTTTATTTCCCTCCTCTATCCCTACAGGTGCAGAAACGCGGGCGGCTCGTGGAAATGTTGTCTGAAGCTTCTTCTTCTTCTTGGTTCGCCCCAAATTGCAGGCGGATTACTTTGCAACTCCAGAGCTCTGTCATTGGAGGAGGCGGCCACACGTGACCACAGCACCCTTCTGGTAAATATTATTCAAATGTTCCACATGGTTACTCCAAGTTCTTCCCTGCATGGATTTACACAGTCAGGTTAATTGTGATGGGAGATTAGACAGAGAGAGCCTCCCCTTGTCTCTTACTACTACTGAGGGATTCCTGGTTTTATTTGAGACAGTTTGATGAGCTGGCTCCATGGACCCCCAACAGCCCACCGCCCTCCCACTGCAGCTGCATGGCAACAGTTTTGCTATGAGCTCTGGACAAGTGCCAGTGCCAGAGTACAATGGAGGAGGCGGCGGAGGCCAAGACGCAGAACTTAATCAGCAAAACATGACCTCCTCTGCTCGTGTCAGTTCCAGGTTGAGCCCAGATGAACAGTTCCCGAGCCCACTGGAGCGGCCGGTTCACTGCCATGCCAAGGGCAAGCTGGACATCAAGAGCAGGAGCTGCACTCTACTCACCATCTGCCGCTCCGGAGTAATTTTTCCCTGGATGAATCCACGGACAACTGACTCTGATCAATCTGGTAACTCTTCCCTAATTTATTACTGAGTGTCTCTCACTTTTTGAACTGAGTGAGCAGAATATTGTTGACAGGTGGGGTAAAGCCATAAAACCATATCTGACCTTCATCAAGTAACTTTTTGCCACGTGACACCACTGAACCATTTCATACTGAACGCCAACATACACCAACAGACCAGTAATGTGTTTACTGTGTCACCTGCATCATTTTTAATGCAGGCTCATATGAAGGCTCTCTCTCTCTCCTCTCAGATTAAAATAGTCCAGTGTATGAACGAGCGTTAATGTTGCAGCACAGCTAAACAAATGTGTGAGTCCTGCTCTCAGCTGTTTGTTTTTCCACTCCTTCAGGCAAAGTGGAAAACAGAAAGGCTTCAGTCAGTGAGCTGCACAAAAACATCATGAACAGACTTTTATTATGAATTATTATATCTGAACATAACTTTCCCCCCCCCCACAAGTTATAAAATAATAAGTCAAATCAAATGTTAAATCTGTCCAAATACATTTATTCTAAGGGGGATTCTCACAGTGTCTAATTAAACAAGAAATAAAGACAGTTGCAGACTAATTTTTGAATATAGAAAACACAAATAGTTTTTTCAATATTCACTAATCATTCTTCTTAGTTTTCACTGTGATGCTGCAGACAAGCCTGTAGCAGGGAGGCTGCAGCCTCTCAGTCTGATGGAGGATTGTTAAGCAGTGCCGTTTACTCTCTGAGGTCACTCCAGGCCTTATTAAGTATCCATTAACCCCTGTATGTTATATTGTTATTAACAGGCCCCTGCTATCAAGGATATACATGTCAAATGGAATCTCTAATGGTGGTTATTTTCAGTGGTAGAGTCCCAAGGTACCTTTTAAGTGACTGAGATGGGGATTTGACAGGCCTGCTTCCGTGTGTAGCTGTGATTAATGTGGCCTGTCAGGCAGCCGTAGTGGCGTCAGATGTTTCCCCCAGACTGTTTCTTCGGGTGGTAACTTTCCCTGAACACATGACACAGTAGACAGCCAGTCTTGTAGAGTGTCTCAAGCATGAGTGAATACACAGGAAGAGCTGAGGGCCTTATGGTCTCAGGTTGATTGGTTGAGGATTAACGCTGGGCCTTATTGGCTCTTGAAGTCCTCCACGTGTTGGGGTTATGTTTCTCAGGTCAGACTTGTCAGATATGTGGCAGCTGCTTTTAACGCCCTCTTTTTCTCTGTGTGCTTCCTCCAGCGGTAGGCGGCGGCGGTGTGGCTCCTGGTCCACCGCAGAGAGGCAGGCCTGGCCGGCGGAGGGAGAGGACGGCCTTCACCAACAGCCAGCTGGTGGAGCTGGAGAAGGAGTTCCACTTCAACCCTTACCTGCGTCAGTCCCGGAGGCTGGAGATGGCCGCCGGGCTGCAGCTCACCGATCGCCAAGTCAAGATCTGGTTTCAGAACCGCAGGATGAAGTACAAGAAGGAGCACAAGCCCGGGAAGGTGTCGGGTGCGTCCATGAAGTCTCCCTGCCACCTCGCCTCCAGCACCAGCTCCTGTGCAGATCAGCTGAGGTTCTCTGGTTCATGTGCTGTCAGGACGTCCTCCTCCTCCTCAGACCTGCACTACATGGATTATGCTCCTGTGTCCTCCTCCTTCATTGCCTCGGACAGTGACGGCGGCAGGGGTCAGTGTGTTCACCCGGCAGACCTTCCCCATCTGAGTTGTATATTTCCATCTGTTGCAAATGGTCCACCGCCCTCCTGTATGGCCGTAGATAGCCTTCACCACGCTGGCATTTCAAACTGGCCCTAGGGCCCCATAATGGCCGTCCCTCCTGTGCTCATCAAAATCTCAATGATACGTCCACTTTCACTTAGTTATGAAAGACTGGAGGACGTGTGATTAGGCTGAAATCCCTTCAACACACCCAGTCATGAAGCATTTTAATTCAACTCGACGAACATGTCCTAATTAAAGCAGCGCTGCAGTGATACCATTCGTGCTTCTCAGGCACCGTGGCAGACGACTGCAGGTCCTCAAACTTCCTGCTCCTTTTGCATGTTCACTGCATGCACAAGACATTTATCCAGTCAATAATTCTATGTTTTGGTGGTAATTTTCTGGATCTTACATTTGTATTGTTTTGCACGTGGAGCTTGTACTAGAGTGTTTGTTTTCCTTCCCTGTGTTTGCAGATAACAGTTAAGTGTTTGTCATATATTTAGTTAGTGCCACATTAGGCCTCTTGTTTATTCTTTAAACTGCAAAAAGTATTTGTGTACAAATGTTTTAAACTGTGAAATGGACAGAATAATGTTCACAATGAATGATGTTATATTTTTGTTAAAGCCATTAAAGGATGTGGCAAGTCTTTGATACAGTTCTTGATTAATTGAGATGTCACATACTGTACATGCTGAATAAATGCATCTGGGAAAACTGTACTGTTTACGCTGTTCTTCGCTAATTAAAATATCTTTCCTCTACTGCACTATTTCATGATTAAGAAATTCTTGAATTAGGTCCCGAACGGAGAAGAAAAGAAGAAAAGAGAAAGATTGTGTAATTAAATGACGGCATGCGTTTGATTCATTGAAAACTCTGTAGTATTGTGCATTCACGTTGCACAGTCTTGCCACATAAGCCTCTCCCTCGCTCCTGCCTCCGAGTTCCCCACCATTAATCACAGAGACAAGGCAGTCTTTCCAGCACTCCAACCACAAGCTCTGAACCCACTGGGCACCATGACAAGATCTCCTGCCTCCTCCTCCCCAGTCCCTGCCTTTTCAATAGCCAAATTGTAGTGCTGCAAGTCGGGGCTGGCCTGGCTCTCAGGGGGCATGTTAGTTGTGTAGGTTAAAAGCCCCTTCCAGCAGCCTATAGGCTACGACAGACCAGTGAGCTTCACTTACTTATGACAACAGATTATCTTAAAGAACAATGAGGAGACTGTGAATGATTGTTTCTTTCTGACACGTGGAATCTTAAGTTTTGAACTGTGTCACGGAAATATTATTCTCCTCTTTCCCTATTTTGAATTCAACATATCCCACTCGCTGAGGTAAATTACCCACTCGGGGATTCATGCGTTTATTTGACAGAAGTGGGTCACAGGTTCTCTTGGGTCTCAACAGTTTTACACATCAAACACAGACAGCCGCTTTCATGATGAGGTAGCAAACCCTCTCACCGCCGCCGTATCTACATTCTCAGCAAAGTTTGGGCCATGCTGACAGTTTTATATCAGTGGCCTTACTGTAAATGAGTTGTCACAGAGGACCACTGACAGCCCTGAAACGAGGGAGGTGCAGAGGAAGCAGACCCCCCCCCGTTCGTGATCCTGGATAGAACGGTTTTCTGCTCCTAATTCATGACCTCATCAGTCTCTGGATCAGCCGTCCTTTGGTAAATATTTGACGCCATTTGCGGCAGGTCTCGGAAAGTGTCAGGGGAGCAATAGAGCCGCCATAACTCTGTGGAAATGTTAAATAAAATAAAGTGAGGTCCTCGCCACATCTGTATCGCAGAGGTGGCAACAGCCAGGTTATTTAAGAGAAACGCAATAAAGGGCAAGAGAGAGGGAGAGAAAGAACCAAAGTGAGGAGAAGTTTACTCCTACTGATATGTTTGCTCAGAGACAGAGGGAGAGAGGGAGAGAGGGGAACTGGGAGGAAGAAGGACCAGACAGTGCTGGATTCCTGAGATTCTTGCATACGCCGGGTGATTTATGGTGTTAATGGTGCAGAGGCTCAATAGGAACTTTACCTCTGGTTCCTCTACACATTCTCTCTCCAGACACCAAAAGCCGAGAGGATCCACACACTGTCGTGCAGTAATTCTGTGGACGGGGTCAAGGGGGGTCCCCAGGGGTCAAGGAAAGCCCCCCCCTCCTCCTCCTCTAAGGGCCCCACTGCAAAGGGAACAGTCTACTTCCATTCCAACTCTAAGTTTGTCATTTGTTCTCACACTGTGTTGCTTCCAGTTGGCAACCAAAGTCATTATTTCCGTTTTTACTGTTCTTTAGAGGGTAAGATCCGCAAAGCCCCCAAATCCTCACATCTTTCTTTTTATATTCCGGGCTTTGATCAGACCTGAGCGATGCATTAAGTGGATCTTTGAAGTGATGAATGACGCCAGCCGTGGTGCCATGAAACCAGCTTTGGTTACGGTCCATCATTAATTTCAAAAATTTTAGCGTTTTTGTCCTTTACAGTGACGGATGCTCCACTGTCCCATTTGCAGCTGTTGTGGAGCGGAGTTTTGAGGTTGGATTTGAATAATGTTCCATGCATCGGGACGTCTCTTAAGCTGCCGTGAAAACAAAACTGCTGTGTGCTTTAACAGAGACGCACAGCTTCTAAAACATTTGCCCATGCGTACAACAAATGGGAAGCCCGAAGCTCTTCATATTACCATCTCAGTAATCTGCTGGTGTCTGCTGGAGTCTCATGTTATGTTGTGTTATTCCTTTTCATTTTATGGGGATCACCATCGGAGGAAATGAAGGGTAATAATGATAATAAATGTCTCTGTCCCAGCCCCGGCTCTTTTTGAACTTTTTGACTGCTTGTTGGTTGGAGAAGTTTGAGGCCTGAAGACCATCAGCGCTCCCACAGAGTGATTGTGTGTTTTCTGTTTGGTTTTGATTTTCATCCACTATTTTTGTTTTTGCATCTTACACCACAAGCCACACATGCACTTGTTTACACCACAAATGAATGCAAATGACTGATGCTCTCCACAACTCTCATGGACTGTAATAAAAAAACTCTGCAGAAGCACAAAAACTTCTCTGTCATATTTTTATTTACACAAGATCATGTGCTGCACAAAACAAGTCGAGAAATATACTGCAGGAAAGTAACAATAATATAAAATAGGTAATAAAATACAACTAACTTTTTTAAATATGACATTAAAGTGCGATCAAGAGCTTCAGATTGAAACATGGATATTATATAGATATTTCTCTGCAGAAGTTCCCTTATGAACTCAGATCACAGTTTGAACTTGCGTTTGAACGATTTGCGTTTCCACATCATTTGGGTCATGTTTTTTTTTATTCTATCACAACATGGGAGAGAAATTCAACAATATAGAATTAAATAAAACACATCTCACAGAATACAATGATGTACATATGAACAAAAAGCAATTCCAGTAATACAATAATAAAGGGTTAAAAGCTTGAATCTTCACTTAAAGCAAACTCTGCAGAATTTAAATTAGTTTAAATGAAAGATTGAACTTGGAGGAAACCAGTCTTTGAGACTTGCAAGTTTTGTATTTTTGTTCATTCATACTTTTATTATATATTTTTCTGTAAAAAAGGGATGTTTTTTTTTAAAATACAAAAAAAGATTGCGGTAATGTTTCGTATTTTCAGTACATGTTGATGTAAAAGACAATTTACAATTTGTGTCAATGGCCAACGTAACAGGAAAACTGAAAAATAAACCTCATGCACCACAATTAAGAAGTGCAGTTGGGTGAAAATGTTTGATGGAAAACTTTAGTTAATTGACTGAAGCTCTGCTCTGGATTTACCAAGACGGAAGAAAGCTGAAACATAATAGAAATGAGAGAGTCTGCTTGTCCTATGTGCTAAACCACAAAACTAAATAAAACTTGTTATTTAAATGATTCAGATATTTGGGGCGTTGATATCACCTGTTCATGTATGGGTAAAAAGCTTCTCTGAGAAACTATTAGGATCAACTTGAGGCTAATTTTCCTTCTGAAACATTATGTCTGAGAATTGACTGGTTTGTGTAACAGAAGCAAAAACCATCAGTAACGGTTAAATGCAACACTCTGGTCCATTGTTGAGTAAAACCCTAAACTTTAATGCACCGGCCTTTAGGAGCTCTTGTTCTTTTTATGACCTTCTGAGTCTTTTCCCTCCACAGTAGTAACTGCTGCCCACCACTCTCTCTGGGTGCTTGTTGCTCAAGATGATTGTTAAGTATCAATTTCCTGTGTCACCTTTATGGGTTTTATTTATTTGTCTGCTCCTTCGCGTGGAACAGAGGCCGAGCATCACTCAGGTGGATGGATTGTAACTCAACTGCTACGACTCATCAATCTTGGAAATTTGACTTCCTGAATCTCATACAACTGTTACTGTCACATTACGGCACGGCATTATCAAGATCAATGACGTTTTAAATGCTTCCCAGTTAAGGATGATCGGTGACAATAAAAAGGTAAGTTGGTGATGAAAGTGTCTGGGCTGTGGTGAGCAGGCCCGTGCACGTTGAGGTGAAGTCGTCCTGCCGGAGCTCACCTCTCCCTGTGTAGACTGAGCAACATGGGGAAATGAATGAACTTGTAATCACAGACTCAGGAACCCTGCTAAATGTCACATGTTGACCATTATCGATCACTCAAGAAGTATTTACCTACGAATGGCTTCATCACACTGAATCTGATCAATGCACACTTTCTTTGTGCTTTGGAAAGCTCCGTGGAATAAAGGTCACATGTGTGGTTACCAGTTTATTAGGTACACAATAGATCTGCAATATATCCTTTATAATGAAAAATAGGGGTTTCCTGTTGATTTTTCGTTCGTATCATTTCTAGTGTAGAGGGTGGATTAAGTTTCAAAAACTTTTAGCTTCATACTCTTTATACATATAATCAAGTGCATTACAATGCTTTAGTTGTACCTAATAAATTGGCAACTGAGTGTATATTTGTGCATTAGTTGCATAGTTCATGCAGGATCTCATATTTTGATGTAGTAACCATAATTGTAATTTCCACATTTTGTCTCCTTTTTGTTACCAGTGCAAACCC
This sequence comes from Pseudopleuronectes americanus, assembly GCA_038501795.1. Lineage (NCBI taxonomy): Eukaryota > Metazoa > Chordata > Actinopteri > Pleuronectiformes > Pleuronectidae > Pseudopleuronectes > Pseudopleuronectes americanus. The sequence continues at coordinate 14,453,276 of CM076725.1, forward strand.
AGTGTCGTGTTCCTGCTTGTATTCATCATCACAAAGTTGTACAACACAACCTTCAGAGGCAAGTGACTCTATCATAAGGAGGAGAAGATTTAAATACACAATGTACAGAGCAACACGCATATTTCCATTTGATTGAATAATGTGACTGTAAAAATCCTGGATCTGAATATTTCACTCAACCTATAAATAAATACAGGGCAAGCTAACTCAGAATGTGTGTGTGCGTGGGCATGTGTGTTAATATATATATTTATATGTGTTTGTGTCTATAATTACTCTTTACTGCAGACAGTGTGAAATAAGAGAATTTTAAGAATTTAATGGGAAACAGCCAAAAATAAACATGATAAAAAAAGATTTCTTGAATTTGAACATTCAGACATATCCATTGGAGACATTCTCCCTTTATTATCTGCTCTAATAATCTTAAACCTCAAAGGAGAACTTGTGCCTTATTAATACGGATTCAATTTTCTATCACAGTTTTCCTACCAACCATGATTAGCATGCTCAGTAGATTACTGCTCTGCACTGTGAACAAGCAGGGGATGTTCAAGCCGAAGAAAATAATAAAAAAAACACTAGAATAAAAACCCTCCCTCTTTTTCCCTGCAGCGAAACGATGGTGTATGAGGGAGAATATTACAGAGTGTGCTGCAGTGATGAACATTTCCTCCTGTTTCATGTTTAACCCTGCTCATTTCCCACAGTAAGAACTCCGGAAACACACAAGTGTGCACAGCAGCTCGGGGGGAAGATGACTGATGGCTTGTTGTCATGATGTTTGGGATTCTGCCGACTCGAAGCCTCTTGGCTCACTGGAGCCGGGAAGCGCTGCAGCACATACTACAGGCTATTGTTGAAAAGTCCTCATATTAGCGAGGTATTGCTTCATTGTCACAGTGCTGAGCCCATGCAGAAGGCAGCCGTCTGTAATGTCCCAGGCCATTTGCACGGTAGTTGCATTGGATTTATTATTACGGATCATGTACTGTGACAGATTTCATACCATTCAACAATAAAGCAAGGACAATTATTAGACTTTCCCGCTGTGAGTGCATGGATTTTTTTTTCCCCGTGTGGTATTCCCTGGATTGTGTGTGGGCCGGCGATACACTAAGCTAGATCTCGCTCCTGACATCACTATTCTTCAAAAATGTCAATATTTGAAAAACCGGGACATGCTCTATCAATCATATAGATAGCCATCTTTCAACGGGTCAATGTGCCCCACTTGAATATCTGTTTCTGCTTTCTGATTTCTCTCTCTCCTGCTTTAGTTCTATTTGTTCCTCAGCCATATTGCAGCTATGATGATGCTTCATTGATGAGCCTGAGCTCCATAAACGTGGCAGAGATGGCTGTTCCCTCTCTCTTACAACTGCATTAAAGGCGGTGACCTCTCAGGGTGGCGGTGACAATCGTCTGTCAGCGCTGGTTAATTCCCAGTGTTGTGAGGGTCAAGAGCTGACATATAATGAGGCTTGACAGCGTTGGAGGGGCTGGACGAGGGTCTGGTGTCAACAGCGGCCTCAGCAGCATCGTGTCAGCAGCAGGGCGAGGGCAGTGGAGGTAATCCGAGCGCAGCCGAGCTGATCCCAGGGCCTCGGCTTCCTATTGACACACATCGGAGCATGGGCGCAAAAACAAATTAGCATCAGTCAATATCATCTCCCTCCTCCTCCTGCGTCGTGACACATGCAGCCACCCAAGCGCTGCCATGTTTACCTCACCTCCAGTCAACACAATAGGCACAATAGTGATGGTGACGGGAAAAGGCTTTTACAGGGGGGAACCTTTCGGGTTTTGGGGGCAAATACCTGGTCGGTGGTTTCAGGGAAGTAAAATTCAGATTTGTAATCATAGCATCCATTTCACCTAAATTGTGAGATTTATCCTTGTTCCTGTTTCTGAAACCATCTCAGGCTAAATTTGTGGTTTAGGGGAAACAAGCTGCCCAGAGGAGAGGAGCCTCGGCTGAATATCATTTGCTTTTGTTGTTCTCATGCTAAATGTGATCATATAACTTCTGTTGCACAAAGGTGCTGGGCAGTGATGTGGAACAACACCTATGATATGCTAATCAGACATATGGCACTTCCAGGAACAAACAGGGATAATACTGTTCATGTCCTACAAGATAAAAAGGTTACTTGGTTTTAAATTTGATTTAAATGCGTCCGAGAGCTATAATAGTCTCAGGCTGCTTTGTCTTTTATATTTTTTTAATTCGTTTGCAAAGAAGAAAGCAAAGGATGCTCACACCTGTTTTTTTCCCCCTCTTCTTCTTCCTCCTCTTCTCTCTCCCTCCCTCATGCTGAAAGCCATTACAGAAATACAATTTCTAATACCTCCGCACAGGTCTTCGATCGACTGCAAACAAATTTATATTCAGGCGGTAAACAGAAAGCTGCAGAGATTTATTTATTGAGTGTGGAGGAGAGAAACAAGCTAGCGCGTGAACCCTGAGTAACCTCCGAGCTGACATGAAGATGGATCAGTGCGCCATGCAAATGCATGGAGAGAGGGGATATATTGCACTCAGTCATTCAGCACATCGCTGCCTGTAGAATCCCATTAACTCCCACAGCTGGGACCATATTTCTGCGATGTAAGAATGCAGTTAGAAGTTGTTCATTACGCTGAATTATATTGTAATTACTGCAGACTTAAAATACGAAGGAAACGTTGCTTAAAAAATAAAACGATGAGAATAGAAACGCGTGGATAGGTTTTGTTTTTATTGGAATGCTGGGAGTGTGTGTGTTTTTATCTGAGACATAAACATAAACATAATAATAATAATAATGATAATAATAATATAGTTGATGTAAGAGTTACTATAAATATTGTTACAAATAATTTCTCATTGATTAAACTAAGCATAGAAGAGGGAAATATATTTCTAATATTATTTATATTACAACTAATACTGATATTAATACTAATATTACTACTAATATTACTACTACTATTACTACTTATAATAATATTAATAATAATAATATTTATAATATTAATGCCAAAGTAAAAAAATTGATTATTTAATCATATTCAACCACTGCCTATATTCAGTTATAATTTAATCTAAACAAATCACATTAAACAAACGTTATTAAACTGAAAATGATGTCTCATTAATATTTCACAACTTGCCTACAAAAACAAGAGACGCCATCTTATAACTGGTAATGAAAAGTAGGAGACAGTGTCAGCTCTGTTCCCATTACTCAAAATGAACAAACTGCAAAGGAGGTGAGAACACTGGTTGGGTTTCTGTGATAATAACATAACGTAGGAAAATTTAGTTGTTTGCAATTATATTCCCAGAGACGAGTACTATTTTCTGTACTATGGCGTTTAAATAACAGCATTTGGGGCCATTTTTACGCAGGCATGAAAAGTAGGCCATCAGCAGTTGACTCATTCCTGTTTGAACATAAACATGTGTTGAAAAGTCCAAAATGTAAAAACAGTTTTATCCTCACCCCTGTTTCTCAAACATGAATGAAATGTGGAGCTGCTTTAACCTGCACGTCACAAACACGTCTTTTCTGTCACTTACAACTTCTTGATCTCTGCTTGAAGACATTTTTTTTTCAGTATTTGTTCGAGGCTAATTACAAATCTGCTGCCACTGAACTTCTAAATACCAGCTGTCATGACCTCTGACCCCATTAAGTGTGCCTTTCACATGACCTAAGCCCTCTGCTAAAGAGGGCCTGGGCCTTTTTCTTCTCCAGAAGCCGTCGTGTATTTGCATAATCCATTAGCTCCCTCAATGTAGGGCCTATATCATGTTAATGTGGGAGTGGAACAGAAGTTTCTTTGTTGTCTTGAAAAATTATTATAGAAGAATTTGACTATTTCTTATGGACTTCTGCCTATGGTAGGAATATGTCTGATGTCATAATCTACCTGAGGAGGTGAGCGACTAATGAGGGGCCTCATGATGATGATGATGATGAGGAAGAGAGTGATTCACTTTCTTTCTTGTCTTCTATGGGTGCCTAGTTGTGGCCTGCATGATGTTGGGAACTCTTTACACCACTGTGGAACTGACCTGAAGTCAGTTGCACAACTTGCTTGCTCGGCACAATCCTCCCTGATGACACAGATGTCCAGCTATTGGCCGACACCGGGAGGGCACGTCATCTCCATCAATCCGCTGTTTCTCTCTCTCCGAGGAATGTGTCCCCCCCCACCCCGTGCACGGTCGTCCAGCCGCCCGGCCATGCGTTACTGGATGCATGAGAGGCCGGGCATGAAACTGCAACCCCGTCCAATGAGTATGCAGGGGTGGGTGGGGGGGGGGAGAGAGGTGATAATGACTTCCTATGAAGAGTTAACGGCCGAAGGGCAGAGTAGCCTTCTGTTCACGGGCTGCTGCCGAGCAAAAGAGGTCACACGCGGGGACCCGGGCTGCGGGACTCGCCCTGACCCCGCGGAGGGACAACCGGAGGTGGGAGAAGTTGCGTCAACATTCAATCCGCTACATCAGCACTACTTTACTCTCTCCAACACTTTGACTCTGTGCACCTCTTCTTCGGACAGCCCACCTCCTCCCCCTCCTCCTCTTCCTCTGTTTGACACTCTCGGGGGCTTCTCGACACCGGCCTGCCCCCACTCGCCCCGGGTCCCCTGGCGGTGCAAGGAGCAGGGGCAGGGCTCTCCAGGACGCGGATACTGCGCGTCAGCAGCCGGCAGCGGGGCAGGAGGACGCACAGACTGTGGGTCACTCGCGGAGCAAATTCGAATCTGCTCTCACCACGTCCCCGAGCCCGGGGGGCGAAGTTCGGCCGGCGCGGACTGTACCGCGGCTGTTACGCATGGAAGGAGTAAAACTTTTGAGTGGATGAGAGTGAAGAGGAGTCAGCAGCGGGCGGGTAAGTTTCTCTCTTTGGTCAGGGGACATTGAGCATGAGAGGGGATAGAGGGTGGGGTGGTATATAGTAACCTTGAGACTGAATGTGTTCACGCTAAAGCTTTGGATAACTTTCATTCATAGTTTGCAAAGTTTGCTCGAAGTTTTTTCCACCAGCTGAAAAAAAATTAAAAAAACAGAGAAGAAAAGCTGACGTGTCCTGTGCGTCACCGTGCACATTGTGATCCGCCAACAAAAAGCTGGATTCAAAAGAACAGAAATGCACCAGTGGCTGTTTGCGCAGCGCCAGATTTGAATATGCACACAGGGACTCGATCACTATTTCCTTAACGGTTCCATGTTAATGTGAATCAGTTGTTTTTACATGTTTGCTCCACCTACTGTTACAAGCAGGAGTCAGAGAGGGAGGTACAGTCAAAGGCCTGCTCAGCCTCAGCGTGTGTGTGTGCAACCCTGAAAAGGATCAATTATTTACCCTTGCCCTTACTTACCAGTGGCTTTTGAATAATGCATCAGACCAGTGCCTGTCGAGACCCACAGGAAGTTGAGTAAAACTTACTCTTGTGAGCTGGAGTGCTCCCTGCGTATTGATTAGTTGTCTGTTGGTAATGAAAGCCCTTGCCTATTGATTTCAGTTTGCAGCACCTTTACATGTGTCCACCTTTTTAACATAATTGCTGTCACAGATCATCATTTCCCTGACTGATGAGTCCTGGGCACGGAGCCCACTGAAGAATACATATCCCCGGCTTTATAAAAAAAAACACACACCAATAGCCAACTAATGTGAGAAATGCCCATCAATCCTCAATTTGATCTCATATAGATCCTCCGTTTGATCAATACTGTCAGTTGACTGACTGGCACTGTACTCGGGTTGAGTTTCATCAATTTTGCATGGAGGAAGATTTACAGCAGTGGAGGTCTGGTCTGTCTTTTCATTATGTTCTCTCCACAGAGCGGTCTCAGTTTGCTGTGAGGGGGCTGCTGACCCAAATGTTCACTGACCAAAGATGCAGGTTGATCATTATCACAGACAGTTTAAGGCCTGAGATCCTCCACTCAGGAGGCAACAAACACCAAACTGCTGCAAAATGCACAAATGTGGGGAAGATAAAGTGGATTTAAACATTATTTGTGTGTTGCATTGTGTAGTGCACAAAAAGTCACAACAAGACTTTTAATTGTGATGCAACAAACACAAAACTATTTGATTAATCAACTTGCTTGATCCAGTTTATTCCATTTGCATATGCTCAGAATTCAGATTAGTGGGGAAGGCTGTATGGATTATGCACCTTCTAAAGATGTTGCATTGAAAAGTGCACCATAGGTCTAATCAGCACCAGGCTGCAGTGAGTTGTGTATCGTGCAAAAAACACAAAACTACAGTTTACACCATGTACGTGCTCAAAATTCAGATAGGTTAATATAAACTTTATACGTTATCTTTAGGGATTTTGCATTGAATAGAGCACAAAATGTCTCATCTGCACCAGGCTGCAGAATTGTGTGTCATGCAACAAACACAAACTACAATTTATACTATTTACATGCTCAAACTTCATATTAGAAGGGACGATAATATGGATTTAACACAGTGGGTCACTTCTGATTGTGTTGCCTTGAGTAGAGCACAAAAGGTCACATCAGCACTTTTAATTTGCAGTGTTGTGTTTGATGCAACAAGCACAGTTTATACTGTTTACATGCTCAAACTTCAGATTAGTGGGGAAGAAAATATAGGCTTGACACAATTTCTCTAATGGTGTTGCATTGAGTACAAAAGGTCAAATCAACACCAGGCTGCAGAGTAGTGTGTCCTGCAACAAGCACAACAAACACAAAACTACAGTTAATAATGTTTACATGCTCAAAATCTTTGTGTTAAATATTTAACACAAAGCTTTTGATTGTGTTGCACTGAGTAGTGCACATGAAGCTACCATTATCACCTTTCATTTGAAAGCAGTGTTGTTTGTGCATGATGCTAAAATGACACAGCTACACTTTACACCATTCTCGGAATTCCGATAGGCCTACATAGGATATAAAATGGACTCAACACAGTATTTCTGATTGTGTTGCATGTAGTAGCTCACAAACACTCACATCAGCATCCGACTGCAGTGTTGTGTGGGAAACAGAAACCATTTGTATTTCTGATGATGTTGCACAAGTAGCACGAGGTCCAATCAACAGCTTTAATTTGAAAACACTGTTGCGTCTGTGTGTGTGATGCAACAAACACAAAACTACTTGATAATCTGCTCCAACGCTCTGGAAAGAAAGAAACACACAAAAAACTAAAAGCCTTGAAGATTCAGATAAGTGGTGTAGTGATAATCAGAGTTCACAAAGCAAGAAGAGACATCATAGCCTTTGATTTGTCATAAATATTTAAATTTTATAAGATACAAGAAAAGGAAGCAGCCATTTGCAGCTTTTGATCACTAGATTAGTGGGTGTTTCTCTGATGACGCCCCTGTGAGGGAGGTGAAAGGTCACAACAACAAAAACAACAACAACAACAACAGCAAAAGCAACAGCAACAGCAACAGCAACAGCAGCAGCTACCTTTTACTGGTGCAGGAGTCGTTTTATTCATGAAACACATTATGGCCACTCATCTGATCCACTCCTATGCACTTGAGAAAGCCATTTGCTCGCACACGCCCACGCACACAGAGACCTCTCCTCGCAGTATCCGTGTAACCTCTCCCTGTATCTCTCTGAAGGGGATCATCTGTAGGAGTAACTCATTAGCACCGCAGTGCAACTTGGAAAAGAGTCATTAGTGAAAGTATATACGCTCTCCTCTGGAGGGTGTATGGGTTCTGGCACCAGACAAAAAAAGTGTCGCGTATTCTTCCAGCGTTGAACGGCCTCCACAGACCTGCTGTAACCCGATCTCCAGGCTCGCTGTGTATATTCCCAGTGCGTCATTCTTCAATTATGCTTTGACAGCACCTGAATTACTGTGGGCTGGATGCCCAGATGACTGAGGCAATGTGTATCGATCCATCCCTTTTTCCTCTTCCCTCTCCTTGGCTTGGAAGGCCCCTCTGCTCCCTTTGCTGGCCGGCTATTTTTAACCGTGCAAGTCATTCCTCAAATATTTAGTTTGATTCTTTTAATGCCTTCTGGCCGGCATCAATTCTATTATCTTTGGAGCCATTAATCAGAATGTGCATGTGATTTGCACTCGTGAAAGCTCAAGTTCTTAATTACGCACAATTCCTCTATTGGCTCTTCAGTCTCCCTGCCCTCCAATTCTCAGCCTCGGTTACCTTGACATTCATTTTCTTAAAACACAGATGTCGACATTTATCCTATAACTGACCTTTCCATCTGCTGTGCTTTTCCAAGTAGCTAGAGGCCCGTTAACCTTCCTCTCTATGAGTTGTGGTGGGACACGTTGGACTACACCTGGCGCACCGACTCCATTATGCAGCCGCCGCAGCACATTTTCTCGGAGGCAAAGACACACTGGCGACTACTCACAGCGTCAGCCATGAGGAATCAAGATATAGCTGCGGCTCCTGTCATTCATTGCACATAAGTAGCCCAGATGATACTTTAATGTGTAACCCAGGAACCTCAGAGGAGGAAGAGGCAGGCGTTTGTCATTAACACAGTGTTTGAACGGATTTGCAAACTGTTAAACTGTCATTGGCACAGAAAGGCCTTAAGACAAATTATTAATGATTCTGATGAATGCAGCTAATGGAGTGTGAATGCAACAAAGTTGTTTTGAATCGCTAGAATATTTCTCTCACACGTATCTGCAGTGTGCAGCTGCATCCCTCTTTTTCCCCCTGCATGATTTGGTGAACTCGTCCAAATCGTGCAGTCGAGTACCACGATCAAATGTCTCCAAGTTTGAGGCGATGACTCAGAGCTGTTCATTTTCCATTTGCTGCGGTTTTATGATGTTGTTGCATGATGTCGCGCAGGTGTCTCTGATCTTGTGTCCAACGCCGTCAGACATTTCCCATCCACCTGTTTTACAGCATGCACCAGAAGAATCTGCACTGTGCCTATAGGCTATTGCTAAAGCTGATTCTTCAGTGAAGAACATCTTTGTTACAGAGACAGACAAATGTCTGCAGGGTAGAAGAGTTTAAATCAAAAGACTGGCTCGGGGGCCAATTCCTACAAATGTGTAAGTTTCCAAAAAATAATTAGAGCTATTTTGAATACTTGAGTATTTGTTTGAGTCATTTCCCTGTTGTACAAAATAAAGCTGTCTTTTTTAATTAAATATATATTTCTGATACTGATGGATGTGTTATAGGCTGATAAATATTATATTTAATTTCAGATGATTCAGCCAATACACCAAAATCAAAACTATATATGAATGAAAATGAGTAAAATAGTTTACTGTGGGGCTATAATAGTGTTTTTTTCTTATTTCCTCCATATGAGCGTGGATAATTTTATTCAGAAGGCCATTATGTGCTTCTTTTGTGATTAACCTCGTTGATCTTTGCTTACGACTGATCTCATGTCCTCTGCTCTCAGCCGGGACTCACTCGACCTGTGGGCTCAGTGTCGTTGGCTCGGGACTCGGTGCTGTGGAGGCTGGAAGCAGCAGCAGCAGCAGCAGGAGGAGGGTCTGCGCGGATGTCCATCCCACGGTGCCCGGGGCCCCGAGGACCTGCTTCAGCACCAGGCAGCTGACCGAGCTGGAGAAGGAGTTCCACTTCAACAAGTACCTGACGCGGGCCAGGAGGGTGGAGGTCGCCGGCGCCCTGCAGCTCAGCGAGACGCAGGTGAAAGTTTGGTTTCAGAACAGACGCATGAAGCAGAAGAAATTACAGCGAGGCGTCGGGCTGCTCAGCGACCCGGGCCCCGCGGGCCTGCTCTCACACGCCGGCTCTCTGGACACCTGCCCGGCTCCGGAGCCGCGCACCAACCCGCCACAGCACCTGCCCCTGATGCCCTGAGCCTGCAGATGTTGTGATTTTGCGTTTTGCATCGCGTTTCACTCAGGCTTCACCTTTATTTGCTTACACCCCGATGGATGCTCGCTGCGAAGAAGCACGTTTCTTCATGCAAGAACGGGTCAAAACAATCAGTCACCCTGCCCGGCTTCAGCCTGGCGCTCTGATTTGAATATTAAAATTCAAGTCTCCATCTACACGATGTAACCGAAGATACAAACTTATATTGATTGTGCAAAGAGACGCTGGCACAGGGTTTATTTATTTTGTACAATTTCTACATGAATACATTTATTCAACAGAACACGTGTTTCCTTGTTTTCTTTAAAATAACACACACATTGCATTTTTTTGAATTTAGGTATACATTTTATATATGTATTTAATCGACGCAGAAAAGAAAAGATTTGAGCAGATTTTATAAATTATTCACCCAAACCAAAGCTGCTGTGTTTTCACCCAGTGTCACTACAACTTTAAGCAGATTTCTTCTCCTGGTTTTTTAAAAGTTGTTTAAGAAAAACTCACATGCACCTAGAGAAAGATGATCGGGCCACTTTGACTTTAGTGCTGCTTTAACTTATTTAAAATTCCTAAGCACTTAGATTAAAAATACCATAATTGGCTAATGGATTTATTGACTGCTCGAATTAAGACTATTGATCCGCAGTGATCCATCTATTCAAGGCGCAATTCTGGGAGCATTTGCAGCGCATCTGTAATTGCATGTTAATGGAATGTAAGGAATATGACGGCCGGGAATTGTTGCGTCTTTTTGTGTTTTTATTACTATTATTATTACCCCCACACTCGCATCAGAAAATCATAATTTAGCTTGAACACTCACGCGGGAGTGCACACAATAACGCGCTGCCGGTGCCACGCTTTGCGCATCAGCCAATCATAGTGCGTGGCCCCTGCAGTTGAGAGCAGCTAAATATTCCTTCCAGATTCACACCTCATCTCATAGAAAAGTATAAAGGGTTATAAAGTCGGCCCTTAAACACTGTTATGTTCCCGGCAGCACCGGGCGTGTTCTATCATGTTAATGTCTATTTTAATATCGAGACATGCTCCATCAGCCGCGTTAATTTTATGTTGGGGACTGTTTTTATTTAGCTTTCAATTAGTGGCGTTTGCACTGGATATGAAGGCAACCGGAGGTAAAACGGATATTAACGAGAGCCACTTCAATCGGCTGGGTTGTTAAAAGCTTAGAATTAAAAAACAGAATGAAAAAAAACTACCGATTACAACATTTAACAGGCGTCTTAATTTGAAACTGGCGCGTTTGAACCGATACAAATAATAATAATTATGATTATGAGAGAGTCGCAGCTCTGCAGGAGTTGGACGTGGAGGCTGCGAGGCCAAGCTAATATATGCGCTCGCACCAGAGTTCACCTCTCACCTCTTGACCCCCCCCTTGCCTCGGGACACCGATGACCCGGTCAGCGGCTCCCACAGAAAAAGACAAACCATTAATTTGGGTGACCTCGAAGTCTGCAGCTCTTTCTCTTTTCTTTCTTTCTCTCGCTTTTTTCTTCTTCTTTTTACTCCAACAAGCAACTCTTTTGTTCTGGTGGAGGCTCTCTGCTTCCTCACAATAATAATTCATGGTACTGAATGGAAGGGCGACCGGGCCATATGATAATTGTTCATAATATAATTCCATGTACCAGGGCCAGATAATAATGCTTTTTTTCCCTACACCTAGAGCTAACCCAATTCCTCCGCCCTATCTCCTATTTTAATAAGCCAAAAATTATGCTCCTGGTTCACTTTATAAACTGGATGAAAGAGTCTTTTCACCAAATAGCTTTCTGGATATAAACTACGGACCTATTTTTAATAACAAAGTTGAGAAATTAAAGTTACTTGAGCATACTTATCACTTAATATGATTCCGCACCAGAGTTGGTATAAACAACATTTTGAACAACCATTAATTGCACGTCCCATGCTTATATATTTCATGCATATCTGCTTGAATATATATATATATATATATATATATATTATTTTTGTAATTCAGAGATTTATTCCTCCATAACACCATCCCTCACAAATTTCAGCCCATCAATATAAACTGAAAGACATAAAGAGGGATAAGAGTTCAGACTTCTGACGGCACCAACATTTAAAGGTTTTATTTGTAATTGATAAGAAGTTTTTCACAGGCAGGCTCGGATGAAAATGTGTTGGACCCCAATTCTTTTCAAATTTGCATTTAAACAAAACACATTCCATTAAGGCCGTGTTTGTCTAAGCAAAATAGCACAAAGTGGAATGTTTAACAAAACCATCAGATGTGTCCATGTCCTTAAATGCAAATACTGGTGGAGTTTACGAGGTTGATGATCGTGTCGAAACTGTGAAAACAAACAATGCAACAAACAAACAATGTGGAACATGTGAATGCAGAGAGGGTCCCTCGTGTCCAGAGTTCCTGCTGAGAAGTGTGTTGGGTTGACCTTGTTAGAAACTCTTTCATCATCTCGTGCAAATATGCTCCCTTTGCCACAGGGCTCCGAGTTACAGGTTGCAGATGAAGCTTGCAGCAGGTGTGCACTCTTCTTTTTTTTCTCTCTCTCTCCATAATCCAAAATCCAAGCTTCCACTGAATAATAGATTCACTAAAACACACACAACAATTTAGAAGTAACAAAACGTGTGGGTTAAAAATCTGAATGTGAGTTATAAGGATGAGGTGAAGGTGAAAAGAAGTAGTTGATACTTTTTTTGAGGGGGGTGAACTATCGCTTTAATTTCATTCTGTGGCAGCTTCTGCATCTGCCTCTCAATTGATGGAAGGCGAACCACATTGTTTGTTCAGACCTGACATTTAGTGCGTAAGCGTTTGAGTGTGACTGGGCTCTGATGAATTTCGTGCTCTTCTGTAATTCCTTCCCTGAAGATGTACGGCCGGCTCACGAGACTGACAGCTGTGCAGCGCTCGCACACCATCAAAACACACAGGACGGATGTGGGGGGGGAAACAAAATCAAAGTATAACTCAGCTCTAAATGTACCACAGGTAGCAGCGGTGTTGACATTGAACAAGTTGGAATGTTCCTCACCTTTATTTTTTCTCCTTTAAAGCAATACGCTCTTGTGGTGAAATTGATCCCAGCTCTTGTTTATTTAACTCAATTCCTTTCAATCAATAGAAACACGTTTACAATATATAACATTCTTTGTAACAATAAAGTTATTTAATATATATTTTTTTGTCTTTATTGAGATACTGAAGTGAAACCAGTGATGTATTAGTTTACAAATCACAGTCTTTCTTTTCATATTGTCTTTTATTCCAAGTTATCTGATGCAGATGTGAGCAGCTGTAACCCTCCTCCTGAGCGCTGTGGGACGAGCAGCCTACACAAAACCTCACTTTACATTTTAAATCAACAGATGTAAGCGGGTTCCTTCTGCACTCTTTGTAATTAATGCCAAGTTGACCTAGAATTAACTTAATGCATAATATGCATGTAATATCCTCACTGGGGCTCCGGGGAAGGGAATCAATTGATCAAGCTGATGCTGTGCAGCACTTACACATAACTCAGTTGTTGTTGTAATTACTGATCATTTGAATTTTCTCCCCCCTTTGTAGTTTCTCTGCTCCTCTGATTTTACTGTTTTGCTTTATTTGCAAACACTTTCATGGACGATTAGTTTTTTGCTCTCGTTCACACATTTGACTACCAAACTGATCTGCACGTCAAGAAAGTTCAAATGAAGTGCACCTGTTTGAATGTGAGCGTGTGTTTGTGTGTGTGTGTATGTGTATGTGTATGCGTGTGGGTGTGTGTGTATGCCCTCTGTACGATTAGACAAATATTTGTTTTGTTTCCTATGTGCCATTAATAAAGCACTCAGAAAGATACAAAGCACCTATTTGAATAATTGTTCACTCATGTGCTCAAAACACTAAACACACACACACACACACACACAGACACACAGATCCATACATAACACATTCTGACAAATCTACACTGAGCAACATGCACACCAATCCAGTCCTTGCCTTCCCTCTCCACGCTCCACTCCAGGGAGCAGATGTTTGGGGACAGCTTACAGCCTCAGCGAATTTGTGTGTACAAAGCAAACAGCAGCACTCAGCACTTCTGGCTGCAAAGGGAAATTTGCTCTTGAAAGGGGGAGGGGGAGCGGAGGCCTTTTAGTCAATGCAAGGTATCATGAGGATGGGGAGGAGAGGGGACGAGTGAGAGAAGGGGTGCCTGCAGGGGTGAAACCGTGTCAAGGTGGCTGGTCTTGTTGCATATAGGAAAAATCCCCCCATTTCCTGAGAGCACTGGTGCAGTGTGTCGGAGTGGCGTGCGAGACCGCCTCACGTGCACAAATCACCCCGTGGCATCGTGCACCAACCAGGACCCCCGGCCCCTATCTGCTCGTCTCTGACCTCTCTGGTGCAGCTCTGTCTACTCACTGCTTTGGATTGCCCTTTCAAAAGTCGCAGACAAGCACAAAGTGAAGGGAAACGAGGGGAAACAATGCAATGAGCCTTCAGAGGATTTGCTGATACTGCATGTGAGACGGCAGCTATAACCTAGGACCAGCTATGCTAATGATGTCATCGATATCATTTACTGCTTTAATGAGGCTGGGCCTGTGGAGGTATGCTGCCAGTGCACTCTGCAGTTTTGTGACCTAAAGATTTTTTTTAATATGACAAAACATTTTTTATAATTGGAAATACGTTGTCGTAACAGACAAGAAATACCCTGAAATTTATATTAGATAATATCAATATATTAATTATGATCAAAGGACATAAATAAAAACGTGTTTTTTTCCCTTCCAAAGTGTTTACGGTCCAGCTTCTCCACATATGGTCGACAAGAGGCTGCACACGCTCTTATGTAAATAGAAACATACACTCCTCTGTCCAAACACGTGTGCGAGAACACACATTCTGACCTCTCATCAGTGTATTATGATCCCTAAACAAACCATCATAAATGAGCCCTCTGATGCTTGTTTGTCTGAACGCGGGCCAGCCCCCTCCTCCTCAGCCCCTGGGGCGAGGTTGCCATAGCGACAGATTCACAGACATATGGAGGGAGAGGAGACGGGGAGCTGGGTTGAAAGGGCGGGGCTGCAGGGGTGAGGTGGAGGGTGTTGGTGTGGGGGTGGGGGGGTGGGGGGAGCAGAGGATGGGTATCGGTTCTGGGACGATGGCGCTCTGTCTTTCAGACTCGTCTTCGTGTTTCATCTGTCAGTCGGCCAGCCGTGTCAGTCTTCGCTCAGCGAGGGAACAGTTCATGAACTTTTCTCAATCAAGTCTCTGTCAGGCGCCATCTTGGTTGTATTTCATGAAGGAGAGGAATGATTTCCGTGCTGCTCTCACACCCTCCTGAAAGAACTACATGTGCAGAAGCTGCCTCTGGCGAATAACTCAGGGAAAATGTGGAATGTGGAATTTATTTGGAAGGCCGTTTTGCAATCCATAGGGAAAACAAGAATACAGATGTTTTTGCTAATTAGATTCATGTGATGTAAGCAGCCAACCTGAGAACAGCTCGACAATGGACGGGGAGACAGAAAGGGAGGAAAAGGGTGAGGGAGTGAGAGACAGAATGGGGATGAGGGGAGGTATGAGTGGCCATCAGGACTGTTGGCCTCGCTGCTATAAAAACACCTTATTTCTATCAGCCATTTTATGCAAAAGCGGGCGACCAGGTGCTCAATCAAACCTCACTCGTACTGTTTTATTTTCATCTTCGCCCCTCCCGGTGCTTTCTCCGCACAAACCTTCTGCGTGCCTCCCCACTACCCTCGCGCCATTCTTCTCCTCCTCCTCTCCCTCCCTCAATGTCATTCGTCTTCCCCGCTGCCTCCCCACTGCCTGCTCTCCGACTGATATGAGAGAGTGACCCGTTGGGCCCTCAGGGGTCAAGTGATACAAGGTCATTGGCAGGTCATCGCCGCTCACTGGCTGACCTCTAAGAGGACTTCTGGAAGGAGCCAATCAGGTCTGGCGTCTTCCCTCCCTACGGCGGATCCAACCCTCCACCCCTCCCCACCTCATCAGCAGCCTGTGTCACATGACCAGGGTGAGGCGTCAGAGGGAGGATGATTAATGATGCTTTTAGTACCTGTTTAGAATGAAGCTGTCCACACTGCACTGTAATTACCCACTCCCAGGCGGCAGCTGCCCAACATAATTGCTTTTTGTTTGTTGACCTGGTTTATTGAGGAGAACGATGGCTTCGGCTGGGTAAGATGGGGCTGTACAGTACACAGAGGTGAGAGGACGTATGTACGTTCAGTATGTGGGGGTGACGCTTCGGGTTTGAAATCAGCGCAATCTTCAAAAGGATCTGTGAGAAGACGTGTGTCCCAGCAGGTAGAAGTGACAGGAAAGGTTCCTCAGATTAAATAGTGCGTGTCCACAGGCTGAAACAGAATGACAGTAAATATGTAGCTGTGGTATGTAGCCACACAGTGTCAGTCACACACACACACACACACACACACACACAAGGTCAGCGAAAGCCACAGCCCTCTTAAAGTTAGTACATGCCACTGACATATAGTACAAGTATTTAACTGCACAGTTAAGGAGGGCTCTGCTCTGTCATGGATAATTTATGTCAACATCTCCGCAGCCACATGTGCTGTGTTGCTCTGAAAAATTCAAAACTAAGTTCACAGGGTCACTGGAGGAAATCCCCCCCGCCTCCCTCTTCTTCTTTGGCTACACGCCTGAGGCAAATATGAACATTTCAGTACCTGCAGCGCTGTGCCACGAGGACAGTGACAATGAAACCCAGATAAACAGCCCCTCGTTTGACCTATGGAGAGCATAAATTTACCAGCCATAAATCCTTGAGTGTTTCAGCTCCGTTTGGCGCATTTGCCGTGAGCCTCTCTACCCAGACAGAGAGAGGCAAGTGTCGGGTATCAGTGCTACTGTATGAGCAGCTTTCATCCTGCCCCTGGTTCTCACATAACTCAGTCCTGCAGCCTTTATCACTGGCTCATAAATAACTAGGCTATCGCCTGATAATGTCCGCTTAATGCTTAGTCAATAAAGCCCACAGTAAGAGGGGCCTTTTTTAGCCTCTCTCCTGTACATAAATATAAACAGTGTGGTAGATTGATGTGATGGGCAGGCTCTCTCCACACTGGGACAGAAAAGAGGCAGCGTGTGGGCCCAGAAGCTGAAGGTGGGCTGTGGGGCTGCAGGTGTTTAGAGGAGATAGTGGGCTGTAATGAGGGGGCTGCAAGAGAAGGGCTAGGCGGATAGCCTTGACTGATCACCTGTGAAAGGCACATACACACATTCACACACAAATGATAGCACACAGACTGTAGCGCACAATGGTATATATGCACGTACACACTCATTCACACACACACACATACACACACACACTAATGCCATCATTAGTTAACCCATTGGTGCTGATGCCTGGTGAACAAAAGCTCATCCTCTCTATCTGAAGGGCATTAGAGCATTATGATAAAGAGACTCCCCAATGAACGGCTTCTACATCTTGTTCTTGTTAAGCATCTTTTCTTAATCTATTGACACATTTGCAACAACGGCCATACGCTGCTCCCGCGGAATCATATCCCGGGATGTGTGTTTCATTGTTTGGTGCACAGTGCAGGGACAGTTATCGACCATTGGCACTAGTCATCAGACCATCCAATTCCAGCGCGGCGCCAGGGGCAGCTGTAGTCGGTGTGATGGCTGGAATGGGATCAGACTGAGCCCCGGGGAGACAGAGGAGACTGACAGGGATGTTGCCGGGCTGAACGGGGGGGCTGATTGTGATCCATGAGTCGGCCAGTGCAGCAGCACCTGGGCTTGGAGCAGCAGCTGGGAGAGATGGGCAGGGTGTCACTGAGTGGGTTCGAAATGAGAGGGATGATCCAATCAGCTCTTATTGACATACTTGGTGGGGTGCAGTCTGTGGTTTGGTTGTTATATGAGCGTTCGCTCTCCACACACGTTTTGTCATACGAGGCTTAACCCCAAGATTAGGTAATTCATCAAAGACAGAAGAAAACCCTGCTAAATCATTAATTTGTTTGTTTTCAGATTGTGTAATCCACTGATTTGACAGAACTGTTTTGGGATCAACAGGGCAACATTTTTCCTCTCTGTCTTGAGCTTTCATTATCACTCTATAACATCACTTTATCGTGCCTAAGTTTTCCTAAATCACATTGACTGATGATCGCTCAGCTACGACTCTGAAGAACTCAGAGATGAAATGCCAGGAATGTGTCTTTAAACCTTCACTCTTCAACCACTTTAACATTGTTGTGTGTTTCCATACTCTTGCTGAGGTTGTCCCACCTTGTGAAGCCCCGTGAGATAAATTGTGATTCGTGAATATATGGGCTGTACCAATAAACATCGATTGATTGATATTTCATGGCAACAAATAATAAACATTTTCTCAAGAAGTGTCAGACGATCATTCTTTATGCAAAGATATGTCAAATGATGCAGATCAATATGCGGGTTACACATAAAAAATAGTGGGACCATATAGATCCATCCAACAATGATGTGACCACTGCAAATGTTTCTTACAAGAACCAAACGAAAATGTACCAAATTGCATATTTGATTTGACTAATTAACATAAGATGGAATCCTCTTGATACAAAATCTTTTTAATTTATCAAAAAAAACTCTCTTTAATAATGAAATCCACAACAAAGCCAAACAACAAGAATGTGTTACACTCTAGGAATCACAATCCAGGAAGAAATAATGACTTCATAATTTATGCATAACATGTACGGCCATGTAATGCAGATTAATGACTGACCAACCAACCTTGAAGTTGCAGGAAGAGCTATTTGCTAGATGCTAGTTGCTTTTAGCATATAGCGCCCCCTTTTAAATATGCCCGAGAGTTAGCAGCGTTGCAACAGCTATTTTTCAACAGAATGCAAAGAGAAGGGATTGTTACAGATGAGTTTGTCTGACTCTGGGTAAGTAATACAATAAACTTATTCTATAAAAACGTTGGCTGTACTTACACGCATTACGCCCAGCTTGTTCACAAACGCATCACTGTCATCTGCTGCTCATACTGGACTCCATTTATCAATATTTGCCTCGGTGCAAAACACTAAATGTGTTTGTGCAGTGTTGTGCAAGACTGCTTAAGTCTCTTGTTATTTGTGGACTCTACAATTTGTGCAGCGTCTTGTTAAATTGAAGTTGTGATTTGAGTGATTGAGCGAGTGGTGATTTCATTTCGATCTCCCCAAGGACACGTTTGGACACATGCACTCTGAGAGCCACAGAAAAACCTTTCAGGTGCTCGAAGCTAGAAAACACACATTCATAAAATCTATGTAAACTCATATTTTGCCTCAAATCTAAAAATGTGGGTTTAAATGATTGGGTTTATAAAACACTGCAGAGTGAGCAGCCATTTAATGACCTGCACTCCCTGCATTTACAATCACCTCACAACCTCAGGCCACAGACTTCATGCCTGGCAGGTGCTGCACCAACAGGGGCGGAGGAGTCCGAGGGTGATGAGGGGGCAGGGGCCAGATTTAGGAGGAAGGTGAGCGAGGGGGTTCCCACAAACAAGCTCCGAACACTGCGGCAAATGAATCTCCCAGGGTAATGGAGACAGAACTATTGCAAAATTAGGAGAGACATTAACTGGGGTATCAATAAATAAATCTCTAATTAGGAAAAAAGAAGCGGAGCAGAGCTGGGGCAGCAGCACAGGGGGAGAATATCAATGGCACGCTCACATCTGTATGCAGGCGCAGCTCTCTGGTGAGGGGGCTGGGCCTCACTGGGGCTTCACCAATGGCATCGGCTCACCCATCCATTCCCAACCTGCCCCAGTAGAGAGCATGCCCATTCTTAGACTGTGCAACCCAGCAGAGCCCCCTCCTCCATCGCTGCCTCCTAGTGTAACCCCCAGTTTCTCCACCTCCACCCCTCTTCTCTTTCTCTTCTCTTCTCTTCTCTTCTCTTCTCTTTCTCTTCTCTCTCTTCTCTTCTCTTCCTTCTCTTCTCTTCTCTTCTCTTCTCTTCTCTTCTCTCTATTCTCTTCTCTCTTCTCTTCTCTTCTCCTCTATTCTCTTCTCTTCTCTCAAAACCAGCTTATCTGCACAGTGCCCTGAGTGTGCCGCTGTGCTCTGTGACTTCACCATGATTGATTGTGGTGTGGGTCCTCCACTCCCTTGGCGAGAGAGAAAATGGAGGAGGGAAAACAGGAGAGAGGGGAATGGGCAAAGCAGAGAAGCCGAGAGAGAGAGAGAGAGAGAGAGAGAGAGAGAGAGAGAGAGAGAGAGAGAGAGAGAGAGAGAGAGAGAGAGAGAGAGAGAGAGAGAAGAGAGAGCCTATGATGGGTAAAATGAAATAGAGGGAGTAATTGTGTCTGTATACACACGTGCATGTGTCTCCATCTGTTGGTATGCATACAGCAGAGTACGCTCATGTTGGTAGGAATGATGATAAACCAGAGTGAGTGCACGCTGTGGGTCTGCATGCAGGTATGTATCCAGCTCTCATGTGTCAGGATTAGCTGGACGTGTGGCCAGCAGGTGGATGTGGAGGTGCAGCCCAGGCGCGGGTGGAGGCTGAGGATGGAGGGGTGCACGGCACTGACCGCTCCCTGTCTCTCCCCCTCTGTTCCCTGGAGGGTAATAAAGACTGATGACACTGATGCCGTGCCATCCGGCTCCACAGTCTCCACTGCACAACCATTTGCGCCATCATTTATCCCGCTCCCCCCCCTCCCCGCTCTAATTCTGCTTTAATAACCGCCAGCTCCATTCATCAGTGTATTGACGGGCATGACAGGCGGTGCGGCACACACTAACTCCCTGCCCTTTACTCGCTCAGAGCCGGGGTCAGCGAGAGGTCACGCAGTCAATAATCACAACACACCTCACTGTCACCTTGGAGCGACTGCATGTCCTGCATATCTATCCTCTCGCTCGCCCCAAACTCCTTGGTGACTTCACTGCTCGGGAAGGAAGCGTCGATGTCGCTCCTCCGGTGATCCCAATATGTGAATGTGGACTCGGAGGACTCGGGTCCATTACAGAGAGTTGGATTATTCCAGTTCTGCAATGTCAAAAGAAAGAGACCACACGAACCCCAGTGTATTCGTTCTCTCAACTCAATAACGGCAAGCCTGGCATCATATTTACACTTTGCTCTCGCCGCTTGTGTGTTGAAGGAGAAAGTATTGAGGTGGGGGGGGGCCACAGTCATTTGTTACAGGTGCAGCCATTCCCTCACTATCCTTGGGCATTCACCTCTTCGTATGCAAAACATGTCCTGCTGTCCTCTGACTCCAGCACAGTTTGCCACTGTGACACGTTTTTTCTTCATTTCAGCTTGACAATGACATTTATGTTCATTTGCTCTGTGCAGTTGAGAGGCATCTGGAGAGGCTGGTTCCCCCCTTTTTCCTACTCCCTCACCTCTTTCTTTTTTTTTCTTTCTCTCTCTCTCCTGACAAAAATATTAATGCAGATTTGCATGCCACACTGAGTAAGCCCTTGATGAACAGTTGGATTTTGGGGAGCACACAGAGGGAAAAACACCTCTGCAATTATATATGGCAGGAAGACTGAGGAGTGAAACGGGAGTCCACTGTTTTTAGATAGATGAGAGCTCGCTCGGTCCCCGGGACAAAACCACGCTCGGTGACACTGGGAGCCGGCACCGGTCCATGAATCTTGCGATGATGCTGAGTGTAGTAGTGCTGGGAGTTGTGGTCGCTGTGGGGAACTGAGCATGCTGCACACTGTGCTGGGCGATCTCTACAGTCTCCCTCTCCTGACCCCTCCTGCTCCCAAGTACAGACACCAGCACACGAGAGGCACGAGCGAGAGGCCACACACATGTTAAACAGGAAAAAGGAATGGGCTTAAGTATTTCATATTACTTGTAAAATACACGCTTTACCTTCAAATGTGTGCACACACTCCCCCACCCCCATAGCAGCCTTGTGTCACCTATCCTGGCCACGCAGCAGCAGCAGCCAGGGGTGCGGGTGCTGAGGGCTCTAATCCGTGGTGCAGGTCCCAACGGCAAGGATCATTGAGCTAATTAATAACATGGCACAGAGAGGGATGGCAGTCATTAAGGAGCCACGGCTGTGTGTGCGAAGATGCTGTGGGCTTCTGCATGGGTGTTTGCATTATGTGAGTGTGTGTGTGTGTGTGTGTGTGTGTGTGTGTGTGTGTGTGTGTGTGTGTGTGTGTGTGTGTGTGTGTGTGTGTGTGGGGAGGGGGCACTGCAGACACAGGGACTCACTCTGCCATGCAACCCTTTGATTCATAATTCACAGAGGCCACGTGAACATGAGAGCAACCCATTATCCAGCCGGGCACACATGCATATATGCAAACACACACATACGGCGGATGAATACGCATGACACACATATGTAGATTTCCCATGATTTACCGCATGTGACACTTAAAAGTACCCCTCGGCTGAAATTATTTAAGGGTCAGCCCGAGTGCAGCTTAGGTATCGGTGAAGACAACTCTGTGTGTTACTCCGGTTAGATCGCGCTGTAACTCAGACCCAAGCAGAGCGGCACAGTGCTCCATGGGGCTCTGTATAAAACACTCTACTGCACCAGCAGAGCCCATCATTTCTAGTCTGCAACCATATGTTAGGAGGGGCCGTATACATCGCCAATATTTACTATAGGCTAGGGGACCAGAAGGCTAAGAGCACTTAGTTGTGTGAGGCAACCCAATAGCTCAGCCTGGGCTAATGAAAGGAAACAACAGGAGCAATTAGCAGTGTAAACAAACAGCTCGCGGAGGCCCCAGTCTCCAGCCTCCCCCCTGACAGCGAAGGGACTGGCAGCCTGGAGTAGGAGGTAATTGGGGGAGCTAGGAGCCGAGACAAAATCAATGGCAACGCATGCACAGACTCAGCACGATTACTCACCACCCTGCACCACCCGCCCCCGGGACTCCAACGCGACAAAGGTGTAGTAGCAGGTTTGACCCTGCCCAGCTAACTCTCACCTCAGGAAATGCTGCTTGACTGTACCTTAGTGGCACTCAAGTGTTGCGCACACTCACACAGCAAGGAAACATAAGTTTTAGCCCTTGTACAGGAAGACGGACTCACATACACAAGCACGGAAACTGACAGCTGACACCACACAGTGTACAGCATCGCACTTTGACCACTGGCTACGCAGGGGCCTAACGACCTTCCTCTCAGCCTAATTGATCTCATCGTGGTACCATTTATGTGTCTGCTCCCTACACTAATGTCTCCTGCTCCCTCACTCATTGGGAAGCATCAGCATCTACAGTGCGACCATGTGGCTGCAGCCTGCAGACAGCCTTCGGAAGCTACGGCCATGTACGTCTCCTCCTTCTCCCTGAGTGGAGCCGCGGGGCAGAGGGGCATCACTAATGCAGGAGGCTGGCGAGGACTTCCACTCTGCAGGGCACATTCTGCTGCAGGCATGGGGCTTCTGCTGTCTGAGTGCTGGCCAAGACAATAATCACCAAGAGAGACTTTCCTGCAGAGTTTTACAAAAGTCTCCCCCTTCATCCATTATGGGATGTTTTTTCAGGCCCAGGTTTTGTCTGAATCATGGCTTGTTGGCTCATGGCTCGGGCAGCGAGATGATTTAATAAGTAGCAACAACACAGCGGTGATAGATGAGTTCAGATCCTTTACATAATGCTTGTACAACATACCCACACAAATATACAAATATGTCTGATAGAAGTAAATATCCTGCACTTAAAACTCCACAATGAAAGGGTGCCTCGTGTCAATTCATTTATTTATTGACTCCTCTTTCATGATGGATGAACATGTAAGCAATGGATGTTGTAGCTTAAGGGCAATCTAATATTAAGGGTGATCTAATGTCAATAGTTTTATTTATCATATTTTATTCTATAATATATATCCAAATATTATTCAAGATTATCATTTGTCTTCGTGCAAAGTCTAAATTATCAATGTCACAAGTGAGCTCACCTGTCAAGCTACTGTAGTGCATTAAAATATTAGGAAACAAGTACATTTAGTAAAGTACAAAATGGTAAAAACTGGGTAGATTTCAGTTGACGTTTGATAATTACTTTAATTTGATTAAGTTCAAGGCATTTATTTTCTCTGTGGAGAATTTGTATCTTTTATATGGTTAATAATCCAGTCATTGAAAAGTGTTTTAGGCTGCCATTTATAATGTGCTAGTTTAAAAAAGCCTTCTCCAATGTTTTATAGACCAAATCAGTATTTGCTAAACTAAAAGAAAGAGATGAAGAAGAAGAGAGAGTGGAAAGAATGTGCTGACTTAAGAAGTGTCACATTCTTTGTCTCATTATACCTCTAATGTCAGCGATAATACCAATCCGGATATTGGTTTCTTCTGCTTTAAGTGCTGTAAAGTTGCATTACAGTGTTGAGAGGGGAAAAAAAACACTTTTACTTCATTACTGTACATGTATTATTTGTACTACCACCCACTACAGCAGCAGCGTGAGTCACTGTTGATCTCAGACGGATTCAGAAGAGGCCGGGACGTAATGAGGTAGTAGACAGATGCATTAAGGAATAGTATACACTCAGCTAGTACCTTTACTCTAAATACTTAACTATATATAACTGCAAGTACTTACTTTTACTTATATAAATGTGGCACTTTTACTTTTACGTTCATCTATTCATTTGTACTTTTACTTAACTCAAATGTTTGAGTACTTGCTCCCACACTGTGTGGAAACTATCTGCACAAAGGCACTGAATGATTCAAGACTTTAATTCTAAAGAGATTTAACATGGACGTGCATTTAATCAAAGTGGAGACTTATTCCACCGGTTATGAGTCAAAAAACATCACCTGCTTCCGCTAGACTCCTGATTTAGTGGTCAAATGGATGGATATTGATTCTATTAGTCCTGATCATTACTGTAGATGCTGTGAGACCACCTGCTCGGCTCAGTGGGGGATTATATGGACCGTTAATGAGCAGAGTGGAGACAGAACCGGAGACACCTTCTCTCTCTAGTATGCAGAGCAGGCGGCGGGTGGAGAGAGGAGAGCGACCAGGCTCCAGATAATGTTCGTACAGGAGACAGGGCTCTGACCAGGGCGCAGCACAGTCCCATTCACTTAACAGCTTTTCTCCATAACATCATCCCCTGGCTTCAGGGAGCCGAGCGTCTGGATGCTGGACGCTGTGCACACACACACCCACACTCAGCGCCTGTCCTCCAAATACCAGTGCATTACCGCCCTGGCCCTCATTGACAGGGGCTGCCACTCACCACGAAGATGGATGCTCCTCCTGGGACAATTCCAAACCTCCTTCATTGACTCATTTGTTTTGCTGATCTAACTACCTTTGAGCACAACGTTGAGGGAAGTGTGTGCGCAGTATCAGTATCTTTGTGTGTGTGTGTGTGTATGTGTGTGCGTTTCCATGTTAGCAGTGACCTCAGTTTCCCACTCCTTTGGCACTGGTAAAACGGCCTCTAGGGGGGAATGTTAACAGCCTGAAAGCATGCAACCAACTGCAAGTACAAGTGATGCTCTCCCTGCTGCAACAAAAAAGTAATGTTGCTCATTTGTGCACGTTTCCCTCCAAGTTTCTTCATTAAAAACATGTAAATGACTGGTTTAAGATCCCAGCTTCCCTGAGCGTTATATTCACCCAAACAAGCGTTTGAAATCTGCATTTCCATTTGGTCTGAGGAGGAGGCTCAAGAATTATCTGCTCACTGGGTTTTATTCCACTACCCTCGTCCAGCACCATCCTGGTCTCTTATCAGCCCCATGGAGTGTGTCATGACCATGGACCAGACTCACACACGTCAGCAGACAGCCCTGCATTCATCACACCCTCGCAGCCATGTCGATAGTCACCAGGCTGAGCAGGCTCATAATGAGTTTGAGGAGTCGCACACCTATAGCAAAGTCATTTACTTTATCGGGCCGATAAAAGGAAGAGATAAGATAGTGGCCCTGCACTGTAAGAGTATCAGCCTCTCGCCGCTATTCATCTCACACCGAGATCTACAAATGGCAAAGCTCATCACTCAAGGCAGCCGCACTCGGCCTTTATCTGTGGAATTGGAAAAAGGGCTAATATCTCATAAGAATCTGTGCTTATGAAAACCGTCATTTCCATATCATTATCAACAGGAATATCAGACCTCCATACTAAAAGGATCCCGTGGCCTCTCTGTGTCTGTTCTGCTTCCTGTTCAGGGACTGCTGGGAGAATACAGGTGCAAATATGATTTGGGCCTATTCCTCTTATGAAGTTGACCCCCTGTAATTGACACAGACACACTGGCAATTTGATTAGCTCTTCCTGCTGCTTGAGGGCACATGACCATAGCAGCCTCGCCGCCTGTTTCATGTACATAGCTCCACCTATTGGTGAAGTTGGGGAACAGCAGGGCGAGCAGAGGAAACAAGCTCCCTGACTCACAGTATGTGTGGAATTCAACCACTGGGCCAAATCCAAGCATATTAAACAAGCAAGGAACAATATAGCGAAATCAATTAATTCTGTGGGATCATCTCTGCAGGAGCAAACATGTTTTTAATTATTTATTATCTTTGTTATCTTATTAAACAATATACACATTTCTAATATCTCATGCTCCTCGTGCTCAACTAAATGTGTGTAAATATATGTTATACTGAGAAGGTGCACGTTTGCAAAATGATTTGCACACAGATATGGGTGTGTGTGAATGTGTGTGTGTGCGACTTAAAGTAGTTCATCGTTACTACAAAGAGAACTGATGAGAAGAGCCTCTTGAAACACTTGAGATAAGATCGCTTGCTCAAGTGCATTGACATTGTCACCAAACACGAAAGGAGCAGGAATGCAAGTCAAGAGAAATGGAAAAAAAAACACATACAACAAATGCACACTCAACCACACGCACGCACACGCACACGGACACGCACACACACACACACACACACACACACACACACACGCACACACACACACACACACACACGCACAGACACACATGCACACACATGCTCTACAACAGCAGTTTCATTCACAGCCCTGAACAAGAATGTGCTCAATAGCAAAACAGTGTGTCACATGAAGTGAAAATCACTGTACATCGATTCATCAAGATACATCATTAAAGCTGTCAAACATCAAAAGGCCTGTGATCACAGCTCATTCTTGAGAGAGACACCAATAGCCCCATTCATCATATTTGTTTGAGCAATGAAAGGCGGAGTGAGGCAAGACAAGAAAGAGGAAGGACGAGACCAAAGAAAGTGCTCAGAGTAAAACTCGAGCCAAGTAAAGGAAATTCAAGAGTGTAGGAAGGAAAGTGGAATATGTGATACAACCGGAAAAGGCAGCAAAAGCAGACGAGGGAGTTGCGGGGCGGGTGAGAATAAATACAGGTATAGGGCCAAATGAGAGATAATTAATAGCAAGTGACAACAGAGTTTTTTAACCCCCCTGTTTGTAGTGGGACGCCACCTGGACTGAGTCCTAACCCCTGAGGCGCTGGGAGCTGAGCATGCTGGTTCACAGCTTCACACACCTGCACGCAGAAAGAATGTGCACCGAGCGCCATCGCTCCCTCCATCCCGCCAATGATTTTTTATTATCTGCATCGCTCGCCCTCACCTTTGTTTGACCTCACGATACTTCCAGCACATCACTCACTTCGGTCCATATTTATTATCATTTGTCATTTTATTAACATGGGAAACATTCTGGGGGAGGGGGAAGGGGGGAGGCTGTTTTGCTAATTTCTACGATGCTTGTAAGAGGACATCTTTAAAGTTTACGCGGCTCATGATCAAATGGTTTTTATATATCCCCCGGCTCTTGTATTCTCCAAATTGCTTCAATAAATAACTTGTAAGTCTAATTATGCAGCAATTAATTGCAGCCAACACGGAATGCCCATCAATCTTGTAACTTGAAAAAGTATTTTCCAGCACAGGCTGGCAGTGCAAATAAGAAATTTGATTAGATTTTGCAAGCACGTATGGCATTGTGTGTGTGTGTGTGTGTTTGTCATTATGTGTGCATATGAGTGTGACTGTTTGTGTGTACGTGTATGTGAGTGTGTGTGTTTGTGTGTGTGCCCATGGAGGTTACAGCCAGATCACAGAAGAGAGAGCTCCATCCCAGCAGCTCTCTCGGTCGGTCGCTCTCTCTCTGCAGTCTGCTCTCTGCCGTCTCGTCCAGTTGCTATGGCAGCAGTGGTGAAGGCTGTATCCATGGCCAAAGGAGGAAGCTGGCATCCCCCAATAACAGACCTCCCGTCCCCCCTCCTCTCTCCCCCCGCCAGGCTCCTGACCCGCTGGTGAACCTGCCTGGGGGTCGGAGGTCAATGGCTCAGAGCTGCCGAGTGACAGTGAGGGATGACGAGGGAGAGATTGAGAAAGAGAGGAGTTACACCAAACAGATGGGGAGGAGAGATGAGAAAATGAAAAGATGAGACTAAATTTGATTACTATCAAGAGGTGTGGGTGGGGTGCGGGTGGCAGCACCGCATTTTTAGAAAATGGCTGCTGTTTTGCCGGGATACTTTAAAATGGAGGTGGAATGCAGATCGGGTTGACTTTCGTGTTCTCGTTTTTGAAGTGTTTGTTTACTTTTGCTGAGCTGAGGTCTGAGGAACAAGCCAAATAGACAAGGAGGGGGGGGGACAGACGGGGATGGGACCATTGTCAATCACTTCCACTTCTTTGTTTATTGATTCTGTGCGTGTCTGCGTTGCACGAGGGCACGAGAGAAAGTGTCTCTCTCCGTGTGCGCCCGTCTGGGGAGAGTGGAGGCATGTGTGATGGGAGCTGTGTGTTTAGTATGTATAGTCAAATAGGTTGATATGGTCAAAGGTGTGTGTTCGAGGGGGGGTGACCTTTGACCTCTCTGCCTCCGAGAGGTCAGACGGTGTTGGGTTAGCTCCGAACACAACTTCCTCACCTTGAAGATTTGGTGGGGGGGCGCTCTCACCTCGGGGGCCTGTAGAAAACATTTAAATTCATCAGCGTGGGTGTCAGTCGCAATTTCCCAAAGTAAAGATTTGCTCACGTCCAAGCTTGAAATGTAGCTTTAATTTTAAATTGAGTTAAACTGAATTTAAAAAGGAGGAAGAATCGTTTTGTAATATCATCCCGTTCACTCATCACACGCAAATAGTTTGATAAAATATAACAAGAGTTTATGGGGAAATAATAATGATCCACTGGGGAGTGTTGACCAAGGAAGGAGGCCCCCTACCCCCCCTGCCCCTCTACCCCTCCTACAGACACACACCAACAACACGTGCAATGTTACAACCTTTAATTGTGCAACACATTGATATCAACCCTGCTGCCATTGTGAACCAGGAAATTACAAAGCACAGTGGCTCCTTTCAAGACTATGAGGATAACATTACCCCCTAGTGGTCAATGTCTACAACTGCAGGCCGATGCTCATGGAGCCCATGAGTGAATGTCAACAGCCAACCATACAATCAATCTCCATCCACAACACTCTGTGGTCTGTACAGTAGCTATGGTGGAGAGCTTCTAACACTCTGCCTCTTCCATCTGATCCATGCAATCGTACAGCTCTGTCACATGTAGATACCATTTAAATTATTAATATTAAACCATTATTTATGGCTGGTGTGCATTGCAGGAGCTCATAAGTTAGGAGAGTCGATAGCAGGAAGCCACATAGTAGAGCAGAGGGGTCAGGGCAGACGGTGTGTGTTTGGTTTCCTCACACACACACACACACACACACACACACCCACACACACACACACACATAGGGTGTGCTATGCAGACACTGTACGCAGTCGCACTCTCTGCTGCATTCTTCTTCCTCGTGTTCTCCAGATGTCATGTCCTCTTCGTCACCCCTTTCCTTCGCCCCGCTCTGCTCGGTCCCCCCCCTCCACCCGCCCGGAGACTTGTCACAGCCCCTAACCGCATCAGGAGCACTGCTAGATTGGATATACATGATCTGTCCATCCATCACTGGGGCGAGGGAGGGCGAGAGACAGAGAGAGAAATGGCAGTCTATCTGTAAGGAGTGAGATAGAGACCAGAGAAAAATTGGAATGGAGTGTCGTTTGAAAGCATAAACCTTGCGCGCCTGAGAAAAATTATCAAAAGGCAGACGTAAACATATTAGAAAGGAGTTTTCACACAACCTGTGTTTGTGCACGTCCAGAGCTGATGATCAAGTTCATACAGGAATAAAAAAGCTCTGTGTGCAGTGCTAACGATGTTTGGATGCATGTTCCTCATCACTGTCATTGGTCAATAATGTGATTGGTGATAATGGACTCAGATGGAGATGTGGACTGGCTGGCGGACCTGGCAGATCTGCACAGACACCGTCTCCCCTGCAAAGTGAGAGACAGTTTTCCGGCTTCATCCTCGCGTCTCAGCCTCTCATCATTTGTCTACTCTGTGAAGCTGCTGATGCTGAATCACCTCACCACTTTCCCCTCGTTCCATTCTGTGGACTGAATGAGCTGGAACACGTGTGTTATGGCCCCTGTGAAAATATGTTACAACGTGGGCACACACTGTCAAAACCTCCGGGAGATGAGCTAACACTCCTGTAGCAGACCAGGCTAGTCCAGCAAAGTCAGATTCCTTCACAGATTTGTGAAATCATTCAATCAATCAGTCAAAATGTATAAAGTACCTTTCAAACTAATTTAATGAAATTCAGAATGCTTCACAGATGACTGACAAAACATAGGTTGTAAGAAAAGAGTAAAGAAATGGTTGAAATCATACAGCTTTACAGACTAATGCAGAACGGAGCAATCAATAATAGAGAAGACAACAAAAAAGGAAAACTAAGATTATAAAAGATGTATGACAACATTTTAGAAAAACTAAATAGAATGATTTAAATAATAATCAGGAATAAATATAATTTATAAAACCATAAAATTATAAAACACTACATAAAATCCAGCCTAAATAGGTGGATTTTTAATTTACGTTTGAAAATATTACCATTTTCACCGCCTCCATGATATTGTACTGTATTAACCTTATTATGCAAAGTACCCCTGAAATAATATATGTTGCGATTTGGTGCCATACAAATAAACTATAATCTTAGAATTTGCCTTGAGGTTCCAAATGTGTCTTTTTTTTTGCACGTCTGCTATTCACGACATTGGTGTTGAATCAAAAGTTAATAACTATTACACACAAGTATTTACAGTTAAGGTGATAGGCATCATGAGCACAATTATTCTGTAAAGCCCCTGTGTCATCTTTCAATTGTTTCTCTTCAGCTGTGAATGCAAAACTCATCCTAATGCAATAAAACTGCAGAACTGCCCCATTTCTACTTGTGCTGTTGTTTCTCAGAGCCACAGACACTGAGCTGTCATACGTGAGTTTGATGTTCACTATGCAGTGTAAGCAGGGTTCAATCTGAGGTTGCCCTGACACTCCATCGCTCTATCATGTGATATTCATCTATGTCGGTGCCATTATCTTTCCCACACATTTCCAGGTGATGCGGTATCACCAGCACATCTGCACATCTCCCCCTTCTCCCCTCTGTCTCCATCTTGTTCTCCCCACTCTCTCTCTCTGTCTTATTCTCTCCTCTCCCACTGTTTTTCCTCCCACCTTTACCTCTGCCTTCTCCTATCTTGCCTTCCATTTTCACACTGACGCCCCCCCACACGCCTCTTCCTCCATCTCTCTCTCCCTTTCTCTCTGTCCCCTCTCCACTCTCTCTCTCTCCCTCTCTCTCTCTCCGCTGCGCTCTGATGAATTGCCTTCCCCTCCCGGTGAACTCGACCGATAATCCTGGGGAAGCAGTAAAAGACCATCGATCAGCCCTGCAGACAGGCCCACAAGCCACAGCACAGGAACAACACGCTAACAACAAGCCTCTGCACTTGGCTTTCACTGCATATATGTATGTGTATGTATGCATGAGCCTGCATGTATGTAAGCATATATGTAAAGCTGTTCATACTGTATGCATATAAACCTAATGCATGCATAGAGAGAGGAGATGGGATGCACGACTGTCCCAGTATAATGGTCTTGTATTAGTATGTTTCTTAGTATGTTCCTTCACCCGTTAGCCACACACAATAATGACTTTAAGAGTATTCTCATACAATCTATCACTGCTACACTCATGTTTATGCG
The DNA here is from genome assembly GCA_038501795.1 of Pseudopleuronectes americanus. NCBI lineage: Eukaryota > Metazoa > Chordata > Actinopteri > Pleuronectiformes > Pleuronectidae > Pseudopleuronectes > Pseudopleuronectes americanus. The sequence continues at coordinate 14,485,282 of CM076725.1, forward strand.
TCACCGTGATGCAAGTACACACTGAAGAGTTCCCCCTGTGCTCATCCTGCTCCCTCACGTGATCCGTCCCCTGCTGTGTGTCATCTGTATGGAATGTTGGCATATATGTGCTAACATGCGTGTCCATGTACATATACAGTAAGTGTGTGTGTGTGTGTGTGTGTGTGTGTGTGTGTGTGTGTGTGTGTGTGTGTGTGTGTGTGTGTGTGTGTGTGTGTGTGTATGTGTGTGTGTATGGCTCTGTGCATGTTTGTGCCTATTAAGTGTGGGTGCTTTGTCAGCATGTGTGCATAGTATTTGTATATGTATGCAGCACACACACAGGCCATAAATCATCCGGCTTTCTCCAAGCCCGTCCTGAAGGAGAAGGGTAGAGAACGCACATGATCTTGTGCATAGCTTGATGGCTATGAAATTGACCAATTGATTGATTGAAACAATTAATTTGGCGCCAAGCTTTTATGGCAAAGAAGCCGAGCCATCATTAGATTGCAACAAGCAAGTGGAGACAGCAGGATTATTTTATAATTCCCTCTGAGAGGACTACCTACAGTTCCAGGCTTTGGATAATGATATGCTACCAACTATTGGTTGAAGTTGCATGACGTGATTGGAAAGCTCGGACTGTGCAAAGTCATGTATGAAGTCCATTCGTCTTCATTCTCCATTCTGCTCACAAAAATAAGCCAAGTTGAGCGATTCAAGCACAAGACATCCAATGGTCATTATTCTATCCCCTTAAATATGACAAATGGACGACCGCTTCTATTGAATCTCATTCTTTACATGCCATATTACAAAGCACTGCTGTTCGCCAGTGTGAAGGAGCTTGACCATAAAAAGCCAGTTGCTTGGAGAATAAATCTCCACTATGACAACCGGTGAACTGCTTTTCATTGAGGACATTCACCATTCAGACTTTATATCTCCTCCCTATTTTTTGGTTTTGGATCTGTTTGTGAGTTGTCCTTCACTGCCTTCCTCTTTGCTGCCTTTGTTCCTAATGTACTGGCAAGGCTGACTTCATTAAGCCCTGTATGCAGCAAAAACATTCAATGCCCTATTTTCATTTTTCCTATTTCATTTTGCCGTGATACACCACAGCACTGCCACCAAAGCGGAAAATAAAGCCCCCATCAGGCTTGAAGCCATGTGCTCTTTGAGAGAAAGGTGACACCTTGTGGTGGAAGCAGAGAACCGCGGCACTGGCTGAAATCCCACATTCACAAAAGCAGGACCAGCTGACACCTAGAATTGTACAATGCAGAGAACCAGTCTGTAAATATTTGCAATTAAGAGAATAATCTGAATGCAGAATAAGTGAGTGACACGCACACGACCCAGCAAACCTCAAAAGACGCCTGCAACAGGTATTTGAGTTATTTCTCAAGTGTGAGAAGGCGTAGCAGGCCCTGATTCTTCTAATACCTGCAGAATGACTTAACGTGAGGGCGTCTGTGAAGGTGCGTGTGTGTCCCTGTTTGTTTTCCTAAGAGTGAAACGCCACCACAGACGTTGACAGATCGCGGGGGAATGTTCAATTGCAGGTTGTTGCGTCCTGCTGTCATTGGGATCATCTGTCACAGGGCCGGGCTGGCTGGGAGGCAGGAGCAGGCAGGAGTGAGGGGCGTCACTCCTTCCAGAGATGATGAGCGCACCGGGGCTCCTGCCAAGCCGGCTGCTGGCCCTGTCTTGCTCCTGTGGTCCCTTGGAATTCCTCTCCTTCACAGTCGGTTCCAGAGCAATAATATTACAGCTTTGATAAAATGCGCTGTAGACAGAAGCGTGAAGCAGAGAGGGATTTTCCCACTTGGATACACAGCAGCTCTGTGTCTCTATCGCTCCATCTTTTGGCTGTGGTGCTTTGTTGACTGGCCCAAATCTCTGTTGAGATTCATTTGGCAGCTCCGGGGATTATTTCTGGTTGGATAATGAGACGTTTTCTTGCTACAAATGCCACACACAGATGTTCTGTCTCGGAGATGAGTCAATACAGAGCCCTGCAGAAACATAACTGATCTGCCCTGCTTTCTCTCCCTCCCTCCCTATCTCCTTTCCTCTCTCCCTCTCTCTGCTGGTTTGCCTTACCCACCATGCCCCCCAGTAACCTTTCTTATGTCTTTCCCACCTAATCATTTACTTCCTCATCCTGCCTTTCCCCCTTTGTTTCTTCTTCCTGCAGAGAAGCTGCTGTTGTCCCAACCGCACAAGGCTGCACTTTCGCGTGTGCACCCTCTACAGTCAAGGCCGGGGAAGTGCCTTTGTTGTTACATGAGAGAGGATACAAACAGGAAGGCCAATTACAGCCCAGCAGTCATCTATCTGTCAACCATTTGACAGGAACATAGCACAGCCAAATATATGACTCCGCCATAAATCACAGCATCTCACTCTAACTAGCCTGTCTTGTGTGAGTAATTAGTAGAATCATGCAGAAGCATTTCGGCATCCCCAAATACCATTAGATCATTTCACTTTTGATTTTCAGTCACTTTTCTCCAAAACCCACACCCTCAAATAGCCAAATGTTCCTGAAAATGAGATGCATAAAACTGATTTAGGAGACACTCAGGAAATCGATCATGCAACAGAATCATTTAATGTTTAAGGAAGGGCCCGGTGATTTGTGGGATGTTGAGACAGGGTTCATATTCCACATTGGAAGATTTAAAAAGAGGACCTTGTTTTTTCATAGTGAGCCTTAACCGCCTTGTATCCCTTGCAGCCGTCCCACCCCGAAGAGCTCCATTGCTATTGCAGATGCTTTATGACGGGCAATTTAGCTTCAGCTGCTATCTGAGCCATCTCAGGAATGGACGCGCTTAGAATCAAGTGCAATAAAGCAGAGAAGGAAGTGGAGAGAGAAGAAGGGGGGAAGAGAGAAAATAAAGAGAGACAACAAGCTCGTCTGGACAGCCCCCTTTGGACAAAAGGTTTGGGGGTAGGGTCTCCCTGTGGACACACACACACAAACACAAACATTGGTTTCCCAGGCACTCGGCTAGACAAGGAAGGGGCTAACCTGTTTGTTTTCATAGAAGCTTCCAAACAAGGCCAAGCGTTATGTCAGTTAATGTATGAGCACATGTTGGCTTTTTCCCTAGGTGTAATGTGCAGTATAAGTTTTTCTGAGTCTATACATTTATCTCACTCTGTGTGTATGTGTGTGTGTGTCTGTGTGTGTGAAGCATTTGGTCCTCCACGCCAGCTAGGCTTTGTTGAGTCTGCTGAGCTCCAGGAAATCTCCTGAGACAGGGGGACAGATTTACACCCTTCCCCCTGAGAGGGCTTTACAGCCCGGGACCCAGCAGAGCAATGGAGGGGCCAAGAGCACCAAGTGAAGAGCGGGGTGATGAGACAGAGAGGGGAAGACGAGAGGAAAGAAGGGAAGGATAAGGGGGAGAGTGGAAGCATGAAATATGGCAGCGATTGGGAGGTCGAGGTGGAGGGGGGGGGTTGTGATATCAGTGGAATGTAACATGGCTGCTATTTGCTCGCCGCCCTTTGCCTCTGCACACAAACACTCATCCTCCTGTACCTTGTGTCTCTCTCAATTTATCCCTCCTTCTCCTACACACACATGCACAAAGAACGGCCATAAATCTGCCAGTGAGTGCTGCTGGGATAGAGACACCTAAGACAGGCCTATGCTGTGTTTGGAGAGAATGCAGATGTACCTGCCTCCAGCAGATCATCCTCTGTCCCTCTTCCTCTCCCCTCATTCTCCTCCTCTCCGCCCCCCTTCATTTTTATCCTCTTGATCTCTCTCCAGAGTTTTCTGTCTCATGTTCTTAACCCCTTTCAACCTTAACTCAGCTCATCTCCCCTCCACTCCGCACTCCCTTTCTCCCCTTTGGTCTCACTTTAAGGACTGATGCTCGCTCCCACTTAGGGGCGGGAAACAGAATGCGCCAGCCGAGTCCCACGCCATTGTTGTGCCGGGATGTGGATGAGCCACAGGACGGACAATGGTGCAAACAGAAGGAGAGACACGGCTCACGCTACAGGCGGCACCTTGTGGGGAAATAATGGTAACAAATATAGGGTCTATGGAACCTGTTTGCTGCGGTTCCTATAGTCTGAGAGACAGTATCCATCATCCGGTGACAGCTCTAACTACGTGCTGAGTGATACTTGATGTCCTCAGATGGGCTACATTCACAGCCAGTCACATCTACATGATATGTCTGGGATAAAGAAAGATGGGGGGGGGGCCATCACAAAAGAAAACAGGAAAAGTCTTGAGTAGGTTTCATGTTTGCTCATAATGGCGACGGCAGGTGTAGGTTTTGAGGGGATCTATAAAAAACCTCTTTGTTAGTCAGGCGGCACAATAACTATAACCCAAGTCTCAACCCATCTGCACCAGTCGTGATGGCCTCCAGACAAAACAGACGTACGAGCACACAGACACACACCCTCACATTCTCAGCTATACGCATCAACACACCGGGCCTTGACATTATCACAAACCAGCCCTCACACCGTCTCCCAGCAAAAACAAGGCCTCAAACACAGGCGCACACACGTAAACACACAAAGTCCAAACAGACGTGGCCTGCATGACCTGATTTACAGTGAAGTAAACGGTTTAAGCCGCACATCTCACTCCAACACCTTAACACCTGACAGGCCCCATCATAAATAAGACTGGCCAGAGACTCCCACATAATTTACACCTTGGCTATCTCCTAAGCTAACATGTAACAGGTATCCAATCCATATTTCACCAAGCAGAGCTCGGCGGGCACTGGCAGAGATAGGCATGTCCGAAGATAGTCCAGAAGATGGGGGCCAGGGCAGGGGTGGAGGGGGGGGACTTCAAAAGACCCCAGAGAAAGCTTTGGACTTTGAGATGTGGTGTTGGCTCTCTCAGCCTGGAGTAATGTATGTGCATGTGTGCGTGTGGGAGAGTGCATGTGAATGACCCTGGCCTGGGGCGTAGCCTAGCCTAGCCACAGCCCAGCTCAGATCAAGGCCCACAGCCAGGAGTTCCACTTCTACATCTGCCATAAATCGTCCCGCCTTTGTCTGTTCTCTCTTTCACTGGCTGAAACTTATCCTCTTCCATTAAGAGTGATGGATCAGCAGCTCTCAGGGCGTACGGGACTCTGAGGTTACAGGTCCTCGCAAAAGATTGTACTTTACACTGTGAATGTTGAAGACATAACATACACCCACAAACGCCCCCATCACCAAACAGACATAACAAGACGTAAAGTACATCTCAAGGCAGGGAAGGACAACACTGGAGTGCGTTTGAAGTTTTAACCATTCCATTGCAGCTGATGTGTGTCTGAAGGTGTGTTGTGTATTTTTTTTGAAAATCTGTACAGTTGCAGCCTATTGCTTTCCGATTGTCAGGTACTGTCCTTGGTTTGACAGCATCTGTGCTCCCTCTGGTGGCTGCTCCCTGCCATGATCGCTTTTAGTCCCAGAGGTCTACCTATTATTGTAATATGTGTGTTTACTGGGTCTTAAACAATAATAATTCAAACTTTACCAGAGGATCACTCTCTGTGGCAGGCATACATGTCATATTAAATAAACAATTGAAGGAACCAAAGGCTGCAATGATTTGTGTTTGCCACAATTGACATGGATTTTAAATTATAGGCTACTCCTAAAAAAGCAGCTATTATATCACTGTAAAAGAAAATGACAGGTAAGAAAGAAGAGGAATTGATTGTTCTGCCAAAGCAGTTGGCGGTCGGGCTGATTTCCCACAGCGAGACAAAGATAATAATTTGGCAGGAGATGTTACAAAACCTCTCCGCATGTTGCAACAACGACCTGAGACCTGCAGCTGTGTGTGGCATGTGTGTGTGTGTGGCTGGGTGTGTGTGGTTGGGTGTGTTGACTGTAAAGCTGTGGAACAGTAACACGTTGATATGTTTTGAAATGTTCAAATTATGGCCGTAGAGAAGACAAAGAGCTTCAATATCAAAGCATGGTGTTTAACTTGTCAACAATCCTTTAGATTTGGAGTATTCTGTCATGAAAACAAAGTGGACCTTGACCACAACTGAGGCCTCTGCAAAAACGCCTCACATAAGATTTAGGGCAAAGTACAGGAAAATGCTTTAAACCCTCATATAGGCCGTGTGAATACAAATGCAAGGAGAACACACTCATTCTAGTATAATTCTCGAGCACAGGACGCATTAAGATGGTGGAGGTATATAAATATTCCAGATATAAATTGTATTTGAAGAAGTGCGGCTGCTGCATCAGGCTGCAGCCGCAGGCCGGGCAGAGTGATGTTGCCCTCAGGTGGTGAGAGTGTAAAACAGCAGCGGTGGATGTGGAGTCCATCAACCGGCTGAAAGATTCACTAGTGATGCTTTCATCTGCTCGCTTGTATAGTGGCCCATTTGTGTTTGAATGAATTGTGTTTTTGATTTAGACCGCGTGTGTGTGTGTGTGTGAGTGTGTGTGTGTGTGTGTGTGTGTGTGTGTGTGTGTGTGTGTGTGTGTGTGTGTGTCTGTGTGTGTGTGTGTGTGTGTGTGTGTGTGTGTGTGCGCGCGCGTGCACGCATGCGTGCGGGTGCGTGTGCGTATGTATGGCTGCACATGCGCACTGGTCGGTTGAGCGGTGGCCTTTGTCTCGGAATGTTTGGCCTCGTGCGCCTGCGCGTTTCTCCGCCGGACAGCAGAGGCACATAAAGCCTGGTAAATTGCACCAGGGCAATAAAATGGCAATAAAATGACAACAACAGTGCATTAATCCATCACCAGGGAGCGCTGGAGGTACTGTAAAGAGCTCTGACTGGAGCCGGGAATGATTTCTTGGGTTTATCTGCTCAGCGGCTGCAGAGCACATCCAGCATGGCAGGGGGCAGTGGTGAGGAGCAGAGATGAGCTGAGACTCCCCCTGCCAGTGGACTACAGGCCCATATTAATATCATGCAGGTAGGATACAGTAATAAAAAGATGCAGCAGGTTAATATTGAATGGCCTGGCTTCTTTTAATTAGAAGACAGCAATAATAAAATGAAGGAAGGGAGCTTTGAAGTAGCAGGGGGGTGGTTGATGGAAATCCCCATCTATCTGCCTGTTTTACCTTCGCTTTATTCTCAGCAGCAATTTCCAAGACATGTTCTCACAAGGAGGCAGCGCTCCTCTGCTGCAGCGGTGCGGCCCCTCTGGCGTGCAGCCCACCCCCCACTCCTGACGTCCCGTGGCTTCTGGAGAAAGAGGGCTTTATTCAGGAGCACCTGGATTTATGTGGGGGAACCAGAAGCAGCAGGTGATGGAAACTGCCGGCCCAGTAGGCTGGCTGTGGCCAGGGGGTTCTGGCAAAGTAGTAAGTGGGCCCAGTGGGTCACACTGTCATTTCCTGTTTCTCTAGCCTTTTACTCTCGTTTTACTGTTCTCCGATCCCGGCCTGCCTTCCTGCCAGAATCACTTCCTCCAATAGGAAACAGATGAGTAGCCCAGAGTCTGAGGTGGCCGGGCTTTGCCCTTCCCTTCATCAAGGCAAGACATCTGACATACATTTTCACATAGTTTGGACTCAAATGTGCCTTTTAAAGAAGCAGTAATGCAGCAGCGCAAACAAAAACAATCAAAGGTTGTATTCTGGGCCTGTTAACGTCTACACAAGACTTTCCTCTCTGATGCTGCCTTAAGGGGAAAGCATTCTCTTCAGGTTTCAACTTGGATTCTTAAGCACTGGTTACCTGGCTCACTACTGACAACGAGTCTTTGATATTTTTCGCCAGCGACTCAGTGTTTTCGGATGCTGACATGACAGTAAATTTAAGAACACACACAGAATAACCTTTGAGCACGAGGCAGTGGTGTAAACACGTCGACCTCTCCCCAGATGAAACCCACTAGCCGGTTTGCCGTCAGCTATTCCACAGAAACGGCATTCTAAACAGAACCAGGTGTGTACATGCCACAGAGAAGAGGTCAAAAGTGGAAACACATGATCCACTCTTTCTTCTTCTTCTTCTTCTTCTTCTACTCTTGTTCCTCTAATAACCACTGCCTGGTGGAAAAAGAAAGATAAAGAAAGAAAGCTTAAAGTGGCCCATTAAACCGTCTAGTAATGATTATGTAATGTAATGTAGCTCAGGACATGGTGAACACATTTAAAACTAGGTCAACCGGGGAGAAGGCTAGTTAGTTAGTTAGTTCCCACACACAGATTTGCACCGTTATCCTTATTTGGATTTAATGTAACTAAATAACTAACTAGTTGACACCAATTCAACACACATTTGTGTGGCATTGTTTAGTGAGTTACAAATGCAGTTGAATCGGACACGAATAGTTAGTTAGTTAGATAGTTAGATAGACAGGTAGTTAGTTACTGCAGCTATACCTACCTAACTAGTTAGTCATCTCAGATTTCTTATGTTGCCTCGGTTTGAAAACTGTTAGTTAGTTAGTTGGTTAGTTAGTAAACCCTAACCTATTCATACCTAACCCTGGCCTTAACCTGACCACATTTCACATCTGACCACTAACCCGAACCAGAGCTCTTGAAAATAAGTTTTGCATCATTAGGGCCAGGCTTTGGTCCCCATTAGGCATAGTAGTCCTGACAAGGTGTTTTTGCAGTAAAAGGTCCTAAAGAGGTAATGAAAACGAGTACTCACACACACTCAGGGCTCATACATGATCACATATATTATCAGAAATACAAGCCGGGGACGCTTTAAAGTCTCTGGGAAGAATGTGTGTCTCGAACTTCAAGCTGTGTGGTGGATGGAAGCGGAAACCAGTCTTCAAACCAGTTCAGAGCTGGTATGTGTCCTGTGACCCTGTGTCAGGATTATTTGCTCTGAAGCCAACTAAGTATGTTAAATATGCTTGCAGCTTGGATAGTGTGGCTGTTTAAACGACAACACAGGTAAGCTGAGAGGATCAGGAGACAAATGGACAGGGAGGTACAGTGTTGGACAGACAGCGGACAGCAGGGGAACGGGCGGGAGTAGGAGGCGAGCAGGACGTGTCTATATGAGGTGGAAAGAAATGTTTTTTTGGACTGCTCCACTTCCCAGATTCTCTCACGTTCACTGGACCCCCGCCAGGCTGCTCAGCCCAGGTTTATTTCTGGCCCACAGTTGAGATGAGGGTCCTTGGTGTTTTGACGTGAGCTGCTGGGATGAATTGGCTCGTGTGTGTTACAGATCCCTTAAGCAGAGCTGTGTATCACGTCTCCTCCACCCCTCAGAAGTATGACGCCCGAGACACGTTATAGTCCAACAGGAGATTCAGCCGTGAATCAGTGCGAAGAGCGTCCTCGTTCATTTCACCAGGTTTTATTACAAATGTGTTTACTGCTAATCAGCGTAATGGACTGGACTGTGAGCACTTGGATGTGTTTAACGTATATATCCTGTCGGGCTCAGCGGATGACGCGGCCCCTCACAAGGACGGTGGTTGTTATATTGAATTATAAAGACTATTCAAGAACCTGTCAAGCTCCCCTTTATCCTGCATGGAGCCCATCTATGGCTTCTTTTATGTGTTGGATTTGTTACGCAACACAGCTTTATAAAGTATTTATCAAGTCTTTATAAGCCACTAAAATCATAATCAGTCCAGGAGCCACCTCCGGCAGCAGACCGGCCCATGTTGTTGGAGGCTTTCTGCTCTGAGGCCTGGCCCGAGCTCTGCAGCATTCAGAGTTGTGCCAGACTTATTCCTTGTGGATCAGTTAATATGAACTTCAACATCTCCCGCTGAAATAAATACCGCGACAGAAAATCCCTGGGATTTTATGGCCTCTTCTGAACTCTAATCCTTGATGGAAATAGAAGCATACGAATGTGAGATCTGTGGAGTTCTCCGGTGGACAGATGTGATTTTTTTCCCCTTCTTCTCAGCCAAAAGGAGTCTGTCACAGCTGGACTTCTCTCGTTGGGTCATAAGCCTTGTGTGTTGGACCTCAAGCGTATAAAACTTCACCATTCATATACAGTGTAACTTTAGCTAGTTTATGGCGCTGCATTATGTCGGGGCGGGCTCTGGCTGGGAGCGGAGGCAGGGGAATGTTGTGGTCAGCGCTGGGTCAGAGACTGTCAGGGCTCAGGGCAGGCAGAGAGCCAGCCTGGGTACGTGTCTGCCTCGAATGTTAGTGGATTAGCGCTCGCTACACATACGGCCAGACTGGGAAACTCAAGATGACTTTTAACGTGAAAGGCCGCCAATAAGTCGCCATCATAAATTCAGGGACACATGCTGCCTGTACAGCAGCATAGCAGCCAGGCGCGTTTTCTACCGGGAGGCCAGGGGGGGGGGCTGAGGGACCGTGTGATGGAGAATGGGGGAGCAGGTGGGCCCTGCGATGGCCGACCTTGCCTCTCGAGCCCCCCTCAAGATATGATCAGAGTATACTGGCAGCTGCGGCCTTGCTCCACAGCACCCAAGGTATCACGTGGAGCAGGTGCATGGATGCAGTTCCCGCCTACATGCAACAGTGCTAGCCTCACTGCCCCACCACCCTCAGTCACTGCAGAGCGTTCAGTGTGCACACGGGGTTTTAAACCCAAACCCTGCTGATTTCGCGTTTTTCCACCCCAAGAACAGCCAATTCTGTCACACAGTTTTTCTCTTAATTGCTCCGAGCGGGTAACTTGGGCTTGTCTAATGTGAATTTCCACATGGCGAGGAGAGCTGCAGTGGTTGTGCTCCGACTCTGCAGCGACAGCCCTAATCACTGTGTGTAATTTAGCAGCGGGGGACAGTGAGCTAATCTTGCAGGAGAGCATATACTCCCAATTTAAAATCAATCAGGAATGCGTTTGGATTTTTAGTACCTCCACTTGAGCTGTGCTGTAAATAAGAGCGGGGTTCGGAGCACATGATTGTTGTCTGCCTGCGTGGGGGGTCGTTTGAAACCCACTGATGGATTCACAGCACATCTCGCCTCAAAGTTTCACACACATTCTGACACTAATACGCCCCATTTTTCCTAATACTTTTTCCCGCTGCACTGCAAGTAATTAAATATAATTATGTCAGTGGGTGATTTCTCGCCATTTACTGAAGAGCTGACTGGAGAGCAATCATTAGCAGCAGCGAGGATTTAAACACTTGCAAGAAAAACAAGTGACACATGCTGGAACAGAAAAGTTATGGTGTTGGAATTTGTAATCCAATTATCTTATTTGAGTGAATAAAACCCTCTGCTGTGGTTTCCTATGATTTTCTGTCTCTAACCACCGAGGACTTACTTAATGCCTTCAGTCTTTTCTTTTTTTGCTTTGTCTCCGCAAATTAATTTATGGTCTAATTACAGGACAAGCCTCCAGATATGAAGGAGCACAAATCAGGAGTCCTTACCAGATGGCAGGAAAACGGCACAGGATAATTGAAAATCTAGAAGTGGATCAATATTTAGAAGCCCAAGGTTACACAAAGTATGACACTACTATTAACATGGGAAAATGATGCATTGCATCCGCAGGCAAATTGGCCGCTGTTATTTGATGGTGAACGAGTGCAACACGTCCATGTAGTGCTGGATTCTCAATCACAAAGATAGCACACTAGCTCTAAACTACCACGGGTTAACTACACATGCATCCAGCTCGGGCTCGTCGAAAAGGCCCAGTTGCAGTCATACTAGCGGCCACGTGCACACACTTGTGTAGCTCTGGCCTGTGGTGTGTGGATCATTTCTGGAGGTCTCCTTTTTCTGACAGAATGAACCATAAAGACTCAGAGTCCCACTGTGCCACAGACTAGCCCCTGGCCCACTCCACCCTTCTCCTGCATTTACCTCTGGCCTGTTAAAAATGATATCAGCTCATGGAGGGCAAGCATTAGCATTTGCATTTTATTGGAAGCACAGAGATTTAGAGCAGAGGATATATCAGCTCTGAGCAGACAGAATTAGTTAACAATGCATTACCTGCCTTTTATGGCGGCTATAACTCTTTCCCCTGGTGGGGAGAGGAGATGGAGGGAGGAGTGGTGGTGGTGGTGGTGGTGGTGGAGGGGTGAAGGGGAAACACAGCCAGCAGAGTGTTGGCGGTGAGAGCCATGGTGCAGTAGAGAGACAGAGAGAGAGAGAGAGAGGGAGAGCATTTAGCAAGAAGAAGCTTTGTCTATGGCGCTTTACTGCACATTAAGTGTGATAGCCACCCAAATGAGAGCATCACATCGCAATCACCTTCACACAGATCAGGGCCCTGCGTGGGAGATGATGCACCAGTCATCACTGCAGACCTTTTCATCTGGTCCCAACCAGGAGATGGAGACCCAGCTGTTTGGCAGCTGTGCCTACATGATCACAGCACGAGAAAGGCCACATCAGATTACACCGGCCTCTGTGATACTTGTGATTTACAGCAGTCCAGGAGATTTTTCACAGTTTTTCTGAAACCAAAGACGACGAACCTTCCCCCCCACCCCCCCCCACCCCCAGATATGAGGTAGTAGTGTGTATTGCACTCTGCTGTGTTATGCGTATGAGTGTACTCTTAGTTGTTTGTTGTTTTTAGTGGTTTCCTTGAACAAGCTGTGTTACACTGATGAGGCCCGTTGTGGCAGCGCCTTCCCTTAGCACAGCTGCACAGTAGCTCCCCCGACACTCATTCCCTGTAATGTGCTGCAAGACGACCCACCTCTGCTGTGGGCAATACCCACTGGAGCTCATTTGCTATAGAAGTTGCTGGTATAGAATGAATGTGTTTGAAGTACGGGGAGGCTGCCTTGAATAAATAAATAAATAACTGTACACTAAAACCAGTGTACAGACTTTGCAAGACAGACCAAGGTACAAACAAGAAAAAAACAGTAGTAGTTGGTTCCTCTGTTTGAAATCCTATAAATTAAATACAAATAAATGTAAATGTTTGATAGATAGCATCCAGAAAAGTTGACACAACCCAACCAGGCACAGATTGTTCTCTATTGACCCTGCCTGACTCCATTACAGTCCTTTTTAGCAAAAGCGGCTCCAATCTGATTGTCCTGATTTTTGTTGTTTGGCATGGATGAAGATTCACTAGACGTGTCTGTTGACCAGGCAGCAGAACTGCCTCTACATCTGTATTTGCGACACACACATCCCAGCCAGCACTCCCATGAGCACCACTGTGGCTTTCCCAACCGAACCTTCTGGCCCGAGTTTGTCAGCAGACAGCTCCAGGCTCCATAAAACAGCCTGCTGCTCGCTCCCTTTGCCCAGCTTAATGGTCCCAGGGGCTGGAAATTTACTAGTGACCTTTGCATTCCATTTGGAGTGTAAAAGCCTTTTTGCTAGGAAAATTCCATCACTTTAGACGTAGCCGAGCAGCACTTTGTGTTTGTGTGTGCGTGTGTGTGTGGGTGTGTGTGGGTGGGTGTGTGTGTGTGTGTGTGTGGGGGGGGTGTGGGTGTCTGCGTTGGACAGAGCGAGGGAGTCACTATTTAAGGCAGCAGGAAAGAAAAAGAGGGTGGTGAGAGAAGAGCAAGGATTAGACTCAAGCTTATAGTTTATTACGGATGTTGCAGTTGCTACTACTACTACTAAGATACTACTCTTAGTCCACAGACATTTTCTTTATTATGGCAAACACTTCAAATGTTTCATTAATAACAAATTTCCCATATTTATCGTGTGGTTGGACAAATTGTGACAAAATGGACACTGCTCCTCACACATCAAAGTCCAGCTTTGACGGATAATACTTGATGGTGCTCGTACACTTTGGTTCATTTTTCTTGAGTCGGTTTAGAATAGAGGCAAATTGCTTTTCCTCACGTATTGCAGTATTAAATAGGCTGTGTGTATTCTATTTGTCATCAAAGCTTTGTGATGCTCAAATTCACTTTCTTAGATGTCTGAAAAATTAGTAGTGCGGTGCCTTAACATACCATACTTTGTTTGGTTCACTATATACTGCAATATATACTGCATTAGAATTCAAAATAAATCTATACGAGTTTAAAAACTGCGTCACATGAGTTTCCAGACCTAGAGGGGGCTTCAACAGATGTGATGTCATTCAGTGGACATTACAAAAAAAAACCCTCACCTCTGAAAAGAGTCGCAATAGATGGATCAATCATTTTTAATTCTTTAAATCTTGTTATAATGAGCGACTTTAGGTGTTTGAACTGTGAATGACTTGCATAAAAACAGTTGACTTTTACACCGCTGTTATTTAACAGTGCCATCTGCTGGGGGAGAGTAGCTGGTGCTCTTCTTCAACATGTTAAACACTTTCTACTTGGAGTGCATTCAGGAGAGTGAATACCTCCACCAAGGCCCAACAGACCCCATCTGAAACCACATTAAAATTCAATAAATCAGTCTTTTTATTTGGGACTGCACCAACTTTTACAGACTCTTAAATATGAGTCCACTAAAGAAAGAGAGTAGACAAATAAGAGGAATATGTTGAAAAATGCCCTACCTTAAAAATGTTACAAAAAGTAAAAAATAAAATTTTAGATCCACACCTAAATTGATTGGATTCTTCCCTGACCCATACTGCATCAATCCACTAGATTCCATGGTAATACATCAAGTAGTTTTGTGTGATGTGGCTAACAAACAAGCTAACAGAAACTCCTTGGCAGAGCTCAAACGCCTTAATTTGACAGGAACTGTATCAAACAGCTTCAGCCATAACTGTGACCTGAGGTTTTTACCATTTTTCCCACCTGTTATTATGAAACATCATGACTTTAAGCTAAAGTTAAGTGTTTATTTATTACTATTGTTTCATGCAAGACAATATATCTCATCTCTGTGGTCTAGGTCTCAAGTTCCAATTGCATCATGAAATAAAAGCCAACTGCCATTAACTTTAACACTGACATTTTTTATTAAAGAATACTACTGAACACATACTTTTAACATTTAATTCACACAAGAAATAGTCTACTTTAAAAAAAAAGAAGTGAGAAATCCAGAGGGTGTAAAAGGACAGTCATTTTTAATAAAGGAAAATATCAATAGAAATATTAGCTCAAGTGTTTTAAGGTCTGTAGGTCATCAGAAGGTCACAACCTCCAGTCACAATGTCTAATATAGTTTTTTGTTTTTTTTTAAATAAAAGGGGAAGAGGGGGAAAAAAACAGCAAATGTCTAAGCTGCAGAAACTAAAGCTTGGTCCTCTGAGTTCATGTTGGAAAACAGATCTACCTTTAAAAATTAAATATATCAGTACCCAGATGTGTAATTCAGCTCCATTTACCATCAATGTCCCAGAAAAATATGAATACTTATAGTCAAATATAACCAAGTTACTTGTCACAGATGAATCCATATTAAAAACCCGATCCGACTGGTTTTAATACTTCCAATAGTGAAAACAAATATTCAGTCAATGCAAGATATATTGCGTGACCAACTACAGGATTTTCAGCATAGATTGGTCTCAACAGTCCAAAACATCTTCATCTTTTAGCCACAAGGGGGCAGAGCTCAATGGCTGGTGTTAACGCTGGTTTAGTTCAATTGTGAGAAACTGAAGGTTGTCTAACCTGTTAAAATCAGGGGTTAAAAAAAATTAAAACAAAAATCAAAAGTACAAAACTCCGTAAAATCGTTTTATTTTCCTTTTCTTTGAATGGTGGTGGCATAAAGAAATTGAAAAAACAACACAACATTCAAATGTTAGAACTTGGATATCACAAGAGATAAAAACAATATAATTACATTTAAAAAAAAGGTTTAACGAGGGTATCATCACTATAATATAAAGATATGAATTGGCCGGTTTTCTCAGTAATTTTACAAACCGAATCGCTTTTTTCCCAGCAGACAGAACAAACTGAGAAATCTACACAAGATAAAAAGTTCTAAAAAAGGAAGTGATTATGCAGTGAGGAAAATGCTGCTGTGGTTGCTTCCTCAATATCAAATTCTAGATTCTCATTACCATTGGGTTCTTCAGAAGACAACCAGGGCGCTGTTTACATTAGGGTGGGGTTTGTGTACCCACCTCAGGATAAGCTCATAGTTTACACAGCTTGTCCCAACCCTGGCTTCCAAGACGATATTCTAAGTTTTAAAAGATGACCTCCTGCACAAGTGGATGCAAAATATCTTTCAGACTGAAATTGTATCCTGTAAGCTCTAAAAACGTGATAAGACATTCAAAAAAAAAGAGGGTTAAAAATACAAAGACAGAACAGCGAAAACCCCCCCCAGTAGCATATGATCCATCCATGTCAGCTTCTCCTCCTGTCTGATGAACTCTTCTCAGCAGTCTGGGCCCCTTGTGCTCTGTTGTTGGACATGGTAAAGAGGAAGGGTGGGAGGTTTGGTTGTGAAAAATGTCTGAATCAAGCTTGTCCCTGCAGTGGAGGAGGTCCCATTTCCTCCTGAGGTGATGCCCTCACGCAGTGACAGCGTCTTTCTCCTTCTTGTCGCTGTCTTCATGCCAGGTGAGACGCTCCTCATAGAAGGCTATGACGATCTGTGGGCACTTGTGATTGGCCTCCTTGGCGAGGACAAGATCAGCCTCATCAGAGTCTTTCCTGCAAGAGGTGAAGAGCAGCAAAATTTGATTAGGACCGGTATTAGCTGACGCATGAGGAAACAGTTAAACATACATTAGGAGCAACATTTATAATAACACAATATTAAACAGTTTGTATCACAAAGGTATGCTCACGAACAGTCCTGCCTAAAGTCTTTTAGCCATTGAATGAAACTGTTATTGTTTTTGGTAGTTCAGTGTAGATTGTTTAAAGGTCCCGACCTAAACCCGCCTTGACCCTTGGGCCCGGTTTCAACTACATTATTGGAAAGATTTAGGTTAGAGTTGGCCTTGGTCTACTTGATACTACACGTGCCTGTAATTGAGGAAAATGTCCGGCTCAGATCAGGATTCCGACAAAAAAAAACTGAATAGTATTCAAGTTCAGGTTGGGCTCTGTTAGTTTTCTGATGTGCTTGGCCGGGTTCGGACAGAGAATTGCATCCTTAAAAGCACATTTTAATTAGCACAATTAAAACAATTTGCTACTGTGTAATTAAAAGAGCTGTATTGTGTTGCTTACTGCTTGTAAATTAATGGGCAAGTAGGCCATTTGTGCTGCTAATGAGCAATTTGCCAGTCTCAATGAGGCACATGAGTTTCCAACAATGGTGCAATTACAGGTACCAGGTGTACACCCAGAAACCAGAAGATATTTCAAACCAGCTTCCCTAGACCACAAAATGTGTTTTTATTTTTTGCATAAGCATTAAGCTGGTTCCACGTATTGTTTTTGGTATCTGACACATTTATTTACATTAGAAATTCACATGACATTATACAAAAACTTGCAACTGCTTTGAATTTCGAGAGGAATTTATCAACAACACCTACCACTTCATAAGGAACATTAGGTCCCCACAGGAGTCAGTTGCTCCAATGATCTTCTCAGGCTCAAGTCCTCTTTCAAAGCCACGAGCAACTAAAATGTCTTCCTATAAGATAAAAAAAAACATTTATTTAGTTCACACACACACACAATAAAAACACCCTATACTTTAACACTGTTAATTTATATGTCAAAATAACCGATAACGGTCTTAGAAAATGAATGAGAGTAGTTTAAATCGTTAAGAGAAAACTCTTTTCAAAGATGATACTACCCATTACCCATCAACTGTTAATTAACATTCACACAATAACCTTTTAAATCAAGAGCTAAACTATAGTTTCTCTCAATAGTTGAAACTGCTCTGGAGTCCCCACTGTGCAGCACAAAGCTTGACCTTGTGTTAATGTCACACATGCAAATAATGTTGTCCTGTAAATTTAGATGGAATCAGAAAATATTTCCCAATATATTCCTCTCAAGTGGCCAGTTATTTACCACATCTACCTACATTTAAGATTCAAAAGCTAACACCGGTATTCCTCACCTCCTTTTTCTTTTTGGCTTTACTTCCACCTTCCTCGTCATCATCTGAGCTCCTCTTCTTCGATTCTTTGGTCCTTCCCAAGGGGCCCGCGGTGGATTTGCTGGCCCCGCTGCTTGGTGTTGAGCTTCCACCACCACCACCACCCGCAGCCCCACCGCTAGTACTACTGCTGCTGCTGCTTTTCTTGTAGGTCTTCATGAATTCTGAAATAAGTTCTGGGCAATCCAGATTCTTCTCTGGCTCCCAGGTGTTGTGCTTCCTGGGGAAGATTACAGTGCAGCAAGTCAGTTCCAGCACAGGAAGAACTCTTAATCAACGGTACTGAGCAGAGATAGATAACCTATCATTATCAAACTTGATCAATTGCGATATTCATTCAACGTGGAAATGTATATTGTGGCTTCCATATCCTTTTCTTCACGTGGCTTATACAGCTGCATTACAGTATTTTCTCAGTTTATGCTACAATAAAAAATTAGCTAATCTCCTGATTACTATCTTATTTAAAGATAAAATTGCAGAAAATATTGTTACAATTCCTCACAGCTATAGGTGATAAGTTAATATATTTTTGTTCTGTGCGTGTATATGATGTGTTATGATCTTGCTCCGAACTGCTTTGCAGCTTGAGCGGATGCTGTTAGCATGGTGCTAACACAACACTTACTCTGAGTATCCTTTCCACTTCAAGAAGAACTCGACCCGGCCCTTCACCACCCTCCTGTCCAGCACCTTCTCCACAACGTATTCTTCCTCATCGGAGGACGAGCCGTCGTCTTCGCGAGTCTTTTTGCCCATTGTGAGGTTTGTTGTTGTTGAACACTAGGCTGCTGCAGGCCGAAAGTGTTTACCCTGTGCGAGAAGAGATGACAGAGAAGCTCATGATGAAACGCATGTATGCGGATTTATTTGGGACAAACAAAGCAAATACGATTCGATTAAAACTTGTTATTACAGCTCGGTGCGTTTTAACAAAAGCCAGCGCTGCTTCGCTAAGCTACATCCTATTTCAACCACAGGCACCGTTTCATTGTCGTTTATCCAACCTGATACATGCACGGACTAAATGGAAACATGCTTCAGTAGCTAGGCCGATAAACCATTTCCTGTGACGACCAACTGACTTAAACACGTAAACGTTACACAAAGTTACCAGAAAACCAAGCATCGACTACACGCATCCACAAAAAGATGCGGTGTGTTGTTAGCTACGCGACTAGCTAACCGCTGTCTTTGAAAGGCAACCTTGCTAGCGCTAGCCTGCAAGCTAACGCTACTCGAGCTAACTTTGCTATCAAACAAACACAACATGAACAAAACCCTCGCAGTGTCGCGGAGCTGCTCTCGTGCTTTAAAGGCCTCTCACCCTGGGTATGTTCGGCCGGTTCTCCGAGAGCGATGTCGTGTGTCGTTTAGAGGCCGTGTAGTCTGTGAGGCCAACGCTACGGCTAACTTAGCATCTAGCCTTCTTCACATAGGAGGTGTAGTGCGCCTGCCTGTACGCAAAAAAAAAGCGCGGGTTGAAGGCTCACAATGAATGTACCCGCCCCCTCGGTCAGCTGACGACATCACACCACCACACACACCACACACCGCACACAATTTACGCTTTTAACGCGACGATACCTCCATTCTTCAGATATCAAAACAATAATAATAATATATCTGCATTATGTACACGAAGTACAGATGTTATTGTGAGCCAGTGTATGTACTGCACGTGAAATCCTCCCGTAAATCAGAATCACCCACGACCGGTGATATGTGCTTTTACATCTTGTTTTCAAATAGCCTCGTTCATCGCAGTAACATAGTTGTGTGTTTATCAACCGCGCGACACCTGCGAGACGATCTTTCACACACAACATTCATCGTAGCGAAATGTCCGCTTATCGCTTTGCTATTGGATGCTGGCGTTGATTGACGGATCTCGGTCCAATCAGAGCGCGGCAGGGGAGAAGCCAACGATACTTATTGTACACACTGCTGAAACAGGCAGAGTGATTATAATGACACCGTTGCTTAGATGTGTGAAGCTTTGAATTGAATAAATGAATGAATTATGTTTGTGATGCCAATACATGAATTATGAACTTATTAATATGGTGTCTGTCTTTATGATACAATGAGGGGGTGGGGGGGGGTCAAAGGGGAAAGTGGAAACAAATTGGACAGGGGGTTGTGATGTGCTTGTGTTACTTGGTTTGTGACTGTGCTTATGTTACTAGGAAAAATATGTAACCCGTAAAATAGGGTGAATTTTGTCCACAAAATGTGAGGGGGGGGGGTCCATTGCGTTTCGCTGCCCCTTGTATTTTGAATCGCACGCCAAACCTGCCTCTCGTTTCCTCAATCAGTCACGTGGTACGGCCCTTCGCGAGCCTTTAAACGTCACCACATACGTCATCAATACAAGCCTTGATACGCACTTCAAAAAAACCCTGAATTACTCGACACACGCTCCGAAGCCTCGACACGGAAGGACTCATCACTACTCACGGCATCAAAAAGCAACATGTCGATGAAAGATGTGAGTACTATCATATGATCTGTTGTGCAGTTCGCGTCCTGCCGAGTGCTCGAGCAGGAGCACACGGTAAAAACACGCCGTGCAGACTGCGGGTCCATCAGAGCGGCTGCGGTTTCCTAGCGCCGCCATTTTATAGCAGCTGGGCCTCGTGGCCTATTGTTCATGCAGCTACTCCTGTGCAGATATTGTGACGTTCCCCAAACACTTACAGCCTCAGTTTGTAAACAAGGGGAACCGCCGCTACTTTGTGTTTGTTATGCTTAAGTGGGCGCATGCAGAGGACATGAGAGGGGCTCAGTCACCCGAGCCGACTGCTAACGATAATGGCGGCGGTGTCTCCCTCCTCCACCCTGCCATGATGTAGGGCTGGATTAATTATAACGCAGTTAATCCTCAGATTCCGCCTTTTGAACCCGGTGATTAAAGACGATGCACAATGCTTGCTGTTTGTATTGTTGAATGTAGCCTGATGATGATGTCCTTTGTCCACTGACCAGGTCCCACGTGAGCCGGAGCAGCTCCGCAAGCTGTTTATCGGAGGTTTGAGCTTCGAGACAACAGACGAGAGTCTGCGAGCTCATTTCGAGAAATGGGGGAGCCTCACAGACTGTGTGGTAAGTGGGGGTTTGTTCAGAGCCTCATCCTTTTGTGATCAAGGTTTATAAGTCCAGTCGCTTCTATATACATGCAGGAACCCCCTGCTCTTAATGCCATTAAAGAAATGATCCTGGTTGATGGAAAATGTTGTGTATATAATCGTTGCCTTCTATATTATGTTATTTCTAACTGGCACATCAGTCAATTCTAGGACCAAAGATAAATAAATCCACCACCATACAGCCTTATATTTTCCATGGAAAGTAGGACACAACAGGGTTTTAGATGTTTTTTATTTAGTGTAGTTGAGCTGATCTTGGGTGAAGAGGAATCCACCATGTCACACAGTTTTAGGCTTGAATGATCTGAGTAGACATTGGCTCGAAAGTGTGGGTAATGTACCATCATTGATGTGCTGTATGGACTAAGTGACATTTACAGTGGAACAAATGATTCATGAATGAGTACTTATTGCTTTCATCATTTTGAGGCTCATAACCGAATTAACATGCATCATGTGGCTGCTGTATGTGTGTAAGACTATACTCAAGTTTAACTTCTTCATCAGGTCATGAGGGACCCCAACACCAAGCGATCCAGGGGCTTTGGATTCGTCACATACGCACAGGTGCAAGAAGTTGATGACGCCATGAACGATCGCCCCCATAAGGTGGATGGGCGTGTGGTGGAGCCTAAACGAGCCGTATCTAGAGAGGTATGCTTCTCTGCACAATGAACGAGTGAATTTGTCTTGCATATAAAGGTAGAAAGGCGCAATTAAGCATTGAATGTTTTTTATCACAGGATTCAAACCGACCAGGGGCTCACGTAACGGTAAAGAAAATCTTTGTTGGAGGCATCAAGGAAGATACGGAGGAGTGTCACCTGCGTGATTACTTCCAGCAGTTTGGCAAGATCGAGGTCATTGACATCATGACTGATCGTGCTACGGGGAAAAAGAGGGGCTTTGCCTTTGTCACGTTTGATGACCACGATTCAGTCGACAGGATTGTCAGTAAGTAGAAACGTTGGTTGTTGCATGTTGGGTCAAATTTAAGTAATGTTTTTTATTGGCTATTAAATAAATTCTCTTGTCCCACAGTCCAGAAGTATCACACGGTGAACAGCCACAACTGTGAAGTCAGGAAGGCCCTTACGAAGCAAGAGATGCAGACAGCAGGCATGGGTATGAGGGGTATGAAGGCCTTTCTTCAACATACCCTGTTTTTAATAAGCAAATTGTCACAGTGAATGCTGCCGAGTAATGGGGTCTTTTTTTCTTTGTCAAGGTCGCAGCAGTGGTGGTGGAAGGCCATACGAGTATGACAGGGGCTTCAATCAGGGTAAGCTTTCATTGACAGTGAAATATCCCTGTAACTTAAATTGTTCTGGCTGATCTGAAACTTAACTTTAAATGGTCTGATTTTAGGTGGCAGGGGAGGAGGCGGCGGTGGTGGTGGTAGATATGGAGATTCTCCTTACAATTGCAATGGAGGCGACGGTGGTAAGCAGACATTTTTCTCTCTCTCGGGTATCTATATATTCCACTGAAGTTTTACAGTGTACTCAAAGGTTATTTATGATGCAGGCTATGGAGGTGGCCCTAGCGGTCCTGGTGGATATAACAATGGCGGCAACCGTGGCTACAACCAAGGAGGCTACAACCAGGGCGGAGGTGGTGGCGGTGGAGGCTATGGAGGAAACGGATATGACAGCAATGGCTATGGAAACTGTGGTGGTGGTGGAGGAGGCGGTGGCGGCAACTACAACAACATGGGCCACTACGACCCCCAGGCGTCCAACTTCGGCCCAATGAAGAACAACTTTGGTGGTGGTGGCGGCGGTGGCGGCAGCAGTGGTAGGAACTTCGGTAAGATTGGAGATGGGATCTGTGTTCACTGAGGCTGTAACGCATTTGCGCGTTTAACCCATATGTTGTGTTGCCTTCAGGTGGCTACGGAGGTGGCTCAAACAGTGGATATGGCCGTCCAGGACGATTTTAAAGTGAACTGGTAAGAGCTTGAAAGGCATTCCTGCACAGTATATTTGTACGATAAAACCAGAGTTTGTAGTGGCAGGGAATGGTTAAGTGCAGATAACTATTAAAAAAATCACTCTGGATCTCAGGTCATACAAAGTCAGTACACGGTTAACAATGTTGTTCCATATTGTTCAACAGGACTGAGTACTTAGGAGAGGAGAGCAAGGAGAGGAGAGCAAGCGAAGTGACAGGGCAGCTGCAGGTTTACATCCTAAATCTGCTCAGCCAAACATTTGTGGCAGGTTACAGCTGCTGCAAGAGATGAACAATAGATGTATCATGGAGGGTCTTCATTTAAAGATTTGTTTTTTCTGTTCATCAAGATGTGTCTGGAAAGAAAGCATTCCAATGAGGTTTTATGTAGATTTTTGTTTGCGTCTGGTTTTATTTGTAACTGCATCAAGTCAAGCTGAAATAAACTAACTTTCAGTTGTTTTTTACAAAACAGTCTTGTTAGCCTCTTCAGTGCATTGGGAAAGGGAGGGTTCACTTCAGTGTGGAGTGGAGGGACGAGGGTCACATATATCCATACTCAGTCATTTCAGTGAGATCTTCAAGAACTGACACAATTCACCATAAATCCAGAGTCAATACATATCTACAAATGTCTCACGGGTTGAGGAATGAGAAGCCATAATCTTCATAAAGAGTTCATCACATGTTACATACTGAGTTCTGCAAATATCACATGGTACATACTGAGTTCTGCAAAAATCACATGGTACACACTGAGATCTGCAAAGATCACCTGGAGGCTGCTAGCTTACATGCAAAGTCGTTGAGGCTAGCCATGGAAGCCAGCTGAGGGAGAGAAGTAGCAAAGCCATCGCCAGGATCATTGAAGCAGGGGAGAGTGAGAACAGCTAGCAGGCAGCAGCTACCAAAAGGCTTAAATGCTGTCTGTAGGTAAGACCAGACTTCTCAACTACTGATAGTAATATGTTTTTGTCATGTAGCTGGTAGTAAGCTGTGAAGCCCAGTAAAAACTACTTAACATTTGTGCAAACTTTTATTATGACGTACACCCCTGAATGGTAACATTGGCCTCGTTAATTTTGCACTGAGGTCCTACACCAAATTGCATGCTAATAATAAAATAAACATTTTGAAAGAATGCATTTTACTTATTTGGTGTTTCCGCTTTCTAGGTGAACCCCCCCACACATGGTCCCGCAGTCCTGATTTCTTTTCCAATGACTTTGGCTCAATAAGGTACAAAAACAAACAGCACAACACTTTCAGTTTCTCCTTCTGCCACAATAAAACCTGATTTGTTTTGTTTCTTCCGCCACAGGTTTCTTGAACAATCCTGCTGGTGCTGAAGATTTTTTGAGACTATTTTTAACTGCTATGCAGTGTCCTTTTTTAAACAATTTTTTTAAATAAATTATTTTTTAAATAAAAGGTGTTTGGTTTCAGTCCTTTTTAATATGAGGAGTCCTGTGATGCATTTGTAATTTTATACATTTAAGGGTTTAGACAACATTAGCATGAATTAAAATTGACTTCCAGTTGGATGAAATGGTTTCAGTTGGCACATTCAGGCACAAGTAATGAAACTCTAGATCCAGTTCCTCAGTGCTGCCCTCTCTTTGGCACAGTTGTGTGAGGTACCAGGTAAATTTTACCATCAGGTGTCTGTTGCAGGGAGTATTCATCTATTGAGTATGGTTGTCCGTCTTCGTCTCGCAAATGAGTGAATACTTCTGCATAGAGATCTGTGAGGCGGCATTTAACAAAGGTCAGGCTGTGCTGGAACGCCAGTCTCTCCTGGGCCAGGTGCTCCTTCTGGTCCTGCAGCTCGTTCAGCTCTTGTTCAAGGTGAATTATGCTCTCAAGCTTCCTCTTCCTGCAGTTCTGTGCCGCCACCTTGTTCTTCCCCCGCCTCCTGATGTCCCTGACCAGTGCCATTTGGTTATCTGTCAAAGTGAACTGTGTCAAGAGCTCATTGAAGTCGTCTACAGGGAGATTGATGATCTTTTCCATGGGGAAGGGAATCTTCAGAGACATTGCCCGCCGCTCATCTCTGCTCAGTGGTGCAAGATTGGAGCTGCTTCCTTGTGGTTTTGTGTACATGTGAAATTGTGAGCTCCCTCTGCTGGATGCTCCAGACTCAGTGTACATGTCATTCAGAGCAGCAGCCTGGCTCTGATGCTTTAACGGTCGCAGAGTCGTTGTCTCAGGTTGTGTGTGAGATAAAGTGTTTGGGGCTGAGAAAGTTGACTGATGTGCACCTGAGTGTAAATATGACGGTCCCTGGTAGTGGACTGAGTAATGGAGTTGTGCTCTTCTGGCATGCTCAGGTTCACCATTTCTGTATGTAATGCCTGTGTCTCCACTTTGGTAACCTGGAACAGCACTGACCGGATTGTCAGGGGAGGCCAGAGGTGGACTGGAACCCAGAGACAGACCTGAGTCTGACTCCAGATCATCAGTTGGAGTAACGTGTGAACTTTGTCCGTGTATAGTCCACTGCATGTGCCGACTCGGACCCTGAGAGAAACAAGTGTTGGCTCTCCTGTGCCCTTGGCCATCACCTGACACGTGCATCTGACCCCTAAGAGCCATGAGCGAGGGCAGTGCTTGAGAGGCGATGGGGTGCATTCTTTGATTGAGCTGATAGTCAGAAGGTCCGTACACTGCCACTGTGTTGCTGCCTTGATGATGGCACACGGGCACGTCTTCAGAGTAACATCTATTGTAAGTGTCAGCAGCGCTGAGCTCACAGGGGGGGGGACGCCCAGAGTGAGATGGGGCCATCCCATACACTCCCATCGGGACCATGGGCTCCATGGTTTGGTACTGTGTTGTTTCATAGGGGCCTTCAGCAGGGACTTCGAACTCCTGCAACAGACACACAAGGACCGCAGCTAACTATGATTGATGGGCACACAAATGTCACTTCAACAGAAGAACAGCAAATGATTGAACTCTTATTATTCAACACTACTTATTATTTATTAGTGAAACAAAGCATTTAACATCATCTAATTTGCCATATAGTACAGTTTGCCCCCACTTCAGCATGCCACCCCAGGCCTATGAGGGGCTTTCATAGATGTGATCAAGTTTCACCTGGAAACAGATGGCTATTGTGCGGTGCAGGGGGCTGCCAGCATCATGCAGCACTTGCTCCCCCTCACAATCTCTCCATCCTGCCATTACTCAAATAGGCCATTGTAGCCCTGTATCCACAGAGTGTGTAATAGTTTCTCAACACAAAGCATGAGAATTGATAGATATGTAAGTATTCAGTGTTTTTATTTATGAACCAATGCTGTTGTTTATTCAACATGACCCTTAATTGTATCTTCACCCATTCAATTATTAACATGAAATATTGTTTTCGTATTGACTCAATCGTAAATACACAGAATGCACACAATTACATAATATTAATTATTTCATGCAGAGAAGTCTATGTACACAGTTGCCATGACATTCGTGTCAATGATAAGTGAGTGTAAACTTTTAACCACAATTGTGTGAACTTTGCATTAAAGTGGACATGCAACTGCAACATTTTTTATATATTTTCTGGTTACGTTGTCCTAGCTTTCTGTAATTTAACAGTGACCCATTAAGACTATCCTTTCTACAGGATATTTTAATATATTGCATATATTTCTTACCAACCTTCTAATTTATAGTCTTACACATATTTGCTATTTTTTTTGTTTATTTTTTACTACCAACCAACCGCTCATCAATAGAGTGTTACTTACTCTGACTCATCATTCTACAATCAACTATTTCTCATTTTTCACAGTGGTACATTACAAGTGTGTCAGTTCTTCCCAGTTACCTGCAGCTCTGAGATGGCCATCAGTTCCTGCCAAGCTGCATCCATCTCTGCGTCCTGAGGTCCATGAGGCCCATGAGACCTGGCTCCATGAGGCGTGGGCGCTCCACACGTCCTCCCTGGAGCAGCTTGGGTCTTTTCATAGACAAGAAAATAATTTCTATTAAAACTTTCACTCCGAAGTCTTAAGTAGGGCGTTATTGTTTGTTTCGGTTTCCCCTTCTTGCAAAGACCTACCTCACAGGTTCTCCTCAGTGGGAGAACATAGTTGGCTGTCGAACACATTCAGGACAGGCTCTAGCTGCAGATACAGAACCTGGTGGAGACACCACACAGCCGGTTAGAAGGGCCTATACCCATCCATCCTCTACACTGAACCAGAAAGAAGAAGTACAAATAAAAAAAAACATTCCATCAAGTTAAGTGTGAACTGTTAGGTCCCAGCCTTCCTTCTAACACACATTTGTAATACATACAATACATTACATGTCTGTAGAGCTGCCGGTGCGATATAAACGACTGTTTGGGTGTTGTGTGAGTTCTTTTGGAACACATGGAGGGTTCAGTTTAGTTGAGTTGACTCCTCCCCTCAGCTGTCCCGGGGTGCAGCTATGCCAACCCCTGATAAGACAATCTGCGGGAAAACAGCGTGCTCTACAAGACAGACTGGGGCCCGATGGCTACTGTGGAAAATATGGTGTACGGCTAACATGTCTGCACAGATCAGCATGGCATGCTATACTATACATTGTAATTTTAACATCTCCAGTTAGTGTATAAGACTTTTTAGCCTTATGAGGATAATCCTAAATTCATTATAATAAGGGAACCGTGACTTTAAAACAGAGATGTGAACACTGAATAACTTTAATTTTACTTGTCCCAGACAAGTACGTGTACATACTGTACATATTCACTATATAATTATATGTCAGTGCATTTACAAGTATGTAGATAGACACAAGCATATACACATTTAAATTATCTCTTTTTTTTCTAATTTGTTGTTATATACTTACTTTTCCAATAATCTGAGCCTGAATTCGACAGTTTAACAAATAATACAAAGGCATATACTTATCTATATATAAGTATACTCGTATACCCAGATATCTGTTGCATTGCTTCCCATAGTGTATTAATAATTATCTGCATTCAATAAAGTAATAAATAAATAAAATATGAGGAATCCATGCACACTTTGCTGTTGTTCACTCAAAAGTCATGTTATTGGGGCCATAATGAAATATTTATTCTCCGGCATTACAGTGTACAGGTCCCTTCAATAGTCGGCATTTATTCCTCTTTATGTGTTGATTCAATTTGTACTTTTTGAACAAATGTCCTGACACAGCCTGCAGAGACTGTGTCTTCCAAATAACAATTATTTAAATTTAAGTCAAAAACATTATCACAGTGAAGTACCAAGAACAGGCTGTGTCACACTGAGGTGTTGTAGATTACAGTTTAGCTTTAATGTTCAGCAACTCAATTCAACTTCAATTCAACTGTCAAATGTAGAAAACAAAGAAGAAAACATCCATCTGATACATTTTGCCATAATTTTCAAATGCCATCCATCCAAATGCCAGATTTTTCTCCGTCTCTTTCTTTGGACTCACTTCTCTAACTACAAATTTCGCCTCATGGCAAAATTAATTTACCATAATCCTGGTGATTGCTCACAGTGGAAGGTTATCTGCTATCACCTGCCACATGTGAATTGTTTTGCACTATTTAAAGTCTCTGAAACATTCAGTGATAACTAATACACCCTGCTGTAGCTGGTGTCGTGTTGGTGGTAAGTTTAGTTTTTTATTGTTGTTTCCTTTACTGTAAGGAATCATAATTCTCTTTAACTCTAAGATCTCACTGGCATCACTTGGTTGAATAAAGAAGTTGTTAAAACAGTCAGTAAAACTATGTAGTCATAAAGAAAAGTTATGTCATTTCAGTGATCATTTGTGAAAATGTATTTGCTGGAAAAGAAATTGGATCTCAAACTAATGGAAGTTTGAGCAACATAGTCATACAAATATATGTTTTTCAATAGGTTTAATTTTATTACATGATAATGTGAAATGTCAGTGTCTGAGAAGTAAGTGTTAGATGAACATTATGGAGTAAAGATTTCATTTAGGTGGTAAAGCTATAAAGAAAACTGGTCGTGCAACAGAAATAGAAAAAGATCTGACAAACCAGTAGAGGTGACCGATGTGAGTGAACATACCTGAGCGGCATTCTCTGCGTCTTCAACAGGTGATGAATACACAAAAAAACATCACGGCATAAAGCACAATCCTGGTGGAGTGAGAGCAAAAGGAGATAAGTTGTTTTTAACACGTGTTGTGTTGCTGATTACTTTTAAAGGATCCGAAGAACTGAAACCACACAAAGGTCTCCGGCTCTATCGCTCATTCAACTGTCCGCCTCTGTCTGCTCTGCCACTCTTACAGTCACCGGCATAAATGGGATGGCTCTGTGCAGACACACACAGTCTTCCTGTAAAGCACCCACACTGCCTTTTTTTTTGCACTCATGTATCCTTAATAGCACACTTGCACCCCAACCTCCAAATTTCCCTTTTCCCCACATGACAAACCACAAACCAACAGTTTGGCAAACACCCTGGCAGTCACTCTGTCAGTCCACAGTGAAGTAGGAAGATGTTTTACAAATTACAGAAAAGACAAAAGACTGCAAGCTATTTTGATCCTACTTATGAAACGACAATACACAAATAGTTTAAAGATGTAAACGTGAGTGTGCTGGAGGTTTGCTTCTGTCCGTACCAGAACGGTGTCCTTTTCAAATCCTCCCCAAAAAACAAAAAGGTATATGTGGAGTGTGATGTGGAGCACCTGGAGTCAGAGCCGGCGTCGCAGTGAGGGCCGTGTTCAAGCAGGGGCGGGTTGGAGGCTGGATTGAGACTCGGTTTAGTCGGGATGGAATGTACACCCTCCGACAGGTAAGAAAGACCACATTGTTCCTCTATCTGGCAGAGCAACCACCAAGGGAGAGAGAGGAGCAGGGGGAGAATGGAGGGGAGCGTGTCTTACATAGCAAGTGACCATTAAAATCCCTCACAAAAAAAAAGTCCCCTCATTGCCCTGATGTGAAACACTGTGCACAGTCAACTCACAAAAGCCCATGTGTTTTGCAGGCACGTCTTATTGTGCAACAGCCTTCACACAGTTAGAGTTTGTATTGTGGAGATGTTGCATAGTTATTGTTTCATTGAGCAACGTGTGAGAGATAACACTGACAGTCTGTCCCACAGAGTCAATGATGATTTTGGAACTTTTCTGCATTACATGAAATAGTCGAGACTCTTTCCCTCGGTAAAACACTCACGTACAACATGGTGGTTTTTATTTTTAAAAGCTTTTGTTGATGAGAACAGAAATCCCTCACTGAGTTGATGCTAAAACATGTTGCTGTGGAACAACACATGTTGCAACTGAATTCCTGAAAAAGGCTTTGTTTGGTCTATTTTTGAAAGAGTAAAATTTTTCGTATAAAACGTTTGCTAATTCATGAGGCAGATTCAAATTGCAGAGAACATGTTTTTCTTGTAAGTGCCAAACTTGTAAAAGATGTCACAATCCCTTTCCTTGAATTACCGAAGGCAAATAAACTTTGCAGACTTGTTTAGGCCTGCATTTATACTTTGTTTGAGTTGCAAATCAATTGAAATGAATTGAGCAAATCTACATCCTCAACCCTCACAACATTTTTGAGAAATTGAAAAGAATTGTCAGCACATTGCATGCAAGATTACACAACACATAATTTTCAATAAATAAATGCAAAATATATATCCACACATTGAAATGTATTTGTATTTTTAGACAGTGTGCAAAACAATTCTCAGAGATAATGCTAATTCTGACACTTACAGTTGTGATAAAGTAAAGAGTTTTTTTATTTGCTAAAAATATGTAATGTGAGTATGCCTCAAGTTGGTTTGCTCTATTTAATCTATAGTAAATGTTAGCTTTCAATGCTGCCTTTTTTTAGGGGGGGCTTTTGAACACTGTGTTCAAAAGCCATGAGAACATGGAAGTCTTTGTCGGACCCAATCCAATATCACATCCCACTGAGACTTAAAGCAAAATGTTTTCTCTGCCATTGTTCTAAGTTGGAAAAGTAGGTGGCTGACAGAGTCAAGAAAGGTGAACGTCTACCAGGAATCAAAGAAGGGACTTCCCAACCCAAGTTCCTAGCACCCAGCCCCTGACTCAACCACTGCCACAGCGTGCCAAAGAGCACCCTGTTATTACCGTGACCACAGCGGTTTGCAATCTGGACACAGTTCCCAGGTCAACGCCCACGTTCCCTGTTTGTGTTTGTTTGCCTCAATTAGCCTTTGACATGTCGTCTCTGCAGCTTGCCTGGACCTCTCCGGGCTGTCAGTCTTTCCTCGTCATGCACCTCAGCACCACCAACAACTCCTCTTCAAAAATAGACCGGACTTTCTGGCAGGGCACTGCCCCTGTTGACTCACATAGGTTTAAGTGTTCCTAATGACAATTACATTTTAATCTCATCAGAAATTAATGGCTAAACATGTCTTCTCTGTTTCCCCCCTCATTTATGCATCCTGCTGTTTCCATGACATCTCCTTTGTTCATTAAAGATGGAGGAATGTGGCGTCTTTGTCTTTTTGTCTTAACAACCCGAAAGCTATATCAGACTTGAACGGAAAAACCACCTCACTACTAAACAAAATGAGTGTGTGTGTAGGGTTGTGGTCTCAAAGAGGGGATATTTTGGAGTTGGTTTCTGGGAAAGGAAAGAAAAAATAGAGAGTGCAGTTGGAGTATTATTTTTTGTTCTCATATTAATGATTAAATACTTGTAAACTTGAATGTTAAAATGTTTTCATTCAATTAAATCAGCATATAAAATAACAGGAATATAAAAATGATTACATGCATAAACACAGTGGAACGAGTTAAGGAATACTGATATCCTGTATCACATATTTGTAGATAATGTTGATGATGCAAATTCAAACGTGTACTTTTATGATTGTTTCACATGAGCTGTAGATAGAATTAACTTGAATCACCTCGCCGTGTGATTCAGAAACGTTTCCATCGCTGTTCCTTCTAAAACCATGACGGTCACACGTTATCGCCACCTGAAACAGAGCAAATGAGGAACCTGAATTTGCCGCATCATTCTTCTAAGTGTCTCAATAACGCTTATCTCAAGATGTGAAGATAAAGATATTTTGCAACGACAGTGTGATATTTTCTTTAAATAACATTTGTATTTGTCCTTTCATTTCCATATTCTCACATTCACATGACAACTGGTGTTGGAACAAATGAGAAAATTAAGCAGATTCTTATTTTCTCATTATTAACATTAAGTGGTTGTGTCTACATGCATGGGTGATTATTTACATGCAATTATGACCGTGTGTTCTTGACAATGAAGATCCAGGCTGGTTAGTGGTACAGACAGAGAAGGAAGGAGGATGTTGGCTGACGGAAGCTCTGCTTAACGCTGATAAAAGCACCACTTGGTTCTGAGGAAGGGAACTGCTAACTGCTGTGGTTGCTGTGTTAGCTGCGGAGAGAGGGGAGCAGCCCCTGCTCTCGCACGACACCTCTTTCTGTCTGTCTCTTACTCTCAAAGATAAAAAAAGGTGAAATTAGCAACATATTTAATATCTATTGCTTTGTTATTTATTATTTGTATTACTTACTTTCAACCTTTTAATCTTTGAGAGTAATGGACACCACTAGAACATATTGCTGAGCTTTAACAGAGGATCAATACAAGGAATTAGTAAACAGTTTCATCGGGACAAAAGTCAGTTTATGCCTCATACTTCATGTATTTGTGAGGGTTTATGAGGGTGTGAATGAAGTTTGCAAGCATGTGCACATTCAGCTAAGATGAACTTCAACTTTTTTATGTTCAATCATCATCTACGTTCATTCATCATCATTCAACTTTTATTCATCACCATCTCTGCCAGTCATCCCCATCATCATGGCTGTGATTTGTTTTTGAAGACACATAAAGGTATCGACGTGTCTGGCCTCTAACGTGAGGTGGCACGATGACAGTTGCATCTGAGAAACTGATGACCTGAAGTACAAGCCCGTCCAGCGCAGTATACTGGTTCCTCTCCAGTCTGGGTAATTTTGAAATCTTCGTGGCTGAATTGTGCAAACATAGCGTAGTATTGCAACATTTCACAGTCGCCTGCAGTCCTTTTTAGAATGCGTGTCAAACTGTTTGCGTCCCTTGGCCATGAATTAATAGCTGCATACTGTTTCTTTTCAAAATTGTCTATATTCCAGTATCATCTGAAACTCGAGCTCAAAAAATATCTTACAGTAAGGTCAGACCGTGATGTCACTGTATGGAGGGAGATAGAGGGAAATCCCCATCAGCCCGGGTTTCCAAATGCTTCCCAGAAGTGGGAAGAAATATAATTGGAGTTGGTTAAATGTGGGAGGATCCTGAAAAAAGAAGTTGATGAGTAAAAGAAACCTGGGATGGCTCGTAAATGACAGATCCTTTGTTACCAAGCAGTCCCCACGCTAGAAACTGCAGCCACCTTACAGTAAATCACCAAATGTAGAATTATTCACCACAATGGTTGAACTGCACGTCCCTTAGCAGACTCTAAACTTTAAACTGAATCTTAATTATTGGCCTTAAATTTGTGATTCTAGCCCAATATCACAAATCGCAAAGGATCTTTAATCTCTGAACAGCACATAAACATTATTTCTTCTTAGACCCTGGTTTTACATAAGGAAACAGTGGGGGATAGTGGCAAAGTACATTTAATCAAGTACTGTATGTTAATTTCTGTACTTTTATTTTACTTCAGTATTTTAATTTTTATATTGATTTATACTTCAACTACACTACATATCAGTGCATTTATGGGTTATGGTTGTAGGCCCTATTCACCTCCCTGATGACATCCATCTGGCAAACTCTGAGCCTCTGTTAAATCTCCTAAATACACATGTTTATAGGTGTGCTTTCTCCTAGATCTAATCTTACTGACTTTTTAAATAATTTGATAATGCTTTGTTTCATCTTGTTTTTACTCTTTTCCCATATGAGACATTTTTCATTTCTTTATCTGTGCTCTATTGCTGTGTGATTTTCAAATTGCTTTGTAAATTGTATCTTGTTCTTTTCTTTTTAACAGTTTCCTATTGTTTGGCTTCAATTTCTCATGTTTAACTTGTAAAGCACCTTGAACAAGGGTTTTTAAATGTGCTATATGAATACGGTTTATTATCTGTTAATGCGGAATCTAAGCAACAAAAAGATCATGATGTGTTATTAAAGATTAAACAACCCAGACCTAAAAAGTATATTAAATAATCGTCACCTTTACCAGCTGCTGTGATAAAGAGATATATATAGCAATGCATCATAACTTTCCTGAAATGGATTCTGCGCTGCAATGTGTACTTTTACTTAAAATACTTTGAGTATTACAGAACATTTCCTATAAAGTCTTAACTATGCCCTGAGTAACAAGAGGCCTTATTACTATTACAACTATTATAACTATTAAATTATTCAATTATAGACAAACAACTGATGATGACATCACTGTGGTCAAGTGTCAAATTCATTTACACAATGTTTTTGGCCTAAAAATAGGGGTTATATTCTGTTGTTTCGAGTCCAATTTGAATTTGGCTTACAAACACCACAGAAGCAGTAAGGAGGCATTTTCTGTTGTTATCTGTTTAAAGAATCAATTGAATTGGTTTTGGCAGCAACGCTGTTAACTCCTAAAAATGTTTTAGGGACTGAAACACGTCACTCACTCAATCTTCCATTGACATAGTGGTGAGTAGATAATGAGTGAATTGTCATTTTCCCCTCTAATGTGCAGCTCTCTCACATCATCAGTAACGTGAGAAGATGGAGGGGGGGGGAAACTATTACATAGATGTTATAACTATTATCCCAAATGATAATAATAATCACCATATAATCATAACCATAATGATACTTTATTTTTGTCCTACCCCGGAAGTGATATTTTCTGCTCTTTGCCCTGAACGCACCACGTAAACGACTGCGTCAGCCAATCAGAAACAGCCTGCTTGACTGTACGTATGACGTAGGCAGCTGGTAGCTCGGTATCTGGACTGCTAACCAAGCTATCAAGATGGATTCTCCCATACTGGTAATGCTAACGCCTGTATCCATTAAACACAGTGTGCGTTTCACCCAGGTGTTGTGGTTATAACCGCTTAACTAGATCGGTTCGTTAAGAATTGTTCCCTCAGCTGAAATGTGCTAGTTTAGCTCTCGAGCTAACTGTTGTTGGCACTGTTGGCTAACGTGGTAGCCTCGGGATAGCTAGCTCCGTGTACGTTCGTTTATTGATGATGTGGAAGTGTCACGTCTTCATTTTCAAATGCATAATAATCCCGAGTGTGTCACTGAATAGCGACTGAATCGTGTTTGTTGTGTTAATGTCCCCGCTGCCTGTTCATTCCCAGCTCGTGACACCATATGTTTGACCGAAGGCACCGAGCAGTGAACTTAATGTCACTAACATGAGATTGTGGATTGTGTGTGTCCGTCCCCTTCAACAGGAACCATCCTTATACACCGTGAAAGCAGTTCTGATCCTGGACAACGACGGAGACAGGCTGTATGCCAAGGTACGAGTTAGACAGATGTGCAATAACATCATCTTAGACTCAACATTGTTTCATTAGTCTGGGGCGGTGTTACAGGGCAGATGTGTCTCAGATGTTTGTTATGTATGTGTTAATAGCAACACAGACAAACAACAGTTATTGGAAATGAATAGTTTATCAGTATTTACTGGGATTTTACACAAATTTACAGTGACTGCAACTGAAAACTGGTGTAAAAGTTTTGCTTCCACTAAGTCTTGCAATACTCTGTATGTTTGTTTTTGTCAAATCTCACAAAGGCTCAAATCCGCCATTGACCTATCCTCCCTTATCCTTATAAAACCATAAAGTTATATAGTTTAATCAAATTCGGTCCCAAAAAATAGCTTTGGCTGCTCAATAGACAATCAGACAAACAGCTGAATCAAGTTTCTAACAAAAGCAGAGTGTGTACCTAATTGGTTGAGTATATTATGAAGTAAAACAAAAAAGTACAAGAGATCAGCCGGGGAGGTCCGAAAGTACTGAGACACAGAGTAATGTGCTCGTATTTAATTTGTTGACTGTAGGAAAAAATACAGAATCTCACCAGCCTCATCCTCTAATCTTAGTTGAAACTAGTTAAATGTTGATGTGAGTTTTGATTCACGGGTTTGAATGTCATAACGGTTTCATTTTCAATTTTCCTGCAGTATTATGATGACACATACCCAACAGTGAAGGAGCAGAAGGCGTTTGAGAAGAACATATTCAACAAAACACACAGGACAGACAGTAAGAGGAGTCCATATCAAACATCTTACACTTTGCTTTCCTCATTACGTGTCCAATCACATAACATGTCTGTTTCTTTGTGCCCTCAGGTGAGATAGCTTTACTCGAGGGTCTTACTGTTGTTTACAAGAGCAACATAGACCTCTTCTTTTATGTGATTGGAAGCTCACATGAAAATGAGGTAAATAACATTTTATAATTGTCATGGTCCGTCTCTGATTTTAATACAAATTTAAAGTATTGTCTCGCATACAGACCGGGACAAGTTATTCTGTTTCCTCATGATGCTTCTTTATTTGACACTGTTGTGTAAATTTACTAGTAATTTGTGTGTTTGTTTTTACTTTTCACCAACTGAAACTTGGTCTGAATATAACAAATTCATTTTGTTGCCTGCTGTGCATTTAACTTTGAATTCAAATGCCTTTTTAATTTGTACTTCCTCATTTCCTCAGTGGTGTTATTTATGTAGTCAAATAATATAAGCGATGTGGCTCCAGAGGAAACTTGGCTCTTATATTATTTCCATACAAATGCCCACAGAATACAGCAGTTAAACTGAAGGTGTTGGCAATGATTTATCAAGCAAATATTATATTTATCACAGCAGCAGTTTTAGCTCCCGGCTCAATTATTCATGTGCAGTGTCTTCAGCTTTGTGACACAATGTGCAATTTTTCTGGCTCTGGAAAAAGACACTATTTAATCTAAAATAGAAAAAATACATAAGATAAACTTTTTAAAATTATAATTGATTTTATCCTTTATAAACTGAGGTGTTCTTTTCGGACTATATTATATATATATATATAGTCTCCACATTAAAATACAAAGTTTGTTGTACTTTTAAATGGTTTTGCAAGAATGTTAGGCACCATTGAAAAGTAATTTTTAATTTTTCAAGTTGATACTGACACTCGATTGTGGATCCATTAGTCATGAACAGATTCTCATCAATTGTTTGATTCTCTGCAGCTCATGCTCATGGCTGTTCTAAATTGCCTCTTTGATTCGCTCAGTCAGATGTTGAGGTACGTTCTGGCAGCTGTTATTAATGTCAAAAACCTTTTCTTCTACAAATCTCTCTTATCGTTTAGAAAGTTCAGCTTGACGTTTACAGTATGTTTTTGTCTTTCTCTGTAGGAAAAATGTTGAGAGGAGGGCGTTGTTGGAGAACATGGAGGGACTCTTCCTGGCTGTGGACGAGATTGTGGACGGAGGGTAAGTTAGAAATAAGCAGCTGGAGAACTTGTGATGCAAAGTCATCTCATGCTAAAGGGACTGCGGTATTAATGCAGCGTCTTCTATTTCTCTGGGTTCACTATCTGTTGGTCTGACTCTTTGCTGCCTCCTGCAGGGTGATCTTGGAGAGTGACCCGCAACAAGTTGTGCACCGCGTGGCTCTCAGAGTAAGATCAGCTCCTCTCTGAGATATCTGCAATGTCTAAATTTAGTTGTCTCTGCTGTAACATAACAAAACAAATGTTCCTACAGGGGGATGATGTGCCTTTGACAGAGCAGACGGTCACACAGGTAAGAAAACGGGCTGCCTTGATCCTTTCTCTTCTATTACATGAAGAAGCTCTATTGGTTTATTGACTATTAAAAGGCATTACTTCAGAACCTATCCCATCACTCTTGTCCCCCCCTACTTTGTCACTGGCATATCAGTTCTTATACATTGCCTTCTCTTGCATACATGACAGTGTACATGATAGCTAAAATTTAGTGGTAAAGAAGTAGGAAGCTAACGGGGACTCCTGAGCTTAACTCCTCACAGGCGTCTGCTTGTGTGTGTGAGCTCCTCATGATTAATGTTGTCATTTAAGAGGCCTGAGACTGGCTACCGCCATCCCTCCTCTGGCTCTGATTAATAGCCGTCCCCAATCCCCGTGCTTTATGGTTATGATTCAGCTTTCATTCGATGAATTAAGATGATTAATTAGGCCCTTCATATTTCCCTTCATTTTCCATCACCAGTTCATCCATCTTTGTTCATTTTTTTTAATAAGTATATGAAACATTTTTTCCGCCCAATCCTTTACTTTTACCTCAACAAGATGCAACTTATTTTTCATTTTATTTTATCGACACCAATTACTCATAGGAGTTCTCTCCTGACTGCCATTCTAGTCTTATACTTAATTGTTTAATTTTTTGGGTGATCTACTTGGTCTGATTTGAGTTTTATCTCCACAGGTTCTTCAGTCTGCCAAAGAACAGATCAAGTGGTCGCTTCTACGATAGAGTGACCCGAGCACCAGTCCAGCAGTGAGCCGCTTTTCAGCCCAGTCTTCATGGCACTGATCTTTTTCCTTTGTTCCACTTCTTCATTCAAAGCTGTGAGGAGTACCACTGGCAGATCCAGTCACACTCCCCGTACTTAGGGTTTATCAACTTAAATGTTCCAATTCCTGCATTTTCTCTGTGCATTCTGTGACATAATCCACTTGATGATAAAATATGGTGTACATTCCAGTTTCAGGGCTGGCCTGTTTTGTTATATTTGTTTTTTAATTACAGAACCTGGGAGCTTCTTAATCCAGTGTTTTATGCTGTAAAACTCTGCCACAACATTCCTTGTATCCCTGCAGATCACTGCAGTCGGTATCAAGTCTTTATCTCCGTCTCTCAATGTACATGAATATTGTTCTTAAAAAGGTGTACGAGTAGTCAAACCACTGATCACAGGTTGTTCTGCATTGACTTTCTCCGGAGATCTTCCATCATCAGATATTATTAATAAATGTTTGTTGACACTGGCACACGCTCCTCTGTGATATGTTGAACGGTTTCTCCATCATTCTCACACAGCGCACGTGATGCTTTTATAATAATAATTCATAATCACGTTTAGCGGGTTGTGATGCGCTAGTGTTTCCTAATTGTCAGAGCTGACAAGCCGTTTACTCTTTGTTCCTCAAAAACCTCAGCAAGAGCCAGCAGGAGGTAGAGCGAGGGCGCCATCTCCTGGTGTTTTCAGCAAAGTGCCAAGGCTGAGGTATGCAAATACATTCAGACAATGAGGTACAGAGAGAGAGATCCATTCGTGCAGCTATGATCAGGAGCCCACACAATAATTTGTGCTGTCACATGCAGATAAGTTTTATGGACTCATACTTAATTCATTTCTTCGTGAATTGTGCGCTCCACTGTCTGCACCCCCCACCTTCACACACTCATTTTAATGCAAATGAAGGATACACTCCAGAGAGAAATGGATGTGAGAATAGGCACTACCTCATGTCAGTACCTGATCCAGATTACAGGAGAGGCGATATATTTGCATTGTTCAAGTTAGGTTTCCCTCTATGTGCTCATACTGATCACTCAAAGGTGTTTGTTGAGGGCAGATTTGTGTTGGTTGTGGTACAGACAGATCCAGCCATAGCTAATTTGAACCATATTAGGTAGCAGGTCTTGTTAGAGCTCATTTCTCTTAAATTCTCTGTTCTCACAATCCATACTCTTCATCCCAATGAACATGATGTGCTCTGACTTGTCTGTTGGCCAGAGTTAAAAGTCACTAAGCCACCGTTTGCTGCATTTTTCACCAATCTGCATATTTAATAAGTTTGCCCTATTTCTTTTAAATGTCTTTCACTCAACTGTACCTGACTACGTCCTTTGGCTCACACATCAAAGTGAAAGAGAAGAACTGAGCGCTCTTGATGTAGAGATGACGATGGCCTGGAGCTGTTTGTGGAAAAAGATCGCACACATTAGCGGTTATGTCGGAATGCAGGCCATTTATTTGCCCTGTGGGAAATTTCATACCTTCCACTGGCAATCAATCGGTTAAATCTTGTGGGAAAATGGCTGTCGTAGTGTGATATGCAGTCATGGCGGTCTTGAGACACTTAGGAATAAAAACAACAAAAATACAGATATTTTATCAGTCTTGTGTGCACACTATACACTGTGTGCAGAGAACTTCTGTTAAAGGAAAATACATTACAGGTATTGTGGGTTCGAGGAATGTATTGATTTCAGTTACTCCTAATGATTAAATCTAAATAACTCCAGGCCAAACTATAAATTACAAATGCATAAATGCAGTTGCATTTTTAAAATATTCATTTATGTATGAATCATAGCTAAGTGCTGGGAGTTACATTTGATACAAGATAAGGAAACAATGTGTATATATGCACCTGGATACATGTGTTTTTGTTACATATATAGTGAGCAGTGTAGTCTATGAAAGTGTTAGTGGCTCTGCCCTGTGGACCTATTGTCTTGGCTTCTCTCCAGTTTGATTCAGCCCTTGGATCTGTGTCTTTATGGCTGCAGAGATAGCATGAATGGAGGCCGTGTCGATGCTCCTTGCTCTGTGTTTTACTGGAGAAAGAGCAGTAAGGAAGGCAAAGGTAATCACTATAAATGGACTCAGTTTACTGGTATAATGAGGACGACTCCGGTCTCAGTGTGTGGTTTCAGCGAGGGGGGATGGGGGGGAGAAACATGAAGGTCAAAGAGGACAAGGTTTTTACATGTAGACCGCAGTAAATGTGATTAGATCTCAGCAAGGGCACGGTGGGGAAGAGAGAGGGTTAAAAAAGATTCCACCCAACGTGCCTGTCCAGACCCTCACTCTTCATCTAGATAGCCCCGCAGCGCCATCGGCAGCCCAGTGACTTTCTTTCATCCGCTAATTACAGTTGCACCATCATAAAAACCAGCAAGGTAATTTATATTAATTATACAGGAATGAGTATAACAGTTTGAAACGCCATGGCTTGATAGGCTGTACATAACACGCAGTAAAATTGTCAGAGACGTGTGGGCCAGAGCCTTGTAATTGATCGATGCATATAGTGAAAGAGTCACTCGTGTGTGTGTGTGTGTGCGCGTGTGTGTGTGTGAGAATTAGAGTCAATAAATTATCATCATCTGTAAGCTTGCAGAGTCTTTATGTCACAGTCAATGGGCCTGAGTACCCATCCGATGCCTTGCCCCTCGGAAGAGAAACAACGCTGGGGAAAACAATGACAGTATGTTGGATCCAATACAGTAAACATATTAGAGAAAGTGCCATTACTTTGTGGGAGCAGGACAAAGGGCAAGACCCGCATGATGTTTAATGACCTAGTGTATTAAAATTAACAAGGGCCATTTTTATCTCCAGCGCTCTCTCATTTCCACCCCGTACTACGATCTATCTAAGATTATCGTCATTTGTGGGAAGCTAGGCTAATATCAAAGGAAATCAAAGGACATTAACACTTAGCACAATTAGCGCTTGAGGCAGTAAAAATGAAGTAAACTGCCATATCTTCAGAATCATTGTAAACACAGCCTTTAAAAATACGTCGTTAAAGTCTGCTGGAGGTGCATGTGGGTTGTGTGTGTGCATGCTGAGAGAGGATGGTATGGGTCCGGGCCTGCCTCCCTTCGCCTCAGCAGCATCTCAGCAGCATGATGTGGTTTATGGCCCCAGTTGCCCTCTCTGGGTCTGTTTATGGATTCCCATAGAATGGAGAATCACGGCCACTCCAGGGAAAGCCAGCCAAAAACAACACCTCCACCACCGCACTCTCGCCTGCCTTTGCCATAATTCAGCCCACTGTTTATGTTTCAGAAGAGAGAGAGAGAGAGGAGGGGGAGGGGGAGTTGAGTATTCATAGTAATCACATAAGATGACTGTAAATTCTGATGCTAATGCTTAATTTTTTTGTTGATGTAAGATAAAAACGTCACCACAAATGTGGCTGGTTTATTGGATGTCGTTACAGGTTGGTGAGAAAATTGTGGGCTTTGTTAAGGGAAAGCTTTTTTCTGGCGGTTGGAATAGCATTGCCTTTACAGGACCAGTTATTTTATGATACCTGTAAGATTTATCACATGAAAATGTTCAACTTTGATAGGATAATGAAAGTGCACCACCAAGGGCGTTGTTAATCGAGGAAATATTCTACCTGATGTGTTTTCCCTCTGCTGTTTTCCCCACAGTTCTCCTGAACCAGTGCAGTGCATTACTCTTTACTGAAAGCATACTTTGGAAGAGTGATCGTGGAGGAACTCTGGATGTGAAAATACTCCCTGCTCAAAGCTGGTGCTGGTTACGCGCAGCAGGGCCCATATTGTGTTTCTTTATGGTGAGGTGGCAAAACAAAATCCTGGGACCGAGTTGCTCAGGGTTTGCTGTGCCGCAGGGGGAAGTCCATCATCCTCAGAGGCTGCACAACTGGGTCACATCTGGTTGGTGAATGGTCTCAACTGGACCTTGGCCGACCCCCCCTCCTCAAAAACCCCTCACAGACTGGCTGCAGTCCTGAGGGCAGCGTCTGGCCGGGCCGCCTGTCGCTGCCGCGGACGCTCCAGTGTCATCGCAGTCGAGAGGTTACTCGGTTGCTGCTGTCAACACTAAAGTTCTGGCTTTGCAGTGATGCAAAAGAGCACTAAAGTAGGGCCCTGAGTCATTTTCACTGCAGAGTCGAGATCACACACAGCCCTGGCTGCTGTAAAGCTTTTATGAGGATGGCTGTTGGTGTTGTTCTACTCCCACTGCACCACTACATCTATTCCTCCTCTTTCGTCAGGCCGTGTTTAGTCTTGCTTTGCACGGAAAAATTCCTCTGCATGCCTTGCAGCTTTTTTTTTACTACAGTTTGTGTTTATGCTTTTTTCCGTCACAGCAGCTAAAGAATGTATAGAAAAGCATTTTCTGTGGCATACCTCTGAACCCTCGGTTTTGTTCCCTCCTCCCTGTGTCATCTACTCTTTCTCACTTTCTCCCCTCCCTCCCAGTGGATTCCCCCAACCACACCACAACACCGGTTAACAGACGCTGGCCTGACAGATTTACTGCCATCGTCTTTCCATTGGCCGCCAGCGTGACAGCAGAGATTTAATGCCGCCTCCCCATTGGCTGGGGCTTGACAGGTGAATTTATGGCTGCACTGTGATTTGATGCCTCCTGCCTTTGAAGTGAGTTACAGCTCTGTCGCTTATAGGACACAGAAACGGTGTCAGGTTGCAATCGTAAAATCTTATCCCTGAAGGGAGGTGGCACAGGAGTATAATAGTCCTGACGTCACAAGAGGAGAAAAGACCTTCTTGTGAGCACAGGGGGAAAATGGAAAAATGTGTGATAGGATAAAATTCTAGGTATCTATCCAAAAAAAAATGCTTTGAATACTTCACAAAATACTCTGTCAACACCAAAGGGAGCATTTGAGTTGTGTTGCTGAGCGAGACACATGGAAAGCTTGTGATTGTGTGTGATTGTGCACATCTGCAGGCATCTGCCATGATCTGTTTGGGTTGTTCTGCCTCAATGTGCATGTGCATTAGTCCCAGCTGTCTTACACGTCCACCTGATTTAAATTCGAAAAAAGATAAATGAAAGCGGATCCCCAGCAGCAATCTTCCAAAGTCACTTTGGGGTCTGCCTTGTGTATCTGCTCGCTGCAGCACCCGTGTTCGTGCAACACCATCATCTATCTGCGGCCTATCTCTTCATCAGCCTGACAGTCTATCCTGACAGGATCAGGAGGAGCGAGAGCGCGGCCCTGTAACAGCCTTGACCCATGGAAATCTCTTAAGGGTAAATAGCACGGCTGCCCCTGCCCTGTCTATCAACCCTCCAGTGAATCCATGAAGATCAAATCCCTCTCTTTACTCTTTCACTTCACACCTGAGGTCGTCTGCTCAAGTGGAAAATTGTCTGAAAATGAAGAGGCAGAGGAAAGCCCTGGACTTGCCTTGTCAAGCGGGATTGCATAATTTGACGAGAGACCTTCTGGTGAACTTGATAACTCGGGGTTACGCAGCGTGCCCTCTGACAATGTGCCATGTAAGAGAAAGAAAACAGGTATTACATCTGAAAGTGAGACGATCCCCCTGAACTCGGAGGGGATGATGGATGGTTCTGCGGCGTGTTAGAAGACGATGAGACAAATATCTCTGCATAGAGTTAACTGATTACATGAGGCATTTTCTGTACATGACCTCTTTTGAGCTGGCCAAACATTATTTTGTCATATTTTAGCAACTCAGCAGTTTTTAACATCACTGAAAGTTGATAGTCTCTCATACTGCAGATTAAATTATTTTGATTTTCATATCTCCCTCAGTGTGTTTCTTATCTAGGGAACAGGACGTTGTGGCTTCCCTCATAAATAAGTCTTCAGTGCCGTATCAATCAAATCTAAAAATTCAACTTTGAGACTGTGATGATCTAAAACTGAAATGAAAACATATTCAGCTCCTGGTCTCTTTGTTACATTTTAATGTTGTTATGGCTTTAATAAGACTAAGATTATGCCGCCATGCTTGTGGCTGTGTGACTCTCTGACACTCACAATTACATGGATTCACCAAAATTATAATAATTCATTCTAGGTGAAGGGGGAGGGGAGGGGGGATGAGCATCTGTATAAAGTGTCATGGCAATCCATCCATTAGCTGTTGAGACATTTCATTTAAAAACCAGAAAAGTCACAACCCTAACTTGGCCGTTGGAATACAAGTCAGAGGATCATCAGTGGGATAGAGTATCAACAGGAATATCTGTGCCAAATTCTGTGCCGATCAATCCTGAGATCCTGAGAAATTTCACAGGCTAAGTGAAAACCCTGACCTGTGGGTGGTGTTGAAGGAAAAGTCTGGGGATCGCCAAAGTCAGCGGGATTCAATCCTTGGGCTACTTGAATGTCTCTGCAAAGATTTAATGGTAGTCTGTCAAATAGAGGTTGAGATATATCAGTCTGGATGGAAGTGGT
This sequence comes from Pseudopleuronectes americanus, assembly GCA_038501795.1. Taxonomy (NCBI): domain Eukaryota; kingdom Metazoa; phylum Chordata; class Actinopteri; order Pleuronectiformes; family Pleuronectidae; genus Pseudopleuronectes; species Pseudopleuronectes americanus. The sequence goes on from CM076725.1 coordinate 14,530,221, forward strand.
GGTCCCAAGCGCCGTGTCATCTAGTGTGGCTGAAAATTGAGCCAACTGCTTTCACCTCTGCCCGTTCTATTTGTCTGTCAGGAGGATTACGCAAAGAAGCTCGAATGGATTTCCATGAAAGTTGGCAGAACAATTGGAAGAAAGGATCTCTTCGATTTGGGGATCTGGGCAAAGGGCTGCATCCAGGAATCACTTTAATTTAACATTGTGAGATTGTTTCCTCTGTTATCCCAGGGAATAAGTCAACAAACTAAATCAAATATATCAGGCATATTAAGGAAACTGATATCTATGAGTGTGGAAAATTTGTTATGCTTTATTGAATTTAATGGGACTGTTGGGCCTTGGCCGTGGTATGCTCTCTACTCAGTGCAATTTTAGTTTCTTAAAATGTGGCTAAAATCGGGTTGTTTCCCCAAAACACGTAAACTTTTCCAAACAAAGAGATTCAAGAGAGAATCTGTTGAAAAGTTAAATATTGACATTTGACGTGTTTGTCGGTGCAAACTGTGAATAAAGCTTTGGTGTCCGAGCAGCTGATGATGAAGAATCCTCCTGAACTAAATAAAACCTTCTACTCGACTATCACACATGATTAGAGAGCAGTTTATGAAGTTAAAGAAAACCTTCCTCTCTGCGTGTTGCCCCTTTTTTTAAAGACTATCACAGATGTCACATCGCCCCATGAGCTGACATCTGGTAGAGGAAAGCCAATAAGCAAACAGGGGGCAGTCTGAGGTGTCACTTTCACTCAGGGACCCACATCGCGGCTGGTTGGGTTGTTCCCCCGGAGAAGCAGCTCAGTCCACATGTGCCCCAACAAGCTGCAGATTAATAGGGTGGCATGAGGCCAACGCATGTTAATGTATCTGTCGAGGCTAAACGCACCTCGGTTGGAAAGTGACTTTTACACAGTTGGCAGGGCGCCGCAGTGTCCGTCCTGTCAAGGGGAATGTGGATGACTCCCGAGCCAGATAAATCTTAGCAACAAGGTGCGGAACAGCTGAACTTGATCTTTGTGAATGCCTGCATGCTGGAGACCCTTAGCGGAGGTGTAGCTGGCAGATTAGGCAACTCTCCCTCCACACTCCGCAGCCTCTGGGCTTCCTCTGTCTGTCGGCTCTTTGTTAGCGCTGACATTTTTCAAGTGGCAGCAGAAAAATTCTGTGAATTAAAAAGACTTATTGTCACTGGAGTGAGATAAGATCATAAGCTACAGACGCCCTTGACTGCACAAAGTTGCTAATTTCCTGTCGACACTCACATTTGTCTTCCAGTCCGTGCGCCCTGGTTGTCCTTTGTGCTGCCGCTGCACATTAGAGGTTTGTGTAACAGCAGACAGTCAGACTTGTCATAGGAGGGAAATACACAGGTGTCATAAAGACAGGCAGCTCCTGTAGTGTCCCAGTGATCCACGACAACGTGACTTAGTGAGCTTATGTGCACAATACCTGGGGGACCATGACAAATATTCCTCAACTAACATGTAGGACATAACTTGTATGAGGCACCACTGGTCACATGTTCAAAACGTTTTGACCACATTAATCATTTTTATCTCTGGAGGTAAAGAGGTGTTTTGTTGGATTATCGGCAGGATTTCGCAAAAACGACAGAAAGGATTTCCAGAAAACTTGGTAAACAGATGGGACAGTGGTCAAAAAACAACACAACTTTGGCTACAGACAAAGAGAAAGATCCAGGAATATTGTGTCTCCTACTTTTCAACCAAAAGGTGATAATTTTGGGATTTTAATGGAAGGCAACTGACAGTTAGGGAACTGATATCCAGACTGTGTTAAATGTGGTGCAGCTTGACTGAACTTAAGGGGACCTTGGCGGAGGTATGCGTCTACTGAGGACCATTCTGGTATTCACTGTTCCTTTCTCTCTCAGACTTCACTTCATGAAGCCAAATTGCATTTTAGGAATATGCAGTTTTGAAAATTCAGGTTGTAAACTTCACTGGGGGTTCATTTTAATATATGAATATTCATGATTTGTAACATATCAAAACATGTAAGTAGGCCAAACTTTTCGTTTCCCCTGTTTCCAGTCAGTGGAGGACGGCTCCTCTCCTCAGCGTTAGAGTTTGAGTTCTGGGAATGAAGCGCACAGGCTAATTAATCTGGTTGAGTTACACTAATTAGAAAGCAGTGGCAGACGAGCGAGTGTGGGACAGGTTGAAGCACGATGTGACAGAGCAGTTCCCATCAGAGACGTGCTGTGAGGCAGGCAGACGACTCCTCTGTAACCTCCACGGGTTTAATACATTTTGTCAACACCAGCATCGTATGATCACACATTTCCTGTGTACACTTTGGAGGCCATTTTGTCCGTCCCCTGTAAAATGGCTGTCCCTTGGCTACATACGCAGCCCTCCTGTAACTCTGCACCACTGAAGCTCTCATATTAACACATGACACCTTCTGGTTGTAACGCAGAGCTGGATTCTTCTCACGTGCATAATTTATTTCTGAATAATAGCCCCCAGTATTAGAGAATATTATAATATTTGGTAATCATTAATAACTAATGCATTCACACTGTCGCTGTTTGACAGGACAGTGAAATTTATGGCAAATTCTTTCACGTAATATCAAATAATTATTGAGCAAGTGTGATAAGTCAAATTGAAGTTTTTACAATCATGCAGCCACAGTCGGGTTTACATTAAAATGCATGTAAGTGAGTAGTGAGCACACCAGCAGGGTGTGCGTTCAGAGTTAAGTCATTTCTTGTCAGATTTGCTCTCGAGCGGATTTTTACTTTTTGGTTTCAATTCAAAGGAAAAGCATCAGTTGTGTGATCATATCCTGATGTCCAGTCTCAGGGAACATGTTCTTTAAGTGAACGTTTGAGAACATGGGCAAATCAGAAGCAGCAGCAGAAGCAGCAGCAGCAGCACGCTGACGCCCATGGAACACCTCAGACAGCTTAAATATCACTGCTAATTAACACAGAGAGGTGGCCTGTCACTGTGCATGATGGATGTTCGGGGGGGGCAGATCGCTGCTTCCAACCAACCAGTGATTCCTGTATTAATCAAACCCTGAGATGAAAAGGCTCTCCCACACCTCGGGGAGAGGGAGATAGCAGGAGCCATTGTGTGGAGGGTTTCAATCACTCGCCGTGAGCCTGTGATGTATTTGATCAGGGGCCATCCAAACATTTGTAGGAGACAGAATGTTTCTGCTGCCTAGCGCTTGTTTTTGTAAACCTCTGAACCACCCAGATGTTGACAGAGCCACAGTGTGCACAGTCAGCGGAGATTTACTGGTTGTTTGGGGGGACATTTCTGTTTGGAGGACCTATTTTTTTTCCTCCCTCTGACAGGAGAGGTGTGCATGTAGAGAATTGGCTATCAGTCTTAAGGCGCGCTCGCCGCCCTGATGGAGTGAGCCATCCTCAGTACAAGGCAGCACTCCTACACTTTACCTCTGGACTGACTCCATGATCAGTCTGTCTCGCAGAGATGATTTCGAACCCAGATTTTCAGCACTTTGTGTATGAAGATGGAGTGTTATCTTCCCCTCTCTGATCTCCTCCCCATCTACCTCACTTAAGGAGGTCCATTGTTAAGTGCCAGGGGCCTGTGGGTGCTGTAAATCAGGCTGCGGAGGGAGAGGATGTCTCCCATGGGGGAAACGCACACTCCCAGCAGCCTTCAGGCTGATCTCATCCTACCTATCCTAATGCTTTAATTAAAGAACTGGTCAATAGCAAAGAGGAAGGTGCTAAAGGGTATGATCTGCACCTTCTACCATACGACTGATGTGGCAATACCCTCACAGGCAGAAAGACGGGGAAGCAGACTTGAAGAAATTCGTTCCTCCCGGCTGAAGAATGTGGAGATCACACAGACGGTTATGTCCGTTTGATTGCCCGCTTTGACAATATCACTTCTTAACAGCAACATTTGAACAGATCATCTTTATACAGGACTGACTGACTGTTGTGTTTTATATCATCTCCTCTCCACTGTTACAGATAATAACTTGTATTTTGAGTGGGACTAGTTTTACCTGAATGTTTGCCTTTCTTTTCGAGTTCCAAGATGTTCATCTTGTCAGGATGATGTTTTCAAAGTCCAAAGTATGATATCAGTGATAGCTTTGTGCGTTAAGTGTTTTGATCATCTGTCAGAGATTTAACATTTACTAAACTATGCTAACTCCAGAACACAGTGCAACTACACTCTACTCTAAATACTTCAAGAAAGGTTGTACACACACAGTACCCTGGCCCACACCTCCCTCTTGTGGTGGATGAGTCTCTGTGTAGTCCTGCTAAAAGTGACAAAACTATTGTGCTAATTAAAGGTGAGACGATTCTCAAAAGCATGTTATTGTGTAGTGACGTTCCTGTGTAGTATCAGTTTTTTTTAGATTATAGTCGTAAATTTGGACATAACATTTATCTTAGAGAAATATTCAGAGAATATCTTCATTTTTTTCATTTCTATTCTACAGAGAAACTATAGTACCTCATATGGTCATGGTTGCCACCTGCTGACATGATTGGTGCATTACATGCTTCTGAAACGCTCAGCAGTTCGAAAAGTATAAACTTTTCTGTAAGTAACATACTGACTTAAGATGGGCACAATAACAAAACTATTTTAGGTTGATATATGGGAATATTCTGCGATTCCACTGAACTTCTTACTTTCTAGGGAACGAGCGAGAGATGGAAATCCGGCGTAAAATATGTGAGCAGCTTGCATTTGTAGAAAAAAAATGTAACAGCTTTATTGAGACTTGGGGCCTAAAACTCAATTCACTACAGTTTTGATTGACTGAGTCTTTACTTCACACCCCTGAAATGACAAAAAGAAACTGAGGCCGGCATTTAAAAAAAAAGTTTACCAGAACAAAATATATATGTACAAGTTCCTCCAACAAATACATGCAAAAGAAAAATGTAAAAGAAATATGGTGACAGTCATGGCTGCTATTCTAAAATTGGTAAGAGTGTCGGCTCTTACTTTACTCTAACAAGATGAACAATAACTCGCTACTGCCTTTTCAGTTGCCACAAGAAATCATCAGACTAAGGTTTATAACTTTGTAAATACTTTTGATTTGTTTTTGGAGTGTAGGTCCCGTACATACTATTTTCTACCCCTAATACAATTTAAATATATATTAACTTCATAAACAGTAGACAAGTCAGTCTCCTTCCCCACGTTCTAAAAGTCTGAAAGCAACAGAACTACCAGTCTACTTTAAAACAGGTTTTAGTCTAAACAGAAAACAAATGTTACTCCTCTCTTCTTCACTACTGAGCTACTATCTTCAGTCCAGTGTTTACAAACTGATTTGATCCTACAGAGAGCCAGAACTTACAGTAATACAATGTAGGTTATCATCATAGAAAACACCATGTAGACCTTGTAGTCCGCCGAGCCACAATTATCATCTTCATTGAAGATGCTCACGGTCAGAGTGGGGATGAAATGACATGGCACTGTATTCACATCACATTCACTCAGGTCAAGACGGAGATCAGCTCTGGAAATCTGCAGATGAGCCAAATTATACTTTACACCGCATGAACTGGCAATTTCATGAGAGCTGAATTAAACTGCTGAGCTCCAGAGAATATGAGTCTTTGGGGTCTAGGGATAGTTTTGATCCAGATGTGTGCAAACAGTAAAACATTTTTAGTTTTTGATGAGATTTCATGGGCTAATGCGCTCTCAGGTCAATCTCAGGGATTACCGACAATATGCTGAGCCAGCCTCACTTATCAGAAACACTCTGAAAGGATGGAAGTCTTTCAGAGGAATCTGACGCAGAGTGGGGGGGAAATAAGACTGACAGTGATTTCTAGGAAAAGAGACATATTGAATTTACAGTATATTGAGTGTGCCACAGACAGGTGGTTCCTACATCCAGCTAACAATATTAAAAAAAAGTCCAATAAACTTGTTCAAGAGGATTAAAAAAACAAAACAATCAGGGCTATTCCTACAAAACCTGTCAATCTTCTACTGGGGTCCTGTTCAGACCCGGTGGTTAACATCCGTCCTGAGAAATCAGATCACAATTGGGCAGCATTAGACTGAATGTTCACAAGAATGTTCTTGAAACCTCCTGTGACCACTTGTGATCGGATCTCACTTCCACCTTTTGAATGCAAATAATCACAAGCAAATTTTTGAAGTCACTCTGTCTGTGTGTCAGCAGAAGCGATCGAAATAGGTTTATAGACAGAGGGTCGGGAGGGACAGAACGGATCGCATTCAGTTGTTATGACAGATTTTACCCAGTGGGCAAAAAGTATCAATCGTTATGTGTTGATCAATGTTGATATTGTGACGTGGCCACTGGCAAATCAACGCATGGACACTGAGAAGCATAAAAATACTTTTGATTCCTTTTTGTGAAACTGTAGCGGCGGGTCAGGGAAGTCAGCTCAGCAGGCGGTCCTGAATATGTGGCCCATGATGCATTTGGAGCAACGTGCGCCCTTGACCACCTCTGAACGTGGTTTCAGTGATCAGATCTCAGGACGCATTGGACTGTACAATGTGATCAGATCACTCAGGACGGATGTTTACACCAGGTCTGAACAGGCTCCGGGTTTAAATCGTGTCACCTGCCACAGCTCGGACATTACCTCTTTCAAACAAGGTACAGCAGAGAACACGTGTCAGAAGTCCCTACACAACTTAACTAACACCAAAATCCATTGAAACTGAACATTTCCGGAGCATCATAAATAACCTGTCTTTAGTGTTGTATAATGCCGGTGTTCAGGTGCATGGGACAGGAGGAGAACTGTTTCCTCGACACAGCAACGACCACAGCTGCGATGTTCCTGCTTGTCAGCAGAGGCTGGTAGATGAGTCGTAACCTCATCAACACTAAATAAGCAGGACTTAAAAAGCAACATGGTTCTGTGTCTGTGTCCCTCAGTGAACTGTCCGTGTGTAGTTACAGGCAGCTCCGGGGCTGATTGCAGGACAGCAGGACACATAGGAGGCGCTGTGTGATGCACTTACGGTCCATGCAGTCAAAATTATTCAGAATGGCAGCAAAACAAAACAAAAGTTCAGATATAAGCAGATGTTTGCCTTTGTCATTAAGTTATTGCCATAACACCATTAACTGTTGTCCGAGATTGTGAATTAATTGTCCCCCTTTTTATGTGTATTGTGACTGTAACAGTAGATTAAAAAAAGTACAAAAATCCACGATCAAACTCGATGCATGAGCTGATGAAAGCAAACTAAAGATTCAAGCCGGGCTGTTTTCAGGTGACAGTACAGTCGGGCTCCAACATTCGACCTGACTGAGTTTCAGGCGGCTGTTATGTACTGTCTCTGTGGGGGGGGAGGGTCTGGGGGTCAGACAGTTAGGCGGTTGTTGGAAGGCTGTAGGGGGCTCCAGGAGGCCGGATGGGCAGATGAGTCCTGCGAGTACTGGTTCTCTTCTTTGCTCACTCCGGCTGTGCAGAGCCGCCGGTGCCTCAGCAGCCTGTCTGTCCGTGAGAAGGTCTGAGGCCAGATGGAGAAACAAGTGGGTTTCAGTCAAACAGCAGATCAATACTGACACTCTAAACACTGATGTATTTGTTAGTTGGCGTCTAAAATGCAGAAACCTACAGCACATGTAAAGTTAAGAAGTAGCAAATTGTGGCCATGGAGAAAGGCTGAAGGCAGTGTAGGTCAACACTTTAAAAAATATATATCTTTTGGCCATTTTGCCTTTATTGATAGGACAGCTTAGGCATTAAATTGAGAGAGTGAGTGGGGCTGACGTGCAGTATATGGGGCTCCCACTAGCTCACCCGTCAGAGCGCGAGCTAACACTTACTTGTCTGCACAGCTTACGCATACTGCCTATGATAAAAGAAGGAATGACTCACCTGATGACAGCGATCACACTGGTACGGCTTCTCTCCGCTGTGCACCCCTCTTGTGTCTGTCCAGGTGGTAACGCTGAATGAACCGCATGTCACATGCATCACAAGCATATGGCTTTTCCCCTGAGAAGAACCACAGGTTGTACATCTGTCAGTTTTTATCAAGAGCATATTTCACAGGATATTTTCATCACCAGCTAATTCCAGTTTGCATTCAAATGCAGTTATTAAATTGATTTACTAGAGATTTTATAAATTTCTTTGTGTATATGATGTTCCTCTGATTATTTCACCATGTTTCCTACATCTAAATACAAGAGAAAGGTCTCACTGAAGTGAGCTGTGACATCTCACCTGTATGTGTGAGTATGTGTCGCTTGAGGTGGTAGCTGCTCCGGTACGCTCCATAGCAGTGGTCACAGATGAAGTTCTTCTGCACTTTCAAGGAATTGTCGTCATCCATACTCACTGCTGGAAGTAAATGCTACCAACAGAAACAAAAAGAGTTAGATCTGAGCTCAAACCTCACAAAGTGGAACCCTACAGTTATACTGAGATGTGTAGCTTTGAAATCATCCTTACCTCCACTTTCTCTTTAGCTTTGTGGGATAACCCAGATTTTTTGTGCTTCTTCTTGGGTTGCATATTCTGGTTTGCCTGCATGTCCTTTGCGTCCATCAGCTTTGATGAGTGATAATCACCGTCCTTTCGGATTAGCTTTAGGAGGAAACAAAACATAAATAGTTAGCAGTCAGTTGCACAGCATCAAACAGGTTACTGTTCAGTTACAGAACAATTATTGGACATTTATTAACTTAAATGTCTTCATATATGCTTACAACTGCATTTGTGTGTTATAAATCATTTATTTAAGTCTAAATAGCACATGAAAATGTTAAATGGGGGGATAAAATATTCACATATAGTCACATACAAGATGCATGTATATGTTTTTTTGAGTCCATCACAGAATTACAACTAACTAAATTTTGAATTTTTCAAGGGATATTACCAACTGAAATTTGGTTATTGAAAGAGTTTCTAAGAAACCATGTCCGCTTTCATCCCTGTACATAAAGAAGCTTCTGTGTTGAGCATAGAGCTGAGCTGGTATCTCTCTCTCACCAGGGGAGGACAGCTTCCGCCTGAGGGATGGCCCATGTGGCTGTGGTGTGGTTGTCCGTGGTGAGCCTGGTGTCCGTGGTGGTGTGAGTGGCTCTGCTGGCTCTCGTTGCTGGCCCTGTGTCCCTGGCCCAAGTTTGACATCATCTTCTTCTGGCCTGGGATGCTGTTGGCTTGCATCAGGGCCATGCTGGACAGCACCGCCTCACAACCCAGCAACCCAGCCTGGCAACACAAACAAACATCTTGTCAGGACAGAACAGACGGGTCCATTGCACTCCTCTCAGAGACAAGGAGTCGGGGAGAAGGAGGGTACATTGAGAAATGGGACCAAAAGACAAATGAACTGCCGTCAGGACACACTAAAACCAAGATGGTGATTCTGGAGATGAAGACTTCCACTGACCCATTTCATATGGTCTCGGACAGAGTTGTTGGAATGGTGTGTCATCGCCTTGGTTTGAATACGTATGTGTTTTGGGGGGGAACAGAGGGGGCTTCACTCAGGATGAGGGGTGACAGAAGAGACCACACCCACCCAAATCATCAGGGGCCAAAGCCTGAAAGTAGAGGCATGACAACATAAGGCTAAAGTGTTTACATTCAGGAGCTGGACAACCAGACCAAGATATTTAAATTTAACAAAGGACCAAATCTGGAACAGACGTTTAGGTCCTGCATTAATATCTATAGGCAGCCCCAGTGGTTTGGTGCACGGCACGTGTCACCATCAGTCAGGTAGAAGAAAAATCTGATGAACAAAATCAAGATAATTTTCAAAAAAACATCAAACACATACTTCATATTTGAAGTAATAATGAAAAGTGCAAAAGAAAAGGGTCTAAAGTTTGCTTTTGTTTCAGAGCATTGAATAAAAAAGTAAAACTCAATTGAATTTCAGTTGTTTGATACCGATTTGAAGTTACAGTTGGTCTTTGGGTAGTTAAATATATAATAATAAACCCAATTAACTAGCTTTGTTCTGGCTTGACTGATTCAACCTCTGGGTAAGTCAAGTTATTTTGTGCCCACATTACGTTTCACGGCACAAATCAACTGAATGGATTTTTGGGGGGTTTCAAATAGTGCACAAACGCCTTCCCGGTTATATAGATGCAGTGTAGGAATAAGTGATAATATAAACATTAGTAGCAGATTTTTTTTCTGTTGTCTGCCACAATTGAGCTACTCTAATCAGAAAAGCTTAAGTGCAGTGAAAATCTGTGATTTTACAGAGAGTCAATAAGCCTGTATATTAATCATTTTAGGACTAAAGAACTTTTGATGTAATGAGAAACACAAAACAACAACCAGAAACCAGGAAACTGTCATGATCATGTAAACATATGATTTGATAAGATGATAAACACTCGTTATCATATTTCCAGGAGCTTCAACTTCTTCTCATGCTCTGGGATTTAAACATTAGGAGTTTGTCTTTGAAATTTAGGAGACTGGTCAAAATCTTAGCGGTGAATGGTTACATCCTTGGCTCTGGAAAACAGTTGATTTCATATAAACCTCAAACATACAGTTAGAGTCATAAATACATAGCTCAATGTTCTAAAGTGTAATCTGGGGTTTTCTTGGGAAAGGCAGGAGACATTTAGAAAGCCTGAGGTCACAGAAGACGAATTTCCTCATCGATGCTGCATCATCCTCCCATGTTGCTTTCAGAAACTGTGCAGAGAACTGGTGCTGTTTTAAAGGTGAGCACATCAGCTGTGTGGATCTATTTACACCGTTGAATACAGTAAAAAACACTGATTTATTGTGATAACTTTGCTTTCAATCAAACCAAGTATCTTAAAGATGAAGATGGTTTGGATTGTGAGTCTTGCTCATTGGGAACCAGGTAGTTTCTGCTCCTGCAACGTAAATATATTTTAAACCGCAGAAACGTGTTGGATGAGTGATCACTTCAGCTCTCGTTAGCTAACGTGGTAAAATAACGATCAAATACCCTCTTGGAAAGTGGCCCTTCACGATCAGGTGAGCTGTATCCGATGTGCACCTGGAGGAGCACGTCCCCAGACACGGATCTGGGTTTTAACACTGTGCAGTATGATGAGAGTCTGCTGGGGCAAACAGAAAAGGCTAACTAGCTAGCTAGCTAGCTGGTTGGGTTTAGGGACAACTCTTGTGCGAGTGGACCCCCACCCCCACCCCCCGCCCGGACAACACAACAACAGCTAGGCGGCCAGGGCGTGCGGGCTCCGCGCCGAGCACAAAACACCACCTCTCCCCGGCCACACATGTTACAATCACCCGGCCACTGGATTATCAAAACCCGCCCGGAGCCGCCAGCCGACCGTGTTAGAAGCTGCGCCACTCACCTCCCGGTTCTCACAGTTTCTCGGTTATTGTTTCTTGTCGCACTTCCAATTTTTTTTTCTCAGTTTACAAACACTGACAGGAAACAGTACCGGAAGCGCTCCACAGGGGACCGCGCTGAATGGTCGGACGGGTAGTCACGTGACGTGAGCGCGCTGACCCACATTCGCGGCCATGATCGTGAGGGAGGGGGGGAGGGTCTTATTCTTCTTCGTTTGTCTGAAAATGAGTTTAATGGCGGATTTCAAAGCACGTGTACAGGTACGTAGCGCCACCTGCTGTGGAGGAGTGCGAAGCCTGATAGGTGACTGATATTTTTCCTAGTGCTGCATGAAGTAAAAGTACATTTTATTGAAGTAAAAGTACATAATAAAATACATAAATAAAAAAACACTATGCTTATGTAAAAGTAAGAGTAGCACATTATATTTTCTACTCAAGTAAAAGTTAGTACTTGCTTTTAAAGATACTTAAAATAGAAGTAGTAGCAGAGTTTAGTCTATTTCCTAATGCAACGGTGTACTTCATCATTATGACTGAGTCTCGGCGGGGACGTCCTCTTTCCTGTTTGGAAATGTGGTGGAGCAAATGTGAAAAGTAACGGTAAATATATTGACTTAAGTTAATTAAATATACATGAAAACTTTGTCTTAAGTACATCAAAGAAGTAAATTTACCTTGTTACGTCCCATCACTGTTCCTAACCCGGCCTGCATTTTTATAACATATCATTCCCTAATAATTGTCCTGAAATCCTGTCCTGTGTGTCAGCCCAGCATCAACATTAAAACCAGTTACTGCTTTTCAATGCATGAAGCTATTTTGAATCAGTCATTTGCTCAGATCCAGCAGCAACTTTCTGAGGTTTGTCATCACAGCAGACGGTCAGACAAGGTCTCATGATGTGCAGGTCTTGCTCAAAAGTTACATAACAAACTCTGATATGGTACTATTACAAAATAAACTTAAACTTATAACAATAGCTGATTAACTTATAAAGAGACTAAAATAGGAGTGGAGAAAAATAGTATTGAAAGTGACAAATGAGAAGTATGTATTACACATGATAATTAATGAAATGTTGAAGTTGATATTAATATAAATACTTTACATGCTGATAATTGAGGGGTTATTGTACATTAAATAATAAAAAAGAGAATGTTACATGTTTAGCACATGATAATGAAAGAGCCATATTTCACCAAATGCAGAAAAGCACATTGTGACTTTAAGAGAACAAAGGGTGGGTATTGTACACCTGGTGCCTGCTCATTTGACCGTGAAAGGTAATGATTAATCATCAAAAGCGGCAATAAAGTAATAAAAGTAGCTTATGGTCAGAGAGATCAGGTGATCAACACACGATGAACAAGCTGAAGCATGCAAGTTCTCAATCCATGTTACATGATAATGTGGAGAACTCAAACAAAAGTGTGTCAGAGGAAAATGTAAAACACATGATCATGCATCAAAGTAATAATTAATGCACTGGTCAGCAATTAAGCTGCAGCTGGTTGGTGCTTCAATAGGTAAAAGAAGTGGTAGAAGGGAAGTTGTACCTTGGTGAAAAGATAAACGCAGCTCAACTGAGAGAATCAAAATAAAATGTTATTGCTTATCAAAGACACATGAGGCTAAGGAAGTTATTAAATCAACAAAGAGAAACGCATGGAGGTGATTCAGCTCAAGCAAACGAGGGGGAATCTAATTAAAAGAGGTCTTGACAATGTTAAAGAATAATGGGAAAAGAACATCTGTACTAATTCTCGTTCAAGTTAATAGTGAACAATTAGCGAAAGTTAATGAGGAACAGGTTCATTTTCATGGGGAAATGTTTGCAGAGTAGAATTGATTGTGAGAACAGACAAAGAGAGACATCAAGAGAAAACTCTGAAGTGAACAATAGCAGATATCGAATGAATTATTATATTCGATCGTTCCTGACTTGGTTAACATGCTGTTACTTTACTGCTCCCGTATGTAAGTCTCAAGAAAACTGATTTTTCAGAAAAGTTGTTTAATTCAATTAAAAAAAACTTTAAAATACAAGCCACAAACATTTGATAGGAAGAAGTATGACTTTTATTTATCTATAATTAGATTATTTCAATGTTAATATTTTGTTCTATGACTTTCAGAACTTATAGCTCATACTACAGCTGTTTAAATTAGAAATGAGATCAGATGGAAAAAGGGGGTTCAAATCTGATAAGTTGTGTTTCTCGGTCACAAATCGTTTCCCAGTCTTTCAATTTCATCGAGAAAGAAGTCCATGTCTCTCTGAGAAATCAGGGGCGAGAAGACGATGGCACGGAAAAAGTTGACTCTGTTTGCCAGAGGCTGGTAGCCGACCATCATCGTGCCTAGTTTCACCATGCGTTCCTTGACGACTGGAGCCACCTTTTATTTACAAACAAACAAAGAGCACAAGTAAAAACCTTGAAGACAAAAACACAAAAACACTGAGGCCACCATTTGGTGATTTTCCCAAAAAATAATTAAGAAGATAAATTTACTTTTGAGAGCCTGTCCTGATAATCTGCATCTCCTTCCTTCCCTCTCAGACTGGGCGGTATGTACCAGAAGCACACGTTCACGAACTCAGGCTTTTAATGGAGACAAATTCAGACAAGTCAAATCTTCGTTTTGTCCAGGATAAAAGATAATTCAGTTTCCTAATATACCTTCCGAGATATATTTTCTTACCTCACCCAAAAGGTGGAACCCTTCTCTTTTCTTCATCTGCTCCACCAGGTAACTGCAGGAGAACACGTTCACATACACACATACTTTAATACCCCTCTTGAAGATGAGATTTTGATACTCCACTCGAGGCCTGTATGTTGAGGTACAGCTCCACGGTCTATTTACCTTACGTGGAAAAAAGCTCTGTCTACACGCTCTGCCAAACCATTGGAGCCAACAGCTTTCCACATCAACCACAGCTTCAGGCAGTCCACCTTGCGGCTGCACTGCAGAGACTTATCCCCGATGTCCAGATTGATATCGTAGAACTTGTCTTGCTGGAAGAGGTATGTGGCGCTGGCAGAGTGGCAATGCTTCAACAAGTTCTGAGGAACAGGAGCAGATTAACGACGGTCAAATGAATAAAAACCATTCAAATATCATGATGTGGATCAGGGAGTTCTGCAGCCAAACCGTTGTGTCCTTTAGCAGCAGGGCGGAGCACTGCAGGCCAGCCACCAGCATCTTGTGTGGATTCCAGGCCACGGAGTTTGCTCTTATCACACAAACACACACAAGGTAACATATTGTCTGTATGACCACATCTTTCCTAACTTAAAGGAAAACTGTTGCCTTCCTCAGAATGTAAAAAATGCATCTCCCTGCATATTAATACCTGTCGACACCTTTCATCAGACGTCTGTGCTGCTCGGAGAAGAGCACACTCCCTCCCCAGGCAGCCTGAAACAAATGACAAAACAAACAAACCTCTGCATGCTCTTAAATTTGAATGAATACAAGACAAGCTCACACAAAACCACAGCTTGTCAATAGATTTTATGTTCCACCGGAGGGGGGGGGGACACTCACGTCTACGTGCAGCCAGATCTTGTGTTTCTCACAGACATCAGCAATGTGGTCCAGAGGGTCAAAGGCTCCCTGAACTGTGGTGCCTGCAGTGCAGCTCACAAGGAATGGTACTGCACCCTGTTGGAAACAGATGTAAAGTGAATAGTTACCCTGTATCATGTGATTTCTGGTTTGTAGGATGAATGAAAAGCACCAACTTTATAGATGATTAATGAACAACATGTCGTATTTGATATATGTGAGGACGTACTTGAGACTTTGCCAGTGTTATCTTTTCCTCCAAGTCACTTGGAATCATTCGCCCTCTGCAGTGTATGAAAGAGAAGAGAAAAAAGACCAAAGAAGGTATCGCTAATTATCCATAGAGCCACCGTTAATAAAGGTAATACCAACAGTATCAAGTCATTTAGAATTTTTTTTATAATAGTTTTTCATTTTATTTATTTATTTTGGTTTAACAATGTAGTCTACAAACTGTGAGTAAAACAGTGGAATATTGTTGAACCCCAGGTTATGTCTTCAATTGCTCATTTTATCTGACTAAAATGGAGGAAATCACATATAAGAATATAAAATCAGAAAGTTTTTGCATTTTAAATTGTAAACTGATTAGCAAATATGTACCAAATGTATAGAAATGTATAAATATATCAATTGTCTCAGCTCTTACAATGAGCAATACATTACCCATCATCCACTTTCACCAAAATGACGTTGTCTGTCCCCAAACCCAGAAACCCAGCCCCCTTCTTCACAGAGTAATGGCTCTGGGTAACAAAAAAAAGTTGGAATTTTACCTGCTCCGTCGTATTATTGTAAATTCAACACAAAAACTGCAGCATGAACTACAACGCTTCATTTTCTATCAATAATCTCACTCCCTCAGATTGAGTGCTGCGTTCTGACCTCTGCAGACGTGAAGACGGTCAGTCGGGGGAGACCCCACAGCCCCTGAGTTTTGACCTCCGGGAAGAGTCGGTAGCGTGCAAGGTTCATGGCGTACATGTTAGAGGTCGACCCCCCCGGGGCAGAAGAGACCGTCTCCTTCGGTCCAGCCCACCAGCTGACGCAGCCCCCTCAGAACCTCAGTCTCCATCAGCACAAACACAGGGGCCACCTCATAGGTGAAACTTCAGAGGAAACAGAAGATGTCTTATCATCTTAAGGTTGTATTTTGCATATTTAATACTTAACATAAACAAAAATTAAGGTCCAATCAGTCAAGCAATACACTTAAGACTTGCACCAAGGAGTTTTTTTTTAAAGTTTGTTTGTTTGTATGTAAGATTACACAAAAACTATAAAACAGATTAACATGAAACTACCATCAGAGTTTTGCATCACATCCCCTGTATGATAATGTGCTTCTATGCTTTGCTGATTCTTACAGGTTAGTGTTGAGAGACTCAGTGAGAAACCGTCCAGCCAGGGAATGGTAGTCAACTCCACCGAACTGCTGGTTAAAAAAACGTGGGTGACCTGAAATGAGCAAAAGAAAAAGAAAGAAAGAGCAACTCCGGTAAATAAAGGTCAAATTGTTGAACTGGTTCCACCGTCTCCTGCAGTCTCACTTGTCTTGACGCTGTACTTGGCGACATCTTTGACTCTCTGCAGGAGGCTCTGCTGTGGCTCCCCCGCCGCCCTCAGCTCCAGGTCCAGCAGCAGGGCCAGCTGCTCCGGCTCCTTCCACTCACAGACCTGCCGGAGGGAAAATGATTTGTGAGTTTTTGTCCCAAATTGTCACAGTAATCTGACAGTGTACTGTGAATTTGTAGGATTAGCTTGAGACCTTCTCCCTGACATTTGTGCCCTTGCTGAGCACCTCCTCTACAATAATCTTGAAGGTTTCATTCAGGAAGAGTTGACCCTCTGTGTGGTCGATGAGAGGCTCAGTCAGGTCGTGGAGGTTGTCTGGTTCCTGGGTCTGCTTCTCTGCTGCTGTTATGACACACACATACACAATTTATGCTCAAGTTAATTTAATAGTTTATGTAATATTATGTATAAATATCATGCCATAAAATAGTCATTATTATTATGGTTGTTATTATTTATTTGTGACAATACAATTTAATGATAGTAACATTTTAATTATTTAATTAAAATTCATAATTTAATTAAATAATTATTATTATCTTTAACAAGTATCAGTAGCCAGTCTTGTTTTGTGGTCGTCCTTTTTGCACATAGTTTGCACAGGGTGTCCCTGAACACATCACAATCCAGAGTCACTGAGTCTCCGTTGCATATTTACATGAATCCGAACGGCAGAAGAAACCCATTGACTGCAGGGGAAACCGGGTTAAAAGCGGTAAAGCACCGTGTACTCACACGAGGAGGAAAACGTGTTGGACATATTCGCAGATTTAAGAAGCTGCTGAGCGTCTGTTCCTTCGTTAATCCGCACTGACAGAGCAGAGCACAGGAAATGGCCACAGAGAAGAAGTACCGAGTGTGGGGACCTTTGTCCTACATCAACTTCATTAATATGATGTGAAAGGAAGTGAAGGTGCAGCAGAAAACACAAGATATGAATATAACCTCTGACTTACTGTAAGAGTTTCTGTCTCTTAGTAGAAATGATCTCAGATAGACGCTACACATGCTCAGAATGTGCTACTTTATTAAAACAATGGTGTCATATATAATAATAATACAAATCTGTATTTGTATAGCACCTTTTATACAAGAAATGCAGCTCAAAGTGCTTTACATACAATACGGAAAAAAAGAAGAAATGTCCATTAAATAGAAACATGTCCATATAAGAGAACAGATTTCAAGTAGTTCTTAAAGCACTTTGTAGTTTTGCTTTTTTTTGAAGAAATTATACTTTCTTGATTCTTGTGGTTCTGGGTTTGTAACCTCATGGTTGAATGCACTTATTGTGAGTCGCTTTGGATAAAAGCGTCAGCTAAATGAAAAATGTAAAAATGTAAATGTGATGAGTTGACATAACGTGTATAAAATAGAATGAATTGAGCCATGTTCAGTGTTTCTTGTGTATTTCATTGACTGAAAGGAGAATGAAAATCCCTGCTGCAGACACAAAAATAAAAACACATATTTTAAAATACATTTTAGAAAACAATAGAAACATTTCACATCAAACTGAATATGAAAAAATATTAACTAAAATATTAACTAACTAATATGGAACCAAATGTCTATTTGCTCAGAAATAAAACAGATTTTCCAGTAAAAACCTTCAACTTTGAAGGTTTTTCAGTCTCAGCAGGTTCCACACAGACAGTGAAGGCCTCAGACAGTCTCCAGCAGAAACTCGATTCTCTCCAGTGGCAGGGCCCAGTCGTCCTGACTGAGCAGGGAGTGCAGGTGAGCCGCGGTGGCTTCTTCCCGCTGGCAGGTGCGCCAGTACCCCAGCATGGCGAACACTCGCTCCACGTGCTGGGATTTGTCCTCCTCAATCTGCTCCAGCTTCACAGAGGGGATGTCCAGTGCCAGTCTGCCGATCTCTCGCCAAGATCTGCCGATGGCACGGGCCACGGTCATCAGCTGCTTCTCTGTCACCAAGCGAGATCCTGTGCAACGAGACAGTGGCAGAAAAAGTCAGTGATGATGTAACAGTGGTGTAAAGGGAAAAGCTTTGAGTGTAGTGGGACTCACGGGTTCTGCAGATCTTTTTGACTGGAATGATCTTCTCTGTTTCAGGTGCTTGCTTTTTCTTCCTTGTTTCTTCTTGTGACGTGAACAGACAAAACTTTTGATGGTCATTATATAAATCTATCAGTATATAAAAATAAGCTTCAAATATTGGGCAGATTCTGTTACTACCTGATGGCACTGTAGTGACTCGCAGATCCTTAACAAAACAGAGCAGTGGGAAGGTTTCCTGCAGGTCCTGGTCCTTCAGTAGCTCCAGGAATCCCCGTGCTGCTTCAGGCCCTCTGTGGAGGATGTGATCCAGCAGGTCTGTCACCTTCTCACCCGGAACACGGCACGCTTTCACCCGCTGGTAGCCGGGTTCAGACATCAGGCCGCGGGAGTGTGCATGCTGCAGCACAAAGTTGGCGTCGCTGCTCAGAATGTCTATGAGCTTGGCCTTCAGGCTCCTGAGTAGCTGCATTTCTGCTGCTTGTTCTTCAACCATGACTCAGTGTAACTTAAATCAGCCCCTGAGAAGAAGAAAAGGAAAACAATATACTGAACGTAAGACATAATCCAACTTAATTCTGAAGTCAGTTATTGTCCATTTAGATATACAAACATAGATTCCTGAAGGGCTTTTGCAGCCATAAAATATAATAATATTCTCATATTTATTTGCGTTAACACCTTCAAAATGAATGTCCCTCCGGAGAGCATGAAGCAATTTGAAAGACTATTAAAGTTAAATTAGAAAAGGAGAAGGTACAGCTACTGGCATATTTATGTTATAGGCTAAATAACCTCCTTTATTGGCCTCTCTGCCAAAATATACAAATAAATATCTTGATGCAAGAAAGTTTTACAGTAGATTTAACTGCAGCTCCACCTAGTACCTTACATTACAGAATGTCTGTATGATAAAGAATCTATCTATAAATTGGACTTTCGTTATATTCATATTGTTAAAATTTGTATTGTGATAAGTTATGTTATGTTTGAATGATCAGGCCTCCAAACTAGTGTGTATATAGTGAGGGTCAGAAGGGGCCCAACTACTATTCTAGGGCTCCCAGAGGCCCCTAGAACCACTTCAACGTTCGAGCGTAAGTTTGTTCAAATAAGAGAAAAGATGGACCAATAAGAAGAATACGGCTTAAAAAGCACTTCCTGGTTTGCTGCGCGTTCACATCTGTCCTGCTCCAACTGCTCCCTCTCTCTCTCTCTCTCTCTCTCTCTCTCTCTCTCTCTGTCTCTTTACACTTCTTCATGTAACAAACACAATGTCTCTCTCACCATTCACTGTAACAGCTTGAGTCAGTAGAAAAACACGCGCTATTGCAAGGTATTTCCTCTGTATTTAAGGTTGGATCACAGACTCTCTTTCCTTTTCACCTCTTCTGTGTTTTTCGTCTTTGTTTACTTTTGAAAACAGCACAGAAAAAAGAAAATGCATGGACCGTGTTGGTTATAAGAAGCATTTTATTTGTGTGCTGCCATCTAGTGGGTGGATGATTTCACTGCAGCCATCTGCCCTGCTTGTGAGGATTAAGTGACATCTGGTGGTACTAACTACACACTGCACTCCGTCATGACGCGATGAAACTTGTGAGAGACATAGGTCAGAGATCTTTTATTTAACAAAGAAAATCACATTAACACAAAGTTTTGATAAAGATAAGATATGATGAGACGATTAACTAATTAGATTAATTAAAATGCCAAATATGTTTTTCTTAATTACTGAACAATGCAAATATCCAGTGGTTCAAATCCAGCATCCACGACATGTGAACCAATATGAACTATAATACAAATAATACAGTGTTATGAACTGAACAGAATACTAACATATTAAATAAAAATATATTTGCCAGGGAGGGATTACTCTCCCTGTCATATTGTCAAACAGAACATAACGTTAGATAGAGTGAGAGTTTGTGGCCAAGTGCAGAAGACAGAGTTGATCAGCGCTGTTATATTTCCACATGTTTAGCTATTCCATTCAAGCATGTATGCCTGAGAGTACATACTGTACCTCCTCCAAGGCTAGTGCCCTATCTCGTCATGTCAATGCAGTGTTTCCTATTACTTATTCAGACTGTGGCGTCCGGCCATAATCTAGTTTGTCCTGCCGCAGTCTCCTAATGAACCCCCAAGAAATGTTTACACTTCTCAAACAATAAGATCTCTTGGTGTTTTGCTCCAATGCCGCATGGTATTGCTGTGTGCTGGGGCTATCGTTGTTTCTGTGGCATATAGGCCACTGTAAGGTACAGCAATACATTAAAACATGGTCTTACGATAAAAGTCACCAGTGATCTATATATTGTAAAGAAATTATAAAAATCTTATCAACCATAATAATACGTTTTAACTCACTCTGCCGGTGACAGGGAAGCGATCAACTCTTCAACATGATCTGGTCTGAGAGTTTGATTTGAACTCTTGAATCTTTTCGTTATATCGCTGTTCCAGGTTGTACAGATATAGGCTTAGTGGTATTTAACTAATGATATTATCAAGTAATATGGATTATTCTTGCCTGACATTGTCTTTTGAGGAGATCAGGGTCAGAGAGCTACTGGACAAACACTGTTCCACCCCACAAGCTGGATAAGTAATAAAAGACTCATTCTGTATCTTTATTTAATTACACTCCACAGAGTAACTGAATGTTACATAACCCAATTGCTTTCTCTTTGAAGCTCTTTACAAACTGATAATATTTGTCTTTCATTTGTTGTTCATTTAGATACTTAAAAACCAAATGTTATTTTTCCGCCTTGGTGCATCCTCCAAACAAGCAACTCAAACATGATCGTCAATGCCGAGGGTTGTGTTGTTTTTCATAATGGGGAAGTAGAATGCTTTAAGCATGGGAATAAATATTTGATTGTTTTTTTTCTGCAGTAAAGATTCAATGACATGAATACCAAACAGATGACGTGTGTGTGTTTTTATCAGATGTTTGTGCATTAACAAGTTGTGTCAATGATACAGGATTTACTGTGCAGCCCTGTGTTGGTGTATCATTCCAGAGAAATGCCCTCTGACCGGACAACAATTATCAACAAGCGCCGGTCACATGTCTGCTTAGCCTGTTTACTCAGCTTCAGCTCGGGGAAATGACTAATCAATATCTTATTCCTGGACAGATATTTTGCTTTCTGTGAGAGGAAAAGCCTCTTGAGCCCATTTCATCCACACACAGTATAAACTCTGAGTCACTGTTTGCATTAGCTGTCTGAGTAAATCCAGTTTTCTCTCTGCCTACAGTGGGTGGAAAGAGTGGAGAGAAGCATCATTTATTCATATTATTTATTCTTACTACGCAGGTGGGCATAATTCATCCACCTCTATGTACCTCTAATGACTTTATTATGCAATGTATTTGCATCATATGATTATTTGATCCTGAGGAGACTCATTGTGAAAGTCTTCCACAAAGATGAAATGCAGTGATCAACTGATCTAAGGACATTTCACACATGTTGACATTGTGGGAGCTTTCAAGTACGACTGCTGGATAATGCACCTGTGAAGTGTGCACTTTTGTCATTTCTAATTTTTTCACTGCAACACTAGTGGAGCATATTCTGTATGGAAAAATGAAAATGAACTCACTTTGCCAGCGATCGAGCATGATCCCACTCTACCCCCATGCTTTCCAGGCCCCATCACGCTCTCTGTCAAGTGGCAAACTCCATTTGGACGTGCACGCCGCTGGTGAATGTTGCACTGCATCGAACACGCCGCAGTTCTCTTGGAAAATAATGCAGTTTCAGTGTGAGCGTGGTCTGGTTTTGCACAGACCTTTGCACCTGATAAATTAGGATTGTGTGTGGGAGTGTGTGTGAGTGTGTGTATGTGTGTGTTCATGAGACAGAGACTGAGGGAGTTTTTTTTTAACTTTTTATCAAGATCCAGGAATTCATGGGTTCTTCCATGTCCCATTCTTCCACCAGGTTTCAGGAAAATACAGCTCAAAACACAACTTCCTTGGCTGTGGTAATAAATACACTTTCTGACAAATTTTCACCCTCAGCCCCACGAAGTTTGGAATTAACTGTATATAGAATTGAAAATGAGCATAAACAGAACCCATTTTGATGTAAAATCCCTGAAGAAATAGTTTTGAACATGTATCCCCTTGAAAAACAGGTTCAAAAACCACTGCTTGATTTATGCTTCCTTGAAATTTTGACTTGCATTCCGCACAAAAGTTTCATTCTCGGAACCAGTATGGATTTTTGAGTAAAGGAGCAACATCGATTCCCCCACTGTACGAAGCACGGCCTGTGTCTGGTGCAGACGACCACATGGTTCATCTGGTCCTTGGCTTCACATGAGGGCCTCTGAGACGTTACCCTCCCTCCAAGGGTGGATGGAGCAGGGGCGAGGGGACAGACATGCATTTGAGTGGCTCTGACATGTCTGTTTGTTTAACATGCATTATATATGAAAGACCAGAGTGAGGGAGAAAAGACCACTGGAGCAGGGCAGCAGTACAGAGACACTGCTGAAGAGACAGACACCAGGAAGGGGAGTGAGGGAGAGGGCAAAAGAAAGGGCCGGCGTTCCAATGTTCTCAGCGGAGAACACACTGTTGGCGTAAGAAACATTCAGTTTCCTACAGATAGAGGCTGGATTTATTATGAAAGAAGAATAAGAGAAAAGGGCATGACAGAACCTAAGCACAGATAGAGATTTGAGTGTAGCTCAGCTCACAGCACCTGAGTAATGCCATACGAGATGTTGTAATCTTTCGTTTTAGAACTTAGAAGGATTTAATTTGACACAAGGGCAGGACGACGAGTCAATATCTTTTCGGCAAGTCATTATTCTCTCAGTTCAAATATACGGTATATGAAGCTGTTCATTATGGGAAAAATACAGTTTGCAGAGAACTTATAGGTTCAGCCCGTAATGTAATTGACTGGTGCATTAATGCTGATAGATGTGTAAATAATTAATGTGTGTGTCTGTGTGTGTGTGTGTGTGTCTGTGCACTCAGCCCACTGGTTACTGAATAACGGCAAACACAGAGACATTTTCCTTCCTTTAAGTCTAATGAGTGGAAAAGACAGTGAGTCTGACTGACGGAGCAGACACATTCTCAGACTGCATTAAAGCCAGGGAGGAACTGCCAGAGAAAATGGATGAGTGCAGAGAAAAAGGGAGACTCTGTGTGTGTGTGTGTGTGTGTGTGTGTGTGTGTGTGTGTGTGTGTGTGTCTCTTTTTAAAGGAGGGCAGAAGGTGAGGTGAAGAGCGAAGGGGGTCACTGTACAAAATGATGCTCTCATTGCAGGAGATCATCACAGTTGAAGTCACCGGACCCCAGGAGGGGCAGGTGTCAGCTTTTCATGCGTGCTGTAATTATATTAGGTTGTCGGCCTGTGTCGTGCTGAGACCCCGCTTACAGAATCCCTCAAGCCATAATTCCTGTAGCAGGGGAAATCTACATCGGTACAACAGAAAACAAAGGAACTAAGTGAATCCAAGAGGGAGGAGAGCAAACAGATGTGAGTGAGCAAACTGCAGTGTGAGGAGCACCTCTAGAGGGAGCTCTTATCATTCTAAACCTCAAGTGTGCACATTGGATAGTTTCAGCCATAGAGCTCAGACCTCCCTCAAACCAGGAGTGTCTCTGTTTTTGTACATGAGATGACACAAGATCCCTCCAGCGAAAGAGAGCGAGAAAGGTCTCCTGAGCTCCCTGAAGAAACCCGTCTGCAAAATGGGCCCAAACTCGGCCGGCTCTGAGGTTTGGTCTGTGCTCCTCGAAACTCAGGGTCCTCTGTGGATGAACTGCAGTGACTCTGGACTCTGTTTGAACCTCAGGCAACATCAGCTGAGGCATTTAGGGCTCTTTGTGGATTCATAGCAATATAAATAATAACGACCACACTGGATTGGTTTAAACGTACAGTGTATAGTGGATACACTCAACCCTGGTGCAGATAATACATTCCAATAATCCTATTAGTGGTGGGAAAGCAGCAAATCCCGACTGGGTTAAAGACGACCACTGGATATCTTCTGGGTGTGTTTCCCTCCTTGTGCTTTTTAACATCGTCTTGCTCCTCACATGCTAATAGAAGCAGTCGGAGACAGTGGAGAGACTCCTGACTCTGACTGATTTACGTATTTGGGATTTTGTGTCTGGGCGAGAGTGTCCTGCGTACATCCAAAGACCTGAGACAGTGTCTGTGTGATTTTAAGTGTCTGTGACAGCCGTCGCTCTCTCCTGCTGAGTTTCCTCTGCATATTGGTGTGAATATGTGTGTGTTTGCACCGGGGTGCATGTGTGTGTATAATTGGTGGTAGTCCGGATATGGCAGTGATTCACATTGGAGTGTTGCATCACACATCACAGCCCCAGCGGGAGGAAGTCTCCTCAATGATTCAATTGAGGAACGCTTTGCTTGAGAGCTTTGCAAAAAGGATGCAGCAGGAACATAATTGTGGTGTAATGTACAGTATGATTGGTAATCATGTAGAAGTGTTTGATATATATTTGTATACATTTTTTCTATCGAACCTCCTCACTTTCACAGTCGAACATTATTGATTTTGACGGCTATTTCTTGATGAGTTTGCTGATTGCAGGTGTTTAATGATAAAATCCAATATCTGTGGATCTGTCTGTGAATATCTGTATTCCTAGTTTTTCATATATCTTTACTTACTTAGATTTATCTTTGCGACTTCTCACTTTTACTCCACTACACATATCAGCAAATGTCTGTACTTTCTACTTATGTACATTTTTATAATGCATGGACTTACATGTTGACATTGTTTCTATATTTTGAAAGTAATCAATAACAAGAGGGAATTGGTCCACTCATCCAATAAAAGCAGGCAGGTAACCTTAGATCCCGCCTCCTGCAGCAGCATCACTGGTGAAGAAACACCTGAGATGGATTTGAAAGAGGCCACCTCCGTAGTCCGTTGCCTTAGGGAATATGGTTCACTTGGCAAGTACTTTTAATTTGATTCCTTTAGGTACCTTTAAAAGCAATTACCTTGTTTCAGGTAAAGACGATACTGTGGAACATTGACTTTTAATTGAGTTGATTTTATTCCATTTATTTATACATTTACTCTTGAATACATCTAGAATTCATAAGATGCTGTTGAACAAAGTTGCTTGTGTCTTGTTTGCCTGTCCTCCCTCACAGTGCAGATCCATGCAGGTCAGGTAGACTGGACTGCAAATTATTTTTACCCAGAGCAAAGATTGTGGATTTATTTTACTATATCTGTCTATAGATGGACAGTATAAAAAGGAATAAACAAACTATTAAATGCACATGGCTTGGAAAAATTGTGAAACTGTCCTTGAAGTCTCTGAACGTGCGCTTCACATAAATGCCTGTGTGTGATTGACATTGCTTACAGTTATATTTGCCTCGGGTATATGAGTGTCCGTTTTATGACTGCACTCACATCCACCCATATATCTTTCATGTTGAAAAACTGTAACCTTTGCATCCCCACAGATCTACATCTATTAGCAGACAATCACTTAGTGTCTGGCTGCAGCCTGCAGCCCACAGATTGCTCTGTCCCTCCCCTGGCCGCAGGAATAGAGTATGCAACGAGTGGCCTACCTCAGGTCATTAAGATGCCCTCACTCAGCAAAACTGGCACATCTGTGCCTGCTGATCAGCGTGGCCCCGCGGTCGGTGAGGGGATGATAACTGCAAGCTAATTAAAAAGCCATTCATTGGAGTGAAAGGCCAATTAAAGGCCTAATATTTGATAAGGCTCTCAATTCACTCAGCAGCAAGCCCACCTGGGAAGTATTTATTAAATGTTAATGGAGACTGTAATTAATATCCAGGGCGGATTAACCTGCAACTGAATATCACTCACGGAGAGGGGGAGAGAGATGGTGAGAGTGAGAACAAGTACAAACGAGAGACGGATGAGTAACCCTGCAGTTTGCTCTGGTTTGCTGCCGTGAACACAAGAGGCTGGTGTGAAGGTTTGTCATCAGATTCCTCATCGCAGCTAAACATAGATGCAATAGAGATCTTGATAATTGGATGCATGTGTCTCTGGATATTGATATTCACACTAGTGGGTCACGTGAACAGACTGCATGTGTGTTTGTGATGTAATATCTGACTCTTACATTTTCCTATGCTAAGTCCATGTTTTTTCTTTAAATGAGAATTGATTGTACATTTTGCCTCTAATGCAACGTTTACACAGATTTGATTTTGACCAGCAAACTATGTCCATGCCTGATTTTCTCATTTTCTCCCTCTTGGTCTCATCAATTTTTATATGTGATGACAGTTTTTACTCAATCACCTGACTGAAGGCATCAACACTATTCAATTAAACAAATCATATTGTAACTAACCCTCAGAACAAAATTACGCCTTAATGGGGTTTAATTACCACAGACTCCTCACACATCTCTCTGACTATTCCTTTTCTGTCAAATAAATGAATCCAAATTCCCATCGACCCTTCTGGACTTTTTTGGTCATTTTTCATTCATTTGATTTTATGTTTATATAACACATACAAATGTTACCAACAAAATTGCCCTATACGGACAGATAATTCAATCTCATTTAGACAGAGTATCAACACATTGGACCCCGAAAAAAAATCTGCTCCATGAAATACATTTTTAACGGCAGAAACTACAAATATGCTACAGAATGCATTATAAAGGCTGAAAATGTGACAATATATGTTGGAAATGTGCAGGTATAATCATATATTTTTTCTTTGTGGTATTTGCTGCATTTATACAATTATAACTCTTTATTTCCTTTACTTATCACCACCAAACAAAGCTATCATAGGGTTTTACGTCAGTACTTGCGAGTGAAGTTGAAACCGGACTCCACGTGGTTTTGTTTTTAAACTGAGACATCCTGAACCAGTCACATGATTTGATGTGATCCGCGAACCCTGAGAGTTCAGCCCTGAATCATGTGTTACCTGACTGAACTCTCACTATTCATACTTCAAACTCTGTCATTTCCATACCTCTAGTACAGTGAACATTTTCGATGCAGGCCATGCGTGGTAGTATTCTCTGTCAGTCCCTGTCTGGTGGGGACTGTGTTTTTTCTGTTAGAGTGAATGTCCTTGTTTGTGCCCCTCAGAAGCTGCCCTCTATTTACAAGTTCTACTGCTGTTCCTTTTTTTAAAGCGTGTCCTCCTGGTCCTCCTGAGCAGCACAAAGCTTGGGAGAGACAATCACTGTGTTCTCTCGACAACAGAGGACAGGCCAAGTTGAGCCGGAGACAACACACACTCGCAAAAATGATTTCCCCTTAGAAAAAGCCTCACGCTGCAATTTAGTCGCTTCTTACAAATAACATTGTCACTGCTGCCGTGCGCCGGGTTTCTTTCAGGCTCCGTATCATTGTAACAAGCTCTGTCTGGTTTTACTTTTGACCTTGTTTACATCCCTTCCACACACCATTAGGAACTGGGTAGTGTGTCTTCATTACTGATGGCTGCCAGGACTATTAGACATGGTCACAGAGGACAGACATGCCAATAGAACTAAATATGCTAAAGCCTAATGACATGTTGCAATGGCGGCAGGATTAACACTCTGGCTAAAGGTTGAGGTTAGAGTTTCAATTTAACACTGGTGAAACAGATAAAAATGTATAGTGTTTAATGACTCTCTTCCAACGTGAATTGCAGTTAGCTGTTTACCAGCAGTGAAAGGAGGTAAACCACTGATGCAAGGACCGAATGTACACACAGAACTTGTGTTTAATCTGTGTCTGACTTTGTCTCGGCTCACATGTGTGCATACACCCTGTGTGGACTGTGCGGGCTGGGAAGTGCTATTAATACCATGAATAATACACATGCCTCTCAACCTGTGTTATTTAAATGCCCCATTAATAATAAAGAGGAGCCGATCGTGAGCTTTTCACCTGTGCACCTACACATGAGTAGCACGCGTCTAAAATGTGAGTGTTTGTAAATATACATGCATGTGTGTGCGTGGGTGTGTGTGTGTGTATTCAAATGCACATAATCATAAAGTCTGATTTAAGAAGACATCATTTCAAGTAAATCAGCTCATTGTATTTATCTGACAATCCCAAAAATGTAATTCTGTTCATTATAAGTGTCTAACCAACAGACTCAGCAGCAGCAAACCAGTATAACATGCCTCCATGTGGGGAGAGTCAGACCCTATAGTAAATAGTGATTGTGTCAATAATTTGTGTGTGTGTGTGTGTGTGTGTGTGTGTAGTCTTTATCGGTCAATAATAAAATTCTCATTCCGAACCTTGAGTGTAAATGCATTGTTTTTGTGGTCAGTTAGTTGGTTTGTGCATGAGTGTGCATGGCAGTGTGTGTGAAAGTATTTAGTCCACAATATCCGGTGAATCAGTCAGACACAGCAGACAAAGTACTATGTTAGAACTACACTGTGCAGCAGCGAGGGAGCGGAGATGGATGGGTGGGGCGGGGTCGAGTGGAGTGCTGCTCTGGCCAAGGGAGGCGGGGGTGTGGGGGTTTGGTGGGCTATTAAAGCATATAAAGTGAGAAAGGGAGGGAGGGCAAACGAAAGGAAATCATCGGGAAAGGGCTGTTGAACGGAGCTCAGATCAATACTAATAACCACACACAGAGAATGACTTCCTCTCATCTCTAATAACTCACACCGAGGAGGAGGAGAGGGATGGAAGCTTGCATCAAGGAGACAGGGGCGAGAGCACGGAGGCTGCCAGATAGTAGTAAAATATGAGAGTGAGATTCAAATTTTTTTCTGGCCTGCAATCTCTGTTGCTCTCTTGCTCCCTCGTTCTCTCTTTTTGTTTAATAAGAAGGCAGGGTGAACAGACGGCCACGTTTGAGGTGCCACTTTATCACTGTGGAAAAGCGGTGCCTCCCATCTCCTCCTCCTACGGCCCTCGCTGAGCTAACAGAGCTTCAGTCATATTTGGAAGATTAAAGATGTGTGTTTGCGTGTGTGCGCAAGTGTGTGTGGAGTGCCGGAGTGCCATACAATTTGTGGTGGATTAGATTGTTCTAAAAGCTTCTCTCAATAAGAGGCTGCTGAATGCGTTTGCCCTAATGGCCTGCCATTTTATATTTCTTTAATTAAGTTACAGAGGAGGAGAGAATGGTCAACCCCTCCGTGCTCCTCCACATGCACACACACACACACACACACACACAAACACAAACACACACACACACAGACACACACACACACACACACACACACACACACACACACACACACACACACACACACACACACGCACAGCCATGCACACTGCTGTCCATTTTCTCTCCAAGCTGAGGCGCACACATTAACCTCAGCTAATTCTGTGTGCCAGTCTGAAGTAGCGTAACATTTTATATAGAGTGCACAGTGTGTGTGTGTGTGTGTGTGTGTATGTGTGTGTTCTTTTGAACATACCTGCACGCGCAACAATGTCTGCTGAACTTACCAACACTGTATCAAAGCACAATGATCTAATCCCAGCTTACTTTACAGTGACACACCTATTTTAGCTAGGGCTTCACAGCTTTAAAAAACCTTTTTCAACACCTTGCTCAAACTCAAACAGGTTCATACTATTATGTGTGAAACTTCCTGATGAGAGAGAGAGATTGTGTGAAAAACATAGAGGCAGAATAAAGTCAGGGTTCGTCTGATGTCAGATGAGAAAAACAGCCATGCAGCTATTTCAATGTCGTGTGTGTGACAAGTCAAGCAGTGAATCCAGTTTCCTCTCTTTGGAGCCAAACGTGTGAACCAAAGGCAATAGATGTGTCCGGAGCACACGCCTTCCCCAGTATGTTGCATGGTCGTTTGATGAACTCTTCAGTTAATTTCCGACAGAGTGAATATGTGCGTTGGAGAGTGGACTTATGATTCCCAGATGGCAGATGGTTCATTGTCTGCTGCTATATACATTGAGCCAAATTTTAGGCCTGAGCTTTCATAAGCTGGTCATTATGGTGGAACTCAAGAGCAGATGGTCCCCTCCTACAGCTCTGCATAGAAAGTGCCTCTCACAACTCATGTACTGTATGTGGTAGTTTTCATGCATTACTTTGCAAGGTAATGACCCTTGGGTAACTTAAAGCAAAATAAATGATAAGAATCTTTGCCTAAAAAGCAATATGTTGCATTTAATTCATGTGGTGTTTTGTTGAGCATGAATTAACTGTTGTTGTTTTATCCAGTCAATCAGCTCAAATAGGCTCCTTGTACTTATACACAAAACCTGGGAGAAAAGTTTAGATACTCTTAAGACTTAAATATTGGAAAAATTGGAAATAAAAACTTCAATGACCCTGGACTAAACATATACATTTTTTATGAAATACAGTTTAATATTTTTATAATTTACAGAAAAAAATTTGCCGGGCTTAGCCAGAGCCTTATCAATTAATTGATGTGAAACCAAACGGTCTCCCTGCACAGAAACGACAAAATCTCAGAAATATAATTTTCCTTTACTAACAAGATTCACTTCTACCAGGTTAGTGATAAAAATTTTGATTAAACTGAATGAGGAGTAAGAGAAACCCCTATCGATTATTTCTGATGAATAACATTTTTCTGTACGTTTGTACCGACACACATTAAGTTGTCATCAGTGTAATCTTCTATAAGATATATGCCAATCAATAGTCTACCCTTGCCTATAGATTTTCTCTTGGGCTATCTTCAGATGGTGCTATAGCTTATCAAACAGCAGTGATGCATATCACCATTGACCCATC
The DNA here is from genome assembly GCA_038501795.1 of Pseudopleuronectes americanus. Lineage (NCBI taxonomy): Eukaryota > Metazoa > Chordata > Actinopteri > Pleuronectiformes > Pleuronectidae > Pseudopleuronectes > Pseudopleuronectes americanus. Next base: position 14,561,464 of record CM076725.1, read on the forward strand.
CTTATCAATTATTCAGCCCCAAGACCGTGGCCATATCTTTGTGTTTTTCTGCCATCAATGGCCAGAGCTATCATTCCTGGCTTATCTGGCTCTCCCTCTCTCTCAGATATAGACTTAGCCAGAGCTTGCTGTTGCAAATTATGAATACTTTAGTTTAAAATAAACAAAGATATAACAATTAAGATGATGATTACTGTTTTAACTTTTGTTAGAAGTAGTAGAAGTAGAAGGCTGAAGCTTTTTATGAAACAGGGAAGCATCGGGACAGATGAATAAACTAATCAGTTGAAAATGCCATTGCTGCCAGAGGCCCCCACATTATGGGGTTCACTCCTCATCAAACTTAGACCGAGTTATTCTCTTGTTCCTTTTGAATCCCTTCATAAAACTTTTATTTGTAGGTTTTTTTTGTTACAAATTATCGTTTATTTATTACCTCCACCAACACTGTTGCGTTTTCATCGGTGAATGTATGTTTTTAATGAACAGGTCATTTTTACTGTGAGGAGACTTGAGTAAAGATGGACTGATTCAATCTTCCTCTTCGAGTCACAACCTTGGTTCCACACACGTGATTCACACACTGAACGTTTTGTTGACAAGGAGGTGAAGAAAAAGTGTGTTGGTCTCGGGCCTGCTCGTCAATAACCGAGCTAGCTAATACTCTAATGGTAGCATTGAAGTTAACAAACTGGCGGAGGAAAAACGTATGAAACACCCAAAGGACTCATTGCTGGAGACAAGGAGACACAGCAGGCAAGTGTAGGTGGTCTGAAGTCAGACTGCATTTGTGTGATAGTGCTTGAAATGTATTATTTCTGTATAATCTGTATTCTATACATCTGTTTTGCTAATATGAAGCACACCTGCCAGCTCAAAGCTGATAGCTAGGCTAAATCCTCAGCTAGCAGGTAAGTGATGAGGCGTGGAGGAAATAAATGTACCAGTGATATTTTTCAGCTTTTAAAAGATTTAACAAATTATTTTTGAAGTAGTTGACAGCCAGCTCTATGTAATGATTTCAATAACTTTGAATTTAAGGTCATATTGGTGAGGGGTGAAGCCAACGCGGAGGACTTCTACAATCCTGCCACAACACAAGAAGGATGAATGCAGCTCCGTAAAAACTGACTGAAAGTTACTTCATGATGTTGTGTGTTTGTGTGTCGGCCGCTGTGCCTGAGCAGTGTTTGTCATGACCTCAGTGGAGGTTGTGTTTAATCTGCTGATGGGATTGTTGTCATCAGGCCTTGGCCACAGTTCAACTTTTACTGCAGTGCCCTCATTAGCTGTATTCATATCAGAAAAGGGTTCCACTCTATAGCCTTGGTTTTTGCAGCAAGTAAATTCAATATGCTTTGTATGTACACATCTGAGTGAGGATTGTTACTTTGCCATCAGGTCTAAATGCTTGTGACTTTCTCTGTCTTACAGAACAACCCTGTGATTGTGTGGGTTGTTAGCTGTCTTCAAGTGTTGGCCTGGTTTCTTTTAGTGTTCGTTGAAACTAGATTTTCAAGTATTTCATGGTTGTGTCGGTGCCATACAGTCGGACTGTTATATTTGATTTGGATGTATATTTCAGTCTTGTGTAGTTCTGACGTTGAGATACTGCTGGGCAATATGGAAGAAAATGTAATCTTTTTCATATCAAATCACTATTTCTGTCATTTCTGCTACAGATGGTAAAAGAGATTAGTGTTATTACTTGTCTTTTTGGGAACATGCTTTCGAAACAATTCACAGTGCACGCTACTCTGCTTCTTGTAGGACTTTAAATAACCAAAATATCTCCACACTTCCTTGGACCCTTCTTTTCAACAATGTCCTTGTCTCCCCAACGTCTGAGACTTGTGCTCTGTCCGTTGGGGGGTTGTCTTCTTCAGTCACACTGTCGCTCGACTTTTCGTTAACATTTTCTGTCGTCAATGTCTCTTATTTCTTTCCCACTCCTGACGTACTGGTGTTCACGGCTGCAGTCTCTATTCCAGTCACATGGATGGTTTGGCTCGGTGCTATTCTCATCATCATTAGCTGTTCGCGTTGTCTGTGACGTGAACAGCTAATGGATAGAATGAACTCTATTGACGTTGTCTTATATTTCTATAAAAAAAAAGTTATTTTTGCGATAATTATCTTTATCGTAACATCACCCAGCCCGACATAAAGTTTGACTCTATGCATCGTCTTTTAATCTTTCACACATGTATTAATACAGTGTGTACTTACATGCATTGAAATAAACCCTGTGACTGAAATCAACCCAAAAGTTAAATGTTATGGTCACTTTTAAAATTCTTATTTTTCACTACATCCAACTAAATTGTGGATCCCGCGACAGCAACCCTGGCTGGTCTGATAATAAAACTGTAAAACTACAGTTAACATCAAGGTTTATCATGAATAATTCTTTCATCTTAATATATTGTTAGGTCATCATTTCTGTTGATGTAAAAGTCTTATGGATTTGCAAAGCTGGAGGCCATAGGAATATGTGAATAGGAGACTACAGCCTACAAGGCTTTAAAAACTGTTCTTTGTTCTCCAGGTAATTTCACTGAGGTTTTTGTTGGCAGGTCTATGCCATTTGCCGAAGCTAAAACTTGATGTGACCGGTGGCTATGAAAACTATATTTTATCTATAGATGAATCGCAGTGATTTGACCTTGGCCACTGTTGCACTGATGCTTGGTGTTCTGGCTGACATTGAATAATTCTGTAGACCCTCAGCTTTGGATTTGCGTGTTTGAGTTATGTTTCACCAGCAAACCTAAATGCTTGAGATTTTCTCTCTGTGGCAGGTTCATAGAACTAATTCAAATCCCACTGACTGCACATTATTTGGATAATATGTAGAGCAAAAAAAACTCCCCTCTGTTGTTTCAGTTCTAGGAACAGCGGCATTCTTCTTTATTTGCATTGCCTTATGTCTGGAAAATTATATCTATAAAGCCTTTCTCTGTACGACTTGGTGTTGCTTCAAATGTAATGTCTGTACTCATGTAAGCAATATCACTTGGACTGCTGAGCGGTCATTCATATTAAACATTTTGAATTTTAATATAAAGAAAACACAGGTGTCACTAATATCATGTGCAATGTCTCAGTTACATTAGGTGTCCCAGGAACCATGCCAGCGAGCCAGCACGCACAATACAACAGCACTGAAACTGGCTCACCTATAAATAGCTGATATGTTATCTATGACAACAGTGATTTTCCTGTGAGGACAAGTGCAAAAGTCTGCCTCGGAAAAGGTCCTTGAGGTAACAAATATACTGTTTTACAAACTAATGCCGTTAGTCTCAGTGTTGATGATGTCTAACACTGCCTCAGTTTCACATTTAACCTGCTACCTAAAATCTATTTCATGTAGTTTTCAAAAGATTTTTGTTGAACAAGAAACAATTTAAAAAGTCAACAGGGTGAATGCTTTTGTAATTCTCTGAATGGGTATATGTGTTGGCCAGACCAAATAGAAGATAGAGCTGAATGATTTGGGTTTTGTGAGTGTTGGTTTGTGTGTGTGTGTGTGTGTGTGTGTGCGTGTGTATGTGTGTGTGTGTGTTTGTGTGTGTGTTTATGCGCACACACATGTGTGAAGTGGGTGTGGATACGGGAACTAATGGTGACTTATTAACATCATAATTCAGCCAGGCAGGACAACTAATCACAGAGACCTCAGATAGACCAGCCACAGGGGGTGATGGATGAAGCCTGTGTGTGTATATTTGTGTGTGTACGTGTTAGAGTGTGTGCGCGTGTGGCTGCATCCATGTATGTGTGTGCCTGTGTGTAAGTTGTGATAAATGGGTTGTGTGGGGGTCCTTTCACACTGAGATGTCTCCTAATCAGTCTTAATGATTAGTCTCCATTGATGAGGTGTGTTGATGAGAATGGGATTCTGGGTGTAGGCATGGCAACACCCCAACGATATCCTGTCTCCTTCAGAATTTGAGGCTTGTGTGTGTGTCACTAAGTCTTGTGAATGCATGTGTGTTGGCACGTGCGCCACTGATTTTGGTGTTCATAAGTGCTTTTGTATGTATAATGGTAAATGGTAAATGGATTTGTATTTATATAGCGCTTTTCTAGTCTTGATGACCACTCAAAGCGCTTTACATTACAGTTTCACATTCACCCATTCTCACACACATTCATACAGTGCATCTATCCCAGCACTTTGTTATTCTAAGGGGGGGCCATTCGGGGTTCAGCATCTTGCCCAAGGACACTTCAGCATGCAGATGGTTCAGACTGGGAATCGAACCGCCGACCTTCAGGTTGGAGGACGACCACTCTACCCCTCAGCCACAGCCGCCCTTAGGGTCTATCATCTGGCTTTAGCTCACGGAGGGCTGGGCTGAAGCTGTTTGTTACGAGGAACTCTATAGAGAGGAGGGCATGGACGTCCCCTCTTCTGTCCCCTCCTCCTCTCTCTGTGTCTCCATCCATCTCCAGGCCTCCTCCCCCGGTGATGCCACTCATCCGTCTCTGGCCCAGTCAGGGCTGTTTACACTCATTTGGCTCCGACTGAGGTATATTCATAGGCAGAGCGAGAATAAGAGCGTAAACAGGAAGCAAAAGATGATAGCAGGAAAAATATGTTGACATAATTTAGAGGAATGACCAATGGCAGGACAAAACAACAGGCTGATCTTGGATCCAGATTCCTTGTCAGCGACCAGGAACTGCAAGTACATTCGGCAGGAAACGAGATTGCCATAACGGCTCCTGCTCCCTTAAGCCTGAAGTTATTACAACCAATATAAGCAATGAAATTACATTGCAGAAATAATTTAGCACATCTGATAGGAGTTATTCTTAATATGGACATTTCCCCACCCATCCTCATTCCCTCGCTCTTCATCCCTTAGCAAGTGGTGAGAGCAGGCAGAAGAGAGGAAGAGACAAACTGAATTAGTGTTCTTTTCATCATCCGTGACCAGCGAGCCGTCTGATAACCCTGATCTCATTATGAACGCTAATTGTTAAGTTCTCCCTCCTCTCATCCTCTCTTCCCTTCCTAGCCATGACTAAAGACCCAGTTATCTCTCTCTCTCTCTCTCTCTCTCTCCCTCTCTCTCTCTCTCTCTCTCTCTCTACTTCCCTCTCTCTCTGTGTGTGTGCGTGTGTCTAAGTATTCACTTCTGTCCTGCTAATGGCACCAACTTCAGCGAGAGGCCTGATATCCACTTTTAGCATAATCATTCTGAGCATTGGCAGCAACATGAGATTTATGGTCTGCTGAATGCAGTCTGGCAAATCTTCCAGCTTTCACTTTACAACCTCTAAGCTGTCTGTTTCCCCCCGACCATCTCCGTCCTGCTCTGCCTCTCCATCTTTCCATCATTCATACAGTCACTGGGCTCATTTCTGTGTATTTACATGTAATTGTAAGGTGGGGTGTAAGCATTTATCTCTCTTTATTTTCCCAATCTTTAATTTACACAAAAAATAAATATTTAATATATATATATATATATATATATATATATAAATATAAACAAACAACTTGTCTTGTGTCCCTGATTAAAAGGGCTAAAGTCCTAAATATGGGACAAGGTAGCATCAGCCATGTTTTGATTATTGGTTTCCCGTGTTCTTGCTCTGAGTAATGACCACAACTTTTAATGGGGGTCTCACAAGTGTCCTGCTATTAATTAAAGCTTGATTGGAAGAATAAATTAATCTAGCTGTGGGCCGCCTGATCAATAACCCATATGAGGGCTCCATTAAGCACCAAGGGCTGAGCACTCTGAGGGTGATATGTGTGTAGAAGGAGTTAGCAGAGTCAAATGGGGCTCTCAGATTGCAAGTGATTTTCACCCCTATTAATCATAACAACCTCATCAAGTCCTGGGAGGCGTGTGTGTGTGTGTGTGCGTTTGGAGCCATCCATCCATTCCGGTGCTTCGTGCAGCAGTATGTTTTTAACACAGTCTTTAATTGATCGTTGGGTTCTCAACACAGACAGTGAACAGATGGTATTAGGCACATATCTGAATCTGACATTTTTCACTCGAATCCCCGAAAACCTCTGCTGTGAAGCAAAGGCCAATGGCATTTTCTTATTTTAAAGTTCACTCAAATGAAATGCTAATCCATAATCCAGAGTCGGTTTAATATGCGTGGCAAACTTCAGGAAAAAAGTTCTGCTGTGCGGAGCTTCTGAATGGTGGAAAATATCAAAAATGACTAATGATGAATCCTCAAAAATCAGGGGATGAATTATATTTAAATTGATGTAATTTGCAGGTTTTGATGTTCTAGTTTCTGCTTTAATACTTAACATAAGAATGTATGAGTGAAGACTGTACTGTAATAAGAGTGCCATGAATGATTTGCATTCCCATTGAGCATGTGTTTAACAAATGATACAATGTCTTCCCCATTTCTGCCTCGTAGCGAGAGGTTGAATTTGCATTTTGACTCTGGTTCAGGAAAAAGCTCAGTGTTTGTTTAAACTCAAAATATTTTTAAGCCTTCAGAACATGACTTCCCTTAAAAAGGTTTATGGTAATCTGACATAAACAATTCTGTATCTTCAGCATAAGTTCACATGTTGGTCTTTTGGCTGGAGAATTGCATCAAAAATGGGAAGGGTTCACTTTTGTTTCTGCATAGTCTAGTTGTTTCATTAAGGCAAGTAATGCTGCACAATTAATCCTAAATGTGATCTCAGTTCATACTGCTCTGCAATCTCACGTCTAAAAATAACACTGATTCTGCTGTATTTTTATTAGGGATGTAAGGTGAAAAAAACACATTTTCTCCCTCAATAAACAACCATGTGGCATTTCCCCATGTGATGCAGAGAGGCAGAACCCAGCAGTAGGGAAAATGAACTCAATGACAGCAAGTGAGAGGCACATGCAAATATAGGCGTGAGAGAAAAATTGCATAAGGACAAGTAACAACTATTATACAAAAGATAGAATCATAGGTTTCCAGTTTTTCGATGAGTAAACACAGAATTTTCATTTTTATTCAGCTTTAAATCAGTGTTTGATCATTTTCAAAGACACTGAGTCCCCCACCCCCCACATACACACACACACACTCACACACATCATGTAGACCTCATTTGGATATGCACTGGTCTGTTTCAGCATGAGGGCTCGCACAGATTGGGGCTAGTCAGACTCACAGAAACCACAAGCAAACCGCAGTAGATGCTTGTGAATGCACTCTTGTTTCTCAGGAAGTGCTGCAGTGCTTGTTAGTCCGGTAAATTGTTTTTTTCCCCTTATTCTTTTTCTTCCCCTCATGCTAATGATTCATTTGTTGTTGGAGATGTTTTCCTTGTAGCCTGAAAACACTGATAATCAAAATCCCTCCTCTTATTTCATTACAGCATTTTAAATATGCCCCACACAGTTTCCAGATGCAAATACAATACTGGCTCTGTTTCCATTCTTGTGCTTTGTTCTGAATGCCTTTCCATTCGAGAATAAAGAAAACAATAAACCCTTAGTCCGTTTTTGGCCATGCATGAATTAATTTCTTACATAAAGATGTCAGGACAACCATTATATCCTGTAGTTTCCCCTTTTACTCCCTCTTTTTGTGTGCATGTGTGCAAACTGTGTGGCTGCCATTGTATTGCTTTGCACGGTTAAATGGAAAACCTTCCTTGGTTCCCCTACCCCATTATTTGATAGACCAGATGAGAAATAGATTTATGATTCCGATTAATAACGTTAGCCAGAGTTCATTGTTTCCGCCAGTCAGCCGAACAACTTCATATCAGTCCCGCTAATGCTTCTCTAACACCAGTGCTGTGTGTTTAATAATATCGTTGTTAGAAAAGCCATTCGTTCTCATTTGAGCTGCGAGTCTCATTTGGTTGGATGGAGTAGCTCTCCACCTCAGCAATCCTGCCGGGACTGCAGGGAATTCCAGGGAAATGAGGGATAGAAATAGCAATATTTCTACCAGCTCTGTGTGCAGAACTCAAAGAGTCGTAATGTGGGGGAAACAATGTACTGATAGAATATATTAAAGATTTTATGAAAAACAGATTGGAACAAATTTCTTTCCCATTGTGGCCAACTTCTTCATGGTACATGTACAATTGTGAGTTGAGATTAGAGCAATTCAATATTTGTAGAACAAAGCATGAGAGCTATTAGTTGTACAAGTATTTTAAGGGCTGCAATGCATAAACGGAGCATGTGATTCACTAAAAGCAAATTATATGGAATTTAAGTCATAAATAATGTGGAAAACAATTACACCGATCACATTTGTCCAGTCCAAATTGAGCACTATAAGCGTTTGATTACTACAAACAAAGTGAGTAATTGTGGATAGTTCCAGAACTTGAGAGAAAGGTAACGCCAGTTTATAAGCTAAGGGTGATTTCACACCCTCACACACACTGACCTTTCTCTCTGTGACCCCCTACTGTTTAATGGTTGATTTGTTTTCAATTTCAGTATTCTTCTTCATAGAGTAATATTATTGAATTATTTCAGCCAGTCCAGACTCCGCTCAGTCTCTTTCTTTCTCTCTCTATCACACACACACACCTGTAAACTCAGACAGGGTAAAAACAACAGAATTTGTAAACTTAGAAAAATTATGGAGAGCCGGAGAAGATGATGGGGCGGTGTTCAACACTTACTTAAATAAGTAATATATCTGTACTCTACTGGTACAACTGTCAAAGAGGTAATATTTAGCATTCTATTCGATATTAAAAAGCTCTCAAAAGGTCTTGAATTTAACCAAGTAAACTCTTCAGAAACAGGGAGGAAGCAATAACTTTTGTAGATTTTATTAGCTGAGAAAAAGCACATTTAGTTTCACTTTTGCAGAATCAGAGTTACATGTGAAATTCCAAGTGTAGCTTGCCTAAAGTTTTTATTTTTGAGGTCACATGCTTTGGGAGACGGTGGCCCCGAGCTACAGTTTTGAACAAGGGTGTACTCTAAACAATAAATGAATGTGGCAGCGGAGGGGCTAATCGGCCAAACAGGGCTGATCACAACGGGACACCAGCTATCCTTAATCATCAAGCTGCAGCAAATTAATTACCACAATCATCTACCTACGGCAAATTAATTATCACAATCAATCACCACAAATTAAACTGGGCCTTAAAATAGCCCCGTGGTCAACAGGCAATCAGCACCTCTGGTCTGCACCCAGGGCGGGAGGATCGTGTGCAAGCAAATGTGCCGACACACCATTGAAGACAAACATGGAAGTATTTATACCCAGTCCACAGATATTTTCATGTTTATATACTATATGTGCATACGAAAACATAAATGCACACATTTCTACAAACACACACACACATACCATAAAAAAACTAGACTAATTTAATATCATCGAGACTGTCAGTAATTATAGCTGCTATGAAAAAAGGTGTGTGGTGGGAATTAAGACAAGGTTAGAGAAACAAAGTTGACTGGAGAAAATAAAATAAGATAAAGCTATAACTATCTGACTTTAAAGAAAAAAACTGACACAGTCAAACGTGCAAAACTTACAAACATTTAAATCAGCTTATCAGGCTAGTGTCCTCATTGCATATCATGCAGGAGGATAAAGTCCCTTGTATGTCTGTCACTTCATTTCTGGAGCAGAATTAAAAACCAGTTGACAGTTTTGTTAATCAGTTGGTGAAGTGTTGCCTTTATATACTTTGGGTTTCTTGATGGAAATATAACAACTTGAAACTGGAATCGCGCCAAACATCAATCTACTAATGACTCTTGTGTAAAAATGTTTTCTTCCATGAGCACATTTAAGTTGTGAAGACATATTTGTGTCTCCGTAACTTGTAACATGTTGTGTTTGTGCGTGATTCGCCGAGGTGGCTCGTAGATGAATACAAATCTGTTGGCAAGCAACTAGATAAAACGATTTTGCTTGTAATTCACTGAGCCCAAACACTTGCAGACAAAATTGGCAGATATGATATATGACGTATCGGTTTGTTTATGTTCATCAATAAGTGGCAATATGAAAACAGCCCTAACCCTAAAGATTACACAAACCTACATGTGACCTTCAAAAATCCATATTGATTTCTATTTAAAATGGTTGAAATGTGCATCTGTGTTTTAGCAGCTTAACTGATCACATTTCTGGGTTATAGGTGAGCAACACTGAATGGATTGTTTTGACTTTGTTAATCCTCTGTACAGTAAAGTGGGTCGAATATTGAAATAAAGTCTACTTGATTTAGTAGATAAAGATATACTTAGGGCTACACTGTCTGTGTCATGCTGGTATTTTTAACTTAGCTGGACATTGTATGTGCCCCAAGGTTGTTTTCTGAATCAGAACCTGTAACAAAGATTTTTTTTATCTTTATCAGCAACAGAATATAAAGCCAGATCCATATTCCATCTTTTCTTTCACGTCACTAGTTGATTTTTACCCCATTGCTGCCTGTGTCATTACCGGAGCTGTTTTCCAATGCACAATATTAGGAGCTAGTGAACCGTGAAGCAGCACAAACAAGTAAATAGCAGCAAGCAGCCTCAATTAATGCTAAATACACTGACAGCACATGCTGGCAAATGAAGTGAGCGAAGATGCTCAGGGTAAAAAAAAACTATTTCAGCATTTCAGGTCGACCGCACTTCTAAGTGCTGCTGCTGGTTTAAAAACTCAAATTGAAATTCAGTATTTTGTTCACAGTAAGAAAAAATAGGCCGTTCATTTCTGTCCAAGTCTTCCTGCCACAGAAATCTCTAATATTTCCCATCTCCCTCCAGGATAGAATGTTAAAGGGAATCATTAAGAAACGTTATAAAGGAGGCTATTTGTTTTCCTCAAAGCGGAGGAGTTAAGCTTTGTTATATTAGTCACATTTTGACAAAGTGTACACCTTGCAATCCAGGATAGAAACATTTTAAACATATTTCAACATTTCAGAGAAAACGTCTCTTTTCTAAGTGCTGAGTCTGGTTAAAAAGGGAAAGAGGGCAGAGGTAGACAGGTTTGTGTATCAGCACCATAATACAAACAAATTTAAACACCACACCAGAGTCTATAAAGCAAATCACAGACAATGTACTGAAAATACAATTTGGTGGTGATTTGCTGTATAGCATGTGTATCTTACACGATTCTTTCAAATGTAATGCTCTGGTGAGATGCACCATATTAAGAGATAAATCATTCTGTGACAAAGCTGAAAGAACCTTGACTCCATTATTCAGTTTACTCATCCTTACAATCCCAAGAGCTGTCCATGGATGACCGTGTGCTCCACAGGAGATCCTCCTGCACTCCTTCTCCTCCTCCTCCTCCTCCTCCTCCTACTCCTCCTCCTACTCCTCCTCCTCCACTCCTCCTCCTCCTCCTCCTCCTCCTCCTCCTCCTCCTCCTCCTCCTCCTCCTCCTCCTCCTCCACTCCTTCTCCTCCTTCTCCTCCTCCTCCTCCTCTGCAGTGTCTACTCTTCCTCTTCCATCATGTCCCACCCGCCCTCATGTCCATCACTTTATCGTGGTCCCCCTGGTTTCCCTCGTCTGTGCTTCCACTGACTCCTTCTCAGTGTCTGTCTCAATAACTTACTCCTCTGATGTCTGTCCCTCTCTTTTATGTGTGTCACTCACTTTTTGTCCCTGCCACTCTCACTGTCTCTGTCACTCCTCCTCTGTCTCTCTCCTTCATGCTCCCTCCCTGGCTCTGTTGATCTCTTGGAAGCTGAGTGGACACTGTTCAGCTCCTGTGGGACCTGGGTTAGCCATATTGTGTGACACCCCGGTGGCGCCTACAGGCAACTTAACACACACACAGACACACACACCGACACACACACCGACACAGACACACACGCACACACACACACACTGCAAAGACATACACACAAGATGACTTGTCATACATAGAAATGTGGGCAAATTTAAGTGCAGTTTTATTTAAGGTGACCGTCCATGCCTTTGTGTGCCGTTTTAGTGTTTTATGATCTATATAACCTATGGCAAGCATGCATCTGTGTGTTTGTGTTTGTGTGTCAAGGATTAAAGGGAAGACTTCATTGTGTGGGGGGTCCCTTGATGGCCTTTAGCCCTCATCTGGGCATGCTCCAATACCACAGTCTGATTGGTCTCAAACTGTCCTGACAGGAAATCCATCTGTGTGTGTGGGTGTGTGTGTTTGTGTGTGTGCGTGTGTGTGTGTGTGTGCAGAGAAGGATGCATCTGGATGACAGCTAAATTGAATGCCAGGGCCAACAAGGCCACAGGATCACAATGAGAGAGATGAGGACAACGCTGCACAGAGAGAGACTAGGAGAGAGATGTTGGCACTAAGCCCAGGGGTGACATAGAGAGACAGTTGTTGGGAGGTGTGTGTGTGTGTGTGTGTGTGTGTGTGTGTGTGTGTGTGTGTGTGTGTGTGTGTGTGTGTGTGTGTGTGTGTGTAATTGATTGAGTTTTAATGTGGTCCCTGATGAGGAGTCACTGACATCAGGGGGAGCAGAAAGAGGAAGGAAAGAGATGAGAGAAAATGGTCTTCTTCAAAGTGAGATAAAAAAAAGGATAATGCATGCTGCTGTGTCAGTGAATCCTCTTTTTAATCTTTTGTCCTGATGCTGCTTTTTCGGATGAGCCTGCCACTCAAAACTTTTATGAAAGAAGAAGTGTGCTACCTCTGGAATTAGAGCTGCAACATGCCAGTTTAGAGCTGTGACAATGGAACTCATTTGTCAGAAATACGTTTTTCTAGCAAAAACCCCAAAAACATTTGCCTTGGCAAAACAAGATGCCTGAAGCTCTCACCTTTGACTTTCTTTTTTTTCATAAATTTAAAGAACAAAATATAAATCAATCTATAATTTAAAAAAATAACTGTAAGGTTAATTGAGATTGAAAATACCTATAGATGTAGCCCTGTCATTTCCTTCAACTGAGAAAAAGAAGATGGTTCATGTAGATGATTCTGGAGTTTAATGAACCTGCCGCTTGCATCAGGGTAAAATGTTATGACTGCATTTGTTATGCTGAAAATTAAGTCCTTAGAAAATCTTAAAATAACGTGTATATCTTCAGGGTCAATAAATTGTCATAAATCTCCTTTTTTTAACCAATGTGATGTATTCCATGGCAAAACGAAAAGTCTATAAAACCCTGAAGCCAGTGTTTGCCTCTACATTGACACCACCTACACACTTTACTGTTGAGCAAAAGCCTATTTTCAGCCAGTCAACCTCCCATTAAACTATATACACCCTCCATGATTCTTAACAAGAAAGTAAAATCTTCCCCCAAGATTTCTCCAGAAACAGCCTTAATCCACTTAGAGAACCCATATTTAGTTTTTGTTCACGTTTGAGGTTATCTTTGAATTATTATTTCTGTCATGTTTTTTCTGATTTCATCCTTTTATAACTGCTTTGGGCACAAGGCTGTATAACGATTCGGGAGTTATGTGTATGTCAGTGTTTCTGTGTTTCCTGTACATTTTGTAACTAACTGTAAAACATGCTGGGCTGTAAAAGTACATGGGTGTGTAGACTTTTTTTGTGTGCCGTTGTGTGTGTTAATGTTGCAAGTTTACGGTTGTTGTCAGGTGAAATCCTTGATTCGATGGGGATACATTTCAAAAGGTTTGCTCAATGAATTCATCCTTTGAGTTTACTTACTCTTTTTCTGTCAAATTTGATTTATCCACTGAGATTCAACATGAAAAAATTATTTCAATGTAGTGAATACTTTTTGTAGAATCTGAACACAAGATTGTTGATTTGATATAGATCTTAGTCTTTAGCTTAGAGATGTTCTGATACCAGCACCAACACCAGCATAGGAAAGGCCTCTGATAGGGCTGAAAATACTGGGTCTGGCATTGGAGAGTTATCGAATCCAAGAACCAAACACATACCACCTCTTTAAAGTATTTTAGTTTTACCTAGATAAATGTGCAATTGTCTTTTCTGCGAAATCACTCCTTATTTGCCAATCCAAAGCAGCTGTTGTGCTGGTTTCCATAGAGAAACAGTTGTTAAAATATGTTATATGAGTTTTTATTGCACAATTGTCCAATATTCAAAATCCAGGTATCAATAACGGTAATGGGAATGGTATTTGAACATATCTCATTATTCAGTCCCAGGTCCATGCAGCCGCTGCTTTTTGTGAGAAAGTACAGTGTAGCTCACAGCACAAAGAATTACTATTGGCAAAGTGATTCCCAGTCCTGGCCTTCAGTTTATCTAGTGTCCACTGACAGCCTCATTGTGAAGTGTATTTTCCACCTCCTGTCTTTTCTTTAGTGGGTACTCCACAGTGTTTTACTCTCTGCTGCAATATTCAAACACTGTACAGGGCAGGTCTCCTGAAATGAGATGGACTGTGGAGCGAGTTATTTTCTTCACCCGATGAGAGTTTTGCACATTTTGCTTCAGTGGGAGTTTGTCAGTGGGCTCCACTACACTGATATAGCCTGTCTCCGGGTGTGAGTATCCACGAAAAATGGAAAATGGACTGCTTTTAAACAGCACTTTAGTCTTATCACACCAACGTTCATAGATCCATCACTGGATTTAGCAGCATTCAGGACAAGTTCAGGGTTTTACTCAAGGACACTTCGGCATGTGGCCAATGCCTGTGATCGAAACACTGACCTGATGGTTACTGGATGATCCACTGCTGCTTAATGTCCAATACACAATCACTGTTGTTACTCATGTAAAACTTAACGGGCATATAGACCTGAAGTGCTTTAAATTAGAACATAAGACCCATGTGAGAAAAGTGACTGATTGAAAATGCACCCAAGCTCTTTCCTTTTTTGAACATATCTGCGATAACATTTGCTCTTTCTGTTCTGTCAGGATAATTTCACAACGTGAATAAATAGCTTCTGAATTTGTGATATCAATGACTAAAACTAAAAGTTCTTGAATCTGTTTTGCTCCACACACACGATATTGTACAACCTAAATCCCTATATTTAAGTTGTAAGACATTTGCTGCCATATTTAACTTTGAATTTAGTTTAAATTTTTTTAGTTTTCTGCTAATTTTCTTTTTATAGGGTAAACTGGTTTTCTCAGTTCACCACAGCTAGCAAAACTTTGTAAGCTGAAAATCCCTCTCTATATATGAGCCTGTCTTGTTCCTATCTAGCTTGGTTCGTATTCCTGTACATATGTGATCTGTCTCTCTCTCTCCTCTCGCTCTTGTCTTCTTCCCATGTCTCTTTTTCTTTCCGCGTATGGCTTGCTCTCCCTTTCTCCCGGGTTGTTAGTGAGCGTCCAAGGTCAACCACACAGCTGAGCCTTGATACTGACACAGCCCTTTGATGTTCTCAGAGAGAGGAGGGAGAGAAAGAGAGACGTGTAGGGTTGGAAGAAAACAGAGGAGAGAGGGAGAGGGATGTCTTGGGAATGAGAGAAGGGAAGAAAGGAGAGAAGCGGGGGAGGAATACAAAAAGAGAAGAGGGAGAGAAGCACGGAAATTAAGTAAAAACAGATGGAGGCAAGAAAAGAGAGAGACCATTCAGGGGCAGCAGGAAAAAACATTAAGAAAGAAATTCAAAACTTGTGAATAGTAGTGTGTGGATGAGTGCTTATATACAAGTGTGTAAAACAACAAAGTAGACGTTTGAAAGAGAGGGGAAATAAAAGTTTTGATCTTGTGTATTTTCACATACCATTGCCAAGCAAAAATTTATTTGATATAGGGCTGCTTATATTTTTTTTGATATAAGTAACACAAATCCAGTGTCTGTTCAGAATGTACCTGTCACTGGGGGCTGATTGCTCGGCCGACATTATTTCACACTTGACTCTCCACAGGTCTTGAGCAATACACCTTCCATGACACCTCCTGCTCCTGGAATGACTAATGGTGTAGAAAGTGCCGTCTTTCTTTTTTATTCAATGTACGTAACTGATTTTGGCAAACCAAATAACTTTGACATCTTCCTGACATCTTGTTTTTGCTTTTTTGAGACTTGTCATGTCAAAGGCGAGTGATTGCTTTCTTTGACAGTAAAGACCAGGAGGTTAGGCTGGGCGACTAAACAATATCAATAGTTATTATGATGTAATTTTTCGTCAGTAGCAATATAACTGAATTTCAACATAAATCTAAATTATGTGTATTGTGCAAAGAATGATGTGTACTGTGCAAAGAAACGTACATAACACATAAAAGCTTTAAATGTTCTTTGATAATCATTTTTTTTACATTTGTTGCTGTTTAGTAATTATATTCATCTCCTGTTTATAATCAAGAGTTTAAACCTCAGTCAACTGTTTCTGGTTTCTTCAACTAATCAATATCAATCAACACTAGCAAAAATCTGCCTTTAAACCTGAGAGAAATAATGATTTATTTAAATTTGTCCCGATAATTAAGATGATAATTGATATCGACTGATGACATTTATGCCTGATTACCAAGCCCTACATATAGGTATGTGATCATCTCACAATAAATGTAGGAGGGGCTCACAGATAATACAATTGCATTGCTCAGACAAGGAGAAATACTGGAGGGAACTAATGTTCATAAATAAGCACTTAACTAAGTAATGCTGACACAGAATGAAGGGTTCGCTGACTAAGAACGCAGGAAAACATTTTATTGACTTGAGCGACCAGCTGCTAAGTATTCATCCAGCTTTACGGGTTAGCAGACAAGGGCAAGGTACCTCAGAGAGATTGCACAACTAGGAACACAGAGGCATCAAGGTAATTATCATGTTTGCCTGTGTATTGTAATGGACTTTTAAAACTTGAAAATCAATTAACTTTGAACAAGACATTGATCCCGAGGTCAATGCCTTCACTTACATACCTTTTTCTCTACTTTTTATATTGAAAAACGATTCAACAAGAATATTATTATGTCATAGCGTGTTTTAAAGTAAAGTATAACTTTAAAACATCATACATTAACAGGAAGAACAAGAAGGGCACTTTTGTGGCTATAGGAGCCTTATTGAAAATGTTATAGAAAATGTGTCTACATTTATTGATCATTTAATGGAATTATTGACGTTAAAAACATGTTAATTGTAATTGTTATTTGATTTTATGATCCCCTGGATCCAGCATTGACATAAGGAAAGGTAGGAAGAATTGTTTGCCCACTTGAATCAGAAGTTGTTTTATTCGTGGGGATTTTAACAGAGATTTATTGAATCCCAACAAGCACAGAATTAATTTATCTATGCAATGCAAAACTGTGAATCTTTATCCAATTGTGTCAAAACCCAGCACAATAACTTCACACTGTGCGGCAATATGGGTTTGAAAATGAATGAGATCGTGACCATTTACCAGTCCTTATGATCTGTGGCTGTGAATATGTGAAGGCTGAAATGGACAATAAATGCTCTGAGAGTGAGAACAGAAGAAGCTGTGAAGGCATTTTGAGATGAATTACAAAACAGGAAAGAATTAGATTTAGAAATTGATATTGACAAAGCCATGATGCATTTCTGAGTACATTTACAGCGCTTTGACAAAAAGCCTGTCCAATATAGCAGGGAGCAAACCTATCCTAGTCTGTGGATTACAGGGGCGCCTGTACAAAAAGAGGTCTGTTTATAGACTGTTTCTTTGATGAGAATATCTACCGTGTCTGTATTCAAAGTGATCATTAAAGTATATGCGCTGGGTTTTTCAGCAGTATATCCTTAAAGGGCTATATCTTTCACACAGGTATTTCTCTATTCATGTAAACCTAAGAAAGTAAAGCTGAGACCTGGCACTTTCATGTAATGTTCTGAAGTGCAGAGCCTGAGGAGCAGAAATAAGTTAATTAATTGTGGCCTTGACTATATATCTGAATTGTTTTTGTCATTTGTCTTTTGGCCACTTTTGGTTTACATTTTTTAAACCAGGAAATATATTTAATGTGTTCTTTACGCAGTTCTATACTCAATAACTACTCAAGAACTACAGGACTTCACACTGCCCCATTTATCTGATGTCAATGAAAAAATTAAGAATCAAATCAAATCGAAATTATTCCATTCTGTATGAATCAAAGTTATACTGAATTGGGAGAAAGGTGCTGATATATCCGAGTATGGAAAGACGAATGTAAATGGATCAGAGCGCACCCCTGCTGAAGAGTCTCCTCGTACCCACTAATCACTTGTCCTCTGTAATTTACCATTACACACTACAATGGACAAAGCAATGTAGTGAGCGATAACAGACCAGCGAGGGGGAGAGGGTGAAAAGAGAGCAAACAGAGAGTAAGTGAAGTAGTGGAGATAACAAGTAAGCTCACTGAATAAATTGAGACAACAAGAGTAGCAAGATGAGGCACAAAGAACCACAGAAAGTTGGAGAAGAACAAGCTGAAATAGCAAAATTCAACAGAAAAGGTGGCAAACAAATGGCAGCCATTGTGGGTGAGGAAGACAGACAGGTCGAAAAGTATATCTGTGGGTGAGGCCCCAGCCTATTAGAGTGTATTAGCCTGTGGCTGATGTATGGACTGTTGTCAGGGATATGAGGTTTAGATAGGCCGCAGTCTGGGTTAGATAGAGTTTGTGTAATGGAATCCAGTCTCATATCACTTGTGATGGGCCGGGGAGGGTGGGGCTAATTCAATTGCCCCCTTCCACACCTCAGAGATTGGTCTGGGGCTCGAGGATAAAGGATGGACGGTTTTACAGGTGAGTGCATGAAGTAAATCTATCAGTCAATCCAAATGCTGTTTTCATTCTGATAATTTGTGGTCCAGTAGTGCATGATCACCGTTTTAAGAGACACAGCAATCGACTTCTATTGTGCAAGACCTTCAGAGGACCCCCAAATGATTTGATCATAATCTTTAGTTTTCATAAGGAATTGTATGCTTCTTTAAGGGCTTTGTGTTTTCTGGATTTTAGTAACTTCTTTTGCTTTTTGTCAATATAAGACAGTCAACCACAAACTCTTTTTAAAGATCAGTCGTAGTTTAGCTTCACTGACTTCTGAGCTATGCAAGATGAGGACGTTTCAGATGGCCACATTTAAGGGCGGAAGGAAAAGCAAATCATCTGCATTCTATATTAGATTTATAAAACAATATAGAATGAATGCAACACAGATTTATATCTAAACATGGGTTCACGGTACACATCTCTTGAAAGACAATCGTAGTGTTAACTTAGACAGAAATACTTAACAAAAAATTTAAAAAAGAAAAAGCTTTCCCCTTCGAAGATGTGAAACCAAAATAGCAAATGCAATTAAAAGTGGTAAGTAACCACAGGTAATTCAATATGATTGGGAAGGTGCAAATATGATCTAATGGATTTTTTAATAACATCTTACTCACCAACTTCTGGATGAACTGGTCCCACAGTGGGAGAGAAAGTCAGCCAAGATTCAAGCAGGTTCAGCGTGTCTGTAGATACTTTCTAATGAGTGTGTTAGTGAAGTAACTTCACTGTATGAGATATCAAACGGTTGTGAGAGTTGAAGCAGATCATGCTGAGACCACTGCTGCAGGCAGCGTGACTCTGCATTCACACCTTATGAAACATAAAGGTTCTGTGTCGGGTGGTGGAAAAACATCTGCTCCCTAATGAATTTATAATGAGCAGCTCTACATTTGTAAAGCTCCTTTGTTTCTTCGGTGCACATCATGTGAGCAGTTGTCTATCGTTGTCTTGTATTTGCTCGCAGCAAGCTGTGGGGCACCGGCTAAAAGCAAAACTAAAACAGACTATTTGCTCGAAATTCTGTTGATGTATTACTGGGGCTGATAACGTTTATAAGTAATGCATATGCCTTGTGGACAGGCAAACCTGGCCCAGTATCCCAACTAGGGAGGGAGGGATTTTTAACAGTTGCTGAGATTATTGCGTCTTCTCTGCATTTTGTTTTTCTCCCGCGAGTCGATTGACGTGGGTGACCCAGCTGTTCTCTCCATATCGATCAATGCCACCGCTCTCCCTTCCCTCCCCTAAATATTCCCTGGACACACCACTCTCCTGTATTTGACCTCCATCTCATCTCTTCCTTTGGCTCTGCTGCTCTTCATCTTTCTCTCAATACTCCCCCCCCCGTCTGTTTCCCCCCACCCATCATTCCCTCTCTTGCTGCTCTCCTTTCCCTTTCTCCATCCTGTTGTCTGCTTTCTGCCCTCATCAGCTCAGTGAAGAGGAAATCTGTTTATGATGACGGCTAGGGGACTATCTGCCTCCTCAATAACTAGAGTTTATTGTAACCCCATAAAACTCCAGGAAAATGGGCTGGGGATGATATACAGTGCTGTGTATGTACGTATAACACCATGGTCTGCATTTTGCCCTGGCTTATGGCCTTACAGGTATATTTCCTCATGTGCGGATGCTAAGTGCTAGAGTGAAGCTGCTGTTATTGATGTTAATAGTGAACAGCGGAGGAATGGAAAAGCAATGGTGCAACAGAGAGATGGAGTGAGCTTTAGGGCGGAAGACAGCTGAGTAGGGAGGAAAGGGAGCCATTAAATGCTAACCCTTATTTGCCATAGTCCCCCGTTTCCATCCATTTCTTTTCACCTAATCATTCGCTTGTCCCTCTAATCAGGGAAACTCTGTGGGACCATTGGATTCTTAATGGAGCTGCAGAATCAGGCCCCAAATCCCCCGAATGGATCCTCTATCTGTATGGACACACACACACACACACACACACGCACACACACACACACACACACACACACACACGCAGACACACTCTTTAAATGCCATCTGACTTTGTAGTGGCACACTGGCAGACAGCATAGTGACAGAGCTTTCCGACGGCATAAAAGTTATCTGCTTGAACCCTTTGATGGTCCAACAGCGCTGAAAAGTGATCCACTCACATTCAGCGAACAAGTGTCTCGTGTGTGCTCTCCTGTGTATTGTGTAGTGATACAACAGAAAGGGCAGCCAGACATCATAGCCAGATCTCACAGTGGTTGGCGTGTGTGTGTGCGTGTGCGTATGTGAGAAACAGACAGAAGGAATGAATGACAACGCACACAAGTGAGCGAGCAAACGCTGCATTGCATCCTTTTGGTCTGTTTTCCAAAACATAATCTGACAGCATGTCCACTTGAACTATGTTTTCCTCTGCAGGAGGAAGCAAAACAGACTCAGAGGTGTGCTGCTCGCAGACAGCAAGTCTCACTGGATCAGCTCCATCAGCTCATTGACTTCAAAGAGGGAGAGAAATATGTGTTGGCTACCATGGGCTCATCTACCACAAAGCACACTCCCCACTTGAGAGGTGCAGGTCAAAGCTGCTGATGTTACCGCAGGGAGCAGAGATGCTAATCTGATTGGAGGCTGAGCTGAGAGATGCGAACTTGATTAGACAGCAAGACAGAGGGTTGCGTGAGAATATGGAGATTCAAGCTTTGAACATATCACAGACACCTTGACTGTCTAAGCAAACCATGAGTGTGCTTAGACAGTGTGTATGCGTTACATGGGAATAATAAAATACCCATGTAGCACAGCCGGCATGACTCTGCAGGTTTTGATTTAGGCTAGCTAGTGAAGGAGTCACTGATGAAAGCTCACCAGGGTCAGTAAATTTAGCAGGGTTGTAACCTGCAAGAGCACCATCAGCAGTCATGCAGTAGCTATGCTCTATGGTGAGCTGGCATTCCAAAACTAAACTATGACCAGTACGGACACTTAACTGTGCAGAAACTGTTTTCTTGACTTTTGCAGGTCAAACATGAAACTCATGGAAGAGTTTGTGTGAGGTAGTGACTCTGCAGGTGTGCTTGACTGTACTGTAAATGCTAGGAGGCTTTGACTAAGATATATAATCATAGGCAAAAAAAACCCATAGGAAATATAAAAAAGAATCTATCCATCCATCCCTCATCTATACCGCTCACACAAGGTCACGAGGGGGCTTGAGCCAATTGCAGCTAAAAGAAGGCGAGAGGATGGGTACCCCCTGGACAGGTCTCCAGTGTATCGCAGAGCTGACATACAGAGACCAACAAAATTTACTCTCACAATCACAACTACTTATGGTGTGGAGAATGACTTATCCCAGCTAAAGGTCAAAGTTAAGTTAAAAACGAAAATCAATGGACCAGTGTTCCTTTACTGCACATTAATAAGATAGTACTGCCCCTATGAGTTCTGAATGATGAATGTCATTATACTTGGCTGGTCTGTTGCGAGTCAGTCTCTTAATGTGTGTGAGTATGCCGGTTGTGTGAGTGAATTGGTTATGATGGAGCGAACGCCCCTGAAGACACTGACCTAGCAATTGACTTAGGGGCCATTTATACCCCATTCCTGTCAGAAGTTATCAGGGCGAGTGTCACACAATCAGCAAGGGGTGTGAGCATGTCATAAGAGTGTGTGCTGTCCTGGGATGAGGGTGGCGTAGCTGTGGGTTACTGTGGTGAAGTGTTATAGCCTGAGGGAGCTTGACAAATATATACACAGCCTGTGATAAACATCTGTTGTTGTAAGAGGACACATGAGCTGCTACGAAGAACCGTGCTTTGTAAATGTGTAGCATCTGGGATTTGCAAATCTTCTTATGTAGCTGTTGCAAATATGTTCAGATTTTTAAGGACCTTAAACACATATTATCTCTGGTATGTTTATGCAACCTTATCGGCTTGGATTAAACCTCGCATTAAGAGCTGTTTTGGACAATTTGACTAATGTCAGATTAGTTTAAAAGGTTCAAATCCAGTTCTAACTCATGTAATCACTGCTCATATCAACCATCCAGCATGACCTTGTCATCCATTCCTTCATTCCAATATTAGCAAATGAATCATGGAGTGGAGGGAAAGGCTTTTAGAAAATTAAGAGATAAACAAATACCCAGAGGTAACTCGGGGTAAATTGAAATGTGAGTCTAATAATCTGAAGCCATGCTGATAAGCTAACTGGTCTGTTTCTGTTCTTATGAATGGTTTGCTGTAAGGATAACTTGTATTTACTCTGTGATCCCTCTTCCCATTTATGCAGAATAGAAAAGTATACATAGTTCATTAACAACTATGAATTTGAGGAGTTTGGATTTTGTTTGTGGCCTAGGGTCAGTAGGAATGATGAAACACTGTAAATCTAATTTATAATATTATTCTGATACTGGTCTGTAGACAGATATCAAATACACTATGACAATAAAACAGGGTAAAGGCTATTAAG
The DNA here is from genome assembly GCA_038501795.1 of Pseudopleuronectes americanus. Classification (NCBI taxonomy): domain Eukaryota; kingdom Metazoa; phylum Chordata; class Actinopteri; order Pleuronectiformes; family Pleuronectidae; genus Pseudopleuronectes; species Pseudopleuronectes americanus. The sequence continues at coordinate 14,584,553 of CM076725.1, forward strand.
GCCTAGAGTTCAGCATTGGATGACACCATCACTGTATGATGGATATATAAAATATAATAATTGAGTGGTACAGAGGAATGTAATTTAATCTGTTGTGACGCTGCTGGTTCTCAATATGGATACATGTACCTGAACAGATGCAAGATAAAATAGGTAAGCTGCGATAAAGGTACAGGTCATCTGTAGTCTGTATAAACAGCTGGCATATACATAAGCCACACCAGCTCAATTTGTTTAATTAGCCCCACATTTGTTGTATGTTGCTCCATCTGTACTGATTTGATGTCCTGGCGAGGACACTAATATGATATTGAGTATCTGTGTTTGTGTTGATGAGGCTTGGAGACTGGAGGATCTGCCTTTGCTGATTCCCATTTTTGGATCAGTGGGCTACACATTTCTATCCCCAAGTATCAAAATGTAATTGCGATTGTTATGTCTGAGGCAACTCCTCGCAGATACAAATGTATCTAATCGTACCTATTTAATTTACTCTATATGATTTAAACTTAGAATTACGGAGTTTGTAGACTTAAAATAACACTTAAATTTAACGGAAGGTACTGTATGCCTAAAGCGAAGATTTGTCTGCTAACCTCAGCCAGCCTTCCTATCTGAGTTTGGCTGAGACATACCAGCAGCAAAACTGAGATGGATGGGCTCCAGACAGCTACACAAACCGACACACACACCCACACAAACACACACACACACACATACACTCACACACGCTAATCTGCTCTCTCAGAACCTCTCTGTATTGTTCTAAAGCACAAATGCCATCCATACAGATAGCATGCGTGGGAAGAGGCAAGACTCCATGGCTTTGTTTTCCTTCTCCAGCCGAACATGTCAATCCTTCGTTCTAAAGAGAGAGTGCATACTATTGCAGCGTGTGTATGTGTGAGTGTTAAAACAAGGGTGGGTGTTTAAATGTCAGATCCCATAATTGCATCAGTTGCTTTCTGTCTCCTTATGCCCCGAGTAAAGCTAGCTCTGCTTCTGCAGAGCCTACGCACACTTAGTGCAAACGTTCTCCTTCATCTACTGTGTGCTACACAACCAGTTTGAAGCTGGCAACAACGATGTCCATGATCCTGTGCTTTCACTCTCTGTGAGGGAGAGCAAGAAGAAAGAAATGATTTTGGCAACTTCCTGTGTTTGTGTAAAATTTTGCATGGAAGGAACAATCTTAGATCCAAGATGAAACATGAGAGAATTGGAGGTGGTTATGTATGGGTTGAACGTATGAACACATGCACATAAGTTTTCATTTCCCAGAGCATAGGTTTTGACACAAGCTGGAATTTTTTCCAGATGTGAGTCTGTTTCTAAGTCCATGCTCTCCCTGCAACTTGGAACTATAAGAAGCTGAACTCGGCCATTCATGGCTTTCGCAGAATGGATGATGTCTGTCAGTTATTCATGTGTAAATATCTAGAGAGATTTTCCTGGAGTGTAGAGGATCACTGTTCTACTTGGACAGGCCCAGCATCACTGATAAGACTATCTGATCAATAGGAGTATGAAGCAGATGCTTAAACATTCATTAATTCTCTCACTTTCATATTGATTTTTTTCCGCCCAGAGCTGAAAATGGCCTCGCAGCCACAGACTTGTAGTCTCTCTGCAGTTTGTCAGCCAAAAAAAGGATGATTATTTAAGTATGAAATATCACTGTTTGATCTTGGATGTATTATGTGCAGTCCCCTTCGAAGAGAAACAGGTGAATGTCTGATTTGTATAAGATACCCAGCATAGTTGTGATAAGAAGATTTATTGCCAACATAAACTGCTGCAGATGGTTACAGTGGAGGATATGATTTATGCCTGCTTCATTGAGGCAATCAGCATATTTTCCCATGGTATGACACACAAACGCACAGATGAATATTTACACACCCTCACACGCCTAAATACACGCAAAAAATAATAAGCATATACACAGCATGCACACAGAGCAGTTGCTGTAATGATATCGTAATGTGAGGGCATCTCGGACTACGATCATACCTCTCCCCACATCAATGCTCCCTCCTGTGAGGAGCTCTTTAAATATGTACCTACCACCTAAGGCTTCACCAGGTAAACAACAAAAACACATGTGGGAGCAAAACTTTGTGGGTAATCGACATATAATGAACGAAACACACAACCAGCCAGTTAGGAAGTCAGCATTCTTTCCTTCCACTGTTTGTATTGATCCCTCATAATGGATTCACCACTACTCATGTCGTATAATACGTAACATGAACAAAGCTGTTGTTGCATGACCTCAGTGAACATTTTCTTTGGCAATGGTGGTGAAAACAAGAAGTCAGATTCTCCCACACTGCTTCACAACATCATCAAACTACGTCTTTTGTTATTGTTTTGATTGAGAGACCTGAAGTCACAGGTGGTACATTTAAAGAATATGAACAAATTGTCCTTTTACCAGAGATGCTGCGTTCTGGAATAAAACTTTATAAGACTGTATGAGGTTTCCATCTATGACCATTTATGTATCACAATTACCTCAACATCTTCTTTTCTCTTTGATTTTGGACTCATGTTTATTACACATTTTTTGTTGAATCAGGCAACTGGGATTTGTGGATTTGAATCTTGTCACTTCAAATGTTGCTGCTGCAAGGAAATGGAGGATGGCATTATAGGCTTTCCTTTCGTACAGGATGATTCAGTTATCCTTTATGCTAACCAAGATAAAAGGGAAAACATTGATGTATCTTTCAGAAATATTAGAAAATTTGATCCTCTCTTATCTTGGTGGCCACTTAGATATTTAGAGTTATTTCACTCCTTAACAAAATGTACTTGTCCAAATGTCCTCACTATGAAAAACAAAATTTCCCCATTAAACCAAGTTCACACACACACACACACACACACACACACACACACACACAAACAGCGACATGGACACACACACACACAGCTTGGCTTGTTTAAAACTAATCTCTGTGGCCTTCAGATGTGGCAGAATGGAATCTGTCCAGCTAAGTGCTTAGACCAGCACTATCTGGGATGACGATGGTTTCCTCTCACAGGCTTTTGACTGATGCTCTTAATGAGATACTCTGTTTTGCCTAAATGGTCAAAGCTTTTATTTCCCTGGTGTGCTGTTGAGGTTGTTTGTACATGGCCATGCTATTTCATGATTTTATGTTGGTAAAATTACACTGGTATTTCATGGGGCCTGTCCAGCCATTGTATCAATCATCCCATCATCCAGGTACAGTTGCTCAGCTTCTGCGTGAGACACACACAAACATACACACACAAACACACCATAAGTCATCTCAACATGCTTATGGAAGCACTTGGATCGATAGGCAGCCAGCCTCTGGCCATCAGGAATCAATACTGCAGCACATTGTGAGGACACAAGGCAAGAACAAAGCTGCACCACAGACACAACACACACACACTGTATGCACGTAGTGTACAATGCAACCACACACACACACACACACACACACACACACACACACACACACACACACACACACACACACACACACACACACACACACACACACACACACACACACACACACACACACACACACACACACACACACACACACACACACTAATGTCATGACCAGTGAGTGATTGCTGTAATGCTGGGGACTGTGTGATAAGAGCTCCATTTGCAGCTAACCTCCGTCCTGGCCTCCAGTGATCCAGATGGCAGACACATTTTAAAGAGTGAACTGTACTGCATAACTGCATAACTGCATCCCTGCTATATCATTTACTTGGTGAGCGGATAGAAAATTCATGATATAAAATATTGCTCATCCAGGAAAAATGGAAAAGTTGACCAATTATCTATAAATGGAGTATTAGGTCAGTCGGTCTGTCTGTATTTCAGTTTTTTCTCCAACCGTTCATTCAATCGAATTAAAAAAGGAAGTAAAATTTTGACTGTGAATTTTGTTGGATGATTAGACAGAGATTACTTCATTTACTATGGTTTGCTATGTCCCCATCCAATACACTGGATTGGTAGTGACTCTGTCTTTAGTAAGCAGATTGGTTACAGGCCAGCAGGCCATTACCTTTAGTGCAACAACAGTGACCCAGCCTCTGCTCATGTATCTTTATGGAGTTGTGTTTCAAATCAGGGGTAACACGTCGGAGGATACCATGCCTTCCTAGGCTTCATAAACCGAGGTGACTGCTAATGCAAAACCGTAATGAGATGGTCTACTGAGGATTTTCTATTTGTGTCATCAGATTTTCCCAGCCTTAAAGTTGCATTGTTAGCTACTTTGAGCAGCTGCACATGCTGCACTTCAGCCACCTGCGTAACTAGCTTGTTAGCTTTGTCACCAGCGTGCAGCTTCCAAAGGATGCAGCCCCTTAATTGGGACAAAGCTAAAAAAGTGTGACATCCCTTTCAGCCAGTGCATCTCTTAGATCTGGACGTAAATATCTCAATGAGGAGCCTAACAGATGTTAAGGTCATTTTCTTTCAGACATTCATGCTCCGCTGAACTTCATAACCTTGGTGATCCCCAAACTTTATGTCCAGCAAGATCAACAGGTTTAAACTTGAATATATCGCTCTAGACTCTTAGTCTTGTTTTCCTTCCGAGTTAAAACATAATTGCATCCATTTGAGGCTTGAAAAATTGATCTTTTGCTATAGATTTTTCATAGATTTTTAGGAAACTGTCACGTCTGTCAGTTTAGTTTGTATTTCTGCGTCTGTGTTTTCTGTTTCCTGTTTTATTTTGTAGTCTCTGTGCCTGGTGTGTCGTTCCTGTCTTTACTTCCTGTCATTGATTGTCATCGTCAACCCTCATGTGTTTCACCTGTGTTCAATTGCCCCTTCCTTCCCTGTGTATTTAAGACTCTGTGTTTCCTTTGTCCTGTGTCAGATTGTCTGTTCATCTCCCCTCTGTCGTTCATGGTGCTGTCTGTGTTCCTGTCCTGCCTTGTCCTGATCCCCTGAGCTTTGATCCCCTCTCGTAAGCTTTCTTGTGCTTTTGTTTAGTTAGAGTTTAGTTTAGTTTTTTTACATTAAATACACTTTTTTTGTTAAAATCTCTGCATCTGGGTCCTAACTTCTCACAACCCTGACAGAAACATGATATCTGTTATACTAAGCTATAGTATCAGCTCACAGTGAAATCAAGTTGTCTGAGGCGAGCTCTCTTTGAAACAACTTTATGCCACAGCTCTCTGTTGGCTTATAAATAGCACAACAGACCTGACCAAAATGTTCACCAGACTCAGAATGAGAGGCAATTCGTCTTCGAGAAAACAACCGTGCTGCTTTGTAGAAGCGGGGACGAGGTCTTGGTGGAAAGGAGGGGGAACAGGAAAATATAGCAGAAAAAAGCAATTAGGAGATAGAGAGAAAAAAAAATCTATTTTGGACAATTTCAAACAAGCTTGTCACAACAGAGCCAGGGGATTCGAGCTGTCTCTCTCCCCATGTTGATACGCATGAGCACACACAGACATGACACACACACATACCTACATTCCTGCCTTACCAACAGAGGACTTTGGGACTATTTGACCAAGTCATTTTAAAACATTTTTTTATTTAATAAAATTTGCTATTTTATTACAGAGCTACAAAATTGCAATTTGCGATTGAGAAGTCTTTTAAAACTTGACAACCTTCCTAACCTAATTAGAGAGGAGACCTCCACCACCACTACAGGAACTGTCAAGATGAACACATTCTGATCCATGAATACAAAGACATCCTAGATGTTTTTGAAACATTGATTCTTTGACTATATTCACTCAGGCTTAATTTCTCAGAGCTCTTGACTCTTTGCTTTGCACAATGAATTTTCCCTTGACCTCAAAACAGTCCAAAACAGTTCAAAATAGTCCAATGACCCCCTGAGCCACTTAGTAAGAATAATTCGAGCTCTCAAATGTTTGTGTCAATCCCTCTGAATTCAAACAGGAAAATGTAATACAATTTCAACCTTACCTGACAACCTGAACATTTGATCAGACACATGGGATTGTAGAGCTTTTGAATCTTCCCTCTGAGTGTGGAGCTTTAAAATTAACTGAGCCTCCTTAAAATTGAGTCCTCTAACACACTGAGCTGTTTAATTAAGGACTATTTCTCTCTTTTTCTTAGAGTTTTTGACTGTCCATTGAGTGCTTTGCAAATGAAAAAGTTATGGTGACCAAAGTTAAAGGCAAAGGAGTAACCGTATCATCCAGAAGTACTCAGGGCAAGCCCCAGGCAACTTTTATTTTGAAGTCCCTCACCCACCGTGTAATGACAGGGAGATCCACTTTTGGATAGGTACACAAGTACAGGCACACACACGCACACACACATACACATGTCAGTCTGTGTGAGTTCATGTGACAGAAGGATCATTCTGCACCCCCACAGGCTGTAACCCCATGAAAACCTTCTCAAAACGCTTTAATTAAAACGTCTCCCACAATTACAGCACATCCTGATGCTTTGACCTTCACACCTCCCATGAATACTGTGTCATACGATGTCTCTCTTTCTCACTCACTCTCTATCTCACTCTCTCTGTCACTTTCTCTCTGTCCCTCTGTATCTCTCTTTCACACTCTCACACACACAGGATTTTGAAACTGCAAGTTTGCGTGTGAAAAGTGACAGGATGTTAATAATTATTTTATTCTCATTTAAATTTAAATCTCCCAAAGACCAGCCTGACATCCTGATATTATTGTTTCAATGTGTGCACGGACATTTTTCTATTAAGTGATTCAATAATGCATATACTTATGAATTCTTAAAGAAAGGTAAATGCATAATTCATTGGCTAATAAAACACATCGATCATAAAATCACTTTATTATTTATATCAAAAACATACAATTATATACACTTTGCCATAATTTTGAGATCATTTGATATACTTGACAAAGATCTTATCACAACGATGGGGTCAAAAGCACAAGCAGTCATTTGAAAATCCATTACATTTTGTATAACATTTTGTGGTAATCCATCTAGTAATCCTACTAACTAACAGTCAAACAAACAGATGAAAACATAACCTCCTTGGTGGATGTAATAACACTGATACTCTGACAACCTGGTGACACAATGAATGGATTCAGCCAGTTTGCTAGTGGAAGTATTCCAATTTAAATCATTGGCAGTAACTTATACCGATATGGCGGAAAGTGAAGAGTAAAGAGTAAAATGAGGTCGATATCTGAAGGTTAAACTAAATCCAAACCCTAGGGATTCAGGTAGAAGTTACAAAGAGAGCTGAACTCGGGGAGAATGAAAAGCAAAGATCTCTTTGACACTTACAGTTCTTTCACTTTTCTTTTCACAGTTGGTATCACCTATTTCTCGACACTTTATTTCTTCAAAACTCATAACACAACTGTTTTCTCTGTCATGTAGCTAAGAAATATTTTTTATTACTGATTGCCAGAACATTGCGATTTGTCTTCCAACAATGAAACGTTTAACATACTGACCTATAACCTTTTATTCCATTGTTTATTTCATACAAACATGGATTTAATTATAATACATAAAATGGCACTAATTACCTGCCAACAAGGTTATGTTTTCATTTGCCGTTTATTGTCTAACTGTCTGCAGGAACACTCAAAAGCTGCCAAACTGATTTTCCTGAGTGGCTCTGGATGAATTTGAAGAACAAGTATTCCATTTTCTTTATTAACTTAGTGAGATTGTTCTTCAACGCCCGCCAGAATGCTACCAATATTTATTATATATTTATCGGTTTTGACACTGAGAGAAGTAAAGGGACTTGATTTGCACTAAGCCATATTATTAATTCGATATGTGACTGAAAACTTCTCCACAGCCTCTGGTGGTGTTCAGTGACAGGGATGAGCCTGTTAGCTCAGGTAAACCGAGCAGACCACTCAACCCTATCTCTCTGCATTTGGTCTCATATTCTCTACCATATCAAACATAATGTCCTCTCTGTTTATACAACAGGGAGCCTGAGCAATCGGCGGTTATGTTTCAACAGATATGTCGAGACAACTAGCTTTAATTGTGCCTGAGAGGGAGATCTGATCCCTCTGATCATGGGGATGCTGGTCATAAACGTCCCACATCCATCAGGACAAGGTAACTCATCTGTTAGTTGAAGGATTCAGGTTGATGGATAAGAGACACTACATTTAACAATTATATTATAAACATTTCAAAAAGTTACCGTAACTGTGGAAACAGTATGCAAAATCTAAAAGTTGTGGTCATTGAAAACACCTTGTGTGGGAAAATAGATTTAAAATAATGATCAGTATTGAGAAATAAAATATCTTGATTATCAACAGACTGACAATTGTGTGTGAATCCTCAAAGCTAAGCAGGCCTGCGTTCAGCACAAGAGATGTATCTCAACCTTTGTGTTGGACTCAACACTGGATAGATTGAATTAGTTGTTATGATGGACATTTTTCAGTGTGCACATCAAAGCACCCTCTCTTTAGTGTGCTTCAGGGCACTTGGCTTGGATTGCAGTCGTATTATCCAGCACAATACAAACCTAAGTTGAACAATCTGCTGCTATATTTTGCCTGTTCAGCGCTTTCTCTCTGTCGCTATAATAGAGCAATAGAGGAGATCCACTAACTGCCAGACCAGCAGTCTCACATTTATGTAAAATGTAAGACAGATGTATTGGTTTTCATAGTGCAGTCATCCACAGGCACAAACCCACACATACATGTACAATAAACACATATGAAAATGCACACAAATATGGGAGCTTGTGATTTTCTGTGGAAAAACACACTGTGCAGAGGCTTATATGAAATGGGTGAGGATGATGGCTGCCAATGATTGGTTGTCCCATTTAGACCAAAGTCTGTGATTGGTTATTGGATTGGACTGGCTCCTATCATGCATCAAACACATTCATCCGTTCCTCTGGGTCCGCTCAAGTATGTTCCATATATCTCTCCCTCCACCCCTCCGCCCTCTGTCCCTCCCGTTACTAATCTATCCTTCTTCCTCCGTCTTTTCCTTCATCTCAATGCCCTCGCTGTATCAGCCGACCCTCCCTTGCTTTATGCATCTATCTCATCACCATCCTTTCAGTGGCTCACATTCATCCCTCGCTCATTCGCCTTCCTGCTGTGTGCCCTTCCTCATTTTCTCACTATTCTCTTCCTCCTTCATCCCCTGTTGTATGCACCTTTCCGGTCATCTAATACTCATATCCCTCGTTTCCTTTCAGCTCCCGCCTCTCCTCCTGGCCCTGCACAACTCATTTTTCCTGTGCATGCTGATAAAGTGAAGGGATGAATATGTGGGGACATTTATCAGCGATGTGTTTTACCAGCAGTGCAGACCACAGCGGGGATAAAAGGGGCGGGTGGAAATGTGATTCAGAAAGAGATAGGAAATATGCTACTGATAGTGTGGTGGGAACAGAACAATGTTCTCATTTCATTTCATTTTTTCCCTGCACAACTGAAAATTATTTATTAATACATTTTTTTCAAGTGTCGGGTGCGTACGAAATAGCAGGCAGAAAATGCTTGGGTCTTAGAATACCAACATTTGGAACAGTAAAGAGAGGTACGCTAAAGAACAGGTTGGATTTGACTATACATGAAAGTAGGTAAACAAAGCAAAATTGAGGAAAGTAATCAGAAAGAGTGCTGGTTCAGATTACACTGGGTCGTGGGGCCAGTGCTTTGATTGGAGTCAGTGTGTAAGATTTAACAGGGAGACGTGTTATGGTTCTGTCTTTGCGTATCGCAAACCTAAAACTGTGGACTTCTGAATTTCGTCGAGAATTGTTACAGCTCTAGTGGGTCTCTATCTGCTCTGTGACAGCTTATTATCTTCTCTTTTTCCTTCTCCCTATTGTTCTTCCTCTTCCTCTTCTCCAAGTGTAAAAACATTGCTTTCAATTCAACTTGAGAATCATGCAGCAATCTGTGGGGAGTGAGTTATCTGTGTGTGTGTCTGTGTGAGTGTCCAGTGTCTCACTCACTGCCTCTGATAGTGTATGCCCATCAGTCTTGGAGTCAGTCAAGTACAGTATCTTTGGAGTATCCATCCCTTCCTCCCTTCCTCCCTCACTCTCCGTATCTCTTCCTCCATCTAGTTGTTTTCCCTGTATGTCTCGTCCCAGTGTTGCTTTACAGATTCATCTTTCGGTGCCACTGTCTGCCTGCACGACTCTGTTCGCTACTTGGGTTTGGCTATCTCAGAGATTCAGAAGCACACCTGCTTTTCCAACTCATTATTTCCTTGTTTCCTACACACTCACACCCCTTCTGCCTCTTTCCCTCTTGGGACTGTTGTTATCAAAAGCGATTGTTCAATTAGCTGAAAATAATAAGCGTCTTTTGAAGTCTGCAATGGCTGTTGGACATCTCTGTGGTCTTTCATGCAGATATTGCCTCCATTTGTGACGGGGATAAACAAGAGATTAAACTAGTTTTAAGGTCAGCCACCGTGTGTGGGTTTGTTTGTGTCGGTGTGTGTGATTGTGTGTGTGTGTGTGTGGTAAGTTGCCCCCTTAGGGTCCACAGTGGCCTCCTGTCACCTTGCCAATCATATCAGTTAGGTGTGTTCTGATAACCTTATCTCTGCCTGAGCTCTGCATAGCCATCGGGCCCCCACCCCCAAACACACACACACACACACACACACAGTTTTACACTTTTACTCATAGCAAATGAAAGAGGCTAGAGAGCAGATAGAGATCAATGCCGCTAAATCAAGGACATGCACTATGCTGCTTCTCTCTGTCTCTCTGTGGCTCTTATCTATAATGGAAAAGCCATACATTTACAGCTCCCTGCCTACCGTATGGTCATGCTCAGTCACTACATGAAATACTGCAGCAAAGTGTTGGAGCTGGAGAATTAAAGGTTTCAGCGTTCAACTTGCTGACTGTCGCCCGCGTTCACATTAGGTGGACTGAGAGAGAGAAAAAGTGAGAGGCACACAAACAGGGCTGTGCTGTGGTGTGATGTTTGCTACAAGACTGTTTCAGAGTAATTGAAGCTGTTCACTGATATGTGAAGAATAGATGTAGTGAATACTCTGCTCAGCACTTTAAAGACTACACAATTTTTCCTGTTTTGCTATATCTGTACAGTAGACCGCGATGGGCCTGGGATGTTGTAAATGTTGTATAGGATATATATTTACCATAATAGGAATGGGAGTTGGGGTGGAGCGGTGGCTGGTCAGCATCATTATTTTCAGAAAACATGGATTTAATCTTCATTTGAAAAGATGAGGAGTCAGTATTATTTGGGTTAACCATCCATGTAAATACATTGCCCTCCACATCAGAGGAACAAGGACACAATCCATAACGCTTCCTTTCCCCATGCAGGTCAGAATACCCCATTCCCTATAAGCACTCATAATGCTTCACTTGGTACGAGGAGGGTGTAAACTGCCTCGGGTTAAATCCACAAGTAAAAGCAATTGATCAGGCTAAGGTAGTGTTCAGGTTATCGGTCAAAATAAGGGAAAACAAATTATATAAACATGTTTTCCCTTGTTTTGTATGAAAATGGCCCGGCAACCAGTGTAATGGAAATGTTAATGAGCTGTGAAGACCAGTAAAATAATCTGTTTAGGGAGGAGAGGAAGCAAATTCACATATGTTGGATTGGTGTCAGCTTGATATATTTTCTTTTCTTTTATCTTAGTTTCTCTACAGGGTTTCCATAGAAATCATTTTATCCGACCTCAATTCTGTGGTGCTTCAGGAAAATACTGATGATGTAAGGAAACTAAATCCAACTTATATTGCTTCAGTAGTAAGCAGTTGAACAACATGGCCAACAAAATATTAAGTGGACTTAAATATTGATTCATGGAGCTAAAGCGTCTGATGAGCTGAGAGTTAAAACAAGGGGGGTGCACGCATTTTGCTACTTTCAGCCAGACCGAGGCTCCCTGTTTACTTCTTACTCACATTGTTGTTGAGTAAAGTCGTGGACTGGCCTTCATGTTAAGTCCACAGACAATGTTGACAATCTTCTCATGTATCTCTCTGAAAGAAGCAAATAAGCCTACAAGATTGAATCTGTCGCTAGAAGAAACTGCTCTGATTTAGCTGCTTATCATTGTAACATTGTCTGACTCACAATAGTCAGTGTAAAGAAAAAAATGTATGAAGCAGAACCAAGAGATATTGTTTTTCCTTCGTTTCACAAATTTGTCCCACTTGTCAAAACCTGGCACCAATATTTGTCACAACTCAGAAGACACAGCGCTCAAATGCACGATTCACAGATATGCAATATTAGAACAATTCACCTTTTAAATAAATGTAATGCAGACAAGAGCAGGAGAGGGCTTAGGTTAAGTCAGGCAGTGATTGGAAAGAGGAAGACAGGCAAAAGGCAAAGGCCAAAAACATGAAGGAAGTCAAAAAATGAGCTGGCTGGTACAAAAAGGCAGGAAGGCCACTGAGAGAAATAGATAGACAATGTGGACGGGTATATACACAGGCAACTAATGAGAGAATGGGGAGTAGGTGAGTAGGTGGACGAAGGGGAATCAGGTGACAGGAAATGCAGACGGGGCTGGGGTTACATCGGGACAGGTGGAGGTAACAGGATCCAAAATAACAAGACAGTGACTGAACACGGCAAAGCAGCCAGGGAATGAATGAGCAGATTAATAATGCTGACTGTCTGAGGTCTTGGTGTGGTAGGGCAGTAGGGGCGAATAGCCTCAAGCCACTAGCTTCAAGCATGAGATGGAGAGAGGGCTACAGAGGTCTGGTCTGTGCATTTCTTTTCAACTACCTATTGTTTCTTAATTTTAAGATGTTGTTATTCAGGTGCAAATCAACTCACTCTTTCCTCTGGAGCCTCAACAGGCTTCATATGACCATTTCTATAAAATGTAGCTATCCACAACAAATTTAGTAAAAGTTATTTAAGAAAGTCACTTTCTAGATGTTATCAGTCAACATTATCTTACATCCACAGACAATGTCAATTTTTACCCTAAGAAACTCCTGTTGCCTGCAGGGAGGTGCATATTATTGAAATGGGAAATTCCATTCATACCTCTGATATACTGGTAACATGGGATAATTTAGCTGCTTCCAGATATGAACTTAGTCTACAGAATATTTCCAGGGGAGCTGTATTTGAGAGTGCAACAAGTTAGTTGCTGTGGACATTTTCCAGGACTTTTCCTTCCAGCACCATGGGACAATGTCCAGATTATGTCAAAGTGAGCCCATGTGAGAATACAGCAGAAGATTGTCCAGAAAACTACAAGAATACAAATATCTCAGGATGAAAAACAGGTTTCATACACGTGAAAGACGAAGATGTCATCTTGGCAAGGCAAGGAGGTTTGAGAGCTTTTGGCAATAAGGGTCAACACCAGTGTCCATGTGCTGTTAATTAAACCACTGTACAACAATCTCCTGCTTCTTCATAATGGAAAGGCAAACTCTGAAGATGCCTCGACCCAATTTATTGGACATTTTTGGGAATTAATGTCATAAAATAACTTTCTCTAAGAGGCTTTTGTAATTCTGAGCTGAAATAACTTGATATATTTTTAACCTAAAGATGGAGTTTAATAATAAAACATGTGCCACAAGGGATTCCAGATATTGCATTCTCTATGACGAACTTTAAGATTTAAGTCATTTATTTGTAAAATCCCAACTCTCTCAGTGATGCAAAAATACAAAAACTGACACAATGATAACTGTTCAACAGTTCAAATGAGGAATATGAAATGTTTCAGTGCAAGTAGGTAATAAACATTGAAGGTCAAAAGAAACGAGGGAAGAAGGACAAACAAGTCACGATGCTTCATACTTCTATTTTGTAGGGACATGTTATTTGAAAAAATATTGTGATGGAAATATGTGTGTCATTCTCTGATTGAAATACCAAGGATTTACAAAATCATTATGATTCAATTGCGCAGGATTTTTCTTTGATTTCTCCTTTTGTGTTGCTATCCGCCTTTTGTGAGGGTTATCATATGTTGTGTACGTGTCAATGAAGCAAACATGAACCTAAATGACAGTCCTTATGCTCAGCATGTTTGAAGTGCTCACTTCAATGTGGGTAGGATGGGGAAGAGGCATGAGTCAGAGGAGGAGTGTGGGTGGACGATGAGTAGATCTTAATGTGCATGGAGCATCTCAAAGCTTCCTTGGCTTGACTCATAGGATGGCTGAGATCAGACAGAATGGTAGATTGCAGGTTTTACCCTCAGCTATTAGGATTGCTCTGCTCTCACTCATCTCTCACACTCCTTTTTTCCCTCTCTCTTTAAGTCCTCTTGTGCCTTCATTGCCTCTCTCAATCGTTTCTTTTTTTTTCATGCAACATGTTTCACAAACTCTTTCTTGCTCCCACCAACACCCTGTCTAGTTTTTTCCCCCCTCTTACTGTTCTTACGTGTCTCTCCTTCCTGCCCATTACTTTAGCCAGGGAAAAAGTCTGTGCTGCAACAGCCCTCTCCTGCTGCTGCAGACTGTCTTTATATGGGCACATCATATTTGATGAGACAGGTAGGGGGTGGAGGGATGCAGCTAATATCTCTCCCTGGGTCTCTCTCATGGCTCATTCTTTCTAGCCTATTTATCGTTTGTGTGAGTGTGAGTGTGTGGGTGTGTGCATGTGTGTTAGAGGGAGGAGAATGCATGCATGTGTATGTGGGCCTGAGGCAGTGATAATCCATCAGACACGTACACACTCAGGGCATAACCATTTTCCACTATCTCATTGCCTCTAAACTCAGGGAAGCATATTTTAGAGATTCTGTCTTGCAGGTGTGCTGTTCTTTACTATTTCCTGTTGGATTAAAGTGGATAAAGAAAATGTATAATCAGCTCCAGGGAGGTAAAAGACTCTTGACCAAACTTGCTGACATAACCACATCAAATGCACATAAACTGTGTACATATATTGTCTCAAAAAATCATTATTTTGTAAAACAAAAGTTTTGCACCATTCATTTTCACACCCGTATTTAGTTCAACAAATGGTCTGCTGCTGAATTCAAAAAGATTATTAAAGGAACTAGTTACTCTGTTAAGACAGCACCATCATTTTCTGTTGACAGCTAATATTGTCACTGTTTATTTTCTATGTGATGTGACAATATTATTTTGGTTTGTTGGTTCAGGAATATGCAGGACTTTATTAGATTGCTTGTTTATGTTAATACCATACGGTGTTGACTCTCCTGCACAAGATGAACCTGCATGTTGTCTGTATTATTACAGCAGCATCAGCCATCATTGATTTGTCTTGGTGAAATCCAAAATAGCACCAGAACATGTATCTGAACTGAGCAGGTGATGTCTCAGGTTTCCTCTCCATCAGTATATTGTCATTGTTTGTGAGGCGGTTTTAACTGATGAAAGTTTAGCCTTTTTAAAAAATCATGCCTTCACTTCAGTATTTCCGTCCTCAATTTGCTAACTGCACCACACCTTTCTCAGACAGGAGTTTTTTGCAATGCTAAACAAATCGAGTCACATTTGTTATTGACTGAAGGCGAGATGCATGATTTGAAAGTGACTAGGGTGGGAAATTTAATCGGAATTTTAATAATTGAACATGAGTTGTTGCACAAGGACATCCTGTGCTTTGCCTTTGATGGCCATGAACCACATGTAGCAATATGTGAGTCAGCAAGCTTGTTGACAGCTACAAACCTGGCTATTATCAGATATTTTGCTATAACTTAAGATAACTGTGGAAGCAGAAATATGCATATACTCGAGTGCTAATTTACCAACGTTGTCTACATTTTTATATATGTAAACTGCAACAGCAAATATATTTAGAATGTAATGCAATAGCTGCCTGGCTTATATGTTCAGTGGCAGAACAGGATTTGGATTTGGATTCCTGTTTGTGGTTTTGGTTTTAGGCAATACTTGGTAAAGATAAGTTAAATGTTGTTATGATTTGTCATGGTTTATTAAATGTCAATAACATCTCTCTCTCTATGGAGGCCCCCATGTTTCTAGTAACCCAGACTATTTGGTATATTTTGGCTTCATTTCCGGATCGAAGGAAGTTGAGATGTGCCATCCATCTTTACATACAGTCTATTGGCCAATGTTAGTAATTTTAATATAAAAAACTAATTCTATTCTATTGCAATCCAGTCCCAAAATAACTAAATATATTTGCTGTTGTTATTGAGTTGTATATAAACTTAATTTGAAAAGGACGAATCCAGCTCAGCATTAATGAGGCTCTTGCTACACTGGCATACTGCTGATATAATGCAGACAACATTAGTACAGACTGTGTTTTCTGCCAATGCTGCATTGCATCCTATATACCCATTGTGCTCGACTGTAATGGGTTGTGTATGAAAATAGGTGGATCCACTGATTCCCTCATCTCCCCCTTATTGAGTTTACTCCTGAGACAGGACAACTAATTAGCTGTCAGACCAGGACAAAGAGATACAGAGACACACTATAGAGTAATTATATACACTCACACATGCTCTTAAACCCACACGCGCCTATGCACACACAAGCACTTCCACTCAAAAGGCTATGTGTTGATGGCGACACTTGACAAGTCAATAAGCCAATGGCTTATCTCCCATTCTGCTCCTCTCCCCTGCTCCACTCTTTATTGATTGCATCCATAATTATTCACTTTATCTAAAGCTGGAATTAGCCCCCGTATATAGCTTGTAGCAATCCAAAAACCCTGACCCATGCATGCTTGTATTCTTACACGGACAAACTCACAACTAGATGCAGTGCAGGCAACGCTCCAGGCTAACTTGTTCCACTAGCACTAGGGCTCCTTGCTGAAAATGTTACAAGCACCAGCACAAATATTAGGCGCAGCACTGACAACATGCAACACAACATAATCATATTTTGTTCCCATCTTAACCTCTTTACAGATAAATGTGTTATAAATAGACAATTTGTAAAATACAGAAATGTGGGGTTTTATTAGTATTTTTGTATTTCACTTGATGGCCAATATGATGATGATTTGAAAAAAACAGAAGCCATATTTCCAAGTCACACTAGAACGACTAGTTGATCGCAGTCTGGAGCCCTGGCAGGTGTTTAGAGATGAAATGATTGATTGAGGAGACAAACAGGAAAACCAGAGAAGACTTTCATTCAAACCCTAGACATTGTGTCTATATGGATTCTTCTTTCTACTCTTTAGATAGTATTTTTGCCTGAGTTAAAGCTCCTGACTTGTAAATTATAGAATTTTAAGGCCAAAAGTTACCTTTCAAATAAGATTGTCTTTGTTTTTTTTAATTTAACTGATCATTTGGATTCACGTACAAATTCCCACAATTATATTTAACCCCTTAAAGGTTAATTACCAAATATTGAAAACATAATTCATATTCACTCGTTTCGAGAGTAGTTTATAATGTAACTTCCTGGTGCAATTGTGCTCAGATCAAAATAAAATCAGATTTTATTATTACAGAAGTTGTTGTGAATGTGAAACATGTGTTTGTCTAATATACCAAATCATTCTGATGCTTATCTTTTGAACATGGATTTGCCTACACATGCTTGTCACTGTTTGTGTTTGGCTCTGCTCCTATTAAAACAGTGGTTTAACATTCTAATCCATCAGACTACTCAATAGGTCCGATAAACAAGCTCTCTCAGGCTGCTATCGACACGATGGATCCGCTTTTCAATAGTTGACACTCTGAAGTCAGTCTGCTCCGATCCTGTCCATCAATGACTCGTCAGTCAATTTGAAAGTCTTTATGCAAATAACCCCGGAGAGCATTGCATAATATGCTGTTAAAACATGGCTGAAAGAAATTCCGAGTGTGAGATTCTGCTATGTTCAAAGCAGCAAGAGCGATACTAAAGGGCATTATTAATATGACAGACATAAATAAAGACCCACACACTCCCATGGCAGAATGATGCAATGTTCACTCCAACAACTGTTTCAAATATCTTTATGACTATTAACTAGGGACTTTTTATTACTCCCCATCTATTTTATAACTCTGCACCATTGAGAGCCATGGTCGTAGGCATTATCTATTTGCACTGTTTGCCTGTCCATCTCATCATGTGTGAGAAAAACTTTGGCACAAACATTCTCCAGAGCTCAAGGATAAACCGATTATATATTGATGGACATAGATGAGGGTCGCCGTGAACTCACAAAACACATTTATGGCCATACCAAAGAATTCCGACCCCTATTGTGACAGAATTTTACAGAAGTGATGATAAGTTGATGACATTTTGAGTCCAAAAGGTCAAAGGTCAACTTCACAGTGACCCGATAATGTTTGTATTTCTGTCCAGTATTTAACACCATGACTCGGGAAGAGAAGGGGACTTTATGTTCATTATTCATATTTTGTCAGGCACTGATTTGGTGACACTAATCTTGTGTCCTCTTCTTGAATCTGTGATTATTGCTTATATCCTCTGTTCTTCCAGTTTTCTTCCAGTTTTTAAAATCTTCTCAACTTACTGCATATGATAAGAAAGTGAATATTTTAGGTCTAAGTAATAAATTATTATTTGGCACAGACATGGATAAATAAATTTCGATTTGACTGCTTTGCAGAGGCATACATTCACAGAAACAGTTATTCTAGTTTTTTGGTCCATTCATGAGTTCTTTCTTCCATTACACAAAAGAAAGACTCCGTCTTCGGTCTTTGCATTTGACCCCCAAACTGTCCCTTTTGACTGCTCTCCACTCTAAGCTGCTCTACTGGAGGAAAACATAAATTACCGTCCTGTAATGATTGCTTTTAAGACTTTCCCTACTTTCCTCATTGAATTGCATCAATCTTGAATAGAGATGACCCACTTAGATCCAAATGTAAATGTAAATTGACTGCAACATGTACACTACCGGTCAACAAAAGTTTTAAAACACTTCCAGTTTTCCAGTTCACATACTAGCATTCACATTGTGTAATATCTAAGTCTAAGAAACTGAAGCAGCTAAATGGAGCCATGATTTATTCGACTATTTAGACCAACTGACTTTGCCATGTCCAAATGTCTGATGATAAATAGTTAAATTGAACCAAATTCCCCCATTCAGCTGCCAAGTTTTCTGTTGTTCTTTGTACAATGGAAATCTTGCTCATCAAGATCGATCAATTAATCAAATTTTATTTGCATAGCCCATATTAACAAATCACCATTCGTCTCATAGGGCTTTAACATGGTGTGACATCCTCTGTCCTTAACCCTCAGCAAGAGTAAGGAAAAGCTACTAAATACGTAGAAACCTCAGAGAGAGCCACATGTGAGGGATCCCTCTCCAAGGACGGACAGAAGCGCAATAGATGCCACGTGTAAGAAAACATCATCAAGATTAAAGTTTTTTGCAGCATTGATGAGGGTTAACATTCTGAAGGATAACTTCAATACGATCTGTCGAGCAGTCCAGCTGCACTCATAGGCTTATGCTCAGCAGCCAGCAAGATCATGATCCTCCATCAAGATCAGATGCCATTTTAGTCCACAGTCATTGTCCACTGCCGCTTATTTGTTTTTGTGAACAGCAACAATTTAAAAATTTTTTTAACCTTGGGCAGTTAACCCCGTACCTTTGTGTCATTAAAGGTTAGTCACTGGGCAATGTTTTATTTTTTCATGATTTCACCAAGTCCAAGTGCTCTCCCTGTCTGATGATACGACTGGTTGCTGGTCTGAATGCTACCATTAATCTAATCTATCTGAACTGGCCTTTAATGAGCCTTCCTGTTGTATGATGATGGAAAAGTACAGTCCCTTTCATCACCCCAGTGTGAGATGTGGAGATTCAGTAATCAGTGCCTTGCATTGGCAGATGACCTGTGAGCCACAGGCCTCACACACTGCAGGGGGGTGGTTGGTGTCATGACTCATTTTTGCAGAGGGATGTGAGAAAAATGCAGAGGAGAGAGATGAGCAGAAGACATTTCATGGAGCTGTGCAATAGATGACTGACATTCTCTCACTGAAACATCCACATGAACCTTTCTCACTCTTGACAAACCATCACTCCTCAACTGCCATTTCATGCTCCTCCTGCAAATGTAAAATAATTTTGCCAGTACAATGTGTAGGTTTAGGTCATTTCAACAGTTTATGTGAGACTTAAGAGAAAGCTACAAATTGTAATAATCATCTTAATGTTGTCGGATTTGTTTGGGCTGAGTTAATTCTTGTGCGATTATTTCAAGAGCTTAATCTCACAGGAAAAATTGTACCGACAAAATATTAACTGTGTGGGTTTGCAATTCTCAATGACCTTAGCAATACTGCTCCCAAGGCCCCCCTTTCACCATATCTCCCATATCGTCTTTATTCCCCTCATCTTGTTCACAGGCATTAATGTCCCCTGTGGCTGATTGGCAAAAATAGTGCTGTGCCACATCTCGAAAATGTTAAAGAAAGGGGGGGGAAAAGAAGATCTAAGCTCCCACCCAAATTTTGTGGTATTTCAGCATTTTCTGTTCTATATAGGAGTTGCTATATGAAAGTGATTGACCATCTTTATGGAGCTTACCACAAGTTATAAGTGCATTTAGTTGCAATCCATCCTATTTTGTAGAAATGTTAGTTGTATCATTAGGATACTTACACTCAGTACTTACCTGCTAAAGTGATTTGGGATGGAGGTCTGTATACCTGAATAAGCCATTCATAATTTGGTCTGCATTGTTTACATTTAGCCTTATTCAATCGATCGAAGAATTTCTTTTGCCTTGGAAAGTAATCTGAATGAAAAACTTTGAAGGTGAACATTTTCATCTCGTTATAATTAAAGGTCAGAGGATCTCTATTTTCAACAGTTGCATGGTAACGTTAATGAGGTTTGGAGAGAGCATCTGTGTTTCAGGGCAGACAACAGTATTTAGCACTTGAATGCCCCAAGCACACTCAGACATATAAGTGTACACATGTTAACACTCCAGGGATCCTGCAGCTACATCTCCCGAGAAATGGGACCAGATTTAGGCAATTCCAAGTATTCAACCCTGGGGAGGGAGTTTATAATTTGATATGATGCAAGACACATATCACAGGTGAAACGAGGGTGTCTGCAAGATGTCCATAAAGCTGCAGAGCAAGTTGTTGTGGAAAAAAAATATAATTACACAGTTTTCACGATGAAAACGACTCTCATAGGTAGTAAAAAATGAATGGATACATGTATGAGGAATGAGTAAAGATGGGCACAGTAACATAAACTCTTTTATTCTGTTCTCTCTGCTCTTTTGTGGACATGAAAATAAAAGCAATGTCTAAGGATGAGAGGGTAGCAGAAGAGGACAGAGAGGAATAGAACTGTCTATGGTAAAAAAAACAAGAGGTGAGGAAAGAAACAGGACATGCGGATTAGAACAGAGGGAAGCGAGAAACAAGCAGGTGGAAGGTGTGTGTGTGGGGGGGTTACGGAGTGGACTGGAAAGGTGACATTTGGTGAACAGGGGCTATTTGTGGTGACATTTTCACACCTCTGCTCATCTCTAATGCCAGGACAATGCGCTCTGCCTCGTTTGTCACCTGCCTTCCTGACAAGCTTGTTACCGCTGCGGCTTCTGCTGCCCCTAATGTGTGTGTTTGTGTGTGTGTGCACCGATGAGTCTATCTGCATGGGTCATCCAAGTTTCTGTATCTCCCACTCAAAATGCTGAATCTTTTCATATTTGGAAAACATACCCAAATGTGCTACTTCACAATTTGAACAATATTTCCATGTTTAGTTCCTTTGTCAGTCCCAACATGACACAAGCAACTGGGAGGCTCTAGCATATTCCCACATCTATCAATCTCTGTATGGA
Source organism: Pseudopleuronectes americanus (assembly GCA_038501795.1). Taxonomy (NCBI): domain Eukaryota; kingdom Metazoa; phylum Chordata; class Actinopteri; order Pleuronectiformes; family Pleuronectidae; genus Pseudopleuronectes; species Pseudopleuronectes americanus. The sequence goes on from CM076725.1 coordinate 14,606,331, forward strand.
TAACTGGGACAACCAGTTGTACCGGTGGAATGAGCAGGAATATATCACAACATCATTGTTGACAATGCAATCCTATAAAAAAAAACGATGTGATCATGTGAAGGAAAATACCTCTTTTCACTTATCTACCTTATTGAAGGAAAAGTGATTGACCTCCAGATAGAGTTAGAGGTGCTCTTTGTTTTCTCCGTGATCACGTAGAAGGATATTAGTTACTCACAGCACTCAGGTAAATGGGCAATGATATGCATTCAGTTTTCACTCTAACTCTTGTTTGTGAACACGATGACACTTCCTGCTCTTGACAGGGCTCATCACTCTCAGTGTGCTTGTCTCCATGTATGTGGCTGCTGTGCGCACGTATGCATGTGGAAATCGCTGCTGTTTGCCATGCAAGCCAGTGTGCGGTTTCTACCTCATCACGGTTTACACTGGTGAAGTGTTTGATCAGACTGCTCAGTGAAGATGATGAACTGTGAAAGGCATCGAGGCTGCAGTGCAAAGTGATGAAATGTCTCTTTATAGTGTTTCGTGTCAGGGCTTGACACCACTCATTAATCTGAACTGCTCCTGTCTCAGTTGATGGCAAAGGAATACAGTGATAGGTGACCTATGCTAAAGGATCTGATGTTCAAGAGGAAAAGACTGTGTTACTGTATACGTCCATAGAATGATTTAAAGGCCCAATCAGTTATCTCCTAAAATATAAATGAAAGATGTATTAGCATATACAAGTACAAGTCTGGTGGTAGATCTACCTCACAGACTGTGACTCTACCGTATGTCAAATAAAAACAGGTTATCAATAGAGACCCTTTGGTCATTGCAAAACAAAATGCAGGGTTTATAATCATTTAGTGTAGATTACTTTGTTTTCATAATTGCTGGAAACTATAATCATAATTGAATTTCAATTATTCGCCAAGCCCTGCAAATATATGCAAACACAGACTCCCGATACATTACTTCAAAAGGAGAGAGGCCGGATTCAGGTGTTTCCCCGGCAATTGCTAATGTTACGATTACTTTCCAGAGTATCTTTCTCCGTATTTATAGGATTATAACCCTTTAAATTCATTGAAATATATACTAATGAATTAAATTACTTAATTACCCAAACTTTCTTACATTACATACAATGTACTTCTCTGAACACCTGTAAATAACACTCACACAAACACAGGACACAGGGGGAGAGACATATACACTGCATAAAAATAGACTAATGAATGTCAAGGGGATACTACGTTTGCTTAATACCACATTAAAGCAGAATGTGCTATTAATGCAGACCCAGGACCAGTACCACAAGCAATTACTCTCATCCCAAGCATCTGAGTGGACCTTTACATTTGTAAAGTGCACAACTCCCCGGTCCTCTCTGCCCTGTCACTACTGGGTATTTCTCTTCCATTCGAACTGATTCATTCATTAAAAGAATTTGAAACAGTTTGCTACTAATACTATACAGTGACTAATGAATATAGTTTCCCTACTTGCCCTTTTCCTTTCTTCATTCCATCAGGGCCTCTGCATCTATTTCATTGTCTTCTTTTGTTTTAACCTACTAGTCACCTACATCGATCATCATCCCATTAGACCCGTTCCTTGCTGAAGGAAACGTAATTCCTAACGATGACTTCACCGTGCCGGCCATCATTGCTTCTACGGCACAAGTTAAATGTTAAATGTAAATGTTTTAAATATACACACCCCATATATATATATTTGTGTGTTGCTTCTTTGAAATCCTCATATAAGGCTGTAAGATCACCCAATTTTACCAGACCTGTTTCCGGATGAGTAACCACTAATGTTGGTTGTGATAAACAAACCAACGGTTCAGTCTCTGACGGTGAATCATTGTCATCTTCATCAGGAACTTGGCCATGTCTGTCAACCCTCTGTGGCACTTGCAGTTCATCAATGAGGTTTACGAAAGGCAAGAAGGAGAGCCATCCCTTGGTCCTTGAAACTCTTCAGTTGTTTATTTCTCAAAAAGTCGACAATGAGGTCAAAGAATTCCACCTCGGTAGATTCCACAACTGGCAAATCTTCACGCAAGACACTGCAGGCTTGTGGACAAGGTCTCTGTTGGCAGAGCAGGTCAACGAATGAGGCTTTCCTTGGATGTCCCACCATAGGTCTCATAAAGATGCCATCTCTGTCAATATTCTTTAAAACGACATGCATGTGCCCCAGCACAAGAGAGAATGTTGTGATTCTTTGGTGATAGTTCGAAGTGTCTTGAGTGGAGTGGTTTTGTAGTAAGACGACAAAATAAGAGTTGTGAATCTTGACTAGCGTGGCAGTAGGGTCTGGTTTGGGATTTTATTGAAGTAAAGATACATGAAATGCATTTTATTTGATTTCATCCACTTTTCTTATGTATCTTATGTCTTGATTGACTGATTCTGCAAATGTGTGGGACTAACAAGTAGTAACCTAAAATGTAGTTCGTAGTCTTGTATTTCCTTATGTTGAATAAATCTTGCATCTTAACTTCTCTGCCTATTTGTTTCTAGGTTCAACTTTTCCAGACTTTGCAGCAGGTTTCAGATCAGCCAAGCTACCCTAGTCCCAATGCCGACAACACATACACCCTTATTTTGCAAATCAAACGTCTCTCTGAGCCTTTACCCACAGACACAAGCAGCTAAAGCTTATTTACATGTTTAGAGTGATTACACAAATCTATCTAATCCACGGAGAACATCATTTCACATTCAGTATTTGGACATTGCTGCCAAAGCCTTTTACTAATTCATTAAAGTACAGAGGCGTTACGCAACCCAATTTAATTTCAAATCAACTTTAATTCATTTCTATGTATTATCTTGTCAAATTAAATAGTGATTCAAAAAGCAATAAAAAAATAGCTATATGCTGTTATTTAGTTGATTAGTAGATGAGTGTAAGTTGTATCTATAAGCGGTATTGGTGCATGGAGGATTGTTTGCATTATCAATAAAGGAAGCTTTAACAGGAAGAGGAGACACATTTTCTTCCAGCAAATATAGTGTGTTTATGCTTTCATGGTATATTCGAAACAATACACAAATAAATGAGTAATTATGAGTTTAACAGGCTTAGTGCACATGCATCTGCATCCCTTAAGTTTATATTTTGTATTTTCTTTAAGTAGAATTGAAATTATCTTTCGTTTGGAATAAAATAATTCAGATTACACTTCATTTAAATCAATATTTGATGGTCTTCTTAGATTTATGTGTTTTGGCTTACTAAAAACAAGACCATGGAATAATAATGACTTTCAAGCAGCTTGTCACTAATCACACTGTTAGACTATAAATTAGTTAATTGCCTTGTTGCTTTGGACTAATGTGCTGAACAGTGATCATGATATTTGAAATGTATTTACATTCATATAGCAATAAGCAATTTAACCAGTATAACTTGCATCACGTGTTCTATGGAGGCTTAAGATATGTACCACATATTTTCAATATCCTGGGACTTGTAATATTAGGTAACAGCAAATGACTGAATGACACAGACACACAGACATGGATGAGTGCTTTAGCGGATCCTGTCATCGCAAAGAAGGAGTCCTGGTTAAATCTGTGTTATTGTGCATCTACTTTTCTCTCCTTTCGTGGTGCAGAGCGGGAGAGAGAGGGGAGCCTCGTACCACTCCAATGAATGGTAATTAGTTTTCAATTAAAGCCATTAATTAAACCCGTTCTCTCACTGAGCCCTTTTTTTAGTGCTCATCTCACTGTCAACTATGGCATTTAATTAGTCTCAAAACCTGAGCACATAAAAACTAGTTGTGTGTACGTGACACAAGCGCACCCAGTGGTATACGTGAGTGGAAAACCATCCTCGTGAGGTGGCTCCACGTGACACAGAGCCCCTACTAACAATAACAGAGGCTGATGTATATGGTCTTTTGAATATTGTTTTTGAATAGAGCCAGTGGCAGAGCTCAGCTTTGTCATCATGACTTCATTTGCACCATTAATGTTATTTGTAGCTAATGATGCGTTACTATAATGTAATTTCTGACTTCATGACATCATGAATATTACCATATCTTGGATTGTGTCTATAGTTCAATTGGATGCGGAAGGACATTTGACTAATGATCTATGTGTGATCATTTTCGGATCGATTTAAGCTTTAGATTATATCTGACTTCTCTTATTATTTGTAGAGATATTTATAATTTTTTTGTTAACCCTCACCTTCAACAAATCCTCAAATCAAAAGTCAATCATGAGCCAATACCATAACAAGTATTATTTCCACCAAGTTTAGTAAAAATCTGTGAATGTATCTTTGAGTTATTTTTTACACACATAAAATACAACAATACTAATGACCAGAATCATTTATATTACTATGGTCATGATGTGCAACATTTCATGCTGTTTCATTCCTAATCACTCCTACACAGGTTATGTGCACGCTTAAATGCCATCGTCAACAAATGTTACTTTTTCTGCAGATCAAGATAGTTTGCTTTTGAATGAATTAATAAAAATATCACTAACAGTAAAGTAAGATCATGGTATCATACGTGAAGTGACACCTGAATAAAGCTGCAACAGCGAGAGAGGAGCTGCGACACAACACAGCAAGTCGCTGCTGTGGTGTGGTTAAAATTGACATCACTGTCCTGAGGGCAAAATATCTGGCTTATGAGTTAGTCTCTGCCCGTCTCTGTGTTCTTTCTCTTTTATTCTCTGGATTTTCTCTCAAACTCTTCACCTACAGCTGTCGCTCTGCTAAACGTCTTTAAAAAAAAGGGTTGACCCATGCAATGGGATATCACGGAATAAACGACCGAAGCCGCTTCTCTATGCTGCCCTGCTTCTCAGTGCTGGTGAAGATAACAGCACATAACAACATGGTATAGTGTGTGTGTGTGTTTGTGTGTGTCTGTGACTCAGGAAGAGATTTAGATGATGAATGAATGACCTTGCCTAAAGAGTTACATGTCCCTGTTGTGAGGCTTGATGGAGAGGTTGCATTGGGTCCTGCTGTGCTTGTGTGTTCATCTCAGTGTGTGTGTGTGCCTGTTTTCTGTGTTTGTACACTTAAGAGACGCACATACCCTCGCTTCTGTGAGCATATTCTCCATATGTAGAGTTGGAGTGAAGCAAATCTATCCACCAGGGAGGGGAGAGAAAACACAAACATGCACACACATTGACTTGATTTCTAAAAATACTCACTTCCTCTCCAAATGCTTTTGAAACACAGCAGGAGCATTTTAAGGAGACGTGAGATGAAAACATTGGCTGATATCCAGCGTTAGAGGGCTATCTGTGTACTAGTGTGTAGTTTCACTACTGTTTCTGCCTGTGTTTGCACCTGTGTTCTTGCTGCGTATGTGTGGCAGATGCTTCTGTGTGTGTGTGTGTGTGTGTGTATGTTTGTGTGTTTGTACTGTGCATATAATCAGACTTAACAACTGATATGAGACACCTATCCTCCCCACTGGGTTTGCAGATGCCAGCTGGACGAACACGGCTTTATTGTTTCATCGAAATGTCAGCGCACAGCGTGTGTCTGGCCTGTGTTCATGTGACACTCCGAGTTGTTCGAGGGAAATTTAATAATATATATTGATTCGTCATTCTCAGGTGGACCAACCAAGACTCGCCATGTTTTATGTACGATTTATCGCACGGAACAAGTTTTTGCGCGAGTAATGTTACAGTGTGCGTTTTTGTGTCAGAGAATGCCTGCCCTTGTACGTGTGTGTTTGTGAATGCACCAGTGCTTGACAGTACTCTGTTTTGTCTCTCTATTATTCATCACTCTTTAATGTTTTAGTTAGCGTCACATCACGTCCTTGTTGCTGCGCTGTGATGGGCCAGAGCAGGCCGTCGGCATGATGAATCACAATTGAAAAGATGTCAGCTGGTTGCCTGCGAGCGGCTGAAGTGTGACGGGAAACCACCAGTGATGATGTACACACATGTTCAGGAACAAAGGTTGAGTGTGTACATTTTCACTCTCATCCGTAGCAAACCTGTGTATTAAAAATTCCTTTTGTTGCAAATCTAACAATCAATGGAGGAATCTTAGTGGATGCATTGCTGAGGATCCAAGGAAGCCAAGTGTTGACTGTGAAGATTTTGGAGGACCTATTCTTGAGAAAGCTTCATGCATTGCTTCTCTACTTGATACTTGACATGAAGAAAAAGGGAGAACTACAGTATGATGATAATAAAGCACCTGTGTAGTTTATGGTAGGGTTTTAAAGGCATCAAACTCCATTAACAACAAAAAAGAATGACTGACCATAAACCTTGAAATTACAAGTACACAAAGTACAGCTGAGGATGGTGAAAATGTCATTAGTTTTACAGGTATTTGGTGCCACCTAATCTCTACTCTGCATGTGACAATGCAGCACCTAGATATTTAAGATATGATTTAAGGTACGTATCTTAACCTGTTGTTGAGGGAAAAGATTTTGGCTAAGTAAGCCTTCTGGTTTCAACTAAAACTAACTGATGATAAGTGTTTAACTCTAAACATTATATGTTGAACCAAGGAAGTCCTGGCTCCTATGTTCTCTTTCTCAACCAAAAACATTGTCTGTTGATGGGCGATGGGTAGTGATTGGGTACAACCAAGGTATACTGGACAATTATACATTTTGACCTGATTGTGGAGCTAGATGAAAAGTTGGAATAAAATACAAGTAGTTGCATTTCATGGCACTCAATCAAGTAATTGTGGAGACAACTCGCTCACAACCGGAAATGTCCACCTCATGGTGGCATGAGGTTAAAAGTCAGGGGATCACTAGTCACAAGTCAGTAGGGCGTCCTTACAAAAAAATGCAGTCTTGAATTACAGCAGAAATGCGAACTTGAAACAAGCCCACCAACCATTACATTTAATTTTTATTGTCACAAAATTCCAACACAAACTTGAACAATTGCATTCTCTCCATACTCTTCCTTTTTGTCTTCACTTCACCTTGTTTGCTGGTGTGAATATCTTGATCCATCCAAAATCCATCTGCTTCTCATTTGTTTTATTTGATCAGTTTCTTATACACAAACCTGCGCCACTCCTTCCTGTTGGTGCTACTTTCTTCTCTATTTCTTTCTCTGTTCTGCTGCTTGTTTGCTCGCTTGCTTTAAGTCTCCTTTTCTTGTGCCTTGTTGGCATGCTCATAATAGCGTTTAAACTTTTGCAACTTTCAGAGTTACAACATTGTGTGTTATTTGCATGCCAGAGCAGAGAGCATGCTGGGAGCCCTGCCAGCACGGAGCTGTTGCAGTCTAGTGAGGAGATAGTGGGAGCTTGGATCAGGAACGGTGCTTTTGTGAGAAATGGATCGATAGATGTTGTACAGAGTAAATTGACAGATGGCACTTTGGCTGTGATGCTGGTCTCATAAGGCACCTAGCAGTCTGGACTTTAGTTCTAGGTTTTGGCAGTGAGGGAAGGTGAAAAGGGGTTTGATAATAAAGAGTTCTAAACACAGGAAGTTTGCACCATGAAGGAACAACAGCATGGTTTACTATGGACAGAGGGGGACACAGCAGGTGCAGACATTATCCTGACAAAAGGAGAAATGTGCCTTAACCTGAATGTCAGAGCAGGTAAAAGAAATATGATCTTTTAACTGTGATCAAGATTCTAGAGGAGAAAAAGGTGATAATAGTTCTCAAATGTTTTTGCATGAAGAAAAGACATAAAGGTCTGAGACCAGAGGGACTTCAGAGAAGAGGTCCTGTGTGGTGGGAAGACACCCTGTCTCTGTTAGCTGCAAGCAACAGCCCTCTCAACAGGAGGTAAATCTTAAGCATGAAGACCCTGCTACATCATTGTTGCAGGAAACGGGAGCATACCCAGTTGGTTAAGCAGCCTGCAGTGTGGGAAGAATACTGTACCAGGGAGGAAGATGAAGTAGCTCCGGGCTCAGCTCAGCTCAGCCGAGTCCCTCTGTGACTTCCAGGAGTGCAGTCTTAAAGGGATGAGCTGCCCTGAAGCCAGACTGCTGGAGCTCTACAGAGCACAGGTCTTTACGCAAATAACACTGAGTCACAGTCAAATAGAGGCACTGCTAAAAGCAAAAAGATGCTCTGATGGATTGCAGCACACATATTGTCTTTACCTGCTCCTCACCTTTTCTGAATGTAATACCACTGCTCTGTCTCAGTCCATTAGGCAGCTAATCTCCTGTAAGGGTATAAATCGACATTTTTAGCCTGTTAATCTTTTTTTACTGTCCTTTTTTACGAGGAATACGCTATTAGCCATTTGTGGAAAATGAAAGTCTGTAATAATCTCTGCTTTTTAATGTAATCATGACAGTTAAACTGGCAAAGCATTTTTAGATTTTTTATTTTTTTCAGTTAAATCAAGTATTCGGTTAGTCAAATCATATCTGTAAATATTAGATTGCTAGAACCAGAATTTAAGCAACTCCTGACAGTGTCTCTCCTTTTATCATTTTTGGGATCAGAAACTTGCCTGACATTAGCCGTGATGCCTCATTAGTTGGAAATGGGCATGACAACGTTTGTATGTGGCTGCTAATGATAAAACACTTGATCTGTGCTGTGCAGGCTGGTTGTGTATGTGTGTGTATTTGTGGGTTTATTTGAGGCAGGGTATGTGCATATGTTTCTAGGCATGGATTCTGACATGCATGATGTTTAATGAGTGAGCATGTGCGTATATGTAGTAGAGATAAGAATCTGCAGATTAGCCTTTCTCAGATACCTATATAAGTGTGAGAGAGTGACGTGGCTATACCTATCTGGCCAGGCCAGATGTTTGCATTTTACATATAAAAATTTGTTTTCTTAGTTAAGTTCCATATATTGGTTTGAACAATTTTTTTTGTTCTTTATGATAACGTTTATGATTGAGCTGTAAAATATAAAGCCTCAAGGGTTCAATAAAAAAATCTCAGGAATCACTGATTCAGTTATTTCAGACCCACTAACGTGTTTGATGATGGGTCTGCTTGTGGGAATCTGCCCTCATGGCTGCCTCAGCTGGAGATAAGCCACTAATAGGCCTGTTACTGGAGGTCAGTGGCAGTTCTTACACAAACACACACACACACACACACACACACACACACAGGGAGAGTCGTGTCATAACATATATATTCTGGAGACTCACTCTAACCTTTATCTAAACCAAACCCTACAAGACAAGTTCCGATAATGTGACTGATTTAGGTACCCACAACGTCAGCAACATCTAGAACACACACACACAGACACACACACACACAGAATTACATGCTAGAGGCTGCACATTACCCACAGCTTACAGAGGTTCACAGGTTAATACCATGAAATAAAGACTCAAATCTAGAGGCAGCTCACTGGCTACACACTAATGTGTTAACCCCTTCAGAGTGTAGTAATTACTTGACTTGATGTACCAGTTACGGTCATTGTGTCACGTTGAGGAAAGAGAGGAAGGTATGTATCTGAGATGGAATTTCCGTTCAGCTGAAAATAATGTGACTTGTGTGGTGGTGCTGTTGGCAGTTCAACAAAGGCTTTTTCTTTTTTTTCAGCTGGAATTGGAAATTTGCATTGTCGCCACTTTAATAATGAGTATGAAATGACGATTGATACAGTTACCCAATATTGTATTGTTACATTGAGCGCTACTGCTTCTTTATGGCCAAATAGCACCCCAGTTATAAATGATGTTAAAATTATTTTTCATTGCTGGATTGAATATTAGAAAAAAGTGCCACTGTAAGATGAAGCCTGGCAGCAAGGCAGTTGAAATCGTTGTGGTAGCAAGGCGAGCAGGGCTTTACCAAACAAAGTCAAACAGATCTTAGTGTGTATTTACTTCAGATTATATTGTAGCTCCCCTTTTGTATGGTTAGTTAAACAGAAAATCCATCTATCCATTTTCCTCTGCTTGTCCGAGATCAGGTTGCAGAGAGAGCTTATTCCAGACCTACCTCTTCCCAGCCACACTTTCCAGCTCCTCCTGGCAGATCCTGAACTGTCCCCAGGCCAGATGGGATAAATAGTCCTTCAGGCGAGTTCTAGGTCTCCCCCTGGGTCTCCTCCCAGTCTGGTGTGCCCGGTTAACCTCCAATGAAAGGCGCCCAGGAGGCATCCTACTCCGAATTCCGCATGGATGTCTGAGCTCCTCACGAAAACTATTTTTATCGCTTGTACTCCCGATTGTGTTCTTTCAGGTTCTTTAAGCATAAAGAGAAAGTATAGTCTCTAAATTGGACATTGGTGCAATAGGGTCAATGCCGGTTGCACAGAAGAATTCGTTTTTTTCTTTATTTATCAAGTGCACACAAAAGTAAATACATATTAATATGAAAGATGATTGAAAAAAGGCTAATTAACAACCATATCTTAAATATCAGGGTATTTTGCAGAATGTAGTTTGTGCTTAGAACTTAATTCATAATTTATAAATAATTTTAATCATCTTCCTACAATAAGATATCTTGAATTAAAAAAAAATTAAGCAGTTCAGACCAACCGCCCAATGCTACAATAAACCCTGATTATTTATTGATTTTAGGTCTATTGCTTCTTTGAAAACTAATTGGAAACAACCGTTTTATGGCCGTGGAATCACTTCTCCGGGGAGAGCAGCACTCAGATCCTTCTTAGCAGAGCCTCAGTTGCTTAAATCGCTATCTTCGATGATGCACTTGGTTGAAATTATGAGTTGTCTGAAGCGACAGCATGCAGCCAATTGTTCCACTGTATGAAATGTATGTATGTGTGGGTTTGTGAATGTGTCAGGTAGCCCTGCTGTGTCCCCCTTACAGTGCTTTACCAGCAAAAAACAAGTGTGAAAGCTCACTTGTGTCTAATGTTTTTAATTAACGTCAAGGTGAAACGTGTGAAATTTAATATGGAAAATTAAAAGATGTTCATTTCCTGCTTTGGAGACGGTGCGCTGGCATGAATAAATTACATTAAATCGGTGCGATGGTCTCAGAGCTTAATATGTCTGAGAAAGGTGGAGTGCCGTTCTCATGAAACTGTGAGGGGGGGAGGTGAAAGAACAGAAAATACAGTTAGCAATTAGCATTGCTTGTCTTGGGAACGGCTCCACTGGCAGCTTTCTGTTTTTATACTACTGAATGCTGTTTATAATAAAGTCGTAATGAAAGAAGGAACAGAATCAAATCAGTTTAAATAAAATTAACGGATACAAAACAGCTGCAAGCCATTATGTTTGTTGTCTTTGGTGTGTGTGTGTGTGTGTGTGTGTGTATTTGATTCTGTGCAATCTTCAACACATGTAGGCGTAAAGTTATCTGTTTGTGTGGGCGTTTGCGAAATAAAAATGTATGCAGTTCAGTAACTCATGCTCAAATCCTATTGATTCTGCTTCAATACCCTATGGAACTTGTTTGTCTATGTGTCACACACGCTAGAACACATCGCAGATATAAACATGTTACAAAACAATTAAGTGTTCATACATCCGAAAGTGAGTCTAAAAACAGCCCAGTCCCATCAGTGAAGGGTTTTCTGTTTGGTGGCATTACACCTAAATGGCTTTGCTTGAAATTGCACATTAAACTTCCACCTCCAGAACATTGCTGTACATATCGCATTATGTGTGGGATATGAAATATACCAAACAGAAAATGTCCCCATTACACGACCATTAGGAACTTCTCCATGGTTACCTATACAGTGTTGCTATCTGATAAGCCAGCAACAACTCTGGCCTAATTTCTCTAATTGGATGCCGGTAAAATAACAATCAAAAGAAATGGTCTGTAGTATACACTTGCCAAGCCCATTGCACATTATGGACTGTACTCCTCTGAGACGTTATTAGAGATTTAATATAAGCTGTCATGGTGGGAGTTGGCTTTTCATAGTAAAGAATGGATTCTAATAAACTAATCGTCATCTATAAGGGACTAGTTTAGCCCAGGATTACACAATCTTTTGTGGTTACACCTCCGCTCTCTGTCAAGGAAATGAACACACTTCATCAGCCTCAGGAAATGTTCCAAACAGTGGCACTGTATGTGCTGTTGACCTCAGATCAGTAGTTCTGTGTGACTATTGCACATGTTTTTCTCTACCGTCTGAGAAACTCCCTTTGTCATCTTGGTAACATCAATAAATGGTTAGTATCATATTTTACTTGGGTTTAGAATCAAGTTTCAAGATTGTAATATTCCAGACAACATATGCCTACATTAAAATATCTTGCATATATCCGTGAGTTGTTGCGGTTGGAACCTTCTTAAACTTTCACCCAAAAGAGATCTAAACCAGAACCAAGTTACTTTTGAGGTAACACTATTCAAACCAGTGAATTTACAAACATTATATTTGGTTACTGAAAACAAATAATGGAATCAGTTACATAGATTCATTTGCACCTTTTTCTGCAAGATGTTTCAATAAGAGGTAATTTAAAAGAAAATTGCACAACAACAATAACATTGTGAGTTAATTATAGAGTCAGGAGTCGGCTGTCACTGTGGCAAAATATCCCCCCCACCCAAAACAAATCATAGCTCTTCAATTATGATGAATTAGCACTCAACAGTTTTTCTCTTTCATAACGCCTGTTCATGTTCCTTGGTCAAAGCTTGTTTGCACAATAGCCCGGTTTGGCTATGTTTACACTGGTTGGTATTTACCTCTTCTTTCACATGTTTAAATAGAAACCGCCAATTAGTTCATGTGTTAATGCAGACATGTGTTGGAATGACTACTGGAATCATCATATTCGTGTTATCGTGATTGCTTTGACGCTTCACTTCTTTCACTGTCTCCTGGCGCTCTCCCTGTTCCCTCGTGATTCAAAAATACGCACACACTTGTCCAGGTTGAGTGTGTACGACATATGTATGTGAGTTTTTTCTTTTTTTGCCAGACAGAGGAGAGAGAGAAAGCGAGAGAGAGAGAGAGAGCTGCAGGAGAGAGCAATAGAAGCGAAAGTGAGTCTTATGCCAATGGCTTAAATATATGACATCAGAATATGTACTTGATGTATGTTATGTAGTCATTTACGACATTCAACATAGAATAAGCCAAAATAGGAAGAATATATTCCAGGTTCATCACTTTCAACATCATGGTTAAAATAGTAAACACAAGGTTAAGGTGGAATGGACATGATTAAAACAATGTTGACTAAATTAACGGCATTCTTTATGTGAAAGTCAACTGTAGGTCCTGCTATAGGGAAGGTTTAGTGTCACATTAGTTATTGCTATTCTGCAGTATGTAAGCTCTGTGCCCATCCATCTCCGACATGATGACAGGATATAGCTCATAGCCAGGACAGCTGTCTGCATACACTGTTACCTGATAGATAGAAGCAACAGAAGAGTGACACTGACAGAGAATAAAACAGATCATTCACATAAGAACAATGTAGCACTGCAGAGATAAGTAGATGGAAAACAAATGTAAACTATTTTATCTGCTTTTGTCTGATTCTTGTTGAGCCCCACACTGTGTGCGAATACACACTGGTGCAGCAGTTTTGCTGTGTGATGAATGCTGCGTGTGTGTTTGGTTTCCCCTGGGGAGATTTTGCCCTGCTTTTTATCCCCACCAGTGGAGGTCTTTCTCTGGGAACAGCATTGGTCCTTGATTGATCAAAGTTGTGAACGTGATATATCAGGAAAGCTTTGAGAGAATCCTTTCAATGATGCTGCAAATGTTTACATAGAAGCACAGATTAACTGATTAGTTTTGGGTGGTGAAGGGTAAAGAAAACGTAGTCCTGTTTGTTTGCATGCATCAGATGAATTCTTCGGGCACATACACCAATCAGCGGTTTTATGTTGTGGCTGATGTGTAGTTTAAAAAGATGCGGATCCGGGCACACAATTAATGAGAGGTCAAGTCCTGCTAGTTGCGCATGGGAGAACCATCGTTGTGTAATTTTACATTCATTAGGTATTGCCGTCCAACCGTTTCTGCAAGAAGATGGTACCATCATTTTAAGAATTGCCCTGCAAGCAGACTTGATCTCATGCATCTATTCCCCCACTCCCTGCTCTGTGGTGTGCATTTACCAGTTTTAATTCAGCTGTAAAACAGGTTTCCACTGTATAGTCTCTGCTGTAGCTCTAGGTGTTATGCACTCTACTCAACTGTGCCTGAATATCTCAGAGAAAAACATCTGAAAAAACAATCTAACTACTTCTGCTCTTTCTCTTCTGTTCCCAGACCTACCCCAGTGCACCAATGTCCATTTTAATAAACATTAATTACTTTGTATTTCTTTTCCCCCAAATGTTTGTGTTTTGTATTTGGTCGGTCTGTTGTCTAATGCACACCTCCAGGGCATGCTGCCTCTGTGCTTTGTCATGCAGTCCCAGCCCAACACCCTGTATACCTGGGATGTTTGTTTACATCAAACTCTCATTTTCACCAGTGACTGGAAGGCATTGTGGCAGAGGACAATCTAAATAATTTAGCAGAAGAGGTGTAAGCCATGATAGTGTGAAGGTTAAGCCAGTTGTTAAGGTAGAACATTGATTGTTGCACACTCTGTTGCTAAAATTAAAAAAGCTGGTGTTTCTATGTGGCTTTGTCTCGAGGGTTTTTTCCAGGATACTGTGTTGTTTTTATGTTTGGCCTTCAACTGGCGTATTCACCTTAGTTACAGGGTCCAGACAGACTCACTACTGGAGCTGAGCAATTCAGATTTCTTGGAATAATTGGTCTGCTGGCTTTTTTTAAATGAAATGAGAGGTGGGTCCATGAACTGGGGAAATGTACATTATTTTGTGAACAAAATAAAACAGTTCACAAGACAGGGACCTATCTTTTGAAAAGCTGTCACTCTTAGTTTGTGCTGAATGAGATTAGAACAACTGGATTGGAAACCAAAAACATTTAGTTTAGTTTATAATCAACAATAATAGAAGAAAGGATGGGTAATGCAGAGTATATATAGTGCACAGAGAATACAGTATACAGTTTAATTTGATAAGACATACAACGTTGGCGTTGTTAGAAAGTTTGCGCTGCACTTTAAATCTATGGCAATTTGTTTATTGGCCATACACTGATTGGCATTTTACTTTTATCTAGGTATTCCTGTCAGTGCCTGCAGAGAGACAGAGATGCTCACAATGATAACTGTTTAAATCATCCCTTGCACACAAGGACACTAAAAACAGACTCGATTCGACCCCTGTGACTTGTTTCGAAAGCATACGTTAATTGGAGTTGTGAGCATATATTGTTACACTCTTATACCTGCCCATTAAAAAGACATAAGCTAGCGAGCTGAAAATACTGCTTACTACTTTTTCTGCCAACACTGAATATTCTGTTCTGAGAATGTAAAAACACTTTCATATGTGTTTGACAATTCACTCCCAGGATTTAGCAAGCATGGCCACTGCATTGACTCAGTGGCTCCACCCAAGTGGCCGTCAACATCCTGTTATGTTGGAAGGATGGACTTTGTTCTCCTTGTTTATTTACAAAGTAGGTTAGACCCAGAGCAATGTGTCCTTCCTTCTCAGTGTATAGTCGTCTTTTTCTGAATTCATTCATGTATGGGTCAGTAGAAAACAATATAGGACCGGTAGGAGCCTGTTAATTAGGAGAGAAATGTTCAGTGTTGAATATCCTTTTAGTATTCAGCAGCATTTGAGTGAATCACTGACAAGGGCAGCCATTCAATAATGTAATACAAGCTGTTCTAATGTAAGGTATACACACAGTGTTTGGTAGAGACAGGTGGAGAAAGGACAGGCAGTGAGAGGCTGAATACAGTGAAATTGCATTAGACAGCTCTTCAAAGGTGAGGTCAGGGCCTCCAGGAAAAGCAGGGAGAGAGCTCACTTGTACATTCATAGGTAAGTGCATTCAAAACAAGCGAGCCACTGTGGGGTTTTGTTTGTGAAGTGTTTTTTTTTGTGTATCTTCACCTACACCCGTTTGCCTGTTAATAAGCACAAGATGCATTTGTACCGGGCATGTTTTTGAAGGACACCTGTGAGAAATGGGCCTTGTACCTTCAGTGATAGCCAATGAATATTTGGTGATGGGTGGATGACAAGATAAAGATTTGATTGAAATGCAATATGTAGGAGTGGGTCTGAGAGAAAGACGAGGGTGAAAAGATAGAAAAGAGTGAGAAAGTGCAGAGAAGAATTGTTGAGTCAATATCCAGTCTCCCCCATGGCTAAAGTACTTCTCTAAGCCTCTCACACTGGTCTGGCCTCTCTCCTGCTCTTGCTTGTTTATCTTTGTCCGCCTCTTCTGCCTTTTCTTTCCCACTATCTGCAGAAGTAGCAGGGCACCGATAGACAGGAAAGCATGATTGAGATTTGTGTCGATTATTTTAATAATGAATGTTTATTCAACGAAATCCTTTATAAAACATGACAAATTAGTTTATATCCATTCCAGATTAATATTGAGCATGATATTTAACAAGTGAAGAAAAGGTCATTCTTCTCTACTCTGAGAGACAGTCCCCTTATGAAACTACATTCTTTATAGAGATAACAAGAAGGGGATTCTGATTCAGTCAATCAATCAATCAATCAATCAATCAAATTATATCTGTATAGCCCCTATTCACAAATTCCTTTTGTCTCATAGGGCTTAACTAGGTGCAACATCCTCTGTTTTTAACCCTCAACACGAGAAAGGAAAACTACCAGAAACCCTATGAACATAGGGGGAAAAACATAGAAACCTCAGAGAGAGACACATGTGAGGGATCCCTCTCCCAGGACACACAGATGTGCAATGGATGCTGTGGGTAACGTGTCAACAAAATATAGTATTTAAAACATTGATTAGAAGAAAGCAGTTTGTAACAATCATGAAAAATTGTATAAATGTTTTGAGTATTTATACAAAAGAAAATGTCCAGTACAGAGGAAGGGAGCAGCAATGACAAATGAATTGAAGAGTTTTGGCAGTAATGGTAGAGCATGTGAGTTGGTATATTGTATGTCAAGCTGTCTTGTTGTAATCAAAGTCCACGATCAGCTGCCACGACAATCATGATCCACCACCACAATCAGATGCCAATTCTATCCACAATCCATCATCATGATCCACCACCACTCTCAGGATCCACCACCACGATCAACTGCCACCTCGCTCACGATCCATGATGGAGCTGATTCGCGATCCACCATCATAGTGAGTATTTACACCTCTGCTCAACCTCTTTAACGCTGTAACATCCCATGTTAAAGACAGTGAAAAAAAAATGAATTCTTGAACTGCCCATATATCAAATTGATTAATTATGTTTAATTTGCGCATATGACAACCACATTCATTTAATGAGCAGTTTTCATTTTCATGTCTGAAAGTACATGTAAAAGCCCTTTTTGCAGTTTGGGCAGCAGAGTTATTAAATAGTTTAAGATTGGAGAATTAAAGTGTTTTGTATGCTTTAATTCATTAAAAGAAATTCCAAGGTTACATGGAGATGTCATCGAGGTTTTACGATGGAACAAAATCAGTCTGAACAGTAATTTTATTATTCTCCAAAAGTGCAGCTCCTACACTACCCATTAGTACCAACTCACATTGGGTCTAAACACAGAGACATTTTTATTCTTTTGTCACAATCTGCTGTGGTTTAAGAGAACTTTGGATATAATGTAATTCGAGTGGTTTTACCTTTTTCAAAGTTCCATAATTAAACTTGTCTATAATGGGTTACAGTATTTAAAGCAAGGTGAGTTGAACCTTCTCTTTATCTTCATTCACTCACTTAATGATATATTTGATATTGTCTCATCCTCGCATTTCTTTATGGTTACAGCTGTGTCCTCCGTTTACTTAGGTTCAATTAGCCATAAAGAAATTATAACTCTCCTCAAATGCAATTCACATGCTCTTGTTAACTCTAAATCAGTGATGAAAATGAAATAAAACACATCCTGTTACAGTGGGTACAGATTACAGTAATTTACATATCTCTACTGTGACCACTTATATGAGGGATACAGAATATACATATCTTGGCATCTGGCTTGAGGAAAGATCTACTTTAATGTGGGGAACTTTTAACTGAGACAGAAGATGTTAATGCTTGTTTGAAACTATATCAGTTTTCCCCTCGAGTTGCAGAAGAGGATTATAAAACAATGGCAATGTACTTCAGTATGTGGAAGCTGCTCGTGTGCAGTTGGCGCCTTACTTGTTAACAGGAGCTTCGTGATAACCTTAGGTTTACAAATGTTTTCGAGCACTCAGGGACTAAATGATCTTTATCACAGCAGCGTCCTCTCTTCAGAATCAGATCCGAAATGATCCAACAACAAATGCTTGACAGCCTAATCATTTGTTCTTGCATTTGAGACTATTCATTTTAAAAGAATGTGCGATTCGACAAGTTATGGTGATTCGTGATACGTTTGTCTGCTATTACTTTGTTTGCGATAAATGAACAGATGATGATAATGTGTCATTGTACTGCAGATAAAACTACCCGACTGAGCTGCCATATATATACTCTCTGATTGGACTGTAATGGAACTGTCATCGTCCAATCAGTTGTAAAGAAAGGGACAAAATTCATTCATGTAACTCCACTGTCACTTAATATGGGAACAGAGTGCTGAATTTGACATGCTCGTTTCTACGTTTGTGCGTCTACACACACTTATGTTCACGAAAGCATCTCTTCAGAGTTTAACCTCACCTTTGAACCAACACAAATCTTTTCTACACATCTGCACACTTTCCACCTTAAACTTTATTGACCCCAGTGGGAGTCCGTGCTCTGGTCCATAGAAACGGTTCTGCTGAAAAGAACAACAGCAATTGCCGTTTCAGAAAAGTGTCAAAAAACAATGTGTGATTATAATGAATTAATAAGGTTGTCTAGCTGTTGGTGTAACTATGATGGAAGTAAAGGACAAGGTGAAGTGAACTTATTAAAGTTTGACAAAGCTGAATATCAAGGTCAGGGTGGATGGATGGGTCAAAGAAGACTGTTTCCAATTTCCAACAACAAGTCAGTGTTCTCCTACAGTTGCTGTACATGTGTACAATGTGTTTATTTTTGGTTTCATAAATAATTATGTTTTCATGGCCTTTGTAATGAAGTGATTTGATGTATATCATCATCTTTACCAAGCAACCCCAAACCAGGTCATTTTTTATGCCACACGTGGAACCTGGATCGTTGCGATTCTACAAAACATTTGTGTTTAAAAATGGGACTTTGCTGGGTGTTCAACACAATCAGCAGCACTTGGGTGAATTATCATACTGGAATAAAAGAAGCGGAAAACAAACAACAAGAAAGAAAAAAACAGTGTCAAGTCAAGTGATGGGGAAAATGTCTCTATTATGCAACCAAAAGCCATTGTACTGTTACTTTGGAAAAGTCGTCTGTGCTCTCTCTCAGAGGGAGCTGGTGTTCTCTGCGCCCTCAGGAGACAATTACACAACTCCTTTGTTCTGATTTGATTAAATACATTTCTTCTAGCAGCACCCCCGTTCTTACTTCTTTGCACTAGGTGTAATGTAACCAACACAGTCTTTCAAACACAGACACATATTCACAAACACATGCACACACACACAGACGCTTGACTGCCAGAAGAGCTGAAAAGTTAAAGTAAAACTCAAGGCTTAACCACCGATCCAGTTTGCTGAACTTTCTGCTCCATCGACACTTCTGCTGAGATTAAATAAAGCCCGGCTCCTTCCTCTCCCTCTCACTCCTCTCTTCCCTGTCTCTCTCCCTCTTCTTTTTCCATTACCTCCTCTCCACCTATTCTCCATACTACTGCCCGCCGTGCCCTTTCATATGCATTCAGGATTATTATCAAGCTCTGATTCTGTTTGTGTGTGTATGTGTATGCATGAGATAGTGCGTGTGTACTTATTCATGTACTCGCATGTGTGGGAATGCTTGCTGAGATTACCATTTATATCTTGACTGATCAAATCCGTGTTGTGGAATCAAGCGGAGGCATCAGAGAGGTGGGACATAAAAAAGAAAAATAATTATGCCAGCGGTTATAACATAAGCTCGCTCCTCATTTTATTGGTACTCGTTTCTCCATCACGTCTCCTCTCCTCATTGTTGGGCTTTCTCATGAGAAGATGATTTGCTGTATTACGGAGGAGTGCTGACTTTTTTTACCTTGGTTTCTGTTGGCTTCTCACGCTGCATACTGCTGACATGAGTAGAATTTTTGTTAATTGTGTGAAGATCCCTCACACATTAAGGCAGTTAGTGGATTGGATGATGCGGTTGCTGTGGGGAAATGAAGTAAATACACCAGCAAGCAATAACACTGCAGAACAAGATGTAGGGACCGAAAATTGCATGAACAAATCAGATAGAGGATATGTTTGGGGTTGATGAAACCACCGGTGGCCTCGCTCTATATACCACCATGTAGTATGTACTGTGTTGCAGACAGGTTTTGAATTTGAAATTGTATATCTGTTTCCACAAGTAAATTTATATATCGTATCCGTTTGTGTTAAGTTGTGTTTGGACTCTAGATCAGTGGTCCCAAACCCCTGGGCCATGGACCGGTACCGGGCCTCACAGAAAGAATAAACAACTTACACTTTTTCCGTTTAATTTATTATCGGACAGGACATCAGCAACACACTTCGAGTGTCCCCCATTAGCCCTAGATGGGACCGCCTTGTTGCAGAGAAACAAGCTCAGGGCTCCCACTGATTCAGCATTGTGGTTAGTTTTATGTTTCATGCACTTTATATTGTTTTTTATTAGTGATTTATTCATCGCTACTCACTGTTGTGTTGTTGGTGCCATGTTACGAGGACGCTGCTAATTGAGTTGCATATTTGTTATTATTACATTTAGAAAATAACCCAGTTTTTATGCTATTCGTATATCATTTTATTTTGTCTTATTTATCCGCCACATAGTGACATCGGTGGATTTTTTTTTAACTGACGAATTAATTTTAAATTTTAAATTAACAAAAAAACTCTCCAGAGAGCGCACAGAGGCGCAGCGTGGAGCTTTGGTATCTGTCCTTCTCCGTCTTGATGCTAACATACCACATAATAATTAATTTGAGGCCGCGTATTAACAATTCGTAAATTTCGTTAAATTAAAAAATAATCTCACGATGTCACCAGAGGGCCTCCGTAGTGAGGGTCCATAGCCACACCTTAAAGGCCGGTCCGTGAAAATATTGTTTGACATCCAACCGGTCCGTAGCGCAAAAAAGGTTGGGGACCGCTGCTCTAGATGGAAATTAGCTGTGCAGCTACATTCATATTGATTTGCTCTTTCAATAAATGCAAGTGTGATGTGATGATGCGTTTTATTTAGCTGAATAAAATACATAGAGAAAACCAGAAACTGTAGCTTTATCCCTGCTGACCCGTAATGCAGTCACTGTGCAGAGTGTAGAAATTCACAAAAACTCCAAGCTGCTTCAGATGCAAAACAACTAGCTGCTAGGCCAGATTTGCATTGCGTAAAATGACGCCATTGTATGTAAGTAACTGTTTAGGAATTGTGTTTTTTTGGCTGTGGATCTTCCAACGGTGATGCAGCGAGGCTATTCCCCGTTTATTAATAATATACGCATGTTACTCATGTTGTTTTCCAGCAGCCTGTACTATGACGTACTAAGAAACACTATGAGCCAGATTGAAGGAGCTTCCCGTACATCCAACCGGACCTGGCAAAGACGGTAAGGTTAGATTCATTAGATCATTTTTCAGTTACATGTAGAGGTGTATGTAGTCATTGAACTGTGCTAAATGTACTGATTGTGTTTACAGCTGATTGAAGCGGGACAGATGACTTGGATCCATCCATCAACAGCCAGTTACAGAACAGAGACTTCTACACACTGGGGCAGACTTTGGGAAAGGTGATAGTGGGGGTATGTCTCAGCCCGTTTATGCCGTTACTGCCCCAGGCGTCGTGGAGCTTGCATCCCGTAATAGGGCACTAACTGCCAGGAATTAGGCAAGCCCCCACATTTTTCCACTAGATTTTCGTCCGGTGTCCCTCCTCCAGTGACAGACCAGGCCGCCTGTCAGTCAGGACTGGCAGAGTGGTAGACTGCTTCAGGGTGACAGCGTGGACGGCGTGTCCCATAGCGAGGTAGGGAAATGAACGTTGAGAGCCACAGGCAGGGGGCATCGCAAGGGCCTGGAGATACGGTTCATCACGTAGGGAACTCGACCCCGTCGCTTTCATTCCTCTTTCACGTCTGTGGAGCGCGAAGAGGGAGGGCTGACGACATGGGTCTGACCCTGAACCATTCGGAGTCCGACTAACCACAGTCGGAAGGGAAGAGCTGTCGTTGCGTGTTCGTTTAGCCTAAATATGAGAATAGTCGGTTTGATTAATATGCTAATAAGATCACACCTTCGCTCCACGGCTTCGCACCCCCCCGCGGCTCTCTCTCACACGCGGTATGTTTACTCCGCTTGCCAACGTATCCTGTAAACAATCAGTAACTTCAAGTGATTAGGTGAGTTACAAGAGTTTCCTTTGACGAAAATTCTGCGTTTAGTCTAGTGGAGGTAACGCTACCTGCTGCTGTGACGTGCTAGCTAGCTAATAAAAAATAAAGCTTTAAATTAACTTTTACAGTTATCTGTGTTTGTCACCATCCACTGTTTGTTCTGCAATTAATTTACACAATTTACACAAGAGAGCTCCCTACTACTACGACTGCACATTTTTAAGCTCCGTGGACTTGTATTTGAGTTCAGTGGGACTAAGCTGGGACATGTGCGGCGGTAAAACAACTGATGGCGCTGCCTGCATGACAGGAGAAAACTCAGAAGTTGTGGGGAGAACACTTGAGAAAGCGCAGAATGCAACTTGGAACTTTTTTTGCATGAAATTAACACAGTAACTCTTAAGAAACCAGCTGAAAATATAATCAAAAACTGAAAACAGGTGACAGTGTCACTGTGTTGCGTGCCTCCTGACCACGTTTCGACTCTGTTGGGTCTTCTTCAGGTCTTATTAGGCACGTGAAAAGGCAAACCATTTCTATCTGAGCTGTGAGGTCCTTCCATTACAAGGTTCAGAGCATGAGTGAGTGAAGACAATCAGGGCTCCTCAATTTATAGGCTGCCTCTCATAGACTCCTCCCCATTGTCTATTCCACTGTGATCCTTTAATTCTATAACTGTAAATAAAAACAAACTTATTTATATATATTGTCATTCATGATACAGTGTATCTATGAATATATCATATTTGTAATAAATCATGTTGTTATTACTTCTTTGTGACGCCTACAAATTGTCTTTTTTGTGTAACTGAACTGTGACTTCTGATTTTCAGCGAATTTCGTATAAATAAACTGTGATTGTTTGAACTCACTTATCAAAATAAATCTTATTAATTTGAGTTGTCTACATCCATGTATTATGTTTGTAATAAATCATGTTATTACTACTTTGTGACGTCTACGAATTTATTTATTTTTTTAACTGAACTGTCACTTGTTATTTCAAGTCAATTTCGTATAGATAAACTGTGATTGTTTTAACTTACATATCAAATTGCATGTTATTTATTTCCTTAGTGTTTATTTGAGTTGTTTACATCAGTTGTATTATTTTTGTGATCCATCTTGTTGTTATTACTACTTCGTAGCATCCATGTTATGTTGTTGTTTTTATATTTTTATATTGTTGTTTGTAAAGTGCACCAACCACACCAAGTCAATTTCCTGTTTTTTGCAAATATACATGGCAATAAAAAGAATTCTGATTCTGATTCTGATTCAAATACTGAGCCTGATGCAGCAGTTACATAAAGGTCCATCAGCAAAAAATCTGTTTCTAAAGTGTTTGTTTAGTACTGGGATATGTCAGTTAGTTTATTGTTAACTGCCACAGCCAAGCATCTTTGAACCTGCACAAACAGCTCAGGTGAGAGAGCTGTCACCTCCACCTCTTCATTCATTCTCCCACTCTTTTTGAGCCTCCTCCTCCTCTAATAAAGACCTCTGTCTGAGCCGGTTTAGGGGAGGGTGAAAGTCTGTGGGCTCAGGGAAAAGCACAGGGAGGATTTCCTGCTCTCTTTCTGTCAAGCTGTGGGGTTATGTTGGGTTATGGGAGTGTTAGGGAGGGGAGAAAATGTCTTAGCAATGGAGGCTCCCAACTGTTCTCATCATTTGGAGGAAAGTAGAAAGGAAAAAAGAAAGACATCAACAGGCAAAGGTACAAATGATGTTGGAGGGAAACAAAACAACTGAGAGAAGGGGAAACCAACGGAGGCTGGATGTATGTCATGTAGGGCTGCTCGATATAACTTCAAAGCAATATCGCAATTATTTCCAAATATTTTTACCTCAAGATAAGATTATTTTATTCAATGTTTTTCAATACGTATCTTAAAAACTCTGGAGCAAATTAAACAAACACAAAGGGAGGACATGGGGCAGGGTGGTACTGCACAGTACAAGGTATACCGGACATTTGTGTCTGACCTTATCCTGAAGCTGTATGCCCCCACCTCAAAATGAATGATTTCTCTGTGATTTCCTCATTCCTCTTCATTCTCTTGTTGTTCACTGTATTGCCGTCCAGCATTTGAAAATAAAAAGCGTGAAATTAAACAATTCCCCTGTGAATCAGACCCCTGGGGGCACCCTGCATCCGTCTTTAGAAACTTATGATAGGTTAAAAAATGGGTTTTCACTCCGGATGGGAACTGCGTGTATTTTCGAAGAGGCCATTGCGATAAAAGAGTAAAGCAGAGCAAGACTTCCCAGCTTCCCTTACAGGATGAGCAGCCATCTGGAAAAAGAGCTGTGTTAGCTATAGACTTCAACTGCTTCACCACACGGCTGCATAGTAATCCGTGCGCTTGGCCTTACTTTGACCTACAGTTCCATCCTGAGACCACGAAAAACCTTGCATAAGCCGATGTTAGTCGGTGAGGCTCTTTCACGCTTTTATTTTCTCATACGTCTTGCCACTTATCAGTCAAAAAAAGAATAGACCAGCAGACAAAGCAATTTCTTTGCTAGATAAAACCACAGCCCGACAGATTTTGATGGGTATCACTAAATTAGGAAATTGTTTGTGAAGCACTACAGCAAATACTAGGTTATAATTAATTAAGTAGATGCATTTTATTTATCCCACACACATGCACAGACATGCAAACGCACACTCATGCAGGTAGGGAAATGTAATCTCTGCTTTTGACCCATCTGTGTGCGGGACACACAGAGCAGTGAGCGACTATGTACAGCGCTCGGGGAGCAGATGTTGGAAGAGTAAGGTGCCTTGCTCAGGGGCACTAGACAGGGTCTAGAGAGAGACTCTTGGATTTTTGGGCAGATCAATCAAGGTTCGTCTTTTGTTGTCTTTCCGTGGAATCGAACCAGAGACGAACCAGAGACCTTCTCTGCCCATAGTCCAAGTTTCTACCACTAGACCACCGCCTCTCCATGTCCTCTATGAGCTGTTTTTTTACTTTGTCTATGTAATTATCCTGAATAAGTTTTAATGAAAAGGGTCAGGTACTCAAACTTACAATCAAATCATAAGAAACTGGAGGAAGGTTGCAGCCTCGACTAAGAACCTGTAACTAATAATCTTTGGAAGAAATGTTCTTGATTGACACAGTGGCACATAATGTGAGATTACATTCACCCTGAGGTAAAATGGGAAAAAATATATAGAATTAAAATGCTGCAATCAGAATGTATTGTATAGAGGACTGTAAAAGTGATGGGAAAAGTGAATGGACTTTGCAAAACATTTTTTTTTACCTGAAAGTATCATTGTGCACTGTGGTGTATATATATATATATATATATGATGAATAGTGTCATTGTTTACTGTAGCAGATCTTTTGTCAATTTTGAAATTTAGTTTTTATATATGCCTCTTATGCTCCTGTCATCTCTGAGGAAGCCGCAAGTTCAGTATCCTGATGCTTTTTTAAGTACAACGTGATTATATTATAATAACACACATGATGTGTTTAAAAGCAGTGTCATACCTCTGTTACAGCTTGACTTCAGTAGACCTCCCTGAGCTACTATACACTGAAAATCACCTTCTCTCCGCTCTCAAACGTCACAAGTAATGTTTAGTAACATGTGTACCCTCAGAAATTGTCTCCATTTAATGGACCAAGTTGACATTCTGGACCAATGCAGTCCCCCCCCACTGTGCCCCAGTGGCCTATAAAGTTCCACCATAATGATCCAGGAAAGAGGACTGTATTTCCACTGTGTCTTGGCAGAGCACAGTGAGCTAAAGGTATAAGTCCAACAGCTCTCCTGCTGCACAGGCCCACACTTCTCCATTCAACCTCTGTTTAGATCAGGTCCCCGGTTCCCTATTAAGTCTGTTTACTTACTGCAGTCAGAAATGTGTGTGTGTGTCTATTTATTTGTTCATAGCATGTTTTAAAAACGGACTTCTCTTTCCTCTAAAAAACATTTAACTTGTTTCAACTATTGAGACAAAGTTGCTCGGAAGGAAGTTATAATTGTGAATACTGATTTGAAAATGATGGAATGAAAGTAGAATATACTATACGATATCTCAGGATGGATATCATTTGGAAAAAATTGTGTTTCTGTACTGGAGTAAGGGGAGAAAAACATAACAGAAAAAACAAGTGTCTGCTGTTTTGTTGTCTCCATGTGTTAGACCTGCATTTCTAATGCAAGTGAAACACGTATCCACAACTCTGGAAGAGCACAGGACATTTGAAATGAAACAGACTGTGGACCAAGTTTTCCTACCCTACAGATTGTGGCTCCATATGGTTGAAAGTTATATAAAGTGCTGCAGTATGTTGGGTAAACTTGGGTTAGTGCTGTTGCAACTGTTTGTGCCCAGTCAGGGCAAGTTAACTTGTAATATAATTTAACCTCCTGCCTGTAAAACGTCTTTAAATATTTATATCAATTTGAATATGTTACAAAAAGCTTAGGATCAGATTTAAACCTGTGGGGAAACATCTCTGTTGAGAGAGTTTGTCTCTGCACCAGATTCACATTTGGAGTGAAAGCTTCCAATTGAGCATGGCGTTAGTTCAGGCAGACCACAGAGTCAAGCTCCGCCCATTCGCAGTACATCAGCTGATAGCAACTGATGGCTCAGCTTATTCTCTTCAACGCATCCAGTTTTCAAATTTCAAACAGGGCGCTCTATCGAAGCTGCCTGCATATCCTGACTGTAAACTGCTTCGCAACCCATCTCCTCCCCAGTGCCTCCTTTTCATACTGTGTCTGACTTAATCAATGTCGATCTGTCATCATTGATGTCTGCTATATTCTGTTCACTAAGAAGAGGAGGAGAGGGGGTGCACATAAGCACGTATGGAAGTGCTGTAACGTCCCATAGCAGAGCCTTATACTGCCAAATATAACTTAGTGTGAATGGAAATAGAAGTTTACTTTGACTAAAGTGTTCCTGACTGAAATGTATATTGTGCATTAAACATACTGCCTCAGGCTTCACCCGTCCAGAAAGTCAAGTGAACTCTATTTATATAACCCAAAATCACAAATTCACCTCAAAGGATGGGTACATGCAGAGATCTGCCTGGATATACATTATATAACAACTGAGGTTAGTGTTAGCTACAAGTTCACAGATAGTTGCAGATATTCGTGGTCCATGAATTTCTGAGACTGACATTTTGTACTTGAAACTGAAAGATCTTGTCAGCTGTTGGACAGATTGACAGAAAATATTTGTGGCTCCCAGATGATGTTCAGTGATCTGATTTCTTTAGTGCTACCAAGAGACTGACATTTTGGGGGAAATGACTCTTTTAAATGGAATGTTGTGAGCTTTATATTTTCAAGTAACTTAAGGAACTCATAGAGGTTTAAGATCTTTCTTGCAAATGAAAAATGTTCATGAAACCTATCTGATTTGTTTAATAGAGCGACGACCTATTACTTTATCAACTGAAGGCATAATATCCTTCTTCCGTCACCTGAAGAGACAAAGGCATCTATAGTACAACCCAATTTTAATAATATAATAGTCGTTGAAGAATGTTTTTTGCCAGGGATTTGCTTCTTCTTCCATGCTTTACTCTTTTATTCAGGTGGAGGGGCATTCGCTTCATTTTGCATATCAAAGGCACAGTGTCTGATGTTCAGGATATAGTGAAATATTTACCTGTGATGCCTGGAAGACAGTGTCTCTTGATTCAGCTACACTCTATCCACTGCTTCCTCAATACCTCTGTTTTGATCTCTCTCTTCCCCCCTCCTCTCTTCGCATGCTCCCTCCATCCATAGTTTATGTATTAACTACATCATCATCATGTTCGTTATTTTACCCCTGTAACCCTGTTCCTGTGTGCCCTTTGAAGGCCTGTGAAAATAATAATGATGTGTTGTTGAACTGGCATTGGATGAATGTTTGCAGTTGTTCAAAGGATGAGGTGATCAGCATGTGGTGGTGCAGGTGTAGGCTGCATAGGAATGTTTCACAGGTACACTGGCTCACAAACTAAACAGATTTTAATATAAACAAGACACATGAAGTTTTTCGCACGTGAATAACAGGATACTTCAGTAACAATATTTATTCCTTTTAGCTTAGCTCCAACCTGTATCTAGAGAGTAAAGATGAATTCCTTAAAGCTAAGGCCGATGTAAGGTGGGCTAAGCAAATTGTATTTTCATGTATATTATATATTTATAGCCTGAACCAGGTCTTGAACTGCCCTCCAAGATGTTCTCAGATTTGTAGCCTAAACAGTTAAGGCGCACCAAAATAGAGGTGTTAGACACAAATGGAGAACACTGGGATGGGAGTGAGGGAGTGGGTGGCATATTGATATAACAGTGTTGACTAATGAGGAACAAGCATGGCTGATGAAAGATGTAAATGAATTGTCGTTCAATTTACCAACACACTTTTTCCCGTGCAGGTTCATCTTCTCCTCCTGCTGCAATCAGCCGTCTGAAAGCTTGCGGATACACACACAAAAGCAGCGCGAGTATGAATAATTTAGCGCTAATGGAGAAATAAATAATCTCCTCATTTGCATCAGGGGTAATTGATTCAAGGGAAGAGTTTGCCCCTCCGCCCCACCCTTCTCTGCTCTTCCTCCTCTTAGTCCATCTCCTCATCATTCCCACATTCTGTCTATCGGCAGGCTGCTCTCTCCCCGGGGCATTTGTGTGTTCCATTACTGCTCACCCTGCCCATGACAGCTACTATTAACCTTGGAGGTGTACGTGTGTTTGTGTGTATGTGTGTGTTTTTAAGTGTGAGCGAGCTAGGGCAAGAGAGAGAGAGTGTGACCGTGTGTGTGTGTGTGTGTGTGTGTGTGTGTGTGTGTGCATATGCAATAGATTGTCAGTACATACGTTTCTGTGAGGGCATGAGAGACAGACAGTCGGATTAAAGGAGAGAGTAAGATAACTTGCTTGGAGAAGTGTCTTTAAATTTGTTTGTGTGTGTTTCCCTTTGAGTGCGTTTGTGTGTGTGTGTGTGTGTTAACAGGTGGGACATATTAAAACAGCCGAAGGCAATGGAGTTGACTGTTGCTCTGCAAATAAGGAGGAGAGCTCATAGGCAATAGTTCTCATTTTCACTGACCCTATGCCAAACTAAATAGAGGCTACACAAACACACACACACACACACTCATATAAATATATATATATATATATATATTCTGTTTGTATATATATATATATCACTTTCTTACTCTGGGTCTATCTTTCTCTCCCACCCATCCACTCTCACTTTGTTCCACCTTCCACTCGAGCCAACTCACCATAATGAAACTCTAATGGTCTGCTATTCGTTTCCGCTCTTTGCTTAGTGAGGTGATGCAGCGAGGGCTAATGGTTCTATTTGTGTGTGTGTGTGTGTGTGTGTGTTTGGTGTGTGTGTCCAGGACTGTCTCACAGATTGGGAGACAGTGGTATCATCAGCCTATGGGCCCTATAACATTTCACATGGTGCTCTAGTGGCCAGGTGCCCCCAATAACTCGAACTAATGTCTCAATACCCTCTTTTTACTGCTGTGGGGTAGATTTTAAATATAAGTGTTTGTGTATGTGTGTGTGTATGTGTGTGTGTGTGTGTGTGTGTGTGTGTGTGTGCGTGTGTGTGTATTGGCAGGAAAGAGAGATTATCCTTGGGGAAAGCAGATAGATGGAATAATGCATGTTTTGAATATTATTACTATGCAGAATGTGGACAGGATATTGGGAGGCATTCAAGCACTGATAGGACTCAGTAATGTCAGCCGTGTCTGGGACTGGACACACACACACACACACACACACACACACACACACACTTCCAATAAAAAGCTGACAAGCATAAATGACTTAGATTAATGATGCTGCAAACATTGAGGAAATACAGGTGGTTCATTTTCTTCAAACTCTGTCTCTGTTTTCTCATTTGATGACTCATCTCTGCACACCTTTAGTACTGTGCAGGGCACGTGTGTTCATATGTGTTCACGCTTGTATGTGTAGCCCATCACACTGGTTTTGATTACCAATGATAGGCAGTGTAATGAGGTGTCATAAAATAGGATTAATTTGAAGCTGGGTTAGAAACCAACGCCAGATGCTGCCTGCCAGCCTCTCTCTCTCTCTCTCTCTCTCTCTCTCTCTCTCTCTCTCTCTCGCTCTCTCTCTCTCTCTCTCTCACACACACAGACTTCGAACACAGAGTTGGGGAGGGTGTGTGGTCCTTTGTCTCGATACATCTCTCATGTGTATGCGTACCTGCGTCAGCTCCTGTGAAGGTAAACACAGCTCCATCTTGGTGACAAGATCAATACCTTCTCGTAATTCCTGTCTCCACACCCTCTCTGCCCGTTTATGTAAAGGAGAGAGAGGATATGCAAGGAGCATCATTCTGCCCTCTGCATACACTGTTTCCTTGTCCAATTAACGACACACTTTAGCATGCTCACATACATACACAGCACACACACACACACACACACACACCGCTGTCTAATTAATGCAGGAACCTGCTGGCAACCGAGAGCTGACCTGAAAAGAACTCTCCTCTTTCCACTCCTCGCCTCGCTCTGTCTGCAACTTTCTTTTTTACATTTTTTGAAATAGGGGTTGACAGAAAGTGCAGCTACCTGTAACCTTAGCCATCAAATTTTAATCTTGCATTGCTACCTTGAGCCAGATATTAGCTGTCTCTATCCGACGGATCTTATTTGTTTTTCCTTCTCTTTTCATCGAACAGAAAGCCTGTTGTTGCTCGTTGGCATGAGTGTGACTGTGTGTGTCTTTGCATCTGTACTCTAGTAATTACTGCTAAGCATCCCTCTGCTGGCCCCATAGCAGCCCAACCCCCTCTGAAGACTTCTTATTTGACCAAACATTTCTGTCCTTATGTGTATGAATATTCTTTCTTCATTTAGCTCCATTCCTTTATCTCATCTACCCATCTGTGTGTGTGTGTGTGTGTGTGAGAGTCTGTTTGCTTGAGATGTCCATGTCCCCTTGCTCACGTGTACAGATGTTTAACTTGTGGGTGCTTTTAATAAGGGCTTTATGAGAAATGGTCATGTGTCCTTGAATGTGAATTCATTAGTGCTTGAATCTCTGTGTTTGCGTATTATTCTCCTGCCATTACCTATCTGATGATCCAAAGGAACCAGAAGTTCTCTCTCACCTCCGGCTCCAGTAAACCCCCCCACTGCCACCAACAAATGATAGTGGCTTTGATTTCACTGTTCCTTGCGCGGCTCGCTGTTTGACTGGCCTGGAGGTCTGGTTAAATATAGAGAGGAAGAGCAAACATATCAAAATTAGATCGGGATGATTAGATGCCGCTCTCGACTTTCACAGTGTTATTGAAGAACTCCTCTGACTGACACTTTCACTCACTTTCGTAAGAAAGGATGAAGAAGGAAGGGAATGATTATAGAAGGTGCTGTATCATAGAAAACTCATTGTTAACAGTAATATGTAATGAATCCCTCAAAGTTTAAGTTAGTTTTTCTCTCTCTTGCAACTGCTGTTATCTTTTAATACCATACATTTTACCATATATACTCCTAGTTTTCCATAAAATGTGGTGGAACGATGCAGGATGAGTCAGGCAGGAACCCATTGCATTTTGGTGTTGATCTGGTGAAGAGGGCGGATCCAGATCTTTTGTGGTCACTGTCTTTAAAATTTCCAGATTGTAAATTTCTCTCAGAATAGTTCATAGATCTTGATGACAAATCAGAAGTTATGGGGACTGATATTCATGAGTGTGGGAAATTTGGTGTAGATCCTCATAAAAATGTTACACAGAGGGCAATTACATTTTTTTCATTTAGTAAATACCACTGTTACATCCCTTCATACTTTCGTCATCTGATTGGTTCTTAATTCATTCTGTTTATTAGTTTACTTCTATTAATCTTTATGTGTTTTTGTCAATGTTTAGTTAGATGCTAAACTGAATAATATCTTACCAATACCTACTGGGCCAAATAAAAATAAGGTTGAATCTTGTGACAAGCACAAAAAATGTATCATTCATTTAATGAAAAAACACTGGAGCTTATACTGTAGTTCACTCACATTTTACTGAATTCCTTCTGTCATTTTTCTCCTCTAGGTTTCTGGTTTCAGTATATTCAATAAATGTTTCAGCCGATACCAGTTTTTTTTTGCTAGACGTGTTGATCTGAGTTCAAAGCACTTCAAAATCAGTCAAGAAAAACATGAAAATGAAAGGACTGAAATAAGTGTTGACTCAAAGCGGGATGTGTGTTATAGAAAAGAAAGCAGGAGCAACAGAGAGGCAACTGGCAACTCTGCTGCCGAGATGTGCATAACAGATAAATCATCAGGTAAACACAGAGTAAGCCCGGGTTGAAATTATTTAAATCCTTAGCTCAAATGGAAGCCTGACTGTCTTGGTCATTGAGCTAAATAAAGTAAACTATTTGAGAAAATTTATCCTGATCGGATCAAATTTACACTTCAACCAAAAATTCCTTGAGTTTGTCATTTGGGAGTTCTTAATCGTAACTGTTAATATACGCAAGAGGCAAATACAGTCACTTTATAGCTCAAAATAAGTTAACCCAATAAAATGTTAGAATGTATAGCATTTTACAGGTCCTCTTCTGTGGCTCTGAACTGTCTCTGCTCAGCTCAGTTATTATCTGTTAATGGCTAAGGAAGCTTTGTACATCCAGTTCCCTTTTTTTCGACACGAGCTCATGTACGTGTTGCTGTCGGCTCGCACCCTTATGGACTGCATGCTGTCGGACAGTAATGTCCCAATGACAGACGACCATCGAGGTAATTGGCTAATGGTGGAGAGAGCATTGCTTAATTACCTCCTTCATTTGATGGGATTGGAAGCAGCACCGAGGTGACATTTGGCTACATCATGTCCATCCTCTTAGTCAATTAGCCAACCGAGGGAAAGGGAATGAATGGGAACGGAGAGGATTCATTAGTCTGTGGAGCGACGGTAAACATCTTTTTCCCCGACAAGAAGATGACTTTAATTCTGCACATTTACGCTTGCATGAACACATGTTGTCTCCAAGTTTCCCAATCACATTTTCCACCTGAAGTTGTCCACTCTTCTCACACACACACACACACACACGCACACACACACAAGCATGTACACACCCCAATTTATGTAATCATCATAGCCTGTCTTTCCAACAATCACAGGAGAATCTGGGCAGCCTCCCGAGGCTAGAATCGAGATGGGACCCACTCAGTCAGTGAGAACTTGCCTTCATTATTATTATGAAGCTGTCGTTGGCAACTGAGAGAGCATAAAGATAAAACTGAGCTGTGTATTTTTCTGCCATTTACACACTGACACAAACAAACACACACAACGTTATACTGTACAAGCACAAACAGACACACAGTCACACACACGTAATGTAATAGCCTGTGGTTATATATCTCTTTTCGATGTGGACTCGAGGGACATAGATTTATGACTCCTGTCTCCACAATCACTTTTGAATTCAAAACTCTGTTGAGCAGCACAGAAAAAGACGGCATGTGTGTGGCACGGCAGTCAGAGTCATGTCACTACATCAGAATGATAAATGCACATAACATATTCAACCACACATAATTGAGATCGCTTCAGGAGTGAATACTTAGTGATGAATATACCAGGGACCAGCCAGAAATATTGGAACAACTTCTTCACTGTAGTCTGATTGCACAATTTTTGAATCAATAATTTTCGCCTGCAGATTTTTTGATCACTCTCTGTAATTTCTTTCATCGCAAATAATTTTCTGATTTAAGTACATCTGTTTGCTATAACTTCTATATTTACAAACCCATTTTCAACTTTATTAGCTACACCTAACTAATGCATTCTGTGGCACTCTTTCACCATGGTTACAATGTTTAGTTTTTATTCAAACTGTTTTAGAGATCCTATTTACAGCTCAGAACTTGCCATTGTTGCTTTAAGAAGTGTCTCTGTTATTTAGTCGACCTTTTTCCAGCGGACTGAAAATACACATTTCTGAGACCAAGGGCAATTTACCACAATTGGCAACTCAATGCATATTACTAAATCTCAAACATAATTGGTGCCTGGATTATTTTAACAGGTACGTATTATCTTTTAACTTGTGAGTGCTACAAATACCGCAGGCAGTTTCAGTGACGTGGTTGGACTGGGCAGTTGGTTTTTGTTGAAATCATAGGTAGAAACACAAAGTATTCAAGTCTGGCATCGTGTACACACAGTACAAATTATACCTAAACACAATTCTACAAAACAATTTTCAGAAATGTAGAAATAGTGTAGAAAATCTTTTAACTTCCCAGTCCCAGTAAGGCAGACCTTGGCCCCTCAACCTATACTGCCGCACCTCAACTCAGTGGTGGGCCAATGCAGAAGCTCTATAAATAATCAAAGCTATAAAAAGCAAACTTTTCTTATAAATAGACATGGAACTAAAAATAAGAGCAAGAAAGCTGAAACAGACATTTAACTGTGCTATGTGTATAGATGTAGGTGAAACAATAGATATGTATGTACATATGTAAAGCATGCAACAGTAAATATAATGATACCATGTCTATATACACAGAGTATTTGCGTTAATTGTTAACGATAATACAAAGTGCCGGACTGAGATACTGAAAACTGTTCACATCCTGAGTCCCATCTGTGTTTAGCAGCAGGACGTATTGGTGTCCCATGCTTCCATTCCTTAAACACAACCATACGATGTTTAACACTGCAGCAGTGACTGCATGTAGATATGTTACTGCAAGGTTGCTTATTTTGTAAACTGAAATGCAGTGAACGTTTCTGCTAAACATATTACTGATATGTCCAGTATCAGCATTTCCTCTTAATGTTGATAGAAACTGTAATCTGGGCGCCATTTTGTTTCCTTTGAAACATTAGCTCTCACAGATTAGCTGCATATTAACGTAATTTCTAGGACGCAACATTGTGGAGTGATAGTGTAACTATGCCATATCATGAGCTGGAAACTTAGCTGCATCCCTTTGTTATCACGGACACTGATGATTCTGGCCTGTATATAGATTCCCATAATGCTATTGTAAACAGAGCAGCCTTTCAGAATAATTCCCCCCCATCCCACCTCACGACCCCAGCCTCACTCCAAGGGCTTAGAAGGGGGATCCTCCTGGGACAAATCTGGATTAAGCAGCATCGCGGCTGCCCCAGGAATATTTTCAACACGGGAAGCACACGCTTGTCTCCATCACATTCATATGCAGGGGGATTTATTTCTTCATTCAAGATTATACAAGATTGTCTGAGCGTCTCAATAAGAGGGTCTCAACAAAAGTAATCCCCTTCGAGGGGAGAGGTGGAGTCTCTGCACGTCTTTAATCGGTCATGGTAAAACTCGACATTATGGGCCAGATGTGTGTGTATACACTTCTGGCCTTTGTGAATGACTCCATGAAACATAGACTGTGCATTTCAAGTGGAGGCGCAGTCAGGGCTGTGTAGCTCGTTTTCCTGTGCGTGTCACCGGGGCTGCCAACCATGAATTAATGAATCAAGTTGAAAATGTCAAAGCAGGTCCCAGATCGCTCTGCTGTGGCTCAGCTGTAGAGCACTGTCAGCACCATGCAGCTAACTGATGGTAAGAGGCCTCACTTGCAAAACAAACAGTCACACACAGACCCACACACACACACAGTCTGCCAAGTCTCCCATTTCTCTTGTTATAAAAAAGGTCATTCTTGTCTCTTCTCCTCTCCCGCTTCAGTGGCTGGTCAAATCTCTACAATCTAGCTCCACTGTATACCCCAGAGTGGTTTCAGCATGCGAGTGTTGGTGCAGCATTATTATGTTGCGACTGTATTGGTGACTTTAATTATCTGGTATTAATGGAAATGTTCTCCTCAGCCAAATTAACATTCTGATGTCGTACAGCATCTGTCAGTGCTTTACATCCCATTTAGATCCATCATACCTCACAACACCATGTTCTCTGTGAGACAGGGGGCGTACATGCATATATGTGAGTGTGTGTATGTATCCGGGAGTATGAACAGGTTATCAAGCAGCTTCGTTAAGAGCAAAAGTGTGATAATTTTTCTCTCCACACTCCTCTTTTCATCACCACCTCATCTTTCTTTGCCTTTCATCACCCTCTTCTCCTCGGTGTGTGCCCGCAGCCGCATGTGATTGATAAGGAGAGAACACACAGCACGACATGGAGAGCAGCTCAGTTCATAAGGAACACCGTGTACTGAGATTGTTTGGAGGCCTCGCAAACATCCACACAAACACACACCATCAAATCTACACAATCAGATTGTGAATATAAGTGTTTCCAATAGCGTGATACAATTTCCTCCCTCCCACTTGTTTGCATTGTGCGGATTTTTTTTAATCACGTGTGTTTGGTATACCGAGTTTTTCATTATTAGCCTCCAGATCTTACAGGGGCCCTCCCCACTTAAATCCAAGCAGAACATTTTCTAATCTCTACCATTGAGAATAAGGCATGTGCGACAAGAGCAGCTTTCCAGCTCTGTGATCGATACACCGTCGTGGACACACATTTCAAGACTAACTGAAACACGGAGGCATGAGCCAGTGGGTGTCTCTCAGCCTTTAAAGTGCATTTTTACACATGCTTAGATGCAAGTGCCCTCTTAAATGTTGTCACACATGTATTGGATGTGTACAGTGTGTCTTCACTAAACAGAAGAAACTGACTAAAAATGAAAATGTTGAATCTCCCACAGATGTCTGATGTTCAGAGCTGGATGAGGGAACAGAGTCACCTCACGCTGACTGTGTTGATTATCACCCATCGAGAGTGTGGCCTGTTTACCACAGACTATACACATGCACGTTTTACCTTCTGCTGTCCATGTGTATCTCAAGGCTGTGACTCAGCTGTGCATAATCCGGTTGGTGACAGCGGGGGGTGTTCAGTGTAACTGTACTCGCCTGCCAGTAGCTTTGGTTCAGCATTTACCTCTTTTTTCTGTCAGTCCGTGTGGAATACACATCCAGCCTCTTTCCATGCAGTGGAGATTTCAGTCTTTGAAAGAAGCTTCAGCGACCAGTACGGTCTCCGCGACGTCTCTTCGAGTGAAATCAAGCATGCATCAAATGAAGAACAATAAAAAGACTCTCCTTTAAGAAAACATCAGCAGACCTAAAACAGGACTTGTTCTGACAGTTTGATGGAACGGAGGCTTCCACCAATCAGGTACAGGAACATCTAAACAGATCAAATAAATCAGATCTTTCTATTACTGAAAATAAATGTGTGATCATTAAATTATTGCAAAATACATCTAAGAGACCACAGGAATTTGTGTAGGAATAATGCTTTTACTTCATATAAAAGTTTTAAACCTCAATTATACGTAATATTTGATTTCCCTTTACAGACGATGACATTCCCTTTGTTTACTTCAGTGATTGAACACATTTGCAGAGGCGGCCAGGGCTCAGTTCCTTCTTTCAACTCCATTTTCTTGTTTTACCTCAAGCTGAAGGAAGCCTGATACACTTGCGTAGATAAATCTTGTTAATGGTGAAACAGACCTTTTAAAATCTTTTAAGAGCTGTGGCTGATAACAGGATGCTAAAAGGCTGACCCAATAAAGAGTTATCTAAGGTGGACAGACGCCTTGGAGAAACAATCACACCAGTACACGCGCAGGCACACAGATTCCTACCTTTTCCTTCGGCACTACACTCACTAAGTGTGGACAGATATTTCTAGTCATTCTACTCACAGAGGGGACCAGCACGGCCCACAGTGGAACTGATTGCAGTAAACACAGAGTGGAACATCGATATAAACAAAGACTTTCTTCATGTCTTTCCAAATCCATCATTTTAAACATTGAATCATCTTTGTTTGACAAATATTTTGAAAATAGTCCTATAGTGTTGCACGCTATTAACACCACACCAGTTAGATTTTATGCATACTGGCTGAACCGACATTTGTCATTGTGACAGGTTCTGGCAAATTAAAGTAACCGACCACAACATCCTCTGCCGACAGCGTCACAAAGCTAAATCCAACTTGTAATTAGATTAACATTATATATGTCCGTTTATAAATGGCCTAACAGAGCCACTGGTGTCTGACGAGTCGTGTGGAAATCTACTGCAGAGTGGAGGTCTGCAAGGAGATCACACTGCAGTAAAGGAAGGAGGAAAGTTTTGTCAGTTTAAAGACATTAATTCTTCATTAAAATGTCTAAATACCACTAGACATATGTTATATATATATTTTGTTGACTTATGTACTAACCATTGTCCAAAATATTTCACACAATGTTCAAACCCAGAGGCATCCCTAATTTTCTTCAAGCTAACAAAACACTACATTTTGTAAAATTTTAAACTGCATCATATCAACTTTAGCTGTGGCTTTCTGCGACCCTGCTCTAACTTCCAGTTCAAACCATCCACGGGAAAGGATACAGTTCTAGCTAGTTAACCAGTTAGCTGTGAATTGCAGCTAGATTTCCATTTGTAGTAGTGGTAAAGGCACCAACTCCCATGAGCCCCTGTTGTTTCACTAACAAACTAAGTCTTCTGTGATGGTTTACAATCAGCAAAAGTTTCTCTAAATGATGAATGTGTGCTAACACAGGTGATGATGAAATGAGACATCATTTGTTGGTCTGAAAGAAAAAGAAAACACGTAGATTGATGCAGTAGCATTATGCTCATCTGTGACTGTTTTTCATCATCTTCTAAAGCCTTTCCTTTAGAGATCTCATACGTCAGTTGCAGTACATATATCTGTGTATGATCACATGTGCATCAGTGTGTGTCTGTTTGTCCACCACCATACCGTGATGTCCACTGCTTTTATGGGCCTTTTGAGTTACGACCTTTAATAAGGATGCGTTATTATTATGGGTTATGGGAGTTTTTTGGCGTCTCTGAGGTTGTGCAGTGATAAAGCTGTCAATTTAATATTACCCAGCCAGAGAGAATTTACTCCCCTTCTTTAAGTGTGTGAGTTTGTGTTTGCTCTGACTTGTGGCTTGGTCTTAGCATTTACGTGGTGTTATCACCACAAGGAGGCCCGCTGACTGACAGATATTAATTCCACTTAACGTTTTTTTTTAAATTCATTTCTTCACCCTGGTTCCCAGCATCAGAGACATGTGTGTGCTCTATTAATACTCAGGAATATCTCTTCCCATGCAGACACATTTGCACAGGCGCAGATGCACTAATGCACCCTCACTGACCCACATTCTTACCCCACATTCACACATTTCTGCCACAGAGATTTCCTCTCTCCATGGGGGAAAGTTCCAGGTTTTAACCCTCCTGGATGTCTGGACCATTTAATAGCAGTAAATCTGTCCATGATGGATGCTCCCTGCATAAAAGCCCAGTGTGTGTGGTCCCACAGATGAAGTTGTACACTGGGAGCAAGCTGCCGGAGTTCGGTTGCCACAAGCTGAGTCTCTCCTCTGCCTGCGGATCAGAATTTACGATTATTAGAATAATGTAACACTTGCATTGTTAGCATGTGGTGGATTAATGTGCGATAAACACCCTGAAAGAGTGCATATACATTTAGAGCCAGCTTTTATTTATTTAATCATTCTTTCACTAGATTGTTAGGTCAACTTGTGTCTCATCTCTCCCCCACTCTAAGCTGAACATATCATAGGGACTGCAGTTTGGTCTCTTCTTGCAGCAGTAGCCCCCTGTGTATTTCACTTATTTTGTTTTATTTCGTTAATCAATTGCAATTCCATAGAGACATGTCCTGTATATGATATATTCTACACACATAGACAGTCTACAGCTGTCTGTGGTTTGGTAAAAGCTCTGGCTGGCCGACCCTCCTCTGCATGCAGATTACTAATGAATGAGACAGACACAGAGAGAGAGATAGGAGAGGAGTCCTCCTCGTTGTCCCCTGAGAAACTCGGCTCATACACTGTTCTCCACGGAAAGCCTTGGGTGATGCTGGGAGTTGGAGGCACTTGAATCGCTTGACTGTAGTTCTTCAGCTAAATTGAGCCCCAGCTGAATTCCATGTGGATTATCCTAAAAACAGCAGCAGCCGGACTGACTGGCAGTTCACAGTCGTCGCCTGCTGTCACTTCAGTGGCCTCAGTGTTATGCGGCAAAGTTCACCACAGCTTCCCACTTCATGTAGTTAGGCATTATTAATGGGTCATCTGCCTTCCAACACCTAATAGTGTTGACGTTTAGATGGACTTTGACTAAAAGTGGCCCCGACAGTGTGTCTAAATATGTGAGACATTGGGATAGAGTGGAGAAGAGAGAGAGAGAGAGGGAGAGGAAGAGAGGGAGAGCGATGCAATTAAACTGTTTTTTAGACCTTTTTACTGAGAGAAAAGGTCAAAGATCAGGCAGACATTTTTTAGAGCGAGCTCGGAGGCTCTGCTTGTTGCCGGGGGTTTGCAATTTGATTTATAATGCACACGATCAATTGTCATTGTCTGTGCAATTGTTGGAGCCTCTTGGGAACCTTAAAGTAGTTAATCCCAAAAAAACGAATACACACGCACGTCCTTTAATATCCAACATATTTGGAGAACCGCTCCTCATACAGTCTCTGTGTGATAGAAGCTGCTAACTATATTGAACATTAAAACTTTTAATCTACAATTAATTCCGGATAAAGTTTACTTTGAAGCTGATGGAGTATAACACATGGAAATCCAACACGGCACTAACCACATTTTTACAACAATACACGAACACGGCGACAGCTGGAAGACAACACTGAAATCAGATTACCATGACAACACAATCTGTTCAGTGCCTGGTGCTTTTGCATGTTATTAGCTGTTGTTGTGGTTTAGTAGACGATTAAAGCAAAAACAATTAATTGTCACAAGTGCAGCACTGGGATATATGTTGTCTTCAAACAAATACTTGAGTCGACCCATTTTAGATAAATTTTGATTATATTTAATGGGTTTAACATTTCGTATCACTGAAAGTAATGTGCAACTCTAAACAGTAACATCCCCACCTGTCCTTCTTGCCTCCCACTTCACAAAGTTGGTTTCCACTCCCTCCCCCCTCAAAGTTTCCACCAATCCCTGGACAAGTCTCTAACCACATGCTAATATATGCTAATCCAATCTGAATTTACATGCCACTTTTGGCCAATGAGATGAGCTAGAACAAGAGGCTGGAGCTAACCTTTCTGTCGTCACTCAGCCGCTGCAGCTCAAGATAAAAGACTTTTCAGATAAAGATGTGCATGAAGACACACTGAGCTTTCAAAACAGCTCCTGCTGTGCATGCTAGATTTTATTTTCCACCAAGCTCTCTACATGTATAAAAGTGAGGTTCGGTCTTACATCTGTGTACATTTCAATGGCTCTTCTGCGAACGAGACAGTTGTCCTTTTGAGACTGTCCTCCATGACTCTCCACAAGGATATGGAGCAGCCAGCCAGTGGGACAAAAATAGCCTGAGGGGGTCTTGGGGCAAATCTCATCTCCTGGAGACAGATTTTGACCCCAAACCAAAAATTAAATAATTAATACTAAACTTTATTTCTGTGGTGCTTTTCTTACAAATTTACTAAAAACGATTCAAACAAAAAAGTTATAAAACAGGAGAATGGAATAAAGTTACAAAACTACAGAACATATTTATAAATGTTTGGATACCAATGTGAGTTATCGATCATATACATTGATCTTATTTTTTAAAGATATGTACAAATGTGGAAAAATGTGAATTTGGATCATTTTACTACACAAAGCCCCATTTAATCTAATTTGATTCGTATAAACACGAGCTAGGGAATCTGAAATTACAACTAAATACTGTTTCATGAAGAGCAACAATAATGTTCCCGACAGCAAAGTCCCTTTACTCAATAACCTGTCAGTGGAAACTAATCTTAATATCAGTAGGCTGCTGCACACTGGAGGATTGTTAACTCTTAACCGATTTTCTAAACGCCAGAGACCACCGACATAATGACAGATTGAACCCATTATTAATATTATAATCATCAGAACACACACACTGGATGATTCTGCCAGAACCTATGACCACACACTTGACGTTTGTAGGAAACTATTTCATACAAAATTTGCAATATCTTCTTCTTCACTTTTATCTATGATGGTTGGCAAACAACTTTTAAGTGCATTACCACCACATTATAAACTGGAGTGTGGAACTTGCGTGATTGAACATAACTCTCAGATCTCTTTTGACCCCCCCCCCAAAAAAAAGGTAAATAAACCTATGGATGTAGTCATGGTTGAGAAGGCAGAATTGGCTTATACATTTTGTGAGTTGGAAATGTATTGTTGCTTTTAGTCGCAGCTGAACAAATACACAACATCCGGTTTGTGATGCTCCCTGGTCAGCCTCACACTTCAGGATTATTTAGGCAGATAATCTGTACCGATTGACCCCATTTGGAGGACCCCGGCGGCTGTTGGAAGGGCCAAATCGGGTCTCAAATCAGACCAATTAGTCTCCAGTGTGCAGCAGCCTTGAGATAAACATCCTCAAGTTGAAAGACTGAGTGAAGATCAGAAGAACAGGCCCATAGCTCGTCCTGTAGCTCATCCTGTAGCTCGTGCAATTAATAAATCCTAGTTAGGTATTATTGTGCTATCTAATTGGTGTAGTATTTATGACAGAAGGGGGTTATTTGATGTAGTAATTGTTGATATAAAGACTTAGGAGGAGGAAGGTTAAGTAACATTGCTATGTCGACAAAACACAGGATCCTGACGCTGGGGACTGCTCTTCATTGCTCTTGTAAATTATAATAATGATTTCTTATTGTAATGAACCTTATACAACGTCAACCATGTGTTTAATATTGTAATCATGATAATCAAGATCTAATAGCTTTAAGCAAATACATCC
The DNA here is from genome assembly GCA_038501795.1 of Pseudopleuronectes americanus. Classification (NCBI taxonomy): domain Eukaryota; kingdom Metazoa; phylum Chordata; class Actinopteri; order Pleuronectiformes; family Pleuronectidae; genus Pseudopleuronectes; species Pseudopleuronectes americanus. The sequence goes on from CM076725.1 coordinate 14,649,611, forward strand.
CCATTTGTTTTTCTGTAAGGGCAAGTAATTTTGTTACCTTAAACAAACTGCATAGGTGTGGACCATTCCATAAGCGAAACTGTGTGTTTATTATTGTTACACAATCTGCTGGAACACGCCTATGGTCACATAAATCTATACATAGAGACAAATGGTAAGTAGAATACACATGGAAGACATGATGGCTCCCCAAAAGTGAAGCCAAATAATATTTCCCCTGGGGCTGGCTGCAGTATAAGTCATGAACCCTGTCTCCTCCATGTTAGCAGATGGTTAACATGGATGGTTAAGGTCATGCATCAGAAGGACTTCACACACCACAATCACTACTGGCTCCAAATGACGTGAAATGCACAAGAGGCCTGCACCTGTATTGAGAATATTTGTCCAGATTTCTGTACAATCGAGGGAAATGAAGACGGACAAGTGACCTGTGAGGATGTTTAAGATGAAGGAGTCGCTGCTCATCCCCGGTTCTCTGAAAATCCACCAGAAAAGAGCTTATTTCCCTCCACATTGAATTTGGTCATATTCTCAAAAGCGCTTGCTCCTTCACCGCTGGAGTTTTCTTTTTTGGCCTCTCTGTGAGTGGAAGGCTGAGTGTGAAAAGCCTGGTTAACCTCAGTCAGGTCCTTGGGGGATACTAGAGTGCTGTGTGCTACATGTCAGAGGCTTAATGATGGCTCACAGTCAACTCCAGCTCAACTCAGCCTCCATGGTGTGAAAGTGCATGGACTCGTGTGCGCGTCGGCTCACGTGTGTGTGAGCGGCTGGGTGAGGGGAGGGGGGAGTGATTAAACATCTGAATGTGCCTCTGTGTGTGTTTCTCAGATCAAGGGTTAACCACATAGGGCACGATGTCAAAGGAAGGTCTTTGGTGGTGAAAACACTCCCGGCTCCACTCAGCTGTTACCATGGAGACAGGGCTGCTAATTCTTCACAGTTCCTTAACAGCTCTGCCACAGTTATCAATGTTATCTATATTGATTTGGTCCCTTTTGCAAATTGATGCTCAAGTGAAAGGCATTATGCATTTTGAAGGCACTATCACTCATCTTTGCATTTTGTGTTGATAAGTGATCATCATCACGTCAGAGAATCAGCTGCAGTTCAGTGTTTCACGTGTATTTTTACAATCAGAATTATTTATTTTCATTACTCAGTTTCAGTCTCTCTGCTACAACCACTGCCACTGACACACTTTAATGGCAGTTGCGGTTAAATGATGATAGGCCTTCTTCTTCTTGTGGACTTGTGAAGTACAGGTCCAATTCAAAGTCCAGTCCAACATGGTCAAAACGTTGTTTGCCAGCTATGTAATTGTGCACCTCAACACATATTTGGATAATATATATTATAAAATTCCTATATTAATTATAAGTGCTCACACAAATGCAACCCTCAAGAACGCTTTTTTGAAAAAAGCTTCTCATGGACATTCGGGACTTTAAATCAGAAAGAGGGGATTAAAGTCACAGCTCATATTTTAGATTATTTGCCCCTGTTACCAAAAGTAGTGAAATTCTTACAAATACTAGACAAGAAACTAATTAAAAGTGGACAGTGGAGGCAGCAATCTTAAACTGAACAGACTGGAAAAGTGATCGAAATCACCAAAAATATTTTCTTATCTAAATTGAAGCACTCAAAGCTCAGAGAGAAATGCTTTTAGATATTAGAGCTATGAAATGACAAACTCAGTACCTTTCATCTGCTATCTAATTTGATTTGTAAGCTGTTTTTCCCCTCAGATCTTTCATTTCTGCCAAAGGAAGAGAACTGAATAAAAATGATAATTCTGTAGCTTTGAGGACAGATATCTTCTGCTGGGAAAAGGGGATCTTTGGATTGCTCAGCATGCTTTTTGCTGTGTGTACAGTTGTCTTGTCAGATCACATTCAATTGCTTATCCAACAGTAACTGTAAGTACTTTCTATGGTTTGTGAGTTGCTCAACTCATCAGTTCACTAACTGGGTAGAGTATTGCAGTTTCTTGTGCACATATTTTAATGGCTTATACAGCACATCCTAATTGTAGTGTAACCAAGGTCATTGGAGCCCGACTAATATGGACTTTTGTGGGCCGATGCATTAGGGGGGTAAACATTTTGTTGATGCCAATATAGCAGCTGATATATATTAGAGAATAAATGGTTACAAAAATAAACATTGAGGTTTGATAATTTACAGTTTAACCATAAACTTTATTATGAATAGCCAGTAGTAATAACAACCAGTGTAAATACCTGAACCGACACCCATGTGAAATACATGCCTCGCAAAAGATTCCTCCATGAGGTGCAGGACACCTTAATCATACATCTGACGTGTGTTTGTGTGTATGTGTGTGTGTGTTCGCACATGCACAAAACAAGTCAAGAACACTTGGACACCCCTGCAGTAGAGAATTGAATGCATGTAATGCTGAGCAGAGACTCCTCCCTGTTTGCCGAGGATGGTAAAATCTTTATGTTCTTACGGGCACCAACTCCGGAGCTGCTGATGGTCAGTCTGACTGTGATAAATGGTCAGTGTGTTCATATGATGAGGCAAAGAACTCTGTGATTTGGATAAGGAATAGCATACCCCCCCCAATCCCACTACAATCTACTCCCGTAAGCCCTGAATAAAAAGAAAACACAAATACAGCCAATTATATGGAACTTGAAACTAGACAATAAACACATTTTTACATGAAATATTTGTGAAGCTCTTTTCTGCATTGTTTATTGTTTTAATATCAGTCGATTTTTTCATCGGTGGAGCACAGTGCCTGTGGGGGAATGAGTGTATCAGGATCACAGCAGTTTTCTACTGTGATAATCTACAGTGCGAAATATCTATAAAACTCTGTTGGGCCTCCACCATTGCATCCATAAACACACACACACGTACACAACCCACAAACAGTTCTTCCCACAGAGATGCTTCCCTCATTGTAACATTAAAGGGGGAGAGATGATTCCCTCTATTTCCAGGGAAATAGATTTTATATCAGCTGTATGTTTGTAAATCAGAACTCCATTTCCAAGAAAGCAGGGGGTATTACTCTTATCTCCTTGACTGTATTTGTAAAAGCACAACAATATAGGTTACAACTTCTCACATTTCCTACCTGCCTGCCTTGGGAGCATGTTTTCCTGTTGCAGCTTGTACAGCTACAATGGAATAAATCAATTAAAGTGCAAAAGCAGGATAAAGAAACATGAACACAACCTTGTTTCCTGAAACTTACAAAAATAGATATTTTCCCCTTGCCCCCACATCTTTCCCGATTGATTATTGCTGTCTTTAAACCCAAAGTCCCAAGACTGTAAGGGTTACAGTATATAAATTGCATTTAGACAGACAAGCTACATGAGAAAATGCTGATCGTTGTATTGACTACGTATACTAAATTAAGTTTAATTTTGCACGGCTTCAATTGTTGCAGAAAATATGGAAAAGCTGATCCTAGTTTCTTTTATGCCTTTTTTATCACAGACATGTAAGATACAGAACAGAGTGGGAGATGGAAATCAATGAGGATGATGGAGACTAAGGTAGTCTGATAGACATCTGCATGGCTCATAGATTTATGAGATCATTTATGAGATCTGCAAAACCAAATGTGATTACCCGTACCTCCTCGGACCTACCTCCCCATCCTACCTACTCCTTCTCTCTTTTCCTTCTTCACTGTATCTGTCACTCAGCCCTGAAATATTCATGCCAGGCTCTGAAAAATGAATGCATCTGCTGAAAGGAGCAGAAGTTGAGAGAGAGGGAAGTTAGTCGTTTGGATGGATACTCCCTCACGATGAAAGCGACTGAGGGATTTGAGTCAGGCCGCTGCTTCAGGAAACGTGGATGACGTGGCGAGCACAGGGTAGCGGTTGCTTGTGTGAGTGGCTGTTGGGAAAAAGGGAGGTAAAGTTATGCCACGTTAAGTGAAGCGGGAGCAAAGAACATTACATTTGATTGGGAGTGTTACAGACCTCTCGGGCTGGAGAGTGAAGGAAGGAATGCCTGAGAGAGAGAAGGGGGGAGCGTGAGATTTGCTGAGTGTGTATCACAACCACATAAATAATGGAGATGTGAGTTCTGCCACGTTTGACCTCAGGACTCTACAGGTTGATGAGACTGACAAGTTTACACAAACTGTCCACACAAGAACTACAGGGTAAGACTGGTGGTGTTTGGATCAATGCGTTGTATTGGAAATTAATGGGCCTTCATAAGAGGGTAATTACACTACTATTACTACTCTCTCTGTCTCTCCCACTCTCTCTCTCTCTTTCTCTCTCTCTGATCTCTCTCTCTCTCTCTCTCTCTCTCTCTCTCTCTCTCTCTCTCTCTCTGATCTCTCTATTTAATTGGCTGCAGAGTTTCTTTGCTCGCAGTCTCCACAAAGTACATTTTATATTGATCCTCTTTCCTCTGCTTCACAGGCTCTGCTTCCCATAGTTATCCCATCTACTGCCTGCCGGTGTCTCTATCTGCTGTACACACACACACATATACATAAACATACACGCACACACACACACACACACACACACTAGAGACCACAAACACCTAAATCGTGTCTCTTTATGAAGTCGTATAAAGAGCCTAGGGAAATTAAATTGGACAGAATTTGTCACGGACGATCCAGAGGGTTCCTTCTTTTAGTCTTTCGTTTTTTCGAAATACATTGGTTTGCAAATAGCAAAGTTTGACTTCCTCTTCTGCTGCGACGATATGCCGATTAATGAATTCATCAATGACCAGGTTATTAATCAGCAGCTAGTTGATGATAAAATGTTTGCCCAAGTCAACTTTCAAGAAAAGAATCAAGGCTCTCAATTACATGAATTTGTTGCTTTTCTTGGTCATACATAACCTAGAGTTTAATATTTTGGAGTTTCATGCTGTTAGTTACACAAAATTAAACATTAGAGGATTTCATCTTGGAGTTCAGGATCTTTCGATGGGCTTTTTAATCGTTTTTTGCGACCCTTAAACTTTTCTGAATGGACAACATAGTTCTGAACTCATTCTTGGCACAGTGAAACCCTTTCGCACTTAAAAAAACAAACATAACGTATTTGCTTTTTGTTGGTGCTGCAACATGACATCAAAGAGACACAGTTTTATTATATTTAGTTTTATCAACATTTAGGTTTCATCCTTTTATTGGGAATGTGTGATATTTGTATACCTTAAGTGTAGCGTACTATAGTAGTATAGCAAGGTGACAAATCAATATTTAGTGTTATGGTGATGAAAATGGTAACCTAGGGACCTGAACAGGAAATTAATCCCACCAGCATTCATTGAAAAGCTCCTGTTGATGTGGTGTGAAAGTCACTGAATGGAGATTCTTCTCTTCCCAGCCCACTGATATCAAGCTTTGATCCCCTTTGGTTTTCCTACATGTTCGTCAGACCTACTGATATCACATAACTAGATGGGGTGTACTCATTAATAATACACATCAGCAAGTCGAACAACAACACACCACTGTTCTGACACAACTTGTGTACAAACATTCTTACAACATCACTTCGTCTGGAACAAGATGTCAGGCTTAATATTCCTGCTGAAACACACATGTGGTGGTGCGTCCCACAGGTAGCTAATGCAGAATAACATTGTTTCCAGCACGCTGGGCTATTTATCATGGATGACCTGCATCACTGACGAATCAGCTTGATCTCACAGGGGAGGGTGTGAGTTTATATACACACACACACACACACACACACATACTCGAACACACATAAATGCATGCATACACACAGAGGAGTGTGTGTGGACGTGCACATGCTCTTATACACGTGCATTTTATCAGAGTAATCTCATAGGAAAGAGCATGCTCTGAATGGCAAACAGAGAATTAATGCAGAGCAGGGGGCTCCCTCACTCTCTCCCTCCTCCTGTCTGAATCTTTACTTATCTGTCTCTCTCATGTCCTTCTCCTCCTCTCTCTCTTTTCTCTCTTGTCTCTTTTTTTGCAAAACAACAAAACAACATCTGCACGCAGTCTGCAGAGGCTGACGAAACACGGCCAGCACACTGATGGTCTCAGCGACAGTCCTTGGAATTTCCATGATTTATTTATTTTCCACACAGCACACGTCTCACACATCTACTGTAGTAATTATCAAAAAAGAACAAAAAACAGGGGCTTCTTAATTTAGGCACACACACACACACACACACACACACACACACACACACACACACACACACACACACACACACACACACACACACACAGGAGAGATGAATACAGACATGCATTCACCTTTAATGACTAAGTGAACAAATGGCCTAATGAAACATGCTGGGAAGAGAAGCTGCACTGCAGCAGTGCAGTCAAATATCCACTATGCATGATGGTCAAGAGACACTGAACAAACGAGGGGAGAGAGATCTGTGCAGAGAGCACATTATTGGCTAAATAAATAAAATGGTGCAGGCTGAACAAATCTGTTCAGAAGGAAAGGGGGAGTGAGGGGGAAAATGTTCGGTAGAAGCGGTTGATGCAAAGTGCTGAAGGGTAAAGTTATTTAAATTTACGTTGGCGTGTGTGTGTGTAAGCATGTGCGGTACATCGGTGTGGATGGAAACGCACATACTTGTATGTATGGATTGAGTGATCGCAAACGGCTGTGTGACTTCTAAAGCCTCTTACTGCTGTGTCTCAAACACTTGCATATCTCACAGCCCTGTTGGAGTACACAATGACATCCTGTCCCCTTAACGCCCACCTCTGTTCTAGTCCTTTTTCCCTTGGCCCTCTGACTGGCTGATCTGTACCCTGACAGATATACAGCTCCTGGCTGCCCTACAGTGCTCTGGGGAAATGAGATACAAATGCCACAGTATCTGTGGTATCGCTGCCCAAAACCAGTGCTGTAGCCTGTGGCGGTAAAACAGCAGCTAGGACTTGGACACCACAATGGTCGGGATAATACAACACAATAACCCAAGAGTATTGTCGACAAACGGCAGAAGTGGATTTCATTCTTGACCATTTTTATATTAATATCATGCATTTAACCTAGTACAATGTGTTAAAACTTCCTCTGGCCTAGAAGCTAATCTATATTTCTTTGCTGCATTTAAGAGGTTAAGCTTCAAAGCAGTGTACAAGTCATTATAAAAGCAGGTCATGTCTTCTTTCCAGTACTTGCCATAAAGCATAAATAGGCTTAATCTCTGTTCCAAACATGGAAGACACACAGATGTTCTTACATCAGTGTGTATCTAACACAGTGTATCTATGTCCTTTAATTTGCCTGGCTAATGCAGCACTCTAGCATAGTGATAAGAGAGTGTAATCTTCTTAGGTGTGGCGAAAGCTTAATCAATATTAACATATTCCTCAGTTCCCTCTCCATTGAATAATTGATATCCCCACACAGTCTTGCTGAGAATGAAATAAGATGTAGGAGTATTAAAATAACTTCCCCGAGATAAAAGAAAATTGATTAAAAAAATATGGCTGAAAATTAAAGAGAATGAAAGGGAGCCTAAGAGATGGGACTTTGCATACAAATTAAGAAAAGGGGTTGGGGGTGGAGAAAGAAGGAACTTTAGGGAAGTTATGAGCCCATTTATCTAACTCCAGTCATTGCACTCGGCCGACTGGGTTCTTACCGAACCAATCAAAGCGGCTAATCTGAGGGATCCACCGTAGCTTCCCCAATCCCTGACCTCCTTGTAAAACATGCAGTTATTAATCATGATTGCTCATCTGTAATTTCCGCATGATTACCCCTTCATTAAAATTTGCTGCGCTTACATCTCAGAGTTCACCTGAAAGGCCTCCTCCCCTCCCAACTCTAACATCCCAGGCATTCTTCAGGCCTAACAGACCATGGCAGCAGGCTCTGGCCGACCAGGGCAGTCATTTTCCTGGATGAATTATAATAAGAAAAAAAAACAGATTTCCTCAAGGTCCTCTTGTTCTACTGCTGTATTTTAAGTTTAGTTTTATGCCAGCGCACCACAAATTGCGAAATTACGTAAAAGTTATAATACAAAAAATATTCAAGTCCCTGGCCTGGGGCCTTGAATCCACAGCTGCAGGGACAACACATTGGAGGATTTTCAAGATGGATGCAGTGAGAGGATCAGGGTTTTGGACCAGCTCAGCTCTATCAGATCACTGCTGACACCTTACCTACCACCCCCAGGGCTTTGCAGCAGATCACAAGGTGAGAGGGCGAAGGCAGACGGACGCCCCCGACTATGTGTTTGTGCACATGAATGCTTGGGACAGAAACTTCTTCAGCTGTCAGTAAACTGGGACAAATTTAGCCCATCTCAAGGTTGCTACGTCATATGGAAGACATTTAAAAGACAAATGTTTGAGCAGCACATCTGACACCTCAGTTCAGACGGCGAGAGGAAAGCTGACAGGTGAAAATTAAATGTCAACAAGATGAAGGGGAGGCCAATATGGAGCACAGATATAGGAAGCAAACGAATATGCATATATATGAACAGTATATGATATAGACACACAGTAGTTGTCAATTGTTCTCTGTTGGAAATTAAGATAAAGTATTGCATTGTCTGAAGATCGACTGCTGCAGTATAGGTCATAAATCCTGCCTCCTTCACCTTGATGCATGTGACCAAACTAAAAGGTCAAAGTACACATTGAATATTTTTTTTTAAAGATGCTTTCTCTTATTTATGTAGCTCTTTGTTTGTCCTTTTTGTTTTTATTGTGACTTCCTAACTAAAGTACGTGTGAGTAAATGACTTGAACACATAAATTAGGTTTGTCTCATCGACCTGACGCAGTGGTTAACTACAACATATTTTTGTCATGTAAAGGAAAAATGTGTGAATTAAAAATTTACAGAGATTTTCTACAAATTTGCTAAAACTTACAAATTTATATTAATAGCAGCTACATTTGTTTTTCTTGGTGCTTCTGGAAGGAGAAAACTTTCCCGTATAGTCTGAACCGTTACTCTGTGGCAACACAACTCTGAAGTTGCCGTCAGTGCATTAAAGTGGTCTCTAATTCATTCAGGACTGTATCAGATATCTTCAATCTCCATTTGACAGGCAGCTGATGTGTGGTGAGGTGAGATAGCTGCTCAGATCAATGTCTTCGATCTACACACACTGACAGCTACTTACACACTCACGGACCTATCATTCATGATTAACTGTAGTTTTTTTACATGATTGAAAAAAAAAGACTACATTTAAACTCTGACTGGTTATCCTCCCCTGTCTTAACTGAATCCACCATCTGTCACAGTTAATGGTTGAAAGCTTCAATTAAACACCCGCTTTGATTCTTACGAAGCGATGGTAGGTGTAGCCATAATGGGAACTTATGAAAGTATAATTAAAAAGGGCTAAAATCTTTCTTCCCAGCATGTGTTGATGTTTTTCTTTTAATGGCAGACATTAAGATGTTGACTTCATGAAGGGAAAAATGGCAAATTGCAGCCGTTTCTGCCTCGGTTTTATGCTTCAGACTAATCTGACAAACTGGAGCCCATTAACTGTCTGTTCTAATTACGCTGGAGTGATAGACAGGCCGACTTCACTACCTGCCTGTCTGGTTGCCTGGTTGTGCTCTGTTATGAGGAAACAGCTACAATAGACCGTGGTACTGACAATCCCCTATTTTCACACATTTGTTTTATTTTTAAGGTGCAGGCTGACACAATTTTCTTTCTAATTTGTGTGACTTTTTGTGGATTTGAAGTGGGTGAAATCTTCCCGTCCTTATCCCAGACACTCTCTGTCCTAGCTCCATTTTTGGCTTTCTGTTCTATTTCCTTTCTCTTTTTCCTCCTCTCTCTGTCTCTGCTGCCGTGGGCTCCTGTCAGCTGAAACAAATAGTAATGTCTCAAACCCGTAGAGTGCAGGGCAGATGTCAGTCAGGCTGCAAACAGTAGAAATTGATCACGGTCGGGGACAGAGTCACTATAACATTTGTATTTTCTCACATGTATCCGTACACTGGCTGTGCACTTACCCATTTGTTAATCTATGCAGAAAGCTTCTGTGAGTCTCCATGCTGCAATAATTTTGAATCTAAATTCTTGATTTGTTGGGGTCCTTAATGTTGGGAAATACTCAGCTAATTTAGATCCTAAAGGCAAATTCCCACCACTGATTCTAAAAGTTTTTAATGATCACAAGGTGTTGCCTACAGAGGACTCCATGAGACCAATTACCTCTGGCCAGAAGGTTATGTTTAAACTATTTTTTTGTTTGTTGGTCGGTTGCAAGACTACACAAAATCAATGTAAATGTAAAAACTTGCTGAAAGGATGCAGTACAGGTCAGGGAGGAACACATTAAATGTTGGTCGGGATCGGATCCAGGAATTTATTTTTCATCGCTTTCCCAGGGAATAATTCATGATTCTTGATGGAAAAATTCTAGCATATTTCTGAAAATTGATATCTAGAATGTGGTTAATATGTATTGTAATGCGTTTCATTCAAGCCAGATTTATGGTTGATGGTCTGGGTTTGTGAGAGGCCTGTCTAGTAGTATGTTGTATGTTTTTGATCTACAGTTCAGGGTCTGATTCCTCATCGATGTTTATTCTCAATATCTTCTAGAAAACAGGAAATGTTTGCCTTGGCAATAAAGTATTTTCCTGAGACAAGTTACTACTACAGGAATGATACATATATATGTCTTATATTTTAATAATATCCTTGTCAAAAGGAGGTTAAATTTCACCTACATTTCCTGTAATGCACCTCAACTCCAGCCGGGATTTAGGTGTGTTATGCCTGTAGCATCTGAAGTAGCCTCAAGCAGAGCTGAAATGCAACAAAAAGGTGATTTAGATTCACTTTGTGATATGGACAACACTTGTTTCATTATTGAATATAGGACGATTCTTTCCTGCCGTTATATTTATGTTGCTGCTGAAGGTTTACAGAGGAGGTGGTTTTACTAGATTTGAATTACTGAGTAAGAGAAGAGAAACTGAGCCATTTTTCACTTTCGTTATCTCTACTGGTAGAAACGCGTAGGAGAATACACTAGCAGTCCATGATAACCAATCACAGGTCTCCATCAGATATCTCCGTAGGAACCATAGGCCACATATGTAGTTAGATTTCCTGGGAGGTTCATGTCAGCTGTGGGAAAGCAGAGGGGGAAACATGAATCCTTATTCTCTAAACACAGAGGTGTAAAGCAGCTGTAATCACAATTAAATCTTAAATCTGAAGCAGACGATGTAATGTATTAGGAGGAAACTTGCGTAAATATAATGTAAAGCTATGAACGATATGTATGAACAGTCTAAGGATAAACATAAATGTGATGAAACAGCTCAGCGTCTCTGAACTACTGTTGTGTACACAGTGAACCTCTTCTTGCAAACTTAAGAAAACTTCCTCTTGTGAGATTCCCATGACTACAGCTGATCACACATGAATGGTGTCGGCTAATGTTGTTCCTGTCAATGCGTGAATCAGACCCTGTTTACAGCCAAGACCCGGTCTGGCTGGCTCGGCCTTCTGGCCAACACTCAGACGGCCATCTTTACTTTACAGTTTCAGTTTCTCACCATCTCCTGGTCCTCTGTGCTTTGTGCTGTTTGGCTGTGGCGTGTAGCTCTGATGGGGAAAATATGTTTTTTCTAAATCTGCTCTACAATTTATAATCTCACGTTTGATTAATTGTGATACATTCATATAAAATAAACTTTTTTATTTTAAAAATAGAAGATCCAATAATCGAAAAAATGTACAATCTGATCCCACTATGTCGTCTTTAGATTAGTGACATGGTTTCAACTACAGTCTAAAAACAAATATTTTCAATTTACAATCATATAAAGAGAGAAAAAGCACAAATAATTTTAACTGAGAACTGAACTGAAGACTACAACAAATTTAAATTTTTAATTAATTTCTATTAATCACTCAGTTGTCTTAGCTCTATTACCGTGTTCAGTTTATATCCAAGCGTATATTGATGAACTATTACCAAACAAAAGATGGACAAGTGGTCTGGATGGATAAATTATTCCCAGCCTAACTATGAAGACTTGTGACAAGAAATTTGTTAAACTAGGCCACACACATACACACACACACAAGCGCGCACACACACACACACACACACACACACACATTTGCCTTGATTTGTTTTTTTGGTATGCCTTCCCCAGCCCCTCATGACAATCGCAATGAATCTAGTGTCTTCTCAAACATGGATTTGAACAAACACTAAAATGTGTCCACACAACCATAGAAAGGCTTTTGCACACACACACGCACACACAGTGACACACATCCTCGACAAATCTGCTCCTCACAAGGTGAACACAAATATAAAGAAAAGCTTCACAGGATGGCTGAGTGTCTTGCTGGTCTTTTCTCGTCTTACAGATGTCCAATCCATGTTGCAGCTATTTTTGACTGCCGTTTTTTTCCCCGTGCTCTTTTTAGTTGACATGCAATTGGAGCTGACTTCTTCCATTTACATCCAGGAAAACATGGAAAGAACCTCGTCTACCTCATCTAGTCCATCAGAGGGAGAGAGGGAGACAGACAGCGCAGGAAATGTTGGAAACCGCACAGGAAACACCACTAAAAACTATTTCCATCGTTAGACCCCACAACGCCATCTACCAACGTCACTCACGGCCCTCCCCACGCACAAGCTAAAACATTTATACGGCCATGCCTGTCTACTGATGGTTCTGCCTTTGAATAATTTACCAGTGGAAATGCAGGGACAGTTTAATTGAAGAGAAGGGAACTCTATTGGAGATGAAACTCTGCTCTTCCCTCTTATAAGATAAATGCTTCTCAGTTGATGCTCGGTCAGAATCCGTTACCGTCGCCTGTGTCGCTTCATATCCTTGAAGCTCGCCGTCTGCAGCCGTCCACAATTACCACAGCATTAATGATTCCTCAGCTGCGAGTTGCATATCAGAGTTCTGTCTTTAAATTGGGATTTGCAGAAGGTTTGTGTCCATTTCGCCAGCTGTTTTGTATTGTAAACAAAGTATGAGGCAAATGTTACTCATAGTTAACATCTGGCCAATTAACACTTGTGTGCTGTAGAAGTAAAGCAGGGAATGTATTGATATAGAGTTTCACACCCTTGAAGTTGACTCCTGAGCCTTGGAGAGACCTGGCAGGAAGGCTCTGAACAAACCCTGTGTTTTGTGTAGTGAAAAAAAGTGTAAAGCCACAAGAGACTTGTCCATGCAGAGACTTTCTTGGGGGGGAGGATGCATTTCACAATTTGAAAGACAATTTATTTTGAATTATTCAATTAATATATACAAAACTATTACAAGTCATCAGATCTTCAGTTTTAAGAGAATCTGAAGGGAAATTGAAATGTGAGAACAAATTTGTGGGTGGGTTTACGTGTTTACAAAAGGCAAATCAGTATTTTATAGCAGGTCACTTTGCTCTTCTTGCTTTATTTTCATGATGGACACTTCTTCTGCATATGCCTGCTGCAACATCCCATTTCTCCTTCTATCAGGGATCTCAATCAATGCGACCAAAAATAAACCTACATAAATGTCACATTAGTATGTCCAGTGCAGTGCCTGTTCTAAATAGGCCTGTTCAGCGTGGGCGGTGTACTTGGCCTGTGGTGATGCTGGTTGCAGCTTTCTTTCTGAAACTGTAAAAGTGACCAGCACTAATTGAACCACGGCAATTAAAACATGACGGAAGCTGCTCCACTGCTGCTGCACAAAGAGATGTTCACCTGTTTCTTCAAAGTTCGGTGAAGCTCGACTCACCGAAGTGGGCAAAACCTAAAACTGGAGTAGTTCTAGAGTCACTTGTGTTGATGAATCCCAGCCGCTGCTGCTACAGTCACTCGTTGCCTGTTCAGCTATATGATTACTTAAAGTTGATCAATATCGAATGTGTCTCATGTCCAAATTGCTGCAAATTTGACACGTCTTAAGATATCCATTCCACATCAATCTGACAGACATAGATTTCTGGAATTGGTAGATAGATAGATAAACATAACCCACATACTGCTTATGTATTCTTGTTGTGCTCCCTGCAGAATATTTGGGCTGATACTTCATGTTTTTGGTCAAATGTATTGATTCACATTTTCCTCTTTGAAATGGACTCAGCAAGATAGTGATATATACACGTACCTGCTGCAGCTGCTGTTATAGGCAAACCAGCCGCCCTGCAGAACATCAGACTTTTGAGCCAAACCCAAGTTGCTCACAGCACATTCCTGATTAAGAATAGAAGAAAAAGAAAGAGAGAAACTGTTTGCACGCACTGCAGGATAAATATTGGCTGGGGACATCACTGATTCCTGATGATGAGATTCCCTGCAAATAGCAAAAAAACCTCTCTCTCTCTGACAGTGTAATGCACGTGTACACATGCACTCCCACAGTTACATACACATGCAGCTCCCCTTGCTTTGAAGTGCTGCATCACTGGGCTGTAATGGAATTCTGTAGCTGACTGCTGACTGGAGGCTTTGGAGGGGGGTGGCTGGAGAAATGAATGGATGGAGAGAGAAATGAAAGGAAAGGAAGGTGGGAAGAATTGATTTTAGGACTGTTTTTGTGGCCATGTGCTTGAAGAATGCTTCCGTGCACGTGGCAGTGTGAAACGATGTGTGCGTGTGGGTATACTCCATGATGCCATTGATATTATGTGCAAAACACCATGGTACAGATTTACTTCTAATGCCTGTTTTAGAACCCCACCTTGTTCACAACTTCAAAAGGCCCCCGGGGTAAGGATGTAAGTGTGTGCAACACCTCCTCCCATCCTTCCCTTCCTCCTTCTTCCACCTATGTTTCAGCAGGGTACTGTAAATTACCTTTTGATTCATCCCCTTTAATTATGTAAAGAGACTTCATTATCTGCACTGACTCTAAAGTGTTGTGCTATGCATTCATTACACTCTGCGTGTAGTACCGTGAGACTGTTCATTGAGGGTTACTCAAGTGTGTTCAATTTTCCATGCTCCAGTTTGTTGTAGGTGCAAGTGTACAATGTGTTCAACAAGGGGTGTGTGTGCGTGTGTGTTTGTGTGTGTGTGTGTGTGTGTGTGTGTGTGTGTGTGTTCAGCCATGCCTGCTTATGAGTAATAAGCAGGCATTCCGGCCTTAGCGGTGAATACCAGCACCAAGGCCCATCAGTCCCCTTAAATCAATTAAGCTGCACCAAATTACGAGTGAATGCCTTAACCTCCTGAATTCAGCTGTGTTTGTGTGCTTTCATATCTCAATCCATGAAACTTCGCTCTGTGACATATACAGACGCAGTGTTTGTCACAGACGCTGCGTCTATGTTTAGAGCAGAAACCCTCCTGAGTCTCGGATCCAGCACAAACTGCATGTGACTGTAGTTATGCAAAAAAGTCATTAACTAAGGAAACAGAGTGTGTAAACAACAGCACAAAGACACTATCCTTCCTTCCCCGCTCAATCCCCTCCCTATGTCTCTCCATCTATTACTTCTCTCCCTTTATCCCTCTCCAAATTTAACACAGGGGTCTTTCAGTCTCGGTGATGAGCTTCTGATTTTGAAAACAGCGTCTGAAGTCGACAGAGGAAAACATCCGCAATATCTCACTAGCTGAATAAACAGCTGATGGCGCAGCGGGAGGAGGGCTGAATGGGTTTAATGAGTAGACTATGGCAGCGTGACCCAGATCCAGTTTCTAGACTGTCACTAAGCTGCCTACAAAAACCAAACTGACAATACCAATCATCAGCAACAAGTCTCATTAATTACAGTGGCGACACTCAAGGTCTCCATTCTCAAAATCGACCCAAACACTCTCCCCTGTGTCCGCCGTGTGTGAGTTAGATATCTCTCCCAATCGTTGTCCCCGTCTCCCCCTAATCTCCTCTACTCCTCCTCATCCCCCTATCTCTTCCCTGCGCTGTAATGCTCCTACTCTGACTTGGCATCATCCCACCCTCACATCCTCAGTGCTCCACGCTAAATGTCAACAACTGAATATTCATCACAGCGCCGACACCCCTCCCCTTTGTCCCTCTAAATCTAGTCCCAGATATGGGATATTTTTTTTGTCACTTTCCCTGAGCTGACTGATTATCAGCAGATTTGAATATTACCAATTAAAAATGTTAGTAAAGTAATTTCCTGCAATATTTCGCTCCTCGACCCTCCTGTTGCAGATGAAAAAGATTGCAGCTTTAACCTAATATCAAGATGGATTTACTAATACAGTATTTCAAATTCCTTGTTAATGCTTTTTTGAGTTTCAAAGTCACAACTAATTCACCACATAGGCTACCTGTTGTACATTTGCAAACAAAATACGGAATAATCTTAAAAAAATAGATGGACCGAGAGAATGTCATAATTCAATGTTGCTCTCAGAATGAGAACCTTTAATTGTATCTGTTTCACTCTTCAGCATGTTTTTTTACTCTTAATGGCTCAAGGAAGTGTAGTGTCAAATTTTATGCAATTTGCACACGTTAAATGTTCAATAAGTATAAACTTAAAGTAAACAAGCAGCCAGCATCCATCAACGTAGGAAGCATTGTCTATAACAGCACATTCATGATAACGGCAACAAATAGTGATTCTCCAGTTTGGTTGTATGTGTTTTGAATCGATCTTTACTGTTCTTTGAAGAAACAGGTGAGCAGCTCTTTGTTCAGAAGTAGTGGACGTTTCAAGGTTCCTCGAACTGAGTCCTGCAGTCAGTTGTTAGTTGCCGTGGCTCAATAACTGCAGGTCACTTTTACAGTTTCAGACAGAAAGCTGCAACCAGCATCACGACAGGCCAAACAAACAGCCCATTCAAAACACAAGTATAGATTTAATCTTGAATAAATACCCCCAAAAGAACACCTCTGGTTAACAGCATGAACAGTAACCATTTATAGTAAGGACACAATCATTTACCACAGGAGCTTACACAGCAAACTCAAACCCAGCAGTAAACTCAGTAGTGTACTATACAGAGCCGCCCTGAGGCATACAGTACAGAGACCTTCTACTGGACTCAATTTGAGAAGACAATCACAGAAAGTGGGGGGACCAAACCAGAACCGACAGGCCCAGCACCCTGACTGAAACCCTTGGGTTATGTCTGGCTTATTTTAGAAAATGTTTCTCCCTGTCAAACTACTTTATAAATGAAGTTACCACTTTGACCGTTGGGTGTCACCAGCCCTGAAGGAGTCGTTGTCTTATGTTTGCCAAAGGCGCTGGTGCATGATAAAAATAGAGAAACTTCAGATACAAGTCACCTGACATGTCATCCGAGTGAGACGTGCATTCTGCAGCTGTTGCTCCGGCTCATATTGATGTCTCTGTGAAAAAGAAGGCCTTGCCAGTCATCTGTTGTACAATCACCGGTGTCAGACTTGTGGAGGAAAAGCCTTCTGAGCTTTGCCACAATAAACGTGGGTTGTCTTTCTGCGATGCTGTTTGTGTCTCTGCGGACATGTGTCAACAGCAGCCTGCTGTAGTGAGTCTACATGTCATGGATGTGAAAACCACAAGACCACAGACAAGCAGACAGACACACACACACACACACACACACACACACACACACACACACACACACACACACACACACACACATAAAGTAATTATGCAGCAGGTATAGAAGAGAGGTTGTATTATCTGTGAGTCATCAGTGCAACTTTAATCACTGTGAGTCTTATTTAACGCTCATTTAGGAGGTAAAAGAAAGGGAAGCATACACCTCCTTTCATGCCTCCCTTGAAATGAATGATACCGTCAGGGTTCGGGCTGCCTTGCCTTTGTGTGTATGTGTGTGAGTGTGTGTGTGTGTGTGTATGTCTGTGTGTCTGTCTGCTTGTCTGTGTGTGTGTCGATATCAGTAAGTGTGTTTGAGTTAAGTGACAGGTTGAGACCACCATGTGAAGAACTCCTGGGGCCTGCACTGCTTATCAGTCTCACACACACACACACACACACACACAAACACACAACACACACACACACACACACACACACACAAACACACACACACATTTCCAACGCTGACCTGTTGAGTTCATTTGTAACCTGCTCAGATCTGCCCTGTTCTCCGAGTCTCATGACAGAACCCTTATTATTTTTGGGCCCTCACTTCGCACTAGCATCACGAGTCTCCTCCCTCTGTTATTTGTCTTTGCACTTGTCTGTCTCTTTCCTCGCAATCCCCTCATGTCTTTATCTAAGTGTCAAGATCAAGACAAAAGAAGAGTTATGGGTGTAAGTCTGCATATCACACAACCTGGATGGTGCACTGAATCAGTTCAAGCAATGGATGTGTTTCAGGAATAGTTTTAAGGATTCAAGGCAGGAAAAGTGTGTGATTGTGAGTGTGTGTGGTTGTTTGTGTCTGTGTCGGCCCCTGCGACTGGTGACCTGTCTCTCACCCAATATCCTCTGGGATTCGCTTGATCTTGACTTTGCGTATTCTCAACAGCAATGCCCTGGTGACAGGTACATGTTGCCATTTTACTTTCAATTGTAAACTATTGCCAAACTGCTGTCGTTTTAGCTCTGGCTAATGCTACACTAGCACAAATCTTTTCTTGGCTCCTCTGAAAACAGTACTTGCCAGTGTCAGTACAGCACAACTTCTGTTTTTGGAGCTGTGAACAGGGAGGGAATTCTAGGAGAATAGAACAGTTTTATCTGGGTGAAACTAATATACTTAGAACTTATATAATAGAGTATTGGATCAGTACACAGATCTCCATGTACTCGTCAATGCCTTAACCAGAATATTTGGCGGTAAAATTGTTAAATGTCAACATTAATTGGCAATGACAGCAACATTGTCTTGGCCTTCTCCCCTTAGCAGGTAGGCCTTGTGCTAGGTGACCCATTCCATAGGTTGTTGTTTCTATCCCCAGCTTGTCCTCTCCACATGTCAAAGTGCTCTTTGGCAAAACTAAACCCCAAGTTTCTCCTGTTGGTCCAGCCTGGCATGGTAGCTCGCTGTCATTTGTGTGTGAGTGTAATGTGTGAGTGGGTGAATGAGAGCAGAATTGGTAAAGTGCTTTGGTTGGAAGCACTATGTAAATGCAGTCCATTTAGTGGCACTTACATAGACAGCTGTGGGCACACTGTGTCCAACCTCCAACCATGATACCACAACATTACCCACACACAATCCATCAATCAAACACTCTTGATTAAATCTAGCATTTTATCTCATGGTCGTCAGGATTTCCAAAAAAAGTCTAAATTAGTTGTCGACAATTGTCAAGCACAGACATTTCTATGCAAATAAATCGACTCAGTGTCACTGACAACTCCAATCGTCTTTGTAGCGAAACTACTGACACTTCTTCTTATGCTGTTTCGTTACCTTCCCAACTATAATGCACCGCCAAGGTCAGATGTGATATCTGGCACAGTGACTAAATATCGACTTGTATGCTTAACTTTTGCTCAAAGTTGTTTCTTAATAATGCAAACGCAGAAAGAAGAGTCTGTTTGACAATCGCTGCATGATTCATGTTACATTAGGGAACAATTAAGATGGACAGCTGTTCATTTTCTCCTCTGTGTCACGGGCACTGTGCTTCATACTATGAATGACAACACTGTTGGCACATGATGCATCACAATTTAAATAAATCCTTCAGCTTCATGTTCATGCTCGTCATCAGCACATTACAGATTTTTTATTTTTAAGTGCCTGTCCTTTTCATTGTTTGAAAATGATGCAATGTTTTGTAACATAATAAGTATAACTATAATAATTGAATGAGCAATAGTAATATAATTATTGTTCATTATAACATAATTTGTCAAATAATGTGTATTCGTGCTTTGCAGCCTCTGAGGCCTGCAGGCCTCTGACAAATGGTTTGAGGAGATGCAGAAGGAGCCAAATATAGAAAACTCTGACAAATGAGCCTTCTCCGAGACGACTTATCCGATTAGGAAAATTACAGGTTTTCTGAAGTAACGACTGACAGATCTGTTAGGTAAGCTATTATGCTCAATATCATTTGTCCTGGCTCTTAGCTGGTACAAATACAGCCGCTGTTAATGGTAACACAGGAAAACAACAGAAAAAGCTTCAGGCTCATCACAAATACATATTACATATTCTAGTGGAGGTGAAAAGGTTAAAAAGTTATTGCTTTATTTGTTGACAAAGGGGATTATGGATTATGGATATCAATCAATAAATTATAATATACTGTTAACAACTATTAAAAAAATGTTGAGAATATACTACTAGAACAAAGGTTAAATGATATTGTGAATTATTTAAATCGAAATAATCATATAAATGATTGACCTGGTGCAGACAATGATCATTGTAGTGCGAGTAATAATAGACCGAAAACCTTTGATGAATTTCTGATGCATTTACACACATAAATATACTAAATGTCATAAAATAAAACACATTTAATATCTATTTTGGAAGCTTTCTGTCCACTATGTTATGGAATCAAATTAAATCAAAATCTGAAAATGTACCTGTAGTGTCTTTCTTGAGTGGGATACACCTTAAATAACCATTACATTGTTTTAAAATAATTCTGTCCTTATCAAAATATTCGAAACAAGCCACGCTCTACTTTTGAGTGTTCCAGGGCTGGACTTAAACTTATCTGTTCTGATACCAATGACAAAGAGATTTTGAACGTGATTCTTCAACTTCTGGAACAGACCTTGCCAGTTCTGAACTCATTACACGTCTGGGAAACATGCAGACATGGTCATTCTCCTCCTAGTGTGTCCCCTCCTCCTACCACTGTCCTAATAGGGATGTGTCAGCATCTATTGCCGCCTGTGTCATTGTTAAGGTCTCCTACAACATCTGCTCTGACATCTGTTTGTTAGCAGCGGCCATTTTGTCGCCAGCGCTACGCGGACAGCACACGGACTAATCTCTGCGTCGTCTGGGTATTCAGAGCATGGTCACAGATCACGAGATTAAAGATCAGTATCAGTGGTGAAGATCGGTCATGGCAGACAGATATGAGGAGAGAGTTGGAGCTACACCTGACACTTTGTACCAGAACCAGTGTTAAGTGCTTTGTGTAACTGCAGGAGAACGAGGCTGGCTCGGTATCAGAGGTGCTGTTTCAACAAGCCTCACATGGTTGACTCGTGATTGGATTCACGCACAGCTTGAGAAACACCTTGCGAGCAGTTAACAAGTATACTCTGAAATTGAGGCTGTCATATCCCGATATGTCAAAACCCTTAGACAAATTTCTCTCTGCGTAATTATAGCAGTCTCTTCTGTGCTCTGCCCCTCGTTCTCGCCTCCCATGAGTGTATGTGTGAGAATCTGTATTTGGGTTTATTCTCTGTAATCTTTTAATGACATGCACTGACGACGCATTGAGGCTCAGGAACAGCCCATGCCATGAAACACACACACACCCACACACACCCACACACACACCCACAAACCCACAAACACACACACACACACACAGAGAGAGAAACAAACACTGACTCAGTGGAAGGCTGTGGCCTCTGAGGAGATTAGCCAAATCAGAAAAGTGTTTTAGAGAAAGGCAGCTTTAATGCAACACAACACAGATTTGTATGTGTGTTTGTGTGTGTGTTTATGCGATGTTGAGCTTTAAAATGCATGCAACTACACATATTACAGATTACATGCCTTTAAATGTAAATTGTAATGTATTAGGTTTGATTATTCAAAGTGAGTAAAGAATTTTACAAATGTGGAATTCACACAATACTGCTAACATGAAGTAAACTGTTTACATAGGTACACAGTCTGAATACACAATTTTTCCTTGACCTTTTATTTTCCACAGTATTATGTGACAACCAGTAAACACGACAAAGATATTACTTTATGAATATTTAACATTTTAGTTTCACTTCATCTCCTCCTCAGATAAAACACCAGAAAGGGCCATCCTTGCTTTTTTTCCCAAAGCAACAAAGGGGTGAGAAAGACAATTAACAAAAAACAAAATTTGAAATGTCGCGCAGAGAGGAAGTTAGCTAACATAACCAAACTCTGCAGCTTTTAAATAATTTCAAAGTCTCCATTCAATTTAAACCTTTTTGAATAATTGTAACTTGCCAAAATATAATAAGCTACATCATGCATGTTGTAAATTGTCTGATTTGTTTGTATGCCTTATAAGGGGTGCAAGTCAATTTTTTAAAAGTGTGTCAAACAACTAATTAAAGCAGGACTTACCGGTCATCGTGTTAAAACTGCCTAAAATATAAGAAACTAGCTTTAGAAAAAAATTATTGTGTACCGTGACTATTTGTTTTGTTTCATGTCCCATCGGCAAACGTGGAGGAGGTGGGGTTTATGACTATGGTGCAGCAAGTCACCAGAAGGCTAATGAAATGCGTTGGCTTCACTTTGGGGTAGAGGTCATGTCATCCATCTTTATATACAATCTGTATTCTGATAGTTTGCAGTACTGTGTGTGCGTGTGCGTGTGTGTGTGTGGGTGTTTGTGTGCGTCATAGCCTCAAACCCGACAAACGTTTGCATCTCTCAGCCTGAGCCCACGTGTGTCACCTCCTTCATCGTCACTTCAACAGGGACATTCTGCCACTCACTATCAACATCTATCATTGGCCATTGCATGTATACAGTAAAGCACAACCCCTGTTTGGATGTCATCCTTCAGATTACTGTACTGTCTAGGAATGGATCTATATTTAAACCTACATTAACCTCATCTTCCCGTAATACTCAATATGACAGTACTCTGCTCTCCTGGGTTGTGACTGAGTGGAAACTCTCATCTGCTTGTCAAAGCTGAAGCCTTACACGTACAGTAGGAATGGTAAAACCAGAAATATGGACAGGACATATAGAGCATATTTATGTATATAATCTGATTGGAGAGTAGAGTGCAGAACATCAAAGTCTGCACATGTCATGTTCCTGTCATCATTCTTCATTGTTATCAGTGATTGACAGCCGTGGGACTGACGTAGCATTTGTATTAGGTTTCCTGTGCAGCGCTACTGGGTCCAGCTGAAGTGGATGTGAGGAAATTTGTAGTGACAAGGAAACATATTTAGATGATGTACCAAGTTAAATAACCAATGAGAGGCTCGTAGGCCAATACTAATGGGATTTTTTTTTAATCATTTAATTCTTCATCTGGTTTTACTGAAGCACACAACATCCAACACCTAAACCTATAGAGTTTTAGACATCAGGTTGAAAGGATATAACCAAATCAGGACACAACAGTATAACAAGTCATGACCTGAGGCTGCTCTGGTCCATGAAGTACAAAATCCCACAGTTATAAACTGTAAATTTGTGCCATATGAGCCTTTAATAACCCAAACCGTAAACACAGCAGAACATCAGATTGTTTGTGGCAACAGACACCTGAGATATTTCACCGGCTTATGTGTCAAATCTTTCATGATACGTTCAACAACATGTAGTTCAGTGTGAGTATTTAAGGAAGAGAGACTCATTAATAGTCCAGAACTTCAATGTATGGAGTTACATTTTTTGGCCTCAGTGCTGGAGGCATTATGTTTTTGTGTTGTTCGTACCTACCTCCATCCCATTCCTGTGAACAAGATATTAGAAGAACATCTTGAGGGAATTTCTTTAAATTTGCAAACATTCCCTTGGACTCACAGATGAACTGATTAGATTTTGTTCATTCAAGATCAAAGGTCGACACAACGGTGACCTCATATGATTCTGGAACACAATTACAGCAGCAGTAATTCTACTTTGATAATAAATCCAGTTTGGTCTAATTAAATCCAATATGCTTCAAATATGAAATATTTTCTATATTAAATACTTCTAGTTTGTTTGGTCAGGATTGAAGGAAACTAATTGTTAGAAAAAAGTACTATTTTATTTTACGTATTTCCCTGGTAACAAACCTAATTAAAGTTACTTTAATTTCCGATATTTGTGATTATAGCTTATTCTTTTCACAATAGTAACACACTTGCTCATCATTGTGATCAATAACCAGGCAAACATGACATTGAACTGTTCAAACAATGTTTCCCACAGAATTAAATTCACTCTGACGTCAGTGCTACTACAGCATCAGTTGTATTAAACTGGAGAGTGTGTATTCATTGAACAAACAAAGAACGACACTGAAGGCTTTCCTCAGTAGAAAATGTGTTTTATTCCCCTTCTCCCAACTGGCTCCTGTGATAGACAGTAATAGTCAGACGGTTTATCCAATCATCTGCCAAGTCTTTTTTTGAATGCGTGTAACAGTTTCCAACGAAGCCTTCCCAGATGGTTCAGTGTAACCGGTGCATCAGGTTAAACAAACATAGAATCTCTGCCGATATACAATCACTGTGGAAAAAAACTCACCTGTTGATCGAGCTGCGCAAAATCCCAGAAATATAGAGCAGCAACATCCTGCAATCAATCATGTTTACCAGCGCGGCTTGTTTTCTCAGGACTGGCTGAAATGTGCTGCATACAAATATCATTCCTTTCTTCCTCATATGCTTGGGATTGCTGTGGTGTACAATCCAGCCAAGTGTGCGTGTTCCTCCTGTAATACTGCTTGGATTGTTCAGTATTACACGGAGCTCTGTAAATGCTATTCTCTGAACTCTAACCAGCTAATTAATGACATGTCACACATCGCAGATGACGCCCAGGGAAGTGCAGTATTTCATATTTTCTCTCTGTGACAAACAGTCTGCAATGCGGTTTGTCAGAAGCAGGAAAACAAAACAATAACTTTAATGTCAAGATAAGAAAGAAAATTGAAAAATAACGGGAAAGAAATACAGTTGTTGACGACATTTTCAAGCTAAAAAACATTTACACCAGTGTTTGATTCTATTAAGTTTCTATTTGCTTCAATGTTTCTTTAGAAATGAATTACCACACACAATTTGTGCAATGATACACTCCTTTGGATTTATTAATTGCAGTTTTATGCACAGTATATAATGTGTGATGCACTGTGAGTGGAGTGTGGAGCACTTACAAAACAACCTTTAAAGGGACTCTTACCTTTGTTGCATTTTTACACTTTTTGTGGATAAGGTTAAATTGGTATTAATAAGGTAATGACACTCTAAAATGCAAGACAGACCCACCAGGAGTTAAAACAAACAATTATTTCACTCTCGTAATATTTAGTGAAAACTTCAACCAATAAAATTCTTCGGACCGAAGGACCTTATTGGCCGACAGACCTGTCTGTTTGCTGCATGGACATGCAGGTTTTTTTCGTCTGCTTCTTGTGGCGCATTCGGGCCCGCGTCATCAAGGCGGTGACGGTACCGGTGCTTCTGAATCCGAATCCATTGCTTTGGTAAACAAAAACTCACGTGCGTGCGCGGAGGCAGTATGTTGTAAATCTGCTTGTAAATAAAGTTTCTTCAAAAAAACACCGCGGATGGGAACGAGGGGGTGGGGCATTGGAGGAAGGCGGGATGATTCGAATGTGCTGTAATTCTCAAATACAACAAAGGTAAGAGTCCCTTTAATTTAACCTGAATCTTCACAAAAGACAATTTTGTGAGGCTGAGGCAAAATTGAGAGACATATCTTTTCCTTTGAAAGGTTTTATTCATTTCGTATAATACTGACACATGTACTCAATAGCGGTTAACAGGCGTTTAAAAACACAGATATTAAAACCATTAGAGCATCAGTTTATCTTAAGCCCCATTTAATCCATGAACCATTTTTACACGTTTACATGTTTCAATATACCGTAACATCTACTTGGTATTAGTCTAACCTCAACCCTGAAAGGATTTTTTATTCCTTTGTCAAAAAAACAAAAGGAAATAGACGACTGCTAAACTGTATCCCCCATTTAAAAAAATGGCGTGTGGTGAGCCACAAACGATTCAAGGTAAAACATGTCCATGGAGGTGAAATTGGAAAAAGAAAAAGGTTCAGTTTCAGGTCTGAGAAACAATTTGACAGCATCAAGTGTGTTGTATGTGGCACAATTCAATTTATATATGTCAACCGGATTCAATGATACCGCCATTCTGGATCCACCCCCTTATTTTTGTAGTATACAGGATAGCGGTCTAAAAACCAGATCCCCTTCATTCATTCCCAGTCTGCATATGGAACACATCTAAGCCATAGAAGAGAGATGAAGACTACAGGTTGCTGTAAAGAAAGTCGTTTTTTTCGTCATCTAATCCAGTGTGTGGTTAGGTCATAGTTCACTTTGTTGAAGTTTGTAGTTGCAGTAAAGGATTGTGGGTAATGTAGTCCTCTGCATTTACGGACCAAGGACACTCAGTTGTGTTAAAGGTGACGGCAGCCAATGTTAGAGTCCTGTCTCTTCGGCCGCCATTTCTCGGGATATCCTCAGCAAAATGAAACAATTACTGCTTCATCATTGAAGTCCATCTGAGTGTGTTTCCTCACCACTGGTCCATTGTGCTGTGTCAGTATCTCCACCGCCATTTTCTCCTTCTCGTTTTGAGACGGGTGAGACTATCGGGTTACCTGAAATATGGAGAAGAGAAGTAGGTCACTTAAAATAGCCCAGAAAAAGAAGTGAGGATACAGCTTGTAACGGTAAAGGTCACAGAGCAGAGGATGAGGCCGGTGCTGCTTCTACATGTCAACTGGGATTTTGAATAATGCGCTGTGGAGCTGCGCCGCCCACTGTTTGGGAAATGATCTGAAGTTGTTCTTGCTGGTGGAGAACTGACAACGTGGCTAGCCGAACCTCTTTCTCCTCTGGTGAGAGACTAAACGAGACACAGCTTGAATCGTGGAAGTCAGCCCACAATACCTCACTCCCAGCGTCTGGCCCGCTGCCATGTCATTTTGTGTGTTTGTCGAGACGGCTGCTCTAATCACATGGCCTCTTTATCTCGTCGGCCCCTCTTTCCATTTTCTTGCTCGCACACTCACTTTTGGTTTGGTTCAAACCATTAGGAGACTTTTTCTACCAGCCAACGACCGTACAGACACAAATTGCTGTGTAACTGCCGGTGCTTGGGCCTGTAATAGGCAAGACTCTCCATGACAGCTCTTCAGTTTTCCTGCATGTCTCTTTCTCTCGCTATCATTGTGTTTCTCTGTGACTTCCCCCTCTTAGCCCCCTAAAACATCCTGTCCCTCCTGTATGTTGCTCTTGAGGGAGTGAGATTTTGTCAAACCCAGGTGCCAGCGAACAAAGTGTGTAGGCCAGCCATCACTGAGGGAGCTCAGAGGAGAGTTTCCTCCGAGCTGGCAGCTGCTCTACTGTATCTGCTCTCAATAGGCTCCGGGCCACCCTTCCTGGGCCCGCTCCCACCGCCTTCAGGCATCTACTCCTGTGGCTGATCAAAGAGTCTGCAGGCGTTTATTGTCATGCCAGTTCACTGTGCGTGCACAATGCTATGTCTCTGTGGTTGCTATATGCTTGAAGGTGCTTCTTCAAAATCCCTTCAGGTGTTTGTCGGCTTGTCTGTTCAAATATGCCTGCAAGTGGCGGTTTTGTGCCAAATTAGAAAGTGGATTTAGGTATTTAGATATCAATTTACAAGAGCACAGAAGCAGTGTTCTGATGTCATCTCCATGGGACCACAAGTGACACATTTGCTGTTTGTTTTACAATCCACACTAATGGCTGCTGTTTTGGCCACATCTTTTTTTTTAAATGAATGATATAGACAGTTCATTAATGACTTTAAACAGAGTTTTCTAGGTTTTTACAGCTTGTATTGTTTCATTAAGGATAAAAGTGCCTTCAGAATATTTTGCCTTAAGAGGCTTACGTTGTTTGCAGACTGCCACATCTGTTTAGTGTTGATGTGAGCAAACTGCATAGGAAGTAAATTACATGTGCGGCTGACATCGACTTGTCATTTGTTTGTTAATATGTGTAGATGACTGCAGGTCTTTACACAGACACACACACACACACACACACACACACACACACACACACACACACACACACACACACACACACACACACACACACACACACACACACACATACACACCCTTGCTTTCCAGTGTATGACAGCTCAGTGGCCTGGCAGCCCAGCCGTGTCTGTCTGCTCATCCATATGATATTATTTGGCATTGATCGAGCTGTCTTCTATCCCTTCCCTCTCTCCTCCCTCTGCCCTCCTCCTCTCCTCCTCTCCTTTGCTCCCAGCCAGAAATGGAGGGAAGGCCAGAGAGAGCCAATCCCTCCTTTGTGGTCTCGCCTGCTCTGTGTATAAAAATAAGCTCTTCATCAGCTGACCTGTTCCAGCATTTTGGTTTTTAAAGTGTCATTCTTTTAACACCTCTGCCTTCAACCTTTCTTCTCCACTTTCTACTTGTTACTTGTTGTTTTCTTTCTCATCCATTTCCACCTGCCTCTTTCTTCTGCTGCTCTTCGTACATATGTGTGTGTGTGTGTCTGTGTGTGTGTGGTGTGTGTGTGCGTCTCTCTGTCTCTCTCTCTCTCTTATCCTCTTTCCCTCTCACCTCATCGTTAGTTTCAATTTACGAGCGGGTCGTAATGGGACTATAAGAGAACGTTCGATGCTATTGATCTGGATGCCTGCTCATCTTGACCTCAGCGTACCACATCAGAGGAGAAAAAAAACATCACTCTTTTCATCATCAGGCAAACACATCAGCTAACACGCTCAAATAGTCACACACACACACACACACACACACAAGCACACACAGATCATTGATCAAAGACCTGAATGCAAGAGACAGCAAATATTTGTGCTCTTTCAAGCTACGACAGAATCAGTGATAAAACGATGCCTGGCTCCTTCTGGTTCGCTTTGATCATGTTCAGGAAATTATAAATGCACACTTTATAACTAAATGCAACAGATCTGATATATGCAGCAGCTTCTCAACAGCATTCACATATTCATAAATTACATCATCCTCATGCTTGATTACCCTCTTTCTTTAATTATGCCTATTACCTACTCTAAGACCACCCCGCCGTTTTCTGCTCGTCTCTTTTCTCTCTTTGTATTCCTCTGTGATGAGAGCTATAACTTGAAGAAGTTCAGTTACACTCATGAGCAACTTAACACAGAGAAAGTCTTTCAGGGAGAGACTAGGAGGAGTTGCTGTTGAGAAGGAAAGGAGGAGAGAGTGTAATTTGAGGGGCGAGATCCACTCTGCTGGGTGAGAGGTGAGCGGAGGAAAACGTAGGGAAGGAATTCTTTATCCGCCATAGGTGATGAAGAATAGTGTTTTAGCGAAAGAGACAGGAGACCACGTGAGTTGAAAGCTTTTCTTATCCCTCTCTTTTTGCCCAAGAAGCTGCACTCTCTCTCTCCTCCGACCACGCCTACGATTAATTATTTAGGCAAAAAACAAAGGTCTGCACCCGGCCATGAATAATGGAAGGTGAGAAGGCAGGGAGAAGGATGGAGGTTAGAAAGAGAAGCACACAGCCACAAGAGGTGAGTCTCGCACAGATATCCCCGTGACAGACAGTTCACAGGCTGCTCGGGATCAAGTCACCGAGGGGACGCCAACAGGTGCCGACGCAGGACGGAGACTGAGCAGGAACCATTTATGATGTACATCCACAACTACAAACACACAAACACACACACAGACGATTGGTGAGTGCTGGAAAAAATGTGGAGAAATTAAATGAACATGCACCAACTGCCCATACAGTATTACGGGCGAATTGGAGCATAAAAACTATCCAAGGACAATTCCCACTCTAGTGTATCCAACGTGGTGAGTTGTTTTTGCATCGAGTCAGATGGCATGCCAGTCAAACCCAGGGAAGCAGGGCAAGTGGGAGTGAAGGAAAGTGTGATGTTCTCTCTCCCTCAATCGCTGTGTGTGTGTGTGTGTGTGTTGTATGTGTGTCTGTGTTGTGTGTGTGTGTGTGTGTGTGTGTGCCTTGTTCTTGTTCCTGGCCTTATTTTTCTTCAGAGAATGTTTGATGTTAGATCCAAGATGGGGCGGGGGGAGAAAGTAAAGAGAGAAATTGGGTGAGAAAAAGAGTGATAGGGAGTGCAAAGGAGAAACAAATGAGGGTATAAACTAATAAGAAGTGAGAGGACAGATGTTTATAACAGGAGATACATGGAAGTGGGTCACTTTTCTGGTTTCTGACCGTGTGTGCGTTCACATGTGTATATATATATATATATATATATATATATACATAACAAGGGGGATTGGAAGAATTTGTGCAAGACAGAACAGAGAGATATAGAAATATAAAAGAAAGAAAGAAGATGTGCACACCGACCTTTGTGGTCTTGACTTTGTTGCCTGTGCTGCAGCTCCATCCTGTGAGGTCGGGAAGAACCTTGCACTCCTCACTGTCCATACATGGATGCATCTGACACCACCACTTCTGGATTACAATGGAGGCTGGAGGAAGAGAGAGAGAGATGGAGAGATAGAGATAGAGTGGTAAATATTTATTTTGGTATAGACACGACTCAATGTTTCTTGGTATGTTTGCAATTGGCTGCCACACTGCGAAGATGAGCTTTCCTTCGCTAAATTTCCATCCAAATGTGCAAATTTGAAATAGATTTTCCAGGCAAAATAATATAAGTGAATTAATTTGTGTTCCCATCCAGTACCATTATGCTAATATTATGGGTTGGATGATAAGATGATGTAATTAGAAGAACAACAGTCAAACTTCATATCAATAAATCTGACGTTTTTGTTTGTTTCATTTGTTTATTTGTGGAACATCAAAGTCTCACATCTGATGTTTTCATCATGTTTTCAGAAGTTTAAGTCACACGCTTCATCTATGTCATCATTTATTCACATCTGTTACCATTGCACTGTGTTGCACTGTTTGATTATGTCACCACACCAGCTTTTCCACAGCAGATAAATGTAAAGCGCTTCTTAGTTTGTTTTTTTAAAGCATATTTTAGGGGCCCGTAGTGCAAAAGCACTTTATTCAAAATCTTAAAATCCGATGGAAAAAGGAACAGGAAGCAAATGCATTTAGAAGTAAATATTTGTATGTGGCAACTGTGGCAAGACCTGATGACCTCATGATTCATTTACATTTTCAGTTTAACCAAAATTAGCAAAACTGGGGCCAACACATTAAAGAGACATTTGAGATATGTTGTGATCTACATGCAAATATCAAAGAAAGTGTGAGATGGTAATTGGATGTTTAGCATGTCAGCATTTAAGTAACTGTCACTCCAACTTAGTAATGAAACAGTTAATAAATAAAAAGCCATTTATCCAGTGACACTATTCCCAGAGGATTAGTGCACTCTCTGCACAGTCAAACTCAACAGCAGTAATTTCTCAGGAAGTATTTCAGAAGTAATAAATCAAAAGTATGAAAGGTGTTTTAGTCTTATTAAATTGTAAGTAAACAGAGCCATACACAGAGATTCATCAAGTCATCATCACGTGGTCTGTCAGACAGCTCAGTGTATGTTGATATATTGTCAGCAAAACATTTACGATTTCCATGGTTAATATCCCTTTTTCAAATGACGGACATGAACACTTCAGTGTTATAACCTCCACCACGGAAGAAGAATTGATTTGTAGGAAAAAGAAAATGCAGTTATAGCTGGGGGAAATTAATGTACTCTAATCACGTATTGGATTGTTAAATAGATTCACATACTCTCCAATGCCTGACTCAGCAGTTTAGGCAGTATCGGAGGCATTTCTGATGCTGTAAACTGTATCATAACATCTCTAATAAACTCATATTAAACCATAAACATGTAGTAATTCTGTGGAAGAGCTAAGAAAATCATTGGCACGTCTCTCGTTACCGTATTTTCTGAGTTATATTTGTGTCAGTGTGTGCAAGTTAACTGGGATTTTTGAATATCTATTCAACGTTTACTTTCTTATCTTTCCTCGTCTAAAACCTAAAAGTCAGTGTTGTGCGGTGCGAGTATGTCGCATTAATTTCAAATGAAGACCAATTCGAATATGTTTCCACTCAAAAGCGTGAAACAACAGGGCTGCAGAGACTGCAGTCTGTGATCTCATCAAGCACCACTCGTCATAGCTGCAGGGGCTGCACAATACTGATTTTGTGTACACAGAAACAGTAGCCAGGGGGATTTTCTGGGTGGATGGGTAAATTCTGTAGCTTTGACTTGTCAGCACTGTTGCAAAACAAAGCCAAATAAACATTTGGGTATAACGAGTCAACCTTTCATTCATTGTCAACAAAGCTGCTCCGGAAAGAGAACACTTTCTGTAGATTATGTTTGTTATCATGAGTCAAGTTGGCAGAGTTTCATCCTATCATAACATCGACTGAAGTCTCAAATACACAGTTATTTGCTGAACGGTGAAGCAACTGTTATTTCCACTGCTTCGGATCGTTCAGATTCCTGTTATATATCTTTACAATTTATTTGGGTTACGGCCAGAGTAGGCATTTCATTACTTTAAAACTGCTTGTGGGTGTAATAAAACATTGTGCCATCCATCATCTTTGTAACTCATCTAAATTTGTCACAAAAGTATAATGGACTGCGGCTGCATTTATAATTAATCAGGCTCCTGAAGTTAGAAGCAGGAAACAGTGTTGGAGAGAAACACAGCGACAGACGGAGCCCTGCTCCAGTATGTCTGTTTCTGTTTTATGAATAGTCAGTGTTGGTACAACGACTCCCACTGTCTGTTAGCCACCAACAGAGAAATATGTTCTGACATCATGTCTTCACTGTTTTTATCAAAGTTGACTTCAATCATACGTACATTTTTATTACGAGAGTATCTGTATGTGAATATCGATTCTATAAGGGAAGAGCGCATGGATTCCTCTGTTATTTTGATTGGAATATGATTAAAGAAACCTTATTTAGAAATTAATAGATTTGGAAACAGGTGAAATTTGACCTGAGGAAAACCAGAAGGTTACATCTTCAATAAAGAGAAGCACACACTATTAACATGGTTTAAATTGATGAACGTATGTTATATAGTATAATAATATACAGTATTTCATAAAGGAACTCTCATTTGTGAACATTACTGTATAAGGACAGGCCACTGAGAAACAATTATATTTCAGTAAGTGACACTTAAGTGAAGGAATTGGCCATTTGCAGCAAATGGCTTTGCTCTTCCAATGAACTCTAAAAGAATACAAACAGTAATGGGGTCTGTGCTGGGAGAACTAACCTCCCCACCCCCTATAAAGAATTAGATATTACACCAGGACCAGCAGCAGTTATCGTAAACAGCAGGTTGGGGTGGTGGAAGGAGCTTATCAGCAGAATAAAGACTAATTTATGCTTCTTTTATGTAGGAACAGATATATGTCTGTTCCTACATAAAAGGCCTGTGATTTCTTAACAATTAAAAAGGTTTCTCCTTGAGTCAATGTCTACACTGCCCCCTGACGAGTTCCGCTGGTACTGCTCTGTTTCATCTGTACCATACGTATCTGTTAGCTTTCAGAAGACATGTACAACTATGGAGGAAATGAACACAGAGAAGGCTCCGTCCATATCTTTAAACGTGTCTAACGTAAATAAGTCTCTTTTGACAGAGCAAAAATTAAAAAAAATACGATACACTGCAATACTGTGTAAATCAAAGCCAATCGGAAACAATCGAATTCTGCCATTTGAATTATACAATTGTTACTATAATACATTACTTCCTTTATTTCCAAGTCAACCACTGATCAGTCACCCCAAATAATTTGCCAACAGTTAACATAGGCAATGGTGTACTGGATACTTTTTAGCCAGTTCAACCTCATGATTTTAGTATTTTCCTTTACACTGTGTGGTCCCACCTCCCTGTAAATACAAATTAGGAGTCGGGGCGAAAGGAAGAAGCATTAAGAGCACATGTGGCCTACATACACCAGCACTGAGGTGTGTGGTACAATCACATCTGATGATTTATGTTGCAGCTTCACATTCTGCCTGAATTAACACTGCACTAATTAATACACATACAACACCACACACTGTGGGACTGTGCTGATACATACCATCAACACAGGAGGGCATGGCCCGAGTGGTGCCGGCGACCTGTCCAGGGAAACAGGAACATTTGACAGTCTGAGATCTCTCCTCAATCTTGTTCTTGTTGCAGCAGCGATGGGCAGCGATCACCTCGCACGTCCCTGCCTTCACATGCACTGTGAAAGAGAGAGACACACAGACAGTTTAATACACCAGCCAGACAACGGCTAGACTCTTTGTACACTCTGCTTTAGTTTTTCAATCAAACATGTATAATTAATTTCTAACATCGGTAACAGATAGACAGACCTGTTGTTATTAGATAAGGTTTCTCCCTAAACTTCTTAATCGCTCATTATTTTTGTCGTGATTCAGAAAGCTGTGTTGTGCTAATTGACAGATGTTTACACAGTTGAGAAAATAATCAGACATTTGTAAATGGGATTGAGAGTGAGGATGTGCTCTACCTGTGCCAGAGCCAGAAAAACACACACAAAAGCACACAATCGTAGATCAGATTGATGCAGCTATACAGGTTGTGGGAAGAGGACTGCCACTGTAAAAAGGCTGGGGCAAAAATACCACCCCTTAAATGTCAGTATGATCATGATGTCACACTAAACAATGAAGCCAAATCCGGTTTAGCAGATTGCTGAAATTTTATAAGACTGGAGATTTTAAGATACCGATACCAGAATTGGGCGTCAGCGAGTATGGAGATCTATGTACAGATCCGATGCCCTGTCCTTCAAGTATGTTGTTTCCACCAAGATGAAACCAAAATGTTCTTTTGCTGGAAATAACTTGATTGTGTCCTCAACATAACAGCAAAAAAGCTTTTTGATATAGTTTTTAAAGTGATAAAGAAAATGTAGTAAAAGTAATATCCGGTAGTGAAGCGTTACATAGAGCTATCACAAATTTGGCAATATTTCACACTGGAAAGTTCTACAAGTAAAACAACAATTTGTAATGTATGCAAGATTTCAGTTTCTAACTATTTAAATGAAGTACAGCTGTGTATTGCTAGATTTCTTTCTTTCTGTTCTTTTCAGTGACGACTGTGATACTAGGTTGGTCGTTCTATGGCGTTCATTCTCTGTAGGTATTTGTTTTTCAAAAAGTTTAACCTGAGCCAGGCCATACAAAGACCAAGTACTTTTAAAACCAGAACTGGCATATTAATCATTTATGCATTGTAATACTTTACTAATACTTGATATATTCAAAGATAATAATGTACACACATATGTATATATATATATATATATATATATATATATATATATATATATAAATACATATTTTGGTTGACAGACACAAATATTGTCTCTAAAGTCTCTTTTTACTGGACAGATGAACAACAGCTACTCCTGGTAACAAGTCTAGATCTGCTGCTAGACACACATTTTTAATTGAAAGAGAGAATGTGAGAATGTTTGTATTAAAACTGACCTGATTGTACATATACAATAACAAGTGAGTATTGGCTGCAACGCTAATGAAGGATAGATGTGGGAGGCTACTTCACTCCTTCCTTGGCTACCACTTTGTGTGTGCCTCTTTACACGAAGACTTCAAGCAAACAGCCTTGTGGTTAATTAACAAGTCCACCCAAGGCAGTCCCCTGAGTCAGCCGAGAGGGAACAAAGAAATCACTCTACTTTTTAAGATTTGTGATGTCAACACATGGCCCTTTCATACAAGCCTTTTATCAAGTACAGGAAAATGTCAAGGACAAACAATAAGCCTGTCAGGGTCATAGTGTGCAAGGATACAGTGTGTGTGAACGTGTGTAAGCCTATGTATGACAATCTTGCGTTGTGTATGTTTGTGAGGGCTTCATGTATGTTTAGGTTTGTCAAAGCCAAAGTCTAATCTGTGTGTTTTGGCTTTTCACGTAGTTGTTAGAAGTTACTGTCATTTCCATTACAAAAGAATCCACCCACAATACAACAAAGGGTGCACACTGCATGGCAATGAAAACTAAAGCACCAAACAATGAATTTGGCTCTGCGTGAAGAGTATTTAAAAGTGAGACAAGCTGTATTGAAAGCCGGGTATGAATATGCTAAGGAGGCTAACAGAGATTTGAAAAGTTCTTGAGTTGCTACATTAATGAGCAAAAGACAAAGCAGCAATCCAGCAGAACCCAGTCCAATTAATATCTCAGTGAAAAGCCCATTGTAATTTCTGATCCGCTGTGTATCTGCCCCTCATTGTACTTTATATCTTCTAAGAAAAAACGTACGGCCTGCAAGGACTCCCTTGATCTTTTCTGGGATTTGACACACTCAAGACAAGTTGATATTATTTCCCGAAGGATCTGAGTTCATTTTGGTTGCTGCATTACCTTTTCCCGAGCATCACGTATGGGATAAATGATCAAGGTGGTACATTAAACAAATTAGTTTTGTAGTTAGTCCCAAAAGCTTCACATTTCTTCCATATAGTTAAGAGTGAGGTAATCTAATAAACATTTTTTAAACTAACAAAGTAGAATATTAACTCTTACAGGTCTATATCCTCCACATTGTGTCCTTGTGGTGATGAAGGACCTTGTGAGGGAATTCTTTTTAGGGTCCGATGTTTTGATCTTTATTGCTTAATTTGTTGTAATTTTATTGCTTAATTTGTTGGTGTTTTAAGTAAAACTCAGAAAGCATAAGGCACGCAAGTATCTATTATATTCTAAAAGTATAGTAAGCCATTTCTTTCATTATTGATTATTCTGCCAGTTATTGTGTCTAAAAATCTATTGCATTATTACCAAAATGTAATTTAACTTTATATAGAACACTTGCTGTGTACGTATATTTTTCCAAAAGGACAAAGTCTTTCATTTGCTGAGAATAGAGCCTAAAGTCAGCAGTTCCATTCTCGTGTATCGTAAACCAACCGTGGACGTTTGGACCAGGATTTCGGTTTGGGAATCGCTACAGCTCTAAATCGAAGCATAGAAGTATGTGGTAAGTGCATTTCTGTTTGATGAGTAAAGGCAGCATAAATGAGCCTTTACAGAGTTTGTGCTTCTGAAACCAAGGTTTTTAAAGGATAGTGTCAGGTGTGAGTTGTCAGATAAAGCTGCACGCTGACAAAATAGTAAAAGAGCCAATTCATTTAATGTGACAATGAAAAAGTGTAAATAAAGGTGAACATTTGACATTTCACTTCATTAGCAGAACTCAGGTCATGGGTCAAAATGCAAATCGTAGCCTTTCGCGCTTTACTTTTGTTTAATGATAATAGGTTATCTCCTGCTTGCCCTCTCTGCCTCTTTGCACCAAGCTAATTGACTTGCTTTCTTTTAAAATTAGCCTGACAACCCTGTTGGCAGATCCACAGCTCAGGAAAATCAACAGACACAGCACCTAATCCCGACCCCCACTGACATACACACACACACCTTAGCCCATTTTTAGGCTCAGCACCTGCAGTAGTAATTGACTCAGCATTAGTAGCAGCGGCAGTGCACTGAGCTGAGCGGGAGCAGAAGAGTAATGAGGAGGCAGGGGTGAGATTTTTACTGGAGGAATGTAAAACTTCATTAAGGCTTGATTACACATATTAATGTTAATAGGGGGCTGTAAATATCCTCAGTCTGCACCACATGGTAAGATAAATGTGAGCTGGAGCCATATGACAGGCTGGTTGAGTGATTATTTTGATATGTGGATATCTGCAGCAGACTGTCTTGCTCTGTTTTATGCAGACTCTAATTTGCAGCTGAACTGTTGCCTGTTGAAGCTTGTGCTCTGACAAGTTAATTTGACAACTTTTAAACCACTGCTGCAAGGTGGCACTAATGGTTTCAGTATCACTGACTCTGCGCGGAGGCACCACTGACCAAATTTGTCATATTACCATAATTCCTTGATTGCTGCTATTCATGGTTTTTTACAAAATACGGTAGTCATTACTGCCCGGGGTTTGGATGTGGTAATAACTGACTGACTGATCCAATGACGGTTTCCATCTTTAATTATCTTTAATAAGAGGGAAACTAGGGTGGTGAGCACTGTCACCTCTTATAGGACTGACCGGGGCGCCTCTGGAGGGAGTTTGCATGTTCTTCTCCAGCTTCGTCCCACAGTCCAAAGACATGCAGGTAAAATTGGCAAATCCACATTGGGATTGGATATTGGTGAAGGTGAGCATGAGTGGTAGTTCTTCTGTTTGTCTCACTGTAATAAATACTCTGATGACCTGTCTAGGGTGTATCTCAACTGCCTTCTGCTTTTGGTTGTTAAACTTATCTGTATATACCCTCTAATATTGATGTTAAGAGTTAAATGCCAGCTGGGATTGACTCCAACCTCCCACAACTCTTGAAGGATGAATAGTTTAGGATTAATTCAAGAGAGTGGCTGAATATAAGCTCCGTATGCTCATACTGTGAGATTATTTTATACAGTATATACCGTATTTATTTGTATCTCGTTCAACTCGCTGCCCTTTTCAACACTCAAAACAAGAGTGTTTGTGTTAAATGTGTTGAACGTTTTCTGAATATACCTTTGGGATATTTACGTCTCCAAATCTTTCTATGGCGTGGGGAGGTTATAATGAAAAACTCCTGGAGATAGGTCATCATTTCAAACTGTAATTTTCTGCCATTGTTTTTAAAACACTTCTCATCAGGAGTGAATTATGTCAAAACACGAGCAAAGATAGAAAACATGAACCCTGCAGAAGAAGTGGAAAAAGTTGATGTGTTACTGGCATCATTCGGTAGTCAGGATGTGCTGTCCTTTATGTCCGAGATTCATGCAGAGCAGATAGTTGCTGTTAACTGATCCCAAATACCCACCAGGGGCCTTTAACACAAACAGATTAGTGAGTTGTCCAGCCGCTTTTAGGGGCTTAACTCTATTTTTTTTGGTATCACGGAGCATGGCTCACTGTAAACAAGGGTGGATCACTGTGGTTACCAAAGTAAATCACCAAATGCTGCTCCAGTGAAGGTTACATGAACATCACATCGATAAATCAGTTCACAATAAAATGACATAATAAATATCTAGCAATATCGAATTTTATAAATCAGTTGAGTTGTTTTGCTGTTCATGGCTTTCCAAATCAACCCTTATTCTCACCACACGATATAAACAGGAGGACACTCACAAGTGTACACTAATTCAATTTTTTACTATCTGGGCATTTGTGTATGCTCTGCTACGATAAAAAGTGAACGTGAAGACAGCAATGTTTCAACCTTTGCAGCCATAAAATATTTGCCTCATAGTCTTTCATTGTGTGTGAAGGATAAAAAACAAAGCTTTATTTTAAAAAGTACCCATTTTTACGTGTCGTCACTAGCGCTTCCTTCCTTCCTTGCGATCTCTTTTCTACACTTTATCCATCCATCCATTTCTACTCCTCCCTTCTCCTTGGTGTTTCTCCTCCTCTCCAATCTTCTTCATCTATCTCGCGTCGTCCTACCACTATTTCATAAATGAGCCCTCCTTTCTCAATCTCTCTCAGCCACTCCAGCGCATCATTTCTCTTCTGCTCGCTCTTCCTCTTAGCTCTGCACAGCAAACTCAGCAGGGTAGCACACCATTATCCTCAATCACAGGCTCTAAATCAGACAGTTTTAACACTATCTATTATGTGTTCTTCCTCTCTCACCTTGTCGATGTGTCTCTACCCCCTCTCATTTCTCTCCATAGCATGAGTACTTGTTACCCTTGCCTCTCTTAACACAGCAGTGGCTGTTAACCCCATTTACTAAGGATGATGTACTTAGTGACAGACTAGCAGAGGGACAGATTGCCCCAAATCAGAACAACCACGAGCCACCGTGTGTGTGTGTATCTGTGTGTTTATGTGTGTTTGTGTGTGTGTTTTGCCGATGCACATGAAATGCTGAGATAGCTTTCTTGGTCCCAGCGGGGTACTTCTTTTAAATGTCATTCCGACCACAGGGGATCTGTCTCTCTCTCTGTCTCTCTCAAACATACACATACACACACACACACACACACACACACACACACACACACACCCACACACGCACACACACACACACACACACACATACAAGTGCATATATCATTTGAAACCTGTAGAAATAAGCAAATACAAAAAAATGGATCAAATTTACTCTCAGTTCCAACTGTGAATGTGTAAAAGGGTCGATACAGAACAGTTTCTATATGGACCTTGGCTCTTTTAGTCTTTATATAATCGGTAATTATTTTAATTAACATGATTATATTATTATATTGTACCATACATCCATCAGCCCCTTCCCTTGTTCATTTCTTTGTCTGTTTGGAAGTTTCTGCATGGATTTCCAGGAAAGGATGGAAGGGTGGACACTGGCCATGAAGATTCTAGGTCCTTATTGTCACTATTATCAGGTACACTGAAAATGTGAGAGGCTTCTCGCTCCAAGATATTACTACATAGAGGTGTATAAATAAATATAGAAATAGAGTGCTTCTTCCCTGAGGGCTCGGTGTGTGTGGGATGTGCGTGTGTTGATGACATTCCTTGATGCGTGTGAACGTTGGTCAAAGTCCTCGGTGTATGCACACTCGGCATTCACTGAAAGTGTGTGAGTCTTTGGTGTGTTTGGGCAGTGTGGAGTTGTCGATGGAGTTTACAGCACTGGGATGAAAATGATTCCTCAGTCTGTTTGTGGAGAATCTTAAAAAATGCAGGTATTGTCCATAGAAGTTGGCCATTAGTTTATTTTTTCTAGTTCTGTTGTTATACTACAACAACCACAACCAATGGGAGCCCCTGGACACACTCTGGTCGACACTTTGTCACGAAGCATCATTCTTCTATCCCACCAGCTGCATGGAATATTTACTCAAAGATGTTAAAATGTTAAAAAAAACACCACGTTTAATTCAGGTCAAATTTTTGGAAAAAGCAATGAAGTTTTCACAGTCGAAATTCCTGTGTTCTCATGAGACATCGTCACATAAGATACAGCTATACAACTAAGGACTCACACAATAACACACAGTATACTCTTTGATTGATCTAAACCTATGAATCTATAACCTTATAATCAAAATATACCTAAAGGTAAAAAAAGGACGCACACCAGGTTATTGCTTTAGTATTCGGGCAGTTAGCCACATGGAGACATGGACAGATGCTATTGTGAATGTGTGTGTGCGTGCGTGTGTGTGTGTGTGTGTGTGTGGTCAACACTTAAGAAAGCTAGATAATTGCTTTAGTCATATGTCTTGTGTTAGCTGCTTTCATCAGAATGAATGAGTCGGCATGTTTGGAGTTGTCATCATTTCATATTGTCCCTGAGTTATGCTGAGCCAATACTGCAGCCAGCACCTAAACTAACTGCTCTGGAAGCAAAGGCAGCTGTAGTGGCAATGACAGCATAGACGATGAATGGATTCTGTACTCGTCGTACAGTCTGTTGACAGTTTGCAAACAGTGAAGTTCAAGTCTCCTCTTTTTTTTTACATAAAAAAACACAAACACTCACTGTCGATGCACTTTCAATGCCAAGAGACTGTGTTGGCAGCGCAGCATCAGGAGCTGACAAGCCCTCGTCAGGTCTGATTATTGTACTGCCATGGCATATGAATGGAGATAAACACAACCTGTAGTTTTTGTTGGTTTTTGTAGTTGCTGGTTACACACAATGCTCTGATTGAAAGAAAAACTCAGTCATGCTCGATAATACAAAAGTTATATTGAGCAATTCCTCAAAAAGACACAAGTTGATTGACATATAAAATGTTTATAAATGCTTTTTAAATTAATGTAACGTGTTTGCCTGGCATTTCTAGATTGTCTATTAAAAAAGGTTTTAACCGTTGCTCAATTACAAAAGACAAAATATATATTATGTTATCGGGATAATTTCAGAATACCGAGTCAATTTGTGACACATATAGAGCTACTATATAATTACATATTTACTATGTACACATTTCTTTCCCCAAGGCCCATAGTGTTCTTTAAGAAAGAGCATATACTGAAATGGAAAACGAGTTCAGTTCGCTTGCCAAGTTAATTAGATTACGACGTATGTTTCTCTGTGCATGTGTGTGCCCATCAGTGCATTCACGTACATGCATTTTTGTTAATAATTAGATTACATTGGCCTCCGAGATGGCGCCATTCGTTACGATTCCTAAACACAGGACAAATTCAAATTCGGCTTAAGCGTATGCCAAGAAAATAAGCATGGAGGGAAAGGGTAGGCACAAAGATGCGTTTTTTTTTCTCAGCCCCGTTTTTCTCTTCTCCACCATGTCTGAAATCTTTCTGCAGGCTGAAAACTTCTTCATAACGGTCTTCATCACCGGAAGGTGCATGACAACTGCAGGAGGCGACTATTTATCAGCTTTTAATGGACAGATTTGAGTGTTGCACTTGTTCTGCGTTTCCATGCTCATGTATGTTGATCTCATTATGCTTTTCGTCTGATCTTCTAATTGAAATAATATTTTCTGCAAACTAGACTTAAATGTAAATGTTTTTACACCAAATGCGAAAACCGCTGAGGCTTTAATGGGGAGGAAGATTAACCAAAAATTTGTCATTTTCAACTAAATTATCCCAAATAAAACTAGAGTAACTAGATACTGTGGAATCAAAATTAAAACATCAGCCACAAAAGTGCAGACTGCAGCCTCTCTACACAGCGTCCACGCACAGACTTGCCCTATCACGCACCCTCCCTCAGCTCAGTGTCCCTGAGTGACTGAAAGAGTGAGTGACCACAATTGGAAAGTGTTTCCTCTCAGCGGCAGTTCCTCTTCCTGATGTGACATAAATAAAGATTGGAAAAGAGAGGAGGAAACATTGGGAACTGGCTCATCAGAATTTTGATTTGAAAGGGAAAAACAAAATACCGTGGGTGTCCACACAGAGGGGATCATCCCTGTCAGATGCTCCTTGCCAAAAAACGAACACAAAAAAATAAAATCGCCCGACCCATTTAGACACACTTAGTCAGGCTGCAGCAGACACAAAAAGCAGCCTCCACCTCATCAAATACTCATAACACTTCTTTTGGATTGCATTCGCCTTCCCCCCCCTCCAGTTCTGTTGTGCGACTCGCTTCCTTCCAACTTAACAAACTGACACTTAATCAAAAGTCAATAAGGATGTGACGAGACGCCTGATGAACCACTCCGTCCGTTACAGCCTCCCGCCACCACCACTAACTAACCAGTAACCCCCCATCAACCCAGCTCTGCACTAATCATCCTCAGTGATAAGACACCAGCTCCCTCGCAGTTCCCAGTTCCCCCGTCACTGGCAGCTCAGACAAAGGGAATTAACCCCACCCGCCCGCCCCAGCTCCACCGCCCCCGTCCTGCGACATCATATGAGATATTAGCTCATGCGACAGAGCGGGGCCTGCTGACACATGGTGTGTCCTGACACATTACTAACCCCACCACCCCGGCCGCTACCACCCCACTGCAGACGATTTGTACTAATTTGTGCTGCAGGCGTGATATTAGCGCAGTGAATTGGGTATAAATTGTTAATATGCTCAGATGTATTAACAAAGCATTTACCAGTCAACCATTAACCCGTGGCAGCGTGTGCATGAGGCCCTCGTGTTTTAAACCCATGTTAAGCGCTGAGTGGAGGTGACTTTCTGTGAGCCCTTGCGTCCACGTCTCCTATCTCATCTGCATTGCTGTCTCCCTCGTTCGCTCCCGCCTTCCCCTCCCTCTCCCTCTCTTTCTGTCCAGTACATGGGAGTGTTTGCATCCTCTTTCCCAATCTGCAGCGGTTTGTGATGGGCATTGTTGTGCTCCGAGCCTCTTTCCATATGTGGTGTCTGTCTCTCTCTCTCCCTCGGTCTCTCTTTCTCCTTCTCCCCCGTCACTCTGGCAGACCGGCATCGAGACAGAAACACAATGATTGCGCTTAGTCCAAACACCTCCACCCCTCCCACCCCCTAGTTCTGGCTTTGTCAGTCAGCAAACTGAGAGGAGGGATCTATAGCACGGCGGCCATGTTGATGAGGATTTCATTCTGTCTGAATTCTCTCCCTGTCAGAGGAATAAGGACGGACCCTCGTAAACGTCGAGCTCTGCGTATTTCACTTGAACAGGTTGCCGTGTGTTTGTGCGTGCCCGTGTGTGAGTTATGGTTGCTGTGTATGTCACAGTGTTGTTGAGGTGTCGTTTTCGCAGATCTAGATAAATGGTGTGCTATCAACCTGTTTACTCTCTGTGAAAGACTGGACGGTCCCATATGTTACAGCACACAAGACCAGTTAGCGCCCAGCTCACAACTCACTGCTGCTGTCATCTGCAAGACATGTATGTCTGATGCCCAAAGCTCGTCTGGAGCTTGTTTATCAAAATGTTGAGTCAATCAATGGGTGTCCTGCTGAACCAATAGATCATTTTCTTGTTGATAAGCATTGGCACAAAGGATGAAGATACACTAAGGAGGATTTTAAACCTTCATAGGGAAAACTATCATTGAAAATACACATTTCATTGTAACCCAAAAATATACAGACACATTGCACTGCTGGACACATGCTTGTCGGCCTACATGATAAATGATGAATGAAGAAACGAGCTGCCTCAGTTTCCTGACGTCAGATTCTAATCTTACCGAACACAGCGGGTGTGTCTGATCTCTTAAAGGGCTCCATGTCATAACTGTGACATTTCAAACCGAAATAAACTCACTCCCACAGTATCATTGTGATCAATGGATTCACTGGCTCAGATGAAACACATTTGCATGGAACTTTTGTATTCAGCTTTGGTGAACGTTCACCGGAAGCTGTGGGCTTTGCTGCACCAAACTGAAGTCTAACATTTCTAATTTGTAATTTATCGTAGGAAAATCATGTGTAAGTGACTCCACAGGCACACACATTCAGTTCAG
Source organism: Pseudopleuronectes americanus (assembly GCA_038501795.1). Taxonomy (NCBI): domain Eukaryota; kingdom Metazoa; phylum Chordata; class Actinopteri; order Pleuronectiformes; family Pleuronectidae; genus Pseudopleuronectes; species Pseudopleuronectes americanus. The sequence continues at coordinate 14,694,319 of CM076725.1, forward strand.
ATTTTTCTAACTTGTTTGACAGTGATGCATGAATGGTTCCTGGTGGGATTGGACACTTTCTAAGCAGACAAGTTCTTCAGGTGATCATTTAGAAAAAGGGGAACAGGGAAAGAATCTGAAGCTGCGATAAAGAGGTGAGATAAAGATCTGCAAATCCTTGGGAACTGTGTCTGATGCAATTCTGAAAAAAAGGCCCAGCGGCACTTGCACTGCACTGTATGTGAAATACAAAATCCCTTCAGCCTAATACTCAACAATTCCTTAAAAAGACAGAAACAATAATATGACCCCTCACATGTCCTTTATGAATACTTAAAGCTCATGTCATCAGGAACCAATTGTAAAGCATGCAAAATAAAAAATTAAAGCTACTCTGTTTTCACTCTTCTAGCCATTCGACTTGTGAACAACCAGAGTAGAACCAGTGTGTTTGTCTTGTGTATAAACCAATTAATGCTCTATTTGAACACAATATGTGCCTTTGTGGTGTTGGCCACCTATGTAATTGCCACTGTTATAAATTATTGTGTATTTCATCTATTTCTCATTTTAGCTTGTTTTTATGTGTTTACTTGCAGACTTTATCAGACCCTCTGGTGGAAATACCCACAGCCCAGTTAAACCAACTTCCTCTATTTTGTCCTTAACACTGATGAAATCATCGTGGATTACTCATTAAAAACCCAGAGATCATATTTTAATATGTTGTCTTTCCTGGTGTTTTGGATTTGCCTACTACTTTTTCTCTCAAACATTGCGCTTCTCTGAAACTGCAGAATCACAATAACTACAGAATGTATTGAACCAGCACCTTAACAACCATTACACCCTGGTATTGAATAAGCAGGTCCCTGCCAATTTATACCTTCAGTGTTTACATAGTCTGTATAGATTGAGGACATTTGAATACACTGGCGTTCATTAATGAAACTTAGTAAGCTCCTTTTTACAAATAAACAGGAATCATAGTTTATCTTTGTGATTTTGGTTACATCTGTTTCGTTATTCACTGATTTTTAGAAGGATGTGTGTCCGATGTCGGTGTGTTGACAATTCGGTATTGACTAGTATGTTCGAAAAAGTGGCATAAAAAACTACCGTTTCTATTTTAATGTAGAAAATCAATGAGCTTTCACATTTCATTAATATCATTGTGAATATAATATAATCATTATCTATTTCAAATATTATTATTATTATTAATACCAGCAAAATGAACATCCTATTGTCCATACATTATGTCACCGGAGCTGTAAGCAATCCGCAAGCTCCTTCTTTTTCTTCTTCCATTGTTGTGGCTGTGTCAACTCCCTTTAGTATGTCGAAAGTGCAAACAATCAAGAAACGTTTGATCTGAACTGAGACCACTTCTTTTAGTCAAATAAAATGTTGGTCTGTTGGTCCTGAGCGTTATTTTAGTTTGTACCATTACTTTAGTTCGGGCTAAACTATAAAGTCCGACGGTGAAGACCAAAATGGAAGATGTGAGCCATCGAAGTTTTAATTATTTTCCTTCAGACCGTAGAAACAAAAACTGTTTACCCTTAAAGATGTTGGAACATAATTACACAAGGTATTTATCAGGTAAAAATGATGTTGATGGTTTATACATATTGTTTAAACACCTTCAATGGCCACTGAACATTGACGGGTGATCTGATTAGCTCTGTGATTGGTGCACTAAGCTCATCTCTCCTTTAAGGCTCTCCTCCATTGTGTCAGCACTTTCTCTCTAACTGCATTCATCAGGACCGAGCATTACATCTCTCCACTCCTCTCCTCTCTTGCCGCTCTCGGTCTCTCATCCCATCCTTCACTACCGAATGAAAGGGAAACCCTGGTGCGTCTGAAACTGGCTGGTAGCAGAGCCAGAGGTGAAAAGATGAGAAGAGAGAGGGAGGGGAGATGAAGGCTGTAAAGAGGAGAGAGGAGGAGGGGGAGGAGGAGGAGGAGAGGAGGTGCAGCCCGTTCTGACTGTAAATGGAGTGAAAGAAGTGGAGAGTTTGTTTTGGAGGGATGATTAATCTCTGTTAGGACTCTGTGGGAAGGAAACTGAAGAACCACCATAGTGGAGCTATTAGTACACAGCAGGATAAACCTAAGCTCCGAGTGTGTCTGCTGCGACTTTTAAAATCCCACTGAAAACAATGTGTCTGTAGAGCCACTTGCTCAGTGCCAGTACTCTCACTACTTCAGTTCAGCTTTTGATTAAAAAATATCTTTGCTCCTTTTAAACCCGTTGATAGTTCACACTTGTTACGTTGACTTTCTAGGGGTCAGAGTCAATAAATCAAAAATTTGTCCCTGTTCACTAATATTTGTTTTGTTTTGTCCATCAGTGTTGGACCTCTGTATCGTGTATGTGCCATTATAACCACACAGATGTTTCATTTCAAATTGCATAATTGAGAATTTCCTCTGGTAAAATAAAATAAAAATAAAACATAGGTCATCTGTGCTGCAGCTCATGACAACCCATATGTTGTGAACAAGTTATGAACGTCATGACATGTTATGATTGACAGTCTGATCAGCTCTGTTCTCTAATACTGTGCAGAGCCTGGCTCCAAATGGGCGAGGGGGCAGCATTCACATCCTGGACATTTTTACTTCATATCTTGATAGTGAGAGGAAATGGAGATGGATCAGCCATCTTTTTATATAGTCTACGAATCACACCTTGTGTGTGTATGCATGATAAAACTGCTTTGAATCGACCATTCCTTCACTTTTTCTCTGAGCTTGTTGCATCCGTGAAGGCAGAACAAATTACATGTTTATCATTCTTGTTGGAGTCTGGAGGTCTAATTAGCCAGGCTACTTGAAAACACCAGTGTGGGTGTATGGGACATTTAAAGGCCACAGTGGGATGATTGTGTAATTGCAGCACAGCACTGCCCGGCACCTAACAGAGCTTGTATCCTCAGACTCACACCCATGTGAGTGCAGGACGTTTCCCAAACGACTTTCCCTTTTTTGCATATCCCTTCAGTTCACACGCACAGTCCCACATATTTTTTTTTCTTGTTAAAGTAAAGCACACCTAAGTTGTTGCAGCAAAGCAATATTTGCTTCAGGCGGAATGTATAATTCACTTTAGACCCGCCACGGGAGATATCAAAGAAGCCTGTGGCAGTTTCATTTTGAGATAAAAAATACAAAAAAACACTTATTTATCTGATGCATATTTTAAAGGTTCTTCAGTTTTCTTGCCAACAGACTAACAGTAAGGTACATGTAGTACACTCTGAACACACTGCTGCGGGAGCTTCAGGGAAAAGCTCTGAGCAAGGATTCCGGCATCTCTGTTGTCTGTTTAGCACTCGGCTGCATATTCTCCCTGACAACCTTTTATTTACACATACATGTAAGTCACTGTTAACTAACCTTCGGATTTTTGCCTGAAAGCAAAAGCCCATAATCCTGACAGTGATTTTCTTTTGTAGTCTCCAGTGGTTCGTCTAATTTAAATTCCAAAAGAACAACTTCTTGATGAAATATTAAAGAGGCAACTGTTCTCCTTAATTATTAAGGAGGCATTTTCTGATTAATTAGGTTACCTTGTTACTTGGCGATGTCCTCGTAATTACATTTTTGTATAAAAGTTTGCAAACACCTCAACTTGAGCCCAAATGTCAAGGAGTCGAGGAGAAAGTCAATTTGCTCTGATATATTAGTTCAGTGTTGTTTTAGGTAACGATGGAGATGAGGCTCTCAGTAAATCAGGTGAGACATGAGGATCAGATGGAGACAAAATGTCATGATAACTTTGGTAGGAATGCAAATATCAATCATTATCCTTTTCTTCGATGATGCGTCACACACAGTCTAACAATCACTGGCAGCTACAGTGTAATTTGCCACTGAATCTCGATTCACCATCTCAAGCAAGCAGTCTCTCTTTCTTCATAACAAAAATACTGATAAATTAATGAATAAAAAAAACACACATAGAAAAACATCATGCAGAAAATATGAAAATTGAAGCCCAGTTATTTCCGGGGAAATTTCCCTTGTAGATTAAAAATGGGAGAATTTCTATTAATCTGAACCAAAATAAACACTCAGTGAGGGATTGAGTGATTTGTGCTTTAATGCAGCCCACAGAGTATTTACAGTGGTGTTCTGCTAGGATTAGTTGTGTGAGAGGATTAGTGAATCTGCATTACTGCTGTTTTATTTAACTCACAACAGCAAAAGACTAAAAATAAAAGCCTCTTAACCACATTTAGGCAACATGAGAGGCCAGCCTGGACAGTTAGACAAACATGATGTTTGTATCCTGTTAATTTTTTTAAGACCTGAGCTAGAAAAGGGATGTGCATAAACACACACGCAGTCGTTTAACCACACACTCTACTTTTCTGTACTTAATCTATAATCTAGTAATCCGCTGAAAGTTGCCCTCTGCAGCATATGCTGCGCACGGAGACACTGTCATGTTCGTTAAGGCGATGATGTTGGTGAGAGTGCAGCATATGCAGATACTGGCAGGATCAACAGAGTGGGAAACTCACCGTGAGAGGAGAGGATTCATGCAAAAAGAGGGAGAGAGAGAGGGAGACAGCGGAAGCGAGAGACAGAAAGAGAGAGAGAGAGAGAGAGAGAGAGATCTGCAGAGGCAGCACATTGCCTCTCTCTCCCTCTCTGTCTGTCTAGCTATCTCTCTCCAATACTCTTTCCTTGCATCAGCATTGATCACAGTACATCAGTAAAGTAAGAGCATCCCATCCATCAGTGCATGGCTCTGGAGCTGCCGTCACGAATACTAAAGCTGCTCCCCACAGTGTGCACACACACACACAAAGGCTCGGTCATATAGATACTGTTTACTTTATCAACAATAGTATGAAACCGACCACAATAGAGGCACTTTTAATCACAATGCTTCACCAAGTAACAAAAAATCCTGAAGTCGTATTTTTCATGTCAGTTTTCCTTTGAGTTTTGTATTAGGTCCTCTTTTAGTACAAGTTTTGCCTCGACTTGTTGCATTTTTCAATATAACATATTTTTGGGAAAGTATTCAAACAACAACTGGTTTGTTCATGATTTATCTTTACTGTGTAACAAATTGCTCCCATATCGGTGGCTCTATTGTAAATCGGGATGGTGGCACAATCCTGAATAAGGGCAGCTGCAACTGCAAGTGTTGGCTGAAAACCAAATTCATCTATTACATCAGCCAAGGAGGTTATGATTTGTATAGCAGGATTTTGCAAAACACAAATGAAAAACAGAAGCATTGATATCTATGAATGTGTAGAGTTGGTGCAGATCCAAATATAAAAACCCAGATCCAGTGAATGATCCAGTTAAATGTGGTTTCATAAGGAGAATGTTGGGCCTTGGCGGAGGTGCGCTCTATGTGATATTCTAGTTTTTTAACACACCCACAAAAATAAGTTACAAGCCTTTGATTTAGGTGTTAAACACCAATGAAAGAGAGTCAGTTGAGGTGGGGAACAAATACAGAATTTACACCAGGAAGTTCAGATTAGGAGAACATGTTTATTCCAATGTAGCAGCAGCAGGTAAATAAACCAGTAAACACAAAGCAGTCCTCTCCTCAGTCATCACATAACTCGAGACACAAGCATATCGTGAACATGACCAAGCAGACACAGTCACACAGCTTCAGAGATGGCTGCCATCTGGCTGGAGAATTGACGTGAGCTGGACAGACTGATCAGATCTTAATTAGAGCTGAGTGTGGACACTCGAGATCCATATTGATGACAATTGTAAATATAATCAGGTTATAGTCATGTCCAAGTTTAATCTGGATAGAAAACATATTTTAATACAAGGTGTCCATGGAGTCAAAGGGCTGTGCATGATGCCAAAAACCCAGAATCAAACAGATGGAAATCCATTTAGTTCTACCAAATGCCTGATAGGATATTACAGTGGCTGAATAAAACAGAAATTAGCGCACTGCCTAATTGCACCGCTCCGATTACAGCCACCACTGGCAATTTCATAAAACTGCTTCTATATCAGCTTGAGCAATCGCACAGTCAGGCTTGTAATTGGTGGCTGGAACCAGGGACCAGTTGAGGATTGGGAATACTAGGTTAAAACACAGGCGCACAATCAGCGGTGTTGACTGGGAAGGAGTAAATATTCTGTGGATCAGCCTTCACTGACAAAGGAGAAGACTGCACCACAATGAAACAACAAAACATCCTATAAAAGGCTGTAAACAAAGGCTGTAACAGGTGGTCTATTATCTCTGCAGGAACCTAATGGAAACATGACTGAGGGACTGCTGCTTAATGGATTGTTTTGGGAAATGACAGCGTAAACATGTGCGGCCACAGCTTTTTAGGCCACACATACGATGGTAACAACACATGTGAAGCTCCTTGGATATGTATGTTGCATTCATTATTCACATTGCTTCAAGTGGGCCTGCTCTACTGGGACAACTCTGGAAAGAGGTTATTCTACTTCAGACCCAGCCAAGAGAAGACAGGCAAACACCAGGGAACCATAGACATGCAACTAAAATAGGTGGTGAGGGTTGTAGCTGGGTTTTGATACACAATATCAAAGCTTTAATCTAATTCCTGGTACGCATGGCATGGGCTGGAGCCTTGCTTCTCCCGAAAGCCTTTCTGAAATATACTTATGGTTCAAAAGGTAACGCATTTGTTTCCTTTCCAAACATCTGGTCATTTGCAGAGTCTCCAGAGAATGTAAATCATAAACAGTGTACATGGAGAATGAGAGGGAAGGGAAAACGGGGGCAAATAGGCCCCGAGGAGGCCGAGCAAATCGCTTTGATGTGCTCTGAGCTCGACTGTTTGAAATTATAGACTCACATTCAGGGAGTCGTGTTTTTCAGTGTTAATTCTTAACTACGCAAATAAGAATATAGCTCTGCTAATAGTCTTTGTAAAGTGCTCCTTGGTGTTATGGTTTCTTTCCACTTTCCAAAAACAAGGAGTTATTGAGCAAAGCATGGCTCAAGGATTGGCTCCAGACCCTCACCACCGTGAACAGTTTAAAATAAAGGTGCATTAAAATGATCCCATGCCTACAACATTCATGCAGCACAATTCAATTTTATTTGTATCCAGCAAAATCATAATATCCATTATCTCAAGGCACTTTACATAGTAAGGTCGAGACCCTCAAAATGTTCACAAAGAGGCCCATGAAAGAGAAAGAGGGGAACACTTGTATTTGTTGGTAGAATTAGTAGAACACTTGTGCACACATTGTGTAGTTATTTTTTGTCTGAGAACATGAGATTAACCAACAACCTTCAAGTCCTAAAGTAAACTCCTTGACTCTAATGAAAGAAAATGGCATGTATTGGTTATACATATTTCAGCACATCTCTCCTTGCTTGTCAAGAGCTTACTTGAAAGGGCGATTCCCATCTCAGTCTGACTTTCATGTAAAATAAAGCCAAAAGAATTGCAGACACAGAATTGGAAATTCAAATGCATGTATGCGTAAGACTGTGTTCCTATGAATACTAAAGGCGAATATTGTACAAACACATAAGGACAAAACCACTGCGCCACCCACCAGGCAAATACCTCTGGAGGACAAATTGGAAATTGAATCATAAACTATAAAGAGCCAAGGTTGAGTTCAGCTGCGGAAGAAAAGAGAAACGAGATGGAGGTGGAGAGGAGAAAAGAAAGAACGGCTACATTAAATAAAAGTTCACTCTTTCTCTCCTGCCCCTGCAGAAATTCACGCTGAGCTACCTGATTGAAATTTCCTGGTTTAATAGCTGTGAAATAAAGTAAAACTTGGGAAGAGGAAGAAAGAGAGAATATGAAACAAAGGGCAAAGGAGAGGAATAGAGTGGTCGCAGAGCGCCGGAGGCGAGAGACCATCAGATACAAGGATATAATTGAAATGAGATTACTTTATGACTTATAAAAACTCCAATCAAGTCCAATTAATGATTCATATTTTAATAAGATCTCCCTGTAGCTCTCTTGCCATAATGTTAATCCACACTTCATCTGCTACTATCACAGCTGCATATAGTGGCTTAACCAAAGGCAGAGAGTCGATAGGGGCTTTGGTTCTGCTTAAGAAACCGTAGAGATGTTCCGGGCTGGGTCAATGCTGGGTTGGCTGGTGAGCTAACAGGTAACGATTAGCACTAATGAATGCAATGAGAGGGCCCCAATGAGGTAATCTCTCTGTGCAGCCAGAGGAAACTCTCCATTTACACCAATTAGTACAACCACATAATCAGTGACCATAGCACCCAGACGCAGACAGTGATTTTTTTTTCTTATTATTTTCTCTCTCTCTTTACCTTGAGAGTTCAACTCTTTATGTCGGCGTTTCGTGCTATTTCTCTCCTCAGGTCTCTCATATCTGTACACTTGAGGGAAATTGAAGGATCAAATGTTTGTCAATAAAATGCGTTGGTTGCAAGTTTCTCAGAAGAATTCTCCCTGTTTGTGTGGTTATATTAAGAATACAAGTTCCATCACCATTTTTATGGGCTTTAGTGTTAAAGTGGCTCGAGAGATGGCTGTTGCTTGACTTTGGTTCAGACTGAACTTACACAGCATCTCTCAGGGAGCTTTCACACCCACCTTGCTTGGTCTGGATCAAAATAACAAGTGTGAAAGATGCCTCAGACCACAGTCCAGTCCAATGCACCGAAATTCAGTCTAACCTAAAGAGGCGGTCTTGGTTCTGATTAAATGAACCATAGTAGATAGTTTGGACTTGATGATTGCTTGCATAATGATATATTTAGATGAAGAGGATGGTCATTTTGCCAAATGCCATAATGACATTACAGTGGTAAAGAAGTGGACTGCTTCATTTATTTTCTCCACGGAATCAAAAGCATACAATAACTGAATTAACAACGAACCAACATCAGACGCAGGCCCATCTATAAATCAATCAACTAACACAAATGCCCTCAGCAGTACGTATGTGTACATATGTTTGAATGTAAAGACATTCATGGCCCTCAGAGGATGAAGTCTACAGACTTTGATGATCCAACACAGCTCCACCATGAAGATTGACACATTTGCTTTAAGGGAAATGTCTGACAAGCTGAACCATCTTTTCTATTGCATTACTTATTCAAACTGTGATTGTGATCCCATTAATAGTTTATTATTGTATACAACCATCTAATCATCACAAGCTAATTACCAGCTCTCTGCTGCTCTGATTTTAATAACAGTTATGACTGTATTAGTCAGATACCTGAGCAGAGAACACCGATGTACCAATTAAAATGAACACAAACACTCACTTGCCAGTCAATTGGATGCACCTAGATAACACTAGAAACATAGACAGGCTTCAACGGGCCTGTAATAAATTCTCAATTTATGAAAATGAAAATCTGTTTTTTATTGAACCTGTTTGAGAGAAGTTTTTATTTATTTTAATGGTTCAATGTTGGCAGCTTTAGTTTGCATCTGTTGCATGAATACACGGTCGATCTAAGCCAACAATACGTCTCTACCTTTTGATCCTGAGCCCATCCCATGCACAGCACATGGCTGGTCCTTAAAGGTTATACATATACACGACATTCACTGGCATTAGGAGTCACACAAGATTTTCCTGTGATAGACTACAAAAGGCCAGAGTGCCTGTTGCCAGTTAACAAGTACACTCCTGGCACCTTAAGAACTGAATAGATCATGGTTAAAACATGTGCGTTACCAAGGACACGCTGATTGGGAAGGTGAGTATATGCAAATGTCGTTCTTTGGATTTTGTCAACAGCACCAATTCAAGTAGAGCGAGGGAGAGAAAAGAGGGAGAGACAGCCATGGGCCTATATAGCAGCCGTAATGATGGACAAACGGATGGATCATAATTAACATTTATCTTGGTTGCTTTAAGGCAATGGGGCAAATGCTATTTTCAGCGAATATCAATATCACAAAAAAATATGTATTTTAAACCGAACAATGAGCAAAAATCTGCTAAATGATAATTTCCAACATGTTTTGACCTGCTCAGATGTTGTAACTATCTTCTTGTGTCATCTCTTCCACATTCCATACCACGGGTATATAAACCTTCTTTAAAACATGGTGGCGTGCTGTGGTTTACATACTTAACTCGCCTTTTAATATGGTCGTTTTTTATTTATTGCTCAGCTGTCTTAATGGTTTTGGAAATTTAACATAAAACGTAGTTAATGTTGGCTTGATATCACCTAAATCCTGCAGCACACCAGGGCACCTCGGGGCAGAAGTCATCACAGGTCCACTTTGTATAAATTATATGAATTTGTCTTTGAAGCCTATACATTAATCTTTTTAGTTACTATAACTTAAATCTATTTTTTTTAATTTATTTTTTATCTTGCTGCCCTTTCACACAGTATCTGCTTGTTAACTGATCAAACTAACTGTTGGTTCATTGTGCCGCTCACAGTGTCTGTGTTCCTTCTATTCTGGTCGTCTGCACTTAGGATCAGGTTTAATTATCGTCTAGTCCTTTTGGATCTGGCTGTTCTTGGGTCCCCCTCAGATCAGGTCTTTCCTTTTTGAAAGTATATGCAATCATCTGGTTTATTGAGTTCATCCAATGCAATACATCTTAAATGAATAGTGAAACAAATACTTTTTCTTATATTTCTTGTTCTCTACCGCTTTGTCACTTTTGTAAATATTGAAAAAAGATATTGTGAAAGACCGGTGTTACTATAAATAAAAAGTTACATTAATCACACGTTAGTTCCAGTCTCCTGGAGATAAATCAGACGAGCTAGAGCCGCATCCACCACTTTCTGCTTCCATAAAGGGCAGCCTGCTTGTCTGCATTAACAATGAACCTTGGCATTCAACGTAAAACATTGGGCGTGATATGAACCTATCTTGGTCTATCCATAATGAATGACTAATTGACAATAAATTGTAATCTTGCTTGTAATGAATAATAATTTGCTAATTTATTAATTTAGTCTCTTGTTCTCTCTCACATTCATAAGCTTGTACACCGTCTCCCCATCCATTGACCTGTGAGTTAAAAGTGTTAGGGAAAGCTGGTTTGTTTCTTAGCATGAAAACTTTCACGTTTGTAATTTTTTCCGCTTTAATTTTTCACAAGCCATATGGAGCCATGTTGTACACCAAGCATGGAGTGCAGCTTTACTGTGGAGCAGCTTCTAAGGAGGGCAGACAGCCTGTCTCTGCACATCACATTAGAGAGCCGCTTTGAGTGTGCATGCATGTTAGTGTGTGTGTTTGTGTGCGTGTGTGAGTGTGCATTTACTGCAGGCCTGTCTGCGTGCCTGACTGGATGCACATGTCCCTCTGAGCTTGTGTGAGAGCAGTTTAGCACATGCATCTCAGCATCCATATATTTCTTTGTCTTACCTCTCCGTTCCCCCTTCTCAGCAGACAGAATGCCATTCAGAGCAAGTTAAGTTCTTAGGGGCTTCTAATCAGTGGCGATGTATGGAGATTGTAGCGTATGGATCGAGAATCAATGACTCGACAGTGTGTGGTGAAGTGATCAGCATAATCGCTGTTCCGCTTAACTTCAAAATCCAAGCCAAGCGGTTTCTCCAAGACTATTGGCAAAGCCGCTGAGACCCTCACCGGAGACTTTGCCTGCAAATAAGATCTCTTCATTGCAGGAGATCTGCAGTCCACTAAGAGAGTTAGAGCTCGATGGTCTTGGTTTAAAGCTCGTAATTTTCTCACAGTTCTACTGTGATGTGTATAGTAAAGCATGTGACTAAGAGAAAACGACAGGAAGATGGATGATTTAACAGATGGAGAGGCTGCAACGGGAAAGGAGAGGCAGCTTTTTTCTGTTCTGGCCAGAGAGATAAAATCTGTAGAGAAGAAGGTGAGCAGGAGCTAGGAAGGCACGCACACAAGTTCACAAACACGGACCCACACACGCACAAACACACACAAACACACGTGCTGAGACTTCTTTTGCCACTTCTTAGCCATCTTGACTATTCTCCTCACCACAGCTGTCTTGTCATTACATACTGGTGGCAACAACACACACACACGCAAGCACACACACACACACACACACACACACACACACACACACACACACACACACACACACTCACATTAGTGCTAGGCGATAGGGTGAATAATAAAAATCTCTTTCAAGCCTTGGGATGGGTCACAATTTTAATAATGTCTTCCCCCCGCAAGATGCAGGAGAACTATATCATGTTTAAGGCATCTTATCTTTTAATGATTTCTAGTTCATTTAAAAAAGTTTTCCCATGCAACCATGTCTGTACCACATGCTATTACTAAATCAAGAGCTAGTTAGTTTCAGCACAGGCAGAACCCACCAGTCTGAACACTAATACATTTTCTCCTGCTGTTTGTGTTTCTGGAGATGACCTCATGCTTATAGCAGCAGACAGCTGGCTGGCTGAAGTAGAGTGTGCACACTGATCAGTCAACTCCCATAGCTTCACCTCATGTAACAAGAGATAACACCTGGTCAGCAAACACAAACTGAGCTCAGATCTGTTTTCTGTTTTCAGTCTGTTTCTGTCATTGATGAAATGAAATGAAATTCACTTCTTGACGACCAGAGCCAGAAACCAGGGCTCATCACATCCCATACACAGCAGCATGTTCATCTAGTCCAGGGGTATTCAACTAAAATTTAACGAGGTCCAGTTTGAGAAAAATTCTTGAAGCAAAGGTCCGGAAGATCATAATTTCTAACTATTTAGTGTGATATATATATATTTAAGTATCAGGAACTGCATGTAATCAATACCTGACTGTCAAATAAAATGAATTCAGTACGATTCAAAAACTTTTTGACAATATTTATTGTCACATAACATACAACTGAACATATATGTATGATTGCAGACATGTATAATGTTCTCTCATTAACTAAATAAAAGTAGGACCGCATTTCAAAATAAGACAAAATAATATATAATATGCATTCTTTGACAACCTCTCACATCAGTAAATGGCTTTTTGTGTCGACCCAAAATCCAAGCAACTCTGAGGGAACACTCATGAGCACGTTGTTGGGCAGTGAATGAGTGGCTCAGGATCCTGGTGGACTGGTCATATTGGGCTGATGGGCTCTGAGACAACTTATTTTCTGTGATCTCACTTCAGATTAAAGTTGGTATGTTTGTTCAAAACCTTTATGTTTTTTCTCATAATGGCGTTTCACATTGGCACTTAATGAGTGCCACAGTTTATGAACATGTGAGACACACAGGTTTAGTGCTCCCAGTGGGAAGTATGAACAGAAATTAATCTGTCCATTCTGGATTAAATTAAATATTTTCGCTGTCCACTTTTCTTTGTTCGGAGAGCGCCACTGTTACTTACGTTTCTCTCCTTTTTGCCGGCTCACTCCTCTTTCTCTCCTTTCCTCCGTCTCACTCCTGTTTCTCTCCCTTTCTCCGTCTCACACCTCTGTTTCTCTCCCCGTGTTTTCTCTAACTGTATCGCTATCTTTCTTTTCTTTATTTGCCGTCTTTTCGTCTCTAACTCGCCTCTTACTCTCTTATCTGTCTGCGCTGTAGAGTCGCAATATTTACCGCTTTGAATGCACAGACTTGATTGGCTGAGTAATATCACGTGGGATGGCTTAACTTGCATGCAATTGGTCAATGCGTTTCCTCATCCACTAAACCACTACCGTAATGACTACAAAAGATGCGCCGGTAAAAAGAAAAAAAAGAAGCGCCCCGTTAGGTTTTAAATCATACGCTTCTGTTTTGGCTGTAGATCCGGGTCCGTATGGGACGGCTTCTGGGTCCGGACCCGGACCGCGGTCCGCCAGTTAGTGACCCCTGATCTAGTCTAACCATTTGTGTCTTCGTGTTTACAGCTGCCAGCCATCTATCACTTTTTAAAATACAACTAAAGTTTTTATGTACATTTTTATAACTTCATATTCATGATGTAGACGCACATACTCATTATCTTTGGTATAACCTCATCTACATAGTACAGAGAGGTTTAAATCAGAACTGAATGTCTTTAGCCCCTCCATCCATTATAATCAGTTTTTCTTTAATTGCCTGTGTTTGTGTGTGTGTGTGTGTGTGTGTGGGTTAGTGTATGCGTACTTGTGTGTCTGAGTGAAAGCCTCAACCTTGAAGTGACCTAAGGGATTGAATTCAGTAATTATCTGATTACTCGTCTGTTTTTTCCCACTCAGACAACCTGCAACTGGATAACGCTGTAACTCCCTGATTACAACTTACTCTACAATCAATGACCCATTAACAGCAGCACGCAGTTGCTACACATGTCCACACACGTACACACGTACACACACACACACGTACATACACACACACACACACACACACACACACACATACACACACACGCACACAAACACACCCTTGTACACCTATCCTTGTGGGGACTCGTCATTAAGAAATGCATTATTCTTTAGTGCCATACTCAAACCCCAATGGAACCAACTGAATGGACAATCCAAGTCTCCACACCTGAGAGTCTGGACTATGGTCCGAACCAAGGTCCATGTCTTCAATTCATTTTTTTACATTTGATCCTGTGAGTTTTGATCCTGTGAGTTTTGATTGTGGTGGTGCATCCTCATCGTGCTGGCAGCTGATCGTTAACTATGATTACAACAAGACTGCTTGACATACAATACGCCTTGTTGTCACATTTTTCCATTATGTTACAAACTGTCTCTTCTAATCAATGTTGTAAATACTGTTATATTGTTGATGTTCTCAAATTCCTCACATGTGGCTTTCTCTATGGTTATTAGACAAATTAAATTTGAATTGAGTTTTGGTTTCTTTTGAAAGGAGAAAATAAATAAACCTGTTCACATAATTATGGTATTACTAATAGCTGAATGAGCATCCTGTACATCATTAGAGGTGATTATTGTCCAATTGTGTAATGCTTTCTCAACTTCCTGCAAATGCTCTGCGTGTCCAAGCCATTAAAATACAATATTTCACATTGTAAACGATCCAAACAGTTGTTCTTTTGATCCAAGCTAAGATGACCGCTCTAAGTTTAGCAAAGTGTTGGTTAGCTAACCCCACAATTCTAATCAGCTCCTGAATCTGAGATCCAAAAAATAGAGCAAAATAAGCGACAACCCCAAATTAGCAAGGAGGTAGTCGGGGCTATAACAGGCATACAAAGCATTCGACTGTGCAGAGACCAGAGTCTAAATAACAACATGCTGGTTAAGATCCAGGAGAGATTATGGTTTTAGTTGCTGTAGTTTACAACGTGGGTCTTTCCTTAACCGTAACAAAATGGTGTGGTGTGAAACATTACAGTAGGTTCTACAAGTGGCTTTGTCATTGCAGTCTGAAATCATTTTACTGATGAACTTAGTTTCAACATTGTTGCAACTTGCCAAAAAAAGGAAATGAATAACATGTCTTCATTAAAGCTACAACACATATTTGCATATAAGCTCTGTGTAAATATAATTTTTTGGAGACAGAATTGGCTTCGGGGGAGGGTATGATAAATAAGTACGAAGGAATCCTCAGTGACACAAAGCTGCAGCTGCTATCTTGTGACTTTGCTTCTCATCTCTCTCACCCGATGTTTTCAGTGTTTTCATGGCTTTGTGCAGACCTCAGCACTTCATTGAAAACCCAGTGATGCACCACAATAAGGAAGCACGTCTTCCCTTCCTCCATGTCTTTTCACCATCCTGCCATTTATGAAAATGTTTGCCCTTGCCTTGTCAAGAAACGCTCTGTGAGAGGAGCAGATAATGTCTGGCAGCCAGACAACGGCAGAGTCAACCAGACACACTCACACACACAAACACACACACACACACACTCATAAAGCTGTCGTTTACTGTACATATACATGAACTCACATAAAATAATATAGAGTCTCCACAAAGTGATAACATTATGGTAATTTTTCAGGCCGTCTTAGACACTGCAATCTTTTTAAAGCGTCAAAGAAAAACCTCATCAATCATTTCCCCCTTTCAGTCATCTGCTAATGGAATAGTCGTACAAAGCAGATATTGAGACACACAGCACAGTACACTGACTGCAGTATAAATATCTTTGGCATCAGTGACGTGAGACACACAGGAACAACAATGACAAACAAAGGCAACCGGTTCAGATGAAGGGCAGCTGGTGCACGCCACAAGGTCGGCATGAAAGCCAAAGGCAGAGCTTAGCATTTTCAAGCCATCGTTGCTTATCGTTTGTAGTCAAACCAAACACAGAATCCCCTAATGTCACTTCGTATCCTCAGGTGTGTCTTGTCATTGTAAATACATTTTTTTTTGTCGGACATGTTTTGTTATCATGTTAGTCACATCCCTGCCTTGGTACGTTCTTTCTCCCACGAATCTTTACGAGCAGTCCTTGAAATAAATTGTCTTAAACAATAGCTTGATTTTGAAACCTGTGGAGCACCGAAGATCTTTAGCTTTAATGTCACAAGAATCGTGAATCTGAGAGGGACTGCACAGCTCTTGGTGTTCATTTGGTGCCTATGCAATCAACACTTTAGGTTCTGCTTTCATAAATCAATAGCAGATTGATTTTATCCAACCCCGTTGACATGAACACATTATCTGATATAACGTGTGTAATCTAATGACACCTCCACTGGCTCTGGTTAACCCACGCACACAGACTCAATATAAACTCCTTTGCTTCATCTAAACAGCACAGACCTAAACAACTCTCATTCAGGACCAAGATCAGACCCAGGCTGGTTCTTTCACAGCAATGTATTAGTGCTTGTCTTGCTTCCCTAAATTCACTCTGGTGTAGAGGGAAGACGCTTTGACTTGATTTAACAGCAGATATGCCTTGGACAGCTCCAAGCCAGATATGCAGTGAAATACTTCAGGTTAGTATGAACTTGTTTTGGGGGGGGAAATTTGGACACGTTCAATCGCCAATAAATTAGCTTCCCTTCAATGACAATGCCCAAAAAACAATGATAAATGACATACAGTTCAAATCTTCATCATTGCTTCCAATTTTCAACATGTAATTTGGCAGCTATAGAATGTTTTTGTTGTTTCTTATAGTGAAGTGAATTTTGAAAATAGTGCTTGCAAACCTCTCCTACCAAGGCCCGAGCCCCTGATGCGACCCCGAGAATCAGCCCAAAGACCATGACAAACTCTTACTTTATTTGATATATTTGATATATTTCTGTTTATTTAGACATACTACCAACCTACTCTTGGTCGGTTTGTACGTTTCCATAAGCCTGTTATAATATAAAAGATCAGTATGTTGCTATCCCTATATTTTCATTTAGCTAAAATTACAGCTGTACAGCCTGCTAGCATTGGTGTCGACATGTGTTTCGCCGATTTGTTCTATGAAACTGATTCATAATGTAATTCAATTCAACATTTCATAAACTGCAGCCATCAAAAAAGCACTAACACAAGAAAACCACATGTAGGTAGGTTGGATGTAGGTAATCATCTTACAGCTCATTATTAAACTGAGCATGAATCTATATAGGACTGGACATTTTTAAGTGCATTTCACAACTAAAAAGTAATTTACTACAAAAGTAACTCTAATCACCTTCACAAAGGGACACATCAAGTAGATGTCCACTTTCATATTCCCAGCACATGTAGGTTATTACCTGAACAGCAGGACTGAAATAGCTCTCATATGCACGTAGCAGGTACCGTGTTCCCTCTCTGCTTTTTTTCCAGAAGTTGGCAATTTTCAGTGTCTCACTCAGGTGATCATTGTTAACCAGAGAGACAAAAATACCCAACCTTCACATGAGAAATGAACTGTGAACCAGTAAGAGGCCTCAGGGCTCAATCATGCTAGTGATTATGCCACATAAGGCTCACTGCTGGGTGTCTGTGCTGTGAAGTACAGACTATTTCAAAGTGTCGCCCAACCCTGATGGGACTGCAAAGACTTGAAAGTCTCAGAATTTAGGAGACCTTTCTCTGTTGGATTACTCGTATTTCTCTTCCTTTTATTAAAGAACTTTTTTGTGTGTGTTCTTCCTGGCGACCTGCCTCTGTGGACTCATATTTCACTGTGAATCCGACCTCTGCATCCCCTCGGGTCGCACACGGCCTATTCACTCCGACTTTACAACATGTGAAAAGAAATTGGTTGCAGAGACTGCCTGCAGTTGTAATCTGGGATATATCCAATACTGTGAACGCTGCACTGAAACTTGGAACGACAGGCAGTAATATGTACTGTACAAACACGCATGAGCGGACATTAACACATACATGTACCTACCTGTGTGGCTCCGGTGTGCATGTGTCAGGGAGGCCAGACAGAGGGACAGCAGTAGACTCCATACACCTACTCCACAAATGCAAGGGCCCCGTTCCCGCATTCTGCCAGAAAGAAACAGAAAACACATATAATCAATTAGAGAACAAACTTAAACTAAATTACTGTAATGTGCTGTGCACTGCAAGATGATTTTCAACTGCTGGTTGATTGGCACGGATGAGAGTAGTTGGCCAATCAACTCTCCTTGGATTATAAAGGCTGCAGTAGAGCTGCCACAGGGAGAAACATGGAAGAGAGACAAGAGACGCACTAAGAGTCGTGAAGAGAGACTGAGCTGAGCTGAGTTGAGTTGAGCTGCAAAGCCGAGACGCCAGCAGAAATGCTGGTAAGTTTAAGTTGAGTTTTAGAATTTTAGTTTGCCCGGTGTTATAAATAAAATTGTTTGTCTCTGGCTGTTGTGAGGGGACAATGTCAATTGCAACAACAACCTTTCTTCACATTTGTTACAAATGTTCATTTGGATTAACTAGTGAGAAATTGGTGGTTAAAGATCAAGGTCACTAAAGCCTTACAAATCATATTTTTGTGCTTCTAAACACAACAGCTCAGAACACAAGAGAATGTTTTCAAATTTGGCACAAATGATCACTTAGACTAAAAATTTCTAGATTTTGATGATAAACGGTCAAGGTCACGGTGACCTCATGTTCTTCTTAACGTGATATATCACACACAGATGATTGAGATCCCTTTTTAATAAGCGGTAATCTGCAGCGCTACTGCCTATATATAAAAAAAACACTGTACATTACTGCCAGAAACTTTACATAACCTTCTATGATAACCGTAGAACATATAGACACATCCAGCATTCACAGACTCATCCCCGTGCCTCTCTGCGTTGCCAAAGAAAAATATATTTACACAGGCAAAATTATTGTTTACTGCAAACACATCCAAACAGAAGGGGAGACAGTGAGAGACACATAGTGGGAGAGAAGTAAAGACGAGGAGAAATAAACAGAGGGATGGCAGCGATGAAGAGCAGGAGAGGACTATGGTGACTTTTAAATTTGGAAAGTGGTGTTTAACTCTCGGTCTTGGCAGCCAAAAGGGAAACAGCTTCAAAGAATGAAATGATCCAACTTCTGTTAATAGTCTACACAACGCTGCCTTTCCATTGATTAACTACTGTGTATGTATTTTTCATAGCTACAAATAGACGGCATCTGTTGAGTGAGTAATATTTCAGTCCAGACCGAGGCAGTACAAAGCTTTGCTCTGCTGGTTGGCTGCAGAGAACACACACACAAAGCAATAATCTTTGTAATAAAAACATAATGGCAACTTTCTAATAAAAATGAGTTATGTTTCATTATTAGTAAGCAATATAGTTTTAGAATGAGTTGTATTGTCTTATTATATTTTTGTATGGATGTTACAGACAATGACAAAGTAAATACACCACAACCATACATATGCTGTGTTGTGTGTCTCCATCTCTACGTTCAGACGTGGTTGTGTGTTTACAAGTGTTGCACAGGGCTGATGTGTTTGAAGCACGTTATATTCTGAGCACTTAGTTTAAGTTTCTCTCTTCACCGGAGAAGTGGGTTTTGTAAGCAAAGCTGAGCCTAGACCCGAAAGTATCGCATTTGAAAGAGAGGACATTTAGGCGACTCCTACATTTTTCTATTTGAGGGTTAAATGCAAGTATTTGTGATACGTTTTTTGGACCTCTTTTGGGCCCTTTCCATCAAACCAAAGCCAATTATTAAAAAGGCAAAAAACATAATGCAGGTCCTAGTTAATGTTAGGGGTTAGAAGGGGTTAGACATTAATTGTTCATGGTAATGGTTAGGTGCATGGTTAGGCTGTTTAATGATTTAATGAATGGAATTCAGCGGATGTGATGATGAACATTAAACAAACCAAACTTTCTAGGTTTGGTTTGTGCACTTTAACTCATTGCACACAATAGTATATGCAAACCTGGTCAGGTCTGAGTATTATGTGTTTACTTGTGCATATATATGTGCGTGCATGTGTGCATGTGTGTGAGCACTTTTGCCATGAGGTTGTGTGTGTTTAGCCCTGAGCAGGGTGTGTGAGTCATGTTGCCTGGCATTTCTAGAGCTGGGAGAAGCTGCAAAGCCAGACAGGCTGAGCCAGGGCTTTCTCTGGTTAGGAGGCACGCACACACACACACACACAAACACATACACATACACACACATACATACATGTATATGCTTTATTGTCTCCTCTCCTCTCCTCTCCCCTCCTCCTCTTACCCCCTTCCTCGTCTCCTCACCTATGCTCCGCTTGTTGTAAATAATTAGGAAACAAAGTGGAGAAGCTGCCCACTTCCTCTCCCCATCATTTAAACACAAAGCAGTGTTTGTGATGATGCAGTGCCTCTTCATTAAGGCTGCTGGTTCGGTCTGTCTGCCGCAGGATCATTGGGTGTGTGTGACATAGAAATGGATTCAGGGAAGAGCCAAAAAAAGAGAAGGAGAACAAGGGGAAGGCGGGGAGTGTAGGCAGGTGTCTGTGTGTGTGTGTGTGTGTGTGTGTGTGTGTGTGTGTGAGAGAGAGAGAGATACTGCTCAGGAACATAGGGTTCTGATCGATCCGAGCTAAAAAGCTTGATTTTCCATCAGTATCAAAATCAACAGCTGATGGTGATTCATGTCACACACACACGCATGCACACACACACACACACCCTTTAGTACAAAGTCACAAACAACAGCCGTTTTTCTATATTAGATAAACCAAACATGCTGGATAATGTGTGCTATATTTTGTAACGCCCGATTGTGTCCAACATCTGTATGCACATGTGTTGTGAAGGTGTCTCCCGCAGCTGCTTCACCTACAAATTCCTTAACACCTTTGATCCTCTTTACATGCATGAATTGTGGTAAGGAAGAAGCATTGCATCCCATGACCCTGGATGATGTAGCTTTCATTAAGCAAACACAGAGGAGTATAAGAGAAACAAAGAGCGAGAGGAAGGAGAGATAGAGTTAGAGAAAGAGTGGTGGTCTCCGATGAGCTCTGCAGTCTGTTCCATAACTTTAATTAGTCCCATTGGAGAGCCCTCCCCGCTCCACACGGCTGATCAGCCTCCCCTCCGTATCTCCAGTCTGTATTTGTGCGTGCGCGCGTAGGCGTGTGTGTTTGTGTGCATCTTAGCTAAAGCCGGACAGACATCTCACGGGCATAGGAGCTCTGGTCGAGCTCCCAACGGTAGAGGAGAAAAATGTAGTGGAAATACATTAATATTCAAGGAGTTTCCATTCTCTGAGATATCCGCCATTTGGAAAATGGGGTGCCTGTACTGACTACATGAGTCACTGTGGCAATTAGCATGAAGTGATTTCGCTACCAGAAGATATATACTGTCACCACATTATCCTATGTCCAGAGAAACTGAAAGTGGGTCTTTTTTAATATTGAAAATGAATCCATGTCTACCTCAGTTAAGACATTTTCGAGAATAAGTTGTTCTGAGGCAGCAGGTTGATCCAGGCCATGTTCAGGGTGTTTTTACTCCCACTGGATCGAGTTAAATGAACTGCAGTACGTTTGATCATTTCATTTGGTTTGTTTGAGTAACTACACCAAGACCAGTTGAAAATGAGGATTTGTTAAAGTAAATGGATCAACAATTTGGTTGGATGGATTTTTTAATAGTAAGGAGACTGTCAAACCTGATCTAGTGCAAATACAATATTGGGACAGTCCAAGTAACCTCGATATAATGTGTATAAGTGGTCTGGTGTGAAGACTTGTTTGATACAAAAATACTATAAACAATTATGTCGTGTCTCTGAGTTGTTCCCGGAATTATTGGAAACAAATCTGCCAATATGCAAATTATGTTCTTTTATAAACTTAATTTGATGAGTCAGAGTATATGAGTTTGAGTCTGACTATATTTTGTCACACTGCTTTGAGTGTGATTTGGCCATTTGCACAAGATAGTGGTGAAATCATTGATTCCCTGCAAGCTTTTCTCATTTTGTTTGTCTGTCTTTGTGCAGGTCCTCTCCCTCACATACCCTCACTGATCAAATAAATGTAATATATTCATTGTGAGATGACTGTTTCAGTGAAGTTGTATCATTCCTAAGGTCATCAGGATACTCACAGTCATAATATCAAAATAAAATGGAGGATAATGTCTCCATCATCAAGAGGAAACAAAGAAAATGGAAAGGACACAGAGAGGATAGAAAGGAAAGATGAAAGGTAATGAGATGAGTGCATGGAAGGGAAGTGAAGAATAAGATAATGTACAAGGATGAAGGAGAGGGAAGGAAACAAGGGCAGAGAAGTGCTATTTCAAACACGTCAAAAGTGGATGACAAATGTTGGTGAGAGCTTGAGAACAACCTGTCAGTAACTATGAGTTCAGGAATTCTTTGTTTAGTTATGACATTGGTTGTTTTGTCAGTAAAATGAGTGGAGAGCAGTGGCAGCAAAAATCACCTTTTCAATTCATGTAAGAGGTGATTAATATGCTAAACTTACACTGTGTTACTTTTTTCCTCATCACTCAGTGGATGAAACTGAAGTGGTTTATTTATGGATCTGAATGTACTGGAGCTGCACACTACTCTGCCAACAGGCTAGTTTGATCTCAGGAAAATACTCAACTGACTTATTTGGATATGTTTTTAGCCAAGCTACGTCAGCGAGGCTCTAGGGATGACAGTGTCCTTCACTTTGAATGAACTGGCATCAAATTTTATTCGGAAATTCATGGTTATGAGACAATGTATTCTCCTTTTGAGCCAAATGTAATCTGTAGGGTCATCGTGAGGCTTGCATTTACAATTGTGGAGGAAATGTTTCGACAGCTATCGGACAGAGGGCTGTCAAGTTTGTTGCTAAACTAAGATGGTGAATGTATATTGGTAAAACTCTCTGGTAAGCATTAGAATGTTAGCTTTGTCGCTAACATTAGCAGCTTCACAGCCTCACAGGCGGAGGAAGGTTGGTCCTCTGTTTTTAAGTTGAATTCATAACAGTTCATACTTATTTGTCAGTTGCAAGGTTGCATAGGACTGGAGCTCACATTCCATACACTTCCCAGTAACTCAAACACACACACACACAAAGCACACACACGCACACAAAAACATACACACACACACACACACACACACACACAAACACAGCTGGTTCGGAGAAAATAGTCTTAAGGCCAAAACCTTGGATTTACTTGGAAACACATTTAAAACAAGTCTGTTTAACTTCTGGTGACATAACAAAAGCCATTATTTTCTCTTTTTCTAAAGTTCATATAGCCTCCTATTATTACTAATAGGAGGCACTGCAATACCAGAAGTAAGGCATGAAGAGTTGCAGTGTGTGTGTATGTGTGTGTGTGTGTGTGTGTGTGTGTGTGTGTGTGTGTTTATTTGTTTGTGAGTCTGTGTGACATCTGTACTTTAGTTTAATGGAACTGTAAATGAGACAAAGTTAGCCCACAGCTAAGATGAACGAATGGACAGAACACAATAATACGATGACTCATCAGAGGAAATCTACGTATTCTTGGGACCTAATTGAACAGTTTGTTTCGTGGCCAAACTCAGAACTGGGGCTCTCCAAACCTATTGCAACCTCGGGATATTTCCGCTTGATAAGGCCTCCCTGATCCTGCCAAGAGGATGTGTGTGTGTGTGTGTGTGTGTGTGTGTGTGTGTGTGTGTGTGTGTGTGTGTGTGTGTGTGTGTGTGTGTGTGTGTGTGTGTGTGTGTAAGTGCTCATGTGTATGTGTTTCATTAATGAAATCCACAGTTTGGCCTTTTTGGATAAATTCACTCCGTGTGACCTGTGGAGGAGAAAGCCAGCGGCCGCAAATTAGGCCCCCAATTTAACAAGCATTGTGGAAACTCAACTGTGTGTGTGTTGGGGGGAAAATAGGGAGGAGCAGGGAGAGAAATGGGGAGAGATGGAAGCTTTTTGCCCCATCCTCCTCCATTTCTCAGCCTCTTATCTGGGTCTCACTAGTTAACAGGACTATATGACTTTATCAAAGTGCACATCACAGACTTGACATCCCCATCACTCAAATCAGCTTTTGCCTGCTGCTGCTGCTACATGTGTGTCCCCACACATCCCTACAGCTCGATTCGTCCTAAGGGTGTCACACTCCATCTATTTCCATTCTCTCTCTTTCACTCTCTCTCTTGCTTCGCGTCTGTGTGCCGCTCGCCGCGTTAACCTGGAGAACTCAGTGCACCGCAAGGTACAATCGTGGTGTCACTACACATCCATCGTCCACACATGACACAGCCACCCTCTAAAATATCCCCGGGTCAACCTCACACAAAGACACACACATAGGGGAACAGCATGCCGCTGAGGAGCGCTTCTGCTTACAGTGCCGATCCAGGTGGTAAACGCGTTTATGTTGTCTGAGCTTTTCTATCATCCACAAGTTCAACAGTGCCAGACAATAAAAGGAAAATGGAAAAGCCGGCCCTCACCTATAGGAGCTGCACCGTTGCTTTAAGCTGGCTTAACACTGCAAAAATAACATCAAAGTCCCCCTCTCTATAGAATACACAGTGCAACACTTTCATATTTATCTATCATTTTGACTACACTTCAGTTTTTTTGCAAGGTTCTTGGGCAATAACAGAAAAAAAAACACTTTGAACTCAATAAACAAATGCAAAGTAGGGATCTCTTGAAGCTTTGGAATTTAGGGAAATATATTAAAGCAAAATGCAAATGGCCTCCACTGTGTGGTCCCTGGTGCAGTCAGAGAGAGAGGACAGCGTCAGGCCTGGGAGAGCATGGGTGAAAGAAAAATAATCCAGGGAGAATAAATGGTTTCTCTAATTCAATTTCCGTCCAGGTTTTTTGACTTTCTGTCGCCTCCAGTCTGGGATTATTACATCAATAGATGAGCAAAGTGGAAATGTAGAAGAGCAATGGTAGACAGGTGTAATGGTTGTTCTGCAGACTAAGAACAAGAGCGAAGAGATTCATTCCCCAAAAAACTGACAATGTTGCTGAACAAGCAATAAGAAGAAAGCCGTAAGAATCTACTTTACAAACTCACTTGTAGTTTAAGATAACTACCTCCAGAACCGTGAATACACAGGAGGCTGAAAAAAGAGGAAGCAGTCATTCCCTTGTTTCTGGACTCACTAAAAGAGGAAGAATGCAGCCTCTACCTCTCCAGCTCCCTTTAAGAGTCTGATTTCATCCGTCCATCTCCCAGAGAGACAGGTGAAAGTGACCAGCAATACAAGCCCTTGCTCTCTCTCTCTATCTCCCCCCTTTTATCTCTCTCTATCTGCCTTCCACTCCTCCCTTCATCCCTCTGTCTCTGTGCTCTCTTCTCAACTCTGCCTCCCATCTTAATTTTTCATCACAGTGTGGTTTTCAAAGCCCCGGCGCCTTTTCTCCTCTCCACCGCCCTCAACTGGTATATTTAGATGTGTCTCTCCACGCCTTCCATCTTCCACTGTCTCTCTCTCTCTCTTCTGCTTCATCTCACTCATTCGCTCATTAATGTCTTCATCACTGACACGGATGCGCTGACGGTCACTTACACACATGTATGTTGGAGGAGTTATTCAAAGTACGAGCAACAAGTTTAATCGTCTGTTCATCTTTTTCAAGCTTTTTAGGTCCTCATTCTGCCTCGACAAGAATTTGCTGTTTTCTCTATTTATACCATTTCAAATGAAATATCTTTTTCAGAGTTTTTTGTGTCACACAAAAAACTTGTTTGTACTTGAAAGACATGAAAAGATGTTACCTTGGGCCAAACAACTTAATTAACTGAGTCATTGATCAATTGTGAAAACCATCATTGGATGCCGCCCCAGATTTTATGTATCTATTATTTTTCTGTTTCTTTGAGCAGAAATATTTTCTGCTCATCTGCTCCCCATCCCCAGGACTTGATTTGGAACATACATATTTGGCAAAAACTGAGTTCTATTTGATGAACTGGCAGTTTGTTCTTTCACAATATTAAATAAAGCTGCAGCGAAATAAATCATTCAGATGCAGAAAAGGAAAAAAACAACCAAACTGCTCACAACTCAGAAGCTGCCAGTTCACATTGTGACTCGCTGTCAAATCATCCCCAAGACATATCTTTTTTGTGGGTTGACCCCGGCCTCCTCTCTCTGTGGACTGTTTTCCAAGATACTAAAGTGTTTTTCCTTGTGACATCACAGTGACAGTTTGAAGCATGGGAACTACACTTTTACAGTTTTATACCTTTAACCACTCACAAAATGCACCAGCTGCTGGATCACTGCTGAGAGGAAATCTCTCATGTTTCTCACTGGAGCTTCAGATTTCCTATGAAGACCTCACACGAAGGTCGACTCCGATAGGACAAACCTCAAACGCTCTGAAACCAACAACTGCCACAGAGGACAACACACAAACACACACACACACACACACACACAAACACACACACACACACTTGAAAGCACACAGCATAAACAGTCCTTTAAAAAAAACACCATGTTTGGTTAAAAAAGTAACTTCAGCGAGCTGGGAACCTTAATAATTTCAGTCTGAGCGTGAAAAACTGGATTCATCCATGTGTGTCAGTGGAAAACTGTAAACACCGCTGGTAACAGTGTTTGTGGAGAGACAAAATGTGGGTGAAAGAAAGAGAGCAAGAGTGATGGAGCAACATAAACATATATTAGAGGAGTCAACAATCCACATTCCCTGTTGTTATGTGTTTTGAGAGTGTTTTGAGAAAGTGTGGCCAGGGGAGAGAGATCATCTTAACAAAAGTGATGTGTGGAGATAAGACAAGGTAATGACGAGTGTCCAAGCTCAGGAAAAGAGTCTGAGAGACAGCTAGAGGAAAGTGGTGCATCTTCACTCTGCCCTTCCTTGTCCCTTTCTTTGTCTCGATGTCTCTGACAGATTAAGACACAGCTCATGAGTTTCTGAGGAACAGTGCAGAGATCACAACGGGACATCTTCCGCCCTCTTTGGTCTCATTCTGTAACTCTCCTAAATCCCCTGGTTCAGACCTATTTCTCTGCCCCAAATGCATAATTTGGAAAATGAAGCATCTGCTTGGGTGGTCCCAGTAGGCCTGTGCGTATCGAGCTGAAACTGACACACAAACACACACACAAGAACACAAACCATCACTCAAGAGTAGTTTTAGTCCCCCAAATACAGTAGCACCTAGGAATGCATCTGTTAATTATGCATGTTTTTGAATGTGATATTGAATTGATATTTCTGTGTGTGCAAGTTACTGAGGCAATGGAAAGAATGGGGATATTTGCAGAGGGCTGCGTGGATTATGAATTGTGAGGCTGAAAAGTTTGGTTGCTGTGTGAACCTGACACAAAGTCTGTATTTAGGTATTCCTAAATTAGAAAACACAATTGTTCTGTACAAGTCTGGAGCCGTTCAGATACACCTGGGACTTTCAAACAAAAGAGTTGTTGTCAACTTCCATCGCTGATCAGCTACAATACTGCAGCAGGTATCTTGTTTTCATGTTGTGGTGTAACTCTTGTACTGAGACGACGACAGCAATTAAATTTAATGACAGAGTTAAGCTGGGGGGGTGCACTACACGTCCCGATGACACTACACAACATACAGAATACAACACATGAATCGCACACACCTTTTTTCTTAGCAGATCGCTCGTCATATCTTCTCCATTTCACACACAGCCTGGTGCACATAACTTATGCATGCTGTTTTCATACAGGTTGTCATGATTCGGTGTGTACCGCTGTTTGTTTGTGTGTGTGTGTGTGTGTGTGTGTGTGTTAGCAACCAGTAGCCATAGATAGCAGCAGCAGCAGGACAGTAATGGTGTATAAGTCACTCTAATGATGTAACAGTGAAGCAGCAGGTAAGGTCAACACAAGAGACTGTGGTGGAAGGTGAAATGCCTGAATTCATCACACACACACACACACACACACACACACACACACACATGCTCATGAATGAATCAGTAGTCCCCACAGACACACCTCCAAGCCCACGAACATGTACCCTGCCATTCTCTATTTCACTCCCCATTCACTTTCCCCAATTCGCTTGCAACCTGTTTTTTTATTTCACCTGTGAATTCTATCCCCCCCCCCAGCTCCTGCTCTTCTCTTCCCTTCTCTTCCTCCCCCCTCCCTTCCGCTGGTGGTGATATTGTTGGAGGTCAGTCGACGCCCTGAGGAAGAGGGCTGATTAATGGATCCGTGATCACTGGCTGTAATTACAGTGTCAAATGAACTGTTAGCTGTCCAGTATGTGCAGGTTCTGTGTGTGTGTGTGTGTGTGTGTGTGTGTGTGTGTGTGTGTGTGTGTGTGTGTGTGTGTGTATGTGTGTGCGTGCTCTTTCCTAATGTGCTAGTCAGCTCCCCACAGATGCAGTTGCCATATCAGCATAGACAACAGATGGGCTCTGGTTACACACACACACACACACTCACATACGAATACACACACAAACACGATAAACCACTGTCTCAAGCAGCATTTCGACTTAAGTAACAGAGAGATAAAAGTAGCACATCATATTTTGAATAGTTTAACTGCAGGTGTGCCAATGGGGGGGGCATGGTGCTTTTGTCTTTGTCGTAATTGTACCATATCTGTTCAGGCTCATATGGGAACAGGAAGGTTAGTATCAAAACATTTAACCATAATACACCCTGTCGTAGCAAATTGAACTCAGCAGGCATCTCTTTATACTGCCAGCAAGCACTGGCGGATGTGGGACTACACATACAAACATACACACACCGAAAAAACACGCACACAGACACAACAAAACTCAAATTCCCAAATTATTGCCAACAGATCAGGGTGAGTTATTGACTACTACACACGCACCCCCCCATCAGACATGATAATGGAGAAGTGAGGCCACTTGGGCAGATCAGCAGCTGGGCTAGCAGGAATCCGAGGCCGACAGACGGCCAAACACAGAGTTTAGTTTTTCAGGGTTTGGTGAAATGATGTCTCTTTTAGTTCTGTCTCGATCGTGGAGATGAAGAAAAAAAGAAAAGAGTCAAACATGATGCACTTGAAAATGGTCCAGTCTACTCGCAATAATTAGCTCATATTCAAAGCTTTTGTGTCCATTTAATGTTTTATCTACTAGCAGAGACATTTGTCTTAAAGCTACAATAACTGATTTCTTTATTTGTTTGTGTATTTGCTTGTTTTTGGCCACCTGGGGGCAGTTTTGTAAATTGTGAACTCATAATATTATCGTCACCTTGAAGTGAATACGGAGAACTAAGTTGTGCTTCCTTAAACATCCTGTATATATATATATAGGTAGCAGCATTATCGTGTACCAGGGGAGTTTAAGTCGGATGTTTACAAACATTCATCTCTGTTCTTGTTCTCTACAACACGTCAGGGAAGTATCCGGTTCTTCAGCTGCTAAATGGTGCGTTACGCTCACAAGTTGGATGCAAACTGTGCCTGTCTGCTTCTTGGGATGGTTTATAAGAAGATCCATACTGACAACATCTGCCTAACCCTGAAAACACCCCTTTGAGCGCAGTGAGAGCGAAATGAAAACACAAACAGAATGAGCTGAACTCAATAAAAAGGTCCATAAAGCCGAGGGGAGCGGCAGATTTGGTGCTAATTTAAGGTTGTGTCACATCGTCTTCAAATTGTCATCTGATACAATGTTGATATAAAAGTTTGGATTATAACAGCGTTAAACTTTGCTCTGTATCGTTATGTGTTCAGTAGAATCTGAAATAGGCCTCAATATAAAGAGCCAGACTGTTTATGGGTCTAAGTTTGAGATTCACTTTTTTTTTACATCCTGTTAATGTGGGAAGAAATTTCCCTCCACTGTCACTGCAATCCATACTGTTGAGCCTCATGCACCCACAGACACACACCCACACAAAAGACACCTATTCAAATTCTACAGCTATCCAGAGGAAGGGTAAACATGGATATGCATTCGAGTCACGCGTGTGTATGTGCGCATGCCTCTTAGTGTGTGTGTGTGTGTCTGTATGTGTGTCTGTAAGTGTGTCAGAGTGGGAGAGAGACAGCCGGAGAGTGTGCATGGATTTCTAGTTGGTATTCCAGGGTGGCTTGTTGTGAGTGTGGTTTCCCACAATTCTTATCAGAGTTGTGATCACAGAAAACCGGTCTCCTCAAATGGAACACATCCCTCCCTCACACTATCAGGGATAAACAGACACACACAAACACACAGAGTCATCCTTATGTTTCCCTGTCTATGGTTCCCTTCCTTCAGTCTAATTCAATCCCTAACTTACGACACGCATCTGAAAAAAGCACAGCCAGAAACTTGAATACAATTCAGAGGAGTATGAGGTATGATGTGTCTGACTTATGAATATATATAAGAGATTCTCTTTAGAAGTTCTGCTCAGAACCAGCAGGGGAAATCTGCCTGGGGATTGATAAAACAATTGTTGGCTTAGAAATATTTAGAACAAAGGAGGAAAGAAAAGTTCTGCAGCAAATACAAAATAAAGAGGTTGACATTTTGAGGCTTGCTGGTGGTTGTTAAGACAAAAGAAAATGGCTGCCAGGCTATACCTGAGTTTTTTACCCAGCAGCTTCATCCCGGAGATGGAAGCACCCATGTGTACACACTTTTATCAAGAAATGGTCTAATTGACAAGCCAGTGATGTAGCGTAATAACTCAAAGTACATAGGCTGTGTACTCACATTAAAGAAAGGCAGCCCTTCAGCAGTGGTGAGGTAGGTCTGCATGCTGATGTGTGAGGAATGCATCACACGCAGCGGTTCACGCAGAGGTAAAAAAGTGACAAGAACTACTTAGATAAGAAGACTTTTGCTTCATTCTGGGATACGTGCCCTAGTTAGCACCCTGCTGCTCGGTGTACACACACACACACACACACACACACGCACACACACACTCCTGTGCTACTAATGAACAGGCTGCTTTCTCACTTGGGATTTCTCTTCCTATAAAGTTTCCCTCTCTCCACCTGTACCGCATCCCTCCATCCCTGCTACCTGCTTTTCCCATGACAGCTTCTCCTCTCCGATGTTTAGACGTTTGACAGGTGTCACTCATATGCACTCAGACTGACAAGTTGTGATCCCAAGCACACGCAAATTTGTATGCAAATATCACACACAAATGATAAAACAGTGCATAACCAAAACGTCAACAGAAATGTATTGAAATAGCAATGCAATACTCTTCCGGCTCTCATAAACACACACACACACACACACACACACACACACACACACACACACACACACACACACGCACCTGTGATCTGAGGTAATCTTCATCCTGTGAATACATTAGCATGAGTCACACTGACACCTCATACGTGACTGCGCTCTCACCTCTGCGTTTGCTACTTGGACGAACAAATGAATCCGTAATTCTCCAACATCACAGTTGAAAAATGTGTCAATCCCCCGATTCATAATGTATTCATGTTATTCATCTCCGTGTTTGCCATACACAACCCCTCTTACTCAAATACTCCCTTTCGGATCCTTTTAATCAAATTTGCATGGATTAATTTGCAGCATGTGTAAAGCATCGAGAGCCTCCTGCCTATGCTCTCCCTCCGCGAGCCTGAGAGAAACCCTTGCGTCATAGTTGTACACTGCATTGTGTGATACGTGTGGTAATTGAAGCAACTAGTTATTTCTCTTCTTTTGTTGCAGGTCACAGTTATGTTTGCATCAAAGACTTACAGCTGTGAGCCTCAGTGTCAAACAGCCTTCAATTTGAGGCCGACTTCAAACAGCTCATTTTTGTGTCAATCATCTAAGCTGTTTCACTCTGAGGCGGAAGACGATAGTTTGCTCAAGCCAGGTCTGAAACCTTTGAAAATTATCTGGTGCTTGCAGATGTGTGTTATGTAAATGGAGAAGGGCGACATGAAAAAGAGAATTGCTCATCATCACTGATGTTGGTTAAAAAAACACAAAGGGAAACGTGGCGACAACTTGGCTGTTTGAAATCTCATTTTCGGTTCAGTGAATCCCTAACATGGGGAATCCTGGGATGTAGAAAAGAGGGTTTGAATTTTACCACCCACTGTTCAGCCCGCAGGATGTTGGCACCGTGTAGAATCTGACTGATGACTGGCTCAACGAAAGAAAACACACACATTTGCATCAGTATATTGAAATGTGAGGTTTTAGATCGTTCTCAAAGAGAAATAATTCAGGTAAAATGTATAGCATAAATATAACTAAAACCTCAATTGAAAGTTGTCTCACAGTCCGACAATTTAAAAATAATTTTAATCCTTATGTCCTTTTAATCCTTATGTCCAAATCCACTGCATAGTTAAGTGTCAGAGTGTTTCCTCCAGCAGACAGCATGTTACATGTGGTGTGTTTTTCTTGTTTTTTGGCCATTGACAAGTTTGTGTACTTTCGTTGTGAAAGGACACACACGTGTAAGGCACGCTCAGGGGATCTGCTTGTATAGAGTGATGCTGCTCCTGCCAAAATATCACATTTTAGACTCCATGTATATGAACTTGTGTAGTCTTTTGCCTTGATTGTACTTGTGTATTATTGTTAATCCACCCGCAGTCAGTATTTTGAATGTGGTCACAACACTGCTCAAGGTTGTAATCCTTCAGTCTCCATTACTGGCGTGTGGGATAAACACAGATGCCAGTTTAAGCATAATAAGTTGAGAGGTTTTGCTGAAGTAGCTAGATTGCGTCACACTCATTTGAATATATGTGATATTATAACATAACTTTGTACAGTTGCCTAAATACAGAGATCAGAAAATAATCTCATAATTGTTGTATTTCAAATGTGTCAAATCTAAATAGCTAAACTATATAATTTTCTTCTCGATGATCAATGGGGGTTATTGATCTGTTGATAGGTAAACACAGCTCAATCATGCTGGCATGTGGCAGGTGATAGGTTCAATGAATTAGATGGTACTTTCCTCTCCTAGAACACTCAGTAAGAGCCACAGCCACGTCATTTACAAGAAAGTTCAAACCAGTGTGACCCCTTCTGTGGCAAAGATTAGTTCACTCACTGTTTACCAGCATGAATGAAAGGGTCTGAGGTTTGGCTGTTCAACGGTTGAAGAGAAAGTTATATATTTTTTGTTCAACTCCACATGTGTTGTGTTAATACGATTGCGCCAAAGGTTTTGAGTCCGACAAAATATTTCCTTTGGTGCCAATTAATGAACGTGTTCCACTTGCCCCCTCACTGGTTTGGACTATCTAGCAGCTGTAGTTTGATGTAGGGTGTGCGATCTCACAGACAAGATAACATCACAAACAACAGCAGACAAAACAATTAAGTGATCAGGGAGAAAATAATGGTAGACGCACCGAGGAGGAATTTTTACTGGCTGTGTGTCACAGTGTATGAACGTGTGTTTGTGTGTGTGTGTTTGAGAGAGAGAGAGAGATTCCTGTTGTGCTTTTCCCCCCCAAAAATAATACAAATTGCATGCATCTCCATTCGTATGCCTGATTTCAGAATGTTGTGTTCAGGATGTGACAATTCAAATGTACAATTTAACACACACACACATGCACATGTACCACACGCGCACACACACACACACACACACACACACACACACACACACACACACACACACACACACACACACACACACACACACCACCCCTGACAGCGATACAGACTGTTACTGACAGACAAAAGCAGCCTTCATCTCCTTGCCTCTTAATCCAAACATCGGGAGGCGGCTTGTACTGACATCTGAGACCAGTGGATGGGATCCTCTCATACGTGACCTTTAACACAGCCTGACCAGAGCGTGTAATGGTCTGCAGCTCTCAAGTGACTTCCATAGATTTTATCCCGAGCACAAGAGCAATGGCATCACAGGACGAGAGGGGAGAGAGATACAGCACTGGGGGGAAATGGAGAATCCTTGAATAAAAACCTTTTAGTTACAAAGAAAAGTAGGTTCCCTCTTCTTTCTCCTCAAGATCACTCACTCAGATTCCTATTTTTCTCAATAGAGCTTTGTGCCCATGAGATGGTAATAAGAAAAGCTTGAAATGGTGCGACACTCTCTGAGAATCAGCGTATTCACTGGACTATTCTGTTTAGCCCAGGTTTGAGTGGATGTACTGAAAAATAGATTAAGATCCTCTGTCGGCTGAAAAGGTTGCCTTACTCTCCAAATTCACACCCCACATTGTGTGTCTTGGAGAAAATAATCACCCCAGTGTTCCTATGAATTACAGTCATCTAGGATGATTCTGCTGTGCTATTTAAACTCAGTGCTTTTGAAAGCTAAAAGCTGCTCAGAAACAGTGTTCTGCTACTCCAAAGCTTTTTATCATTAAGCAAGGTCTATTGTCAGTAAGATACAAAACATCATTATTTTGTGGTGTTATTACAGGCTACTGTCAAAAGAATTACTTCAACAATTTAGAAAATGAATCCTATTATTCCTGTGAGTTGAATGGAAAGACACATCTCTTTTATATATGAAGCTTAAGTGGATCATCACTCCCTGTGAAAACACAGCTTGTCTTTCAGTTTAGCTACAGACACAACAACAACATTTTACATGTTAATATGTCAGAGTTAAGAGTGATGTTAGATTTTCATACTGTGTGACGGACAGGCTGAAAGTTTGCCCAATTTCTCTGTACAGATATGAGAGCGTTATTGATCTTGTCATCTTCATCACAGAGTGAAAAAGTATTCCTTAAAGTGCCGACGTAGCTGGTGCTTGAAAAATAATGGAAATCTGTGTTGGAGATGGGATCGCACTTTGATGCCAGAATCCAGAGTTTGCCTCCTGGCAGTTGAAGTAAATGTAAAGGACAGTGATTTAGGAGATCTATCAGCAGAAATGTATGATATGCATGATTATGTTTTCACTGTATTATCACCTGAAACTAAAACCTGGCTTCAGCTTTTCGTTACCTTACAATGTGCTCTTTATAGCTACACAGGAGTCCACCATGCTTTTGTTTTTATTGCTGAGTTTCTATGGTAGACCAGAATGAACAAATACTGGCTCAAGAGAGGGTCTTCTGTTTTTTTTTACATTTTCTGAAGGCCACTGTAGATTCTTCGAGATGTTTAGAAAGGGATTTTTTGCAGAATTGTCTAATGTCATCCCCTCATGTATCTTAAACCAGGAAAGTTGAACTGCCATGTAAACCATCATGGCAAGTATTAATCATTGGGCAACGACCTCCCACATCCACAACCCTCTGGAGCCGGGGAAAATTAGATAAGGGCAGGCTTTGACCTGCCACCCGCACCCCTGACACCAGCCACGCGGGTCATTCAGCCAGGGGTGCCACGTCTGTCAGGGCCAGGGTGAGGTGGGTAGCTGGTCACCGAGCGGTTTAATCTCCAACAGATTCCCACCACCTGGCTCTACTGGCACTGCACCAAGCCCCGCAGCCCTCCATTCTGGCAAGTCCCACTGTCATGTAGCAGAGGCTTCCACGGGAGCTCAACTGGAAATGGATGGATGAATGGATGGATGGATGGAGCACATAAGTGCACGTAGGCCTTGCATTCTTTTTAAACCTCCATCTCCTAGAGGGAACTGTTTGAGCACAGTATTTCCTCTATTTCTCTGATCGTCCCTGCTGCATGCTGGGTATAGTTGGAGCTATGGGTGGCCCGCAGGCTATACTGCTGCATAAGTGTATGTGAATACGTGAACGTTTGCCTTGGGGGAGGATTTGCTCTCGGGTCTTTGATTACCAGTTTGCAGTTAGGCTTTTCAACATGACACAATTCTTAGAGTCCCCTTCAGCAATTTAGTATGTAGCTTATAGTTAAATCCGCCATCTGTTGGATGAGGACTTAGCTTTTTGGCTTGGCTGTCCACTCCTTTGTTGTAAATGTGTGTACTGCTGAATTGTTCTATGTCTCTGCATTGAGTGTGAGGTCAGCCATTTCTGGCGTACAGCTTCAGAGAGATGCTGACGTAAGGAAACATAAATATTTCTCTCAGTTGTGTAGAACAGTGGAGAAAATCACACTTTGTATCAGCAGTAATTTACAGAGGTGTAACTGGCTGCAGCGCATTGCATAACCAAGCAGAATCTGTGATGAAATTTGGACACAGCAGCTTCATTTCCCTATCCTCCTAATCCTTCACTCAGCACATTATCAGCCTTTGCACACACAGAAAATAATAAAAAACAAAGATGTGCACACAGACCCACAATCTGACCCCATTCCGCAACACCCCCACACACACAGATGTTGTTTTCAAAAGATTGTACACAAGGAATGCGTAAGTCCTCTGTATGAACTTACAGCTCCTGTGTGTATGAGTGTATGTGTGTCAACATATGTGTGTTAGCCCTTTACATTATGCCAGTCAACCTGAACACATGAATAATGTTGCATGTAGTCAAGCACGCAAATACAATGGATTCATCCACTGGGTAACATCTGTCGAGCTGCTGTTACAACAAAGTGAAATCAAATCAAACTCACACTGACACAAACAAGTGCACAAGGAGCAGAGTAGCCATGACTACAACTAGCGACTAATTTCATTATTTATATTTATTATTCATATTTTAATTGTAAAATTGTTATTTTACTTCCCAAAAGGGTAAACAACCATCAGACCTTAGAAAATTATAAAACACAAGAAGATTTTAGGGAATAAAATACAGAACAGTGATTAATCTAAATATAGGGCATCTGTAAAAACTTGTAGAAAGAA
Organism: Pseudopleuronectes americanus; assembly: GCA_038501795.1. Lineage (NCBI taxonomy): Eukaryota > Metazoa > Chordata > Actinopteri > Pleuronectiformes > Pleuronectidae > Pseudopleuronectes > Pseudopleuronectes americanus. Next base: position 14,731,270 of record CM076725.1, read on the forward strand.
ATATAACTTTTATAGAAATACACGCATCAATATGTATATAAATTAAATGGATTGTTCAGGAGATGAAAGCTTTCCAAAAGTGTGATAAATTGTAAAAAAGAAACATACCAGGTTTTCTGTCAGTGATTTATGTGTCATTCATAGTCGCTTCATATGATACCCTCATATTCATTTGGTGACTGTAAAACACTTAAATCAAAGACAAATGCAAAAGCAAATATTTGATAAATGTATCTGATAACTGACTCAAAAGATACACACTACATGTTTTTTGGACTATATTCTGTTTTCTTTATTTGGGCTGGCCTATAATAGTCTGTATTGTTCCATGAATCATGGTTATCAAGCACAGTATTTTCACCTCAGCCTCCTGGCTGTTTATTTTTTCTGTCTCATTGAGCAGAGAAAGTGAATAGACGCAGGCAACGAGCACTTATTCACAAAGCCGAAGAAAAAAACAGCAAACATTATTACCCAGTGAAGCAAATGAAGAGCCTCCATTTGAGCCGCATTCATCCTCCACTCAAGAAAAGAAGGGCATAGTTGGAGAAATGGAGAAGTCGCACTGAAATAGATAAGTGTAAGATAAGAAAAGAAGCTGAGAGGCGGAGAGTCATGGAAAGAGGAAGCCATGAGACGCAGAGAAATAGAGAGGAATGCTTAGTAGGTGTGGACCTTGAAAAGCTTCTGTTCTTTCAACACGGTGGGTTAGTGAGGCAGCGCTTGGCAGTTGGTTCAAAGCAACAAACTCTAAATCAATCTTTGACAGCTTGTCCAAACAGACTCTCTCACACAAACACATACACACACACACACACACACACACACACACACACACACACACACACACACACATACACAAAGGACATACACACAACAGAAACCACATACAAGCAGATAGGACTCTTTGTAGTAGACCTGAGCTGAGTAATAGAAAAGAAGGTTTTCACTGCATGGTTTGCTTGAAATAGGATAGAGTCTGACTGGATACCTAGACTGTGTGTGTGTGTTTGTGTGTGTGTGCTTTTAATGAAAGTGTGTGTTATTGTGTGGCCAACGCTGTGTTTCTTTAATGAGCTCAGTTTACACACTTCGTTAATTGGCTGGCACTACAGAGGACTGTCCAAGAACACACACACACACACACACACACACACACACACACACACACACACACACTGTGAATCTCCATTTCACTGTGCTTATTTATTCATGTATTAGTTAGTTTGTTCCACTAGGTTCTCTTGCATGCTGCTGTGGTAATTGCCACTATATTTTCTGCATTGATTTCCTCTCCTATAGCAGTACTCTGTGGCATTCACATAAACACAAACACACAAACACACAAACAATCATGCACTCAGCCATTGACTCAATGAAGGTGTCACAATCTCTGTGACTTCCCACTTGACTCTGCAGTTATTTCCTGTTTTAGTTTGAAGTCATATAGCTTCTGGGTTTTTTTTCTTTTCGTTTCCTACCTTTATGTTTTTCAGATCCCTGGTTTACCTGTGTTTTTTCTACCTTTTGGATAGGCCAGTTCATTTATAGAAGTATGACAGCTGCATGATCCTCCCTGTGTGTTTGTGTGTGTGTGTGTGTGTGTGTGTGTGTGTGTGTGTGTGTGTGTGTGTGTGTGTGTGTGTGTGTGTGTGTGTGTGTGTATGTGAGTGTGGGTCCACCATGCCTGTGCCTCTACCAGCAACTGTAGCAGGAAGTTCCTTTTCTTTGCAAACCTGCCTTCGAATAGAGACAAAGCGAGAGCAAATTGCATTCCCAGTCGGTTCATCTCTTCATTTACACATTTAACTGAATCTACCTAACATGTGTTCATTCCTGCAACAAAGACGATGCAGGTGAGAAAGCAAAGAGTGCAAGCATTCTAATTAAAGTATCTGGCAGCGAGGAGAGCTCGACTTTCCTTCAGCACGCTCCTCACCACACTGGCTGTAAAAATAACATCAACCCCACAATCCCGGGCAATGTTCTGTCTGCTAGCAGCTCAGGGCTTGTTTCTGGTGAGCAATAGGAGGTAGAGTTGAGATATTTTGCTGTTACTGCACAACAGATACAGAGCGGCCGCAGTCTTTGGTCCGCACAAGCATTCTGTTCTCGCTGGATGTGGGTGTCCATTCAAACTGGATGGGTGTTTGTGTGTTGAGGGAGCTATGCTAAACATGATTACAGATGGGAATGGTGTACATCGTTGCGTTTGTTTGTGTGTGTCTGTGTGTGTGTGTGTATCTGTGTGTGTGTGTGTGTGTGTTGTGGGCAGGCAGGACAGGAGGTCTGCAGGGAGAGATAACTGCTCAAATCTGTCCTCTCCTTCTCACTCACACCCTGCTCAGACCTCTAAAAGCTTACCCCTAGGCTTACCCTGCACGTACACACAAGTACACATGCACACACCCACACTCACGTACGTACACACAGGATCCTCAGATCAACTCTATCCCCAACTCCCATTACAGTCTTCACAGTTGCGTAAAAATGAGAGAAACAGACGGACTCAGAGAAACAACTAAAAGTGGGCTGGACAACAAGTGCACTAGCACAGCTCTGTCCAGTCGGGGTTATTATCTATTAATAATGTGCAAGACACGCACGTGCACGTATACTAACACATACACTCACTTTACACTAGAAAATTCACATGCATTGAGAGGGCAAGTTGGAGAGGAGTCGTTTAATATTTAAACAGACTGTGTTAAAGTTGATATTGAATTTGGATGACATGCAGGAACACACTGAGTCCCCCGAAAAAACGGATTCACATGCATTCTGCAGGTCATTTGTACTGCCAAACCTACAAACAGCACAACCCTTCCCTCTAGAATCTTTTGTTTATCCACTTTTGAGAATCCCTTTTTTTCGTTTTTTCTTGTTGTTCTTCCTTCCTTAGTAACCCATTGCTCCCCCCGCTCTCTCTCTCCCCATGAACAAACAACCCCACGTCAAATGGGTTTTCTCCACACCATGCCTCATTGCATTAGCTCCTCTTTTCCAAACACCTTTGGGGTTGAAGAGGACCGTGCTTTGTCAAGGAGATTCTTCAGACAACTATCTCCCCACGCTGGGAATCCTCAACTGTGAACAAATCTGTCCTTAAAGATACAGTCGAACACAATCACACACACACTCATAAACACTGCACACTATTCCTCCAGTACCATGGACAGCTCTTTCTGTGACTGTAGCTGCTGAAACTAATCAGCACCAGGGACAGCGCCCCAGTCCTTGTTACCTCCTCTTAGCAGAATATAAAGACTAATGGCTCCAGCGTGTTACAGCGTCACCTATTTACTTCTCAACTGAAGGAAATACAAGAAAAATAAAGATCGTCTCTCTATCACAATACAACAAAAAGGGCTTAGTGTACGGATTACTGTATAGAATGTTACACTGAATGTTAATGATGATGGAGATTCACCTGATAAGCACTTACTGATAACACACTGCTTCCTTCATTTCCCCTGCTGTAAACTGCTTTATGTAAAACGTGTATTGTCACCCACCTTTATTGCTTTTTATCATCACAATTGTGATTTTTCATGCATGTCTATCAGTTGTAAGCAGTTCAATCAGAGACATTTTTAACCTTAAACGTATCTGATATTTTAATTTAAGCAACTGTTTAAGACCTAAAGAAGAAAGTCCAAAAATTGAAACAGGTTCATGTAGCAGAACAGGTTTTTCTTCTCCTCTCCCATTCATCATCTCATGTCCCCTTAGATTTATCTTGTAGCCATTTTAGAGGGACCTGACCCACAGATTGGGAAGCACTGGACTAAACTTTATAACAGTGTATAATGTAGTTGAAATTAGCTCCATTTCAACCAAATAGAATAGCAAATGTTGCTTACACATTGTTGCATCAGTATTAACAAGCTAATTAAGTCATGTGTAATGATATCTGAGCCATTTTACTGCATTACTGCAGTAGACTTTCCCCAATAGTACTGCTGTACTCTTACTTACGCAGTGTTTTCAATGCACAATTATACCTGTAATGGAGTGTTTTAACTGTGTTGTATTAGTACATGTACCTCAAGATCTTAGATAAGAGTTGAAAACATGTATAAGGAAAACAAATATCGATAAAAAAATAATTGACAATGTAATTCCTTGTGACCGAAACCCCTGAAGCCATCGGCATCACAAATTAAGCTCCTCTTTGTGCTCCTCTCTGCCACAGCTGCAGCCCGGGAGAGGACACAAGGCCGGTTCAGCCCTCATCACGTAAAGGCAGGCGGAATGCTAATAAAGCTGGATTCAATCAAATTGAAAGCAGCCTTTTGGTAATTCATGGCTTTAAAATTAGAATTCTTGTTCTGCATTCAGAGCCTCACTCCATCTCTGCCACACAGCCTGAGTCTTATCCTGGCTGGAGGTGAAAGAGTGATGTGTTATCCACCAACATGTGAGCATTTTGTTCATTCTAAGCACACAAAAAACGAAATGCAATGAAATGCTAGGATCATATAGTGGGTATTTTCTGATGGGATATCGTCCTTTGTGTGAAGTGAACACTGCATTGATCACGTTTGATTTTTCTGCTGTTGATATAATCTCTTCCTTTTCTCCATTTGTTGATAAGTCTTGTTTCCTGTCTGCACTGAAACACTAAGTCTGGCTGAGCAACACAAAATGGATTTCTCCAGAAATGACACAAACAGATATGGTTACGAATAACTTACATCGAAAGTAAAAGTTAGACTGCGGTTGTTGGAAACTGAGCGGCACAGTATTTAAATTTATATGAAAATGTTGCAGATTAATACTTAAATCCTTCCTATATGAAATATGTTTGCGTGCCATGTGCATGGCTGTGGTTTCCTCCCTGTGTGTGCCCTCGGAATGCTGTGGCTAATGGCAGTGTCATAATATTAGTCATATTAGGAGGGGATTAGTAAGAGAAACCGTCTTAGGGATGTGATCCCTGGGAGGGGGTGCCAGATGCTGCTTGTATTACTGTCAGGGCTGTCTGACACACACTGGGAGCCTAGCAGCCTCGCCTGCTTACTTCAATAGGATCTGTAGAGGAACATGACACACTGAAGTACACCACCTACTGTAGCATTCCCCTCTTCCACTGTGGTTCTTTTTTGTATCTCCATCTATTGAAGTGCTGGTGTTGAAGCAGGTCTTGTAGAAAAATATAAATGTTATAGGGTTGAAGTGTATGGATTATGAGAACCAGAGCTTCGCTTTCAAGCTTCTTAACAAGGTGTAACTGGGCAGACTGGGTAATTTATCGCCAAAACCAGAGTGGCAATTTAAAGTGTGTGACTGTACAGTGTCATATTTAATAGGGGTGTACAGTGTGATTTGAAAATTGGAGTGTTGGCCAGTAGAGGGCACGTGTGTTTAGCAACCACAAAGCCAAATTCAGAGCCAGACAATTTTAAGGGCAATCGGAAGAGCGTGCCCCTCTGCCAACGCCAAACAAACCTATACGTCTGTGTTGCTCTTGTCAGGGAAACACCAAGGAAATGAGTAGTAAGTAATATAGAATTATACAAACTCATAGAGGTTGTTTTTACATCAAGATCCAAAAATGCGAAGAAAGAAATTGCCTCATATCACTTGCTATACACACATAACAAAATGTACATTTTGGCCCATGCTCCATCTGTCCACCAAATTGAGTGCAAATCGGCTCAATACTTTTTGAAAAATTTGATGAAAATAAAACAAATCAATAAACAGACGTGGGTGAAAATATTATTATGTTCTAAATTGATTTGTAATTCTCCCTCCTAGCGGGCGATGGATCCTCCTGACCTTACCGTCAGTGAATGAATTTCAAAGGGGCGACAGTGAAAGTGTCCTGAAACCAGTGAAACAATGGGATTCACATGAGATTGGCTGAATAGCCCTTGAAGGCCTCACACAACAGAGGCTGTCACTGCATTTCTCACACTGGCGGTAACTCTGCTCTATCCACTTTGTTCTTCCCTTTGAAGAAATGCAATATTATGTTGTGTGGTGTAATGTTTGTTGTATTGGTACAAAGGGGACACACTGCGGTACTGAACTTTAACCTTATTTCGCTCCTTCCTATTTCCAGGTAACTGTCGTGCAGTAACCACATAGGGCACAGAGCTATTACAACATTAGCTATTATCCATTTCCAGAGCCAGGTGGCACCAAAGTGATGAAAGGGAAGCAGTCAATAGCAAGATGGCATGGGAGACTAGACTGTAGGCTGCTTTTACACTGGACTATTGGTGCTGCTGTAACAGAAGCATTCAGTCTTTAAGCCTGATTAACTTAAATTTAGATAATGTCCAAGGTTTTTCCTAAAGGATCCAGTTAGATGAAGCAGCTGAGATGTTGGGTGCAGTGTGTTGTGTAGTTGTATTCATTTCTTTGCTAAAATGTGAGTCTCTTCTACAGTTGGAGTCAGAGGTTAGTGCACAAAGCTCGACAACGGAGCCCAAATTACTTCCATGGTGCACATTCTCCTAATGTTCAGTGTCAGTTGGCACTGCTTTGCATAGTTGTGTCTGCACTGCTTGGCTTAGTTTACTGGTGGGACAGAAGGTCATGCAGAAGGTCACGTTGAGAGTAATCTTTATAAACACTTTCTGCATGTGAATATGGAGAATCTGTAGGCAAGGGACAAGATTTTCTGGTTTCTGTTTCTAGTTTGCCCCATCTCATTTGAGCAGGATTCGGTTGCCCACAGGTAAACAGTAAAAGATGCGGAACACATCCACAAAAATGCATTTTCTTTTTAATTTATCTGTATTCAGGGAGCACCTCCAGCTGTACCCGGGGATAATCAGCGCAGCTGATAGCTGATGTAGCTGTACCTGGTTAAAGGCAGCAGAGAGGAACGCATGGAGAAGGATCAGGAATGAGCTAGTGACAGAAAGAGGCTATGTATTGTATTTAAGTTTATGTTTATGTTTGCTCTTTTTTTTGCAAAAGATATGAAAAGCGAGTGGTTGGTGTCTGGCTGTAGGCAATGTTCCTTGTCACAGTCGCCTTGACCAAAAACACCTACAAAAGTATCACTGGTTGTGTTTTGTTGGGAGAAAGATGTATGCGTAAACGTAAAATGTAATTGAACAGGTAGGACTTTGTACAGCAAACAAAAGATGGAGTCTTGGCCTGGATACCCACTGTCAGTACCAAAATCTGCAAAATATTGGCCGTTACCCCAGAGTTTTTTGTCATCAGACCTTGGCCAATGGGCTCTGAGATTGGGTTGAAAGTGGACCCTGAGAGCGGACTCTGCTGGAGTCAGACAAGGCAAACCATTTCAAACATTCTTTTGTGATTACAGATAAACAATGCTAAACTAAACTTTTTTTTACCACATTTGGACAAAGTTAAATACAAAGTGTCATCTCTACAGCACTGAACGTGTGTAGCCTCATCAAGGAAAATATTTTGTGCATGCATATTTCTCCATCATCTTTATTATCACTACCATTAGTGAGCTTCACATACACAACAGCTACGCACAAACAAACTGCACTAATTACTCCTGCGTATGTGCTACAGCGCAAGCATCCACAGTATATAAAGCTTCATACTGAATTCAAAATTGCATAATTAGATGTAATTGCATGTGCCGTGGGCTTGTCTGACAGCCTAATGAGGCAGCCATAAAATAGCTAGTGGTTTCGCTTATAAGAACATAATCAAAGACTACAAGATAAAAGGGCGTACACATACAAACACAGGCCTCCAGTAGGACTGGCCCAGAGCTACACACTGGCAAAAGAAATATATGAAAGGAAAGAGAAGGCGGAGTGAGAGAGTGAGTTTATTACCATCATTATACTCTGTCAACAGTGGCTCAGTTCATCAGTGTCTCCGCGGTTCTCATGTCACAGCCTTTCAGACGTCATTTATTCTCGACCGTTATTTACTCCTCACCATTGCCGAAGGAATGACCAAGGCAAGAGTCACACACACAGGCCTCAGGAGAGCAGGGATAGAACACACACACACAGACACACACATATTCAAGGCCTGATTATGTTGGCCTAATGACCACAGTGATAGCTTTGGAGTTGTTGTTGATGAAGAAAGCTGCCAGAGCTGGGGGGTTGTGTGTGTGTGTGTGTGTGTGTGTGTGTGTGTGTGTGTGTGTGTGTGTGTGTGTGTGTGCGTGTGTGTGTGTGCAGCTCTGACTTCTGGTTCCTCTTTGCCATAATGAGTCAGCTCTGAGCCCCCAGAGCTACAGCCTCGATGTGTGGGTGCGTTTATAACCACTGCTGAAAGTGACACCACTCATTACCAGAAGTTGTAACTGCGCAGAAATCAACAAATTAAATTACCTTCTTGATAAGTTACAGACTGTCCGATCAGGTTGGCTACAGCGCTGGTAATTCACCTGCACCACCGTGAATTTAGCTTCCATGATACTGCAGCCATGACACTACAATATGAAATCTTTCTGAAATACTGTCTATTATACGTTAGTGAACCAGCTTACGAGGCAAATTATTTTCTTTCCAGCAAAACAGGACTTAATACTTTACCGGAAAAAAAATGTGATGATACGATGTTAATGAGGAGGTTCAAATGTGCTGAGCTTCATCAACAGTCTGAGCCACAGACTGTGTATAAAGATGGATGATCTGCTTCCCCAAATTAAAAGCTGAAGTCTCTTGATCGCCACGATGGGATATGAACCAGACAAAAACGTCAAAGTGAACATCAAGTAAATTTCCTATCACACACATGCTCAAGTGTTCATTTTATTTAGTAAGTTTGGTTTTATTTAATTATTTCACACTATAAAAAAGGGTAGAAACATCATGACTGACAGCTGACTTTTTATTGGTTGAGCATGTGTTTTGATAAGAGATCGATGCTGAGATTCCATCCACCAATTGCTACTGCTTCATTTCTGGATAAGTGGGAGGAAGTGTAGCATTGAGTCTTCAAACTGAACAGACTCATTAGCACTTTTGAGTAGTGTAATGAGATTGCAGCATTTTTTTATTTATATTTCTCATTGTTTGAAAGAGTCAAAAAAAAACACACACACACACACAGACAGACACACACACATGAAAAAAGCATGCTCACATGTCCCGGAAACCAACTGATGTCATACCTGACAATTTAGAGAGCGAAACTGACATTAGTAAATGTAATGCAATTTCAAATTATAATGTAATATGCTCAAAACTAATCACATTACTGTTACTAAGTAATGTGTTAACATTAGTGATGTGTTACTGCCCAAAATGATTCACAGTATGTTTTCAAAACCACACACATGTTGATTATGTGATAACACTGTTGTATATCTTTTGCTGCTGAGCTATGAACTGGTATCAAGAGCTCGCATCAGAATCGAATGGCTTTTACCAGCAGACGGATTCTAGCAGAAACCAGTTGAGATCTGCACTGAACGGCTGCAGCTTTACAACCAAGTGCTTTTTATCAATGGTGTGATTGCTTAGCTTCGGAAAAATTTACATTTTTAATTTAGGGAGAGACCAACAGTGAGGCAGCAGGTTTGGCGGAGAGAGATGGCCATTAACGGTGTAAATGAAGGGAAACATGTAACGACAGGACCCCCGAGTCACTGATGAGGGTGATGGATGGCTCTCAACTCAAATACATGGCAGTTCATCACTCACCTCGGACACACACACACGCACACTCTCTCAGGATGCAGTTTCACACACAGGAGCACACACTCACTCATGCTCCTGCTCATTCTCTCCCTTATTAACCTTCTTCACATCCACTTGCTGTTTTGCACAAGGCTTTCAGCATTGTATCGCTGGCACTGCAATCACCTACTGTATAGCCTTGGCAATCACTTGTGTTTAAACATGCGCACACACACACACACACACAGAGCATCACTCACCGTTGCCCTATCACATACCGTCATTAGTGAAAGGAGAGCACTGCCATCAATGTCTGTGCCTGATCTGAACCATTATTATCTATCACCTCGTGCTTATTACTCTCAGTTAATTGAGTAATTATTTGTACACGATGTCAAAGATAATGAGAAATGGCAGATTCACAGATCGTTTTGTATAATCAACAACTCAGGAAAATCCATGACACTTTTTAAGTAATACAATATGTTGATCACTGAACATAACACAAACAATAAATTAAAAATTGCAAATGGAGAATATTTATATTATTGATTAATGTTTTGATAGTTCTAGCAGCTGCATACTCTCTTTCTATTTTCTAGCTGTATAGCCTAATTATTGCATGATTTAACATTTTAATTTGATAAAGGAACTTAACAGGGACAATACAATTATTCAGTTAAATATGTGCTTGAAAATTCATTTATTCAACTTTTTCATACCTCAGATCAACTATTCTGCAGAATCTCTTAAATTACCTGTAATGCCCTTTATCATTGTAGTATGTAGAATATTTAGAGGCTATAACCAGAACTTTTTTGTGCTTTTAGTTTGATAAATGAGGGGATTGATTACTCAGTTAGACAACGCTGCAAAGACAACGAGAATACCTGCCAGGTTGACTTCAGGTTTTCTTCCCGTGCAACTTTCTCCTCTCTCTTCACCCCGACTTTGCTCTGTAGTCAAGGGAAACAGTGTGTGGGGCACAGAGGTGCTGGGTAAACAGCAGCTCTGCAAAGTGCTTTTTCCTGGGCTGTGTATACCCGGGTAATAGAGGCAGTAATGGAGTTTGTTCAGGCTAAGGTAATCCTGGAGCTGTGAGCGCAGTATCTGCCGCTGCTCTGTTCCACAGCAGGTTCCCATGTTTTTGTAGCTGTCACCGTTACTGTCCCACAGAAACCATTTGGGAGCAAAGCCGTGTGTGTGTGTGTGTGTGTGTGTGTGTGTGTGTGTGTGTGTGTGTGTGTGTGTGTGTGTGTGTGTGTGTGTGTGTGTGTGTGTGTATCCACGCATTCTGAGCAAAGATTGCATATAAATAAGACGAGGTTCTGCTGAAAGATGTGTGTCTGTGTGTGTGTGTGTGTGTGCGTGTGTGTGTGTGTGTGTGTGTGTGTGTGGACAGAGAGAATCTAAAAAATATATGTGTTTGGATGTTATAGCTCACCATTGGGAGGTGGGATAAGAACGGGGCTGGCGGCTAGGAATGAATTTACGGGGCCCGATCTCCCAGAAACAATTTCTTTATGTGGGTTACACACATTTAGAGTGGCTACTCGTCCCCGCCCCCCCCGGGACTCAGAACACAACACACAGCTCCTGGAGATGGCCAATGAAATACAGAACCCTTTTTATAGGACACATGCTTTTTATTTATTTTTATTTATCCCCTGTAGCGTTGTTTCTGTTTCTTCCCTTTCTCTTCCAATGTCTAGGTGTTTGTCTCTCTCGTTCTCATTCTTTTTTCCATTTGCTCTTGTTCTCTTCTCATCACGCAAAGCTACAGGAGGTGGCAAATGAAAAAGAGATCGCCTTTTGCAGGACACATACTGTACTTTTTATTTCTGCTGGTTGTCCTCTCTCTCTCTCTCGTACTCTCTCTCTCTCTCTCTCTCTCTCTCTCTCTCTCTCTCTCTCTCTCCATTCGTCTCTCTGGACAGGAGCTTTGACATTACTCCCATGGCCCGGGGGGCTTATTGGTAGAAGCGATAAAGGAAGTGAGTGAGTGAAATGCAGGGAAGGGGTGAGTGTATGTTAACGGTGCACAGGGACACATATGGAAGTGGTTGGGTATGGAAACATTAAAGCTGACTATATTTTTGAGTATGACTCTGCTTTTCATGTTCTTGAGACAATTGATGAAGTCACCTTGAGCTCTAGGTTACTGTAAGGAGCACTTTCTGAAAAACACCTAAAGTAACGATGAGTTTGATAACTTGGTAAATTGAGTATCCACCTGGTTTGCAGAGAAGTGCTCTATCCCCTACAGCGCTCTTCATGGGGCGTCCCTATTGTATAGTGATTATTTGCCATGATCTTTGTTGCATCTCCCTTTCCTTCTTCACCTGCCATGTTTACATTAATCAATACATACTAATAGATACTCTTCATTTCCTGTCATGCATGTTCCAAAACCTCAACCAAGTGTTTATATGGTCCAGAATGGCACACTCCTGAATGGGTCATATAAGACCTGCATTGTCATTTATAGGTTGTAGGACTTGTTGATCATACATCATTAGACAGGAAATGACCTACAGGAAGTGGTTATCCACATCGGGATCAGCTTTTTGCTCCTGATGAGAGATGAGTCCCCACATTGTGACTGTGACAATAAATCTGAATTCCCATAACATTAAGAAATTGTGAACACAAGTGACTTTATACTTTTATGCTTGAGACTACCCTCCTTGATGCAGCCCATAACAAAAATCTTAACCAATACTGTGACCTGAACCCAGGCCTGAAACTCAAGCTCCAGCTATGACCTCACAAAGATAGAAGTGCAGGTGCTCAAACACACAGTTAAATCGCCTCATTTCCAGGGAGCTATAATGTGATTGAGCCAACACTGCAATAGAAATAAACATGAGGAGAAGAACTTCACTGTTGCTTTATTTATTGGAGCGTGTGTGCAGCCTGTGGCTGGAGTGAGGCTGCAAATGTTTCCTAAATGACACTTCACAAAAGTATATTTGTAATGATATACTTACACAAATGCGTATAGCATTTTATACATTTTCATTAATAACTCTTTACACAGGTTTCTCCTGCTCACATTAACTTCCATCTTCTGGTTTTCTATCTCTCCTTTCGTTCTCTTCATTTCTTTGTCACACATCTGTGTTGCTGTGATTAGTGGTCTGAGCAGACGATGAAAAGCATTTATCGAATAAACCGGTGATGTAATATTTCATGCTGGTATTCATCAGCCTGTGGCCACATTAAAAATACATTTGAAAACCATTCTGGGAGCAAGTAATCAGTGACCACACATTTGTTTCTTTGAATGTAGTCCTCTTCCTCCTCCCTCCCTCTCCCATAAACACCATTGGAATCCAATCTTCCTGATCTACTCGCCACATCCCTGCATCTTCCTCTCCTGTCAATCATGTCTCACTGTCAGTCCTCTGTCAGCTTATTTTGTAACTTCCTCACGCCACTCCTCTGCCTCACCTCCTCTATGTTATGCGAAGAGGTTGGTGAAAGTAGAGGGAGAAATAAGAGGCAGCTGGAGCAGGAGCATGTCAGAAATATACTCACAGCAGGGATGATCATCTTTGTGTTGGATTAATATTGTGTTTCCAAACAGATCCTGGTTATGTAAAGACCAGAAGCAGTCATTAGTTTTCAATCCTGTTACCTATTTTATGTTAAAATATCCAGAACTAAAGTAGTCACTCTCAGAACCAGAGCCTCATAAGAAACTGATGCACTATTTCCATCACCAGAACATCAGGTGATCCATGGCGCTGCGCAGAGGACGCACAGGTCTGGTGTCGTGGTGCATGTATTTCCCTGCAGCTTCTCTTTCTAAATCTGTTAAAAGAGTGCGCGTTATATTTCCTGCCGCGTGAAGTCAACACGAACCACTGCTGAGAGAGTGCGTCTGTTTTCCAGTATCATAGTGCGTCACGCGTCAAAGGGGAGTATAGATGTCCCTTATATATACTTTCTCTCTTATATTAAAGGCGAGGATGTAGTTCATTGAGCACCAGTGGAAATATCTCAGCTTATAGAATCGATCTACAAGAAGTAAGACAGCTGTTTCCCGCTGCTAAACACCAGCTCTGCTTAAAATAGCGCACTGAACCCGGCGCCATATGCCCGAATACGCGCACATCCAAAACCTGCGTGCGTGCGTGCGTGTGCGTATGCGTGTGTGTGTGTGTGTGTGTGTGTGTGTGTGTGTGTGTGTGTGTGTGTGTGTGTGTGTGTTTGTGTGTGTGTGTGTGTGTGTGTGTGTGTGTGTGTGTGTGTGTGTGTGTGTGTCAGAGAGAGAGAGAGATGAGAGAGAAAGGCGAACAGCCGCAATCATTTGTCTTCACTAAAACCACAACCGTTATGATAAAACTTAAATGATCATTCTTTTCTGCACAACTAGAGCTTTCAGAAAATCTAATCTCTTCTCCTAAAATGAGAGGATGAGGTGTAATCTAATCCGTGCGTAAATTGGTTTCAAAGACACGACCAGTGGACAGCCACTTCTTTTTTTTATATCAAGGACACTTTCCATTTACTTAAAACAACAAAAGGCACCGTGGATTTCAGATCCATGGATCCATACCTGTTGGTGCGGTGTGGTCTTGTTCTCTTTAGCCCAGCCGGTTGACCTCTCTCCTCATAGCCGCTCCGCTATCCGAGACGGAGGAGAGGCTCGCATCCCCCTCTCCAGCACCATAAAACGGCTCGTCTCTGCACACCGGCCGCTCAGGTTCGGCTGGAGCGGAAAAGTTACACCATACCATCCACTTCTGCAGCCTCCGGTCTGGAGAGAAAGGGGAGCCGGTGGCAGATATTTGCTCCTGTGGTTAGAAAAGCGCGCAGTGCCAGAAAAGGTGCAGGGAATGGTCCTGTGAAAGTTCCGCTGCTCTCCTCCTCTTGAGCGCAGCCGGTGAGACAGGAAACTTACTTATTGAGCCATACCAACGCGGAGGAAACATCCAGCTTGAACCCCTTCAGTCGGGCTTCTGGTGTACACCGGTGCCCTCCTCTCCGTCCTCTTTGAGGGGATATGATGATAAAGTGTAGCCGGTGTGGTGGGACAGAGGTGCGGTGCGGTCGGGGAGTCGGGGAGACTGTTGTTGCGCTCCTGTCTGGCCGTCTGGAAGACACGGAGACGCGCTGCTCCACTGTCAGAAGACGAGCAGCGCTCCCTAGCGGCTTCAGGAGAAAACAACCGCTTGCAGAAGAGGTGTATATGCAATAAACGTGAATTATACCGTCCACTTATGTGAAGAGGACCATACGGGCTGTGACAGGACCTGTTGGATACATGATATTCATCGTGGTCAGGGACAGAATGGCTGACAAACAGAGGCAAGAGGCATGATCTAATGCCTCACAGCAATAATACACACACACAGTCACACAGCTCCAACTGCGTCACCAGTGCTTCTCCTGGGGCCTAGATGCTGGACATGCGGAGAGTCGGAAATGTTTGTGTCACTTCACAAAGGACAAAACAATATTGGCTCCTTCGCTCCCTCTCCCTGGGCCGTCTGAAGTTCAAATTAGATTGAACTCACTTTAGCTGAACTATGGGCATTTCCCAGTAGACTACTCCAACAGGAGCAGAGGGTGATCAGCACCATGTTGACCTGTGTTTGTATGTGTGAGGGTGGGGGTGGTGGTGGTGGGGGTGGGGGCCTCAGCTCCTCCGCTGCCTGAAATGACCCGAGCTGCCCAAAGAAGTTTACTGACAAATAACTTTGTCCAGACTCAGTCACTCTGACTAGGGCAGTTTATTTAAAGAAACAGCTCCACTGGCTCTGGTGTGTGTGTGAGCGTGTGTGTGTGTGTCTGTGTGTGTGTGTGTGTGTGTGTGTGTCCGCGTATGGCAAGCCGATTCAGCATTTATTCCATATCCTTGATATCAAATTTCAGTCCCCTCCACTAGTTCGGTCATTGTCAGCACTAGTTGGACATTTGGTCGAACTAGTTCGGCATTTTACTGAACTAGTTGAAAAAAAGTCTTACTAGCCACTCTTTTTCAGCAACGAGTGGCACTTTTGTTCAACTAGTTAAAAACAGAAACCTTACTAGTAACACTGTGTGCCCCACTAGTAGAGCCAAAGTCTCTACTAATGGGCTTTTTGCTGCACTAGTGGCCCTTTGGACCGAACTAGTAAGGCTGAATTTGCTAACTAGTGAGCTGCAAAAGCTCTGACATGTAAGCTAGTCAAACATGGATTCAGCTCACTAGTACTGTGTACTAGCAAACTAGTGGGGTGCAAAATGTTTACTAGTAAGCTAGTGTTTTTTTTACCCCACTAGTTTACTAGTACACAGTACTAGTGAGCTGAATCCATGTTTGACTAGCTTACATGTGATGTCAAGGATATGGAATAAATGCTCAATCAGCTTGCCATATGCGCGCGTGTGTGTGTGTGACATATGTGCATGTGTGTGTGTGTGAGGTGTGCAGTAGTAGGTGATAAGGGGGTGGAGAAACGTGGTCGTAAAACACTCGAACCACACCCACAAACACAGTCGATGAACAAAGTACAGCTGAAGTTCTAGTGGAGTAGATAGAGGAGTCAGCATAGAAGTACCACTGTACGTGTGTGTGAGTGTGTGTGTGTGTGAGAGAGAAAGATGTAATCGAGGGGATGATGTATGGTTGCACACATGGATGACAGAGTAATTGATCCATAGTGTGGGTGTGATTGTGCGCGTGTGCATGTGAGGAGGCCCGGTGCCAGTCACATATCATTTCACCCAGTGAGCTAATCTGTTACTCTGACAAAGAGTTCCGATTACTGATCTCTCTCCTCCTCTTTTCCATCCTCACTCTCAAACCTTCAGCACTCCTCCTCTCCTGCTCCTGTTTCCTATTTTTACCTCGTGCCAACCTCTGTGTTTTTATTCCTCATTTTGTGATCCCTCTATATTATCTCCTTAATATACCAAAGCGTTCCCTTTCTCTCTCTCTCTCTCTCTCTCTGCTCTCTCTCTCTCGACCTCCTCGTTCTTAGCTCTCTCCCTGTCTCTCAAGTAACATGGGTGAATCATAGACAACCCGACCATGGGATTCGTGCACTGCACCGTTCGCTGGCAGCACAGTCACTCAGCATGTGGACAGCAAGATAACAAACAGAAACACGCATGCATGCATGGTCCCAGGGCTGCTTGAAAGCCATCGGAAATCAACCTAATTCCACTGGGATCTGTGGCCTTTACACACATACATCCTCACCCACACATGTACAGTACATTCACACACACACCCTCTCACTTGCTCCTGTTGGTGGCCTCCCAATGACACAAGAGAGGAATTCAACATGTGCCAATCACAGACCTTGGTGCATCCCTGTAACAGAATAGATAGTCAATTCCCAGAGAGGGAAGCTTTACAGACCACATGACAGCCCAGGATGTTCTGTGGACAAGCCGTAGCACACACACACAAACACACACACACACAGAGACAGACTTGTGGACATATTAATAGAGCAGCTCAAAATAGTTTTAATCACATTTATTGTCATACACGTCCTTCAATCACTGAAGTGAATGGTAAACCAGCTCAGTGAAACAGCTGGAATGGAGACAAATGCTACTGGACCATGAGATAATCCTTACAGACATGAGCAGTTTGCCACATGGCCGAGTATAATAAGAGAAATTAATGATTGCAGACATTCTAACATATGGCAGCTCCGCCATGTAATCCTCACTGTGAATCTTTCTGTTCTGTACTAGCAGTAACCTGGTTCTGGAACAGTTGATTCGTAGCCATAATCCTCTTGTAACAGAGGTAAAGGAGAGCATGAACACAACACAGTGATAAAATACATGATTGAAATAAATTAATAAAAATATAAATACAATATGGCCCAGTAAGAGAATCCAAATATTTTAGACTTATGACCTGTTGAAATTGTACTATGTCTACTTGTGACCCCTCATCACCACTGACCTTCCAACCCCTTCTTATGTCAGTGATTTCAAAAATATATAATGAAATTAATCAGCCATTAACCAGTTATCCATTCATTATCTGCTCCACCTTTGGAGAGGCACTGGGATATTGTGCAAGGGGGTGGTTGAGGAATCGCCCTGGCCAGGTCGCTGTGCCATCATCATGTCGCCATTCAGAGACAAACAACTGTTTCAACCCAGAACTTTCTTCAAAATCAAAGATGTCTAAAATTAACAAACAGTTGTCTTTCTTTTCTATCCTGCTGGGCAGACAACCCCTCAGGTTCCTCTCACTTGTCTGGTTGAGAACCACAAATTAAAACTTTTCATATTAAAATCTATCAAAAGGACCTGGATCAGGATCAAAAGAGCTGAAAACAGGAAGCACATCATTTTTGGCTTTGACTTTCAGGCTTGTTGACTCAATAAATATCAGGACTGTTAATATTTCATATGTTTTTGTTAATTATCAACAAATCCTTTGATGAAATCTGAACCAGCCGTGTGTGTGTCAGACTCTGAATACGTTACAACTTCCTCCAGGCGGTCTATGGCTCTCCAATTCAACTGGTTTCTTCTGAAGATGTAATTCCCCTCAGAAAAATTACAGATATTACAGATATATACATATGTTTCTATTCCATACAATATCTGGGCACTGTGGCTTTGAGGAGCTGTCTCACGAATAAGACTGAATAACACTTTTGTTTGGGACTAATTTCCGCTGTGGTTTTGGTGCACGTACAAATGGTAACAGGGCAGCGAAAATGTGATTGTCAGACTCAGAATAAACCATGTTCAGTTTCATGAAGGGACGTGTCATCCAGTGCAATGCTGTGGCTCAATTAATTTGTTTGATACTTTTTGTTTAACAGTGGTTGCATAAAGAACAAATGAAAAATCTGCTGTATCGGCTGTAGCTCCACAGGCAGGACTCATTACTGAGATTGTTTCATTAGTAGTTTTGCTCTCTATTTTGGATTTGTTTCCTGTGAGAAAATTATAACCAGACTTGTCCTTTCAGAAAAATAATGTAATGTCCCTTGGCCTGCCACCTGTTACAATAACTTGTCCAGCGCTGTATTGTGTTCCATTTCATTTCATGTAAAAAAAACATCAAAGTGAAGATGAAAGCTTTTTACACAATGTTATGCGGGCACGTGTGCATGTGTTTCCAAACCCTGCCAGATGAGTCTTGTTACCGATACCATGTGGCACAGAGTGCTGAGCGCATCACTCCGTTAGGAATGAGCAACACAAACACACACACAAACACGCTGATTGTCTCCTGTGTTGCATTGGCAGGCACTAATACCAGCATTAGCATATGAAAGACAGCAGCTGGAAGGTGTAGCTGTCACTGTTGTTGTTCCGTGTTGGATAATCCATTTGGATGGCAGCTCCTCTGTTCTTATTATCCCTCGCCTTGCTAATGTTCACTGGTGCACTCCCTCCTGTCTTTCTGTGTGTCTCCTTCTGTCCGTCAGGCTGTGTGTCTTTTATTATTCCCTCTGACTCCATGCGCAACTAATAACTCCCTCAGGAAATGTACTAAGAGACATGTTCCCGTATCCGCTCTTTGTACATGTATGAATGAAAAGTGGACACATACACAGGTCTATTTCCAATTTCATGTATCTTTGAGGAAAGTCAGGAATCCCATAAAAGTTGTTTCCCTTAATCAAGAAATCTGAGCTTTTTCTTTCTAAGAGTGAAACTGCTGAAGAAGCCTGATTAATCTGAGTTACCATGAAAAGCAACGTTTCAGCAAATTACTTATCAGAGCTTCAAAACTTCCTCTCAGATGAAGCAGCAGGGTGCAACCGAGCGACTCTGCTCTCTGTGTCTGTTCCCGTCTCGCGCTCTTTCACCCAAAAGATGTAAATGTTCAAACGGACTAATTCCTTCAAAGCTACGACGAGCATGAAAGACCGGTCTCCGCCCTCATTGCTAATTGATGGCTGCACATTCCGGCATGAAAGCTCCACGAGCCACGCACGAGATTCTCATTATCAGTAACTACGCTACACTTTAGCACCATTAAAATTACATTACAGACATCCTAGACATACCTTGCAGTGATCTCCTCTCAGTGTATGAGTAACTCCTTCTCTTTGACTGACATTTACTATGCATGGAAGTAACACCGCACTAAAAGTGGATGGATATATTCACTATTTCTCACACGGACAGACTCATTTTGTGAGTGGGTGGATGTGTTTACAGGGAGCTGATTGGTTCCAGCCCAGGATAAGAGGACAACTTCTCACAGCTCCTGCGGCCTCTCTCCTTCTGCCACTGCCAGCCAGACCTCCAGCCGGACTCACCGTGTGCAGCAGTTTGTTAATTGTTCTTTTGTACCAGCCCGTTCTTGGTAGGGGTGGGTAGCATTTCTGTTCAAGCCATGTTTTCTCCTGTTTTGTTTGGTTAGGAGTTAGGTCAGTACAATGTCTTTTGTTTCTTTAATTTTGCGTAGGGAAGTTTAGGTTGTTTCGCCTTAGGGTTGTTTTCTGTTTATTGTTTTGCTGTTAGCCCACCCTGAAGCAAAGTTTTAATAAACACCAACGGGCTGTGAATTGTTGTTGCTGGTTCTTGGGAGCGTGGAAAGAGAGGGGGGGGAACTCTGGTATCATGTGGCGACTTTATGTACCCCTAGACGTGGTCGTAACACACACATGCTGTTAGGTACACAGTGTTCTAGTATAAGTGAGAAATAGTTTAACTTTAGCTCTGACATTGTCAGAATATAATCAATTTTGTCAACTAACATTTGGTAAATCCAAAAAGCCTCAGACATCTCCTGAGGAAAATATGTGGCTTTCTACTTATATTCTCCACCATGTTCACCAGTTAGTCTTTACCTTTGTCTGTTTGGTGCTGGAAAGGTCGTGAAGCATTTTAGAGTTTCAAAAAGTCAAAAGTTTGAAGTGGAAGACAAATAAAAGAGCACAGGGGAATTCTCAAGCAGCCCGGATACATTATACATAAACATTTACACTATTCCATTGATAAAACTGTTGATTTGTGCAGCTTTAATGACATCTCGGATCTCTGTATGATTCTAGTGTGACCCTGGAAAACTAAATTATTCATAAAAGTGCAATGCTCGTGCTGATGATGTAAATAACCTTATCGGAGATATGACAATACCTGAAAGTCGTCAGGACAGCAGCTCCCTCACATCAGGTTGACTTTGAGAGACACAACAAATGTGCCAAACGTTGTGTTGCTAAGGAAATGAGGAGAATCGTGTCACCACTCGATGTTCTGCTCTCCTCTTCTCACAATGTCACTTCCTTACGCCCTCTTCCTACTTGTCAGCCTGTTCACTAACGTTGACACAACAGGCCTGCGACAGGGACAGCTCTGCAGGAACAGTCCGTCCTCTATACACAAAATAAATCCACTCTGGTTTTTTAGGTTCTTATTTGGTGTTTACATTCAGTCCTGAACTTGAAAGTATATTGTGATGTTTTGACTTGAGAGTAAGGTTTGTGTCCCGTCTCCAAACCTGAGTCAGTGTTGGTCTTTTAGCCATAATGGCTGCTTATTTCCTTTGTGTTAACCAAGTGTCAAATGTTTTAAATAATCGCATTTGTTTTTGTTTGTCACACATGTAGATGACAGTGAAGATCCTCAAACCTATATCAGATATCCACGTGTCATTGGGATACAGTTAACCCATATGTGAAGGATGATATGCACACCAGCTAGAGAACTCTCTCTACGTGCAACAAGAGAAGCTGCGACAAGAGGTGTTCCTATCTCGTTTTAAAATATTCAGCGGCAAAGGTGAAGTTAGATTCTAATGCTAAATGTGCAAATGTGAGTTGTTGCTATTTGGCACCCAGGGCCTTTATATTTACCCAGGACAAATAAAGTGGAAGAGAGAAAATGTCTGTGGGAGAAATAACTGGGGGGAGATAGAGAGAATTGTCATTTTCAAAACCGAATCCTTAAAAAAGAGTCTCCCCTCTTTGTGTCTTGACCTCCCAGCTCCATCAACTCATCTAAGCAGCAGGGCCATAGGGTCACGTTCATAATCTCCTGAGCACAATGAGATACAGGCGTTATAATGCAACAGCCACTCATAATCCAAAAGCTTTTCAGGAAAAACAACACCCATAAAAATCTGGGATTAGGCGGCTCCACGCTACTGGGTTCAGCGACAGGAATATCTCTCACTCCTTCTGTCTTCCTTTCTTTAATCCTCCCTCGCTCTCGGTTTTACCGTTTTATTCTCTCTCTCACACGAAGCCTTAGTCTCTCTCTCTCTCTCTCTCTCTCTCTCTCTCTCTCTCTCTCTCTCTCTCTCTCTCTCTCTCTCTCTCTCTCTCTCTCTCTCTCTAAATCTCGTAAACGGCTTTTGTTCTTATCAGGATGGGATCAGGCAGAAAAGGCTCTATTTGGAGGCTGGGAAAGAAAAGTTTCATGCAAATGCATTTGTCAGGTTTATACTGTACTATGGTGAATGAGAGAGGAAGAGAGAGAGAGAGGGAGAGAGAGGGAGGGAGGGAGAGCGTTCAGCTTCTCAGGGTTTAGAGACCGTTGTTCCTCTTGCATTGAAAAGCCCTTGCAGATACTGTGCCCTTAACACATCCCTGTATCCAGCACCCTGCTCCACTGTGGCTCAGTGTACATAAGCAGGATTAGGGAGCCTGACACAAACACGAGCACACATGCACGCCTGTAGCTTTGCATATTTGAGCAGCACAGCTGGATATCTGGCCCACGTAAAATGGGATAAAACTTTGACTGTCTCCTCATTTTCCTGTTTTTTTTTATGTTACATGGCTTGCTCATCCCTGCAAAGCCTCACAAGAATTGTTTTCAAACTCCTCGTGAGCACGGCCCCGCCTGAACAAGAAGTCGGCCCCTGCCCGGATTCACATTCACACAGGTTTAAATTGCCTGACAGTGAGACAACGTCCCCTCCATACAAATGGGTGTCTATACAAGAGCCCATATAGAGGCATCGCTGTGCAAAGCACGGACACTGAAAGCAATTCAGTCCATTTGTATACGCTGCCAGTGCGACTACAGTGCATTCATTCACCCATCTCACCCAGCCCTCACTCCTCCTCTCCCACCTGCTTCCCCCCCTTTTCCTCTCTCTTATTTCCTCTGACCTCCTCTTCCCCCCTCCCTATTGATGACAACACCTACGCATGATTAATGATAATCCATGCTGGCCATTGGCTGCGATCTGGGAGCCTTTTATATGAGAGGCAGCAGGGGGAATTTCTACTCATTCTTTCTCTTTTCCCCGTAGTGTCTTTTACTCAACAGACTCCAGCTTACGGAGGAAAAAGACACCAGAGGGAGCCGAGATAAAAGACGCTTTGGAGAGGAGAGAACCAGTGAGCCCACATTTCTCGCCACTAATAGCACTATTTTGAAGAAAAATATGCTCCGAGCATGAGTAGGAGGAGTGAAACGAGGTTGGTGTCATCTTGTGGTGAAATATGATTCTTTTTATTTGATTTTGGCCTAGTTTAAAAATCCTTAACTTATCCTCTATGGGGTAAATGAGCATGAGCAGTAGGCAGGGATGGTTCATGGGCTGCCAATGCTGGCAAAATTAGTCCTCATAAAACACCTCATATGAAGAAAGTGAATTTTAATGCAATCACAACAAAATAAAAACAAACAGAGGAGGGATGGTAAATTTTACCAATGGTGTGATTAGAGGTCCCTCTAGTGGTCAGTCCTGCGTTCCCTTTTACTATTAAAGGGATAGTTCAAAACTATATTAAAGGGACTCTTACCTTTGTTGCATTTGAGAATTACAGCACATTCGAATCATCCCGCCTTCCTCCAATGCCCCACCCCCTCGTTCCCATCCGCGGTGTTTTTTTGAAGAAACTTTATTTACAAGCAGATTTACAACATACTGCCTCCGCGCACGCACGTGAGTTTTTGTTTACCAAAGCAATGGATTCGGATTCAGAAGCACCGGTACCGTCACCGCCTTGATGACGCGGGCCCGAATGCGCCACAAGAAGCAGACGAAAAAAACCTGCATGTCCATGCAGCAAATAGACAGGTCTGTCGGCCAACAAGGTCCTTCGGTCCGAAGAATTTTATTGGTTGAAGTTTTCACTAAATATTACGAGAGTGAAATAATTGTTTGTTTTAACTCCTGGTGGGTCTGTCTTGCATTTTAGAGTGTCATTACCTTATTAATACCAATTTAACCTTATCCACAAAAAGTGTAAAAATGCAACAAAGGTAAGAGTCCCTTTAAATGTATTATAAGTTTAATATAATTAAAGACAGAGAAAATCTGAAAATACTTGCTTTCGTAAATCTGCCATAAGAATTTCTGTATTGACTAATGGACTTATCATTGGAGCATTATTGTTAAAACATTTTACTTCTAATCCTGTATTCGAAAAATATCTATACATCTTCATTCATTTTTAACTTACAGATTTCGACATATATTGTTTGCATTTAAAACTGTTTAATCAGTTATTTGTGTGTTGAGAACCATCTATCGTCTAATGCTGAAGATGATCGTTTAGGCTACGGTATACAGGATGTACTGAGTGTGTAACGTCACTAGATGTCACTGTTTCCCGTATTGAAGCTACAGGGCAACATGAGGACATCTCGTCTAACTCATCTCTTATGATAAATATCTCCTGGGGACACGATGGTTTTACTGCAGCTTTGAGATCGTCTCCCTTGTTTTCACTAATCTACAAAGATCAGCGTGATGAAAAGAGGATAAACAGAGATTTTAATCATATTCTTATGTTGCGTCCTGAGGGTGAAGGTTTTGTGTCACCACCACACAGAATTACATAAGATTTAGTCAATCAAAAAAAAGGTTTTATTTGCCACCTCTGCTGCACCGCCAGGCTTCGTAAAGCTATATTCAGATATATGTTTAATATGACAAAGAAAATCTTAAATTTCAGACGTGATCCTATAACAATTTTACATATAGAAACTAAAAAGCAAATTTAGCAAATTTAGAGAAGCACAATGTTGATTATTTCACAGCTTTATAAAATAGAATCTGGAGCATAATGTTCTGAGTTTTCTTGGTTGGTTTTATAAATTTGTGGTGCAACAACTAATCCTTTTTCAGTTTGATTTGACACACGCTGAGGATACGTCCGTATGCTCTATAAAACTGTGTCCATCCTATATTTATCTGTTGATCATAACCTCACAACAAAGTCACAATATTTGAGTAATATAAAATCTGCATCTCTTTAAGCCCAGCTGGACAAGTCTTTGATTCACACTGCTCCTGACCTGCTGATGACCTTTTGTGCACAGTTTTTTCTAACTCATTTGCACAGTTAAATATATCCCTGTCAGCAGCTCATGAGAGTTTTAAAGGATATAATATCAGATTTCGATATTTTTTTCTTTATGAATTATCCACACTCACACACTGGAAATGTTATTGAAAGGATAAGAGTTATTCCTGGACGAGCTGATTCAGCCTGTTGCTTTTCTTGTTGTTTATTTCATTTTAGGCTTGTTGTGTTTTGCTTCCAGTCTCCATCTCTAAATGATGCAACAGCTCTTCTTTCCCTCCTTCTACCTGTCTTCCTGATGTCAACTCCTGTCTGACACTCCTTCTTTATTCCATCCACCCACTTGCTTTGTACTTTCTAAGTTACTGTGACAAAGTCTGGCTCACTTCTAGCAGCGTGGGTGTTGACGAGTCGTCCCCTGGAGGCCACTTGTACCATCTCTCTGTACTGAGCCGAGCAGATGAAGCTCATTTCAGGGCTCATTGTTCTATTGAGTGATTCATGATAACGGGCTCTTGACAGATTATTGGTAATCGTCCATTACAGATTATGGTCTTTAATCAAAAACTAATTTAGTAACAGTGTGTTGCTGCTAAATTGTGTTCATTTGTAATTGGATTTATTTTTCGTTTCCGGACTGTGCTGAGGATACTGTGTATATTTGACTGGTGAAGTTAAACTCAGTAAGGCTTTAGTGGTGCTAAATGTTGGAAATACACCACTGGGAATGAGACATTGAAGTTTTTCAGAATATGCAGATGCACATAGTGTGAAACTACTGGTCTATACAGGGACAGTGAGAAAGTGATAGAGGGTGCAGGGATGTTTTAAAGTCATATGCAGGATTATGTTGTGTCTGCTTTTTCTCCAGTAAACATCCATCAGCTTCCCATACTGTCTGCAGTTATAGCATCACTGTTTTTGGGGCGGTGTCTCTGCACACTGTTTAATCTGAAACTACACTCAGCAGGTTTTCACCATGGAAACAACAATAGCCTTAACTGTCCAAATTACTGTTGAGGACGCAGAGAAGCCAAACACATTCATTTTGGAAACTTGTAGGTTCATTCTTTCAACAAGCACATCTTTGTTTTGACATATTTTTAACCCCATGAGAAAGAAACCCAACGCACCAGAGATTTGAACTGCGGTGGAAGCACTCGCCTGTCGTTTCTCGAGTGCACCCTTGATTACACGATTACGGTATCACTGCCCTGAGGTTTGGAGAAGCAGTTTTTTCCCTCAAAACTTTATTTAAAGAGCTCAGTTTGTTCAACATATAGAAAACCTACCATGCCACTGTTGATAGATATACATAACAGTATATGAACAGAATTCATTATGAATGAATCCCCTTCACAGAAGAAGAATGAGCCTCTTCTGCTGTCTTCAATGAGGGGTGAAAATCTCTTTTGCCTGAGGTTCTTCATGAGACTTATACTGTTTGACCTCTTAGAGTACAGGATGGCTTGACCGCAGTAGATATGCCTTCCAGGAGCTTTCCTTTGGGTGCATCTTTCTGATTTGACATAATACAAACTGTGTTGTGATGATCGTGAGTTCTTACAATAGGCCACTGTGGGTCCTTCACAGAAGCTGCAGCTTGTTTTTGTGCAGCACTTTAGGGGGAATGAACTTACAACCTTGCTGAGGAGATGGCATATTAGAGAGCTCAAATCCCTGTTGTGTGATTTCCTGTTGCACTGTGGGAGAGAGGCACTCGGGTCAAAGTCATTTTCTGTGCACAACAACAACGAAGGGATCTAAATATTGATGATAGTGATTGTGAGTTTAAGCTAAAGCATGGACACCACCCTGAATAACATTGAAAGATAGTTTGTGAAGTAAAATAATAAAAAAAAACATTAAAACTAAGGCCATCCTCTTAAACCATAAATTACGTCATAATGTACCATCCGTAAGGGGGCGGGGACGTTTTAACGGTTGAATCCTTTCAGCCAATAGCGTGCAGGTGCTGGATTCTCAAACCGCTAAGACACTGTGCTGCGTTCACGTGCAGTCGTAAAGTCTCTAATCATAACGTGCTCCAACTGAAGCGAGTGGTAGGCATTTGAGGCTTTGCTTTTGGAATACAGAGTTTCTGCTGTCCTCTTTGAGTTCAATTCGCTTCCATTCTAAACAAAAAAGGAACCATTAAACACCTCTTTTGTCATTATATTGGTTAAAGTATCGGAGTACGATGGACAAGTGACTTACACCCTTTTGTCATGTATCTTGTTTACCATTATTTCCTAGTCTATAACAATAATTCCTTATAATATATTAAAGTAAATTAGCAAAATATATTGACCCTTAAACACCCTATAGTTCATGGATGAGCTTCTCGGGTACTGTAATTAGCGGTAGTGTTTGCTATAGGGCTACTACAGGACTCACACTAAACAGATAAATTAACTGCTTTTTTATACATCAACCACCTGAATTTAAAGAAAACCATTAATGGCTGATATTAAGAGGAAATGTTTATTACATTTGTTTGATGTGGTTCAAGTAGTGACAAATTCGATTATCTTTATTCAAGATCCATGAATTACTCTCTACGAAAATGTCTGCACCAAAATGTCATGGGTTCTTTCCTGAACCATCCAACATGCTTTCAGTTTCTTGGTGAACCGTACAGTCGTTGCAACATAAACTCCTTGATGGAGCTAATGATAAGGATGGCAGTATCATCTCATCAAATGTTAAATAGATAAACTATCAATACATATGGAGGTTAAATACACAAATTGTTGTTATGTTCTACCTCAGATTTGCTAAACCTTCTGATGATGAACAAGTGTTAAACTTCAGGTTTAAAACCCACAACCTTCCCTCTGTATCAAAAATCAGTCTTTCAGTTTAACATAAATAATAATGTGACATTTATTACGACGATCA
Organism: Pseudopleuronectes americanus; assembly: GCA_038501795.1. NCBI lineage: Eukaryota > Metazoa > Chordata > Actinopteri > Pleuronectiformes > Pleuronectidae > Pseudopleuronectes > Pseudopleuronectes americanus. Next base: position 14,758,958 of record CM076725.1, read on the forward strand.
TCGGCGTCCACTGATATGAAAATGTTTTGTCTCGCCCTGTCAATCAGAGCAGGGACTCCGGAGCACCGGGGGAATGTGAGAGTTCCCGAGGCACCGTGAACGCCTCAGGTCTGGGAGGGTCCCCGTGCTGTGAGCGTCGGTTGCTTCTCACTCTGAATCTCAGCCGCTTCACGGGAGCAGGAAACACGGAGCCGCTCCGCATCTGAACGCCCGGTCCCGGAACAAGGTAAGAGGACAGTTTCCTTCTCGATCGCTTCTGTTAAACTCCAACCGGACCCGAGCCTGCGACGCGAGGTGGAGGTTTTAAAGTATTAAGTATTTAAGTATTAACAGCGAGACACGTCAACGAGCCCGGAGACCAGCGGCGGTGTGGCGAGTTCAAACCTGTTACTTGTTCTAGAAGTTAGAAGTTGTTTTTTTAACCGAGGTTTGTCGGGTAGAAACCTGAAGGAAGGAAAAGAGCCTCACAACCCGGATTGTTCTTTACAACCCGTACTCTGACACACACACGTAGACACACACACACCCTGTCTCTCCCTATCATGTACTAGATTAGGTCGTTTCATTAGCACTTCACTTGTGACCAGGCCGTGGAAATAGTTTCTCCTTCTCTCTTGGAACCTGTTTGTCCGGTGAACAGGAGTCAGGTCGACATGTTTTCCATCTGGACGCAAAGGATTCAAAAGCCCAAAAAATAAATCAAAACAACTTGTGTGTAGCCGAGTAGTGGAAGTAGAAGTAGTTCCTTCTTCTCTGGTGGTGTGTGTGCTGTCAGGAAGTGTGTGTCCTCCATGTTCTGGACTGAATCAGCGTCAGAACATGGTTTGTGTGACCCGAGGAAATTCCTCTGTGCGAGCCACCACACCCTTGTTGTGCTGGGCCGCGGCCGCTCGAGCTCAGACCCTCGTTCCCTCTCAGAGAAGAATGCGACGCGAGCCCGAAGGGAAACCTGCACAACTTTGTCCTGCGTCGACTCACAATCTGTGTTTCTGTGCCCACATGACGTCGCAGGGCAGACACACACACGCCTACACAAAACGGAGAATAACGCTTAATAGGTTGATATAAATCCTCCTGATTTGTCTGTGTGTGTGTGTGTTTGCATTCTTGCAGGAAAAGTTGTTTAAATATGTGTAGAGTGAATACACAATGACGGTAGTTTTTGCAATATCATTTTCGGGATAGCAACCAGACAAAAGTTCATATCGAAATATTTCTCATGCATTGTGCAAACACAGTGAGGAGGTAAACACATGATTGATTTTAATCTTCTACCTCAGATTTGTAAAATGTTTTGCTGTTGAAGTTTAATCTCAAAATCTCAACCTTCGCTCAGGAGCACAAATCGGCCTCTTTAATCTTGAAATAAATAGTTATGTGACGTTTATTCTGATGATTATCTATATCAACTTCTTATCTTGACAACAAGCAGCACAGTGAGGCAGCGTTGCCTCGCAGCAAGAGGGTTCACTGGTTCAAATCCCGGTTTGACTCCCTCCATGTTTGCCTGGTTTTTATACGGGTAACCTGACTTTCTCCCACACTTATAAGTCAAGCAGATTGGAGCTAAGTTAACCAGAGACTTTAAAGAAATGTGTTTGGTTGTCTTTACACATTGGCCCTGTGACGCACTGGTGACCTGTCCAGGATGAACCCTGCCTCTCGCCTCATATCGGTCCAGCCCAGCGTGACTCATTATAGAAAATGGGTGGTTGCATCTTGACAGCATTGCTCAGTGGCACAACCAGGAGAATCTACAAGTCTCAGCTGTTTGCAGGGAGTGGACAGAAGTGAAAGTGATACCTGTAGTGTCACACGTATGAAGCGGTGGCAGTGCAGTGGAAAGAGATGCAGTGGAATTTCCCAAACCCAGACAAATGATAGTGTGTCAAAATGAGAGTATATGTGTTTTATACAAGTGACTATTCGTTTTGTTTTTCTACCATCACCCTGTCAGGGACTACAGATCTGGCATATTTACATGTTGGACTACTGGACTTTATATAAAGATAACCTGCACATCTAGGGTTGGATATATTGAGATTCTGAAAAAGAGAACAAATGAAAAATAGCCGACACAGAGGAATCCTTCCTAAAACATAAATGGCAGAGTAGAATATCGCTCGTCAAAAAGATTGAATCGTTTTTACAATTGTTCCTGACCAATTGATTCATAAACAAGACGTTAAATAAGTTAGTATTATAATACTTCTATCACTAATGTAACACCACTATATTCAGTTTATAGATTCAGATCTAAACTCCATTGGTTTTCACTCAGCCAGTAGTTGAATGAATCAATAACTTTACTTACATCATGGTTTACTACACACGTCATCTGCTAAACTGATGACATGTGGCAGGAGAGGGGTGAGGACCTGTTTTTTATGATGAAATTGGGATTGTTACACAAAGTGGAAGCTAAATGTGGCTTATACGCAGCTTAAAGTTAACAGGATTCTCATTGCCACCATGAGTCATTGTAGTTTTAATTGAAAAAAACATTTCATATTTTGATTAATATTTGTCGGTAAAACCTTAGATGGAAATGGGAAAGCAGGATGTGTCGGTATTGATGTTATGGTAGCGTATCTTCCATCTCCTGCTTATTAGCTCTTTTACTTCCTTCTGGCTGTATTGAGGTCACCTCGGAGGGCAGTTGAATAGCTCAGCACAAAAGCCTTCATGGAAAGCTATTATAGATCAGAAGCTCTGTATATGTCAGGATCGCCAGAGGCCACTTCACCCTGATGTTGTGCCTCACGTCGTCCTTCTTGAAATGCTCGCATACTACGAGTATTTGACTTTTTGCCGGTTCTTGCCTAAGGAAGTCCCCGTGTACAAACCAACATGGATGGACAGAAGAGGCATTGTTTGGGAGTTTTTGTCCATCCAAAGCTCTGAGTCATGTTTGCAGCTGCTGGTTCTTGCATTGTTAAGCGAGAGGTGTTCAAACACAATGCTCACCGGTATCCTGTCTCAGTTTAGTCTTTCCATCAGCGGTTGTTTCCAAGGAAGGCCTGCGTAGCCCTGAAAACTAATGACTGCAATTTCTTTAACACAGAGCAAAGGAAAATGCTGAGTTTATCCTTGTTACTGTTTTCTAGTCATCTAAAGGAGGCCGACACACACGTCTGCATGGAGAACAGGCTGTGCGGTGTATCATTCACAGGCAGCACGTGAACTGGAACATCCTCAGAGGAATAAAACAAATCTGTGGGAGAGTTTTCTGTCTGAATGTCGGTGCTTGCTGTTACAGGAAGTCCCTTAAAGGACAAGGATCTGATTCTTTTCTTTACCGCACATGACGGTAAACTGAATATCTTTGGATTCCATAACTGTTGGACAGACAATGATAAATATACTCTAGTTATATAGAGCTTTTCTAGTCCTATCACACATTTTTTTCTATATGACACACCCTACTTTCACTGCTTGTACAGCCATCAGGGCCCATGGGTGGTTCAGTATCTTGCTAAAGGACACTTCAGCAATTAGACTATAGGAGCAGGGGATCAAACCATTGGCGTTGTGGGCAGTGGACGACCCATTTTACCTCCCAAGACAAAACATGAATTTTTAAGAAGTCACCATCGTCTGTTTTTAGCTAATTGATGTGGTTTTTATTGGCAGATCGATTTGATTTATTATCATTTGGTAAATTAATTGATAATGCCTAAGTCCCGGGTATATATTACAGAGTAACAGGAAATACTGTCATTGGAGATTATGATTAAATAATTATCAAAACAGTAATCATCACACTAGTTGATTGAGTCTTATTTTAATCTCTGAAGTTAAGGTTAAAATATTTAAGAATTAAATGATAAAGGGATTTTAAAAGATTTAGATTCAATACTAAATAGGATTTAGATCAAATGCTGTCGATCCTCATCCCCAAGCATCAGAACGCTTGACATCTTGTAGCTGAGAGGCACAGATGGACTGGAGGACGAGAGGAACAGTGTTGGTGTTCAGGTCTGTAACTTATCCACCATCACGCCTCCATGTGTGTGTGTGTCAGCCTGGGATTTCATTTGTGCTGTGCATGTGAGTTGGCGTAGTGGAATGCAGCAGCACCCAAAGGATACGCAGCATTAGCTCCCTGGTGGTGACATCACACTGCAACACAGGGAGAGAGGGAGGGAGAGAGAGAGGGAGGGAGGGATGAGAGGAAGACGGAGTGAGAAGAACAGACTGAAGGAGGATGGGTTAGAGAGAGAGAGAGAGAGAGAGTAACAAACAGGCGGATCACATCAGCTGCTTCACCACCTTCAGCTTAGGGGGGGGGTGTGTGTGTGTGTGTGTGCATATGCAAACTTTATAATTTTGTAACAGCAGACTGGGCTAAAGCTGTGATATATATTCATCATTTCTAACCATATCCTGATTAGCTCAGTTCCCAAGTCACCCCATGACAAATTTTTCCATTCATTTATTTCATACTCATGTATGTATGAATATTTATCAAAGAAGACAGTTGAGTTTTTAAAAGTTTCTCCGTATTGTTGCTTGTGCTCTAGTTGTGACCACCACACCTCTCGTTCTTTCTCTCCTTCCCTCCGTCTGTCCGACCTTTCTGTTCGCACTGCAGGTTGATGCTCGGAGGCGGATGAAGGGATAATTCTGTGTGATATTTCTCTCTTTCGTCCTCTCTCCCTCGCTCTCAGCTGAGCTGTGATAAATTGGGCTGGGGGAGTCTCAATGGCTCTGTCCTATTTTGGGCTCCAGCGAGGTTCTCTGACTTTAGCTGCCTCCCTGGCCTGGATCCGGAGCAGCCACTTCTGCTCTTAAGTTTGTTTCAACCTTAACAAGTTTGACCTTGGCTTCAACTCCTCTGCAGAATTTCTCCCTTAATGCCTCAGGCAAAAGCTGTTCTCTGTTTCCAGTGTTTGATACAGTAGGTTTATTGTAGAGTTAAACCCTACTGTCAGCAAAACATTAACCGATGAGCAGAATCAAAGACCCCCTTCAGACCTGGTATTGATAAGTATATTTACACATAAAAAGAAGATGAAATCCAAGCTTGTAATGGATTTCATTCCTGTCATTCCTCGACCTTAAACATGGTGTATTATTTGAACTATGTATTTTGGAGAACGCCACGTGAAGCTCCTTTTCTTACTTTTCTTTCACACATCTTCCATTGTCTCTTTTCATTTCTCTCATGTATCGGACGCTGCCCACTGACTCAAGTCGGAATGCTAATTCACAGATTCGATTGGCTGAATGGAGTCACATTAGATGATTTACAACCCATTCTATTGGTCTGAGTTTCCTGGGCCAATAAACCAGTGCCCTAAAGGCAAGAAAATCGGCACTGGTGAAAATAGAAACGCTCTGTCAAAATCTGACAATTCTCATTAATCCGCTACAGGTCAGGGTCCAGAGATCAGTCCTCCTATATGTGACCTCTGGCTCTTTATGCCCTATTTGCCTAAAACACGTTGACGTCTTTGAAGAGTCTCTGGTGGTTGTATCGACACATTCTGAATCATTGCAGCTTGTCATGTACATGTGCCTGCTCGTTCTGTTCATTTCTGTAATGTATCACAGTGTCGACATAACATTCTTTCTCAGCACTGTAACTCAACTCATTTTCTGATGCCCCTTCAAAGATTTATCTATTGTCAAACCAGTTGAATAACGGCTCGAACTCATCTCTGGCTTTGGGCAGCCCTGGTTGATAATATATTTTTTAAACTCTCTATACTGTATAGATCCATAGTGCACACTTAGTCTTAAGTAGGCGTACATTAACATTTTATAAAGCAGAGTGTGTTATAAGTTAAGTACAGCCTTCTCCTCCTTAAATGGTTTCTTTAAAAGAGGAACTTCACTGACTTTTACACGCCAGCTTCTCTTCCCAGGTTTTACTGCAGCATGTGTCTAGAAAGTTTTCTAAGATGTTCTGTGTCTCCGATGGGATCTGTGTTAAACAAAGACCTATACTGAGGCAGCGTCAGTATGAGATGAAGACTAAACATTTGAAAATGAGAGAAAACAGTGTAGCCTTGTCCTTATCTCTGCTTGAGAGCAGCGATTCGAGACTGCATTAGCTGCTATGAGCACAATAACACTGTACCTGACTTAACTGTTAGAAGAAGAGTTGTGTTATGGGCAATGTAGACACAAGGAAGAAGAGTGTTTGGCAGTGATTTAGGAGCAGAATGCTGAATCAGAATGTTTTGTAGGGCTTCAACTACCAATCACTGTCATTAAATGTCAATCTGCTTATTTTCTAGATAAACCAAAGAATGTTCCAAAGGTTCAAGTCGTCAAGTTTTGACTGACAAACCTTCACGTTTCTTCTAAAACCTTTTCAGTTCAATACAGAAAACTGAAATTCAGCAAATCTCAGAAACTCTTTACAAGTCATTATCTGTTGTTTGAGCTGTGCTGTTTTGAATTTTTGTGGCAGGAAGGGTTGGCCAGGATTTGGACACTGGGGGGGAGGGATGTTGTGTGTTTAAAGGAAAGGGGTGAGGGGGTTTGAAAGTGGGTGAGACATTCCTCACTGCTTACGTCAGACAGGGTTGTGTGTGAGCATTCAGTGACCTGTTGTTAATCACCATGTGGAATGCATTTTGCTGCTTCGAACAATAAGTGTGTCAATACGAATACTCTGCTGACACTCGGTTAATATTTGTGATCACACGTCACCAGTTAATGAGCAGTTAGTTTATGTTTAATGGGGGGTGTCCCAGCTGAGATGCCTGAGTGGTTTGTCTAGGTGAAAACAATTGTCATGTGTAAAGATGTGCGGTCGCTGTGTGTGTCATTCTCTCCTCCCCATTCACTGTCTATGGTTTTTTTACGTAGAGGACTCTGTAGTGAGCTCATCTGCGAAATGAAAAAATATGTTTGGACACTATATGAGTCATCACGTCTGCTTTTGATTACATCATTGCTGTCACATAAATGTACCTACACCAATTTCAATAATTAAATAAATGTATTTTCTTTTGATAAATACATAGTAGACTGAGCACCGTTTCACAAATAATTACATATACCGTAAGATACTTTCTCTGCTAAATAGTACAATTCTTGAAAATATTTAAAAAAGGCTTTTCTATTGGTAACTTTTATTGTCCCCCTCCATCGTATTCTAGTCTAGCTAATTTCTTTTCTTAAGCTGTAATATAGATCTTCAGTTGTACCATTTGTTTGTATTTATTTTACTTGCCATCAAAATGCCTTTTGGATGACCCCTGTGTGACCCCTGTGTTGGCACCTGTTCCTCACTGCCAAACGTGTTTCATTCAGAATAATGAAGGAACTGAAGTTGAACTATGTCAACATCACTCTCGTTGGTGTTGACTTAGGTTCAACACAACACTCATCATTTAAGACAAGTGATGAGTGTTGTGGTTTTAATGAATGATGTGACATTTAGGTCAGTTTGTGATTAAATCTTTTTTACTTGGGAATGTGAACACTGCTTATTTATATAATCACATTATAATAAGTGAATCTTGTAGATTAACTGTTTGGTTATCTGTTTTTTTTTATCATTTGAACTTGATTGCATTCAGACTTTTGGTTTGTCTGATATCAAAGTAATAACATCACATTGAGGTAAAATTAATTTTAGGTTTTGTACATATTTGTAAAATAACCTGAGTTTGCTGATCCATGTGTTTGAATCTACTTGATACAATAGGAAGGGGAAGAAGTCTCAGTCTTTATCTTATCACCTGGAGGTCAGAGTTGTTCTGTGCTATTGTTGCCCCCCCACCTCGTCTATTGAACCCCACTGGCTAATGTGTTACTACTGACGGTGTGACTCAAACCCTGTCAGGGAGAATTGAGCATCTGGCCTGCCTGTGCCAGGAATGAGAACTTTGTACTTTGTCACACACACGGACAAACATTACGCAAGAAGGATCGTTCATACTGAGACACCTGTGAACCTGCAATGTGCTGCACACTTATACCACCTCTCTCTTTTGAGGTCAATGTATGTGAGTGTGCGCATGGGACGTTCTGGGGACATTCATTCTTTATATTCTGAGTGGTACAACTTGAACTCTACTCACGGTTGGTGATCTTCATTTTACTTATTTACGAGTGTATTTTAACAGGTTTTTTTTGCTCTTCAAATTATTTCTCCCAAACGTCGACAGAAGCCTACTTACCACAACATAAAATCCAGGGCACACTTAATTATTGATATGCAACACAAACAAGAGTGTCACAATACCACAGCAAATAGCAGAGCAATGAATGCAGGCACTGGAAGATCATGATTCTTTTATTTGTTTGTCTATGATATCTCACATTTCCAACCTTATTTTTGGCAACGGCAACAAGGACTCAGCCATAAGCTGCTTTCAGAGTCAGACATGCACTGAACTCTGCAGATCCTCTGTATTTTCTCCGGAGGGGGTGCATGTGAGTACACACACGTCCAAGTTAGAGGCTCGACATTAACTCCGGACTTTCTCCGACAAATATCTCCCGGTGAAAAAGCATCGTCACGACTCCGATGAAGATTTATTAATAGTTTGTGGCAGTAAGAGAATTGGCCAGAAAATTGTTTGAATGCTGCCTTGCAATTAATACATCACTTCCTGCCTCTGCCTGCTGCACCCAGGTGCTCCGCATCTTCCTGTATAATGCGTTGGATCGGCGGTTGTGAATGCGTCTGTGCTGAGAACTTCCCGCTTTGTTGTGCCTGTGTGAAAAACAAACAGCAGGTCATGTCTGAAAACCGCTTTAGTGGTATACGCTTAACCAGTGTGAGTCTCCAGTAAATGTTTAATAAGCTTTTTATTGAGTATAAATGCTCTAAAAAGAAGAGCATGGGCTTGTTGTGTTCTTGGGTTGATGAAATGTTTTTGAAACTGACCTGAAGGTAGAAACCCAGAGGAAGAATAACAACATGGGCGAATTCCAGTTGTCTTTCCTGTTATGTACTTTTTCTCCTCCTCAGCTGTGAGCCAAGAAACAAACTTCTCACATATACACTGCCTAGTACTTTTTATTTACACCTAAACGGGGAGTCTAGAGACATCATGGAGACGAACATGCTTCTTTGGATGTACTGTGGATTGTTTAAAACCAAAATCAATGCTCAGATATTCACAATCTTCTTCACATGCGGATTGACCAGTTGTGTCAAAATACCTTTTGAGCTCTTGTCACCTTTCATGAGTTCAACTCTATACATGTTTTCCTGTAGATACTGTTTGAACATGTGTATTATCTCCATATTTGAATGATTGTTGGGACTTGTTCCTCTGTTTAATGGACACCTCTTCACTCTGCCTGTGAGTCAGGCTCAACAGCAACTTGTAAAAAATAGCTATTTCCCCAGAAAACTCAGTCATAATAAGGCTTTTGACTAATGAACCGAGCTGTGTAATGTGAAGACATTTATTGGTTGACGATAGAACGACATATCTTGTCTCATAAATGAAGGGCTGAGGCTTCTTCTTTTACATCGACATGGTTTGGTTATGAAAGTCTCAGATCTAAAAGCCATACATTGAAAATGTATGTATAAATGAGGCAGGTTAGATTCATTATAACATTATAAATGTACTAGACATGATCTATTAGTTTTAGTTTGAGTAAATATTATACAACCTTATTTTATCTTACTATTGCATCAGTGTTGAAGTGAATAGTGTCATGCCACATTTAATGTAACAGAACATCACAAGCTGACTTATTTGTGAAGAGTCCTTGGTCTTGTCCTTGTACTGACACACAAAACACACATACACACAGAGACATTAATGCAAAGGAAACGGGCCATTATTCCCACTATGCACCATGTGTTGCTACTGTCACAGCAGGCATCAAGCTGTGAGAGCAATAACCTGCATTATTTCATCATGGTACAAAATCTGCAGGACTACTCCCATTTTCTGGAGCTTTTTGGGGTTGTGCCATAGCAACCAGTCGTGCGTGAGTGTGTGTGTGCATGCGTGTGTGCTAATATGTGTCTGTGTGTGTGTGTCTTCCCTCTGGCACTGACAGTATGATGTATGGAGTAACAGCAGCCTGCTATCACAGAGAACAGGTGGCTATCAGAGACAAACTCACAACACACTGGCCTGATTTAATGTGTGGGAGAAAAAGCAAACTGAACAATCGTCTTTTCATGGTTGTGTTGAAAACGGTAGCTGTTGCAGTGAGGGAAGGTAAATCACCGGCAGCCGCACAAGCTGAGAGAACCAAATGAAGGCTCATAGATCCACATATCATTCTTTAACGCACAGGGACACCTTGGGTCTTGGGAGTTATCACTGTTGTCTCTTTTAACAAAGCTGGACAAAGTACTGTGTAATTCATCCTTCAGACTCTCCCTAAATACAGCAATTTTGCTCACAGTAGACAAATCACCAGGAGCCTGAGAGAATCTATTTAGTTTCTGTGATGATTTTATTGGACGAAACAAATGTTTACACATACAAATACTCAAAAATAGCTGTTGGCGATATCAGTCACTTATAAACTTGTTGACCTTTACTTATTACTCTACGTATACAATCATACTTTCTCACATTTGTTGATTTTTATTTAGGCCCCTTTTAGATCATTACTCAACAGGAAAAGCAATTTCCCTTAATGTCTCCTCAAAACCACATTAACTGGCTTATTGGCAACTTTGTTTTGCAGTGGAAAGAAAAGCTGTGAAAGCACTGACTTAAAAAAAAATGTTTAAATGGGGTTAGCTTATTTTCCTACTGCTTAATTATACACATCCAACCAACACAGAACATTAGCCTTAATTTTGATTAGCTCCTGTCCTGGTAGTGATTACACATCCGATATTCCCCCTGTTTTTTACTTGTTTTTGGTCTCCACCACCTGCTGAGGAGAATCAGACTCTGCAACATGATCCACGATGTTCACCAGCTACAGTAGATGCTGATGTTGCTAAGCTGGTTCTGTTCAGTTGGGGTTTCAGAGCGTTTTCCTGAAAGCACTTACCCTTCTGAAAATGATGTCATGTTGAAACGAGCAAGTGGAAACCAAAACCAAACCTGTTAAATCATTGGCCCAAAAAGCTAAGCTGAGAGCTTCTTAAATGATTCCTTTATAGGTAGAAATGGTCATCAAAAGCCACTCTTATTACAAAGATATAGATTCAAGCCACTTTAAATAATAATTCTATATTTCTGCATATGTGGATGTGATAGAAGATGTTTAGATCTTTGGAGATAAAAGGCCTGTGTTGGTCCAGGTAGTCTGAGATCTGTGGAGGCTGATGGCAGGCTGCCCGGACATTGTCTCATCACCTACTGCCTTCTCTCCATTATTGTCTGCTTGTGGGAGATCGCTATTGATCTGTGTGCAGGGCCACACTTCCCTGGCAAGCTGCCTTTCACTCATATATATTTATTTATTCATATTACAGGAATACAAGCAAAGAGAAAAGGGAGACAAATGTGTGTATTACAGAGGTGTCAGACAAACCCATTCAGAGCGGTAAATCACATAGCCGAAGAAGAGACACGTTAAGGATTGTTTTTGATGTGATTGTGTGACCGAGGCCACGCCTGTGCAGCAGCGTGTTGAGCATTGAGCTCTCTCCTCCTGTTCCCGTCCCTCCGACTGTGTTTCCAGACCAGCTCGACTGTTTTTCACCTCTCACTCAGGATGTAGCCCAGGAAAGGGAAGAGGGTGCGGCTCAAAAACAGACTGTGACCATCTCTTCTTTTTTTTTCTCCCCTAGTTTTCAAGGTTTCTAGTTTTTGTCCCCCCCTTACCTCCCTCCTCTGTTTGAAAAGACGATTTGTTCATCCTCATGCACACAGACATGTAAACTAATCAAGCTGTTTTCTGTTTGTAGATGGCAGCCATTAGGAAGAAGTTGGTGATAGTGGGGGATGGTGCCTGTGGTAAGACCTGTCTGCTCATCGTCTTCAGCAAGGACCAGTTCCCAGAGGTGTACGTCCCCACTGTGTTTGAGAACTACATCGCTGACATTGAAGTGGATGGCAAGCAGGTACTTGATACTTCAATCTGTAATGGTGGTAGTTAACTGAATAAGTTTACTAATGCGCAGAACCTTGCGCTGTCCTTGAGTGTATTTATTTGAACTGATGCTCTTCTGTCTTTCATACATTTTTATCTTCTCGATCTAATAAAAAAAGCTGTGTCTGATTGGTGCCTCTCCCATTTCAGATGTGTTGAGATTTTAACAGATCCGCCCTCTAAATTTCTCAGGATTATTTAATTTAAATATTTGAGTCCCAAACAGTTCAAATCATCCAGTAATCGAAAATTACATGATTGGGTTTGTCTTTTTTCTCGCCCATTAATCCTCTCGCGGAAACCTGAATGCTTATTTTTTGACCTTTTGGAAGAAGTTAATAGAATATTAATAGAAAAAGAATAATGTCATATAATAAAACAACAGTAGCAGGAGATACTAGCCTACTTGTAACAGGGTATTTTTTACATCATTGTATTTGTACTTAAGGATCTGCGCACCTCTTCCTCTACTGATATGAAGAGTTACTCCTTAGAAATGAGGAACAGATTTTTGTGACGCACCAAAACGGCTGCTGAAGTATTAAAATGTGACCCTGTTGGCTCTGTGGTTTGAGAACCACGTGCCGTCAAGACTGACGTGGACAAGTGTTCATTGTTAATAAATCCTTGGGTCAGCTCATTGTTAATAAAGCAGCAGAGCTCCCGCCAACAACAGGAAAAGGATCCTGTGCTTTGTGGGAACCCCCCTCCTCATACATCATGACTAATGTCCCATTTCCTGTTCCTGTTTCCTGAGCTGCATAATCTGGTATCAGCCAGCTGGGCTGCTGGGCTGCTTAATTTGACTTGATTCCAAACCTGTCAGCTGTGGTAACCAGTTTTCAACAGTGTCACTGGTCAACTCACAGCTGACCCTTACGTCATCTGTCTTAGGTCATATTCAGCTGGAGTTATAGTAAGGGCTGTGCAATATGACAAAAAGCAATATCAAAATAAAAATATTCATATCACTTGATATTGATACTTATCACAATAAATGTCACATTAGTATTTCTTATGTTATAGGCACATAATGACAATAAATCTGAGGTGGATCAATGTTTTGTATCTCCTCATTGTGCTCAAACAATTCAAAGCATTGTATTGATATATATTGAACATTATTTATATTTATATTGATTTAAATACTATTGGGAAAAAAATTGTATTGCCCAACCCTCAGTTACGAAGACGAGAGGACTGAGAAGTTCACAGAGGGAAGCTTAGTGATAAAAGTGCAAATGCTGCTGACTCCTGAGAGACACCTAGTGGTTAAAGAACTGAAAAGCAGCACAGCTGAAGTTGGTCATGGTGTTGCTCACCTTCCCACACAGAAGATGCGGTTCGGATCATTGCCTCGTATACGTTGGAAAATGTCCTCCCTGTGTTAGGCTGTAAGTCAGATGGTGCCGTGGTTTGACAATCTCGCCAATGTAAGTAGCTCGTCAGCCAACATGCAGAACTTGGCCAGACATGAGAATAGTGAGACGTCAGAAAAGCCCAGATGAACTGCTAACATACTGGAGCTGCTCTCTGGGGGACGATTAAGACTGTTTATTTTCCCATTTCTCAGCAGCAGCAGGCACAGTTTTCCATCAGGGATGGTAATGCAGGGATGGTACTGGAGAATTAAATCAGCAGAACGCAGGAGGATAAGACGGTTCTAAGATTACAGTTAACGCCGAGACATCGCAGTCAATTTGTCGAGATATGTGCATTAAAAAAACGGATACATGTATTAAAATGACATTTCTAGGCCACTGTGCATCAGATGTCCCTACATGGTGCTTTCTGGTTTCATTGCAGCAACTTGCTGAACAGTTTGATTAACAGCCCAACAGAAGCTGTGGGAGCCATGTTTACCTCTAGGGAGTTAAGTTTAAAGCTTGATGAAGAAAACAACAGTTTTTTTAAATCCTCGCTTTCTTTTGTCTTCCCAGTTTATCTGCCTCTTCGCAACGGCAATTTTATTTATATAACACATTTCATTTGAAGAATCTCAATTTGCTTCACGCCGAGAGAGACAAATATAAATATATATACACATATGTAAAGATGTATTCTATATTAACCATGTTCTGTTTTTGTTGCTGTCAAGGTGTCAGCACATTACCTTGTATTTATAATGTGACTGAAATTATTAGAGCTTGACTAATATGGATTTTTCTGGGCTAACACTGATATTAGACAGTAAGAAAATTCTGTTATGGATCAATTTCATTTCTTTGTCATCAGGCTTTGATAACGACAGCTTAGGAATCATCGCCAAAAATGTTGCAGCTTGATATTTCACAGTTTGACACACTTTGTTATAATTAACTATGAATGAAAAGAAAAGACAACAAAACAAAACCTTTCTATGTTAAATATGAACCTAAACGAATTATAGTAATTACAAACTACAAATTTCACGAAACTATTTCCAACAGCCAGAGCCTTATTCTGCATCATAAAGTCTGTAAAACAGAAGTTTTCATACTAGCGCTCACAAGTATATTGCAACCTGTGTCTCTTAAACGCTCATACTGGCAGATTTTTACCTTGTAACCGATAATTATGTTGTTTCCAGAGATGCCGCTCTGTCCCTAGCCACCTCTTATATCCGGTGTTTGGTTCTTTCTCTTCCTCTCTCTCAGGTGGAGTTAGCGTTGTGGGATACAGCCGGTCAGGAAGACTACGACCGACTGAGGCCTCTCTCCTACCCGGACACAGACGTTATCCTCATGTGCTTCTCCATAGACAGCCCCGACAGTTTAGGTAAGGAGGTTTACAGTGACACATCACAGTAATACTGATAATAATACTTTAACTGGAGTTAACAAGCACAACTCAACTCTACTTCATGAGATGTGGAAGCATATGCTGATATCACAAAGCAGAACCTGGGATCATGAGTCATGTGTAAACTTGATTAATACCGATGAAAGTCATAAATACAGATCATCCAAAGAAATGTCCCCTGTAGTAGCAGCTTTATATATTAACTCGCCGTATAATGTTTTTCAAGCATTTTAAATAACAAGCATGAGATTAGGGTCATGTACGAATAAATCCACAAAATGCATTGAGACAGAGTATCAGAAATCAGATGATGCAGGGTTTGGAAAATCCTCAGATTCTTTTATTTATGTTCGTACAGAAGTAGTTTTAACTTCACCAAATCCTTCATTTAATATTCCACCGCAAGGAGAAGTGATCTGTGAGGAGAAGTGATCTGTGCAGGAAGTCACTCTCTTTAGGTTTTTTCCTTCTTCTAACTTCTGTTCAATACAGTTTCCTGTTTTTCAGGGACTTCCTGAACGCACTGATCTAAACTGTGGGAAAAAAAACTGCTTATTCAAATGGTGTTTCTTCATGCGTGTGATTCAATTATTGGTTTTGTAATCAACCCAGCTGCCGCCAACCTCACAAACATCACAGGGACTTGAGTCTATGCTTCATGTTGCGGTTTAGTAATTCAAGTCCGTAAATAATGTAATTTCACACGTCATCGATGCCTGTTAACCCTGCTACGGTGCTCTGAATAAATTATCTCCAATCAAGAAAAAATTATATTTTCAAACCCGTGTTCAGCTTATTCTCAATCTGTACATCCAACAATACATCTTTAATAGAGACTCTAAAGTTTATATGCAGCTGTTTTCAAACAACAGACGAATATAACGCAGCCGACCAGCAAGCTCCATATTTTACTGGAATTTTTTGGAGGCTTGGGTCCAAGTATTGTTTGCCCTCGAAAACCGAATCAATCCGATGAATAAATGTTCCTGGTTTTCTCCCACAGTGATTTGTTTTGGGCAGGGCCACAGATGGTATTCCTACGTTATCACGACATAACATCTCTTACCAGAGAAAACAGCTCTGGGTTTTTGGCTCGCAGACCTCGCAGGGGTTGGTGACCTCTCGATGTTTGTCTGTGCAGTCACAAGGGAAATGACACAGCTCTGCTTCAAACTGTGTCCTTGTAAGGAAGGAGTGGACTCCGCAGTGAATCAGGTTGTTTTTCATTTCTTCAATAGAGAACATTCCTGAGAAATGGACACCTGAAGTTAAACACTTTTGTCCCAACGTCCCGATCATCCTTGTGGGCAACAAGAAAGACCTGAGGAACGATGAACACACACGCCGGGAGCTGGCCAAGATGAAACAGGTGTGTGTCTGTGTGCGTGTGTGTGTGTCTCTGTTTATATTTGTCTCCTTTGCTAAATGTCTGCACACTGAGGTGAATTTAACCCACCCTCTTAATGTTGAACCTCCAGGAGCCGGTCAAATCTGAAGAGGGCAGAGACATGGCCAACCGCATCAGTGCCTTCGGCTACCTGGAGTGCTCCGCCAAGACCAAGGACGGCGTGCGGGAGGTGTTTGAGATGGCCACCAGAGCGGCGCTGCAGGTCCGCAAGCGCAAGAAGAGGGGTGGCTGCCAGCTACTGTGAAGAGGAGGAGTTCGCCGGCCAATCAGCTCCTGAGAGAGCTCTCCCCGACACACACAGCAAAGTTAATGAAACCTTAAATCAATGGCTTCCGTGGACTCTACTTAACATCACAGTCACAGGCGAATATGAAAGACTGACACACCTGTTTAAAAGCAAATCAGCTTTTTCTTTTGTTTTGTTTTGTCATTTTTTAAAACAACCTCCTCCGCTACTCACCCGCTCTCAGTTTATGTTGTGTTTGTCGTTTTCCTCCACCAGCCTGTTTGTGAGAGGGAGCTGCCTCCTCCTCCCGTATGTATGAATGTATGTTTGTATTTAAATGTGCATATACTTTACAAATACATCAGCCTCTGTGTAATGATTGTTTACAGAGAAGCGTCCTGCAGCTCACGTGTTCGCAACTCGTTCTCTCACGGCTGCAAGTAGCAGACAGTTTTAGTTTTTTTGCTTTAATAGGGCAGAACCCCCACTTCTCTTGACCCTACATAAACCACTCTGTCACCTCATATACATCAGCTTCTGTCATGATTCTTCATCTTTGTGGTTCCACTATTCATTTTACACCCTGAAAGTCCTATTTCACAAAGTGCTGTGTCAGCAGATCTCGGTTTACCCAGCTCCAAACGTATAAGACTAAATTTAGAGCCGGTTCACAACTGCATTAATCACCAACTGAAATGTATATAAACTGAGGAAGCAGTGAATATATGTGTAGAGGGGTTGGACGGCACCTTGGTCTGTCTCTAGCTTCCATGGCGACAGCTTAAGATGGCACTGGAGACAGCGGTGCATTGTCATGAACACAATACTCACAGTCACGCTCTCGCTTGCCCGGACAGACACGACACCCAAACAGGCTCTGCATCCTGGCTTCAGATGCATGATGTGTCATGATGCATCACTGTGCTCTGGAGGGCTTGCACACTGCAAACACAATACAAATCTGAATAATGACAGCTTATAAATCTTTTCTGTGCAACAACAATTTGTGGAAAAATCCATTATTTTACACTTAAGAAATATTCCTCAAAATGAGATTGGACAAACAAAGTTATAGACATTAGCAGCAAGCAACGTGTTCCCCTTGTTTTTCTCTTAAAGATCATTAAACCATTAATAACAAACGGGTGTATTTTGGGCCTTTAAGTTGAAATTTGAAATCAAAGTTTGATATTTTACACACAAATCCTTGATTTGAACAGGAAATTGCTACTGAATTGAGATGACAGTCGGAGCGCCAAGTAAGTCAGTGACCAAAAGAGCATTTAAAAGTAAGCAACCAAATCATTTAAACCACCATCTCCATGCAGGCAGCCCTATGGTGCAGTTAGAATGAACCTGTACGACAGGTTGTTTTCACTGTTCTCCTTATTCCACATCTTGTCCTGCCCAGAAAAGACCCTGAACACACCTTGGGTGTATTGATCTCGCCAACATCATGAGTTACAGCTAAGATGCAGCTTTCTTTTATCCAGTTCTTTCAGATCCATAGTTGCAGGCTCAGGCTAATTCCTGGACAGTGCCTCTTTGTCCACTGTCAAACGCCACAGTTCAAGAGAGAATGTAGATTGAGATGCCACTTCACTAACACGAGTGGGATGTGTTGAATGTCTGGATGAGACAAACCTGTTAATAAAGTATTTTTGAAATACTATGTAACCTTTACTGATTGACTTGCAAATGCCTTAGATTCATAACCTGATACTGGTTCCCAATATGTCCAATAGTAAACTGAGTTAAAAGGGTGTACAAGTGAAGTTATGTTACTATCCAATTAGAATCAGTAAAACCATTTGTTGCTTTGGTTTGAGTCAGTTATAAAAGAGAAGTTTGGACACTAATTGAGCTTTTTAGCTTTTTTAATCAGAAAACCTCAAACAGTAAAAATATATGGACGGATCCAACTGGACAGTCATAAAGGAAAGTGAAGAAAAGCAGCGATGACGGGGAAAATTAAAAATGATCAAATAAGACATTTTAACAAGGAAAGGTGCTTTGTGCCCTTTTAGAAGAATATGATCATTGTATAAATCTTACGAATCAGTTGTCTCATGACTAAAGTGAAGAGCTATGCAGCGCAAAGAACAAAATGAATCCTTGCAAGAAGCAGAGCTGGAATTTAATATATTTCTGTTCACAGATCATTACAGTCATCATTACACACAGTTTTGTGTGTGTCTTATTATGGTTGTAGAGTGAATTTTTGTGTTACCTTCATTGCGTTTATGTCCCTAAATGTGTGGTCTCTACCAACTTCTTCCAGAGCCTCACAGATTTTCTTCACCTATATGAGAAACAAAAAAAACTACGGTTTCAGTTTCACACTCTTTATCTTGTTTGTTGAGATCCTCTCCATTTCCTGATCATTCCCCATCAATGAATAAAGACATTTTGAAGAAGAAATAAAACCCCTCAATGCACATGACCAGAGTCTTCAGCAGGGGGAGACAAACACTGCTGAAGCAGAGGTGGTGGTCAGGAGTTGACAGAGACTCCGGCTTCGAGCAGATGTCAGGTACTGCACTTACATGTGTTTTGGGAGCCTAATTTAGATAAGATGGCCGATGTCAGTGGGTGAGATGTATCGGTCCCAACTGCTCCTTTCAGACATGCACTGAAGTCTGGATAACTCCAGACTTCCCGTGGGAAATCTGAATTTATAGTAGTTTAAAAGGGAGTTTTAACTTGGGCTGTGTATTCACTAGTTTAACTTCATCACCGAAATAATGAGGCCTTTAACTTTTTCCGACTATGAGGTCACCCAAACTTCTTTAAACTGTAATGCTCTCATCCCTGTCTGTCTGTTGGCTGGTCTGTGGTGTCAGTAGATCATCGTTGATTTACTTGATGCTCAAACATTCGCAAATCAACATGAAACATTTCCCCCTTATACTCAATACGTAGAAAAATGGATCCAGTTACACAAAGAGCAGAAAAAGACAATATATTTGTATTTTGGGAAATGTATGATTCAGTGTTTTTCACTTTTATTTTCCAAAGGAAGACTTCAATATATTTGACAAATATATATATATTTTTTTTACAAACAATACTTTGATTTCTCAGAGAATAAAGAAAAAGGCTTGTTTTTGGGGGACTCATTTCTAAGAGTGGGTGCAATTCAGTGCAGATCTAAATAGAAATCCGGATTTTAAATGTGGTTTCATGAGGGTATTCATTGTGGGCCTTGGCTTGGGCCACTATTTGCCAATCCTGGTCTGCATTTGAACTCTTGCCACTAGAGGGAAACACAGACTAACTTTTGTTGAGTCAGTTTGCAGACACTGGTGGCTGTCTGAGGTATCGTTTCTATATTTGTAACAAATGTTAGTATGTCCCCTTTTGTAAACTGTGTAGTGTAGAAATCTGAACTTGATCTATTCTGTCCTCAGATTTGCTCCATCACAGAACTTTGAATGGATTTGATTTGGTGTTTTCACTCCTCATACAGTAGTTTGTGCAATTATCTGTGTACTCATAGGGACTGGAGCATCATTTTTGAGTAACCATTATTTTTAGTGGGATATATTTCTGACGTTTTTCAAGTTTTCCCTGTTCATAAAGAGATTAGATGCTGATATAATTGTTGTACAGGTCTGTGAGATGCGTTTTACGTTTTGAAATTAAACACCAAGCAGAGAGCAGAGCTGATGAGGGAAGAATGTTAGTGATTAGATGTAGTTTGATATATATTTATACTGTATAAGATCGAAAGTGATCAGTTGATTAATTGATTGGGTTGATTGACAGAGGTTTGACAAATTTAACAATCAATAAATCATAATTTTTCAAGCTAAACTGTTGTAAAAAAAGATGACATGTAAGAGCTAAATTAATATAAATATAATATTTGGTGGGTTTGGACAAACTGTAGACCTCATCATTGGCCCTCTGAAGATGTGAGAGACCTTTAAAAAAAAAGAATAGTTTCGATTTTTTAAAAATTAAATCACTATACAATTAATCTACAACCAAGGATTTGTAATTTTAATCATTGTCATGCATTAAATATAATCAAATAAAGTCTGTAAAAATCTGCTAATGGGTGCATGCTAATGGTTAATGTATTAAGAGCATAGAGAGGGAAGAAATTTAGATTAGTTGGGTTGTATGATTCATGCAATACTTTCCCGGAAGCAGGACAAGTTCGTTGGGTAACTTTTTGTGTGTGTGTGTGTGTGTGTGTGTGTTTGTGTGTGTGTGTGTGTGTGTGTGTATGTCTGAGCGTAGGAGGTGTCGACTGATGACTCGGTAGAAAGTCTGGAAGTGGCCAAATTGAGGATTAGAGGGACGGAGGGGGGTCGGGTTTGTTTGACACAAAATCTTCAAAACAACCAGAGGTGTTTGTTTACCCTCATCCGTGTTCGTGCTCTGCATGTGTCTGTTGTGTTTATTTCAGCCTCCTATCTGTCTGCCTGTCCCTGTTTGTGTTTGAGGCTGATTTCCGTCGGACTGCTCGGTGACTCAGTCGTCTTATTTTGCCATCTGGGCTTGCTACGCTGACAGTGACTCAGTGACCATCTCACTGTCCTGGTGGCCATGACCCCGCATGAGCCAGAATCGTAGTCAGACAGCAGCGCTTGATTGTTTCTGTATGTGTGTGTGTGTGTGTGTGTGTGTGTGTCTGTGCGTGTGAGAGAGAGGGCCCCCCTGATATCTGTGTGCATGTGTAACTATTTATCCTACAACATGTGTACGCATATGTGTGTATGCTTTGTGCATCTGTATATGGACGTGTGTGTTTGTGCGTGTGCGTGCACCAGTGACCCAGAGAGACAGCAGGGCAAAGAAATGACTTAAACGGCTACAGCTGCATTTCCATGGCAACAGGGTGTTTTAATGGAGGGACATTATGGGCTAGAGAGCAGGGTAATGACTGCTCTGGCCGTCGGAATGCCTTGATCTTATCACCATGGTGAGAGGGGATGCTCCCACTTTCTGATGGTCTAATAGCCCCTGCTCTAATAGACGGGCAGCCTGGGCCACCGAGGTCACCCGGAAACACAGGACCACCCCTCCACACACACACACACACACACACACACATAACAGTGCTTTGCCACAGGAGCTCACCTTAACTGTGTCAGTTCTCCTGCTCGTGTTGTGCGTACAAAAAAGCGTGTGATTATTTGTGATGGAAATATAATCAAAGGAAAGGAGAAGGAAGAAACAAGGGAAAGGATGAGGAGAGAGCAGAGGAGAGATAAGAGCTTGTTGGAAACCTGTTTGTAGAAGAATGGCCTGTCACTGCTCTGGCACCCTCGCACACTCTCGCATTCATGTACCCTCCTGGGTCTCACACAGCGCGGCCGAGTGTATACACCGACAAATCCTCTAAGTCCATTTGAATACCGCAAGTCGTCCTCTAATCTGTTTGTTTGAAATTTGTGATGAATCTGCAGTTTTGTGCGGGACCCAACGCAATCCTTATCCGCACCTATTTGTCCGTGTTAAGGGTTGAGCTGTTTCTCAGCGCGATTGGTCGGATGCCAGTGGAGGAGTGTGTGTGCGTGTGTGTGTGTGTGTGTGTGTCTGTGTGCAAATGTTGCTCTTTATCTCACTCAATGAGTGAGTGGAGGTTGGCTTTAAGGCTATCTGTCCCTCTCAGACACCCAATCTGTCTCTGTCACTGGACTTGTAGCCTGTAGCCACACACACACACAGACACACACACACACACACACACACACACACACACACACACACACACAAACTGCCATTATTGAACTAGTCCCCACAGCAGTTTCTTCATTATGCCATGTGTACTTGGGGACACCCAGGCCAAACGTGACAATACAAAGTTGTAAGTGAGTAATTTTTCAGTTGGATGTGGCTTTAATCAAATGAAAGGCCCTGATCCAACTTCCTCATATTGAACGTCTCTGTCGCCGTGTGCCTCTCTGTCATGACAGGCAGTGCAGGGATTGAGGGCTGAGCCTGCACTGAAGTGTCCCACTGAGTTTACTGAAGTGGACTTATCTCCCGCCCTCGCTTCTCACGTCTCGCTCTCCCCGGGATCCAGACAGGGCCGAGCGCCACACTCATCCTGCCCTCCTCACACCAGAGAGGCCTCTCTGCTCGGGGCTCAGTCCCACACTCAGACCCCCTCATCCACACAATCCCCCTTACAGCTGCCAGAGTGCTGCATGATGCTCAAGGTAATGACCCGGTGTGTGTGGGGACTGGACAGCTGAGGGTGATGATGTCCACAGACACACTGATGCCACTGCCTTGGATCCTACCACTCACAGTAAAGACGCATCATCAAGAAAATAATGGGCATATCCTGAATATATCCATTTTGCAGCCACCTTGACAGACCGTGCAC
Source organism: Pseudopleuronectes americanus (assembly GCA_038501795.1). Lineage (NCBI taxonomy): Eukaryota > Metazoa > Chordata > Actinopteri > Pleuronectiformes > Pleuronectidae > Pseudopleuronectes > Pseudopleuronectes americanus. The sequence continues at coordinate 14,781,713 of CM076725.1, forward strand.
ATTTGAAATATATATGAACTTAGGGGAATTGACTAGTCTAAGAAAACAAAGGTCAAATTTATATTCTGTGTATATAGGGTTAGTTTAATAAGCTATTGCTTCAGCCTCCACTTTTTGTGTTTTGCTTTATTGTTTTAAAACAAATGTAATATGGAAATGAAATATAGGGACCAAAATAAATGGAATAAATAATAAATGGTGTATTTTATTTGACCATCAGCCCATGTTCTTTCTCATTGAGGGCCAACTATCCCATGGTGCACCACTGTTGTTGCCATAGTGTTCATGGAAAGACTGTGGAGTGACTCGAAACTCTGAACATAGTAATATTTGTTATAGAAAGATAGCATGTGTGTTTGTTTGGTTAGAAAACACACGCACGCAATTCGGATCAGAAATGATGTAATGCTGATTTTTATTATATTAATTTTCACAGGAACCACACGACAGGGCCACTGCACAAGACCACACCCCCACCTCACCACCAACATTGGGGGCTGTAGGAACACGGATAAATAGTCGGTGTTAGAATTAAAGCAAATTACTGGAAAAAGGCCTAAACACTGACAACTCCGGGACAATTATTCCGTCTTCTTCCTTACAGTGCTCAATAACTTCTTCTGGAAAATCTGAATTGTGAAAAGGTGGCTTTTCTTCCAGTTGCCCAGTCAAAAGGTTTGTATTGCTGAGAACAAGCAGAAGGTGTCACACCAGACTTTAGAAATCTGCCTCTTCTCATTTCAAGCCAATCTTTTCCCTCACTTTGTGTTTGTGCCTTGCTCCAGGGCCAGTCACACATTTATTCATGTGTACAAGTTCGGACCCAAACATGCACACATTATAATTCTACGCTGAATGACTAAGACAAACATAGAACACTAATAGGCGATTAATTAAACAATGTGTGAGGTCCTTTTCCATGGACCCAAAGAATATAATTAATTGTAATGATATAACTAAACAAACACACACACACTAAAAGTGGTACAACAGATTAAACAAACAAGATTAAATAACTCCTCACATTCTATTTAATCTAATTTGTTCAATCTTTACAAAATACGAAAGCAGACCAATGATAGAGCATTTTTAAGGGAATCTTATTGTCATTGTGACAACTTGGTCGGATGTGACTCAGGAGGTAGTGTGGGTCGTCACGTCTGGGTCAGCGGCTCTTCCAGTTTGCATTACGAAGCGTATGGATTCTAGGCAATAGAAAAACATATAGAAGCTCTGTGATGATGTGAAAGACTGGAAAAGCTTTATATAAATACAGTCAACTTACCATAGGGAGGCTATGCAAAGAGCGGCCATCCATGAAAAATATAATAATGATATATTGATTAGTGATCTGCAGATTTTTTCACTTTAATACAGGCCCAGGTAGAAAGCAAATCAGTTTGTTTCCCAAGTGTCAAACCTTTAAAACTTTTTTTTTCTCAATTTTTTTCCGGTTCTGGGGTGGTGAAGAAATAGGGATGTACAAGTAAGAATAAATATTCTATTCCAGAGAATATTGCGATACACGTAAACATTTGCCTAAGACAGACAAACAGTGTTGACAGTGAAGATGTGCAAACCTAAATACTTAATGCTAAGAGATACTGCAGTGCACAAAGTGTGTCAGACCACATCTACTGATGCCTCTTGCTGTTTCTGTGTGAGGACAAATGGGCAAATTGGTGAGGCTAGGACCCAACGCGTATAGCTGCTGGCATTTATATTCTTTACGTTGCTTCCATCCACATGTAAATCATCACAGGACTGATTTCTTATTCGTATTTTATATTGGTTTTGGACATTCATCCACAAAACTTTCTCGTTATTGATCTAATCTGTTTTTTAAGGCAGAAAGAGCAACATAACCAACCTCTACCATATACAACTGTGAAGGACAGTCCTGGTGGTGATATTTGTTACGGTGTGTTTTGAATGTAAAGTATCCTTAGATGTATATTTATGAAACTTAATTGTTTCTGCGACTTTCCGTGCATGTTTAGCTGTTTGCTTCTGTCAGGACCAGTGTATTGTTGTGAAGTGGAGTCATGTTTATTGATTTGTTTACAACGAGTCGGAGGCCTTTCAAGCATAAACAGCTTTCTCTCTCTCTCTCCCCCTCACTCCTCCCTTCCTCAGTCTAAACTCCAGGGTTAGAGAGTACTTTGCAGCGGTGGGATATTTACATGCCGGGTGGCCATATTCTCAGATACACTCCCCCCCTCACCTCCCCTATCAGCCAGTAACGCCATCAGATAACATGTTGCTTGTGCTGTTGTTGTTGTTGTATGCGGCTTGGGTCCCTGTGAGGTAAACAGCTGTTGGTGCATGCTCTAGTGTCTGATAAACAAATTGGACTGTTGTTTACCCTTCGCTAAACTATCCCCGTTCAAACACTTGACAGAGACGGAGTTCCAAGCCAATAGTGAAGATGTGATCGTGTTATAGTCCTGTGACTTGAGAATAAAATCCTAACACACTCATGCACAAATGTACAACTAGAAGGGCACTCGGAGAGCGCATCTCTCCGCCAAGGCTAACGCCCTATTTCGCCATTTGGAAAAAAACAGTAAAAAAATCCTGGATCCATCCATTTATCTGGATCTGCTCAAACATTTAATGGGTTCTTCTTTGGGTCACGTGACACCCCCCCACAAAACTTTATGGAGTCAAGGTAGTGGTTGTTGAGTAAAACCAGCTGAGAGACAGACAACAATAAAATAAATAAACTAGAATGACACTCAGTAGAGTGTATACCTCCACCAAGGCACGACGGGCCAATAAGTTTAGATTTGATTTTGTATTTGCACCAAATTTCACAATAATACATATCAGTCATGTACATATGCAGTGAATTGAAAATGTCAAAGAACTGTTTATTTTGCAATGGTAAGGATAGTGAAAACATTTTCCTGGATTCGCCCATTAGTTTGGATCCATCACAAAATGTATTGGATTCTTTTTTGGCCCATGTCCCGTCTTTCAACCAAGTTTCGTAGAAATCTGCTATGTAGATTTTACATAATCCTGTTGAGAAACAAACAACAAACCAATAGACAGGGATAAAAACATAACCTTGGCTTAAAGTGATGGATGAAAAACATTTTCAATGCGTCTTATATCATGTCCATTGTTCCCTCCACTCCTATAAACCTTTAAGTTGTCTATCAAGAGAGTTTAATTTGGACCTTCATGACCGAGTTTTCTTTTTCTATGTGTTGCAGGTCATACAGTAAACACATTTTGGTGAGACCATTCAAAATGTAAGAGCGATTGATTTTTTTCACCATGTCTGTGTTTGCATGTTCAAGGTGGACCTGTACGTTTGCACGTACGGTGCACATGTGTGTGTGTGTGTATCCTTTCATGTCTCTTCATGCGTTCCATGTGTGATCTATGCTGTAACACCTAGTGCAGTGAAGCTGCTCCCACACTCTGCACGAGAGGAGCAGTTTTCCAGTCTGCGGTGAATCAAAACACTGTCTGTAAGAGGATGTGGACACAGCATGATATTGCCAAAACAAGGTGTGGTGCGTTCTAGCCTTTATGGCGGACAGAGGGGATTATTAAAATACCACGATTCCTGCAGGCATTGAGACACCAATGCCCAAGGCGTTTCTCTTCTCCCCTGTTGGTTTGTAAGATAGTTGCATTATTTACTCGATTATTTGTTCCATCAGTTCGATCCTTTCGTAGGGTCTTTACTGCCTGTTATGATGCATTGAGTAGAATTTCAAATAAAAATACTAATATCATAAATTACTACTACTAATATATAAAATTAAAAATAAATACAATCATGTGTATGTCACATTAAGTAGCTGTTGGAAATTTGTCTAAGATTTTGTGATGAAAGAACAAATCTATGATAACAAAGTGCAGATATTCACTGTCTCTGTAAAACATCTCATTTATTGACTTCAAATAGAATAAGAATACTTGATATATGAGGTCTGGTATAAGGTTTGGTTCCTCTAGCGTTCGTATTATTGCTGGATGAAGCCTGTGTGAAAGCTCTATTATACTTGATTGAATTATCTCCTCACCCAGGGTTGGAGACTGAAGCATAAACAAGTCTTGCTGACCGCGGGGAGAGACACCGATGAGTTTCCTTCTGTTGTTTTCGTTACACCAGCACTTTATTGTAAAACTGAAATGATATTGTTCCCGTGGCAGCTTTGTGTAAATGTTTTGTGAGCGGTATTCCTCCATTTCATGCCGGGCGCTCGCTCTGTTTACCACTGTTTACTGAGCGACTGAGGCTACTGTACTGTGTCCTTGGTCTCCATCAAGTGTCTCAGCGCTGGTGGAAGGTGAAGCCCAGCCCAGTCATGCAGCAGAATGATGAAGTGTTATTATCACTTTTGCTATAATTATGTATCCGGATATAACGGATATATCGCAGAAGATGAGCGTAGAAGTGAACATGGGAGAAATCTGCACCTCAACACACAAACACAAGAGTCTCCAGCATTCCGCATTGGAGTGTTTGTTTGTGTGGCCTGAGTTTAGGATTGGTTGTACAAGTGAATTTATGTGTATCTTTCGTGGTTTGTGTTTCTAAAGGTGAGGAGGCTGGGAGACTGGGAGTGGGACGTTGGCTCCAGTGCTGTGGTAAACACATCTACTCCTCTCAATGCAACAATAAACACACAGCTGTGAACCCGTCTGAGTACAGGTAGGCGCTAGATGGTTTCACCTTTCGCCCATTTCACTTCCTCATGTTGAGACTTTTTACGTCTACATCACTGACATAAGAATTAGACAGTGCAACCCTGATTTGGGTTGAGCCCGGTTTTGGTTGGGATGGCTCAGCGCTATCTATCATTGTCACTCAGGTAGCCGCGGTATCACTGTTAGTGTTAGCATCAGTGTGTGTCAGCTGGTATCACTCACTGGTATCTATGGCTGTGAGGCCTACACAGTCTGACCCTGACCCTGTATCTCTCCAGTTTCCCACACCTCTTTTCCCCCCCGTTGTCTGTGTCAGTGTGTATTGTCAGCCCCGAACCCCACGATTCCCTGGTATGTTGGTGGAATTTGGACTATTTTTCCAGGTCACCGTTGTTTGTGCCTTGCGAGGTGTGTCCGTAAATTCCCACACAGGGAGGGAGATAAACACACTCACGCTGTCACACGCACATATAAACCTCGTCACATTGCAGCCCACACCTTGTACGGGGAAGAATTCACCGACCCTGAATTTCCGACTCGGGCCCAAGCCCCTGCACTCTTTGTCCTTTGACCCTCATGCTGATTGTCTGGGAGTCCAGTCTGCAGAATATTCCGTCGGACAATCACTGAGCTTGTCTTCGTGCATTGAGTAATATCACGGATAAATTATACTTGACAAATCTGAGCTGTGTTGCATGACACAGGTTTTGTTATCGCGGGAAATGAATTGATGTCAACCTGCATGGGAGGGTCTGTAATAGTGAGTGATCGCTGCTCCACCAAAGAAATTTCCAGTTGTATTAATTTTGTCACAGATTTGATTTGACGATCCAATTTGGATGACAGAGAAGTGCAGATGTTGCAGTGGCACTATATAGATTATACTTTTATAACATTTGGAGGTAATGTTTTCACCCCTGTCTGTTTGCTTATTGGTCAGTTTTTATCTATGTTTGTTTGTAAGCGAGATCCAGAAGGGCGGATCCAGAAACCTTCCTTAACCTTTGGAGGGAATAATTCATGGATATTGGAACTGATTTCTTTTTGGTGCAGCTTGATTGAATTTAAGAGGCCTTCGCGGAGGTATGCACTCTGCTCAGTGCCATTCTAGCTATCAGAAAATGTTGCAGGTAGATGGGTTGGGAGAGGTGAGGGGTCAACATTTTTTGCAGTAGTTTTTGGCCAATATTTTATTTTTCCCCTCAGTACAGACGCTGCAAGGCATACCCGTACTTTCTCTTCTCTCTCATTCTTTCTCTTTGTCTTTATACCCCTCGGATCCTGGCCGGTCAAATCAATTTCATTCTGAGCTCCCCAATAAATTCTGCACCTCGCACTCACCTCCTCCCAGTCCAAACCTATTCCCAGCAAAAGTGTGCCACTTAATACCCAGTGGCTGTCTTATCAGACAGAGAGCTAGAGCAAAAAGATGAATGGTCACTGTCAGCAGCTAAAGTCCAGGTTTAAATGTGGCAGAGCAGGTGCTCTCTCTGAGTTTACCTCTTTGCTTGCGAGCCAGAAAGCAACTTTGCTGTATGAGCAAGTTATAAATGTTTAGGAGGTGTCAACAGGAGAGAGATCGATGGTGGTCGTTCATAGTGCGGAAGGTTCTCTTTTTGATATGCCTAAATCTTCATGACCCCTGACCTCGCCAGACTCCCCTGCCCAAAAATGACCTGGGTCCTCTGGGCCCTGAGGTCTTAACTCATCCCACCACACACATACACACACAAAACGTGTATGTTTGCATGCACTCTCTGGTTACGAACACTGAGTGACATAGTAGACGGGCTTGCTAACATGCTGAGTGTCTGACCAGACAGGTGATGGGTGAGCCCGGGGGGTACTGAGGGGGTCCTATCCGAGCCTGCAGGTATGTACATGTGAATATGTGTGCGAAACAAATCGCATGGCTGACACCCAGACCACCCCAAGGTGAATGTTGCTGACATTTGTTGGTGGGGTCTCCAGACCTTGTATCTGAGCAGCGGGGTGAGGGGGTGGCAGTGTTGGAGATGTGGCAGGTGGGGCGGCTAATGATGATGAATTGTGGGGAACGCGGTTCTTTCTGCTCAGATTAAGATCTGCTGATAAACATGCCCACCAGGTCTCTCAGTAACACTATACATGTCTCCCCTTCATCCAGCCGTTAGACTCGCTGTCCTTCTTCTCACTGTCTCACTGTCTCCTTCTCTCTCAGCTGGATTTAAGACCGAGAGTCTCCCACAGTCGAGGTGGTTGGCTCTGTTCTGTCCATCAACCTGGGCGACCTCCATCGACCTCTAGGACTTATTCATGAACGCGTACTTGCATGCATGTGTGAGCAAGTGGAGGGGAGTTCATCCTATTCTCGGGGACATTGTCATTCGGTAACCAGAGCTCAGATGGACATGCACTACAGCCTGGATATAAGGCTGATTAATCAACATAACTGTCAGTGCGTAGAGGGCGGAGAGAATATAGATTAAGTGTAAAAAAAGGGTGTGACACAGTTGAGAACAACTAATGTTAAAAAAATCCACTAGGGCCTCGTGTCCTGTGTGAGTGAATCATGGTCTAAAGATACTGCAGCAATGTGAGAGTCAGTTTGTACACATACAATTGGGCAACCTTTACTTTTCAAAAGCAACTATTTAAAGTTTCAGCTGAACCACATTTTGGACTGATTTGTGTCTGTAATTTGGTCCTGCTCTGATTCTTTGGCCTTGTGCAATTAAGGAATAATTCTGGTTTATTGTTTATTACTTCCATTTACAATTTCATTTCCTTTGTTTCCGTTGATTCAATAACATCCCACCAAATTCATTTCTTTCATCTGATCACAACTACTGTGAGCACAGCAGGTTGAATGAGCCTCAAATTTGGACTGTGAAACTTGATGGATTATAACAGAGTTTGAATGGTAATACTACGTGGTCTGTTATCTCTAAGGTGTTTTTTCTTTTGGTTAAATACTACACAATTTCCCCGTGGGATCAATAAAGTATTTCTGATTGTATACTCTGCAAACGGAGGATTGAGTCCTGCCGTGGCTGTAGATTTGGTTCCGCCCTGGCCATATGCTGCGTGTCTTCCCCCATTCATTCAAATAAATCTTTAAAACCTGTATAGTTTCTTACCCTGTATTTTTTTTTAAATGCCACCATATTCCCAGATTTAAACAATGCATTCAACAAATACAACATTATCATAACAGGGCCTGATTCACGACAGTCGGTGCTGTCTACCTCTCCTCTTCCTCACCCTCAGTGCTGCCTGAAGACGAGTGGTTTGCCTGTCATACTCTGCAGGAATGCTCTCAGCCTGGCATCCAGGACACGGATATACTCTGCCACAAGACACTGGCACTAGAACAGTCTCAATGACTGGAATGACTTGATAATATTACCCTCAGGGACAATAAAGCTTATCTTATCTGACGATACGGGCCCCTCGTGGCTATTAAAAGACTCATCCCAGGATGTTGAGGGCTCGTTTTGTGGCAGATAAGGTTGTTGGACTGAAATATGAATCATGAATTGCCAAATATTAATCAATTAAAGACTTTGCTTTTAAAGCAGTATCACAACTGATTGAGAAGAGGTCGGAGAAATCTGAATTTGTCTATTTCCATTGAATCAGTTGCTTCCTGCAGGAAGGTATCTGCAGGCCCCGGCGAGAGATGATCAAACGGTCAGTACATATTGACCACGGCGTTAGAACCTTCACCAGTGTTCAAAGATGGTAAATGGCGATTTTGTGGTCTTACAGATATGTTAACTGAGATTTCCACAAAACTTGGTGGAAGGATGCGATATGTGTCTAGGAAGAACCCAGCGGACCAGGGAGGCAGATCTAGGAATGTTTTTTTACTCTCTTTCATATTGCGGTTTCTCTATATTTTGGTTTATTTCTCATGCAAAAATCAACCACATTAAGGAAACTGAGTTCTGTGAGTGGGTGAAATTTGGTGCAGCCGGATTGAATTGAAGGAGGCTGTTGGGCCTTGGTAGAGAAGGTATGCGCTCTACTGAGTGCCGTTCTCGATTTTATTCTGTGATGCACTGTCCCTTTTGAATTTGTGTTATCAGGAGTCTCTGGACTCTAATATAACAGAGACTGAACTGGACCAGGAGTCTGGGAAGCGGAGGGGGCTGAGGCAGAGAAGATTGCTGGAAAGTATTCCCTTTGATAAGCCGGCCAAGAAGCCTTTGATTAAATGTGGTCCCAGCAGGAGCCCACACTAGGTCCTCTGTGGCACGACCATGTCCAATCACCAGCTATCAACAGCCCAGGGCAATTACAGCCATCTAGTCATTAGCCCGGGACCCACCTGGAATTCCACATAGCGAGGGGTGGGAGGAGGCCAGCCAGGGTTGGGGGTTTAGGTTGGGCCTTTAATCAAACACTTCCCTCCCCTTTGACTGATATAACACACCCCACCCTGATCCACACTGAATCAGCCTTTGTTTTGATTTGTGTTATTACTGCCCCAGTGTCTCTCGGCTCATGCTGGTGAGGAGATGTGATGGCGTGTGCGTTTGTGTCATGAGAATAACACGGCAGGCTATGACAGCAGCCCAACAGAACTCGCTCACGGCGATTAGTTCTGCCCCGTCGGAACTATCTAGTCTCTCTCTCGTCTTCAACCTCTTCGTTTTGTCCATCGGAACAAAAAACAAAGATTCCAGTGTCATACTAATGCACCATATATTTCATATGAACATCTGTTTAGATAAGGCAATATACACAATGTTATACAAGCAAGCTGGAGAGCAGAGAAGTAAAATCTGTCTGATGTGGTGGTTATGTGTGACTGAATGACCGTCCAGGCTTTCTTCTTCTTCTTCTTCTTGGCCTTCTTCTTCACCTTCTTCGTCTTCTCATCGGCAGTTTGTCGTCTTACACACTGAAAACTAAAGTACGCTGTATAATCACAATAATGGGAGTGCTCTTCTCTTTCCTCGTGTCAGCCAATGTAGTGCAGTCCCATCCGCAGATGAGAAATGAAACAACACTTTACAATTTAAATAAATCACTTTTAAACAACTTCCTTTTGTTTTAGTTTTTTGTTGTTTTTTTTGCTTTGTTTTTTACAGTTGCATTCAAAGTTCCAATAATGCATCCGTCCGTTTATTCATCTGTTGTCCATCTCCTCCTCGTCCTCTGGCAGTCCTCTTGTCAGGACTTCTGTTCGACAACGCAGAGTCAAACTTACTCTCAAGATGTCCACTTCTCAAAGTGCACTTGTCAAGCTACTTCCCAAAGTCCAACCAAGAATTTGTTTGGGTGGATAAAAGTGAATTTCCCCAGAAAAAAATAAAGAAAATTATGCGAGTATATGATGTTGTTGTATTAATACTGGATATGTTTGAAGGCTCAGTTAATGTAAAAATGTGTCTTTTAAAGCGTCGTTAAAGCAGCAAACCATTTTTAACCCAGGACCCCACCCTAGAAAAAAGGCCACCTGGACCGAATCTTTGATAGAAGCCCAATCCACCCGAACCCCAAATTGTTTGCTGATTTCACTGTTCATCGTCTGATCCCAGCGGGTCAGTCACAAGGCCATTCACAAACAGGGATTATGGGTATTAATTCATATTGATGGGTACTGAATTCTAGTGCTTTCACAGAGACAAGTAGAAAAGCCATGCAATGATGAACCGAGGTGGGTAGAGGCGAGGGCGGAGACGCGGAGCACTTTCGGACAAACTTTCCCAGAATGCCATGTTCCACAGGATGTCCTGCAAAGGGGAAAGGGATGGGGCTGCATTATGGGGGGGGCTTAGGGGGCGTGTCCTCAGGTCTGCTCCAACCATTCGGCTCGTTTGGGGGCCTTGCACGTGTGTATGTCCACGGCCTCCTCGCAGTCCTTACACTCCACAGCGCAGCACCACTTGAACTTGCACTCGCACTTGGTGATCTGCTGGACCCGTGTGGTGTCGTAGCCCCGTCCACAGCACATGACCTCGCAGCCGTCCGTGCCGCGTGACGTCTTGTTGCAGACTCGCCCAGCTGTGCCCAGGCTACCTGCACAGAACATAAAAAGACTTTGGTTAGGATAGCTTGAAGTGGACGGTAGCTGTCAGAAACTTTAGCTTACATAGTTGGACTTTTGGTCCTTGATGTCATTGCAAATGTCAATGTTACTAGTGAGGTTTCATACTCCTGAATAGGGAACTCAGAAGTTTTAGTGCATCGTTCTGTTGTGCAGTCTGGCTATTACCTAATGCAATGGCATGTTGTCTGTGTCTAATGTGAATGTCATCCCCACAGAGATTAGTGCTGGTGTTTGGTATGAGAAGCTCCCCGTTTGAACGGCTACCTATCACAACAAGCTGCCCGTAGAACAACAGACCCACACACACAACTATGCCGTGTTGGTAGAGTGGCCTATAGTTACACTGCCTTTCCCAAGCCACTGCTCCCTTTGAAGCCACTGTGTGTGTGTGTGTCTCTGTGTGTGTGAGTGTTATTGTGTGTGTGTGTGTGTCTGTGAGGGTTAAATGGACAGTGGAGCGTGACAGACAGACAGGCTCTCACACTCTGAGGCCCACACTGCCCTCCAGCTACGCTTAGTTCAGACAGACCGAGAGCGAGAGAGGCTGTGACAGACAGAAAGAAGTGATTTTTCTTTTTTTAAATGAGCTGCTTCTGTCCCTAGGCTGTGGATTCCTCTGGGAAGGTGAGAAAGAGGGGGGAGGATGGACGATGGGACGAAGGGATGAAGGGTGAGGGGGACAAAGGGAAGGAGGGACGAGTGGACAGAGCTAAATGATCGAGGTGTTGGTGTCAAGTAACCCAACATTTGTCCGACAGTCTTTTTATCCATCAACCAGCCAATCGGGGACGGTCATTACTGACTAGGTGCATCTTGTAAAAGTTGAATAAGACATTCCCTGACCATGGGGTTGTATATGTGTGTGTACATATTTGTGTGATTGTGTTGATGGAAACCGACAGAGGTCAGGTGGTCACAGAACGACCATGTCCCCAGGGTACAAGGATATTAGCTTCCACAGACATCACACGGGAGGCCTACTGTGTTATCTGTCAACCATTACACACACACACACACACACACACACACACTAGTCATGCATGAACATACACATAACACAGTCGGGGCAATCCATCAACATCCATGAGAAACTGCCTGTCCGGTCTACCTTCTTCTTCTACTTCTTCAGTCACTTCTCTCTTACCTGCGGCTTTGTCTTGCAGGCAATAATCCGGTGAGTTCTCAAAGTAGACTAGGTCATTTTTGGTGGCCTTCCTGAAGGCTTTGTTTGCCACAGCGAAGCCCGTCCCATCCTGATTCATCGTCACCTCGATGGCCCCGTTGTATTTCCTCCTCAGGTAGTCGCCGGTCTTCCTGAAGTCCGACATGGCCATCCAACATGTCCGCAGCGTGCAGGAGCCACTCACTCCGTGGCATTTGCACTCTAGCTTCATGAATCTCTTCACTGCCTTCACACATAGAGAGAAGTGGGGATTTTGTTTATGTTGTCGTAGAAATCACAGGGATTTATTGTTCACATCCTGTGTAGTATCCATTCTTGCAGATAGTTTTGGTTATGGTTTTATTTGCCCAGGTTTTTAGATATCCACTTTTGACATTTCTACTTTTACTCTTAATAAAATTGAGGGGGATGAATTTTTGGTTTAGGTGGTCAAATGTATTAATGATTCTACATATTCTACATACGTTTACATCTACACACTTTTCTACACACTTTTCTCCAAGGAATTAGCCCCTAGTGAATTGTCCAGAATGATCAGGACACATTTTCTGGAAAGAGGTGTAACAGTTTGAAATAAAAATGTTCAACCCAAATAAATTACATTCATCTTTATTCCATTCAGGTGGAAGCAGGAAGCTCACAACCCATTTACACTTTACTCGCACTGAGACTGGATCCCAGAAGGGTGTGAATATGTGAAAATGTGATTAAAGCTGCAAAGTTAGTTTTCATTATAAGGAAAAAAGATTTCCTCCAACAAGTTAAAATTTCACCTAACTTTTCATCTTCCATTTGCGTGTAGAGATTTTGTGGAATCTAGTTAATAGGAATATTTTTTAAAGGTAGGGTTAGTCATTTGTTTCTGGACCTTCTTTTAATCTTAGGGTGGGATGTATCTGTGGCATTTCTCCTGCCCTTGCTTTTCCAGAATATCAACCATAGCCTACAGGCTGAGCTGTAAATTTTGCCAAAGATGCAGATATTACAAAACATAACAAAACATAACAAAAGAACTAAACAACAAAACATAACAAAACATGTGCATATGGGATACGGTTAATCGATGCTGCTGAAACAGTTCACTTACTATTCTGCCACAGCGATTGTTGTGCAGGTTCATGAGTGCCCGTGCGTCTCGGACCGTCCTCTCTTTGGCATCTATGAAGGCTTTGGCAAACTTGATCCCATAGTTAATATTGTCGCTACAGCCGCCCCAGTCAAACTCTCCCTGCTCGTCACTAGCCCGTCCTCGCTTGTGCGGGTCACAGTTACATGTCTTCAGTTCCCCCTGGCTGCAGGCGCGAGTGAGCGCATACACCACACCTGCTGAGGAGATGGCGTAGACGAAAGCTGCCTCGCGGCTGCCTGAGAAAGAAACAGAGAAAGCAGGGGGAAAAAGAAAGAGAGGTTAAATATATCATGTCATTACGATCTTTTGAGAGCTCAAGTCTTAGAGCTTTCCTGTTCACACGTTAACATGCATACACAGATACACACAGTGTAACTCCATGGCCGGGCCTGGGGGTTCGCCAGTGAGGGTGCAGCTGATGGGGATGTATCAGGCCTGATGTGGAGTAGGCTCATAGGACAGCTCTGTTTAAATATTATCATGGAAATAATTCTAGCTGCGGGGCTCTCCTCTGCTCACATAAATTGTTTAAAGACAGACACAGTGATACCCCATTAATCAGCACCAGGGTGATGTCATGACAGCATTATCTACCACTGCACTGCTCATCTGTTCTTCCCTGGCCTCTGAAGTTCTTTATATCATGACTCATCTATTGTCTGGCCAAGACACAGAGAGAATTAGACATGGTGTTTGGTCACAGTTGCTTTGATAGTGAAGACCCCAAAAAGCATTGTGGTGGCAAGAAGCATGGGGGCTACGTCCACCAAACAGACCTAAGTGGTTTTCACTTGGTGCCTCTGTAATCCAAGTCCAAAAAGGCTTCATTGTCAACACAATGCTCGTATGGCCCAAATCCGGCAAGTGGTTTGTCAGTCAAGCACTTCAATCCAGATCAAGAAAGCTAAACAACGATCGCCCAGGGACTTTGGTGAAGATTTAAAGGCCCCCAATGATTCTGGTCTCCTCCTGGATCCATGACAGACCATCTGGAATCAAAGCTTTCGATCAATGACCATTACAAAGAGTAATGATTTCATTTCAGTGAAATTTGCTGGGGAAATTCATGGTCCCCAGATGATGGATCCACATGTTTCAGGTGAACACGCAGCAATTCCAAGTCAAGCCAATTCAATGACATAAGAAACGCATTAATCGAGTCTTGAATAAATAATGACTTACTTAAACAGCAAAACAGCATGTGCATTTGTTTTGGAGTGAGTGAAAACAGGAGAGGGCACACAGCAAGAAAACACAAGAGCAGCTCTCTTTTGATGGTTTTTACTGTAATGATATAACATGAAACAGGGACTGCACCAGTTTACAAACTCTTCTAAGACCACTGGCTTTCTGGGCGTATGCACCAAAGCGCGTCAAGGGGGGTTTCAAAGATCAAAATGCTCCAACTATTCATATACAAAAAAAAGATACATCATATGAGTGAATTTGTTATTCAAGAAAATCTAACAGTTTTAGAACTGATTAAATGTAACCATTTAGTATTACATACATTTATACAGCTACGAGAAATCCATACTTCCCCCCTTTGTGGGCAAATGAAACATCCCACCTGAGACAATACCAAGTCACTCAATGTATAGGGGCTTAAAGTTGCCTGGAATATCAAACCACACAACAACACCTAGCAGTTTGCAGGACGTATAACGATGATGTAATGTATCTTAATTTTTATTCTGATCTCATCCATCTTGTTGGTAAGAGACCTGGAGATGGCGAGGAACAGACTCGCTGGTCTTTATGGGTTAGCCTTTAGCATGGTCTTTAGCCTAGCTTGAGCCCAGCTCGCTCCACATTTCTGTTTTCTCTCCTTCCACCGAAAAACTCCGGCTTTTCCAGCCCGAAGACAAATTTCTCTCTGGTTTTCACATTTGCTGTTTCTAGGTTATAAAGAGGCAGCAATATTAAAATAAGACAGTCTCACAATCAGTTAAAAACTCCTTGCTGGGGCTGTAATTGGAAGATAATTTTGAATTATATCTGTGTCCCAGGAGGATTAACAAGTTCTTCCTCTGCTGTTGAATCACCCTTTTTGGAGACTTTACAATTTTAGCTCCATTGAGGATTCAAGCATACGTGGGTGAGCCTGACATCTGTTGCTGGTTCTATCGTCACAACGACAATTCACAATCATTTTGCCAATGGGACACAATATAGCTGACTTTCTTGTACCATGCTAGCTGTCCATGCAACACCACAGTGCAGTACACAGGAAATAAACTGTACAACCAGGTTCAGCAGCTGCCTCAGCCTCCTCTCTCAAGACTCATTTTTATTTCGATGTCAGACAGGACCTGTGTTTGTTTTAACACCTGCACCTCTGCTTTAATATTTGCTGCTAGTTGCATGGCTGTAACGTGGAGTAGAAGGAGAACGTTTTCATGACTTCTAAATACTACTTCAAAATAACATAGCCAAGCTTTCTGGATTGTGACGTGGGGCCCTTGTGCGTTTGTATCTGAAAGTGCACGCGCTCACTCCTCAAACCTATCTGAACCAGAGGAGCTGATCCAACCTGGTTGTTCTCTAGTCGCTGGAATGTCCCGTTTCATCCGCGGGGTGAGGAGAAATGAGAATGGGGGCAGTGGGTGCTGAGGGGTGCATGTGGGGGAGGATGGAGGAGGGCACTGCTGGTCATCATTCAAACCGGCGCTGTTTGTCTGACAGTGAGAATATCTCTCTAAATATTTACATCTACATTACTGTTTATTCCTCTCCACCACCACCACACACACACACACACAGCCCGTATCTCCATATCTGCTACTTTTTTCCATGCATCATTTGCCCCCACACATGCTTCGGATGGCTGGACGAGGGACAATAACAAGCCAAGGAGTGTCAGTGCTGTCAGATTCTTTCTCCGTTTGTACAGACAACGACTTATTTTGAGCAATCGGCATTCTGCTACATTGGACTTTAAATAAAGCATTTCTGATCAGCCCTTGCTCAAATGCAATAAAAGCTGAAAAATAATAATCCGAGACCACAATCCTAAAGATGACTTTAAGCGTTTCACGGCATGCCACACAGGTACCTTAACTTATCATTTCATATCTTTCATTCTATATCACCAGTTGACTTCTCGACACCAATGCAGCTTGGCTATGAAGCCTTGTTTCTCAAGAGCTCTCGACCTTGTGTTATTTATAAAATTTTCAGGATTCAGATATGCAACCGCTCATAAGGAGGAATATTGCCTGCATTAGTTTAGAAGACGGGGAACATGTGTATATTAACATGCATCTGTTACAATGCGTAGAGGTCTGGCAGCAGTGGAAAAACAAAATGATGACAAGCCCAGGTCTCTAAGCCTGTGTGTTTATTGACGAGGCATAAGGCATTACAACAGTCCATTAGTGACTATAAACACGGAGCACCAGCGTATGTGAGTATGAGGAAGGTCGATCGCAGAGTAAAGGGGAGAAGGACAGAGCGGAGAGCTAGGGTGAGAATGAGGAGTGAAGTAGCAACAGACGGGAATCGGTATCCATAGACCCAAGTGCAGAAACACACATGGACTTACTCCGTAGCAGGACTCGTCCAAACACAGTGTGGTCGCGGTCCAGTGTGCTGCAGTTCCAGCGATGGTGTCTGAATTGGTGCTGGCATTCTCGGATCCACTCCTTGGTGCCCTCGCCGATGGCCTGCATGATGTCCGGGTGGCGCTGGCAAAGCTGCCGCTGCTTGTTCACCAAACCGGGGATGTTGTCGCAGATCACACGAGCCCCGAGTGCCCCGATGTACCTGAGGATGCAAAGAACACAAGAGAACTGAAGGTGGTTTTCAAGTGAATCAACACTCACACAGGGGGTTCCATCTGAACTGGACTTTAATACCAAGCAGTGATTGATATTGCAACGTAGGAGTATAGGTGCTCTCATTTGGTAGTTAAATACACATGTGGATGCACACTTGAAGGAAGGTGAGTGGCATGAAGAAGAGCCGCACTAACAGTCCTTTATGAGTCAGAGTTCACTACACTTAACAGTTTAAGGTTTGCGAGTAGGAGGGGAGTGGAAACCATTTACTCTGCTCTCCAAATAAATAAGCACTTAACCTCTCCCCACAAGACCTGTATGTGTATGTGTGCTGAGACGTTTCCCAACAGGAGAGTTGAAATCATGTTGTCACAAATCAGAGCAAGAAGTCTTAGGTCTCCAATAACCCTGTCAAACTCAGACCCCATTTACTCCCTCGACTCCTCTCTGTCCTCTGCCTCATCGCTCTCATCTTACTCACAGCCCCGCCGCGGCAAGCTTCTCCCAAGCCTTCTCTGTGTCCTGATAAAACTTTTACAGTATCCCGTCACGATAAAGGCTGCATCGAGTTTACCCAAAATAAACTCTGAACCTGATCGTGACATTTGTGTGCGAGCACGAGACTTCTTTCAGCTCAGTGGCTGCCGGGCTTCGGCGGGTCAGCGAGGGGAGGTCAGGGGAGCGTGTAGCTGTGTGGTCGTGTTTTATGAGGCCGGGCGAGAGGATTGAGACCGGAGGCTCTCTGCTCCCCAGAGTGGGATTAGAGAGGAGGAATAAGAACAGAGTGCCCATCAAAGGGAAGGCAGGGCAGCAATTCACACTTAATTTTCTCTCCGTGTGTTTTTCTGAAAGTCGGGAGGACTTGTGGATTTTATAGGATAGTAAATCATTATCCACAGGTCTAAAATAACTTGCTGTAAAGGCCGGCCACCAGTGCATCATAGGAGAAAGACATGTAGCAGACAAATAATTGAAGGCGGTGGGTTGTCATTATTTCACCAGAACATTCATCACAACTTTAAAATGTATGCATTAAAAAAAAGATTTATATGAATTTGGCTTTTTTTCACTTTTCACAAATGTCTGGTACACCTCACAATAACTGGTGGTGTCAAAGAAATGTGATAAACAGATCACACACTGTAAATTCCCCCCAAAGCCAATAATGCCAGAGCCCAGCGCCTTTACGCACACTCTTCCCACTACACTGCCCATAACTGCTTTTAATCTAAACTATTAGGCATTCCTTTACCCCCCATACCCGCCCACACAGAGGAACCTCTCCTATAAACACACGCACACACATGGACATTTTCACGTGTGTTTTTACGCAGGCAATGAGATATTTTTTTCACACCTCACCTATGCTCTAGATGGCTGGTTTGGGGGTATTTTTGGTGAAGTCATTCGTGTGTGTGCGGGTGCGTGCGTCCGTGTGTGAGTGTGTGTGTGGTACCTGGTGAATTAATGACTCTGCTCTGCCTTGTCTAATGCAGGCTCCAGCTGAGCTGAACACGCGTTCAGCCAACAGCGCCGACATAAATTATATTTATCGCTGTATTATTATTGCTTAATGTGGCAGGCCAACAAAGTGACACGCAGCAAAATGCGTTGGAGAAACACAATCCTAAAGAGGCGTATTCACAAACTTATAATTAGGGTTGTTTTCATTTTATTCCCAGGAACTACTCAATTAAAATTAAATGAATGATGACAGAAAGAAAAAACGTAAGAGTTATTCAGTCATTACCCCATAAACATTACAAGGCAAAGAATAGAAAAATGGCTCAGTCATGACAAATCATAGCCTGTGAAACTCTTTAAATAAATAATTAAATTCAAACGCGTTGTTTACCAGAGAAAACGAACATAAGCATTAGAATCATAATAAAGTTGAAGCAACTGAAGTTGATGAGAAAAGCAATGTCGGCTTCCCACTGTGTCTGCCACAATAAATTAACTTATACAAACCCTCAACCCTCATAATGGCCTTGTGCGTCTGCTGCTGGAAAATTAATTGGAGCGGGTTTTTTGCTTTGGTGTTTGGAAAAGAGTTATTTGAAAATAGTCGTCATAATTTAAATTCGTTGGCAGTTCGAATCCTTGAAGTTTCTAGCGCCAGGCAGCAGTCCCAGCTCCGTTTCAAATGATTAAGATCAGTGATGGATGTTCAAACTGTGTGGCATTTTTCTAACTTTCCTTTTACAACTCAACTCATAATGTAAATCTAGTTATTATTATAATTATCGCACACTTTCTTCACGAGTGTTTTCTTAATCGTTTCTTTCCAGAAGAAAATACAGGCTGGAGATTGAGCTTCTATCAATCTTGCTGGCTGGCAGGCCTGTAGGTGTGAGGGATGCACACTCACCACCATGAAGAGTCCACCCGAGGTGTAACCAGCAGCAGGAGCAACACGCACGCACAGTAAATCCTGGAGCTGGCACTGGGGGTTTGGCACCGGGAAGAAGCCCGGGAGGAGAGTCTGACGCCCCGCGAACCATAGCTCCGAATCCGCGTCGCCCGGAGGCTCAGAATCCTGTTTAAACCCAGCATGGTTTGTCCTTCAAAAAAAAAGAAAAAACAACCCCAAAAAGTTCCCAAGAATTGTGAAATCGGAAGAAAACGCCCTAACTTAGATAGGGTTTGATGTGAAGTTCGGTGCAGTAAAGGCCTCGTTATCCAGTGTGTGTCTCCATGTCGCGCGGCTGTCAGGAGAGCGAGGGACGCGTTTTCTGTGCCATGTGCGCACCAGACTGCGCGCTTCAGGCTGCCGACAGGAGGTTTACCTGACGCGGCGAGCAACAAGTGTCGGCTGCTTTCACTCCTCCAGCTCCACTCAGCTCCCCGAACACTTATCCTTGGTCGGTGCTCAGTTCAGAGGCAGACAAAAAGAGAAATGGTCTGACTGGAAGCTGGAGCCAGAGGTCGGTACAGATGCTGCGAGGCTGAACTGCGCGACTGAACTGCGGTTCTGTCGTCTGTGTGACTGCGCGCTGGGTCGGATGCTGCTCGCACCAGACCTCTCCTTTATCAGTGGACAGAGTCAGAGCTGAGAGGGAGAGAGACAGGGTGGGAGAGAGGGGAGAGATGAGGGAGGGCTCGCTGTCAGCTCCTCTCGCCCATTGGGCAGATGCTGAGGTTACAGAGTTTGGAAGGAGATATTAAAAAGGGATGGGATGGAGAGACGTGCGTAAAATGAGGAGTTCATCTGAAACCACACAGACAGAAATTATTCCCACGAAAGACTGCGCCTTAGTTTTCACAACCCAGGAAAATGGGGATAATTAAATATTTTTTAATTATTTAAGTAATATCTTAAGAACATTTCACTTCTTATTATGTCCTCGTAAGCATACACAAATATTGTGTTAATGTATCACAACAGTATTTTATCCAAATCTATCGTTGTTGTCAATTAAAATGGATTTTAAATCCTTTTCATATTTACTGGATAAGACTGATTTGATATTTGATTCCATCATCTTCCTCACACTTGCACACGCACCTTTTTATATGCTTAAACCTGTTGTTATCAACCTGCAAAATTACTGAAGCTAGATCCGGCACCCGAAGATCACAAATGTGTTCTCTTTGCGATAACAATACAAATTAGGTAGGCTTAACACTTTTACATAATTTAAGTTATTATCAATAACAAATGTTGATTTAAATATGTGTTATGTCTGAAACCATACACCACCCTAAGCTAAGCAAAAGGAGAAAGTCAAAGGGAAAGAGCAGGGAATGTGGGACTGGGAGAACAGAGCCAAATCGTCCTGTGGAACAGCACTATGGCTTAAATATGAACCACATGTGTAAGAGACAGAGTGCTGAGACAGCGCTGGAATAAAGCACACTAACACACTAACACACACACACACTAACACACACTAACACGGTGTCCCTGGAGAGAGACCATCCTTACCTTTGTTCCCACGCATTTGTCTGTGTGTCTTCAGGTTGTCTGCAGGCTCGGCAGTGTGCTGACATTTGTTATCAAATCTCTGATGTTTCTGTTTGTCCGTGAGTGGCTCCTGACAGATTCAAAACTACTTTTGAGAATCTCAAAAACCCGGTCTTGACTCGTTTACAGCCGTGGTTACCCTGTAGCAGCTGTGATCATGTAATAATGATGTTGTTGAAAACAGACCAAAATTTGCCCTGACATAATTCACATATAGCTTTTATCAGCGGATAGACCTGACCTCCTTCTCTTCGGGGAGTTTGTGATATTGGATTTAAAATGCCAGAGTTGATTCAGCTGACCCAGTAATACTAACAAACAAGTAAACAAATCTGGAAAATCCCTGTCGGAATTGAAACTATTAGAATTAGCTATAGCTGTCGCAAACTGTTATTTCATCAAAAGCTTGAGAAAACAGTTCTAGTGTTTATGCCAAAGCGGCTGTTGAAGCTAAGCTCCTTTTAGAGACATTTTTATTTCTGCTTAGAGCTCGACAGGCAGACTGCTGTCAGAGTGAGACATACACACACACACACACACACACACACACACACACACACACACACACACACACACACACACACACACACAGAGTGGAGTGGGTACAGGTTTGTGAGAGGCCGCGAGGTGAGGCAAAGAAGCTAAGCTCTGGTGAATATTTGTGCACTGCAGCTCAGCTCACAATTTTCTGCTAAATCAAAAGGAATTAGGGAAGCACAAACACGGCTGAGTTATGCTCTCTCTCGCAGGGCTGGAGCTGGAGCAGACTCTCTCTCTCTTTCTGTCTCCCAGCCTGTGAACTTGACCCCGGCTTTCTCTTCCTAAACAATAACAGAGTCAAGTGCCTTCTTGTGAGTAACAGAGAAAAAGCTTGCCCTGGTGTGTCGGGTCCAATCTGGCAACCATCTCCTCAGAGGAAAAATACTGACAACGCTGTGTTTAGAGGTTGCATCGGGGTGAAGGAGGGATGAAGGTGAGATTTAAAGAGGCAGAGATTTTTGGACTAATCCATTTGATTTCTTTGCTGATACATTATAATCACTCAGGATTATTTCTGAAAGGAAACCTGTGGTTACAAAAGGGATTGGCTGAATGAACCAAGGCCAATCAGGACGCATGTGCTCAAGGTGGAGGAGCTGGACTAATGGCCCCCAGTGGGAATTATGTTGTGAGCTGTCACCAGTCAGGCCATCCAGGGATGAGCTCAGCGTGTATTCCCATCCTCTGGCAGGCTGGAGCAGGGAGGGAAGCCTGTTGTCAGCAGGACTGGCCAAGTTCCCATATTTATGAGACACAAACTGGCAAACTGGGCCGGTCCATGAAAGGGTGTGAGGATAAAGGACAGGTGTAGGCAGGGAGATAGATTGTTGTGTTTCCACAACCTCCATCCAAGTCTTCCAAACTTAAACAACCAAACTTTTATGCCATAAAGTGTATATGTACAACATGTCTCTACTTCCTACGTAATAAGAAAATGACAATAAACATATTGTGGGAACAAAACTACCACAAATTTGATCCTGATCAATAGTTTAAAGAACAACCCAAAATGGCTCAATATTCCATCTGCTTACTTGAAGCAGATGGGATATTGGGCAGAAGGAAGCATCTTCTGATCTGACATCCCTATATTAGCAGGACATCATTTTGTGTCTCTTCCCTCAAAAACTGTTGAAAATCCCATTTGAGCGAGTGATAAATCAGTTTCATGAAGTGTCAACCTTAAGGTAACGGATTGGTCAGGCTTAACCGCAAAAAAAACTTAGCTAAGTTCAGGAAAAATGTGTCGGGGTTCAGAAAGTTTTGTCCTCATTGTTACAACAATAAATTCTTGGTTATTGTCTTGGTGGAGGGATGGATCAGATTAACTGTTGGTCCAGATACAGAGAAGATTTTTTTTTCAACTATGACAAACAAATAATTTGGTGTAACTGACCACATCCTTTTTTCTTTTATTATTTAGGATTGTTGCGCCACTCAAGTTAGAAAAGGATTTAATTCTGTAATAATTTGTGTAGTTGTGAGGATAAAAAAGAGCTGGTCTGCGTGGCTGTTTAAATAATAAGTATCTGAAAATCCTGTTGCCTTATCAACACAGCTAATGAAAGGTCAGAGAACATCACAGACCCTAAAAATACACCAAGTCCTTCAGCCGCGTTGTGTGTGTGCAGGTGTGAGAACCAGAGAACCAGATCGGTGATAATTTATTGTTTTGTAAATTTAGATCTGCTGACAGAGAGGACCTGCCTTGAACAAACACAGCGGCACTGGTACTCCAGAAAAAATTTGGCTGGTGTTCAGAGAAGATGTCACAGATGTCCCCTGATCCAAAAGGAGCAACGAAAGGCAAGCACATCATTAGAAAGTTTGTGTTTGCACGGACTGGAAATAATCCCCCATATCCATAACAGCTGAAACCTAGATGTTGCTGAAAATGTTGTGGTGATAACTCAGACGGTTAGTAAAAACCATGCACACACACAAACTCACACTCAGACTATGAGTTCAATGTAGGTGACATCACAGAGATATCAGGGACATCATAGTCTCCATGACAACATATTTCAGACACATGCTGTGCCCCACAGGCAGTACAGTCATCACAGATATGATCAGGCAGACGTGTCATCTATATATGAGACTGGGTAGCTTGGGATCAACTTTATAATGCTTGCTTTCATTCCTACTTCCAATGATTATATTTAGAGTTTGCAGACGGAAAATATGTTTTTATAAATAATCCAAATAGAAAAATTTACATCTATGGATGCTTCTCATTTTTTTTGCTCCCTCTGAGTATGGAACTGAGTTTTCGCTGAGTGGTTTCCTGTCTGAGTAAGGAACTGTTTGCGTGACGCTCGCTGCAGGTCGTGGGCAGCTGGTCACATGGTGGCTAGCTGAGGTAGCATAGTGAATCAGTGGAGACAGTGAATCCTTCTTCTGTCTTTTTCTTTTTCCACGCAAGACTCAGATCATAATTCAACAGGAGCTTTGTGTTTTCCCTCAATACAGTAGCTGAGTGTAAAATAAATCATTTTAATTATTTAATACACGTTTTTTTCACGTGTTGAAGGCTGCACCAGAACACTGAAGGCAACTGAAATTGAAAATGACAGAAATTTAAACAAACATTCCCAAAGGTGGATCAAAAAAGCTGATCTACAAAAACTCAACCATCTATTTTAGGATTAACACGTGAAGTGAGAATCGTGTGTGCACACAAATGTGTTTATGAGTGTTTTTATTTGCAACTGAAAGCAAACTCTGGGAGTTATTTTTGTCAGGCTGTCTGCTTGTTATCATTACATTTGGTTTGGATCAAACTCTTAACTTAAAGTTTCAATATTATACATTAAATATAGATTTTGTCCAGAGAGTAAAAACTAAGAGGAATCGTGTTGTCTGTTGTATCAGTGAGATATTTGTGCACCAGGCCCATATGCTGATACTGTTTTGTCTGCATGTGCATCATGTTTCTAAATGATTACTGTATGTAGCACATATACAAAGGACTGTGCATGGTCCGGATTAGGATTTAAGCTACTTTGGTGTTTGTTTAGTCGGCTAAACCTC
The DNA here is from genome assembly GCA_038501795.1 of Pseudopleuronectes americanus. NCBI lineage: Eukaryota > Metazoa > Chordata > Actinopteri > Pleuronectiformes > Pleuronectidae > Pseudopleuronectes > Pseudopleuronectes americanus. The sequence goes on from CM076725.1 coordinate 14,806,055, forward strand.
ACCACACTTTCACATGTCTCTCCTTTATGTTGCACTGGTTCAGGCCAAGTGGAGTCCCGCATGAGCAGAGGTCCCCGAGAGAGTTCCAACAGATCCAGAGTAAAAATTAGGAACAGTCTATTCTGTCAGATTCTGTTAAGTCAGACGTGACAGTAAAATCCATCTCAGTTATTGATAATACAACAAGACAGGTAAGAATATATACAAAATGTGACTGCCCCCAAGATACAGCGGGAATCAAACTCTCCAAATCACACAGATAAAGTGCAGTCAGGGGATACTGACCACATTCTTAGTAAAGTGAACTAAACCTCTGACGACCACAATAGTGTGCAAATGTTTTACACACATAAATCAACGATACTTTAAAAAAGCAATGCCACAAATAGTTGTTTTTTATCTGTTAACTTCAGATAAATACTTTCTGTGACCTGTGACCATCCTTTGCCTTTTAAACCAGCTCCACATCTCCTCAGTACACTTGTGCACAGTATTTGGCAAGTTTGTTGTTCCAAGCATTTTGGAGAAATCGGAGAACCCTAATGTCTCCTCCAGACTGACTTGATGATGTTGGGATCAGGGCTCCATGAGGCTCGGACCATCTGCGGCAGGACTCCTTGATCTTCTTGTTGCTGAAGATTCAGAAGTTCTTCATTTGGGTTGTTGTCATACCACAAAATTAACAAGGGACTTATCAGAAGCCTCCCTGTTGGTGTTGCATGGATGAGAATCAGAAAATTATGTTATTTAGAGTGAAGAAAAACAATTATTGAAGATTGAAGGTTGGCCAATTGTTTATTCTATTAGACAATATGAAAACATCTAGATTAGTAAACATAATTTGAGAAAAGAACAAGGCACTTTCTTATTGACTGTGTGAAATGTATATATATATACAGTATATATATATATATATATATATATATATATATATATAATGTATCCCTATAACTATAGGTCCATGAAAACCTCCGTTTATACCATATTGTGATGGTTATGAGTCCTGAGTGACCTGTGATGGGAGGTGGCAGAGACCCTGCGGCTGAGGCTGCAGAGACCCTGCTGTGGATGTTTTGTGAGCGTTCACACCGTGCGGCTGACATTGAGTTCTGCAGTAAAAGCTGTATGGGATACCTGGTGTTTTAGGCTGAATTCTTGAGTGTGGGCCATTATGGCCCTTTGGCAACAGTCTGTGTGGTGAGGGCTCGAAGTTGTAGGAGAGGTCCCTCCACTCTCTGAGTGATGAGAGCAGGGTTTAACCGGCTGCAGGTGCGCTCGAGACAGGCGGGTCAGGCCTTTGAAGTGGAAGCCAACTGGGACCCCGGCCCATCTCTGACCAGCCGCCAGCACAGACACATTCGCTTTCAATTAACACTCTCCCTTCTCTCGAGATCGCTTCTCTAATGCTTTGTGTTCTCCTTTTCTAAACTCATCTATGTGTATGTTCAAAAAGACAACATGTCAGCCTTAATCGTTGTCATTAATAGTCATTAATAGAGAATGAATTTTATTAATGGGCCGGCGAGTGCCTGGATTAGTTTTCAGAACGGTTTTGACCAGTCCACTGGATTTTGTGTGTGGGTGTGGGCTCATTTCTTCACCTCTCACTTACGCTTCATGAATCTTCTGGAGTCTCGGTGCCAGACTGAGCATCCAGAGAACTGTGAGTCCTCGCAGCCCTGATCTGTTGTCTCTCATATATCTTTATATGATGAAATCATGGATCTCCTCACTCTCATGCACATGTCATTTCAACAGAACACATCCTGACTGTCCTTGACGCAGCTTAACAAGCAAGCAAAGTCATATAGCAGTTCTATACTTGACAGAAAATGGAAATGCAGTTGTAGACCATTGGGCGGTTTAACTCAAACATGTATACCCAATACAAGTATGTAAGCATGCATGCACACTTCTCATTAAAGAGAGTGAAAAGGAGAAATAAATGGCTGTTTCGATGGTAAGCTCCCTGGAGGCAGCTACATCTGGCTCCTGTTAGCCACAAGCGTATAAAAATCAAATGCGGTTTACTCCCAGGCATTCTGTACTGCACATACACACACACACACACACACACACACACACACACACACACACACACACACACACACACACACACACACACATACACACACTCTGGGAGGTAGGACTCCAGCATGGTGGTCACCCCCACCAGTTGCAGTCTCTCCAGTACCAGCTCATGTGAACTCAGTAGACATCAGGGGGCTCAGACAGGGACTAGTATTCCTGGCACAAACAGTAGCAACATGTCAGTATACAGTCTCTATACGTACGAAATATTAAACCCACAAAAAACCCTGTGGATACTTGTCTACCGAGCCGACGCTAACATGTCTGAGTGAGAGTGGGGGGTGTCAATAATAATGAGAGTTAGAAACTCATAGCTGTGTCAGCAGTACCATAAACCCCACTCCGACAAAATATTAGGGGCAATAACAACAGTAAAATATCATAGTAAAGATAAACCTGTAAGAGGACATTATCTGTTGTTATATTTATTTTGTGTGTAATTTTATTACCTGTACAGTGAAATCAAATCATCAAACATCATCACCAGGCTGATCCCTGGGTTCACTTCTACATTATGCAGCAGTAGTGTGGGAGAGCCACGTTCATTCACAATACATGAAATTAGTGAGTAAAAGAACATTTTTAAAAGTACTTGTTTTAAATATACTTAAAGTATTTAAAGTAAAAGTATGTGTTGTATGCAATGCATTGGTCTACCACATCAATAACTACAAACTATCCACTATTCAGTCTGCCCGCTCTGATTGGATCATTGGAGCTGATTTTCTCGAAATGCAGTCAGTAGCGTGCATTCCTCCATCAGTCCCCTTATGAAAGCACGTTTAAATTGACTAGATCATGATTTTTGTTTGGATCTGCACCAAGTTCTCCATACTCAAGTCATTATAACAGCACATGTGCTCCCTAAGTGACATACTTTATACCACAGAGTATGTGAAGCCAGGACACAACATGAAATGAGGGGAGAGCATGCTACTGTACCAAACAAGGACGCTGATATGAGTTCATCAACAGGATATAAGAGATAGTTTATGCAACGTAAACAGACGAGCAAATGAACTCAGACCAGACTACCGCTGCATCACAGACGTCAAAACAAATCTGCGTGCACTTGGTGTCACCCGGCCACGTAGTGCTTTGCTGGAATCGTGACTCGCTGATCGCAGAGTCATCATCACCAGCCCCGGTGATATAGAAGTCAGTGACACACTCCAGAGGCATGTGTTCTGGTGAGTAATTGAAGTGCATTTGAAACGTGAAGCTAGTAAATTCACGATTAAGACTGAAACCTCTTTTTACTCCATCAGAGACTGAAGTTCAACCCCACTTCTACAATTTGCTGGTGCCCTGGCCTTGTCTACATGTCGGTGAGGTCAGAGCCAGCCCATCCTGTATGATCCTCCGAGCCCAGCAGGCATGTCTGAAAGACTCCGAGGCCCTGTGAGTCCGTCTCTGGCTTTCAATTTCCTACCATGGTAAATCCTGCACAAAAAGAGAGATCTTGACTTCAGCTTGGGTGGGTTGGAAAAGTACTTCAATAAGTTGTGTATTATTGATATTAGCCGGTAATGTCAGAGCAATATCACCTGTGTGCCAACATATTGGCTCCATAATTCAACAAGACAGAGCACATCACAGACAAGCGTATATGTTCTGTCTTTAACGTTTGAGTGCTGGCATCACCTCAAGCCTTCGTTGCACACACTGCCCTCTGTGAACCAGTGAAACCAGTTAACCAGCTCCAGACACCAGTCTTTGCAGCCGCCAGTCTGATGTCAGGAGGATACAAGAGTCCGTCAGCGTCAGAATGAAAACATTTTCTTGGTGAAGAACACAGGTTTTCACGCCATATTTTAACAATAGTTGTGTTGTGGCCGACTGCAGCAGTCCAGTAAAAGCTGGCACATCGCTGGCAGCTGGCTGGCACTTGTCCTGGACTGTCAGAGTGAAATGTTGCCCCTAATGTCAGCTCTCACTAAACTCCAGTATCTCTGACTGTGATGTATGGGCGCTCTCGTCATCTCTGGAGATCTAACACACAGTCAGATCGGCCGAGGCTTAGATCAGCCTCTGGCCTGCTTCAAGGGACTGAAAGCATCTCCCGGCCTGTTGTTGCCAGCTTTCAGTCGAGGCCGAGGATGAGAGAGCTGTGTACTGTGGTGAAAGTACGCAGCAGTGGTGGGGTGTGACCAAGTGAATCGACCAAGTTATTGTACTAAAGTACATTTTTATGGATCTGTACTTTACCTGAAGGTCCAGTGTGTAAGATTTAGGTGAAAGGGATCTTTTGGCAGAAACTTTATATAAAATAATCCTAGTGATATTTTCACTAGTGTTTTTCATCTAAATTGTACGAACTGTTGACTCTTTACCCTGGAATGGGACCTTTATATTTAAATACTAAATATTTAAATCGGGAGCTGATCCTCTCTATAGAGGCCACCATGTTTTTTACAGACATGACAAACTAAAATTGGCATGTTCATATCGTTTAAAAAAAACATAATTTTAAAAATAATCAATAACAAGAGGGGAGTAAGCCAACGGATCCAATCAGAGCGGGCGGGTAACATTAGACCCCGCCTCCTGCAGTAGCAGCATCACTCATGAAGAAACACCTGAAATGGATTTTGAAGAGGCCGAGACTCAGCCATGATGGAGATTGTATACAATGCCAATTATACTTATATTGTTTTTTTCGTTGCAAATACTGAAAACGACACTGTGGTGATGGAGCTACAGTGAACTATTGCCAAGATCCACACATTTCTGGGTCCCTGGAAACATTTCCGGTGTTGTTTTAGCTATTTCACAGAGTTTGCCCCTGTTTTTGGGGGAAATTCTGTTTTTGTGAAATATTGGAAGAAAAAAGGTTTAGTCTCTGGTTTAGTAATAATACAATCTAAGCAGTAACTATAGCTGAAAAATAAATGCCAAAGAGTAATAGTATGTGCTTCTTAAATGTTGCCGCCAGTATAAAGTAGACAGACCTGGAAATATTCAAGTATCTCAGCCCTGGCTCACACACAAATGTTGCAATGCCTGGACGTTTCACCGATCTTCTCTTCATTCTTCTACACTCAGCACTCTCTCTCTCTGACATTATCCTCAACCCCCATCCCAAAACAAGTTATTGAAATGATTGAAAACTGCACTTTTTATTTCCTCTCATCATTGATGGATTGTCTTGTCAGTAAGACGTCTATCACATTTTCTTAGAGCTGAAATTATACACTGTTACTTTCCACAACGTAAATATATTAGATTTACTATAATACAAGACAAATCGTCACATTGGAGAAGCTGGAAATGAAAATAAAAAGGAATCTTGCCATTTTCGCTGAAGAAATAATTCAAAACTTTATTTTTCTATTATTTCATTTCATTTCTTATCGAAGATGTTTTTGCAGCTCTTTGGTTATCTGTGGTCCATCCAAAGGTAAAACCTAAATTCACCTTACAGCCTATAAACTTCATTTTATGTGATGAAAATGTCAAATCAAGGTGGGTGGTTATGGATGGAATGGAAATTAGAGTGGTAAGAATCTTTTCATCTAATTTTCAGTGAGAAAGATTTATGTTAATATGTGTGTGCCCGAGGACTATTTATTCAATTATTTATATAATATATCCAAAATTAAATATTGTATCTCTTATATAACTGCTGTATCTACCAGTGAGCTCCTTAAATTACGTCTTAATGTTCCTGTGACCATCTTCATCCAGGTCGTGCATGAGGAGAGGATAGAGTTTACGTGGCGTTACATGAGCGACAAATTAAAGGTCTTGCAAATCCCACAGACCGCCGTATCAGCCAGCTCTCTGAGGAGTGGAAACAGACGCTCTCTTCCGTGTTCGCCGTGTATGTGTACATTTGTGCCCTGTAGCAGACTGTTAACAGGGGGAAACACATGTCCACATTAAGCGCTTTCACTGATCAAGCCGATATGACTGGAGATGAAAGAACAGTGCGGGAACATGTCCACCCCCCCAAAGTGCTGCTGCTGCGAGCTGTCAGCAACAATACCCACTGAGTGAACTCAGGTTTTCATTAAAACTATATGTCAATTGAACACTGCTTCTTACAAGGCAGAATAAACTACAACCGATACATGATCAGAGCGGAGATCATTGATTTGGACGTGGGTGTTTTTTCAGCATATGATAGTCATTGTTTTTGTGGCAGGAGCACAAGGGCCTTCACAAGGCTTTGTAAAAGTCTCCAGAGTGAGAACAATGAACAGGAGAGGGGAGCAGAGGAGTGACTGATTGCAGGGCATCAGACCAAATGGGAACCAGAGACTGTGAGATGTCAGAACTGCTATAGATTTATACTTTACCTGCTCCCCTGAGATCTGCCACACATACACCCGCTCTGAGCAGAACAAAAGGGGGGGGGGAGGCTTGAAAATATAAGGGCAAAAAGTCATAGGTCAGACAGTGTGAGGGGTCTTGCATAAGAGGCCTACAAAGATGAGTGAGAGACGGAGGCCCGGAGAATAAAAGGACTGGGTCTGAGGAGAAAACAGCAACATCGGCTCAGCTGGGACTTATTTAGATAAAACTTTTGTACTATGAAAAGGAGCCCTGTACACCCGCCGGTACATCTGCCTGCCGCATGTTGGACTGCAATGGGTGGGCTGCCCTTTCCTGCCTTTGCCCTCTCCTCACACTGCCCTGTATCTCAGGACGGCAGCGGTCAAACCTCCCTGTTTAAACTGTAAAAGACGGGGGCATCTGCAGGGACAATCTTTAAGGATTATTTCCTGCACCAGTCAATTTTCAGTGGAAGTCGTACTTATAAGATTGTAGTAGCTTTATTGTAGCGGAACCCATTTTACCTGTGAGGAAGAAGAAATTAAGAATTCAAAAGGTCTGAAGACCAGCAAGATGCAAGTTCTCTTTATTCTGCCACTGGATGGCACCATTTCCCCACCAGTAACACACTGACAACACCATTCTTGAAAATGTTGAAATGTGGATATCAACAAAGAAATATATAATTTATAAGGCAGTTGTGCTTCCTTCTCTTCAACATAGAGAGACCTGGGTCATCAGAGAGGCATCTGGAAGAGAAAGTGTGTTAAAAGACACAAACTTCAACTGCATTTAACTATCATCATTAAATGTACGGGGCTGTATGTGAGCAGAGTCACTTGTTCCTGACAATTTCTTTGACGTTTCTTACCAACCCCCGCGTGAAATGTCAATGTGAGCCAATGTATGAATACAGCATGACATTTTCAGAAATACTCATAGTGAGCCAGTGGGAACAGTTGATGACAGACTGCAGAAAAACAAGTAACAGCAAAGAATGGAGAGACTCCACCAAGAAATCCCATTACCCCCCCCAACCTCAAGCAGCATTGGGCATTCATAACCAACTGCAAATAAGCTTCTGGTTCGAGGATCCATAAAGACCATCTACACTTGACCCAGAGGGATCCTTGGTTTAAAGAAGGACAAACACACTGAGTCTGTGTGCATCAGGTGTAAATTAATAAACTTATCACCGCCCTCCAGCAGGTTAAAGACAAATTCAGCCTCTTATCTGATTGATTTGGATTGTCCCCCCACAGGCAGCTCGTTGAGAGCACTGTGTGAGACCACTGAGAGTAACTGACACACACATGACAGGACATGCCCCGGTCCACCAGCTAACAGAGCGTGGAGCTGTGAACTGCTACTTTGGCTGAAGGCTGGTCTGCATTAGAGCCCCTCGCCCCCCTTGCCCCCCGCCACAGACCTCAGTCCCTGATCCAAACCGGACTCATTTAGAAATCCCAGCAGGCCAGGTGATTTCTAAACCCTGACATGTGCTTCTTCTCCATGGCCAACTTTGCCCATCTGTGGCTTTTACTCTTTAACTTATAGCTCCCTATCAACCCAAGATGAATTAACTAATTTAGTAAGGAAGAGATGCCAGTGGGCACGCCCTCAGCAGCGCAGATTTAAGGCTGACTGGCTGATGCATGGTTAAGTAACAAACCAGGAGCCATATCTGTCACCAGGTAAAAAGCATGTCGGGTTTATTCAGATACTTATATCTGAATGGCCATTTAAATGAGGTCAGGCTCATTACTGGTCTTGAGTCAGCGAAACGATTAACCAACGAAAACCTGGTCCAAAGTCAGTGGCTTAGTTTTTTCAAGGGCAAATTTTCAAAATTGCAACATGTGCCAACTTAGGCAGGTGCACAATGCTTGTTACATACAAAGTAAAGCTGTTTCCTCTGCAGTGAAGCCTGACAAATCCGACAGTATAAAAGCAATCTGCCAAGGTGGGAGCACATCTGGCTTTTAAAGGGATATTGAGATCGCACTAGTTTGCTTCATGTTAAACCCAAAACTAACCATAATTAATTAAAAGAATAAGAAACCATGCATCCGACACAGTGATTTTTTAAACCATCAAACGTGTCTTTTGGACACATGCGCTTGCACTCTATTATTAACTCCATGTGCTCAGATCGTGAGATCGTCACAGACAAGGTCTCACCTAAACACAGCTGTAAAATCTTTATGGATGTGTCAAGCGAGCATTAACATCATCATACTGTGGGCTGCATCATCAAAGAAATAGATTTTGCTTCAGCTGATCACACTGTTAACAGCTGACGGTAGATCAGCTGTTAACAGATGACTCGCTTAATACCCTCCGAGAATCCTCCGCAGATATCTGACATGAGTGAGCACATCAATTTATCATGTTCAGGAAGTCGTGGACATAATGGGGTGCATGAAATGACATGACATGAACAGGTGTGTGAGTGTGTGTGTGTGTGTGTGTGTGTGTGTGTGTGTGTGTGTGTGTGTGTATGTATAGCTATGCACTGGTGGTGGTATACTAACTGGCATCATCTAAAATACCTTATATAGTATTCAAAGGTCACAGGGACTGCCAATCTGAATGCAAGTATGACTGTTTGAGGAGAAATATATCCAGATGTGTGCTAATATGCATGCGTGCAGAGGGCTAATGGCCCACAGTGACTTTCTCCGATTACACAACACACACACACACACACACACATTCTATCAAAAGAAACTCCTCAGGCCCCCTCACAGGAAGACCCCATTACAGCGTGTGCATTGATAAAATGGTCCCCCTATCTGCCCTGTGGCTCCAGATAGCCATCTCCTCCCCTCAGTGGGTTCCTACTCAGGCTGCACAGGTCCGACTGTGTAACTGGACCCCCAGAGAAACAACTAAATAGGAGTTAAGGAGCCTGTTTATGCCCCAGATAAAACTAATTTACCTTTACTTAATTCCAGATTCACTGTGCGGCTCTTGGGCACACACACATTAGCATGCTACATCTTAAATGTGTTCAGTAACAGTAACGTTGTGGCGCGCTTTGTGTGTACGTATAGTGTGTTTGTGGGTGGGAACATATTTGGTAACTTCATGAACGACATGCGAAGGAGTTTTGGTATTTGTGTTTATGTGTCTCAAACACAACACCGAAATGTGTCTTTTTAAAATCTTAATTCTTTTTTGACAATTTGATGTAATATTGTTTTAGAGATAATAAATAACCACGCATTTTCAGTATTTTTTCAAGTACACATGTTAAAAGGAATTGAATGGATATTTTGTACTGCAAATGACAAAAATTATCCATTGAATTTTTAGAATTTTTCATATTTTCCTTTGTAACTCTTTTTAACATGCAGACTTCAATGTGAGGATAACACTTGCTCCAAAGAATGAGTTTTGATGTGTGAGCAGTGGGAAGCACTGAAGCTTCATTAATGTTCATTCAATAACATGTGATGCACGTGTTGCAGTCATCGGCATTAACATTTTCAGAAGAATGCAATCTAAATGCGCAGCCTCTGTGCATGAAGCACCGCATCTGCCACATAAGGATGCAATACTATGATGTCTTGTTACCCTGGGAGTTGAACTGGGAGCCTGTGTTTCCCCTTGCAGTTTGAGCAATCTCATCATGACATTATAATGTAGATGAATGGCCCTGACCTGGCAGACTCTGTTCCATCACTGCTAATGGAAGAGAAAAGTCATATTTCACTTCTTGTGCAACTCTATTGGCGATCACTCTGAATTACAAGGTCATGCACCGAGACAGGTTTTGGTTTTTTGATTGATCGGTCTGAAAAGCAATACCCATATGACAGTGTACAATATGCTATATGTGTTGGTGTCGCTGATAGCACGCACCCTACTTAGATCTGTCTCTCTTGACCCTGTATCGTTTCAGTGGCTATGATCATCCTCAGGATCAGCGTTGTGATCTCCACTTGACCTACAACAACATCCGTAAATCAAGCTCCTTTGAACTGACAGCTCTCATGACATTTGGCTTGAACGAACAAAAAAATAGGAAATGGCCGAGTACTTTACGTGTCTGTGGTTAGCAGTTTTAAGATTACAATGCTCAGAGCTAGGTTTGAGCTTTGTCCAATCACATTTGAAGTCCAATTTTGACCTCAGTTCAAGGGGTGAGTCTTAATGAGAATAGCTCCAGTATCACAAATGCATGCATGAACATTTTAAAAGTGCAGCGGTTACTACATTGTGAGGGTTAAACACTGTCTTGATCAGGGTCATCGAGGTTGTGTGTGTGTGTGTTACAGTCTGATAAGTATAGAGGGATGTGTGATAGAGCGATAATAGGCAGTAACCATGTCAAAGATAAAAACGAAATTCTAATAAGTTATCACCTTCTCTCTAGCTCACTCTCTCGGCCAATAAATTGTGTTAATAGTCTCTGTGGTGGGATATCTATCTATCTATCTATCTATCTATCTATCTATCTATCTATCTATCTATCTATCTATCTATCTATCTATCTATCTATCTATCTATCTATCTATCTATCTATCTATCTATCTATCTATCTATCTATCTATCTATCTATCTATCTATCTATCTATCTATCTATCTATCTATCTATCTATCTATCTATCTATCTATCTATCTATCTATCTATCTATCTATCAACCCATCCATCAATCATCCATCTATCCCTCCATCCATCCATCTATCCATCCATCCCACACCTCCATTGTTCTGATTATTCCTTTCATCTTGTTTTCTCTCTGGCTCTCTTCTCCTCTTTGTTCACCTGTCATACTCCACCTTTTCCCAGAATGACGCATGATGAACCCCTCAGAGAGGTGAGCAGAGGTCGTACCAGCCCTCTCTGCAGTACTCAGACCTGGCTACTGAGGCTGCAGCTGTTCCCTGGACCCGACTACTGGCAGGTTACAACGCCCTTCTGGCGAAAGTAGAGCGGTCCACGAGCCCTGAGATACGTGCTTCTGAATTTACCCACTGGGGTATTTCACAAAAGGCCAGCTGGGAGGTTGGTGGGAGCCAAGAGGGAGGTGTGGGGGTTGAAGGAGAGGGTAGATAGAGAAAGCAGGGGAGAGAGAGATGATATGGTAACCCATGGAGAAGGATTAAATAAGTGAAGGTTCTGATTCGTGTATGAAATATAGGAATTGAGAGTTAAAAGGAAATGAGACAGCGTTGGTAGAGGAAAAAAAGGCTGGATTAAGATGCATTATTTGTTTTTTGCAAACCTAAAATGATAGTCAAAATTATTGGAAAATTAAAATTAGTGTCGGTAGGTATTTCTGGAACAAGAGTTTGTTACTTCCCAACTTACCTGTCAAGTGTTCTGTTTAATTGGGTTCATTCACCTCTTGAACTGCACAGAGACAGTATGTGGTGTACCTCAAGGATCAATTTTTGGACCAGTTCTGTTCCCACAGTGTATGCTGCCACTAGGTCTCATTATTCGTTTCGCAGATGACACAGTTAAATCTCTCAAGTTCGCAGAGTTTGACAAGCTGGCCGAACTTCAGAGCTGCTTCACTGATGTGAGAGACTGGTTCTCATGAAACTCTTTGCAGTAAAATTCGAACAAAACAGAGGTCTTTATCTGAGACCCTGAGCACCTCCGTAAAACAAATCCAGATATCATTGTTGTCTTTTTGCAATATGAACAAATTATTCACGCTTTTATATCTTCACGCCTGGGTTATTGTAATGCTGCGTTTGCCTCAATATTCAAGCTGCTTGGCTTCAGACTGTGCAGAACTTCACAGCTGGGCTTCTGACAACCACCAAACACGCTTTTTAGAGTACTTTTCTGGAATCCCTCCTTAAAAGCATGCTGATTGCTTACAGTGAATCTCTCCTCACCATCCCATTGTCAGGTCTGCTGAGTGAGGCCTGGTAGTTCCAGTTCGAGACAAAGGGTCACCCAGTCTTTGCTGTACTGGGTTCTGCTGATACAGTCTCGGCTTCTGAAGCATCTTTTACAGACTTATCTTCTTATCCAAGAGCTCGGCTTTTATGTATTTAGAATGCAGCTCAATGTTATGTCCATTTTAAATAAATTGTATTGTTTGGTTAATTTACGAAATTGAGTATTAATTAACAGCATAAATAGGCTTTTGTTCTTATATGTATGATTGTATTTAATATATTTTCATATCTGTGATTACCCCTCACTGGAAGGCATTTTGTGCTCCCAGCTTGTGCTATACATATAAAAAGATTATAATAATAATAATATATTGTTATTATCATAATTTGTCCTCATATGATCACTTAAAATCATGTATTTTCAATTTCACCTACTACTAGTCACTTGTAATACAAACATATAACTAGGCCAGAAAAATAGACCATTCAATGTTTTCCAACATAAATAAATACAATTATAATTATTGTTGTCAAAACATACTATCTCTAATTTTAGTGGCAGGATTTTGTGTAACCGTCTATAATGTGTGTTATTATTGTTTCCTCTCTTCGTTCTCACATACAAAAGTGACGCATTAATGAAGATTTCAATACAAAATCTCACTAGTCATAAATTTGCAGGGTTTACAGTATAATCATCTCAATAACGTGACCAAGATCATGTATTTATTTATTGATATTTATCCTTACAAGTCTCTCCAAGTGTGGATTTACACAAAGAAATAATAATTGCTTAGATTTTTTGGCCTAACATGTTGTTTCACAAATCACCAGTGTTACTTCCACAAGTTTATTTATTTCAGAGCAGTAAAACCTAGATGAGGATCAGCCTTATATTTAGCTTAATTACTTAATATCTTAATAAAAAACATACTCTTGTTTTGTATTCATATTTGACATTCAGGTGTGAACTGTGTATGTTGGAAAAACTGTTTGCTGCAAGAATTATGATTCACATGCAGCAAAGTTTCTAGAGGTTAGTTACATTTCTAAAAATGACATAAATTGTGTTACATCACATTGCTTGTAATATTACACTGCATATGATATGCACAATCAGGATTGTACCTATGGAAGTGATCTCATATTGCTGAGGAGAAAGCGACCCCTACTGGAAGTTACTTCATAACATTCATTTTTTTATCCAAGATTTAAATTACATATTTTTCCTTTTGTTTAATCACTTTGTCAATTTCTCTGTTAATTTCTTATCATAGAGAAATATTTAGCACTAGGCTCAAACTTACAAACGTGGAATGTCATTAGTGTAGCAAGTTTATTACTTTGTCTCTTTCTCATCAAGGGTCAAAAACAGGCCCATATAAAAGGACAGATTGCATCTAAAATGACCTTCTTCCTCTTCCTCTTTTGTCTCACACACACACACGTTGCTTGGTTGGTATTTCTCTGTTGGGCCTAATGGTTTACAGTGCTGAAAAGATAGAGCCCTAACTCATACTGACAGGACAGATTAACACACAAGACCTGATCATGAGTGGTACGAGTCAAAGGCCAATACAGAGGCAGAGATGCAGACTGCTCATGTGTGTGGTTGTGCGTGTTCGCGTGTGTACTTGTGTGTGTGTATGTGTGTGTGTGAGAGAAAGAGAGAGTGAAAGCTTAACCAAGTTTTGTAAATGCTATATATATATATATATATATATATATATAATGCATTTAACTTAATTTACCCATGCATTATTTTCTATTTATTTTGACTGTTGAGGGTAAACCCTGTGCATAAATTTGCTCAAATTATTTAATTATTTAATGATTTAGTATTATAATAATTTATAGGATATGCATGATAATTTGTCAAAATTTACCTTTCTTACCCAAAGGGGACTTTCATTAATTGTGTTAATTACTATTATTTATAATATAGGAGTAAGGCTCTATAAATCAATAAAAGTGCTTTACTGTAACCTTTGTTAGCTTATATTTATAAACAGTTCCTTAAAGTGTGTGTCTACTTTTTTTTATTGCCCAGAAATGCTGCATAATATATTTAAGATGTTGTTAAATCACTGTAACCTGTAAACAGTCATTTGCGTTTAACCTCCGGTACAGTGGGTGGCGCTACTGCCGCCACGAGCCGGACAAGAAAGAAGAAGAAGAGTACCCACTGTTTTGTTTATTCTCTGTTAGCTTCACAGTTTATCGTTTTCTTATCGATGGGATAAACTATTATTCATGTTAGACTTATAACCGAGGTAAGAGAGATTCATTTAAGTTACACGTGACACGGAACTACCGCTCGTGCAAGGTAGAATAGTGAAATTCATCCAGGGTCTTTGGTTTGGCTCGTTAGCTTCATGATGCTAATGCTACTCTGAGTTGTTGGTAAGCAGCATTGTGTTAGTTGATACTCTCAGTCAAATTCAACACAACATGATCCTCTGTGTGTTGTTACAGCTGCTGTCGTTCAATGCAGATAAGTCACGTCCCATTGTTTGCTGCAGCTCTAGTTGTGAAACACATTTTAGCCCGGACAGAGTTAACACAACCCTCATCTGGAATTGAACTGTCTGTGGTGAACATCCCAATAAGTCCCAAGTGACGTTTGCCTTTATTAGACACGTATACACACAGTGATTGTTTCATTTAGTTAAAAATTCATTCAAGAAGAATATTATTTTTAAATGTTTTGATTGAAACTGTTTGTTCAACGGTGTAACCCCTCTGGAGGATGTAGTTTGTAGTGTTTGTAGTTTGCATGTTGACGTGAGTTGTTATTATAAACAGTCAGATATTCAGTGAGATGGACAAAGTAAACGTAATACCGGTCAGTACATCAGCACAATCTACAGCCTTCAGAATTGCAAAAACAGACACTCAAACAAACCAACTTCGCATCACAACCTTTGTGCCATTTTTGAGCATTGAAAAATGGGCATTGTAATGTATGATTTATTTCTGTGAACCTAGCGATGGATCCAGTTCACCCTCTGGAAACCCTGCATGGTAATGTTGATCATGACAGTGGGGATGTTACCTCGTGGGTGTCAGTGTGTCCCGGAGGCCTCTGGAAAGTCCAGCAAAAGCCAACATGCAAGAACAGTCCAACGCTGTCAGATTCCGAAGATGGTAGATGTATGTAACCTTTCTAACATACCTCCATTCCTCAAAATATATGACACATTTCCAGTCCATATTTTTAGAAAAGTATTTTTTGAATTATCAAGTAATTTAGCTCAGTTGTTTCTGTCTCCTCTAGCAAGCTCATCCAGTCACTGTCCAAGGCTGGGTTCGCTGTGTCGAGTTCGAGTGCGGCGCAAAGCAAACGTGGATGAAACTGAAACTCCAGACTCTGACGAGGAGAACGAGAAGCTGTCAGTCACTGAAGTCACAGAAGTGGTAGGAACCTCCTTCCCAAGGAGTCGGGACTCTGCACTGCAGCTTCCACTGGGGGAGTGGACTACACTGAGGCTGGGGGAGGGCCAGTGTGATATTACAGAAGCATGTCTGGAGGGGATGAGAGCTGGAGAGAAATGTGAGGTAAGAATGAAGAGAGTGAAGGTAATTCAAATTAAGAGTAATCCAATAAATAACAACATATATCCTGAATGTCACTTGAGTTAAATCTATAAATATAGATGCACCTAGCAGGTCGTGTTATAACGTGTAACGTGTTCCCATGGTTATATCAAGGATGTCCACTGGCATTCGAGACAGGTCAGTCTCAGTAGCAGGAGAAAAGCAGTTTTTTAGGATTTAATTATCTGACAGAAAAGGACAGAATGGTTGTTTTGAATCAAATGCTTGAAAACAAGAGGAAGTTTGGAGCATGTCAGCGATAAATATTATCCAAACGTAAAAATCTGCATTTTCCAAATCCTGAGTTGTTACCAGTTTGCCCCTGCTGCTTGACACAAAGCTTATTGTTGTTTTTCCTACAAGCTGCAATCATATAAATTGCAAGGTATTTCTGTATCACGCTGAAAGGCTAAATGCTTAAAGCTTGGCATTGTACATTGCATTGTTGTCTTCTCGTTTTTTTTTCAAAAGCAGGTATCATTTAAATTCAAATGTAAAGTATACAGGTGGTCTTATCATTGTGTTTTACTACTCAGATACTGCTCTCTCCAGTTGGAAATGGACCAGACGTCTCTATTCCACAACCTGCAGAGGGACAGCTTCCTGTATGTGCCACAGTTGAACTCCAAGCTTTCACGCCAGGCATGGAATCCTGGGAGATGCCACCTGGTGAAAAATGGGAGTGGGTGAGGTCCCACAAGGAGAGGGGTGGTGCCAGATACAGGAGCGGAGATGTGTGGGGAGCTGCTGACAGCTACAGCAGAGGCCTCAAGCTCCTCATCACTCTCTATGGTCCCGTCAGAGAGCAGGAGAAAAACGGACAACAGCAAGAAGTTTTGGCACTGGGAGACTCAAGCAATGGTGGTGAACCACAGCACCTTCCTTTAGTTCATGAAATCAAGACGATCAAAGCAGAGCTCCACTCAAACCTGTCTTTGTGCCAGCTCAAACTGAGCCAGCCGGAGCGGGCGAGGGCCAGCGCGTCTAAAGCCACTGAGCTGGAACCAGGTGGTGCTAAAGCCTGGTACCGGCTGGGCCAGGCCTGCCAGATGCTGCATGAGGTCGAGGAGGCCAAGCGGGCATTCAGGAAGCTGCTGGAGCTACAACCAGAATCTCCTGCTGCTTTAAAGGCACTGAAGGACATAGCAAGTAAAGAGAAGGAGACAAATGCACAGTTGGGAGAGAGACTGAGCAAAATGTTCAGTTGAGGATCAAAGATGTTGAATTTATCATCAGATATTATCAGCACAACAGTATAGCTTTCATCACGGCTCACCTTGACCTGGAAGTTCATCTATAGCTACTTTGGAGATTTAAAGTCACACTGTAGATGCTCGTTTTCCTCCAAACTCTTTGCTGCTTTCACATGAATTTCTTGAATGTAACTTCAGAGTAAAAACCATGTGTTGAAGAAAATGTATTCTGATGCAGTTTTTAAATTTACTCAAGTACAATACAATACTCTACTCATCTTTTCATGTTACTTTAAACTTCTACCTGGCTTCTTTCACATTTTCACTTTTCACAGGCAAAACAATGGTCGATATGTTTGTGAAGGCATCGCTGGATAATTGTCTGGTAATTTCTCACTATTTGCAAACATTTAGCTGCAACCTCACATAAATGATTAAAATTGTGTTTCTGCTTAAAACCCAGGGACCATTTTTCAGCAGAAGTGAGTGCTTTTACTTTGAATGCTTTAAGTACATCTTCCTTATTATGCTTATTTATTTTACTGCAGGAATTCAATTGATGATATCACGAGGATCATATTTATGAGTATTTTAGTACTGTGATCCTCGAATGCTGGCTGTATTGTGTGTGTGTGTGCAATACCTGCACTAAGTCCTGAAAAATGTAAAGGTTGTGGTTCCTCTGCCTGGCTGCATGGTATCGCAGTCAAAGTCTAGGGTCCCTAGCTCAAAACAACGCAAATCCACCGAGCCGCGTTGCGCAAAAAAGCTCATGCCGAAACCCGGGATCGAACCAGGGACCTTTAGATCTTCAGTCTAACGCTCTCCCAACTGAGCTATTTCGGCGGGTTGCATACGGTTACCTCCGTATTTAGTTACATATATACGTTAATTGATATATTTCTTACACGGTATAATATAGCAGATAACGGTAAGGTAGGACACAACAGAGGACAGTGTGTGGCAGTAGAGCTATGATAGAGTTCTTCCAGAATGTGGGTTAGAAGGCAGCAGCCATGCGGAGATTAGTTAATTTAACAATAACCTGCTGCAGCCACAAGGGGGCGGTAGGATACTACATGTAGCCCTATTCAGTGAAATCTAGTGGTGAAGTTTCATGTTGCAGCCCCCTCCCCCTTCCAAACATGAGGAGAACCTGTTGGAACCCTCAGTTGTCCAGTTTGGGCTACTGTAAAGTACATGGTGGCCTCCGTAGAGAGGACCAGCTGCAGATGTAAATATAAGGTATTTCAATTTAAAGGGCCTATTCTGGGGTAAATAAAACACCAATTCATACAGTTTAGAGGATTGCACACTAGTCGAAACATTACTCTGGTTAATTTTATATTCAATTACTGACAAAAGACCCCTTTCACCTAAATCTTACACACTGAACCTTTAGCAGTGGAGGCAGTTTAAGACACCAGCTTTCAGCCACCTACCCTGCAGTTCTAAGTTCACTCCTCTTGTCAGGTCATCACCCAGCCACACCCCAAAAACTGTCTGATGTGTACTTTCTGCTCGATGTCACATCAACTAACATGGATGAGGAGGTGGTGATCAAGGAAAGTGTATGGAGGTCAAGAGGTCAGTGAATTAAGGACTTTTCAGGACCCATTTTCAAAGCACCTGTGGTGTTATCACATTGGTGTTAAAAATTCTCTATGTTCCCCTCAAAAGTAACATTTTTATATTCATCCTGGAAAATCAAGTTTCTTAAATGTCGCAGCTGTTGTGTTGAACAGGAAGGTTGGTTAGACCCATTTAACAATTTGAAATGTTTCGGACGTCCTCCGCTCTTGGTGGCAAATATGTAAATTAAGCTATATGGGAAAAAAAGAATAAACCAAATACTTGAATACTTTTTCTTTGTGAACAGGTACTTTATATTGCATGAGGCAGTTTAAGTCCAGTCATCAGGTTTTATAAAATTAAAAGAAAAAAAAGACAGTAATGAGAAAAAGGATGAATTATTATTATTATTTGTGGAGCCTTCATCTGAGGCTCCACAAGGCCAGAAGAAAAGTTCCAATTGTTACAGGGAACCCGTTGCACTTTAAAATACATTCTTTGCATTCGGTTGGTAATTCGAGCTAAAATACGATGCATCAATCACAACAAGGGGCGATGAGGCAGGTCCAACTCCAGAAGAATCTTTTGCCTCATCTTTTTTTTCCATCAATATAAAGTTTGTGCTGTCTCCAAATGTCCTTCCCTTATGTATCTCCTCCTGTCAGTGTCCCAAGATCAGCGCTCAGGGTTGCCCTCACTTCCTCTTGGACTTTGTGTTGTCTCTGTGTGCCTGGACTGTTGACATCTGTCTCCATGCATCCACGATGAGCACCAGCGGGATGAAGAACCACAGGAGATTCATGAACACAAAGTAGAACCAGAAGTAGATGGGATGTCCCAACTCGCTGTGACTGTAGCCATCTCGGTGCTCGGTGAAAAAGTAGAGCACCACTCCATACAGCTGACCTGGAATCAGATTGTGTGTCAACTCCCAGCATAAGATAGATATTACAACACCTCTGAGAACTTACATGTAGTGGATCCACGTATTTGCAAGATAGGTAAAATAAAGTAAATCTCTCTCTGATATTCTAAGGATGTATTTAAAATTGTTGTAGTTTTGTTGCACCTTCTTACCTAATGAGACAATGAGCTGCAGAACGTATCTGTAGGGCTTGTTCGTTAAGAATGCAAACACAACCCAAAAGCTGAAAGGTCCCCATAACCAAGCAGTGACGGTCTCCATGCAGACTGTAAAGTTATCAGCTCTACATAAGAAAGAAATACACAGGGTGAGATGAGTTACAGCTTTGCTCCTTCTTTTTATGCACAAGTTTAACTAAGTTCTGTGGAGATGACTCACATCACATATCGACTGTCTCCTTTGGAGTACTCCTTCCCTGTGAGATAAAAAAAACGGTCAATCATACAGTATTAACTTAGTAAAACCTCCAAAATGCAGCATGCACTTTATTCTAAAACATGTATTGTGTCTGTACTCACACAGCTGTGACAGGAAGCTCTGATCTCCTGGAATAATGTCGTAGTACATTGAGAACCAGCCCTCGATGGCAGAGTGGATGAAGCCACAGACGGCAAACCAGCACAGAGCCAGACGCCTCCATGTCCCCAGCCAGCCCGCGGCCCCTCTCCGGCCGGTGATCAGCCAGGTCACCAGGAGGAACAGCCCGGACACAGAAAACAGAAACACCAGGATCTCTGACATTGAACGGTCATTGGCAACATAAGTGGGAATCAAGAGATCCCGCGGCCAGTAGGGATGAGGGACTCCAGATGCTGCAGAGGCCTCCATGATCTGTTTAAAGACATTCTTCATAAACAACCACAGCAAGTGACTGATTCCAACAATGTGAAATTAAGGATAACAAACATATGTTGGTTTAACTCATGAATGAGAACTGTCTGCATTGCACTTGAACTGAGATTATTTCATTGGCCACAAATGCATAAACCCGATTATTAGAGGTTTTATTTTGAGGAGCTGACCATAAATGTAAATCAATCAAATCAAATCAAAGTTTATTGTCACATGCATCAATGACAGCGTCATCGGAGCAGTGGAATTCGTGTGACATGGCAGGCAACATCTACGCAGTAGACGACTTTACAAAATAGAAAAAATAACATACTATGTAACATAACATATAACATAACATCGTAAAATATAACAATAATCAATGCTTGTCCTTACCAGTGATGCAAATCAACGGAAGTGTCCCGCTGCACAGAGTCTCACCTCAGTGTTTATTAAAAACAATTTCTTAGAGCTGCAGCAGTCCACAGATGTTTAACTACATTCCGCTCATGGATGGACGTTAGAAACACGGAACTGACTCGAGTAGGAGGCGGGGATTTGTTACTCTAAACACCAATCAGAGGACCGTATGCATAGAGCTAGCGGCACATGCGATCTGACGGTGAGATGATTGGCTCCTCATCTCGGAACATTGACGTAGGGGTTGGCAACTACCAATGAGATCATGCCTCTTATTCATAAAGACCATCCCCTTTTGTTGTGAAACCATGTGTCATAAATGAATTCAACAGTGTGTGAGGGGTGAAGTTAAACTCTGTGAATAATATATATATATAATATAATAATATATATATTATATTATAATGACATTACATCATATTGAATCATTATAATATAAATATTTTTACAATGAGATATCTCCAATGGTAAAAAATACATTTACTCACATACTGTACTGCATTACACCTTACAGTCAAATAGTATTCTTTTAAATATAGACAGACGGATAAATAGATAATATGTTGATTGAAGTAAAAAGTTACTTCCAGTGTTTCATAGAGAAATAGATGTATTGTCTGGTACATACAGTATTTCCAGTATCACCTCGTTTAGTATCATTCTTACTACATTGAATATTTTGCAAAATGTACTTAACTCAAAACTTAACTTCGACGTTCACACAATCGTGAACTTTGTAACTGAAGTGACGGTAAATATAAAAAGATCTCCCCAGCCGTGTCAGGGAATTAACCCTGCCGTGACCCGGATTCGAACCGGGGTTGCTGCGGCCACAACGCAGAGTACTAACCACTATACGATCACGGCAAGCTACGGGGAGGGATACGCTCATAGGGAAAATAGACGTATAAGTACTCAGCGTGAAGCGATATATGTGCAGTTTGTCGTCATTTTACCCTGCAGGTGTTGACTCCATAGTAGACGTACACTATGGATGACGATCAAATATAGTCTACAACAACAAGGTGACGCTTCTTTGATAGTATACTAAAAACAATTCCTGTTTTAATGAAATGGTAAAAATCCACGTGAACTAATTTTCAATGCAAACACGCATCAATCACTTTTTTTTTACTGTAAATGCAACCATTATATTACACATACTTCTAAAAAGAAGCATGTGTAATATAATGGAGGACGAAACTATCGAGGACGAAACTTGACTTCATTATGAATAAATAAACAATTGTATAAATAAACACATTAATAAATAAGGATATAAATGCCGAAATACAAGTCTTAAATTCATTTCTACTTTTATTTATTTATGTATTTTTCGTCCGTATGCCAATGAAAAGGGCGGTCCTAAACTTAGTCTCATGCAGGATTGGTCACAGGAGTGCGATTATTTGGAGGACCATACATGACTTAAGTATAAATAAATAAATGTATAAATAAATGTATAAACAAATGGATAAATGAATAAATAAATAAAAAAGGAAATAAATTAATTAATACATAAATAAATAAATGAATATGTTAATAACAACAGAAATGACTTTAACTAACCCTCTGAACTTGAACTAGTTATTGAGAGGCAGAAGAAGTAGGGCTGGATCATTACACTCTTGTGACCAATCCTGCATTGATTTTAAAGTAAATTTTATATAATTATTTTTTGAAAAATATATTATTTTTTGAAAAATATATTATTTTTTTTAAAAATATATTATTTTTTTTAAAAATATATTATTTTTTTTGAAAAATATATTATTTTTTTTGAAAAATATATTATTTTTTTGAAAATATTTTATTTTTTTTTAAAATATTTTATTTTTTTTTAAAATATTTTATTTTTTTTGAAAAATATTTTATTTTTTGAAAAATATTTTATTTTTTTTGAAAATATTTTATTTTTTGAAAAATATTTTATTTTTTTTGAAAATATTTTATTTTTTTTGAAAATATTTTATTTTTTGAAAAATATTTTATTTTTTTTGAAAATATTTTATTTTTTTTGAAAAATATTTTATTTTTTTTGAAAAATATTTTATTTTTTTTGAAAAATATTTTATTATTTTTTTTGAAAATATTTTATTATTTTTTTTGAAAATATTTTATTATTTTTTTTGAAAATATTTTATTTTTTGAAAAATATTTTATTATTTTTTTTGAAAAATATTTTATTTTTTTGAAAAATATTTTATTTTTTTGAAAAATATTTTATTTTTTTGAAAAATATTTTATTTTTTTGAAAAATATTTAATTTTTTTTGAAAATTTTTTTTAAAAATATACTATTTTTTTTTAAAAATATATTATTTTTTTTGAAAAATATTTTATTTTTTTTGAAAAATATTTTATTTTTTTTGAAAATTATTTTATTTTTTGAAAAATATTTTATTTTTTTGAAAATATTTTATTTTTTGAAAAATATTTTATTTTTTGAAAAATATTTTATTTTTTTTGAAAATATTTTATTTTTTGAAAAATATTTTATTTTTTTTGAAAATATTTTATTTTTTTTGAAAAATATTTTATTTTTTTTGAAAAATATTTTATTTTTTTTGAAAAATATTTTATTTTTTTGAAAATATTTTATTTTTTGAAAAATATTTTATTTTTTTTGAAAATATTTTATTATTTTTTTTGAAAATATTTTATTTTTTGAAAAATATTTTATTTTTTTTGAAAATATTTTATTTTTTTGAAAAATATTTTATTTTTTTGAAAAATATTTAATTTTTTTGAAAAATATTTAATTTTTTTGAAAAATATTTTATTTTTTTTGAAATTTTTTTTTAAAAATATACTATTTTTTTTGAAATTTTTTTTTAAAAATATACTATTTTTTTTTAAAAATATATTATTTTTTTTGAAAATATTTTATTTTTTGAAAAATATTTTATTTTTTTTGAAAATATTTTATTTTTTTGAAAAATATTTTATTTTTTTGAAAAATATTTTATTTTTTTGAAAAATATTTTATTTTTTTGAAAAATATTTTATTTTTTTGAAAAATATTTTATTTTTTTTGAAATTTTTTTTTAAAAATATACTATTTTTTTTTAAAAATATATTATTTTTTTTGAAAATATTTTATTTTTTTTGAAAAATATTTTATTTTTTTTGAAAAATATTTTATTTTTTTTGAAAAATATTTTATTTTTTTTGAAAATTTAAAGTAAATTTTTTGAATTTTTTCAAAAATATTTTATTTTTTTTGAAAAATATTTTATTTTTTTTGAAAATATTTTTTTTCAAAATATTTTATTTTTTTTTGAAAATTTAAAGTAAATTTTTTCAAAATAAATTTTTTTTTCAAAATATATTATTTTTTTTTGAAAATTTAAAGTAAATTTTTGGAAAATATAATTTGTTTTTGAAAAATATAATTTTTTTTTACAGTACATTTTTTGGAAAATTTAAAGTACATTTTTAAATGTGGAAATGAGTTTAAGACATTGATTCATATAATTCTGCATTTATTCCAACTTTTATTTATTCCCTGCTTCATTTCATTTTCCGTGTCCTTATGCTAATGAGAATGGCGGGCCTAACCTCAGTCTCGAGCAGGATTGGTCAACTGAGCTACACGAAGGGTCGCTGCGCCACACACACACGCACACACAAGCCCCGCCCCCCACATCGCCACACGCTCGCTCAGAGAAACAAGCAGTGACTGAGACTTGAGCTCTGTCCGTGAAACAGCCGGTTAGAACAGTGTAAACAATGAAAACACAGAGTTTCTCTGGTCACATCTAAGATCAGCTGCTTCATGATCAGAGCAGATGCTGCAGGTGGTTTGTACCGAGCTGGAGTTTCTGTTTCCTCATTTTCCTCCCCTCTGAACTCGAACTAGTTCATTTTAAGAGCTGCAAACAGCTACTGGACACCAGACCGCATTGAGAGGCAGAAGTAGTAGGGCATCCCGTAAAGTAAAGCTTATGCAACGTTTCCAGATATTATTTCATCCAACTATATTTTCAATAAATCTTCACATGTCGTGCACCGGTCCCATATGGTCTAGCGGTTAGGATTCCTGGTTTTCACCCAGGCGGCCCGGGTTCGACTCCCGGTATGGGAACTACCCTTTTGTTCATTTTAAAACATGTTTGTGTTAGTCTATATAACGACCGGTCAGTCCGGCATCTTCGTTTTGTAATATCGTAATACATAATATACATTCTAGTTTGATCTTATGATATAATTTGAATCTTAAAATCAAACATCCTTTATTTTACTTCGTTAATTGTTGCCATGGATTATGTGAAGCCATGTGTAACCTTGTATGATAAGTGCTGTACTAATAAAAGTTCTTATTGAATTATTATAAAACATTACATTTCCTTGTTTTATTTTGCGTCGTAGGGAATTTAACGTGCACGTGATCTAAATCATGTGACGAGGTGTGTCACATGACGCGGAAGTAGTACATCGTTAGAGGAAGCGTTGATCGGTGGAGATTTAGTGACAGCGGCGGTAAAGGTTGATTTAAAAAGGACTCGATCCTCGACTAAAAGCCGACATGGGTCTGTCAGAGCTGGAGGAGTATTCTCTGTCCCTGGACGAGAAGCTGCTCCGCTTCATGGAGCAGCTGGAGTCACTGGAGGAGAAGCAAGCCGCTCTCAACTCTCTCATCGAGCAGGTAGCGAAGAAAACCTCGTAGCATGCGAGCCACCATCAGACCATCTGCACAACAACCTGTGTTGATCATGAATTACAGATCCTTTATCAATGTGTTGATCGACTCTGATGATTCTCTGTTTTACCTCGTCTTCATTTGTGATAGCGTCAATGGTTGTTGTCCAGACTCATTAAGGTTGGACTTTAGTAAATTTTCCAAAATGTTCTAATGTTTCCTAGACAAACCGATCAAGAGATTAATAAGAAAATAATTGACATATTTGTAAAATTACGAGAATAGTAGTTTTACTCAAGCCTTGTGTGAATGTGGCTGTATGATTTGTGCCATGGTGCAGTGAATCTGGGACCGATCACACTTCTCTGATGGTATCTGATGGATAATAATAATAATAATAATTCATTGGATTTGTGTAGCACCAAGGTACCTAAGGCTGCCTTACAGAATTAATGAGAGTAATTTTGTAGTCTTAAGTATGTCTGAATGTTGTTTTTTTAACTCTAACCTTAGCAGCATGATACCCTTTTCCTTATTTGCTAATTTACTGATGGGTCAGTTTAGCTTGCGTCCTCTCCCAAGTCTTTATGAAATGTAAAGCTTCTAATCCATGCTCTCCATAGGGATGGTTTTCCACATCCAAGGCACGATATTCCATGGGAAACAAGCAAGTCTCTGCACTTCAGTATGCAAGTGAGATCGAGCCACTGGTCTGTGTTCACACAAGGTAAACGATCAGATAGTTTTCATGGAGATTAATGATCCAAGGGGATTTGTTTTGCACTGTCAGTTTTGGAAAGCTCTTTTTGGACTGGAATTTCTGTGTTGCAGAACACTGGACAATGGTGAGGTGGAGTTCTGCACAGAAAGAGTTACACAAAGTACCGTGTCTGGAACAAATGTGAAGTCTATAGAGGAAATCGGACCTCAAGAGGAAGGTGAGTGGTCAAAAATAGACCCTGTTTACATCCATTATTATGATTATTATCAAAGTTTTTATATGATTTCATTTCTCAGGTGTCAGGAGAAGAAACAAACCTAAAAACGTTGTCGCTGAAAAAAAGGGAAATGATGAAGCTAGTAGCGAGAAAGCTCCTGAAGTTGCTCCAGCAAAGAGAAGTGAACAGAATCCTCAGCAAGACCCACTGAGATGGTTCGGTATCCTGGTGCCACAATCTCTTAAACAAGCACAGTCATCATTCAAGCAAGGTATGTGATAAAAAAGTATATTTTACTGTTGTTCTGGTGTTAGGTGAAACCTTATTAAAGGTAATAATATGGGATTACCTCTAGATGTTGCTTAAGTTTGATGTATGTGGATGTCGCAGAGGACATAGATTGGTTCAGTTCCTTTCACGACCTCCTCACAGAGGCTCTGAGAGCTTGACACACTGCAGCTTAACAGGCAAATAGACCAAGCACAGGCAAATTAAGAACAAATCTACATCAACGGCTGGAAAAAGAGCGAATGCTTGATTTCTGTTTCAACACTGTCACTGCAGTGTTCAGATATTATTGCAGATATTTGCTGTACATGTAGTGTTTGTATTAACTACACCTGAAATTCAAATACAAATTAAATAATACTTAAAAGGTCCTGGGAGCTCCACACACTATGACTTAAGAAAATATATGCAAACAGATAAAACACATGCAAATGGGGAAAGCATCTTCTGCTGCAAAAAACTTTCTTCTCTCTTTCTTTCTCTGTAGTTATCGAGCTCTCCGCTGAGATTGCAACCCTGCAGACTGCAGTTTTAAACAGCAGAGAGGAACTGAAGAGCTGCATGAAAGACAAACACATTCTGCAGAAGAAGACCTCGGCCGCTCAGGTGGAACAGACGGTGAAGTAACACTGTCGAGGAAAAGCAGGCGATGGTCTGACAGGAGCCTGTGGCCACGGAGACAGCTTGACTGGAGCCAGTAGGTTGACCTTCAAGGCCCAGCGGACTTTAAATGGCATATTTCTAAGTGAAGATCACAAATGTAGCTGCTCCCACTAGATGATTGATTGGTGTTATTTACTGTTTTGTGCTGTTAGAATTCATTAATGTGTAACTTGTTTTGAATGGATGTTATTTCTCAGGATCAATTAAATCTGTGTTGTGGACTAATGGATTAATATGATATAATATATAATATAAACAGAACCTGCTTGAACCTTTTTAATAAATGATCAGTATTATTTTCTGTCAAGGTATCGATTGTTATATTTTATTTACTGATGAAGATAAGTCAAACTAAGTTTGCTAAGTTCTCGGGATTTACTTTTGGTTAATATAAAGTTGCGAAGCTAAATAAAGACTTAAGATCAGATTCTCTCCAGGCCTTAATAAATTAAATGGATCATAGATATTTATTAGCCTGTCATTTACTTATTGTATATTTTAAATGTTACTTTTTGATGTGTTATTATGTGTCGCGGATTTGTATTCGTCTCTATTTATTTCAGTTTAGATCGTGCAAAGCCCTTTTCTGTCATTACTTTCCAAAATATTTTTTATTATCTTAATAACTCTGAGGCAATTCATAACAACTTGACAACACAAACATTCTTAATAACTATATAGTTAGTATTTAACAACCATTAATTAAAAACAGTGTTACAACTCCTCAACTCTTTATAAAGCTTTTCTTATTAGACAGTTGTACCAAATTGTCTTTCCTACAGTCTTTATGCTGTGTTCTCTTGTTTTTCAAATAATTAGAATAAGACTTTCTACAATTTATTTTCCATTACATTGAAATACATAAATAGACTTAATTTCAGATCATATAATAGAAAAAACAATCAAAACATCCTTGTAAAAGCATATTTTCAGTAAGGAAAGTCTACTCTCCTCGGGACAGGTTTATATCAATAAATACCTGCTGTTATTATAAGGACATGGTGGGAATAATTTGAAAGAGCGCCACCACCCTGAGATCCCAGCACCGGTGTGTGTTTACCGGGCACAGCCGAACATTACCGGGGAGTGTCGGGATGGGATCATAGACTGGGATGGGAGGGACATGAATCTCCCGTGTATTGTGTGCACTTCCTGCTCCGATGACGCCACAGTCCTCACGCCTCCATGAAAACACGGCGCGCTGCCTCCACTTGCAGCGCGGCCACGGCGGATGTGTCCTCGCCGTCACTAATCATTGATGCTCCCGGAACATCCGCAGCAGCCTCCGTGGCCCGATAGTGGCCGATTCCAGACGTGGTGGAAAAAACCTCCGCAACTGTCGCTCCGAGAACCCGTATCCTCTTTTGTCCGCTCGACCAGCAGCGACGTTTTTTCCGCGAATGTCTGCATCGGGGATCGGGAGGTAAACACACCGGCCTGCACGCGCTCATGATCGGAGCTGAGGTGAGGCTGATCCCTCGGACTGCAAGTTGATTTGGGCTCCAGAGCAGAGGAAGAGTCGGCTCCAATGGCGTCGGTCGCGAAGGTGTCCATCCTGGATTACTTCAATATTGTGTTCGAGGGCGAGAATGGCAAAATCGAGTCCAACTGCAAGGCTTGTGGCACCAGGATCCAGGCGAAGCGCAGCGTCACGTCCAACTTCGTAACGCATCTCAAGGTAATGACTTCAAAATAAGATGTTATGTGGTTTTAAACACGAGGGGACGGATCCTCTGCACTTGTTCTCAGTCCGGACATATTTCTGTGTGGTGCACGTGAGTGAGCTTATTGCAAAAAAAACACACAAATCAATCATAATAACTGCAATATTCAGAGAGAAGCTGTCAAATGCAGACTTCAGGAGAGGCCTCCTCATCAGTTCCAACACATGGAGTCAGGCTGAGGCATTCCTCCTTAGTTCAGACCTCGAGTCAGGGTGCACATGCAAATTCTCACTATAACAGCATCTTTTTATAATAGTTATGATAAACTTTATTTATATAGGATTCCTTTAACACAGTCAAAAAGTGCTTGGAAAGTTAAAGGATCAGTGTTTAAGATTTATTGGCATAAATTGAATATAAAATAATCCTAGTTACGTAGTCACCAGTGTTTGATCTAAATTGTACAAATTGTTGTTTTCTTTACCCTAGAACTTTATTTAAATACTTCATATTTACATAAGGAGTGTGTTCTCTCCACGGAGGCCGCCATGTTTTACAGTGTCCAGACTGGACAAACTAAACACCTTTTTGGAGTCGTTATGGCAAATGAAGGCTACCACAGGTTATTTTTCATGTTTGGAAGATGAGGGTGAAGTGAGGTGTATTCAGCTGCAACATGCAACTTCACCACTAGATGTCCCTAAAGTATATACCCTGAACCTTTAAAAATGGGAAAAAACTGTCAGAATCATCCATATTGTAATCCTTCTCGTCAGAGATATAGACAGCACAACAGTGAATACATATATATATACATGAACCTAGGCATTAAATAAATATTCTACCTGTCAACCAATAACACTCCTTTGCCACTGTCCCATTTAGCGGAAGCACCAGGCCATGTATGATGACTTTGTGAAGAGGAAGGATATGAAGAGAGAGGGTTACTCCTCTGGATCCCTGCACTCATTCACCAGCAATGGAGGGAATTCCCGCTTCAGTGTTCCCATCACTACTGGAGGAGGAGGAGGAGGAGGAGGAGGAGGAGGAGGAGGAAGGGGAGGTGTTGGAGGAATGGCAACTCTGGATGGAGGAGTAGGAGGAGGCTCTGGAGGAGGGGCGAGCAAGTTTGATAGACATGACCCACGTCAGGTGAATTCATACACCACTCGAGATGCAAATAGCTGTCCCACTGTTGATGTAACCCTGTATTATCTAATGTGCCATTGGAATGAAATCATCAGGCGTATTAAAGGTCATTTACACATGGTCTTTGTCGCCATAGGTGTTGATCTCAGAGGCTATAGCCAAGATGATAGTGCTTGACCTGCAGCCAGTGTCCATAGTGGAAAACCAAGGTTTCAGGGAGCTGCTGCAGTTCTTGGAGCCACGCTACACCCCAGAGCATCAGCACTACATCCAGAGCCAGCTCCTCCCGGCCTACGCCTATCAAGTCCAGCTGGCCACCCGTCAGGCCCTGGCCTCGGCACACGCCCTCAGCCTCAGCCTGGATCTCTGGAGGGGCTTTTCTGGAGCCACCTCAGGGTACGGAGGTAAAATTAGCCAAAAAACAACTTGATTCCAACTTTGATTCTCTCACTGCCATCTCTTCTCTCTCTGCAGTTTCCTCGGTGTCACCTGCCATTTTCTCACATCGGATTGGCAGATGCGTTCAGCCCTGCTGGCGTGCCTACCCCTGACCGGCGGCACCGCTGGCAATCGCGTCCTGTCAGAGTTTGATGAAGTGTGCCACTCTCACGGGGTGTCGGGGAGAGTGTTTCGTGTCGTCGCTGACCCTTCTCTGGCCACGGCAACCGTAAAGCCATGTTGTCTTCCCGGTTTCTCGGTGTCACCTCATCTCTCTGGCGTGCGAGATGACAGCAGTGAAGAGGGGGTGGACAATGGTAACGACACAGAGGAAGGGATCAGGAATGGTCATGGTGATGGGGCGGATGAAGAGGAATGGGAGGACTCCTGGGAGCAGGGTCTGGGTGTTCGTCGGGTGGACTGTTTCACTCGCTCTCTGGAACAGTGTGTCAGGGAGGGGCTGCGCTCCTGTCCGCAGCTCTCCTCCACACTGGCCAAGGCCGCCAGTTTCTATAACTACATTACCTCTGCTGTCCCACCGGAGAAACTCAGCCAGGTGTTTGATGGTACTGGACTGATGATGGGGGGAACAGGAAATGCCCCCTCTGCAGTGAGCGACTGGGCTGCTCAGCTTAAGGTATTAAACTACCAGTAGTAGTAGTAGTTTAAAAATAATTACTTTGTATATCATAAGTAGGTATAAGGAAACCTATTTTGTATTACATATATGTTATATTGTCTCTCTCAGTTGCACCAATCCGTGAGTTAGGAGTTTTTGTAAAAAATATGTTAATAACCAAATTTAAATGTCCCAGTATGTTTTCAAACTACATCAGACACTGCTTATGATGTTTAAGTGTTACAATAGTATGTGTAAATACATTTTTTTTCAATGAAGGGTGTGGTTTTTTAAAGGTTTATATTAAAAGGCTTATCAAATTGTAGCTGTTCTGCACAAACACAATCAAGTTTGTGTTTCAATGGTTGAAATAAGTTAATTTTATTGTTTGATTTTTTGATGCAGGTGCTTCGCCGGCTGCTGGACTCAGTGGAGTTCCTAGAGGAGATGAGTGGTCCAGGGGAGCTTGCACCGGGCGCCTCAGAGAGAGCCCTACTGAGGGAGCTCACTGACACTTTGGAGCCCTTCACTGAGGCCTGGGACATGGTGCATGGAGACAGACAGAATGACCTCCAGGCAGAACGACATGTGTCAATCAGCTTGGGGCTGCCGTGCGTCCTGGGTCTTCGTAAACATCTCTCTGAGACGTCGACCCCCAACTGCCCCTCTCTCCTGGTGGCCTTCAGCCAGGCTGTAGAGCATTGGTTGGCCCCCATCCTGGAGGACCCCCTCTACATTACTGCCACCACTCTGGACCCCCAGTTCAAGCTCACTTGGAGCAGCAACCCTGACTGGCACAGACAGGTTCTAATAGAGGAGTTATCCAAACATTCTGCAGCCTCCAGCCTCTTAGATATCAACACAGAACTACACCCTCAATCCCAGACTCCTCCTGCACCATCTCCTGCTCCATCGCCGGTTTCCTCACTTTCTCGGCCCTGCAAGTTGTTCTCTTTCATCAAGCAGAGACCCGCAACACAGGCCAAGAGCCTGGAGCAGGAGTTAAGCATATATCTACGAGAGGAACCAACAGATGAAGATGCTTTGCATTACTGGCGCCGTAAAGCTATTGACTTTCCTCTGCTTGCTCAGGTGGCCAAGAGGGCGTTCACCATACCTGCTTGTGGCACTGCGGTGGGGAACATATTCACTACTGCCGAGATCTGCCTGTGGCAAGATAGAAGCTGCATCTTACCAAAGAACCTGGAGACGCTCATCTACCTCAAAGCAAACTACAGATTGTTATGGACTTAGAGCTAAGAGTCACATTATTCTTTGAACTAAATGTAAACTCAATGATTTGTACCATCAGATATGTTTCTTCTTGGATACTAACCGCTGATCCTCTCCGAGGTAACTGAGTGAGCAACATAACACAGTCCTCACGCTCCTCTGAGATGAATTAACCAGAGTTTCAGTGAATAGGCTCAGGTCAGAAGGGATTCGCTAACTACAGCAGGTGTGGATGGCTCTGTTCACCATGCAGCCAGCATACAGACGACCATGTCACATGCTGCAAACTTAAGGGACTAGAAGCTAATCGATACTAGAGTGTTTACTTCGACATTATTTTTGCCTGATCAGGCTCCTCAGACGACCACAATCCCTCCGCTCTCTATTTTCCAAACCTCACAGACAGCTTGTGTCTGCACCAGCCAACACTGATACAACAACAAAATGGTTAATTATTGCATAGTGTAGCATAAGATAAAGGTTGTGACTAATTCGTCTGTTGTGGTTTTTGAAGGAACACATCAGCAGGTAAACATTATGTCCCCCCCCTTATTGTTTTATTTTGTATCTGTGTGTTAATGTCTCATCATTAGGACAAAATGATAAATGAGTTTCACCCCCCCCAGCACACACCATTTTTTTCCAGTGGAGCAAAGCTGACATCTGCTTAGCATATCTAATAATTTGACCCTAATTTATTTATATTTTCCGCCTGTCAGTCCCTTATAACTCTCTTTCATTAGCAGCACTTTTCCCCCACTATTTCTAATTTCATGTCCAATTCTGGTTCTGAACTTTGAGCAATTGTAATGGGTTCGGCCCTGCCTCCGCCCCCACGTGCACAGAATGAGTGCATGTGGCGTAACAGGGGCCACTGCTTTGTCTGAACTCGCGGAAATATTTTGAAACCACTTTTCAGGGCCTCGCTCACTTGGAAGGAGAAGCTGTGAATGTTGCAGTGTGTGATTCCCGTTGTGTTTCAGGAACTCTGTCGCTCCGGGCTGCACCAGTGGGGAGGCAGCCTAATTGCGAGTAATTCCATCACAGTTAGATAAGAGTCAGCAGGCAGCCCCCACTCACAGCCCACACAGCCCCTCTCCTTCACAGCCACATAGGTTCACACAAACCAATTGCCAGTACTTTGAAATAAAGTGTAGAAAGATATGTGTTGATATTGCAACCTTGCTCTCTACTGCTACATCAGACTTTTGTGATTAAAAAAGAAACAGTCAGACAACAACAATCTGTTTGAAGACGAAATGTGATGTAATTGCAATGATATGATAAAGACCATCACTTTACATCCTTTCAACTCTGCCTCATCTCATCCCACACAGATCTTAATTATCAAAGATTGCTGTGATCATAACGATCATCGCCTCAGCACGTATTTGGATTTCAGATTTGTTGTAAGATATCAGTGCAGGAGTGTCGGTGTGTATTTTCTTTGTGTATTTCTGCTCATCAACCCTTAGGGTTTAGGTTGTTGTTTGTGAGTGTATGAAGCATCTCTCTCTCACAACAAGGACACACACAAGGCAGTGACAGCTCATCCATTCGAGTTAGCCGAGCAGGCTGCAGTCCTTTTGGTAATTGCCTCTGAAATTAATTACTTGGCAGGGAGTGAGACCGAGGGAGGGGAGGAAATTGTAATTGAACTGCCTCCTCCCTCCCTCCCCTCCCTCGCACCCTCTCCCGCATGCCTCCAAGTTATTACATCTGCAGTGCAGAAAGCTATTTTCTGTCTGCAAATACACACACTCACACAGACACAAACACACACACACACACACACAAAACCAATTTACCCTCCCCCACAATGGCCTCAGCAGAGGGCTATATCGATGCAGGATGATTTCATAGATTGATTGCTCACGGGCACATGCACGCTGGGCCTCGGTGTGACCCTGCACTCTGATTCATACAGACACCAATGCTCACCTTGCACATTGTGTATTTGTATTTGTTTGCACTGCCGAGCTCCCATTCTTTTCCCATTTTTGGTGGGGGTGCCCTTTAGCTGGCCATGGTGCTTTGCTAAGGCCTAATGAGCCACAGGACATTAGAGCTGGAACAAAGAAAAGTGGTGTTCAGTATCAGGAGAGCCCTGGTTACTCCATACACACAGACAGACACACAACCAGGCTGTGGTATTAATAACCTGCCTGCTGCTGGCCTGGTGACAGTTGAAGCCTGTCGGATTGCAGAGCCTCCTCCTGTGTGAGATTGCACATTTATATACATTTATATGGCACTTTCCTTTCTGAATATGACATTACAGTGTGGCTTGAACTCATGTAAGGCCTGTCTGCCCTACTTTCTCCGTGCAGCATCGGCACTTTGACTTGTGTTTGGCCTTTCAGTAGCCAGGGCATGAGGGGGGGCTGGGTCAACTGAGCCACCTTCCCCCTGCCCCTGCCAGTCATTCGCATGCTGTGACTCCGACCTCAGCACACAAAAGGTTCTATTTCTGTACATGTACTAGGGTTATCTCTCCACTTACCCTAACTAAATCCCCCTCTCTCTCTCTCGCTCTCTCCCTCTCTCGGTCTCTGTCTCTCTTTCCCTCCCTCTCTCTCTATCTAACGCTGTCACCCACTCTCACAAAATCATGGCAGACAGAAACAGCCGGTTAAGTTCTAAGAAGAAAGAGAAGAAGGTGGAAAACAAAACCAGCGATGAGAAGGACAAAGGAAATGGGAAGGAAAAAAGTGTGAAAAGGCCTGAGAAAGTTGTGAAGAAGCCGGAGAGCACCCCCGAGCAGCCGCAGACGGAAGAAGAGAAGAGGAATGGGGAAAGCGCAGGGGCCTCAGGAGCGGAGGTGGCCAACAGTGAGGAAAAATCTGAGTTTCAGCCCATAGAGCTGCCGCCGTTTGAGATTGTCACAGGGTGGGTAAGACTTTATACATACTCCACAAGAGTTAGATTCAGCATGTTCTGCTTTCAAACCTGTTTTGCTCTTTAACAAACGTTTTGGTTATTCCCTTCAGTAGAAGACTTGTTTTTCTTTCTATTTGATCATATCGTTTCCATTGCATGTTCCATATTGGATTTCAATGAGGACTTATACAAATGACTTGCACCTGCCACCGGTACTAACCCAGCAGTAAGAATAGTCATGAGTCACGGAGCCGACATGGATGCCGGCCCCTGCCATATCACCACTCGGCCTGTAGCATCTGTTCTCTATTCTATTACTGAAAGCTACAAGAGAACTATTCCTGTAATCTACCGGGCTATTCATATTCTATAAAACAATGGGGTACAATCACTGAATCATGGCATATTCAGGGATTATGGGATGATTTGGATGATTGAAAAATCATGAACGCTGAAGGCCTGAAGAAGTGAAGTGAAAAGCCTTCACCAGGAAAGTATTGTTGATATGTAAATGATGTTGATTTGTTTTTTACTTAGTCCTTCTAATCTAATTTACATGCATTAAAAAAGGGAGGATGACGGTAAGTCCTGAAGTGTTCTGCTTGCTGTCACAACGACTGAATAGAAAATGAAGATGACTGGACAATGTATCCAATGGAATTCTAGAGTCTATTGGGGCCACAAACAAAATTTCCCAGAGGGCCCCTCAAACAGCGTTTGTCAACATTTATGTAAAAAATTATCTTACACCAACCGAGGGTAGGAAGTGTAAACTTTTTTATTTAAAAATGTTACTTACTCAAGTACATTTTTCAAAAACATAGAACAATAAAAACCAAAAAAGAGCCATTGGTGACATTAGCAGGAATAAGTTGCCATTAGTTTTGTCTTTCTTTTTTCACCTTCAGATGGATAACTTTTTATCTACTATCAATTTCAATTCAAACTTTGAGAATGATACAGAACTTCAATTCTGATGGTTTCCTACAAACAGGTTATTGCAAATACTCCATTGGTTGTTTAAGAGAGAGGGGGGTTGGGGGGGTGTAGTCAATGGCCACATTATGAGACCTGCTGTGGAGTAAAGTTTCTCAGCCCTTGGGCGCCCCCTCATGGGCTGGGGCAGTTGCCTGCCTTGCCTGTTCACAATCACCTCTGAATGTATCTAAGGAAAACTCTCACTCTCATTGTCCACCAGGGAGCAGATGAGCCAGTTTTACTTCAAGTTTCAGTTCAGGAACGTGGAGTACTCATCAGGGAGGAACAAAACCCTCCTGTGCTTCAGAGTGGACACAGCAGGAGGCAGCGTGGAGCCTCTGAAAGGTTATATGGAGGATGAACATGCCACCTCTCATGCTGAAGAGGCCTTCTTTCAGCAGGTAATGAACACACACTCAACTGATCTCAATGGGAAAGATTTTCATACCTGTGTGTTTGTGTGGGGCCAGAGACGTTATGTTAATAGTTGTCCATCCATCACATTGTTGTGAACACAATGTTTAAAAAAATGCTTTGAGGAAATTCCTTTAAAGTATGAGAAAATGCTCAGTTTGACTCGGGAACGAGCTGATTCGAAAGTGGAGGTTGAAGGTCAGAGACTAAGGTGTCTGTGACCTGACAGAAGTCAATTTTGATCTTGTGAAGATGATTGAACACCTTATAGAAATTCTTTCATATTCCCTACAGGCGCTCACTTCAGCTCAAAGATGAAATGAGTAGAATTTAGTCATCGAAGGTCAAAGGGCAAGGTCTCTGTATAAGACGTATTATGGTCTCATAAATGTTACATCTGAGGAACACTTTGAGGAAATTCCTTGAAATTTGGAACAAATGTTCACTTGGACTCAAAGGTCCCCTTGTAAACATGTTATCCGAAGAACACCTTGAGAGACTCTTTCAAATTAGAGTACAAATGTTTGACTGGCAGATTAACTGATTAAATTTGGGGAATCAACCCTCAAGGTGATGGTGGTCTCAATAAAACATATGTGTTGCCTCTTGAACTTTAGGGAGTTTCTCCAACTCTTGATCAGTTGTTACTTGGATTAAAGATGAGCTGATTAGATGTCAGTGGCCAAAGGTCAATGTGACCTGATATGAGTCTGGAGTATGAAGCGTGTAACTGCACTTATTGGCAGACGTACAACTGGAGGGTGGTAATTCTAGTTCACCTTTAATGCCCCCGTAACTCTCTCTCCAGGTGCTCCCTAACGCTTCACAGGAGTATGATGTTACATGGTATGTATCATCCAGTCCCTGCTTGGATTGTGCAGCTAAGCTGGCCACCATCCTTAAGCAGCGCAAAAAGCTGCGCCTCTGCATATTCTGCTCCCGTCTCTTTGAGTGGGAGGAGCCCGAGATAGTAGAGGGGCTCCGAGCTCTGGCGAGCGCTGGCTGCAAACTGCGGATGATGAAGCCGTCCGACTTTGTGCACGTTTGGGAGACGTATGTGGACAAAGATGAGGAGACCTTTACACCCTGGGAGGACTGTCAGGAGAACTATCTGTACTATGTGGACAAACTGGCTGACATCCTCAAGTAGATGTAAGTTGATACGTTTTGTGTTTGCAGTGATGTGAGTCTACATCCGTTTTACCGTGTCTATATGAAATGTAAATGTTTTTATGGATAATGACTCCTTTATTTTTGTCTTTTACCCACGTTACAGGTGCACAAGATCTCCCAACTGACTCAACCACAAATAAGCCTTCTTGTGAAATCCCCACTTTTTGAACATGTGTTTCTTGCAGTCACATTTTATGGTGCATATCAATCAATATTAGTTTTAAATGAACTCTGGGGGCAACATTTTGTATTTTTTATTTTGATAATTTTGTTGAAAGACACAAAAAATGCTTGAATTTCTAGATAAATATGTATTGTATACAGTTTCCAACCGGCAGAGCAACAACATTCACTGCTGAATCATTTATTACATTAAATACGTTTTTGAGAAAGTTAACTTACAATCTAGTGACATCTGGTGTTTGTGCTAAGAATTGAAATGGTAATTGATTATCCTGCAGATGATCACTTTATGTACAATGCATAACTCAAAGCAACAATGTGTGTTTGATGCTTATCACATAAAAAATGTTCTATATTCCTTTTCCTTTTACATTCAATTCATCAATACGTCAGTTAAAGAAATGTACAGTTACCACCAACCAAGTTGAATCTATACAAGGTTGTGTTGCAATGACAGTCTGTCCATCGCTCCAGAGTGCAATATCTCATCAACAATTTGATGAATTCCAATTAAATTTGGTGCCAACAATGTTGTGAAAATCGTATTAAATTCACATTAACTTCTATCTAGCACTGCGGGCAATACAGAATATTTACATGACCTTTCAAACGTAGATCCTCTAGTGCACTTTGATACTAACGCAGTGAATAACAGGACGAGGAAAGGAGCCCAGGTAGCTCACCTAATGGCGCTCGTAACACTAATGAAGCTGCCCCCTCCCTGCTGCGGGCCCGGGTTTGAGTTCAGCTCGGGCCCCTGCATGCCATCCCTGCGCTTTCTCCCCAACTACTCTCTACCTTCTTTATCAAAAAATGCAAAAATGTTAAAAATAAAAAAGCAAATCTGAGGCTCAAAGTTCGACTACATGAGACTGAGCCAGCCAAGCTGAATCTTATTTCCTATGATGGCCACCATAGAGAGTTTGGCCTCCACCGATGCCACTTTAAAGCCAAACCTTTTTATGTCACTGCAGTGATAAGCATTGCACAACAGCAAAATTGTCCGGCCATACATTCATATATAAATGTCTGAAATATTGTGCCTTATGTCAATCCATGCCATGTACTTTCAATCTGATAATTAGCTATATTGTTGTGAATCCATCTTCAGTGAATCATTGTTTGAAGGACACCAGCCCACCATTGTTTTCTTCTGTATCATCGGTCTCAGTCGTCAAAGCTGGAAGGATATAAAGAGCAACATGTGACGGATCAGTAGAAAGTTATAACTCAGCTGTGGAGAAGCTGGCACAGCAACCACGACGAAAGAAAAAAAATATTTCATCAGTCATTTTACCGTGGCCCTCCTCTGTGGTTATGGGTAGCATGCCGTTCTCATCTGCTTCTGCGGTTCACATTTTTTTTTAAAAGAAAAAGAAAAGCAGAAGGTGTCAATGAGGGATGGACTAGATGGAAATAATTAGGTGACGTTCATTCCTTTGAAAGAACTCGAGCAAACTCGAATCAAGAACTATTATGGCTAACAATGTATCCTTACAAACAGTTATATGTAAATTTAGTCAGGTTTTCTCAGACTTTTGACAGCAAATTCAACATAATTGGGTTTTGAACCATGACACCTTTGCTCCTGGGAAATTAGGATGGATTTTCACCATTATCTGACATTTATAGACGAAACAATCAATCAGCAGATTATTCAACCGTGAAAACAAACATTAGTTGCAGTAATATTAGTACTCCAATTTCTAAATCCTCTATTTTATTTATCTCTGGGTCATTTACCTTTAGGCAATGCATTCAGTCCTTCATCGGTGAGGTACTGAACCATAGGATCGGGTGCATCTGCAGGAGGGAGGAAAAACATTGAACACCAGATAATGGCAACACCTAAAGTCAGACCCATACATGCAGATGGTTTCGCTGATAGTTAATACAAAAATAGCTTGTATATGAATCACTGCAGCATCTGCAGCTTATGAGGAAATGGTGACCAAAAAACCACAATGCATGAGAGGTGTCAAGCATACCACTCCGGTCCTTTAGCTGGGCCATGGTGAGAAACAGGTTTTCTTCTTCGGGTTTGTCGTCATCGGCAGCTACACGACAGGAGAACATAACAAGTCACATCCTTGACAGTTTCGTTTTCTTATTTTGCGATAAAATGCACAAGCGCTTTGAGTGGTCTTCACATAGTGGTCACTATATAGATACAATTTACATCTACAAAGAGCAACATTGCTCAATTGGAGTTGTGTTGATCACTTAGCAAATGTACGTCTAATACTGACACCCTCAATACTCTCTTTATTTGGTCTCTACCTACAGCTGAGAAAATGATCTGGGTCTTTTACTTTTAAATAAATGTGTCAGTTGCAGAGGAACTGTGGGTTTCTGGAGCTTTATCACGCTGCTGCTAAAAATGACCCCATGAGAGAGGTTACAATGATCCAGAAAGTGAAGCTGTGGCCCTGACAGCTAGACTCTGAGCTGCTCTACACACAATATAAAGATCTGATTGACAGATCTCTGTAGATTCATCTGTACAAGTGGCCATGTTTTTACATTGGCATTTTATCCAACTTTATTACAGTAGAACTGATTATAGCTGCCTGCATAATGTAGATGCTTAGAATCCTCCTTTCCATTCAAAAAGTACAAAACCAAAACAACACCTGGTTTGCGGATGAATCGGAGGACAATGCAACCCAGGAGAACAGCGATAAGGCCGAAGAACAGAACGCCAGAGATGGAGAGAAGCACCCTCCTCTTCAAAACTGCAGTTTTCAAAATAAAAACAGAGAAATGAGACTGAGGGAATATGTGTCGGGTAAAAACGCATAACTTTCAGATGTCACATTTACTCACGAAGGTTCTTGGTCCTGAAAGAATCACTGAATTTTGAATAAGATGGTTGACCAGTGCGATTGCCCTGGCAGGTGTACAGGCTTTGCTTGGGGTCGTTCTGGGGTGTGACTATATGTTTCTCAGAGGGCGGCAGATCGATTTGTTTTCCCTCTCGGAACCTGTTCAAATGTATTTTGAATATCGTGCATGAATCTTCAGAAAGGTAAAAATCCACACAGCAGTACATTTATAAGGAAAAGGGTAAGCTGTATTACCATGTGTAGTTCCACTTGTCGTTGCTTGCCTGCACCTCACACCTGAGCACCAAGCTGTCAGTGGCGAACACCTCGGACCAGTCTGTCAGCAGGAGTATAGTAGCCTTAGGGCGTTCTGCAGCAAACACAATAAAGACTGTAATGAACACATCCAGCATGTGCACAGAAAAAGTAAAAAAGAGGAAGTGAGAAATACTTTACCAAGAATTTCGAGTTTTACAGCCTGACTCTGTTTTGACTGTAGAATTACACCCACTCCTCTCTTTACTTGGCATGTGTATGACCCAGTGTCTTTGGTCACAACAGAGCTGATGTTATAGTTGTGTCCAGATTGGAGTGGGAGAGGAGTGCCATCTTTGTACCACAGGTACTCCCATCCAGAGGAGACGTTAATATGGCAGCTGAAGGAGACTGAATCCCAAGTATGCATCAAGTCGTACTCAGGTTCCTGCATCAGTGTGACTCTGGGTTTTGTATCTGAGGGTGATGAAAATAATGACAAGCGATTGGAATTGTTGCATTTAAGGAAGGAAACACTCGCCTTTATCTAGATGGTTAAACGGTGGTCTGAGTATCAACTTCCTCACCTCACCTGAATGATTAACTTCTCTATCTCACATAAAACACATTTTTTAGCTTCCTCAAAGAAATAAGATGAACTAGGGATAAATTGTGGCCAGAGCCCTGCAATAATCTATTAGTTTAATTTAATAAAAATCGTTTTAATATATTTCTTTTTTTGTAATTTCTTTTGAGGGGTTTTTCCATAGGTGGCGCTGTTGAGCCATTTTGCCACACCCATTTCAAATTACTCAAGAATACAATTACCTTTTTTTGGTATTTAGAATTTCCTGCAAACTTTGGTCAGACTTTGAGAATGTCTAGGACCTGAGAAGATTAAGAAGATCAACATTCTAACATCCTATGGCTGGCTTAGTTTATCTTAATTGATCATATTTTGTACCATATGTTTCTATGCATAAAGAATATCTCCTATGATATATATTCATCCAACCCACCCTACTCCCCGCAGAACAAAACAAGTGGACCGATCGGTAACCCAGCTCTTTACTGTTAGTAAATACTTCATGTTAATGAGATCTTCTTTATTGTTATTGTGGCTTTAACCTAAAAATGTTACTCCAAGAATTGTTTAAAAAAAGACAAAAGAAAAATCTCACCATAAACACTGAGTGTTCGTTCAATGCTGCTGGTACTGTTGACAGGTCTGCTCTTGAGCTTTCCTGAGCATCTATATCGTCCTGCATGTTGAGCTGCAGCAGAGCTGATTGAGAGAGTCCTGGCATCCGAGTCAAAAGACACAGTGTCATCAGCCTGGACTTTCGGTTCGTCTTTGTACCAGGTGTACGTCCAGTCAGAGATGCCTTCTTTCATCCCACACCTCAACTTCACACTCTCAGTGGGGAACACATCCAACCAATCATGCTCCAACTGGGGAACAGGAATCTCTAAAAACACACAGACACATGAGCCACTACCAAAAAATATCCTGAGATGCTTGAATTGTGTCGATTTTTTTTTCCATGAAATAAATAAACACACATAAAGACAACATCCATTACAATACACAATACAGCCCAACTTTCTTTAGCTCACCAGATATTTGTAAGCCATGTCTATTACTGGGCTGTGTTTGGTATGTTGATTTTTCTCTTTTTGCCGTGCACTCATAATTCCCACTGACTGATGAATTGGCATCATGAATTTTGAAGGTACGACTCTTGTGAGGGAGTGCCACTCCATCTTTGCTCCACAGATACTCCCAACCAGACGAGATTTCAACTTTACAATCAAAGGACACCGACTCTCCAACGTACAGTTTGTCAGCCTTCGGCTCTCGACTCATCACAGGTTTGGGGTGTTCCCCTAAAAACACAAAAGCAGAAGACATGTATCTGTGTGTATTATGTCATACCAGCAGCTCTTCACTGTTCATTAAATATCATAACTGACAACAGTCAACAGAACTTACCTTTAACGTCAAGGAGTATAGCCTGGCTAGGGTTGCTAGAGAAGTCCTGATTCCTGCCTCTCTTTACTTGGCATGTGTATGATCCTCCATCTGAGGGCCCGGTAGAGTTGATTGAATATTTGATTCCAGCGTGAATGAGTTGTTTGGGATTTTTGTAATAGAAGAAATCCCATCCAGAGGAGACATTAATGTGACAGCTAAAGGAGACGGACTCTCCAGGGAACATCACCTTGTACTCTGGATCCTG
The DNA here is from genome assembly GCA_038501795.1 of Pseudopleuronectes americanus. Classification (NCBI taxonomy): domain Eukaryota; kingdom Metazoa; phylum Chordata; class Actinopteri; order Pleuronectiformes; family Pleuronectidae; genus Pseudopleuronectes; species Pseudopleuronectes americanus. The sequence goes on from CM076725.1 coordinate 14,849,408, forward strand.
TGTCAGTATGACACTGGGCGTCTTATCTTAGGGTAGAAAAACATGCTTATTCCATCAGTGTGTTAAATTACTCTCTATTGAGTTTGAAAACAAGTTACCAGATGTACCTATATCAGATATTTATCAATCCTCATGGACTAATCCTCAAAAGTGTTAGTACCCAAAATAAAGAAAATATTCCCTTTTATAAATCCCCCGAAATTATTCAGCCTTCTACTGAGCTTATTTATTTGTATGTAAATTTAGATCAATCAATCAATCAATCAAATTTGTATAGAATTACACATTTAAAAGAAAACTCACCATACACTGTGAGAGTAAGTTCAGAAGCAGTGCTGCTGCTGACAGATCTGTCCTTGAGGTGTACATTGCATTTATATGGTCCTGCATGTTTAGCTGAAGCAGAGCTAATAGAAAGAGTGGATCCATCCGAATCAAAAGACACAGCATCACCAGCCTTGACCTCCTCTCCAGCTTTGTACCAGGTATAGGTCCAGCCAGAGCCGTGCGGCATCCCACAGCTCAACTTCACACTCTCAGTGGGGAACACGTCCAACCACGGGGTCACATTCTCCAAATGTGGAACAGGAATTTCTAAAAACACACACAAGACACTAAGCGTAACATCTTTGCAATGAGGATGTTGTCAACACACACCACATCGGTCCATTGAGTAAAAAAGCATTGCCTTTATCCTTACTAGTTAGAATAGAAAAGCAAAAAATTTAACTAAGAGTTTACGTGCTCAGAATAACGTTTTAAATAAAGTGGTTTATCTCTGACGTGCTTCCACCACATTCTTAGAGAATAGGAAACACGTCTAATATTCCACTTCTGTGTACTGCACACTTGTGAACTATCCCTCCCTGCATCGTGTTAAACCACAACATCCTGCTTCAACAGAAAGTGCCTAAGAAAACAGAAGCAAGATGCACACAAAATGCTCTTTCACTCAATTTTGTAGCAGCTCTGAGGTTGTTTTAAGGCGTAAGTGACAATGACAGGACAACATAAGATGACAACTCTATTGATGATATGATGCACATTGTAAATCAACAGTTTGGCTTGTCTTTAAACACGTTGCTTTAAAAAATATATTTTTGCTGTCTTCACCTACCATGAACAGTTAGCTGTATTTCCGTGCTCTGGCTCGTTGATGTCGTTTCACCTCTGGTGGCCTTGCACGAGTAGTTCCCTCCTTTAGAAAGACTAAGAGGGAGGCTGAAGGTTTTGCCGGTGGCAGAAATGAAGTTCTGTCCATTTTCATACCACTGATATATCCAGTCAGTGGACATGGTAACGGTGCAAGTGAAGTTCACAGTTTCTCCAACATACATTGGGGTGAAATCAGGGACCATGCTCAGTGTTGGTTCAGGTGTGTTTTCTGAAAGAACAAACAATATTAGTGCTTCTCTTGCTACCTTAAAAGTGATGATGCAATAATATTCACACAGCAGCAACTTTATAAGCTACATCTGTAAAGCCCTAATGGAAATCAATACAGTTTTGCTGCAAGTCTACATTTGTTATTACACATTTGGTATAATATTTATATTTTTGACACTGTCATAGTTAATTAATTCAAATATAAATAAAGTACATTAGATGTATATATAAATAAATATATATATATATATGTACTATAAATAAAGTGTACTTTATATTGAGAAAAAGCAGTATTAAGCAGTATGTAAAACCACCTTTAAATGCAACATCAGTAATAAAAAAAACATTTGATATAACACATAAGGTCAATAAAAAATGTCCAAATGTCATCAAGTCACTCAAGATAGAATTTTTGACAGAGCAGATTTAGACTGTGGGTTTACTGGCCCTGAGTTGTATCACCATGACTACCTAATACTGAAGGAATAAATGAAATATTTAATGAAGATTTCTCCCTCTTCGTGCGAGTTGAGGGGATTGATACCATTCACCACCAAGTGTATGCATAGTAAATATGGTCTATCAAACAGTCTGTTAGCTTCTTTTCTCTTAGCTTAGCACAAAGGCTGAAACAGCTGGGTTCTGTCTGAACCAGAATTTTAGTTTTTTTGGCTTTTTTCTACAGATATAATTTTTCAGAGAATGCTGTCAATTTTTTCTTCTCTTTCTTTGCTCGGTTTAATGGTGGATGGCGACCAACTTCAAGGTGCATTACCACCACTTACTTTGTGGGAGTGTGAATAAGCGTTATCTCAGCATATCTCATTATCTTATTATTTTGTCCAATCATGTCTCTTTCAGATATTGGAGCATACCGCCTATTCCAATGGTAAGCACTATTTCTGGGTTCAATGTTACAGTAAAAACCATGGATGGTGTAAAAACAACATTGATATATCATAAGCTTTAAACTTAGTGAACTTGGTGGCAAACAGTCGCTGACATTATGATTTATTTGGAGTTGTGTTTTTGACCATTTGCTAAATGTAAGTTCAATGTTAACTTTCTTTTAAGTTCTATTTTAGTCTCAAGCAGCTTTTGCAGGAAATCTTGTGGGTGACAATTCACTGTAAGTTCATCACTACGAGCGAGCGCTTCCTTGTTTTTAAATTTGTTTCTTTATTGTAAAGATATAGAGTTGCTCTACGTGAATTAGTGTAAATCTAATGTAGGTTATACAAAGGAAGGAATCTCACCATAAACCTTGACTGTAGCTGTGTTGCTGTATACAGAGTTTACACGCCTGTCCTCCAGGTGAACTCTGCATGCGTACTCTCCTTGATCGGTTTGATTGACCGAGGTGAAGTTGAGATACGATTCTTCTTCATCCAGGTTCTCGATCTTGGTCCCATTTTTGTACCAGGAGTACGTCCAATCAGAGTCTTTAACCTCGCAAGCGAAGTTCACTGATTCGCCTTTGAACACATCCAGCCATGGAGACAGCAGCTTCAACGATGGTGTAGGTGGATCTGACAATGTGCACCGCAAAGAAATCTTCAGGGTTAGTCGCATCACAAAAGGGTTTGAGAAAGGGACTCAAAAATGTCTAATGTATTGCAAAGAAAGATTTAAGAAAAAATACCAAAAGGTTAATGTAGATGAAAATGAATAAAGTGTGGTTGTAGTGGAGTCTGTGGTGACACACTTACCAGAGACCTGCACGGATAGTGGTTCACTCCACTCTGTGCTGAACTGGCTTTTCTGTCTTTTGGCTTTGCAGAAGTATTCTCCACTGATAGAATTATCTATAGAATCTAAGGTATAGGTTCTAGGATCCGCTGCTGGAATTTCTTTTCCTTTAAGGTACCACCCATATTCCCATCCAGAGGCCACATCAACCAGACATGTGAAGTTGATCGACTCTCCAGGGAACATCTTGTTGTAGTTTGGACTTTTACTCAGAGATGCTTTTGGCTTGTCTTCTAATGAGAAAGAGTGAAGAAAATGTTTCAGTTCATCTTTATTATAATGAAACATTCTGCTGAAATGTGGGTGATGAAACATAATAAAACCTACTGTAAACTGTGACCTGAAGTGAGCTGCTGGGCAGAGTCCAAACACTCCTTGTTTTGTGTTGACCTTTACATAAATAGCTTCCAGAAATCATTTGTGTAGCAGTGATAGTGAGGATTGATTTGTCTGAAGAGAAAGACAGATTTGGGTGTGCCTCTAGTTCCTGTCCATTTCTTTGCCAGACGATATTCCAGTCCGAGCTGCCGCTGATGTTACATCTCAACTCCACTTTCTCAGTGGGGAACACATCCAACCAGCTGGACTGCAGCTGCAGGGATGGTACAGGAGGCTCTGGAAGTTTACAATATAGAATAGAATATATTAATAATAATTTCAAAAACAGTATTATTCTGAAAGAGCATACCCATTAAGGACCACTGGCATTTTGACCTGTATTGGAATATTTTTGTTGTTATTCATGTGTTGATTTGTTGTCTTAAATACAGTTATGAACCTTTCGCATATAAAACACATTCAAATTAATTCAAAACAGAAACTAATATCGTAAGAACACATGACTTCTAATAGTTTTTCAATGCACATTTTAATTGTGGCATTGATCTAAATACAAACAAGCACAGACATAACAAACTACAATTATTGCTTGAACCTTTTGATCACAGACATTGGTGATATCACATGGGACATTTCTCATGACCACATTGGTAGATACAAAAAATTATCACATACGTGCCATTTGAAAAACTGGCTCATTTCAGGAAGTAGTGACTTTTCACTGTAAATCTACAGAATGTAAAATGTTTTAAATGAAGAACACTGCCTCATTATCTTTACTTCTTCGTATTTAAAATCTAACCTGAAACAGTCGAAGCTTCCATCGATGTTGGTTCAGGGGAGTTCAGAGTAGAGGGCGTGGAGGTGACTGGTGATGAGAGGAGATGTGTTGAGAACAGACATTAGATCAGAACATTTTGTGCTTTATCTACGGGTCAAGTGAAGATTTAAGCTGTAGGAGCAAGTTCTTTAAAACCAATAGCTGCCACAAGGAATCAATATGACAAAGATTCAGGTGGCCTGCTCATCAGACGTGAAGATTTGATTTGGACCATCGGTTAAAAAAACATCATACATTTGCAATGGAACATTTTACAGTTCATCCATTTGAAGATTTTAAGAATTGAAAGAATTATTTTATCAGATAATTTGCAAACCAACATATTAAGCGTTAGTTTTTAATCGCCACAAATTATTTGCACAATGTGATACAGAACAATGAACTTGAACTAGTAGAAGTATAAATGTAGGAACTGTCAAGACCGATGACTACAAAGTACTTCATGTTCCTCATGTTGACATAACATATGCTTTACTTCCTAAACAATGTCTGCTCTAATTCTAACTTAGTACATGCTAAATAAAACATTTAACAATGTGCGTTTGTTATTTTACGTAATCAAAAACATTAATTTTCACAACCTAACATTAAATGTTTTTGATAAATGTGATGTTTTGTGTAAATGCTTTCAGAAAAAACTTTTTACTATTTACTCAAAATAAATACTGTGATACAGTAACATGTGAAATGGGTCTTACCATTGACAGTCTGAGCTCCACAAACAGCAGTGGAATCTGTAAGATCAAACAATGAAAAAGGGTCACTGGATCAAATGTAAATTCAAATAATCTTTGGATGCAGATAAATCCCCCCCAAAAAAAAAGCCATTTAATAAAAATCAAACTTACACATGACAAGGAAGACCCTGATGAGCCACATTTTCCATTGAGCTGCACCTGCAGAGGCCATGTTTCTGGGTCGAGTCATATAACCGCTGTGTAGTGAAGCTCAGCAGAGGAAATAGACAGAGATGGGTGTGTTTGACCGATTCATTTCTAGACTCACATCAAGACTGAAGCTTTCCTGTCGCTCTGTGACATCTGCACTTTTCTTTTTTTGGTTGAAGGAACAGGAAATGTGACAGCTACACTCACGGTTTTGTTCTCCTTCATTCAAACTGCTTATCTCTGCTGAAAAGTGGAAAGGGGAAATGAAACTGGCAGAAATGTTCGTGTGAAGGCTTTCTTTTGTGTTGGTTTTTTATTGTCTAACCGGTTCGTAGAAAAGAAGAAATGTTGTGTTGGGTTTGAAAGACATTCTCCCTTCCAATTTCAATTTGTATGTATTTAAGATTTTACATTTTAAACAATAAACCCATTTTTGTTATTAGACTGATTCTTGGAAATTAAAAAAAAAGCATTCCTAACTGAAATGTCATTTTCTTTTAATCATCTGAGAGAAGTTTCCCAGTAGTTCTTTTCACACATGTAGGTGTGGCATGATTTTGAAAGCATAAGCGGAAGCTACTGGTTTGCACTTGTGTGAGCTCAACCTTTCGAACAGATGTCACAGCTACATCCTGTTGTCTTCAGCTTTAGAGCCACTTTCCAGAAATGAATATAGAAAATTCATTCTCAACTTCTTTCCCCCTAAAAATCTCTCTCTCTCACACACACGTAACAAATCCTAAACGTCCTTACAAATCCATTGCTTCAGAAGAAAGTTATTGTTCCCTCTGTGGTCAAGTGTGACTTCCGACATTTATGATGTGTGTCAATTGTCACGATATCAAAATTGTGTTAATTTGTCTGTGGTTTGTTTCATCATACTCACCATAAGGTGGCAGTATAACACAGGAAATATATTTTATCTAGTCCCACCTGGGACAAATGCAAACTGCGTCTCTTCCCGAGTGCCACGATTCGGCTGTTACACATAATGGTCTTATAAAGTATAAATACAATAGTACAACTTGCGTTGATACATAATGACAATCAACCTATAATAAATAACTGCTTTCAGGGTTAAACAAAAAACAAACACCTGTGAAATACATCTGTGAAGATTCTCAGCCGTCCAAGTTTTTTTTCATGGTTTTTATTTTAAAAGTGACGTATAGAGTCCAAAGATATAGCGTCGCTTAAAACGGTCAGACTCTCCTTCTATATAAATAACAGTGAACTACAAAAGACTAATGTAGTCGAGCAGTTAGTTTCCTTATGCAGTCAGGAGTCCTCAGCCTAGAGAGGAAGCGAGAGATGGTTATTGAATCTGGACATCACACCCGTTTATTTTCCTTCACACTTTTCTCTATCGACAGAACCCATTTCCGTTAGAACCCCTTTCAAAACAAGAGTCCCACCCACCAACCTGCTTATAACAGGAACTACTAGGGTTGCAAAGGGGCGGAAAATTTCCGGAAAATTTCCATGGGAATATTCAGCTCGGGAATTTTGGGGAATTTTGAAAAAAATATATACACAAATTAAATGCTGAGCACTACAAAAAACATTAAAAACTCTATTTTAAAGACGTATGGAATGCAGCACAAGCTGCACGTTGAATTTCAACCCTGCACTGTGCATTTCTCCATCACATGCACAGATAATTGCCAGCATCCTGCACACTACAGCAGGGCTATTGAGGCCTGCTGTAGTGTGCTGGACTAGTCAGGTAAGTTTCGATGATATTACTGGGGAAAATATGTTAGCATGCTGATTGAGGATTGTTCATCTGTCCATCTAGCCTATTTCTATTCATTTATCCATCAATTGTAAAATATTTTTAAGGATGATTCCAATTGGCCAACTATTTATATCTCTGGCATTGCTTTAGTGTTTTTTTACAAGATTTTTTCTCATCTTATTCTACAGAGCAATGCTACGTGCACTATCTCATGTGTGGAGACATTTCACCCCAGCCAATGTAGAAGGAAAGGCTTTGTACATTTGCAAATACTGTGCAAAGACCTATGTTAAGAATGACACAAAGATCCAGAAGCATATAGTCAAGTGCCCAAAGTTTCCTCAGGGCTCAAATCGGCCTATGACAAAACACAATGTTTATATTTATGTCTGTATATGACAAGATAAATACAGTTAGTATAAATTACCCACACAATTTCCAGTTTATTCCCGTTAATTCCCGTTAATTCCCGTATATTCCCGTATATTCCCGTATATTCCCGATAATTCCCATGGAAAGTTTCCAGCTTTGAATATTCCCGGAATTTTGCAACCCTAGGAACTACACATCAATATCTGAAAGACGGTCGAGACTTTCAACTGATGTTTTCAGGTCTATTTGAAACTTCCCGAAACAACACAGTAAGAGCTTATGCCTCTTCGGAGGGTCGCTAAAAGATTAAACTTTTCCTTTGAGAAGTTTTTCAAAGTCCGCATCAATACAGGAACTTCAATTTCAAAATAAAAGCAGCAAAAACAGCTTTTTACATGCTTTTAATTTGAAAGAGGAAAAAAAAAGAAGTTCGAAAATAGGATTGTTATCTCGGAAAAACAGGGGGGGGGAAGTTCGAAAAACAGGATTTGTATCTCGTAAAAACAGGAAAAAAGTTAGAAGAATAGGGGAAAAAACGTTAGAAAAAAAGGATTTTTATCTCTTTAAAACAGGAAAATAAAAAAAGTTATATAAACAGAGCTTTTTTTTAATTTTTATTTTACCCAGAATTTTTTTTTGTTGTTGCTTCAAGTGAATGCAATGTCGTATATGCTTCCGTATATACGACATGCATAATTGAAAAATAATTTCTTGAATTAAATTCAAAAGAAGAATATATTTTCTTACCTGAGTCATTTTTATGAATAGCATTTTGACAATATCAGTAGGTAATTTCTGGATACTTCAAAGTACTGTAAAAACATCTGCTCAATAAGTTCAGAGAGAGACTGATATGCCTGTGTTCAAGACTTCTCTGACTACCTACTTACTGAATATCAACTACTTTACTGTATTGATTTGGAGATGACATTGGGTGTGGCAATGTGATGGGCTTGTGTGTCGTTCCCTCAGAAAGGACAACAGGAGTTTCACTAACGGACTGCCCCGTCCCCTCACTTACCTCTGGATTGGGGGACGCGGATAAAATGATAATCCCTTTACTAATGAGGATATCCAGAAGAACAGCTTTCAGCTCAGCTTTGGCAGGAGACATAATACTTCTCAAAACCGCTCAAATTGACCTAATATCGGGTTGGAAATAAAAACATCTCAATCAAATCGCGCCATCTCAAAGACGCACCGCAAATTAAACTTCAGCAAATAAGAAAAATCGTAATGTGTGATACCACGAACACACTGAACACCAAGCTTTGCCCCACAGAAATTAAAAGGCACAAATCAGAGGCCGAAACCTTGACACGCCTTTTCCCTTTGGAGAGCGCAGTCTCCGCCCAGGATAGACTGCAACAATAATACAGGAAAAACAATAAATGAGTGCCTGAAGGAAAAGCTGGATCAGCTCAGCTGGACACACTCCCCTGGCCTCATCGAGGAAGCTGTTCACACGTTACAGAAGGATACACACTGGGCAATATCAGACTCAATTTATCGAGACATATATATATATTTTCAAAAACAACCCAGCAACCCTGCTCTAAGAAGATCCCGGATGAACCCCCAAAACTGTTCCGTCCACCAAGCTGTCTAGGGTACAGGGACAAACAATTGGAAAATAAAACCGGGCACTAAACAGGAAGCCATGAGTTTATGTTTAAAAAGGAAACAAGCATTTATTAAATATCTGTCAGTTAACAAAAAACACCCTTCCTACACCGGAAGGGGAAAAAGAAAACAACAACCAAAACAATAATACAATACAGTACGCGGCACTCCCACGCGCCATCGTCCACACAGCCCGTCTCCTCACTACGTCTGCTTCAGAACTGCTGCCTTGCTCACTGGCACAGCCGAGGGTCTTTATTGGCCATACTCTGATGCCAGAGTGGCCTCAGCTGTGCCAGTGGAGGTGCTTCTGGAGCACCCACCTGGAGGAGACGAGAGAGGGGGAGAGAGACAAAACACAGCACGTAACAGTGCTGTGTTTAGTTACGTCAGGATTAGTTACGTACTAGTATAAACTTGTTGTGCAATGTGTAATTAGCTCCATCAGTCCTACAACTACAGTCCTATAAATGCGTTGGTGATTTTAAATCTTTATCTGATGTGTTCATGATACTTGTAATTGTTTTAATTCATTCATTGATGTGTTGTTTATGTTTATTCATTGTGAACATCTGTCGCTTCTCAGGTCTGTCTTGAAAAAGAGATCAGGAATCTCAATGAGACTGCCTGATTAAATGAAACATAAAATAAAGCCAAATAATGTATGATAAAATACATATTTTATTGAAACATCCATTCAGTCAGTGCAGTAGCATGTCTAAGGGTTCTCTGTTTTATTGAGCAGTACATATAAATACTATAACAAACAACAAATGGACACAGGCCGAAAAAAAAACAGGCTAAATATAGCCTGACATACATGTCACCAACTAAAATAACACACAACTGGCAGAGTGGGATGGGTCGGGTGGTGTGGTTCTCCCCTGCGTACTGGGAGGAGAGGGTGAGTCCGGATGTGATGGTGGAAACAAAGTGTTGGTATGTTGTTCTGTCCCGTTCTTCATTACGTACACACTGCTGCACAGCCAGCCATGACTTTCTCTCTCACCTCCTCAAGCACTCTGGACAAGATAGGAGAGATGTACAGAGAGGCATTTATTATACACACACGTTCACACACACGCAAACACACACTCGTGAACTTACCACACAACATAAGACCTGGACTTCTGCTGGTCCATTAAAGGCACTGGGGGAAATAATTTAAGCAAAAAGAGGGTTAAATGGGGTCACGAGGTGTTAACAATGGGAATGTTCTGGGAGAAACTGTGTGTGAGTGTGTGTCTGTCAGATTCGCTGCATATTTTCCATAGAGGATGAATAGGTATGGTATTTTCACTCCTAGCTCGTTATCCCTTCTTCTCACAGCAATCCGCTTTGCTTGTTGACTCATGGTAATGTGAAGAGGTTGGCTGTGTGTCAGATCATCTGGAGTCATTTTTAGAAGCCGTGGAGTGCTGCGCTGACATTAACCCCCCCCTTCACCTAAAGGCGCTCCTCGCACTCCCTCTGTCTAATCCCTCGTTCTCCCCTTGAGGGGGCCCCCCATGTGTGGCTGTGTGTTCGGGGACTGCATCCTGACACTCTGTAAAGACTCACAGGCACGACCACGTCATCTATAGGGCCCCGTTTGCACTCGGGATGAAGCCGATCCTCTGGTAATCTGACCACAAGTGGACAGCTGTAAATACAGGTGCGAATGCATCCAATCACATTGAGGATGCGTCAACATCTGATCACTCGAGCCACACTAGAAGCGGGGGGGGGCGGGGGGGTTGTGGTCAGGAAGGCATGTGACCCCATTTGCTGAACAGTGTGAACACACGTGTCCCTGACCGTACTGAAGGTCAACCTTGTAGTGTGCATGTAGCGCAGCAACTGCATTTAAATAATACATGGAACTGAGGCCCTGCGTTCAAGGTTGAGGACCAAAATGACACCGCTCTTCCTCTTATTTGAGTGTTTTCTCTCTGGCAGTGGTCATGTGTGTTGGAGGGCAACACATCAATCCCATAAATCAACTAGAAACCTAGATATATGGGTAAATGATCAGTGTTTTAATGGCACTTTTTCTGGTCTTTTGCAATTCACACAGACTTTCATAAAGTGCATGTGTTTCTACGCTTCAAGAGTATTTGACAGCCTTACCAACAGAAAAGGCCAAATCTAATTCTGTCATTCCTCATTTCTGAAGTTCATGATTCAAGAAAAAATAAGTAAAAACAATAAAGATGGAAACATAATTAACCAGTGTTGTGTATTCATTAGACTAAAACATGTTGATATGCGTGTTTGAAACATAAAGGACAGGTCTAGATTGAGGATGCCCTTTGGACTCTCAGACCTTTTCATAGAATGTCTTTCAGATGATTCTTATCTACTCCCTGACTCTCTGGCTCTTGGGCATGGCCTTTGATCTCTTTGATGTTGTTTTCTGACCAGTTGCAGAAGGAAAGTTGTTGTTTAACTTGCCTTCATCCTCAGGGACCAGGCGCGCCCTTATCTTAACAGAATGGGATGTACTCGGTCCTCGGAGTCCTTCCTTTATCATCTACAACTTCAACAACACTCTGCTGCTTGAAAGATACGACACCGGTCATGCTCAAAAGTGACAGAGTGAATAGACAGATCATTCCCCACATTGTGGTTTATTCATCATTTCCTATCTTAACCTCATTAATGTGCAGTCTAATGCGGTCTGGGTCCAGATGGTCCAGACAGGCTCTTGACAAAGATGACATAAGAGGAGGAGGAATTCATGAGCGACGTGCTGCCTTCTAAATATATTGAATGTAATTGGTCCCTTTGCTCACATGCCTTCATTGGCCGGCAGGGACAGAGATTAGTGTTTCACTTTGCCACAAAAAGAACCGGTGGCATGTCCCTAACGATGAAAGAAAACCATTTTCATTTGCTCTCAAACTCTTTTACAACCCTCAACTATCCTGTGAATCTCTTCACTGACATTTTCTCATCATCTGTCACCTCATTCTCCCCTGCTCAAATATCTTGCTCTTCCTTTCCTCCCCTTGTTCTTGTGTTTTTCACCCTCTCTCACCCCCTTTCTCCTCATGCGTCTCTTGTCAACAGTGGTAATGACACAGAGAGTCTCCTGACCCTCCTTGAAACACTACACCTCTCCAGCATTTAAAAAGCTGAAATGAAAGTGCCGGCGAGGGTATATATAGAAACACGAAATCTGTATACACATGAAATATGGTATTTCTATTGACTATATTAATCTTTGTCACGTTACCACATCCGAAAGCAGGGCCTGTGACCAACAAGATGTAATAGACAGATATGCTATTGGTTTGAATTAGAAGCTATAAGTTTTAAAACTATTCATGGTAGATCAGGAGGCTTAGGAACATCATCAGCCAAAGACATTGAACTGTATCATAATTTCATACACACTGTGTTTAGGAGAGGAATCAGTAATGAGCTGTGTTGTCATAGTGACGGTAGAAACGTGTGATTGAAGGGTATTTTAATATGTATATGTATTTCTTTTTGATTGCTTCTTACCTCTGGAGATTCAGACGTTTCGTTTATTTTCGCTTTTCAGCCTCCCCGATAATCACCTCTGTTTAAAGAGAAAAACAGGTCATGTTAAAAACTGATTTAAATAATTATATATTACAGATAATTACACAGTTTTGTAAAAGTGAAGGGGTAAATCTGATGATATGATCCATCCTTTAATATTCATATGTTTCCCATAGAAATTACCTAGTTTGAACAAATTCTTCTTAAATATGTTTCATCCTGAAGACGCCTGGCGATAATTGGTGTTCAGCTGATTTTAGTTCAGAGGTTGTAGTGTAGAATTCAGGCTATACAGTGACTGATGGGTTCCTTCATCACCATAAAAATAAACACCACAGTTCACTTACAGTCGATCACTCATGTACCATCCTGGTGTCATATCATTATTCACTACTGTCCCTTGCCCGACCCCCACTATTGCAATGCATCCTGTGGTTCTATAAATTAACCTGCTGCAACTGATGCTACGACCAATATGCCATCATCGACTCAGAGGTCATGTAGCGATAAATAATGAAATGTTTTATTTGCATGGTTTTAGCTTAAATTAAATGTTTTCTGGAATGATTATGGCTCAAATATGCTATTTTTAATTGGTTTTATTTATATAAATCATTTCACGATCACCCTTCTGTGTCTTTGGAACCATGGGGTTCCATACCCTCGTTTTGGGAACCATTAGTGAACAACGCTAACAGTAAAAAGTGTTTGGGTAACTTTTCAGAACACTACTAGTTAGCTTCTTTAACTCGTATCTTTGTCTGGAGAACGTCGTACTCACGTTTGACCTCCAGCTTGCAGGACACGGTGGCCTCTCCCTGGGCGTTCTTGGCTCTGCAGGTGTACACGCCGCCGTCGAAGCTGCCCAGGCTTACGGATCTCCAGTGAGCAGATGCCTTGGTTGGAGAGCTTACGATACTTGGGGTCGTCGCCGATGATCATCTGATTTTTCATCCACTCGATCTGTGGCTGAGAGGAGGAAGAGGAGAAGATACAAAGGATCAGGCGATGGATACAAGATTCACTTACTTTTGACATATATATATTTGTGAGTTTGCGCAAGATGCAAGAAATAAAAGTCCAAATGTAGTGAATCAAAAGGGGATTTCAAAACTGGTGGAGGAATGCACTCTATTGAGGGACATTATTATATCTGACGTTCAGTCTTTGCTGTGTTGCATAAGACTTCAAAATCAATTCTTTTGAGTCTTTACTTGACTCCAGCACAACAGACATTTCCTTCTTTTTCAGAGACACTTACAAAAAAAACCCCTGAGCAGGCTGGATATTCAGTTTGCTGTCAACTAGTCCTCCAGTGAGTAACGTAAATATCGTGCTGAGGACGGCTGTCAGGGTGGACGGAGTAACTCAAACCCTTCTCCTGACCCGAGATATGTTCTTCTCTGGGTTTCAGTGACACTGCATGAATTCCATCATGTTCCAGCTTCATGAAGGTTGATTGGGCTGATCGAATTACGTCTTCAACCTCTTTAGTTCTGCTTGCGACAAGTTTTCAAGATATAGGTTTCTTCTATTTAAAGAACTGATGTACTAGTTTAGAATGTAAATAATTTAGAGCAAGTAGGTAATTTTGTCGTGAGGTAACAGCTGTTATTATCGAGCTCCACAGTGTTATTGGCAGTTTGAGATTTGTATGCAAGTACCAACACGTGTGAGGAATTTTTTTATTTGAAAGTGAAATGAAACTTCAAGTTAAATTAAGCTGGGTTGGAAAGTGAGAATTAAAGACGTCCGCTGCGTCCTCTCAGTTTTCATCACCCTGCTGACAGAGGAGGACCAAAATGAGGGACATGATTTCATACTAGGCTGTCAATCAGGATCTCTATATCGAGCCTTTGGCAGCGGACGAGATGCTGCATGCTGCTGATGATGATGACGACGATGTTGATGATGTTTTTGCAAACCGATACCTCCAGCACATGTTAATGCTGCTCCTGTGACCATCTTGCTAGACTTGCAGCTTTGAGATGTTTTGTATGAGGAACATTTGCGTGAGATGGATGAGATAGAAACAGGAATCAGCCTTTTTGATGATTCAAAGAAGTCTGTAAGGGGGATAGAGGATGAATTTGATGTGTGCAGATGAATTTCTAGTTAAACAGTGTGGTTCATCTACTGTTCTGAAATTGTAGAGACATTCATGCCCTCCTGACTTTGGTGATCTCCTTAGTTTTCTTCTAGTGCTGTTAAGTTATTCAAGCTGATGGCAGCTCATCAAAGACTCTTTTATACGCTTTTGTTCGCCAAGCACAGCTCGTTTTCCCAAAAAAGGACTTTAGTAGTATTAAAGGTACTCCAGCATATAAACTAGAATAGCACTCAGAAGAACCCATACCTGCTCAAGGCCAAACAGTCCCTTTACAAACTCACTCACTCATATACATTTTTCCTCTAGATCCATGAATTATTCCCTGAGGAATTGTTGAAAATATCAAAAGTCTCAAAACATTAAAGAAAAAAAAGAACAAAAATCCTGGATCCGCCGCCTTATCTGGCTCAACCCTTTGTGTAATGCTGCTAAATAATACACAAGCAAATGCAGATAAAAACCTAACTTCCTCGGTGGAGGTGGTGACCAACAGTGCGGGTTTACTATACAGCTGTTTTTTAGTTACACATGTATGAGGACGAGGTGCTCTCAGGCATGGGGCTCACTTGTTTCAGTCAATCTCAGCTGAGCAGCTGCAGACCAGGCAGTTAACAACAGGCAGATACATAAGGACTTTTTTGGAGAATAAATCACGCAAATCTACTACTAACAATATTCCCCCCAAAAATTGAGACGTGGGAATTAGCATATTATGTCAGATTAAATTGCTTATTGCCTTTTACATTTAATATCCATCATCTCCTGGCAATGGACGTGATATTTCTGAGGCTACTTCATAAGTGGAGTGTTTGGTTTAATTGACATTGAGATAAGAAGTTAAACAGAGACCACGTACAACCTGCCACCTGTCTCTTCCTCCTCATATTATTGTATCTTCCTCTGCCTATCGTGCCTGTGTTTCGACAGCCACACTGATAACAGAGCTGCAGTGTGAACAGGCAGCAAAAATAACATTCCAATCATCCACAAGAGGACAGCGAGCTTCAGCTCTTATCAATGTCTGTCTTTTGTCTTTGCTCCTTATCTTTCCCAACCTGCTGTCTGCCTCTGGACGTGACAGCTCTTTATCAGAGGCAGCGGGATGACTTATCACGCTACATGTCATATTTCTGTTCTCAATGGGCTCTGGTGTCTGAGCCGCACAGGGGAAGGCGCCTCATGAACACACTGTAACACACCCACAGCACCTGAAATGTTCAAATTTTCTTTGAGATGAAAAGAGACCGAGAGAGAGATTAAAATGCAAAAGTGAGAGTACATGCAGGATCGCATAGGCAAGACAGAGGCAGTGAGAATATTTGATGTAATTCAGTCAATCAGTTAATTCGATTTTTAACTAAAATGTAATTATGTGGATCATAATGGTGCACAGATGAGGATTAATCTGTAACAGAATATATATATGAACAGTGTCCTACATTCAGAGCATGTGGTAAATGACTCTTTCGATTGTCACCTACAGACAATTACATTATGTGTTATCATTGTACATATTTAAAAAAAAAGATATATTTAGATTTATAAATGTAATTATATTCTAATTTAATTAAAGGTTTTAATTTATTTATTGTATAGTTGTTTACAACAATACTTTACATCCACCAATGTTTTTCAGAATGATTACACAAAAACTGTGAAAATGATTTCCATGAAATTCACTTTGGTGCAGCTTTGGATCAGACGGCGGACCCAGTATTATTTTTTCACTCTCTTTTGCATATTGACATTAAATACATTTTCGTTGATTCAGATATAATCCCCCTATAGTGAATTTAAATGTTTTCACAATGGGACTGTTGCAAGGCGCAACCTAGTTTGCCCCCTAATATATAATATGTTGCACAAAACATCAACGCAAATTCCTTATATGTTGAAAAACCTACTTGGCGATTAATCTGATTCCGATAGTTAGATGTGTTTTTATGGATCTGTTACTCTGTAAAATAAAACATGCTATCTCTTCTGGACCAGCTGTCAATGAAACAATTATCTATGAGCCCAACCCTATCTATTACCCTCTTTTCTTAGTCCTCTAACATGTAGCTCACTGCCTTCTTCAGTTTCTGTTTGATTTGTCTCAGCTACATCTCCTACCGCCGCTGCCCTTGGTGACAAGCCAAGGACAGCAGGGACAGATAATCAAATGTATTTCTACCTCGGCGGTCAACCTAAGCCGTCTGAGTCAGCCAGACAACTGTAAAGATATGTTTAACCAGAGCGGTGTCCGCCCAGCACAGTGAGAGGCGTACTGAAATTTCACATTGACATACCAGTGAAAGCCTTGCCCCATGTCCACAGGGGATCATTAATACCTCATTGGAAGCAGTATATCACACACTCAAACGATTTATAGAGGAACTCCATTAGGAACAAATGGCTTAAATTCAAAATAACAGACATCTAATCAGGAAACAGGGATTAATCTTTTCTGCATAATCAACAGATGTGTCCTCAGGTCTCATCTACTGTGAGTATAGTTCACACTTTGTCATGATTTACCCATTTATTGCACAATGGGAATACAGTTATGCTTGGCGCGGATGGCTCCATTCTTTGGATGTTTCCTGGGTTAGCCAAGCAGCATGCTTAGACAAAACAGGGAACACGTGCAAAATCCCACAATGGGCGCAGCACGCATTATACATTTGTTCAAGATGAATGCCCTTTACCACAATCATGTTTGGACTCGGTACTAAAAGGTGGAGGCTTGGGAGGTGGAGGCAAGTTGCCAGCAGCAGGGTGTGAGTGGCAGTGTAGCCGAGCAGGGATCAGTGGGGGGAGGTCGTATTTAAAAAGACCGCTTTGGTGAGAGAATGAACAACCACACACTGTATATGAATATGGACGACACATCTCTAATTCCAACCACTATCCAGACATGAAGCTAATAATATCCAGGATACAAACGCTGCCATCCTGCAATGATAACGCCATTAAGACCCAGAGTCTGCCCAATAGTGATAATGGGATGAAGCAGTTGTAGACGTTTAACAGGAACGATACAGTGATCCTGGAAAAGCTGCGATGACTAAATGAAGTATAGGTGATGGGTACTGGTGCAACTCTTGTTATTTTCAAAATGAAGAAAACAGCAACTTGTTTTCCCCTCACTAGCACATAGACAGTAAGAGTTTGAGGGAATGTCTGACCTTGGGACTTCCACGGACAGAACACAGCAGCTTGGTGGTGTATCCCACAGTGGCAGCGCGGTCGTTGAGGGCGGTGGTGAACTTTGGCGCCTCGGTGAAGTCGTGGTCCACGTACTGGGGAGGCTTGTAGACAATACCTGTGAACACATTAAGCAATGATCCTACTGAGATCTCGAAGTGACGCCTGTAAAGCCGTTTTCATACATAACCTCCGGATAAAATCCAGAAAATTAGCTCAACAAAGATATTTGTTTTCTTTTTGTTTGTTTTTTCTTTGTGCGTCTGTCGCGTGTTAGAAGCGGGGATCCCCTGCTGTGTTCTACTTCGACTTCTCCAGGATTCGATGTGAGAACATTATAAGAGGAGGCTAGACACAATCGACCAAAGGACACCAACAACTGACTATAAAAAAAAATCCAGGTAATCAATTAAATTGAGAGGACTCAACAATAAACAGCCATGGCTAAATACCAACACACACACATTAACACACCGCACATACCCACAAGTGCAACATGTGATCTGACAGCTGTCCTAATGTTGTCAGAGCCTCTTCAAATTTATTTCAGTTGTAGCTGGGCATGAGCCAAGAGAGCTACCCACTTCTGAGTGCCAAGGCCATTTTCACACCATAAGTCTTCTCTTTAAACACCCACACAAACGTAGACACACACACACTCACACACACACACACACATACACACTGCAAATCATTAAAGCGTAAGTCGACACTTGAACCGCAGCACTGAAACTCTCGCTCGAACAAACAAACAAACTCAAGTGCTGCTTGCATCAAGAAGCTCACCTGTCTTCAGGATGGTGGCCACCTGTTTGGTGACGGTGCCCTTCTCACTGCGACCCACCTGGTTCTCAGCGAACACCCGGAAAGCGTACGAGTTGCCCATGATGAGGTCTGAGACGGTGGCACTTAGCCTGTGGTAGTGCTCCAGCACCGTGAACCATTCCTGCAGGCGGAGATACAGCAGACTTCAGTACAGCGAAACTGGGATGTAACCTCATTGGATCAGTTGACTTTACCACTACATATGTAAAATATATTTATATATTTATATATATATATTTTATTTTTTTTCTGCTTTTTTTATATATATACATTTGATATTTTATTGTACTATCCACTCCAGCAGCACAAGAACACTTTCCTACTGGACACCGACACAATCACATCATTGCATTCCATTCCTGTATCTGTAAATATGTTCACCGTATGTGATTTTTGTATGTATGTCAGTGAAGTATTAAGTGTACAAGCTACTGGATGATCTGAATTTCCCACGGGATTAATAAAGTATCCATCTATCTGTCTATCTAAATCAATCAATCAAGCTTCAATTAAAGGAATATCTTTAGTTTCATATTTACATCCACTGGGATCAACCTGTATCCAGGAGGAGAAAAACTTCCCCTGAAGTGCAGTTTGCGTCAAGGACAAATCTGTTGCGGTGTAAGAATGTGTTTTTGTATATACCGTACCCCAGTCTTCCTGTCCGACTTCTGAACGGTGTAACCAGTGATGTCTGTGTTGCCGTTATCCTTGGGAGCGGTCCATTCGAGAGCAGCATTGAAGCCCCAGCTGTCCACCAGCTTCACACTGACAGGAGAACCGGGCAGCTCTGAGGAGACACATAACTGTCAGCTATATCATTCAATTTATCACAGCAAGCACGGTGTCTAATCCCAACCACGTTGCATCAAAACGATTCATGAATTTGCGCGGCCGCTCCTCTGACAGCGGGCTCAAACGCCGGGTCGAAGGGCATCATTGTTGGAGGAGTGAAGTGAAACGAACAAATCAGCTTCTCAGTCGGAGGTCTGGAATGAGCTGGATGTCATGTCCCACCTGCTTCCATGTCTGCATATGTGTGCTGGTTTATGTTGTTTGCAAACGTATGCACGCCATGTGCGACTCACCCACAATCTGAAGGGTGAGCTCGGCTTTGTCTTCAAAGCTGTCCACTTTAACAGTCAACTCGTAAATGCCGGAGTCCTCCCGCTGAGCTGTGCGGATGAACATGATGCTGTCGTTGTCGCTGTTCCTGATGTTGAACCTCTTTGGATCTACAGGCTGACCGTCCTTCAGCCAGGACACCACAGGTTTGGGCTTCCCCTGAGGAGAAAGGACGAGACACAAGGTGAAGCGAGGTCAGACGTAGTTTATTGTGTTGTCTTTGTATGGAATGTGTGTTTGTGCTGCTCACAAGAAAGGGGATGACCAGGTTGACCTGCTCTCCAACCTGCCTGATGACACGAGTTCTGAGCATGCGGGGCATGCGGATCTTGGGACGTTCTGAAAAACAAACACTCAAATCAGACACGTTTGTCCTCTGCCTCTTTCACCATTAGTGTGTTTACTCTGATTAATTGATCTGCTGCAGTCGTTGGTCAATTTTGCACACAGGAAATAACCTGGACAGCCGAGCACAGGGTTGTGTGTCATGTACACCTCCGAGTGGGGTATGTTTAAAATGGCAGGTCAACAAGACCAGTAAATAAACCAGTCACAGCTCAGCAAAGCTTTATTGTTGAGGGCACAAAATAACATATTTTTTTATTTTAATAAGTAGTGTAGTAAATCTCGCAAATTTACCATATTAAATAAATGTTGAAGGTTTATGATTAAAGTAATAAATAAGCTATAAACATGTTATCTTACTGATGGCTTTTTCGAAAAGATGAGGCTCTTATATGACTTGGAGTGGAAACTATAAGTTGATCAATTTGTTGATCAACAGAAATTGGCATTGATATTAATTGAAGACCTTCTCTGCTTTCATCTTCTAAAAAACTTGCTACTTTACTCTATTACATAAATTATTGTTTTACATTATATATTCACAAATACTCAAAAATCAGCCCTAGTATTGACACTGTATATCTTCCAATATATGATAGTAAGACAAAGTCAAACAAACAAATGAAATGAGTATTCATCTTGTTAGACTATACTTTCCCTGTCCGAGATTAAGATTACAATACAAAATCTTACTTTCACTCACAAAACAGCATCAAACGGAGCAGTCCACCATGTGGTTGTCAAACTCATGGCAGAGTTTTATTGATGATTGTCTTAAGTTATAAATAACAAAGGACGTAGGAAATCGAGCCGGGTAAAATATCTGTGTCTGCATGTGTGAGGAAAAGTAGAGTATCCAGGCAGAGAGAAGCAAAAGAGGAAGACCTCTTTTCCAGCAGCATCTTTAAATAGCTTCAGTGACCAGAACCTTGACACGTGTTCCCTCATGTCAAGGCACAAGAGAAGCAGCAGGAGGATTTCATCCCGGTCAACTGACTGGAGTGGTCCAGCAGTGAAGTACAGTCTTAAAACTGTGCAGTATACGTGTGGTTAAAATCATGTGGTTATCCATGGTGGAAGGGACTTTGTAAGACATTTTCCAGTCACTATGCCGGATGGCTTCATTCGGGCCAGGTGCTAAGTATCAGTGAGAGCATCCCTTGCATGTTTCTGCATAAGCAGCAAATGTCTGAAAAGCTCACTGGGATTAGAGGACACCTAAAACCAGCAGGCTGCTGCCCTCCATCACCCCTCTCACCCTGTGTCTCTATCTCCTCATCCTTCTTCTTGTCTCCCCCTCCATTCACCTCTTGTCCATCTTTTTCTAGCTCTCACACCGTCACACTCTCTCCCTCTGTTGCTCTTCATCTTCTTTGGTTTCTTTCTCAGAATGCCTCATCCTCCCTGTCCTGACATTTGTTGCCGTAACACCACTGCACACACTGGGATCCGGCTCATTTCCCATGAAGATCAGGTCCGCCTCCAGATTTGGCTCAAACACTAATCCCCACTAATCAGGACACTTCCAAGCAATGCCAAGCGTCGCAGGCATTACAACAACCAGTGGCCAGGAAGCCCCCCCCCCACAAGCAGACTATAATCTGTTTGTCTCTGGATAAAGTGTCTTCGTTGGGGGCTTTCTGCATATACTGGCCAGGGTCTTTATGGGGGGTGCAGATGGGTGTCTGGTCGGGACAGCGTGTGACCGCCCAGAATGCACCAATTAGGCTCATGTTTCACTCACCTCAGATGACCAGCGGTTCTGATTTCATGACCGCTTTTTATCCTGTTGGGTTTCCTGTTTGTTCACAGCACTTTGACCCAAGAACAGGAAATACGCTCAGACGCAGTAAGCTGTGCTTCAGATGACTCGGGGTATCGAGCTCAGGTCTGCGCTACGTCAAAGTGACCCAGTGAGTGAGAGCTGATGGAAACTCAATCTGCAGGTCCACCCTGGGACTGCAGTAAACTGTTGATGTGTGTGTGTATTTTCTTTGGGTATTTTTATAGACAGTGGTAGAAAGATGAGAGGAAATTAGCATCAAAGCCAATTTTCCACTCGTGCTGAAGTTAAATTATGATACATACAATAGCTTACATTAAGGGGAAGTCAAAATGGCTGCCTAAATTTATGTAGGCGATTTTTTAAGAAAATTTTAAATGTTTATTTTGATAGATGCTTAATAAACTTTATTATTATTTACTAGTCTTGTTATCTCTTTAACAAAGTGAGAAGAGTGAGTGTGGGAGATTGACCTCCTCATTAGTGGAGCCACACCTCCAGTAGAGGCTGAAGATCTGTGTACAAACAAGTGAAAGGATGATTAATAGTTAATGACAGTGCTTGTCAACACCAGTGGGATTTATGTGCCTACATCTGTGGAGTCCATCAGGGGCCCTCAGCCGTTATTACCACCTCTGCCTCCCGGGTTGCAACACGAGTATTTTAAGGAAAGGTCATGAGTTACAACCATCGCAGAGCTCCTGATGGAGAAGTTTGAGCCAGACAACCTTTACAATTATTTTTACACCCGAGAAATCCTCTATTTTGGGCTGTTGGGAAACATTATTATCTGAAATATTATTACATTTTTAGGGATATTTTTCTCACTTTAAAATCTTTAAACAACAGATCATCCATGGCTTAAATAGTCAATAGAAATTGTCAGTGTGCCAAGTGCTACTCACCAACAACCTCACGGATTGGCACGGGAGCCGCCAGTACACCAGGTTCACTGCGACCGCCGGCGTTTACAGCCACCACGCGAACAAGCAGCAGGTCCCCGGCTGTCAGATTCTTGATGCAGAAGCAGTTTGCTGGGGTCAGTTCCTCGTTACCTACAACCCAGGCTGTTGCTGCAGGAGAACCCAGGGTTGGTTTTAGTATGTAGAGTTTCATACAGTTTTTCTGCTTTGGTCATGCATAAAGATGTACACATATCATGTAAAGCATAAAGCATCCCTTAATGGGGCATGTTAAATGGTTTATCGCCTGTCGACACAAGTTTACAAACAACCTGCCCTTAAGAAGTACCCTTTGGCCCCCAGGAGGAAATCTAAGAGGACATGCCGTCATCTGAGCAAACGTGCACTTCTAAAAGTGGTGTCAGGAGATCCAGTGACAGCCGGTGAAATGCTGCCGGCCGTATACGGGCCGGACCTGGCTATCTGCCCTCTGACACTCTGGGGACAGGTGCGGCCCCACAGCCTCTCACACACGACTCACTTCCATCCTTGCAGTACTCGATGGTGTATCCGTCCAGGCCGGAGTCTCCAATAGTCTCTGGCGTCTTCCATTGGATAGTGAGGCTGGACTCGTTCACATCCTCCACAGACACGTCCAGAGGAGCGCTGGTGGGGACTAAAGGAGGATCAGACAGAGCAGACTGAAACATGGTGGAAGTGGAGATCAGAGAGATATGAGCTGAAATCACCTTGAGAGAATAATTACACACATAGTTCTACTTATCAATCATTTAAAAAAATCCCTGTAATATATAATAATATGGATATATCTCAAATTTTACACAACTCCTTGTCTATCGTACGGTCCAATGTCGAGTGAGTTTGTCTAACACTGCAAGACTTTCAGTCCATTTCAAACCATAAATGTCAAATATTTGCTTATCTTATTTTCGTGTTATGACATGTGAATGAGATCAAACTGAATATATTACATTTTTCTAACATATTATAGTCAAAACTGTTAAAATAATATGTAGATTAATTGATAATGAAAAAATGTATCTGAAACCTGATCTTATAGTTTGATCTATCAGTAAAGCTTTTCATCATTCTGTTAAAAATCCTTTAAAAACTCTCATAAGTTTTAATTGGTTCTATCGACTGGAAATGGTGGTTTCCAGACATTACAGGATGTAATTTCTGATACTGGAACCGATTTCTCATTTTATCCTGTAACAACATCTCGTTGACCTTGATTGGGAGCTCAACACGGGACCAAGCTAACAGCAGAGCATAAACGCCGTCATTACCTGCAGGAGGTGGCGGCGTGGGGGCCTTGGGTGGCTCCTCAACAACGGCAGCTTCTGCTGGAGCAGCTAGCATTAAAGAAGCAGGAGGTTAATGCTCTTTAACAAACAATCAGTAGGGACAAGGACCTAATAAGTATCCACAGCATCTTTTCCATCATGAGACTACAAGCTGTAACATTCTGAAATTTCCAATGAGGATGTGCTACAGCGTGCCAATCCCTGGAAAAGATACCAGGAAACTCAATGCTTGTTAGGAGCCAGTGGCCCTGACAGCTGGGGAAAGGCAGGATGTGTAGTTATCAGTGTTTGCAGCATATTTAATGGCTGGGTAGTGGTTGTGTTGTCTGTGTGGTGGTTTATGTTTTTACCATCTGTGCGAGAATCTGTAGCAGGTGCATCTGAAGCGGGAGCATCTGCAGCGGGAATATCTGCAGCAGGAGCATCTGCAGCATGAGCAGGGGCCCCGTCTTCAGCAGCAGGAGCAGCAGGAGCATCAGCTAGCGTTAAAAAGCCATTAGGGAAGCATGTTAAGAGCTTACATGACTCATGCAGGACATTAATCAGTCTGAAAGTAATAAGTCTATATTCCGGTGAAAGAAGCGGCAGGATAGAGCAGTGTGGACAAACATTTCTGTTTTCACAGAACCGGTGGATTTATGAGCCAATAACTGGTTCCTGAAAACATTGTAGAAACACATCATCTACACCCAGTAGAGGATTACTGCATGTCCACACCATGGGTTGGTTAAGTAGACACACAGCTCTGCACAGCATGTACACAGTAGTGCACAGTAGGAAACAACCAAACACACCGGTGCACTACAGCTTGAGTGTGGGCCGCCTGTGGTGTGTGTTTACCCTCAGCGGGAGCTGTGAGATCAGCTCCTTCCTCTGTGGCTGTGTGATGAAGTTAGCGGGTTACATGTCAAGGTTAGCGGGGGGAACACTGAGCCAATCATTCTGCTGCAGGCACCATTAATGTACTTTACCAGCAAAGAATTTTGAGTGAAATTTGGATGAGAGAGGTTCATCCCTGGTGTTACCAGTAACTTGCGTCAATAACACTTTGTCTGCATTTTGTTCTACTTGTTATTTGGCTTTTTCAGGAACGGCAGGATGCTGTTAAACATCAATGATTGACTACGAAAGAAATTAAATTATTAGACACATAAAATATCCCAAAAAGGACAAATGCCTGTAAATAAAGTTACCTTTTATTTATACAGGTGTGCAGAACTTTTTTGCTCCAATGAAAAGTTCAACTATATTCCAGTAAATAAGGATCGACAGTGCTTTGAGTTCAGTACTCTCAGGCTGACATGCAATAACTTCAAAAGTAATTTTAGTTCCTATTCCAATGATTGTTCTGTCATAGTTCATAATAATAATAAAAGTAATAACCTTTAACACATAAACATTATCTAAATGCCTTGTTATCATATTATTAATACTTTCATCATATTTCTAATACTTCTCTGGAAAGTAGGTGAGTTGCTATTTATGAGTGGGAACGTTTTTGTCAGTCCAATCCGCTGACCCCAGGCCCTGAAACAGCCCGACCGGCATCACGGTGCATGAGATGCAGCTTTGAGTCAGTATCAGACTTCACTGTACTACACCTAAGGATGTACGACATCTGAGAATATAAATGTGTGCACTGTTTTAAGGTCATGTCGTAACATGGAGAATCTCCACATTGTGAGGAGGAGTTGATCTTGAGAGGATGACGTTACAGCTGCTGCAGCAGCTCCTGTTTCAACAGTTGTGGCTGCTGTCTCCTTTGCTCTAAGTGCAGTGACAGACGACAGGCGCGAGGACCGGAGATCTGTGGTAGCGTGTGAGAACCATGATCAGCTGCACCCAACTATTTTCTCAGTTTCCGGTGAAACTGAGTGTTGGTTACTGTCCATGCAGCATGGCTATTTGTACACAGCAAATGACACACAAATTCATAATGAAATGCAAAAACCTTTTTTTTGTTTTGCATCTATACACTGTCTTCTAATAGATATTTAACATTTAAATTTACTTTAGAGGAGTCATTGTGTGCACAAGATCGATACACTGTACATGCAATTAAAGAAAGAGTAAAGATGACGATGCACATATTCACTCAGTTGTCAGTTTAGTAGGTTCCATGAGATTTAACTGATAATGTCCTGCAACACATCCTTCATACATAAAGGTCACAGTGTGCAACAGTGTGATTTCAGATCCCTTGGAAGGATGTGGTTTGTGGTGTTGAAATGAGTCACATTTTACAGAGCAGTGTTTCTGTTATATGGACAAAATCATACAAAGACTGGTCTGTATCCCACACTGCAGAGCCACAGCACCACAACACACCATCACCTCCAGGGAAGCAAAGTTTACTGCCGGAGTTGACTGACCTTATAAATTTATATAAATGTTCTGACTTTGATTTAAACCTTCTTATTTTTTCTGGTTAGTTAACTAAGGTGACTTTTAATCCATAGTACGGCACCTGGAGCGCTTTCCTCCGCGGCGGGGGCGTCCTCAGCTGGGGCAGCGGGCGATGCTGCGTCTGCCTCCGCAGGAGGAGCTGCCTCGGCCGGAGCCTCAGCGGGGGCAGCGGCCTCCGGTGGAGCTGCAGCCGGTTCCGCAGGTGGAGCTTCTACCGGGGCGGGTTCAGGCTCCGGGGCCGGCTCAGGTGCCTTCACGGCGGCCTTCTTGGCGGGAGACTTCTTGATGGGAGCAGGCTTGCCTGGCATCGTGCTGACTGATGGCCACTACTCTGAATGGAGAGAACCAGGGGGTCTTAGGGAATATATATATATATATATGGTGAGAGGGTTGGTGGTGGGCTTCAACACAACTCCACCCATTCCCTTAATTTGATGGCCCCCTCCCCACCTCAGTCACATCATCATCCCTGTTTGGACCAATGACTTACACAGGCAGGGAAAACCCCGGTTCCCAATAATAATAAAAACCAAATATTAAAAATAATAACGACAAAATATTATAAATAATAAAAAAAATATAATAAACTAATTTCAATGATATTTTTAAAAGACAACTTACAATTAAAATCAGTATGCAGCCTAATAATAAAGAGTTGTATGAACAGTAGTAAGCGCCCTCCAGTGGAGGACTCAAGGATAGCAAACAACACAAACAGCCGGCGATGTGAAGAATGGCATGACTTTATTGTGTCCACAGCTGAATGTTAGACATATGGAAGTTGATGTGGTTATAAACATGCCAGACAACCACTATAAGGTCCCCTATCAAGCCAAGTGCTCCTTCCCGCTGGAGGAAGACATTAAAAACCAGAGGACGTTCACTGATCTGCATACAGGAGCCATGCCTTCTCTCAGATCTCTAAATCTTTTTTTCGTGATTGTTGTCGCAGATGCTATGACTATATACAGTGTGTACAATAGTGATGTCATGTACAAAAAGAGGAATAAACCTTTACAAATATTTGCATAATAAAAACAAACGTCTGCTCTTAAAAACAATGTGAAAAAAATCAAGGAACATATCCAGTTATTAAAAAATCCCCTCCCCTGATAAGGTTTAATGTGGTAGGTCCAAGGAAAGAAAACTTTGGGAACACATCAGGGGCACATGCAACGACGGTTACATCTCCAGGATAATATCCAGTCGCTGTCTCACGCTCTCGGGGCCACTCCTCAAAGACGTCCAAGTCTTTCACCCTGTCAGTTTAAAAAGGTGAAACAATCGCACACATGAGGACCTGTCACGACACACAGACTCTCATCTACTGCAGTTTACTGACACACCAGCCAGGGACCCACATCGCTAACCCACTCTTAAGGTGACGACATTAAAGTGACATCAGAGTAGGCCAGAGGAAGTGAGGATGCACCCTCGGAGTCGAGGCCTCCGAGCGGAAGGTTAAAGCAGCTTTAGAAGCCGCTTCAGGCCAAACTGTGTTTCAGGCACAGAAAGACTTTAGGCATATTGTCTCTACTTCCCACTCCGCTGTTTGGAGAGTAGAGGGACATCGGGGGAAGAATATGGCAGTTTGAGGTACTTCAGGGACGGGGTGTTAAGTGTATCTCTACAGTTTCCTCCTTTTACGCGTCTTTGTACATCGTCTTCCTTCATCGCATGAACAGTCAAGAAGTGAGCAATAAATACTCTGCACTCTGGCACTCCCTAACCAATATCATGTGCAAATGATTGAAGGGAAGAGGGGAGAGAAAGCCACTTAGAAATGAGATTGAAGCCTTCTTAACCCCAGCCCTTACTTGCACTGCAAATCTTAAAAACTGTATGAGAAAGAAACTGATTGATACAGTTTGAAAAAAAAGACATTATACAATATATAAAGAACAAATGCAGTGAGGAGGAAGATTGTTTTTTGTCTTTATCACTCGTTGGCAGCTGTTGGGAGGACAAATGGGAAATGATGGGACCAGTGACGGCAGGAGTTCCTCCCTGTCGACTGTTGTCGATAGTGGCATGTATGGTTTACGTACTGGGTGATAATCATTCTCACTGAAGATGAGTCAGTATAAAATCCTACAAAATCAAGATTTTCAAAGTCGTAGATCCTAAAATATCCCAAGAGACGTTTGTGTTTTAAAACAGATAGAGGAGCAGAGAGTAGAAGCAAGCATAGCCAGAAATAGGAGGCTAACCGATTTGCCAGACTAGAAAAACAAACAGATTCTGTTTTTTTGTTTTTTTTCTGTGTGTTTACAATATCATCAGCACATTACTGGAGTAAACTACTGGCCATGACGATGGTGTTTTCTGCAGACTTGCCCTCAAACTGATTTTCAATTCATTATTCACCCAGGCTGATGATTGATCCATGAATGACAATATGGCTGAACTCAAAAGAAAAAGAAACATTCAAGGCTATTTTTATAGTTGAGGAATTGAATGTGTGTGTTTGTGTTGTTTTCTACCGAGCACCTTTGAGAAGATTAAACACCAGGATGGCACTGAGGCAGAAAAAAGTAGAGGCTGCCATCTAGAGGATTCTTTACTGAACTGCATGATTTGGCCAAACTGATAGTCCTCCATTTCATGCACAATCAATGACACAGCTTCCTGGAATCCAATTTTCACATGTAGAAAATAAAGTGCATTTTTTTTAATTTGTTTTGCTGTTGTCAAGTGACCACCCTGCATTTGAGGAAATCAGACCGTTTTACTTCTGAGCTGAAATTTTCTTTCTGAAAATGGAGCACGTTAGAAGAAAATTAGTGAGCACCAAAATAGTTGAAGTTAAGGTGGTGGAATCAAACAAAACAATTGGTGGATAGGTCATGATCGGGAGGATTATACGTAATTATACTATTCCGGTTACCATGCACTTGCAGATCCAAAAGCAGCGAACTTGGGACAAACTTGGGGCAGGGAAGAGAATAATCAATAATCTTGTTTCCCTGACATGATCATCATCACAGCTTCCTATGAGAGCAGGTTAATTGTCTTTCCAATGTTGTGATAGCAGGGCAGAGCAAACCCTTCGTCCATAATCACTCTCTCTGTCGATCCTTTACATGTAGCTCTGTAACTGCTCACTGAGCACACAGCAGAGTTCACCATTGAGTCTTTAAAGTCTCTTCGGGACTGCACTCGCCGTGCCAGTCGTAAAAATAAAGAATCCGTGGATCCACACAGCTTGACTGACATTCTCAGAGTGTGGCTTGCAGAGTGGGATCCAGAAGGCCTTCACGCTCCGGAGACTCGATGTAGTTGGCCGACTCCTGCAGCTTCAGCAGCATCGCCATCTGCAGGACGCACAGAAGCAGTGAGTCAGACTTTAACAGACACAAAAGGATTTGAATGCATCTCTCTGGTGTGCACTTGTTATGGAAAACTGAAGATTAATTTGACAAATATGTCAGAAAACTGCCCCCTGCTGGTTGAGATGCAAATCATCTTTGACTCATGTTATCTTGTCTTCTTTCTCGTAGGTGTGTTGTGTCTGGTGAAGGTTTGCACTGTCCTGGTGCCCCTCTGCTTTGGGACTTTTGCTTGATATATTAAGATCTTGCAGCTCTATATGAGCCTGGTCCCAGTTAATCTGCAAAAGTGCTGCTAAATATAATCTGATGCATTATTATAATTTTTATAAAGTTTTTTTCTGCTGCTAACATTCAGCTGACATGAATGATTAAGATATAAAAAATATATGAGTTAATTTATGTGAAAACAGACACTGTTGTGGACTTTCTGTGAGCGTTTGAAATTCAGGGAGAAGACATGTAGACAACAAAAGTGAAATCCTTGTTAAGGTTATCAAACGGATGTTCTTTCGTTTCCTTCATACCGTCTATCTATATACTCTAGTGAATTCTGGTTGTTCACTTGAACAGTGCTGCTGATTCTACATGAGATTTTCTTCAAACATTTTAAGTGAAGTTCAGACAGTATTTCCGTCTGTGCTGTGGTTAGACAACACAATTTCACTTCTCTCTTCCTGTATCTCTACCACTAAACAGGAAAACCAAAAGCACGCTCACTGAATTATCTGCCCTACACTAGTTTCACACCTCAAGATAGACTCACCAGTGGGTCGGACTCCAGCGTGCTGGGCGGAGGCGTATCTTTGGGCTGCTTCCTCTCCTCGCTGAGAGCACCTATGCTGGGGGGAGGTAGGTGAAAGAGTTTGGACTGGTCTTGCTGTGCGTCGGGCCATGGGAGGGTGCCTCTCACCCACTCCACCGGATCCTCCCATGCCGACTTCTGCCCGTGGACCTTAGGAAACAGATAGAAATGTATGTTAAACACGTGAAGAGCGGAGGAGTTTGACTCTTGCTGTTGAAACTTAGGAGGAGGTCTGGGCTCACCTTGATTCCATCTTTGGCTCCCTCTTGCAGGTATGGAATGATGGAGTGATTCCACAGATCTATAAACCACTGCCTGAACTCAGCCACTGTCACTGGGCACGATAGGAAGAAGCAGGGACCTGGAGGAGGCAAAACTTCCTTTTAACAACTATTCTGAGTCATGCAGAACCTAACTATCCCCACAGTTTTCTACCTTAACTGGGCTCACTGTCTCTCACCTATGAGGAAGTCTGAAGTGCTGTGTTTCTCCAGGAACGTGTGGAGGTTGTACCAGAGCTGAGGGATCCAGTCGAGAACGCGGAGGAGAGCTTGGTGGCGTGTTGAGTCCTGCTCCTTCTCCTGGTAGGACTCCACAGCTTTACGGTGCAGGTACCTCACCAGGAACCCATTCGCTGGTTCCACGTTGTTGGAGAACATCACCATCCTGTGACAACATGCCAGAAAAGTTCATTGCTGTTTGCTTTGTTTTTTATTTAATGGTATATCAAAGTCAGAAGTGGCAAAGTGAGCATGTTCTCACCTGAAGCTGAGGTGCAGTCCGTGGTTGGACGACATCCTCACTGGCTGATTGGTTGTTCCAATGATGTACGGACTGAAACATCCACAGAGGAAATTATGTACTTTCATGAATCAAATGAAACGTTCAGACTTTAGTGGAATAGAATGACTGTTTGAATTGACTCACCATTTGTGATACTTGCAGGTGAGTGCTCCGTTAACTAGCTCAGTAATGGCGGCTGGATCACTGATGTCATCTATGATAACAACCAATGGCATCTCTCCTGAGGTCTCTCTGTCAATCTGATTGGCTAAGTCGGACAGATACAACTGCAACTCCTGTGAGGACAAACAAAGGTAAATATCTCTTCTGTGTGTATAGTTTAAACTAATGGCCTTTGAGAAATCTAAAGTCATGTGTTACCTTCTGTGTCTGACGGTGCATGTTGAAGTTGGCGGCGGCGCTGCGACCCAGGACACAGGTCTCTGCGTCGGCCTCAGATGAATCCATCCGACTGCGCTGCAGGAGGTGGTGGGCGAGACGCTGGGCCAGATACGTCTTGCCTGTCCCACTGGGCCCGGACAGAACCAGACGCCGGTGCTTCAGCAGCAAACTGATATAGTGCAGCATCATGGGCTTAGGAATCAGGGTCTCAAACACAAGTGAGTCCACACATTTTTCTCTAAGACCTAGAGAGAGGCAGAAACAGGGAGAGAAGAGAGAAATATGGGGTTTTAAGTGCTGGATACAATGGATCGTTAAAGCCGAATAGGTCTCCAGGAGGTCAGATCAACTTAAATCAAACATTCAGACATGAACTCAACTCGGGAGATTCTCAAAAATTTCTCTGGAGGACGAGGTGTGAAAGCAAATGGCCGAGTGAGAGCTTCTGTGACCGCTTTGTTCATATGTGAAAGAAAAACTGCAGAGA
Source organism: Pseudopleuronectes americanus (assembly GCA_038501795.1). Taxonomy (NCBI): domain Eukaryota; kingdom Metazoa; phylum Chordata; class Actinopteri; order Pleuronectiformes; family Pleuronectidae; genus Pseudopleuronectes; species Pseudopleuronectes americanus. Next base: position 14,881,672 of record CM076725.1, read on the forward strand.
GGGTCCCCAGGACAACAGTTACTTTTTATCAAGATTGACATAAAGTGAAACGAGTGGCGGCTTAAAAGTGAGTAGATAAACCCAATGAAGATGTTTTGTCATCAACACTACAAGGATCCTTTCTATTATCACTTACCTTTCAGGGTGACAATAATACGAGCTGGACCACTGCTGAGACAACGATAAGGTGAGGCCTGAGGTTTGTCCCCCCCTATCACCCGCTGCACTCCCTGGGTCAGCTGGCACGTGTGCAGCGAATCACAGGACAGACCCAGACTGGCTGTCGGGTCCACTTGAGTCAGGTAGTCCTGAACAAAATGGAGGAGAATTCATTAATTAATCTTCTAATTTAACACTAATAACCTCACAGTGACAATAATGAGACAGATATTGACTTACTTTGAAGATCTTGGCGATAAGAGAGTCGAGACAGGTCCAGTCCGTCTTTGCACTGACCAGCACTGAGCCCAAGTAATGTTCCTGTGGCTGTTTACTGACCTACAGAGACACAGAGAGGGAAAGAAACGGTAAAACATTTATTTTTTCTCTCACTATTATGGCAATTTTTATTTTAATATTTATGCTCTAACGTGCGCTCTTCAAATTGCTTCTGATGTGTGTAACTGTATTTTGAAAAGTGCCTTAATAAGTGTATTATTTTGATTGTTATTACTATGTGGTGTGGATGCAAATAAAGATCTGGATCAGGTGAATTTAAATTTGGTTGAATTGGGGGTTATGCTTTGCTAGGTGACGTTCATGTTGTGCTGTGTTTACCTCTGCTTGATCTCCAATGCCGACCAGAACTCGTGCACATACCTCATCCCTGGAGGACGACACACTCAACCTGTCAACTGAGGACGTGTCTGAAAGAGAAGAGGAAACAAGGGATAAATTCAATATAACTTATTACTATTATCATGTTGGTGTGTGAGCTCAATGTTAAGCTCTTACCTGGATCTTTACAATCATTCAGACTGAGGCTGAAGGACTTGGTGAGGGGCATGCTCATTGGCTGCCTCAGTGAGGGTCCCAGGAGAGAGGCCAGGCCTGAAGGCTGGGAGGTGGAGGAGGTGGGACCAGAGCCTGGGACCTCACCTGTTTTCAAATGGTCGTTCTCCGCCTTCAGGTTCTCTACGGTTGACTAGAACATGAGCAGGGAAAAACTTTCAATTCACATTATTGACACAAAAATGCAACATCTCTCCAACAAATATTTTCAGTATATACTTAAGTAGACATGCACATACAAGCAAAACAAACCTGCATGTTGTTCATGGCATCTCTCAGCTGCTCCAGCTGATGAGCAGAGTTTAAGGCCTCCAGTCGGATGTCCGTCAGTTCCCTCTCTTTCACCCAGAGTTCTGAGCGTAGATCTGACACCGCCGCTTCCTCGTTGTCCCCCTCCTCTGTTGTCTCCATGATGCTGGAGGGGACATGGTGCACTCATTAGGGTCAGATGGAAGTTAGAACTGTCTCTCTCCCTGCTGAGCTACGAGCTGGAGTCAGGTGTTTATCAGTACTTACATAGAGGAGGTGGCAGAGACGGAGGTTTTGAGGCCTGAAAACTGAAGCTCCCCTCCCTCTTCCCCCTCATGAAGCATCTTTGGGGAATTGGGAGCCGAGGAGTCGGGGGTGGCGATTTCCTCGATGTCTGAGTAGGTTTTGGAGCCTTTCTTGATGCTGAACGCCTTGTTGAAGGAGCTCCTCAGCTACATGGAGACAAAGGAGCAGATGTACAGACTACTGAATAATATTCAATGGTTTAGTGTATACATTCAAGGGTTACATTGTGATATCTTACAGTATAAACTACACAACAGAACACAGTGTAGAAATGAAGAAAAATTAGAATAGCATTGAATAAACATATGATTAAGCAGAGAAGTCCACCCTTAACGGGACATCGTATCATCTCGCTAGCAGAGTGTGTTCATTCTTACCCAGCTCTTTTTCTTCTTCTTCTTGGCGTCTTGGTCCTTATAGCTGCCAACACTCGACAAACTGGTCAGGCTGTTGAGACTTGAGATGCTCTCACATGAGTTCTGACGTCGAATATTTACATCTGGAAAAACATTTAATAAAGTCTACATCAAAACCAAGGCACAGATGTGCAGAGAGAGAGAATAGTATCAGCAGGTTAATCTCCAAACCTTTCTCGTTATCTGGATTGTTTAAAGCTACATGAATAACAGCCTGGGCCTCATCATTCTTGGTCTTCAAGTCTTCGATGGTCTCCCGCAGCTCAACCAGCTCAGTGTCCTGCACAGACATCAAATGAGTAATTGTCATAGAGTTCAGTTCAGGTGGATCCGTTTGTATCTGTTGGAAAAAGAGGAAAGAGGCCGACTTTTGCAAATTTTGTTTTCTTCCTTTCATTTGTGTTAATGCATCCTTGTGATTTACCCTGAGTATCCTATGTCTGCTTAGCCTATTGTAATACTTTTACTACTAATAATAATATTATGTTTTTGAATTTTGAAAAAAGAGTGGTTTTCCATGATGTTTTACTCAAGTACAACAAATCTGGACCTGATCTCTTGAATTGTGTTTTCAGTTCACAAGGACAAATAGTTCAGGATAGCAGAGCCTCACTGTGCTGCCCATTGTGTGCTGAAGCTGCTATAAATGGAGCCACCCGGCCCATCTCCTCAAGGTTAAAGAGCCTGTGCTCCGGGCTGAGCTGCACAGGTCAGTGCGCTGGCACAAACAACAAAGACTTTTTCCTGGAGTGGTCTAGACGGGGCTTTCAGTGGGAGCAGCAAAGCATGAAGCTCGGAGAGGGACCCCTCACACACTTTGTGCACACACTCGCACCGAGCACAGAGCACTGCCTCAAGCACTGATGGGTTTATTCGCACCAAAACTGATACCAACGGCCGGAGAATGAAGGAATGTTGTTTGCTGCGAGTGCACGTGCAAACTCAGTGTACTTTGAGCTTATCCATCACTAATTGATCTTCTGTACCCTTCTCACATGAGGTTTGTATGTGGAACTGCAGTGGGCCCCTCGTGTATATATATATTATTTTTAGCTCCTCACTGCAGACTGTGAACAAAGTCACTAACATCGCAGCCTCTTAACTCGGCTCATAACATTGGCACAGTGGTGGAATGCAGCTTGAATTCAGGTTTGTATTTGTGTGGACGTGATGGATGACGTTACCTTCTGCTCGTGGCTCACTGACAGACTCTGGAGCCGAGTGGTCATCAATGTCAAACTTTGCTCAAAGGCGGCCACCAGATTTGCCTGTTTGGAAAGAGAAGAAACTTGAGATGAGGACTAAAAACACATGCAGAAGTAAATTTTCTCTAGGTAATTGTCTATGACAGGAAATTAACAAGATATACATCTACTACTACATTTAATTGTTCGTAATTTTTGAAAGAGCAGGGAGACTATGACTAACTACAACTTCACATAGATTCAAACTGATTTTAAATTTAGCTTATTCCTTGTATATAAGCTCAATAATAAAAAATAAAAGATCAATAACACACAGGCTGAAGAGGAATATTTCTGTGGAAAATTCAACTCCCTCATTTCTCTCACTCACAAAGGATATTACTTTTTTACTTCGCAGTACATAATTATACATTTACAAAATAAGTAATTAATCCAGTTATGCTGTATTCGTTAATGTTGCAGAATAAGGTCACAAAGAATGAAAAAAATCCAACAGGAAGAAACACTCACATATATGCATGCAACTACAACCACGACGCACACACAAACTTGATTGAGTGCACTGCATAATGCCTGTGCTGTATTCATGCACTTGCACCAATGAAAATGCTGACAGGATGTCATTCAGAAACAACCTTGTAGAGTACAAAGGGAGGGCGAGGCCGCTCGGTGTGTGTGTGTGTGTGTGTGTGTGTGTGTGTGTGTGTGTGTCTGCCTGTGGGAGGCAAAGCTTAGTGGCTTGGGGAAAGGTTCAGGAGGAGGTTAGCTTTCTTCAGGCCCTGCACGGATAAGAAATGCGCTGAGAAGGCGCAAAAATTATTTATAACTGAAAAACCACAGCTCGGATATTTAGTCCCTCTCTGTGGCTCTTCACTGTTTTCAATGAAGACTCCAATCAAATACACAAATGTATAAGATAGTGGAAGGTAAAGTAATAAGCTCCAAATCCACTGACTTGCATTCAAAAAAATAATGTTCTGTCATGGACTAACCTAAGCTGAAAGAGGTTTAATGTACTTTGGAGTTCTTGGTTGGTTTTAATCAAAATAAACCCTTTTTAACCTGTTAAGAACCCAAAAGGACCACCATACCAAATGCAGCCTGACACTGCTCCTCCTTTGCCTGCCATCTCATGTCCGACACCAATTGTGTCTCTATGAGTGTCAGTTACCTCAGCCTCGGGGCAAGTGTCACTGAAGTAGTCTGCTCATCAAGATGACTGACAAGTATTGGGGTGTAAAATTAGAGGGAGGGGCTACTGCTAATACTTCTATTACCTCAGGGTAAAAGGTCACATTTTTTAAATGATGAAAATGTCACTCAAATAACTTTCTTATTGGACATTTTTCTTTAAGAATTTAAAGGCAATTGGTAATAAAAAGTGTTTTTAGGAATATTTTGATTAAGCTAAATTTAAAACTGAACATTTTAGGAAACCTACGACAAATAATACAATATTAAGGCAGTTGATGCAAGTGAGGTGTGTCGTGTTTTTTAATGATGTTAACAGAAAACGTACGTTTGCCGTCAGCTGGGTGGTCAGGTTTGACACCTTCTCCTGTGATGATTCCAGCTCTCTCCTCAGCTTGCGGATTTGCTGTGAGGAAAAAAAGCGAATGTTTCACTATAAAATAACAAAGTTTACTAAAGACTCGGGCAGATGGCGTTAATGAGATGAGGGAGAGAATTGTTCCCCCACAGTTGACCGGGATGAGGAATGAAAGGAAAGCAAATAAGGAGACAGAGGAGAAGGAGCAAGTGCAGGAGAGAAAACACTTACCTCTCCCTGAATCCTTTCCTCAGCCTTAGGAAGCAGGGGAAGAGTAAAAGTCAAGATGTTAGACAAAACAAAGGGAGAGCGGAGCGGAGAGGACGAGGACGAAGGTGGAGGAGAGGAGAGGTGAGGGAGGAGGAGAGCAGCAGAAACGAAGAGGAGGAGAGAAAGCAGAGAGGAAGAGGAGAGGTGTAATAAGTTGCAGAGCATACCAAGGGAGAAAGTCTTGTCTCTAGTGTGCACTGTTTGAAAGTTTGAAACAAGAAGATAGCATCACTTTACACACTAACAAACACACACACTCACCAACACACACTCACACACACACACACACACAGACAAACACGAAGAGAATTGTATCTACCTGATTATGCATGTTGCCGACACTCACCGACGAGTAGCTCGAGGAGGCGTTGGATGCCAGTGAGAGCACAGACCCATGAACTGGTAAAGAGACAATTCAGAGCAACAACATAAACCAACGAGAAGATGAAGCAGTAAATGAGGGCAACAAACAGAATCACAGTAATTCAGCGGACTCACCTTCATCGGACTCCTTGTCTCTGAAGGATCCAGAGCGGACCATCCCCATGCTGCGTGGACGCTCAGCCAGCGACAGCGTGCTGCCCAGTGGAGACGCTGCGTACAGCTCCAGAGAGGCATCGTGTGTTGGGATGCTGTTGGATCGAGTCATCCTCGGAGGTCCCCCCACAGGGCTGGGTATTACTGTGAAACCAGAGGGTCAAGGGAAAAATAGTTAATACTTGTCCTTACCCTTTCACACATCACCCAGGTCTCTACAGGAATCTTGATGCTCCCTCAATAATCACATTAATGAGGGAGCATAGAGATTATAAGATGGGAATACTATTCTGCTTGTTTTTTCTTCTTCTAATGTATTATTACTATAGATTTCTCAGCGGTGAAGACAGGGGAAGACTGCACCAGGTCACTTTTAGTATTACAGCTATGGTTATGACATCACAGTTGGCGTGTGGAATGACCAACCCCTCAAAAACAACAGCAGCTCTACTGATGTTATACATAATGTTAGAGAAATGCATTATTCTACTCAGTGTACTCTGGAGTGTGTGTGTATATGTGCATACTCACACATACTGGTCTTAGAGGTGCGGGGCAGGGAGGTGGGCGGAGACATCGATGGAAGAGTGAGCGAGTCGGTCATACTGAGAATAGAATGAGAGTGTCTCCTCTCTCCTCTCTCCTTCCCTTCCTCCTCAGGCTGGGAGACACAGCTGAAACCACACAGTCAGAGGACACCATCAGTGATGTTGTGGTAAATGTAATACAGAAACAGAAAATCCTCCAAACATTTACAAATCATTTTTTATTTGTGTGCATAAACAACCTAGAAAGGTTTTATAGATGCATTTGTTTTATGCATTTAGAACTGAGCTGCAACAATTAATTGATTGATAAGTTAAACCTAACATTTTATGAAAATCAATTAAATCTTTCACAGTCAATTTTCAAGCCTGAATGAAAAAACATTAGTTTTTTCCAGGATTTCAAATGTGAAGCTTGACTGTTTTCCTGTTTGTCATATCATTTACATGACAGTAAACTGAATATATCTGGTATTTAACTGTTTTCTTATAATTGAAGTGAATACTAATATCTCAATATGTTGATAAAATTACACAGAATAAAAATAAACACTACAACAATTTGACGCTCTGCCCCACCTACAGTAAGACATTTACATGGTGCTCCCGGCCAACCAATATCTGAGTTGCAAGACTCACAAAATGTTGCCAGTACGATTTGGGGGATTAAAACCAGATTTTAGAATACAAGTAAAAGGACGGATGTGTACGGACCCTGCAGGCAGGATTAACACAGTCCGTCAATCAGAATAGATCTTATCAATGGGAGCTGTGTGGGTGTGTAGGTTAAGGTATGTGCCAAAATTGCAGTGACAATCACCGTGAGATTGTGTATAAAGCCTGTAGCTGCATGTGTGTGTGTGTGCTTGTGTCAACTTACCTTAGACCTTTCTTTGGCAGCGTGTTTCGGTCTCTCTGAGAGCTGCAGAGATTAAACAATGTTATTATTTAACCAGTGGTGCAGTGAGTTATTAAACTCTCAAGAGCAGGCAGCGGGCACAAAGCAGCACAGTGAGACAGCTGTGTCAGCCAGTAATTATGTCTTCAGTGAGCAGGGCCCGTTCAGCACTGATAATAGTCCTGCAGTAATAACAGCCTAGAGACCCCTCAGAATGTAAGTATGTGTGTGTGTGTGCGTGTGTATCGAGTGTGCGTCCATGCCATTGCCTTTATTTGTGGTTTGAGTTCTATTTTTGTCTAAGCCAAATAATATGCGACAAATGGGCCACCAAGTAATTATGTTTCTTAATATTTTAGAGAATAATTAACTTCTCATATTGTACATTCTGTCCTCAGTTTTCAGATTAACTCCCTCCCCCACACACACACGTGTAGTCTTGCCTTAAAAATATTCTTTATTCGAAATTAGTTATAGTAATAGTATTCTATTATACTAAAAATATTCTATATTCACTATATATGATTCATTTTGAAAATCTTACTAATTGTTTACATTTTTGTGGGTTTTTCTTTGGAAATGTTAGTTCTTTGCTCTTCATAATCACCACTGCCATCCTACAATACCTTTTTCGGGTAACAAAAAACACATGTTAATACCAGGTGTATATACTAAGATGTCAAAGCTTCTCTCCTGGACTGCTCCTGCCTTCCGTGAACAATGAACGAAATGGGTGTAGTTCTTCATATAACCAGTAGGGGGAGCTACATGACAGAATGGAAGAACCCTGGATGACAGAAACTATGCATGTATTATTAAAGATTATCTTTCAGCAGAATTGAACTCACTTGTCTGTGAGAGTCAGCGAGACTTTACTTCCCGAGCTCCAGCTGGGAGGAGGGCCTCTGTCTTCCTGTCTCTCTTTGTCTCTGGACTCTAAGGTGGTGTAGCCTCGGACCAAACTCTCCCTCTCCCTATTCTTCCCTCTTCCCTGGGGCTCAGGAGCCAGACTCATCTGCAGCGGCAACGACTCCATGCTCCGATGTAGCCCAGACAGACGGGGGTAAAGCAGGGGAGAAGTGCTCCCCCTGCCCCCTTCCACCCCGAGAGAAGAGACCTGCCTCGGGCCCAGCCCCATCCCGGAGCTCGAGAAGCAGGCCGAGGAGTTCACATTGAGTAACGGGGCAGGGCTGGGAGTGAGGCCGGGGCTGCCTGCTGAGCTCACCAGGTCCTGGAGCTTAGAGTAGGGGGGGATCTTCGGGGGCAGTGAGTCTTGAATTCCCATATCCAGGCTGTTGGAGTTGAGCTTGTCGAGATGGGCCATGGATGGAGGCTTAGCAAAGCTGCGTACTCCAGATAATCTAAAAAATATCAGACAACATTGAAGTAAATGCATATTCTTATTATTTTGTGTGTGTGTGTGCGTTCCTTGAGAAATGATTGCTTGTATATATTTATATTGAAGTGTATAACATTGGTACCTGTGTGTGTTGGATGAGGGCAGATCTACGCCCTTACCACTGCTGGGGGGTCTCAGGCCCTGAAGCTTCACTCCGTTCTCTGAGGGGGTCTGAGCCGGGCTGCCCTTCAGAGACCCACCTCCACACTCAGAGTCAGAGACCACAGCTTTAGCTTTGGCTCGCTCTTTCTCCTTCTCTCGGTCTGTTTGATTGACAGGACTAGGACTTAGAATCCCACGGCTCCCTCCTTTACTCAACCCTGCTCCAGAACCAGGCTCTTTGAGCCTCGAGCCCTGAGGTGCTGTAGAGGAGGGTTTGATTAGTCCACAGCCTGCGTCCATGGTGGTGCTTACTGGGCGCGCGGAGCTCGGCCGGGTTAGAGTCAGTGTGCTTGTCTTGGCAGGACGAGGCAAAGAGCGGTACTGGAGAGACGTCCTGGCATTTGGGGACAGAAAACTACTGTGATCGTTGCTTGAAACATCTAGACTTGTCTTCCGTCCTCCACCACCGCCACCACCAGCCCCGGGTTTGACAGGAATACCAGATGTTTTGGGAACCTTCCCCACAGTTGCAGAGCCACCGGGTATGGAACTGCCACCTGTACTCATCATAGCAGACGCACCGACATGGTTTGTCCCGTTAGCGGAGACTGGGGTTTGCTTCTTGAAGCCAAAGTTTCCACCTGTTGAGGGCCGGACCAGGCCAGATGGTGGCTTACGCTGTTCACAACCACCAGTGCCATTCCTGTGATCTTTACCAGCATCAGAGGAGGAGCGCTGAAGACCTGACGTCTTCACTGCCAACCTGGACTTATCCATGGGCTTCCCATCTGATCGGACTGTACCTGAAGAGGTGGAGGAGAAAAAACAATGACTGATGAGCAGCATGAACAAACTGATGCCTGAACAGTCAGTTTCATGTAGCGAGAGAGACTAACCCAGCCATATTAGGACATGATAACTAATCTGAACACCTACAAGGTCAGACTGTCAGCTGATAAAGCAAATCCGAACACAGACAGTGGGTAGACCACACTCTCACACTCACACACACACACACTCACACACACACACTCACACACACACACACACACACACGCACACTTATCATTCAGTTACTCCTCTTTTCCATCCCAATGAACAAAAATAGTTTTTTTCCTCTGGTTTTCCACTAAGTGCACGTCTGCGTGTCACAGCTGTGGAGTGCTGGGATTAACATGTGCAATATGGCTGTGGAAAACTGGTGCTCACGTTCACGAAGCGTGTCTGTGGGCGCAAACTGCCATGAAACACAGTGTGGTTAAACTTTTCCTCTTTTGAAGACTCTTTGGAGACAGAGGGTGGAGTGAGAGATGACTCGGTGGAACGGCAGTGATTTTTTTCCCCCAAGTGGCAAATTAATTGAATTTGTTTGGAAGTCATTATGAGAGAAAGCAGCAGTCTACTAGACACATGTGAACTGTATGCACCAACCACACAAGTGCAAGTCCACGCTGCCCATGCTCTTAATTTGTATGTAATGGGAGGTTTATATACAAGGCATTAACAGAGTCAAAGAGCTGCTGTTGAATGAGACCCACCGGCAGGCCGCCCGGGGACATCTGGAGTCACTTACGGGTATTTATAAACCCGCAAAAGACACATAGACACAAGACACGTATATACCACACACACTCACAGTTACTTGTGATCAGATCGTACAGGAATGTGACACCGACAACACATTGCGCTCACAGCTCTTTCGTTAATGTGAAAATTGAGTTAACGTGTCAAGTCATAAACTCAATCCATCGTAAAACCGCAAACTTCTCGGTCCAAGAACGTTAGGCTGACACACAAACTCTGTTTGTCAGAGACGTATAGTGATTCCAGGCGTTTGTATAAATTGTGACATAAATGTAGACTGATTTACAGACACACACACAGGCGCGTGTAGAAGAGACCGTGAACAACCGCTTGACACGAGAGGCCTGCGTGTCTGACAGGGAGAAATCCTTCGTATAAAAAGTCTATCGCTGACATCTTTGTAAGGAAAATGGCTCATTTCACATCAAGTCTTCCTCTATATAGGGCGACAGTGAGCGAGAGCAGAGGAAGGAGGAAAGTTGGAGTGAAGATGCATCTCGCTGCCACATTTCTGACATGGTCTCCCATCGACCATCAGTATCAATGTAAAGTGCATGACATTAAACATTAAGTCAATTTTGTATCTTATAAGATAATAGGTGCAGCTATTATTGTGTACTGAATTAGAACAAAACAATAAAATCAGTTAGTCCATAAAAGGAAAATTGATTGACCTCTTTCTATAACAGATAATTCCTTTATCATGGAAGTGGTGTGGAAGTAATTGACCTGGTCAACTTGTCTTTATGGAACTTATGATGGGTGTGTCCCCTATTTTCAATTTGTAGCTTCAGTGAGTAACAGAGTAACTGTAAAAACAATCAATCATCATTATACACTAAAAGCAAACTGTGGTTGGTATATAGAATATTGTACGTACTATAGAATGTGTATTATTTGTATAGACACAGTGTTATTGAACCGCGACACAGTGCCCGTCTGTCGTTGACCTCTCCAACTGTTGAAGAATGTCAAACACTCATTTAAATTCATGAGCTCCTCCTCATTGACGAGCTACGAGATCCAATCTCCACTCTGCTTTCCATCGACTTCATCATCTGATTAATTAACCTCTGAAACCTTCATACAGTTCATGTAGTTGACATCAGTAACAATAGCAGCGTGGAGCACACATCAGAGGCCGCTTCACTTGTTTGGTGTGTATCTGTCACTTCAGCAGCTGGCAATGCAGACATGGTCCAAATAAAAAGAGTGTTTACACAGACACTGCCCAACTAGACTGGCACACAACAGCACAACTAATATCCTGTTGTTTTGGTTGTCTGTGTGTGTGTGTGTGTGTGTGTGTGTGTGTGTGTGTGTGTGTGTGTGTGTGTGTGTGTGTGTGTGTGTGTTCGTGTGTGTGTGTGTGTGTGTGTTCTTACGTAAAGAACACACAGATGGTTAGATTTAAACGCAGGCGCACAATCCAAGCTATTGTGCTCTTTGTGTGTGAGTGTGTGTTTGTGAAGTGTGATGGGTGACACTGTGTAAGGTTGGCACAATCTCCGACCTGTCTGCACAGTGGACACACAGACACACATGCATACAAACTATTAGCAACACAAACACTCACTGTCTCTGGGCCAGTTGCTTTGGGTACAAGGCCTTTATCTAAGTGCTATAAATTGTCTCTGTCAGGCACAAAAATAAAGCTTGGATAGAAAAAAAAACACTTGGTCAGTGCTGTGTGTGTGTGTGTGTGTCTGTGTGTAGGTGTGTGTGTGTGTGTGTGTGTGTGTGAGGCTGGCAGGAAGGGAGTGGGTGGTGATGGGCGTTTGATACATGGCACCACTTTCTAAAGGCCCAGAGGGTGGGCTGCAGCTGTGGATGAATGTGTGGGACAAAGACAGTGAGTGTGTCTGTGGCAGTGTGTGTGGGTGTATGACTGCCAGAAATACGGGAATATTAAAAGACCGCCAGAGAATTGTGCGTGTCAGCTCAGGTTATGAAACCATTTCAAATAAAGCTATAGATTTTTACACTTAACGTTTCATGAAATTTCCCAAAGGGGATGTGTGTGAGAACACAAATGTTTAAGTTGCTCCAGGTATTATTTTTTTCCTTATGGTGTGAACGTGTCTGACCCAAACAATCTCCGACTTCCTTCCTCATATGTAAAACGCAAACTGTTCAAATCTGAAAAGGTCTTCAGTGTGTGTTTCTCCACCTACCTGCCACTTTCAGGCCACTCTGAGAGGTGTGGGTTATCGGGGATGTGACTCCCACGGGTGGGTTTCTTCCTTTCCTCAACATGTTTCCTTGACCCAGGGTTTGAGGCTTCTTCAGTTCACCTTTCCCTCCTTCCAGCCCCTCCCCGGGCTGCGGCCTCGTCTTTTTCCATTTATTGGCTGATTCAGACTTGAGGCTTCCTGTGTTGTAGACACTGCTGCCCTGGCTCTTGCAGCCGGGTTTGGCTTCATCGTTGTCCCACGAAATGCCACTCTCCACCAGTGATCGCTTCTCTGCATCTGTACGCATCTACAGAGGGACAGAAAGACAAGTTCTATGAGACAGTATTTTGACAGAATGTGTAAGTACTGAGTGTGTGAGAATAAACTTAAAGACTGTGGAGATAATATATTTATTTGTGTTTCTCTGGTTGTATACTTTACAGTTATGAAGTCTAATTTAAAGGCGACAGTATTTATACTAGAATCATGTAACCATTGAAACCCCTCTTAAATAATACAACTTTGTGTGAGTTAAAATCTAGTTTCACTCTGCGTGATTCAGTGCATGTTATAGAATTGGCTTAGAAAACTGAGATGAATTATGGCGTGCAACAATACTGTCTCCCTTATATTCTGTACTTAAGTGTTCACCACAGGTCACAGTTATTAGGTTAGATATTAGGTTAGAGCCTCAGACTCCCTCTCTGCAGGAAAAACATGTCTGACCCAGTCAACCTAAAAACCCACTCACTGATGTCTCATCTTCCCCGTCTAAATCCTATTGTGTGCTCTGGTTGAACACTTCAAACGAGAAGTGGGCAGACACAGCAGGGGGAGGAACTGCCCACAAATACACACATATGTACTGTGCACACACCACACACTGACCCCACATCTAAGATCAGACAGAAAGACTCACACACACTTGACTTACATACAGACAGCTCAGCCTTGAAACAATCCAATAAGAAAGAATGTCGATTGTGAAACTAAAGGAAATGTGAAACCCATGACTGAAGGTCTTCTGTGTGTTTATGAGTGGAATACATCCGAAAACAAAGCATCTTTACAGGAAGAGTGTGTACGTGTTTATGGATGACTATAAGAGAATTAAACACACCCACTGTGGGGGACTGACAGTTACACAATGCATCAGGAGGTGTGTGTGCTAGTGCAGGACATTGCACCCAACATGCAGTTCCCATGAAAGCTCATATGCTGAATTCCTTTTTTATTAAAACCAATAGACCCCATGGGCAGGTTCACATCACACGAGGAGGTGGAGGTATGTGTGAGTGTGTGTGTCCTGTCTGACCAGACCCTGTTGATAAAACATTGTCATTTCCTCACACACATTCCCTGATTATTAAAACATGGGAGGGGGGTGAGACACACATCTGGTCAGAGAGTCACGACAAAACATGGATAACAACGAAAACAGATGGACAATGAGACAGATAGTAAGAACCAAACACACATGCACTAAAGTAGTAAGTCTATTAGCTTCGGCAATTTGTCCATCTCTCCTTGTGGAGATGAGGAGATTCAGGTTTTTGTACCACCCACATGGACCACCACCACTTTCTGGCTGTAATTTCTAACTTCCTCTCTCTCCAACATGTCTTCTCTGTGCGTCCTTTCTTCATTACCCTTCTCCCCCTCAACCTCATATCTCTGTTGAGCTTATTACACAATACGTGGGAGGGGAGAGGAGAGGATGTTAATCAAGTGGGAAATTAAAATCAACAGGAGACACAAAGAAAAAGAGGAACCGACAAAGGGATGAGATTAGCTACCATCGGCGATAGAACGAGGAGCCATGTGTACTTGACGATAGCGGGTGCAATATGAGGTGATGGTGGGTTGCCATGGCAATGATGCCATGGGGGGTAATGGTTGCTATGACTCCTGCTTGTAGGCGTGGAGGGAGGCGCCCCTGTTCTTCCAGCTCGCTGGCCTGGATGCCGGACTGCAGATGGCCCTGTGTGTCTGAGTGTGTGTGGCTGTGTAACTGTGTGTGTGCAGATGGTCACACTCTAGACCTGTCCTGTCATATATATATGGAAGAAGACAAAGGCCCGGGCTCTCAGCATCCCTGTGCTTTGGTTGCCATGGCTACAGTGATTTCACGTCTCCCTTCAAATTCCCTCTGTCTCTCGGCCTCTGAAAGCTACGTCGTAGGTGCGTATGTAGCCTGAGCATGGGACTGAGCATTCATAGCTGAGTCCCTCTACAATTACAGCACCGAAACACTAGTCGCAGTAGAGTTTGTATATGCCGGTGTGGAGTGTCTTCCGGTTCCTGGTCCGCTTATTTAAAAATTCTCAGGCGTCTCTGTTTACTTCAGAACAAAGGCGAATGTTACTAAGCCGGTTGTGTTGGAGTTGGAGCCAACACAACCATATAGCAATTACTTTTTCTTAAAGAACTGCAACGAAAGAAAGAAAGACGTCGTCTAGAATACTGAATCAGGCAGAGTCCTGCTACATGCTGTGTGTGTGTGTGTGTGTGTGTGTGTGTGTGTGTGTGTGTGTGTGTGTTCATGTGTGTGTGACACCTAATTCAATGACAAATCAATATTTCACTAGATTAAAAGCTTCATCAATACTGTATCCAGCACACACGTCTGTCTGTCTCGTTCAGTGTGTGTGTGTGTGTGTTTTGTTATGCTCTTGTGCACCTCACTTACCACTATGGTTGAGCTCCTGCGGGAGCCGATGGGGGTGGTGGGAAGCGAGTTGAGAGTGGGACTGGTGTTGAACTCTTCGGAGCTCAGGTTGTCTGAGCCGTCACTGAGGCCGCTGCTGATGGAGCTGCTCTCATCCCAGCTGCAAGAGACAATGACAGAGAAGAAGGGTCAGGCAACATATTAAAGTAGTGATTTCCACCCAGGGATTTTATTTGTACCGAAGCTGAATAATCCGTTCAAACAAAGGGATACAGGTAATAGGTAATGGTTTACAGGAGTCAGAAGAATGGATACATATGACCACACAGACCTAAACGTTGACAGGTCAGTTGTGTGAAACCACTTGACTCTTTACTTAGTGTCACACGTTTGAAACGTGACAGGTGATGTCAGAGAAGAGGTGCTTGAGCTCATGTGATAGAATGGTGTTGGCATGTCTAAATAAAGATGGCACTAATGTATTGAAGGGTCACAACTAGGGGAACGATACAATGTCCTTCTTAACACATACACCATTATTAGTTCTAAAAATTGTCCATTAGGTATAAGTAGGGTGAATTGTTCAGATGGTTGGAGGGGTTTTAGCCCCACCAATTGTCAGAACAGGCCTGTACAGCCACCCCAATAACCACAGTGTCCCACGGAAAGAAAAGTATTGAGTTTAATTATTTGATTTGTCTACCCCTTTGTTTTGTAGGGTGATCCTGAATACACTATGGTTGAAGGGGTGTTTGAAGGTCTAGATAGTCACTAGATGGCCACTACCCCTAGACCACATAACAAAATGTGACAACACTACCCCCATCACAATGGCCATGTTCAAAACGAAAGGGGACAGGCCCTCACTCCCTCAGCCATCGAGCATGCAGCGGTGAGCCAAGTGTTTATGATGAAGGTGACAAACCCCTGCAAGCGTATACAGTTGCTAATAAGGATCACTAACATCAGCATGGATCACATTAACACGCTCATACCCGAGAATATCTTAGAAAACCGAGCAATTTGTGTCTGATATCTCCTCGAGTCTGTTCAGTGCATGAAATACCCACCAGCTCAGTTACATCAGCCATTGGCTCCGTGTTGTCTCGTTTGTCTTTTGATTAAATATTCATAGACGCAGACCTCATTTAGAAAGCTGCCTGCTCTATATACCTAACTTTCACACTGCTGGAAACTTGGCAAACTGCAATTCAGAGCACTCTCGACATCATCTCAACCCACACACACAACCACAATGGCACATAAAAATAGCACTAAAGAACATATACACTGATGCATGCACCCACGACTGCACGTAGGAGGAGAGTCTGTGAAGTCTGTCCACATGGCACATATCTTCTTTGCTCTATGTCTTTTTACCGCAAGCATTTATTTACTTGTGGATAATGGTGACACAGTTAAATATAAGTAATACATGAAGTTATCCTGTTTACCCCTAAAACTCTTAAAAGGGTTTTTTTGGACTCAAACACTTCACCCACCCCTCCATCTGCATAGAGGCGGGTGGACATTGAGTGGATTTTCACTTTTCTGTGGAACTGTCCCTTTAATAAGAGGACTCAAATGATTCAGTTATTGGTGGCGTTTGGAGTTTGAAGCTATCTGACGACTCAACAGTATCAAATACTAAAGCTGCAGTAATGTGAGAGATCAGGTCATATAAACCTCAAGATATAACTGGAACAAATCTGTCATCCAGCTCAGCACAGTGACTTGCAGGGGTGAGGAGTTGGGGGAGAACAGGGGTACACGTGTGAGGCGGTTGGGTGCACATTGGCCTGTGTAAATTAAATAGGTCATGTTGAGGAAGTTAGGGGGGTTGGGTTTTTCTCCCATTGGGGTCAGTAAGTCAGACCGATATCATACGATACTGTAAAGCAAGTGGAGAGGGTGGGGTTCGCTAATGAGGTCATGTATACCGTGGCACATTGGAGGACGGAGAGGAGAGAAAGCGGGGTAGGCCTTCCGGTCGGGTGCCTCTATGGGTCACACTTTGCCCTGAGGGACTCGACGGCGGGGACCGGGGGGAGAGGGGCGAGAGGGACAGAACTCCCTGTCTGGCCTGTGGTTATCAGACATTGAAAAAAGAGAGAGCAGATGAGATTTAAAATCTGTACTGGGCCTTGTCTATATGCCAGACTAAGATTAAGGCCAAATTTGATTGGGCCAGACACACTGAGAGAGCCAACCTTCACTTTCTGTCTTAAAGTGAAATGCTTAAACACTTCAACTCATTCAAACAAGTAGAAATATAGTGTTGTAGTGTGAAGATATAGGCTATTTGTGCATCTTTCATGTTCATTGTAATTTCTAACATACCCACAAACCATAGCAACAGATATCATTATAAAAATGATATTAAAAATTATATTTTTTTACGAGATAAAACAAATACATTATTATAAAAAACGATATCTATATACAACAGTGTTTGGGGAAACGTGTGGAATTATCTAATCATGAGGTAAATTTACTTTCTATGATGTAGTTTTGCTATCAAAGCTGATCTCGATTTGCATTTTCATACTAGATTGCCATTGGCCCTTTATTACACACATGCAATAGACATTGAACTCATACAGATGTTATGTACTGGTTCCAAATTTGTGTGCATGTGTCCATTGTTCATTTTCCACTGAGCAAGCCCTGGAAAATAAACGTCCATTCTGGAGATAGAGCAGCTGGGGTTTTACCGTGAAGCAATACCTGTCTCTTTGTCTCTTGATATTCAGAGCTATCTGTGTGCACCAGTGCGTTCGTGAATGATAATGCCCTCTCTGATGAATTATTAAGACGTGATAAGTAACAGTGCAAACAGCCTCTGCAGGGTTAGGTTGTCACTCAGCCGACAGATGTAAGGAGAAGAGAGAGAGGATTGAGATGAGCTCAGATCAAACTTCAGGGACGACACCAGCAAAATAGAAGAGAATACAAATCAGTGAACTGGTGATGTCAACTTATAGAGGATTTGAAAAATGAAAATCAAGTATTTAATCAACGAAACGAGAGCTGATTCTCCTGAAAAAAATCAAATGAACTTCTTTTGATGAAGAGACAACAAATGCTGCTATTTGATGGTTTTGATGAGACCAAAAGACAGAGACTGTACAGAGACTAAAAGAGTAAATTAGGGTTCAGATCATTCCGACGCCAAGAGAAATATCAGGAATCATAAGTCACAGTGTGAATTTCAATACAACTGTGTTGAAAATAAGTTAGAAAGCCTTCAGCTTTGATGAGTCACGTCATTCGTCAATACTTCTCAGTTCTGTGAGGAAATCTATTCTTGAGTCGTCAGAGACTTTAGACGATATAGCTTGATGGTGTTGAGACGCTGTTTGTCCAAGTTTACAAGGTTTTCGAAAAAGAAAAAGGGTTTTCTGATTTCCCTAGAAAAAAAACTGAGATCCTCGATCAGCACTGACACAAACCTGGCTCCAGCAGCTCCTCTATACTCCTACATCAACTCCACTGGGTGTCATGAAAGGGAGGCAGAGCTTGAAAAGAGATGATGAAACACAAGGATACTCCAGAGAAGAGGGTGAAGTGGTACGTGGAGAAACGAAAGAACAGAAAAGTGGGAAGAGAAGTGACAGAGAGGGCCGCCTCGACTTCTCAGGACTCGCTGCTCTTGCTAAAGACTATTGTCTCTCATCTCTTCATCACTTCCACCGACTCATCTCCTCCTCCTCCTCAATCCGCTCCATCCTTACTATCTTTAACAGCAGCTGGTGAAATCTGCGGCTATAATCTCTCCTTGCGCCGCCTCAACTTTTTCATTCCTGGGCAGCAGCTGCAGAGACTGAGAGATAATATTAGCAGCTAATTCATCTGCATCGCCCCTCTATCAGATTAGCTAGTGTCTCACAGCCAGCCACTTCCCCATCCCTGTCGCATTTATATTCATATAAATGAGCCCGACCCACAGTTCAGCTTCCTCTAAAAAGCTAATACCATTCAGCCACAGCGCCTTGATCTCTCACCAGCAACATTCCAGGTAGAACAAATTAAATGATGGATTTCATGAAATTACATATGCATGTGGTGCTTATATAGGTCACTGTCCTTTTGTGTCTTTAGACATGATGGAAGTTCAAGAACACAGCTGCAGGGAAAGGACCAGGACGCTGAAGAATGGTATCCTATGACTATAATCTTATAAGCAAAATGAATATCAATGTTGATTTGATTTAGAATGCAATAACTGTCAATTAAGCTGAGTCGCATTTGATTAAACTCATTTTTCACCTTCACCTGGACGAGGATTTTATTTTTTGTGCACCATGTGCCAGAAAGGCAGCGTCCAGCTGAGCAGATAGTTTGCCACATGGACACAGTGTATTCTGCCAGCTACACACAAGTGGTTTCCTACTCTGTCTTCATGACGTTATAACTGCACCGCGAGAAGAAGGAAAAAAGCCACAGTGAAGCGTTCTGTCGTCCGTCCAGGGCAGACTTAACATTTCATCATCTCTCCGGCTGCTGGGAGCTGCAGAATATTTTAAATGGTTTGAATACTTCTCTTATTTGCCAGATTATAATAAAGGTCACAATTGTCAATATGCATCACATCCTCCTGTCACAGAGACATGATTTCTTTGTTTCTGTTTCTGTCGCACACCCACACAAACACTGAGCATCATGAGAACGGTTGAAAATCTGCAGCCGAGCTAAACAGTTTAAGAAGCCTCTGTGTCCATCCACTGCTCAGACAATGGAGTCAGTTCATTTGATCTCAGCGTGAAGGGCCTTTCTTTGCTGCTCATTATGAGAGCCCTCCTCTCCTCTCATTGAAGGATGGGCGATAGAAAAAAAATTGAAATACAGTAAATCGAGAAGGAAGAAAAAGCCACTGCAAAGACAAAGCAGCTTTGCCTGTGGTTTTTTTTTATTATAGAGCAGTGCTTTCTGGGAGTTGGAGTCCTGCCAGCCTAGGGAGGCAGACTTAACAGTATCGCTTGATAACCTGTTCTATCTAAACAAACAGTTGCATGAAGGCCACTTGGATGAATGTGATGTTTGACCTTGCTGCATTGTCAGTACATGGAGAGTACATGATAAAATTGACAATTAAGCAATTACCTCATCAATAGTCAACAGACATTATAGAGAATGCCTGTGCACTTAAGCAAAGCCGGACACCAGATCAATAGCAAGGAGGAGCATAGTGTCATTATCAATCCTGTTACCTCTATGATGCATCACTTTGCAACAAACGCAGAATATTCCACTGGACCAGCAAGATGAAATGATTATGACTGTGTAGCAATTAAACTATCTGACCAATCAGCAGCTGACAGGAAGTAACACTGATGCGGATAAGACCAACAGATGGTGCGTGTTAGCTTTAAAATAGTATGCTGTACATGCGCCAAGTAGTTCCTAATTCAAGAATAAGTTAAAACAAAATCCAGAAAAACAGGAACGGAAAATAAGAGACTATTCACATTGAGATAAACAGCTGAAGGTTCTAGGTTTCCATGGGGTTAAATGTGTCCTTATCCGCAGCGAGATTTGGACACAGACTCTTTCACTTGTTTAAATACATGGAAAGTGTTTCTGCAGTCCCGCAGTGGACAGGAACTTTCCATTCCTATTAAAGATCCACAGTGTCACATGGCACAACCCAAAATGGCAAAATCAGAAGGGTTCCTGGTGGTAGTGATGCTTTTTCAGGCAAATGGAAAGTGGGGCAGTGCCAGACTGACACTGGGCAGCTGGCTCGGAAACCAGAGGGGGCACATACAGTACGAACGGGCTGCTGAAGACATTAGATTCTTTACAGACAAAATATGTGGGGCTTTAACTCGTGAAAGAAATGACACATAAGTGAGATGCATTGTGTGTCAGTAGATGTCAGATCAGCTTGAAGGGGAAGTACACAGCAGGATGTTAATATACCTAGAAAAAAGCATCTAAGAGAAAATCATTTCCGATATGCTACCAACATACCACATTCCACCTTACAGCTACACAAAAACAACTGAGCTGAATTCCATAACACTTACTGAAAGGACGCAGTATGGGTAAGGGAGGAACCCATCACATTTTTGTGTGGATCATAATCAGGGCACAGATCCAGGAATTTATTTTCACTCTATCTAAAATTGTGAGATACGACAATTTTCACTGATTTCTCAGAGAATAATTATTGAATCTTGATGAAAAAAAATCGGGCCTTGGCGGGGGTGTATTCGCTCAACTGAGAGCCCTTCTAGTTCATTATGTTCAAAAAGAGAAACCATAAAGAAAATGTGTATCTCAACAGCAACATTCTGACTGAACCTGTCTCTGTTAACTTCCTGAAACGGTTTCAGTCCGGACATGAAACCCAACAGCGATGGCTGCTTTTGCACAGTATTTACACTGCTGTAAACACATGTTCACACACACAGGCTAAATCAAATGACTCATTTTCAGTGGAGAGGAGCATGACTGACCACACCCAGGATCCGTGTTTCCTCTTTCACAAACACAACTGTGTACAGTAGAGTGAAGTATATTCAAGAGTAAAATAAAACCCATGAAGAAGCTCACATACATGTGCGTTGTTTAGCTGATAAAATGAAAAGAGAGTGTGAGAGTGGATGGTGAGCACAGATGGCTAACCCTACGGGTCCCTGGACCACTTCAGCAGCTTATCACCAGGAAAAACACACACAAACACACACACACAGACCCACACACAAATCACCTCTGTGGCTTATAAGCACGGCAGATTGTCCCATTACAATCATTATTTTCCAGTCACAGGAAAAGTAGAAATTGAGATGTAATTAAGATATATTGGCATGAGCAGGTAAAACATTCTATAGGTCACACTGGATTTGAAGCTGCTGTGTCATTCTGAATAGGATTATGCATCACTATAGGGCCTTATAGGGCTTTGAAAGAGTTGCTCTGGAGGCACAGCCTATATTATATCTTGAAAGTCTCAAACTCTGACACATAAAGCCGGTACAGACATAACACAGCGTTAATATTTAACTCCAGACATAAGCTGTGGTGACCATGGTATACATCACCTATCAGTTATTGTATTTACGATGCAGGTAGATTGATTATAACTGTAGTTTTAGATGTTTTTTTCCATCTGCAGCCCTGAAAAGTTATGTTCTTATCAAGGAAACGCTGCTGTAGATGATGTGTTGACATCTTGTCCCACTGGTAAATCAAAATTCTACCACTTTTTAATGAAAGCGTGTTATTGGCTTAGAGCATTTAGCAACAAATCAGCTGTTGAAAACGGCTTTTAATTAGCTTCCCAACACAGGTTCTCTGCTGAGCTGTATAGTTTAACACTTACAGTAAATCACTTGACAAGAACCAATTAAAATAGTGGATTGTGCAGGCAATCTGCCTTTGGGTACACACTCGACAGAGAAATTAATTTCCTCTTCCATGTTATTTATGATTTCCTTGTCCTGTTTCCAACATGTGATAAGAGGAACAATGTGTGAGTGGACAGTGTGTCTTTATCTCACACACACACACACACACACACACACACACACACACACACACACACACACACACACACACACACACACACACACACACACACACACACACACACACACACACACACCACACACACACACACACACACACACACACACACACACACACACACACACACACACACACACACACACACACACACACACACACACACACACACACACACACACACACACACACACACACACACACACACACACACACACACACACACACACACACACACACACACACACACACACACACACACACACACAACAGTATTTGGGCATTACAGGGGATTACAGAGCAGGCTGGATTTAATGAGCTCATAATTACTGCTAATTCCATCTGCCACCAGGATCAGACCAGGCCAGGGGCCTTGTTGAGAGGTGCTGTGTGTGTGCGTGGGTGTGTGTGTGTGTATGTGTGTGTGCGCGCTGGGGTCTGTGTCCATGGAGGAAAAGACGAGGTCACATCCCTAAATGGCCAGCACAGAGGAGAAACCCTGTTGAGACTTCGATGGGCATAGGCCTGACAGGGAATGGCCTGAGGGTTTAGGACACACACATACACACATTCATTCTGTATACACATACACAGCAAATGCACTAAATTGCCACTGTCCCCTGGAGTGAAGCTTGAATTAGCTGTCAGAAGTGTGTGATGGCTGGTGGACACAGCAGCTTTGCTCCTGTCACTGCTCCGCTGGGGGTTACACAAAGCTCCGAGGTGTGTGGGAGAATACTGAGGTACATCATTATTCCAAATTTTCCAGAGAAAGAGACAGATTCTACAAAAGCCCCAAACAGACAATCTAAAAATGAATTATAGACAGAACAGTTCTATTCTTTTATCTGTGAGACGGAGTTGGAGATTGATAGAAAGCAAAAAGTGCACAGTCGAAGAAGAGCAGAAGTTGCTTTGGTGAAATTTATCTCTGAATCCATTCTCACCTCCTGACCTCCCCAGGGTGGAAAGATGGAGATCAACACACGGCAACCAAGATTCTACTTTCCTCTGAACTACTTCCATCTACCATGAAATCCAACAGGACTATCAAAACACTGAACAGCTCCAACCTGCATATAAGGAACTATGAGTGGTGAAATATTCTTGGAACCCAAAGAATTGTGTGACTGTTGGTCGTGCTGACACCTACTGGGTCATCTTGTTCTTTTCATACAGAAAGGCCCAAAAAGGAGAACAGTGGAGAGATGTGCACAGAGGATTCCTGGAGAGGAACCAGGCACATATTCATCTCTCTGTGCTCTCCGTCTTCTTTGTGTTTGTCTTCTTCTTGCTCAGCTCGAACAGGGTTAAAGTTTAAAGGTGACTGGCCCCTTGACTAAACATGGCTGCCCCAGGTCTTTGAATGTAGCCACAATACAAACAATGCCTTTTGAATCTCTAATAACAAAGCATTGATCACTGAATAAGAAGGAGAAAATTGTTTCACATTTTTCTCCATGAATGTAGAGAGCATGACAAAATGGGTTAAAGGAACATTAAGATGTCTGAGTGTTAGGTTTTCTGACCAGCAGCGGTCTCTACTATGACCCAGTAGCCCTTGACCTCCAAAGTCCCTCTCTTCTCTACAGGAGAGCAGGAAGCAGAAGAGGGACAGCACTCCTGGGACGAGGTGGAATGGCCTTTTAAATCACCTCCATAAGTCGTTCAGTCTGAGGTGCAGTGTTGAGCGCTGCCCCGCCCCAACTCAGGGGCTCAGAACCGGAGAAGAGCTCACAAGGGGAACCCCACTACGCAGAGGCCCAGGACAAGGGGTTTGGATCCTGGGTTAGAATTACCCCTGGCCTCCCTCCAGTTATGTCAGCTGACTTAACGGCTGTGTGAATTAACAGCGCACAGGGGATGTTTTGGTTTGAAAAAGAAGGTGGAACCAGCGAGAGAGACGAAAGGAAAGGAAAAAGGGAAGAAGAGAAAGAGAGGGAGGTACCACTTTTGAATGAAGCACGCTTCTTCCAGGTCGATGTTAACTTGAACCAGCTGTGCGAGAGATGGTGAAAAAGTACAAACACGCACAGTTCCTCTGACAGCTGCCTTTTGATCAACAGAATATAGTAAAGAAACAAAGACTCTGGACTCTGGAGCAACACAGAGTAACAGACTGCAGTCTGTAGCCCAGAGCAGAGAACTGTAATATCCTGTGAGAACGCACAATCACTGCAACACACCAAAACAAACA
Source organism: Pseudopleuronectes americanus (assembly GCA_038501795.1). Classification (NCBI taxonomy): domain Eukaryota; kingdom Metazoa; phylum Chordata; class Actinopteri; order Pleuronectiformes; family Pleuronectidae; genus Pseudopleuronectes; species Pseudopleuronectes americanus. The sequence continues at coordinate 14,906,312 of CM076725.1, forward strand.
CGAGACCACACTGACAACAAAACAAATAAAATATGATACAGCAAATGGGTTGTCGTTTGGTCGTGGGTGGGGAAGGTCTTATCATGACCAGATTCATATTACTGATACTGAGAAATCTATTCCAGCAAAGAGGGCAATGTCCATGTTTATCAAATGAGCCAAAAAGGGAACCAGCACCATCAGTCATGCCTCCACTCAACAGATGGAGGAACTATGTTGTCAGCATGATATGAGCCGGAGTTCACTGGGCAACATGGCCAACAAATGCCTCCGTCAGGACAAATGGTTCAGCCCTGAAAATATTTTGGAGGGCATCCTCTCCCCAAATAAACTATAACGCTGAATTGCCTTCAGTTCACTGAAGGCAAATCGTCCATGGAGCTAATCACTAGAGCTAATTCCAACCCACTTGATTAAATGTTAATCTCCTCCATTAATGAAGAAAACAAGAGCCATTTCCCATATTTCTGTGAGATGATACACATGCACGGACTGGATAAGAGGACTGTGGGCTGATTAATAGAGATGTTCAGATACCAGCATCAGAAAAGCCTCCGATACCGTGGAAAAACGCTGGGTCAGGCATCGGCAAATACACAAATCTATGTCCAGAACTTTAAAGTATATTATTTTAAATCTGATAAAACAGCAGTTTTCTTTTCAAAGGAAATCAAGTCTTCTTCGCTGCTCCGAAACAGCAGATAGAAAATTGATAGAGTGAACAAAGTGAGAATGTGATGGCAAAGCTTTTGTTCAAATCGAATCAAGCTGCACAAAGACGCTACACATCAGAGCAGAACACCACTAAGCATCTGCCAAAGGTTGTCCAAACACCACCTGAGCAGAAGAGAATGAAAGGCTCATTGACTGGAGCAGAGATTCTCTTTCACGTCTCCTGGCTGAGATAAAGCAGACACCTATTAAAACACACACATTACTCCCCTGCTGTGTGGAGGAGACAGACAGAATGCTGTGTGTGTGTGTGAGTATGTGAACGTATGTGGTGAGGCGACGGACAGGCCTTGGGGCGCACCCGACAGAACACACACCCATCACCTGCTGTCACTCCTAACACACAGACAAACACACATGCACACACATACACACTGGTCATGCCACTTAAAGTTGTTACAGTGAGTTTGGGAGACATTCCTCGCCCTCAGGCTGCACAAAACACACACACTTCACATTCCAGCGCGTGTATTCTGGGGTTCCACTCCCTAATCCCCCAACATATGCAGACGCACATATGCATACCAACCCATGAGTGCACATACACACACATAAATAAAATGACAGATCCAGAGGTTCCACTGAAACCGGAATCTGCAGCCGGGAAGTTCACGGCTCCAACACAAACTGGAGGAATCGTCTCAATTTTTATTGAAGTGAAAAGAATAAGGCCTTGGTAGTTTCAATGGGAGACATTGTCTGAGCTTCATTAACTCTGCCAAGGAGGTTATGTTTTCAACCTTGTCTGTTTGTTTGTTGGTAAGTTCTTATGTTTGTTTGTAAGCAAGATAACACAAAAACCACGGAATGTATTTCCATGAAAGTTGGTGGAAAGATGAGACCAAGAGTATGGTGGTCACCTTTTTTAACGTTCCCTAGAAAAGACTGATAATGAGTGTATGCCATTTGGTTCTGATCTAAATACAGACTGGGATCTAGAGAATTCAAATGAGGTTCCATTAGGGGATCGTTGGGCCTTGGTATGTGCTCTACTAAGTGTTGTTCTGGTTCCACGTTTGCTAGGAAGCCCACTCAGGTGAAAATGACATCCAGAGGTTATTATATTATTCTCTGTGGTCTCTCTCGTCCCCAAAGAGCCTGTTAAGGTGCAATGTTGTCTGGCTGCAGGTCCTTCTCTGGCTTTGATGTAACAGAGAAACTCAGTAAACCACGGGAGGCCCCACCTTGTGAAAACATGAGCTCTGTTTGTGAACACATGCTCCTAGGTGTACGATAAAACAGTGTATGTGTCTTACAAGCAAGGGTTGCAGGCATCTGTTGTTTTTACTCGTGTCTGCCTAATGACCTTGTACTCACGCCAAGTAAACCTGTTCACTTAATTACGAGGCATCAAGAATCTGCCTGCAGGAAATAATTGTGGACGCAGGGGTTTTCTCCCAATTAGTCCCTTCATCCAAACAGAAAATGAAGGAATTTGTGAGTAAATCTTGCAAATCTGGTAAATAGATAAAGTAAATCTATCTATCTAATCTAGCTGGCAGAATGGACAGACTAAATAAGGCTGTTTTTAGGCCTGGACGATAAAACTATATCAGTAATTATCGCAATAAAATGTTCATTAATAGCAATATAACAAAGGTTCATTATATATTGATGTAATTTTTAAATTTTGCACAGTGAGGAGGTTTAACACATAATTGATCTATTACAGATGTTTCAAATGATTCACTGTTTATCAAGTGTTTGTCATTCTCTGCTCATAAAGACAAGTTTAAAACCACAACTTTCACTCAGGAGCAAAACTTCAAATAACTTTAAACTTAAATAAAATAATAATGGGACATTTATCGTAATAAAATAACGATATCTACTGAAATGAAAATGTTTATCTTCGTATCATTTTGGGCCATATCATCCAGCCCTGAATCGTTTTTTTTGTCGTGTTCTCTGGCTGATCAGCTGCTTGATCAACCAGTTGTAAATATTTGTGATCGCTCTGTGGTTTCTATGAGAACAGGAACCTTGTTACACCTTAGAAATGCCACAGTGGATGGAAACATTTCAACATCTCTCTCACTGAGCGTGTGAGCACATGCTTGTGTGCTGGAGAATCATGATTCCTGTTCATGCATCATGATTCATGTAAGTAAGATTAGATTATCAACAGTCCGTTGAATCTAAGTCCTTTACAGACTGAGTCAGCACAGTGTGTTACCAAAACAACCCTAATCCATCTTTGACTCTGAGCCTACATCTCTCACACCTAAGACAAACTTTGATTATCTGTGTTGCACTTGAGAAACTGACTACATTTACTTTGCCACCAATATTCCAACTATTGACCTTATCAGAATAAGGTACTATTTTTGATTGTGTCATTTACACAAGTTACTAACAGGAGGCTCAATTCACACCATTATAGGTGTTTTCTTTTGAAATTTGCAAAAGCAACAACTCTTTCTTTATTTGTCCATCTTGTTGTATCTTGTCTTGTTCCTGCGTTATAAAGCAGTTGGTAACTGCCGTTTGTCGATGTTACAAAATACTGTTAAAACTCCAATAGGACGTCAAAGTCGATCAGGGCGTATACATGTCTACACAATGCGACTTAGGTTGGAATACTCCCCTTGTCTTAATTCAATTATCGCTTGACTTATTCGAATTAAGGTAATCAGAAAATGCTGTTTACATATTGGTGTATTATTCAAACTATCGGTTTAACTATGTTTATATCAGACTATTGGTGTCCATGAAAATGTGGTCAGGGTTCACCTCATTGTTGCTTGTATGCAGGAAAAATGTGACTGAACAGGAACCACACATGACATAGGTTAAGCTTCTTAAACCGTCAGCTGTCAGGTGCTACCTGCCGAGCCTGATCGGTATCACTCCACCCCTCCACAGAGATGGATGTGATTCTAGATAAAAACATTTACTGCAGGAAACAGTGACTCCAAAAAAGCCTTTAAACAGGTTGAGCTGCTTTTTCACCAGTGACCAACACTTCCCATGCAAAGTGACATCAGCTGTGAGAAGAGTCTGGTCTTCATCACGGTGACCGAGCCGCCATACGTATTTAATTAAAACAAACAGAGGAGATTTGGGTGTGAGGTGCGTTAATGAGTGATGTCACCAGCTCGCAAATCTGCCGTTTGGATGAGGCTGCGTTGTGTGAATCAGAGGGCGATCTAGAGAGGGGGATAGGTCATGCTGGGAGGGTTATTTGTGTTGTGTTCAGTTGACAAAACACACACAGGGAGAGAGAGAGATTGAGTTGATGTTGGCTTGCCTTCAATATGACTAATATAGTTGATCAAATCTTTGTGTTGGCTTGAACTGGTGTGCTGATGCATGTTTAATGTTTGATTAAACACACACATGCTGACACCCACACACTGTTATTCTGCTCACAACAACTGGCTTCAGTCATACTGTTAGGTGACTGCCTGAACTCTGTGTGTGTGTGTGTGTGTGTGTGTGTGTGTGTGTGTGTGTGTGTGTGTGTGTGTGTGTGTGTGTCTGTGTGTGCGTGTGTCAGTGGGTCTGTGTGTGTCACATTCTACATATTTATCAGTCTTTTGACAGCCAGTCTGTTTAAACACACGTGTCCAACTCAAACACAGATAAAAACACACGAGTCGGTCCTGTGGGACTCTGAACTGTTTGTGAGTGGTTTCAATTGTTAAAGTGTCTCTGTCTGTTGGGTGTGTGCATGTGTGTGTCTCTAATGCCCTGATATTAGGGCCCCTCTGCTCTAATAGGTTTACATAAAGGGTCGATGGATGCTGTAGGGGTCAGTCAACCAAAAAGAGCACAGCTGACCCCCACCACCCCTGAAAACCCCTACACACACACACACACACACACACAAATGATTCAATAGAGCATTTCTGTCTGTCCCTGCTGTCATAATGCATCTGTGAAGCAGAACTGCTCTTTATGTGATTCTCCTTTTCTCTGGCTTCTGATGCTGCTATACATTTCCTCAGCCACCATGCGCTGCCCACTCACATCAGCTGGCCTACATCAGCCCACACATTGGCACACACAATTAGATCATTCTCACATGGCATGCAGCAAAAAGATGATTTGGAGGAGGCTTGCAGCGTTTCGCCCAATCACAGCAGACACACCGGGTAGAAGGCGTCGTCAGAATGTAGGTCAGTGTTCTGCTCGGGGTGGATAATGCGGTCCGGTCCTGCAGCGGATCAGTCAATCCGAACACACCCTAACACCCGCCCATGCGCTAGCATCCACACGTTCACCTGCATGTGAACACCAGCAACTAGTTGTCATCGCATCCAGCTTAAAACAATGGAGGAGCCAGCAGACCACTTAAGGCGCGCGTGCACACCGTACACGTGCACGCCCACATGCTGCATCCACTTACACTATCACTCATAAGATGATTAACAATACAAAATTCCCTCTTTCATGGATTTCTATTAAGGCTTTTAGTTGCTGACTGTCCTCACCGGTACAAAAGCACAATGCTGATTCAACACTTTGCGCATAGAGGTCTGTGCCTGTATCTACTGTATGTAGCTCCATCTACACGCTCAGCAAAAGCCCGGTCTTCAGTGGGCGTCTAGACAGACACACAAGGTCCCACAACCGGCTGATGTGAGCGCATGCCGGTCACAATGTAATGAAACGTGCCACCATGCAGCGGTTGCAGTTTTATCAATGACACTGGACGCACCGCTGCTGCTGCCGCTGCTTTTTACGCACTGGCTCCGCCGGAGCTTCCACCGCAGCCCCGCTCAACACCTTCAGCCCCCAGCCACACACACACACACCGTGAACACACAAGCAAAAGCAGAGTCACCGGCCCGCCACGGAGCCTCTCTCTCCTCCGGTAACCTGCGCTCTCAGCTCTCATCCATTTTTACCTGGACAGAAAGTGCATTGTCCTCCCCGCGCGCTGCGGAGCCGGGAGCTGCAGCATTTTGCCGTTCAGCACGCGCCCGCTCATCCTCCAGCCGTCCGAGCCGCTTCACGCCGCTTTGTTCCGGGGAGACATTATTTCTTCCGAAGCGAGACAAGAGAGGGAACGTTCACCCGGGCTGCTTTCCGCCGCTGACAACCGGGGCACCGCCTGCACGAGTCAGCAGCGTCAACTGACTGACCCACTCCCCGCAGTGCCTCCACTCTCACACACTCCCCTCTCTCTCTTCCTCGGAGGGAGGGAGGGAGGGATAGATAGAAAGGCAACACCCCGAATTCCTCCTCCTCCTCCTCCTCCTTCTCTTCCTCGGGCCCCCGTTTCTCAGATCGCGACCAGCTGTGCCTTCACCAAAAAAGCGCGCAGAGCAGTCCACGCAGTCATCACATTCTCTAAGGAGACATGTCAAAGACATTTAGTAAATCTCCAGTCAACACACCGAAGAGCGGACACACCCCTCTGACAGCACCGACTCTGCCCTCTGATATCTGAAGGGCCAGTGCAACATTCAACACTGGCATCTGTTGTGGTGGATGGAGCCCTCACTTTGTTTAGGCTACCCCTTGAGTCAAAGTTAAAGTCTACTTCACTGCACGACTGGATTGTTAACTGTCTTGTCATCTGGGACATGAGAATCACCAGGTATTTGAGCAGAATTCACTAATCAAAAGTGAAAGGGTTCAGGAGAGTCTTAGAAACACTCAGTAACTAAGTTGGATTATTCAATGTTGGACGTTATCTGACACTGATCTAACCCTGTCTGTCTGTGAGTCTTAGATATAAATTACCTTGCTGGTTAATAGATAATTTATTATTGCTGCAGCAGTTTGTAAGAAAAGCATTCTTCTTCGTCTTGGCTTCGTCATCTCCACTAAAGGGGTTTTCACACATGTTTGTTTGTTTACAGGATATATTGCAAAAACTTCTGGACATATTTCCACAAAATGTGTTGAAAGAATGTCTAAATGAGTCACCAGTAATGTTCGGTGGTGATCTGGAACAGACGGCAGATCCAGGATTTTTTTAATCTCACTTACTTTAACACAGTGACCTTTCAGGGACAAATTTCTATGAGTGTGTGAAATTTGGTTCAGAGTACTATTGGGCCTTAGCGCCAAGTATTCTCTTCTATAGTTTAGAATGATACTTTCTCGTTGACATGTGCATATAAATAGGAATGAAGTGGAGTTTTAGTGGTCACACTTGCGTGAATTACTTTATATTGGATGGATTTCTAAGTTTATTTATTACTCATGAATATCATGTAACAGTCGTCCAGTGTCTGGAGGAAATGCTGGTTAACAGTTGAACCGTCTGTGGCATAAATAAGCCTGAATCAGGATGTAATGAAGCGGGGAGGGTAAATGACTCCACTGTTTCTATTGTAACACAGTGTGTATTGGCTATTGGAGGCTTGCGGAGGAATAGAGTGGGTATCATGTATCCACTCCCACCGAGAGCTCTGCCCCCCTCACAGCATCCAGTGGTGTTTAAACACTTTAAGGCTCTGAGTGGACCCCAGTGAATAGCTCTGCCTGTCTGCTGGGTCAGTTCAATAAATGAATGAAGGGTGAGAAGGACAGAGAGAGGCAGTCAGAGGAGCTGGAGATGATTAACGCCGTCTTTTCACTGGAGACAGGAGAGACAAAATGGTGTGAGAAGGAAATAAGAATGCAGAAATGGAGAGATTGGAGAAAACACTTCACCCAGAGAGAGAGGAAGAGAAAAGGATCATTAAAACACTCTTTTTAAGCGCTGGGGGAACAAAGGCCGGATTATTCAGGCCACTGCTCATCCGTACCATGCAGAGCCAGGTGGGCACAGAGTGTGTGTGTGTGTGTGTGTGTGTGTGTGTGTGTGTGTGTGTGTGTGTGTGTGTGTGTGTGTGTGTGTGTGTTTCAAGGGGGTCTGACTGGCACACTGGCATGAGGGTGTTGGGAGCCACTGCCATCGTTGTTTCCTATGTTACTAAAGGAAAGAAAACAGTTTATATGTGCACACAAACACACTCACACACACACACCAAATCCTGCTCAAGTCAGTGTGAGCTTAACTCTCATCCGAGTTTTTGGAACGGTCCTCTGGACAGCGCTCTGCATTGGTCTGGCCAGCTCCGCCTCACGTCCAGACATGCCCCCCTCTGTCTGCCTCTCTGTTTATTTGGCTCTGCGCATCAAAGAGCAGCTCCCCTGTCCCTGCTACTCTCCTTTTCACCCTGGATCTGAGACCACACTGCCTGTTTTCAACATCAGTGCATGTGTGTCATGGTGCAATAGGACCAGTGTAATTAGGTGGTGATGTAACTATGTAATGACAGTATACAGGAAGGGGTCATCCCTGTGACCCTGGGAACCTGTCACTCCTCTGCTGATGAAAGAGACGGGAGACCTGGGAAAGCTCATCCCCCTTATCAGAGCAGGAACACACAAGCACACACACACACACACTCACACTAAGAACACTTACTAACCCACAAACTGTATACAAACAAAAATAGAACAACCCCCCACACACATTTACCAGCCTAGAAAACTCCTCTTCATTTTAACTGTCAGCCTGTAATCTATTATCTTTCGCTCTTCACACCACAACACTCTCTTTTCCCACTTTATCTCCCCATCCACACTCATTTAACACTTAAAGTCCTACGTTGTCTTCCAAGACTCAAGTCATCTGGGAAAACAAACTTGTTTACCTGTTGAGAATAACTTAAAAGTATATTAATATAAACTATGAAAGCATTTGTTAATTACTCTTTACGTTCAATGAGTGATGAGCTGCTACACAAACAATGTCCTTCAGAGCCAGAGAGTAAGGGTCAAACCAGTTTGTATACCTGCATGCTCAGTCTATTAGCTCACCAACATCAGACCATGGTTTTAAAAGCCGCCAGTACTGAAAACACATCACAGGGACACACTCAGAACTTTACATCAAAGCCTGTATGTTCCAGTCTGAGAAGTTGCTCTTGTGGCTAATTGAGGGACCCTCCATGCCTGGACCACCTAAAGCATCTAATTAGCCTCTTTCTTAGAGTGGACCCTATTCTTGAAGGACTTCTCTGCTGAGGACAATATGAAGTAGAACTGCTCAAATAATCTTGACTTCAAAGATCCGTCTTCTTTCACGAGACACAAAAGAAAAAGGAAAAAAATGCCACCACAATAGAAAGGTGGAATATGGCGCAACAGGTTGGTGCAGCCAGTTCAACCTGTGTCTCATGGGAAAGTAATGAGGGTATGTTCACTGTTGGGAGCACTGGTGCACACGGGAAAGGATGAGATTATGAGATGGTGTAATGAGGAACAACAGGAAGAGGGAGCGATGGCAGGAGGGCCAAATAAGAAAAGTGTGTGACTAATGTCAAAAGAGCTCCAGAGAATAACACGGTGGGAGTCAATGGGAGGGGAGCAGGGTTAAGTCTTATGCGCATTACAAACCCCCGTCACACCCCACTGTTAAACTTCCAAGGCTCAGCAGTAGTGTGCATATTGTGAGTGTGAGGGTGTGTGTGTGTGTGTGTGTGTGTGTGTGTGTGCGTATGTGTGTGTGTTTGGAAGTGTGTGTGCAGTGTAGATTTGAGACGGCTTCAATCCAAAGCTTCTCAAAAGCTTGTCCTTAACCATGCAGTTTCATTAACCCCCTATAGAGGAAGTAAGAATGTATTAAGGTTGTATAGATGTAGAGGGAAGGTACGAATGAGCGCGTGTATGTGAGGGGGGTTGGGTAGGGGGTGGGGGGGCAGACTGTGGGAACCAATCGTCTTTTAAGAAGGAACCTCCCCATTTACTCAAACTTCTCTCAATGACAGAGAAAGTAATTTAACACTGAAACCAAAATGGCATTTGTTCTTCAAATAAACATGCTGGCTAAATTTCCTATGGTAGTTGTAAGTCCTGTATATAGATTATTACTATTATTATACCACACATTACTAGCCCAATACAACAGATCTGAATGGTTTGTGGTTCTCACTTAATTAAAGAAACACATTTAAAGAAAAATTCTAAATTCAACATTATCTCTGTAGAAACATGATTCAATTAAATATTGCCAGATTAACATGCTCATAACAACATAAATTGTTTTGAACTGATGGTGGCACAAGTAGACAACTCAAAGGAAAGTCAAGGAGTGGCTATTTCATAGGAATCAATCAAATAGTTGCTGAGGCATTTCATCCAGATCCACCTTATAGTGTCAAAGGATCATCAAAGTCATCAGCATCTATCCTCTAGGGACCATGAATGTCTTATCTATCTAATTAAGGTGGAAGATTTTCAGCATTGGACCGACAGAGCAGCAACTTGATACTTGTATCCCCAGCCATGCTGCTAAAGAGTTAAATAAGCTCCACTTAACTTACCTATCAAGGATTTGCATAAAGAGCTAAAAATAAATCTAGGAACATTTTATACGTCCGAGCGAGTATAATTCACTGGGACTTTTTCTTCCTTAAGAGATAATAGAATTGTTCACAGTGAAGTAGTGATTATGCAAAGTAATAAAGTAACTGATTTTAAAATGCAGAGCTCCTGAACCAGATCAAATCCAGACTAAATTATCAGTCTGGTTATATATTGATTAATCAATGAACCTTTACTTGTATATCCCATATTCACAAATCACATTTGTCTCATAGGGCTTAACAAGGTTTGATATTCTCTGTCCTCAACCCTCAACAAGAGTAAGGAAAAACTACCCAAAAAAACACCATACCACATATTTGACCATATATCATATTTAAATTCATTGTTGACATTAAACAGTTGCGAGCCCACACGTATATCTTGTGGTACTGATTGCCAAAATTAAATCTAAAACCTTCCTCCTAACACTGAAAAGCAAACCTCTGTTGATTGAATGATGCCAGTCGATAGGGTTTATATCTGCACTTGTTGGTTTAGCATCATGTTCACCATCAGCTGTTGTTCTCAGGTCATTTCACCATTTTCATCTCTTCTGGGGGTCAAGTGTGATTGAATCAAATGAAAAGAAAATAGAGAAAATAAAAACATCTCCAGGAAGAGCGGGATTCCACCTCTTTCCTCTGAGGAAATGGGCTGAGATTGGCCATCGGGCAGAAGTCGTGACATTTCGACCTCTGTAAGTTAAGAAGCTCCGCTCACACGAATGCTCACTCACTCCGTTTATTTCCCTTGCACGCTCGCATTGTTGACATGGTAACATATCCCTCTGAACTATGTGGGGGTCCTGCTGGCACACACACACACACACACACACACAAACTCATCATAAACCCCCTCTCCACAACCTCTTGTCCTTGCAGTCTGCTGACCATGTCCTGAGTTCTCTTATTCTTTTTCCAAACCTGCCTTAAGAGGAAGCCAGGGATTAGCTGGGATTATACTGTAGCGTCTCCATAGGGATTTACCAGGCCTCAGCATTTGGGGAGGGGTCTTGGCAACAGTAGCCCTGGCAGTGGGTTTGGTGTGGGGTTGGGTGCAGGGCGGGAGAGAGGAAGCTGAATGACATGGCCTTCAGGAGGAAGAGATTATAGTGAAAGGTGGACTAGGTGATGAATGCCGGAGAAGTTTAAGGAAATCTGCTTTCAGATATGCACTGAACTCCAGAATTTATTCCTGGCGTTCCGTGGTGCGGCTGTAATGTGTGTGAGAGCTTAAACTGCCCGAGTGAGAGTCTCAGGACTTTCTCTGAAGGTTTTCTCTTCAGCCCCTGAGTAAGAACTCCAGACACATATTGCCAGACACAGACAAGAGGTCAAGAGAGCTTTTGGTGATAAGGGCCAACGTCTATGTGCTGTGAACAAAAACATGTGAGAAAGTCCGGACCCAATTGTTTCAGATATTCTCCAGAGTTCATGTGAGTTCATGTCTGAAAGAGGCTGATGTTGCTCAACATCAGTGTGTTTCACAATAATGAGATGGCCCAAAGTCAAACTAAACATTTCCACGGAGGCCCGACAGGAGTAGAAGTCGAACATTCCTGAAACAACTGACTGCAGTCAACTTGGATATTAACACCAGTGTGTGTGTGTGTGTGTGTGTGTGTGTGTAATTCTACATGAATGTTTGCCTGCGTGTGTTGCTGGTGTGAGAACAGACAGACAGAGGCGTGGATAGACTAATAGCGCTGTGAAAAGGAGTGACGCAAGGCAAATATTGTCTCAAGCAAACAGTGGATGTCAGTCCAGAATAAACACTAACAAGAAAGTCTGATTCAGTCACAGTTTTCCCTTGTTTGTTTGTCTGGTTTTACAGTAAATTAAATTGTGTCATGTAGTGAGTTAAGGAGGTTAATCATGAAAACCATGTGGCTCATACAGCCTCAGCAAACACAGGAGTATAAAAGATGTACATGAGGACATTGTTCTTGCTGAGACAGGAGGTGTCGGGGGGGGTTTCTAGGACTGTAAATCCCTCCACAGCCCCATATGCTACTCTCTGTTAAATCTTTTAATGTGTTTGTATGCTTGTATATGTATATATGAGCGTATGGTGGGGGTGGGCGATTTTCTGTGCCACTGTAGCAGACAACAGATTAATGTTATTATTGTTTGTAAGCGGCATCCTGCTGAGACAGCTGGAGCCGGTTACATCATCGTGAAGCAAAATAGCCGGGCAGATAAACAATATTTTTAAATATAGTAGTGCTACTGAATATGAATTACATGTAATTATCATGTTAAGCAAATTACAGGCATAATTATATACAAATACAAATGTAAAGTCTCTCACATGACTCATATCGAGAAATGCTCATGTGATGATGGTGAATGGCTCTGATTAGTTAATAAACCTCTGTGTGTGTGTGTGTGTTTGTGTGTGTGTGTGTGTGTGTGTGTGTGTGTGTGTGTGTGTGTGTGTGTGTGTGTGTGTGTGTGTGTGCTCTCCGCGGGTGTTCCCTCCAGTGTATTGCCCACACGTGCTGGAACAAAGAAAGAGCGCACTCCTCCCCAGAGTCCAGTTCCCTCCGTAATGACAGGAAAAGTAATTGATTACACGCCGCACTGAGCAGAGACAGAGCCACCGGAGTAGCAGAGAGGAGCAGAGAGGCCCAGAGAAGAGCAGGTAGTGGACGACAAGAGCAACACATGGCCCATCACCCGCCTGAACCATCCCGCAATCTGCCTCTGGTCAGGTTTACATGAAGACCGCAGCGTCTCTGATACACACTGTCACTTAAAGAGAAATGATGGTGAGGAAGGGAGGAAACCTACACTTCAATTTGTAACTGTTCCTGTAGTAGTGATGGAATAACACATTCACCTAATGTTAGAGTAAAGCTTGCACAGGAGCTTGATTTTCAGTAAATCAAATTGTCAATATCTCAAACAAAATAACCTATCATGAGATACCGTTACTGTATATTTTATTCCGGTAATCTAAAATGAGAATTATCGGTTGTACCAAATTTAAAATAATTGATTAAAGAATAATAGCTCTCTAAAAAGTTATTTATAATATTCATTAGTTATTATTAATCTTTATTTAAACTGAATTTACCCTAATTTACAATCATGTTGAGTGAGAGAAAAATACAGATATAGTGAGCAAAATAACAGAGTTTATAAATAAGACGCATACAAATTATTCACATCCTAGGAGTTGACGTTTGACCCCATAATTTGGAATAGTTAGTGACGTGGTTTGTTTTAAGAAAATCCAAAGAAAGAAAATATTTTGTGCAAATCTTTATTGTGAAACTTTTGTCGTATATATTTAAAATAAGGCTGAGCTCTAATCAGTAGCATTTAACTGATGTGAAATGTAAATTGACAACTTCCAAGTTCTGATAAAATGCATCTGTAACAACTTTTCAAAAACTATATCCTATATACACAGGTTCCTCAACTGTAGTCTGGGTTGTTTTGGCTTCAGCTCGAGAGGTAAAGCAGGTTGTCCCCAAACCAGAACATTGGTGGTTCGATTCCTGATTCCTACAGTCTGTCAGAGTAGAACAGAACAACACTTGCCATGTATAAGCGCTGTATGACTGTGTGTGAGTGGTTTAGTGTTAAGACCAGAAAGCTTGAGAAGTAAGAAATCAAACTGTGCCACTTCATAAAGATGGAAGGCAACTGAACATGGGGTTAAACACAGTTGCCATACTACCAATAACAGAGGTCACAGTGGCTGCCCTTGAAAAACGACACCACAAACAAGTGGGTACTTACACACCCTTGCATTTAAATAAACAGACGAGTAAGTGCTGATTTAGCACAAGAAGTACCTGTGGTGTTTTAGTGACCGAGCAGACAGTGTGAAGGACACTGTCTGAAGACAGCGTCCAAGAAGAAACCCACAACTTTCCAAAACCCACAGCTTTCAAAACTACATGAACAAACTGTCAAAGAACATGAAAAGAAGCCTGACTGTGAAACCTGGAGGTGGGAGTGTGCCGATACGTAAGGGACATGACATTTATAGATGCATTATGAATGAATTTCCCCAAATACTGAATGGAAAGTGGTCATTAAGACTAGACGTGCTATATAAACACAGACCATTTACCCTTTACCCATTTAACTGGACAGTTAGTCACGGTATAAAGATCTGGCTCTAACAAGAGGAAAAGCCCTGGGTGTGTCCACTGTGTGTGTGTGTGTGTGTGTGTGTGTGTGTGTGTGTGTGTGTGTGTGTGTGTGTGTGTGTGTGTGTGTGTGTGTGTGTGTGTGTGTGTGTGTGTGTGTGTGTGTGTGTGTGTGTGTGTGTGTGTGTGTGTGTGTGTGTGTGTGTGTGTGTGTGTGTGTGTGTGTGTGTGTGTGAGTGAGAGTAAGATACAGACATAGACATACACAGACTGAGTGAGTAAGAGAGTGAGTGGATCTTTCACCTGAAACGAAAATCTGATCCAGAAGTGGGAAGAGGAATTAATTTATCAGATGTGTCAGGCTGATATAGTTTATTTTGTGTGTGTTTCTAAGTTTTGGCCAGTAGATGGGGTCAGAGTATAGCAGAATAAAAATAAAAAAGCTGCCGCCTGTTGTGTTACACACGCAGACACACAAACCCAGTCTGGTTACACTTAATTTGAAATAATTGTACCATTAAAAGATTACAAGTAATCAGATAATGAACTTTCCTGTTTGAATCAGGTCAAATATTTTATGGCAGAAAAGTGACCGATGATATCAATGCTTGTTCCTGACAACACAACACATCTCAGTTCCTCTTCTTTCAGTTCTGTAGACTGTACTGGACTCGCATTCGGAACAAGCAGCTCACTTCTGCTTTCCTAGAAAGCTCTTAATTCAGCCGACTCCGAACAGCTTAGGGGAGCTTAGTGTGTGTGTGTGTGTGTCTGTCTGCTGCCAAAAAAATATTTTCATAATTCAGGCGTTTAGTGCAGTGAAGCGGTGTTACCATGGAGACCTCGCGTTTACTAATGGGAGGTCGCTCCTCCATCCAGAAACAAAAGCGTGCGGCCCAGCAGGGCAGAAAACAAGACGCATGCTCACTCAATGGTCGACGTGTGTGTGTGTGTGCGAGTTGAGCCCATTATCACTGCACACATGACAACAAAGACAATCAATACATTCTATCAAGCCCAGATGAGGCTCAGACACCGGCTGTATGTAGACATTATCCTTCATTCAGGTTTGTCTTATATCTTTTTTATAGCACTTTTTGCACGTATAAGCAAAGACAAATTTGTGCCCTGACAAAGGTAGAGAATAAAGTATTGACTGTATATAAAGGTTTATACACAGCTACTACCTTTCATAACACAGTGCTTCACATAAGGAAGCCCCCTATGTATTTCAGCAGTGCTAAAGACTAATAAGTGTTGACATGGGGATATATATTGAGTTGGCTCTTTTCTTAAAGATGCCTGCTTGTCTCTATTATGACGATATGAAACTTCGGGCAAAAAATAGTGAAAGAACTTGAAACCAATCCATCATACAGATAGCTCTGGTATATTATCACCTTATAAAGTTGTTATAGCAAACAATTGCCTACTTTAACTAGAATAATGCTGATCCGAGCTGCAAATAAGAACATGTACACATATTCACATGTGTGTTTCTTAACACTTCAAACTGGGGGATGTAAATTAAACTGTTAAGAAAACTAAAAAGGAATCAGTACAGAGTGTAAAATTCACTATATTGATCAAACTAAACCAACCTCTGACAAGGCCCAACAGTCCCTTTATGTACCAGACAAACAAACAAAGGCAGATTAAAACATAACATGGCAGAGGTCAGGATGAACTGAAAGAGTTAGAACTTTATGAAGAACTGCAGATTTGTATATAACCACAGTCTACACCGGACTAAACCTCATTACTGCTTAGGAGAAGGACCATCTCACGCCCTCACCCCTCCCAGCTGTTTCCTGGTGAGGGTGATGAGTGTGTGAGTGAGAGTGTGTGAGAGTGTGTGGGAGGGGTCTGGTTCCAGATGTAAGTGGGACTCTTCAGACAAGAAGAGGCCCAGGCTTTGGGAAGCACAGGAAGCGGATAACTGACATAAAGGGCCCTGACTCAGTGTGTGTCTGTGTGTGTGTGTGTGTGTGTGTGTGTGTGTGTGTGTGTGTGTGTGTGTGTGTGTGTGTGTGTGTGTGTGTGTGTGTGTGTGTGTGTTAGAGAGTGTATAAGGTCTGTGTCAGGCAGGTCATGGCCCAGTCGCTGTGAACTCACCATTGTGCGAAAGTGAGTCATGTCAATACAATATAACTGAGGTGAGTCACAGAGAGACCAACCATGACTCAAATCCTGCTCATCAATACATGTAATATATGAGTGAGGGGGGATTTATTGTTGTTTCGGTCTCCATTAAACACAACAAAGAGATGAGGAAGACATACCCAAACAAAGAACATGTGTGCATTTGTGATGCATAATGTATGTCGGGAAATCCTATGTATAATATATGTAAGGATGAGACATGGTAGTGTAACGTGACCTCTGTGTGACAGGGGTAGTGCCTTCATGTATAATGGATGAGAATGTGTAATATATAAAATATAAATGATGAGATAAGCGTCAGCGAGGGGCTACTTCAAGATGAAAGGGTGGAGAGAGCAGCCAGGGAAGGAGAAACAGCAGCACCAGCCTGCCCTCTAGTGGTGAAGGTATATTAGTCTGAAACTGCAGTCGGCATCAGACCACATCTGCACTAGAAAGACACTCAGAGTGTAAACCTTCTCACAGTTCCCTTAGAATCTATTAAGCTGGACGAAATTGCACGCACTCATAGATATCAGTTACCTAAATGTGCCTGATTTGTTCTTCGAGATCCATGGATTATTCCGGGGGAATTGGTGAAAATTTTAAAGAACATCCGGTCTCCTCACAATGTAAGAAAAAAAAATCAAAGAACAATGTAAACCTGTATAACCACTGAGTGGAGGCCATGACCAGATATACAGCAGAGCTACAGGGACCTGGAACTGTGTTGCAATTCATTTCCTGGTTTTTGTGGTTACCGTGGAGATGTCATGCTGTGGCCAGCAGAAGGATTTTTCTTAGTTTGGTTTTACACACACACAGAATCATAGTTTATGATGAGATAATGTGTTTTTCGTCGCTGTGTTTAGAGTTGGTCAGTGAAACATGATGCTGGATGTTGTGCCATACCTTCTCATTTTGGGACAAGAGCTGCATGTTTTCCAAAACCAGCGAAAGAAAGTCCAAAGAACACAACTCAAACCATTTTTCAACAGACCCTCTACACTTAATGTCTTGTATTTGTGTTGTGTACTGATGAGAATTAACTAATGTAATTAATGCTGTAGGTTTATAGTCAGAAGGAGATGTGTTGTCCTGACAGAACGAAGGAGACACCTACATGTACTAGCTTGTGTCCTGTGACCTGTCCCTCTTGCTCAAGATAAACAGCTTACACCCACAAAGGCACAATACACAATCTTATTGGGTCATTTCGTTATTGTCAACAACAACACGCAGACAGACACAAAAACTCATTCCCATTAAGATGAAAAGGATTGTAATTGTTCCGCTGTCGCCCATTATACAGCCGATAACAAATGAAGGTTACAGACAACAACCCATGTTTTGTAAACTTCTCTGTCTTTGCTGCCACAGGCAGCTGGAGGCAGCCAGCCGCGATGTGTGAAACGAGCACAGGTGTGTGTGTTTGTGTGTGTTTGTGTGTTATGTGAGAAACAATACCTTTGCAGATGTTCTAATAATAGGAGGGAAAAAAGTTTCAAAGCCACAGCACCAGGGTACCACCCTCCACACACCAAAGCAAACATGCCAACGAACCTTTCTAAAGCTTTTGAATCCATGACTACTTCAAAACAAAGCTCATTCTGACTTTGACAGTTCTGGCTGAGGACCGCTCTGGCGAGACATAACAAGTGAGCAGGTCTCTGAAGACGTCTGTATACTAACTCTGCCACGGGGGCTCTGATGGGCCAACGCTGTGTCCGGCCCTCTGAATGGAGGCCCGCTGGCAAAGGCGGCAAGTCCACAGCTGAATAAAAATGATCTCTATGAGGGGGCCGGACGATGGTGACATCATTCTCAGACTCTGCCAGAGGGCTGTTTACTGACTGTGGCAGAGCCAGCTTCATCGGGGGGGCTACAGATAACATGGGGGGGTACAGATGCCATGTGACGCTATGTGAGGGGGGGGATGTGATTCATTACAGAGCTGTGCTGCTAAATCACTATCTGCAGGCCTGACTGCAGCAGTGGACTTGTAACAGTAGGCAGGTGGCAGGATTCCCCTCGCGAGGAATGCTAACCTCACTAATGACCGTGTCCATGTAATGAAATGGGCTGCTAACGTTATAAAGGTGCAGCTTGGGTGAAAAACGCGAAATAAGAACACAACTCACCCGTTCCCCAGATCATCAATATCATCGTCATCTTCATCATCCTCGGTTTGGCTCTTCACCCCGAGGTCGCTGTCACTGAGGTAGTCTCCCTTCAGCAGGGACGGGTCTGTGACGTCCAGGGCCTCGATGAGGTGGATGCGACAGGAGTGGCTGATCCGGCGGGGGATGTCCACCTGGCTGTTTACTGTGGACGGAGCGTCCCCAGCCTGCAGACGGGGACTGGATTGACCCTGGCGCCATGACAACGGAGAGGAGCGGTTCGAAAGACTGGAGACGGAGAAGGCGGCGGCTTCGTCGCTGTCGTAGCACATGGTCCCCTCCACACAGCTGTGGGTTAAAACAAGAGGAGATGCACATTGAGAGTCACAGCAATGATCCTCTCTAAAGAGCTGATAAAGACATTTTTAACAGACAGGAAGTAGACGTCTTTAGTTTCCTCAGTTTAGGACCTGCTTCCTCCATTTGATCATCACCCCACTCTGCATCCTCCTCTCTCAGACAGACTTATTTTCAATGTTTGGTTGGTATCCAGGTGCCTTTGTGTGTGAGTGTGCGTGTGTGTGTGTATTTTCATGTAATCAAAGATGCCATCATGTTCTCTGCTCTCTCACTTTTCTGTGATTCTGCAAATATCTGTATCACTAATGTAACAATCTGCATGCGAGCTAAAGCAGCAGTGCAGCACATCCCTGTTCAGTGGTCGGGCAGAAAATGATAAGAATTAGCATATTCAAAGTTTCTGGCTCTGAAACTGTGAAGGTGATTTTGCCTGCTCCAGTAACATCAAACACGTCTGCAGGTGGAATAGATACAGAGACGTTTTCAAATGAAACACCGTAAAACAAGCAGGAGGGAAATGGAGTGAGGATGAGACAGAGGATACTGCCCCATCTTGTTCGAATGGATTTTCACAGTGTTTCACCTTTTTATGCAAGCACAGCATAACAGAGAATTTATGTTTAGATAAAACCACTTTTTGTCAAACCACTCCATTTGTTTGATTCATGCATTCCCGCACTAAACACTCAGAGGAAATTGGA
Organism: Pseudopleuronectes americanus; assembly: GCA_038501795.1. Classification (NCBI taxonomy): domain Eukaryota; kingdom Metazoa; phylum Chordata; class Actinopteri; order Pleuronectiformes; family Pleuronectidae; genus Pseudopleuronectes; species Pseudopleuronectes americanus. Next base: position 14,925,787 of record CM076725.1, read on the forward strand.
TTTCTTGTTTGCACAGGATACTTTTGTGGGCGTCAAAGCAGAAAAATGTCCTCTGGAACAGCGGGGAGTAATTCAAGGTTACTACTGTACAATAAAAGTATGAATGGCGAAGGAAGCGTATTCCAGCAGGGAACCATCTGCTGACTTGCTCTCTGTGCATGGAGCTCCCACTGAGGGACGGATGGGGGATGTATGGCAGGAGACGCACGGACAAGCAGCCGGAGGGGGAAGCTCCCAAGGACAAAACCTGAAGACGCGCTCGACACAGCTGAAATCAGTCAGTGACAGACAGGAAGCAGGGGAAGGGAAAGGACACACACACACACACGGGCTCATATAATCAGAGCATTATTGCGTGTCCTGTTGTGTTTTTGAATGAGAGTCGTGCGTGTGCATTTGCAGGAAGGCTTTGAAGTCGGTTTTGAGTTAATCCCGCTTCAGTTCTGTATATTAACCAAGGCAGAGGAGGAGAAGAGAAGGATGAGAATCAAAGACTGACAGCTACTGGTCCATCAGGAATAGTGATATTGATCTGAGAAAGACAAACAAGCAGTTAACCACCACACCCCACACCACCGTTGGGAGTGTCAATAAGAATCCGCCCATCTCAACTGATCCTCTCTTTTCCTAATTACTACAAGTTTGTTTGCCTTAACTTTTGTCTTTGTTTCTACAGTTGTCTTTTTGTTTTTGCATTTGAGTGTGTGTGTGTGTGTGTGTGTGTTGCTCACCTGTGGCTGAGCTGCACCCCTCTCAGGCTTGTCATGGTCTCCTCCAGGTTCTGTCGCAGGTCCAAAACATTTTGCACCGTTCTCTTCCTCTGCGACTCCGGGTCTGCAGGACACACACACAGGATTTTTTTAGAGATCTAGTGCCATGTTACATAGTCAAAAAAAACACAGACAAATATGTATGTTTATCTCTGAAATCGAATATACTATGAAATGCGATTATTACAAACATGATAATGGGTGTTTCCTATGTGCTCAACACTGACTAGACTGATAATCACATAACACTATAATATCATCATGATAATCATATAATGTTCAGTCCCTGCACCCTCTGGCATTACATCTGGTCATCATGACATACACAGAAACCAAAAGGAAACAGTATACTGAGGGGAAAGAAAAGACATGACAGAATAGTGGCAGTGTAAGCACAGTTACTTACTCCACATGGAAGTGGAGCAAGAAGAATGAAATATGATGGCAGACAACAGAAGTGTCCCAGACCTCGCACATCACTTCTGTCAGTCTGGATCCGTCTTTGCTTCCTTTCTAACTAACTCAGTCACTGTGCCCTGGTGCCCGCTCACTGCACTCTGCCCCTTTGCCCCTCGACTGCTCCACAGCAGACTAAACCTAAAGCCCTTGTCACTTAAACCCACCAGGGGACAAGTTGGCATTTGTTTCACCCTTTTCAATATAGTGTAATCTGCTCAGACTGTGTGTGTGTGTGTGTGTGTGTGAGTCTGATATTTTAAATCATCATCTACAACACCAAAACATCTCAACCACAGTGACATACACCTACACTGCATGTGTGTGTGTGTGTGTGTGTGTGTATATGTCATGAGTGGACGGTGATAAAAGAGTTATGGTGCAGAGTCTATTAGCCCTCGAGGTTCAGTTCAATAGACCATTAGAAATATGCCAGCTGACTCCCAAATGAGCACAGCCACAGATTTGTTATAACCCAGGGATGAATTAAGTGTATTTTTAAAATCTTCTCAGCTAAATACACTTTATTTTACATTTACCATTTTTAATGTGTTGCTCAGTGTCCGACTTTTCATTTCTTTTTTAAGCTGTGCTAATCTGATGGCACTGCTGGTGGGAAAGTCCATTGGCCCCACATCAATCTCAACAACTAATGGATGGATTACCACTAAATGGACAATAACATTGCTATGATGTTAGCATGCTAACACTTAAGCACAGTCTCACAAAGCACCCCCCTTTTGAATAACTAAAAACTGAGAAATACCGTCTTTGTCAATACCCTTGAAAAAAAAACACGGACACAAATGACCCTGACGTCACTCACCCAAACACACACACACACACACTCACACGCACATTTACAACTACCCCTCCTATGAATGAGTCCAGCTGGCAAGTGAGGAGGTCAAGAGGGGGAGAGACCATAATGAGGGAGGACGACAAATCATGAGCTGCCAGAAATGTCAATCTCGACAACAGCTGCACACTTAACACTGTTTTCAAACACCCTATACACATATGCATGACGGGGCTCCACACATACATTCACATGTTGCAATTAAAGGAATATAAACACAATGCTAAATATAAAATAAAACTATGTTCTGCAGAAGCACTCCTATGACTTTACTGATTTGCTGTGTGGAAATTCAAGCTGTAAACAGATGCTTCTCAGCTTCAAAAGGTTCAGGTTTTGTCGTGTAAAGGTTTAGCAGGAACAAAGAGCCCCTGCAACACGTCTGACACACACTCAGACACACGCACACACACACTTACAGGCTGTAATTGGCCGATTTTAATAACCCTAAACGGGAGCTTTGTTTAACATCGGCGTCAAATTGATTAGATACGGTCTGCCTGATTGTGCATGCGCCTGCGTGTGAGAGAATAAGTGTCTGTAATAGACTTCCTGCCCCGCCTCTGCCCTGGCCCTGGTGGTCCCAGCTGGCATGGGGTGGGGGTGCATTGGCGGTCGTAGCGGTGGGGGAATTACGGATGCAAATATCCCTGCCGGCCCCGGCAGCTCCCCAGGGGTGTGGATGAATTACACTCATCTGGTTTTAACTGTGAGTTACACTCATCTGGTTTAAACTGAGTGTAATTCTTGTGTGCACGTGTGTGAATGTGAGGGGAAGCTCCACCTGCCTCTGCTCTCGACACTCTCGTGAACACACACTCCAGCTCTGAAGAGACTGTGGAACCAGCTGATGAGACTCTTTCATTGAGAGTCAGCATATTGGAGTGAGTGTTATTGTTAAGTGCGTGCATGAGATGCATGTGCAGGACAACCATTGCATCCCAATGCAAGTCTGCTCTTTGTCAAGAAAGACAAAAACTGACAAGATCAAGGAAATGGAAAGTTATGGGTATAAAGGAGCAAGGTTAGAGGATATTTGTGTTTTGGCATATTTCTGTGCAAATGTTGTGTCTACAACAACAAAAATCACTGTATTTGTTTCCTCTTAATGTGAACACAAGTCTAATAAACTGAATGTTTGGACCTCTGATTTAGCATAAATGTTAAGGAGTTTGTGATTGAATCCTCAAGACAGCAAAAGTTAAAGGGTTTCAGTTAAAGAACTTCACAAAGCAAGATTTAAGGTCACATATGCATGCATAAATTGTTGTGGCATTTTGCTGGCTGGCATAACACATATTTTAGATACTTTTCCTTATGTAAAAATACCTTGAAAATATATATAGAGAGGGCATGAATAGACACTCAGGATTGACACGAGGAGAGAGGACATACTCGTAATACTGGGGGAGAAACTGTGGTGTTGGCACGATTTGTTATGGAGTGTGTGTAGGTGTGTGGGTTTGATTCTTGTAGGTGCAAGTGTGTAGGGGAGCAACAAGGGGGGGTGGTAAGAATCACAAATAGAAAATAAATTTAAACTGAAAAGAGAGGAAATAAAAGTTGCCTTGCCTGTCAAGGGGCTGGGATTCCCCTACTAACACCATCCTCCCAGCACTTCAGCTAAATCCATACAAATGCATCACACACGTGAATAAAACCAAAAAGGCTATAGATGGAATAAAATGCCATTAATTTCTATTTAAAGAGAATGCTATTTACAATGAGAACATGGGTTTGCTGGGGACTAGTTCTACAGGATGGTTCATGGACTGACTCAAAATAAACTATTCATAATGAAGGAGTGGTATTTTTACTACTTATAGGACAACAATGGGAGAAGAATAACCAGGAAATACTTGATACGCATTTCTGGGATTTTCTCCACAGAAAAACAAAGTAGATATTTCCAGCCTTGTCCTTTCAAAGAAGAGGAAATGATAAGAGTGTTGCATGATGTCAACGTCTGATGAACAAGAGACTGTGTGAGTGTACAAATGCAAGAGAGAGAGAGACTGCTGTCCATTTGGCTTCCTCTCCTGGTTCACTTGACTCTCCTCTCCATTAGAACAGAAACAAACTCCCCAAAGATACACTAATGGCCTTGTCCTTGCAGGAGTGGTTGTGTCTGTGTTTTTGTGTGTGTGTGTGTGTGTGTGTGTGTGTGTGTGTGTGTGTGTGTGTGTTTATGTGTGGTAATATCACATCCATCTTTGACAGTATGGTTCTCCGTATTCATGCATCTTCCCCTACAGGAGTGTGCATCTTCACCGGCGATATCGAGGTTCGGTTTTGTTGAATATGAATGAAGGTTTGGGAAACGGCTCCTATTTCTATTCTTTCTTTTCTGCCCTCCGGAGTTCATTTGTCCCTGTCCCAGTCCACGTGTGAGCACATATGTTAGTGTCACGGGAACTGTCCTGGGGCTACACTGCGCTTATCCCATGATAGATGGGCGGGGTTGAGGATCGCTGGTACGACACTGTAAAAGGTTCTGTTTCTCAAAAGATGGGGGTTTAGTAGAGACCAATGACATATAGGTATCTCATCTATTGGTAAATATCAGGTATTTCAGAATCAGTTGTTTTTTTTACTCGCCGCCGGAACCAAACAACCATATTTGTCAGTCAATCTGTGTCAATCATACACTTTCATAGTGGCTGTTTGTTTGCTGCAAACACAATCATTACTGCATTCCTGACAACTGATGTCAAAGAATCACACAAACAGGATGCTAGTAAAACCTGTGTGGTTTGTGTTGTTGTTTCAGTGTTGTGTTCATTTAAAAAAAAATGTCTTCAGGGCAAAAATGGAAAAGGTGAGACATAGAGTGATAGCCCAGATATACACTGATCACAATGTGCATATTAACATGCTTATACACTGACAGTCTACAGTTTATTATTTCTTATCTTATTTAGCTTGACATGTCTATTTAGTCTGATACTCTTATTCTCTCATCCTCATTTTGCTGCCATCAAATCACAGCCCTCAGACAGTTTGCAAAACAGGAAGCATGACAACATACAGCCATTTCTGCACATCTGGACAAAGCGGACACACACACGCTAATGCACCGAAATGTGGATCCGCATACCTCAGCACAAACACAAAACAACCCCATTCATCCGTTTCACCGGGATGTTGTGACAGGATATTAGAGCCCTTGAAGATCATATCTGTTTTGTGACATGAATGGTTAATGAGCATGTCAGAGCAAAACAATATTGCATCCGCGGTCAAGAAATAAGAGCAGTTTTCACATGCAACAAGTGATACAGCAAATAAGTGTGTTGATCCACAAGAGTGGGGGTTAAAAGTTAAAAGTTGCTGTTAAATATCACAAATCCACTATTTAGGACAGAGTTTAAATCCCCCTTTTCTCTCTCTTATCATCTCAGATCAGCTCAGCTCTCCTTCCCCCCAGCAAAACTGTCTCTCTCTATAAGTTGACCCAAACACCAACATATACACAAAAAAACACATGCCCTATCTCCTTAAGCACTATCTGCTCAGAGGTCACAGCACCATCCACTTATAGGGGAAGGTGAAGAAGCTTAAGAGAAGATTACTTTCTCAGAGAAGGAGGTCGAGACCTCAGCCAAGTAACAACAAAAGAACATCTCACCTCCCACCTGATTAGACTTCAAAACACAAAGTGTGTGTGTGTGTCAGTGTGTGAGAGAGAGTTCCTCTGTGTTGAGCTGCAAATGTGCGAGAAGGGCTTTGAGATTAAAAGAGAAGAACAGAGGTGGGATACAATAAAACACATACAGACACGCATGGTATGCAGAGGAGGCTGTCACAAAAGAATCACCCAGAGGAAAAAGAACAATCGTCCAGGTAGATGGATGTGTGTGTGTGTGTGCATGTGTTTGTGTGTGTGAGTTTGTGTAGCATTCTGAAAGCCAGATATTTCAGCTTAGTCTCTTGTGCCTCCTGTGTACACTTGAAACTTTCCGCTTGAATCTAAAACTGAACAAATCTAAATACAGAATCCATCATATGCACAGGCACACATGCACACACACGCAGAGCTAAGACCGACCGTAAAGTGTGGCAATGTTTGTGTGTATTTTTGTTCAAGAGAGTCGTTTCCTGTGGAACTGTATTTTATGGTGTCTTGTGAAACCCAGCTGTAGCTCTGCTCACACATGTCAGACAGTCTGCTGTGGTTGAGTAAGTGGGGGGGGATGACAGCCAGTAAGCACATGGACAGAATTCAACTTTTCAATGTATTCTCAATGATATTTAGAAAAGCTGACAATAAAGAGAGTTTTTCATTTGATGGCCGACCAAAATATTAAGAAGATATTCAGCTGAGAATCTAGAAACTGAAATTTGACCTTAATAAATACTGGATAATCTCAATGTTTAGAGGATTAATCTTCTATTGAGAAACTTAAGATGATCAAAACACATTTTCTGAAAAAAGCTGTTTTCCAGGAAACCAAATGCTGGACATATCAATGTACTTCATTCCTATAAAAATTGTCAGACAGCATAGTGAAACAAAACCCAACCTATTGAAAGGGTGTTTTCCTTAATATGCATGGTACTGGTTGAAAAGTTATTGCATTTGCTGTGTGTTTGCATTTTGTTCTGTGCCTGCTGTTGTCGTGTTTGTTTAGAGAACATCTGGGGCTGCTCGCTTCGCCCCGACTCCCTCACTCTCATTCATTTTGCAGCAGCAGCCCTGCAGCTGGAAAGAAATTCTGTTTTCTATTCAAGCCTGACAACTTTCTTATGTGACTTTAGAGATCTGCATTAAGCATGGATCAACATTTTATTCAACGTAGCATAATTGGGTGATTAAAAAAGAATTTCTCTCCAAAAAGAATTGTAACCAATGAACGTGTGATAGGGTATATTACTGTATATGTTACTGTATATATTTAGAAAAACAAAGGATCAGTGGAGGTGTCACAAACAGCTGGTCCCAGATCTGTTGCTGCTCAGTTTTCACTACTGATAGAGCAGTAGCATTATAAATGGTGTTAGCTTTCCACAGTTATCATGAGACCCAGTCAGATGTGTGTGCGTGTGTGTGCATGATGATGTATCCCTGCAGCAGATAGAATATACAAACAGTAACATCAGTAACAATGAGCACTTTTATCAAAGACCTTTCAAGAGAGAACAGAAATAGATGAAATCTAAGTATTCTCCTCACAAGGTGGCCTACATAACTCACTCTCGGCTTCACCCCCCACGGACATCAAAGGTTTAAGTATATTGTATCATAGTGTATGTTTTATTCTAGGGCTGATCAATACATCAAATATAATTGCAATATGATTTTCATTAATAGCAAAGATGTGGATACATATTTTGCTCTTCAAGTGTTTTTGATTCCCTGTACAGAAAAAAAGGCTCTACATTTAAAATAGTAAAGTAATATTTATCATTATAATTATCTCCATCCACTGATATGAAAGTTTTATCTTGATTCAATTTTTTGCCATATCATCCAGCCCTTTTTTGTTCTACTTGTAAACATACACCACGATTCTGTTAAGATTAGTCAGAGAAGCCACAAATCAAAGACGGATATGTCAGCAGCAGTGGGACTTGGATTAATTTAAATGTAATGACGTTTACATGGAAAAAGGCATGTAATAGTATTTTCCGGATTGATTGGAATGTTAATGACCAATATCTTGTAATTTCCTTATCCATCTTCTCTATTTCATCATGAAATCGAAAGCTAAGTAGTTTCCTGGTTGGAGCAATTCAGAGGTAACTCTCCCGTGACAGTCATTCGAAGTAATTTAAGTGGGAGTTTGAGAGCTGAAGTAACATCAATAAACACTTAAATCTTTCATTCAACAATACAAACTGCTACTGTCATACCAATGGCTGGAAAATGTACAGACAACAGTACATTGTTCATGATATAATTACATAACTAGCTTTTGTATTGCAGCCTGCATGTGTGTGTGTGTCTGTGTGTGTGTAAGAGCTGATTGGACAAAAACACAGTACTAATATGATTTAGGAGGAAGACGGCAGGAAGCAGACAGCACTAATGCAATGGCTCCTGCATTAAGTCCTCAGAGACTGACCACAAAGCACTGTAAAGATAAACACACATACACACATACAAACACACACACACACATACAAAAATATAGAGAAAAATGCATCATCATCCATGCATCCACACATGTGAACACTCTTTTGATCCCAGTCACATGAAAAGATGTCCTCTGTCCACCTCCTGAATCATTTGTACCAGAAATATCCTCTCTGCTGTCTGACTGGTGACGGAGCACTACTACCCATCAACTCGCATCAGAGTTGGAAGAGAGGACCGGGAGAGAGAGAGAGAGATGGAGACAGGGAATTGGAATGACGCTTTTATTCCTCGCTCTCCTTGGGCGCTTGTTTGATTCGGCTTGTCACCACCGCCTCGATTGGAAGGGTGACTGCCCTGAATCCTTCAGTCAGCGAAGCTCGGGGTAGAACCAGGCGCTGATGAATAATACCTCGGCCACGGCCAAGAGGATGAATACACGGGAGCAGACAGGATGGGATATCGGTGACTGAATGTGGCACACACTGAATGTGCGTGTGTGAGCATGTGTGAGCTTTAAAGCTGCGGTTCTTTGTTGTTATTTCCTGCAGCGCTGTTAAGTTCTCTTATGTTTGTGTGTTTGTGTGGGTGTGGGTGTGGGTGTGTGTATTTGTTTGCATGTGTGTGTGTGTATCTTCTTTTTAAGGCTTTGCCAATTTCTCTGTAGGGGTTATTGTTCCGCAGACAGCTGACAAGAAGGCAGGAGTAACCATCACTCACGCAAATGTGCCCACACACACACACACACACAGACACACACACACACACAACAAAATGTCACTATAAAAAAACAAGCGTGCTGGTAGTGGATGCTGTCTTTATGATCACCCATGTGTCAGAGTTGCATTTAGCTCTCTTCCGCTGAGCCCTTATCTTCATGTGCGACCAGCTCCACCAGTTTTTACCATCACTTCTTCAGCTCAACACCAAAATCCAATCTTCTAAACTAAATCTATATATTCTCCTTCTGATCCTTCATAAAGTAAAATTCCCCCTAAATACCAAAATCTCCCTCCAAGCAGATGTCCTTTTAGCTTTAATCTGTAATTCATTTTAGTCTCGGTGGCTGTCCTTTTCCACGGTGATGGATCTGTGATTAGTGGACCGGAGGCTGAATCTTCTCATTATCTTTATGCGGGGCCTAATCTGGATGCTTGCTGGTGTCTTTGGACTGGATCCCCTCTAAACCATGCCTGCCCCATGCTGGGGAAAGGCCTCTGCCTTAGGGAGCTTACCCTCTGCCGCACACCTCATTATGGGTGCTGGATAGGACCGGGAGCTGTCATTAGTGGGGGACATCTGAGGCTCACTGCTTTAGGTTACCGGGGAAATCTACACGTTATATGCTTTACAAGGTGCCGTTCAGGTCGATTTTACGAATGGAGTTTTCTTCTTCTACGTAGAGGAATGCTAATACAGTCACAAGATATCTACTCTCTGTCGGCTTGCATACTTTAAGCACCGTTCAACTTTTCACCTTCATACTACAATGAAATCTTTCTTCATTTAATACTTCATTTGGTGCGATTTGGACGACTCAGTAAAAAGTACAATATATATTTATATACTTGTGCAGTGTTAATGTGTTAATGCGCCAGAGCTACTTCAAAAGTATTTCTTGACAATAGTGAGTCCTCCTCAAAACAGTTTGTTTGCTGGATGTTGTGTGTGTTTTTTTTTAAACAGCCTATTGTGCAGAGTGAAGGTAGAAAACTTTGCGTTCATCCTGCCTGGTTTATCTGCAGTGAAGATTTTATAATAACTGTTAATGAACTAGGGTTATTTATTTTTAAATAACATTGTTTACTGTTAATCTTTTAATCAACCAACACAATCTTCGGACTCATGTTTCAACTGAAAATAAAAGCTCTTTAATAGCAGTGGCATCTGATTCTCCAGTTCGGGTGTAAACTAAGTTCAGTTTAACCAAACTTTGCACTTGCTGCAGCTCAATTGCTGCAGGTTCCTCTTACAGTTTCAGAATGACATTTACAACCACTATTACCACTTTACCTTTCCAAACAGGCAGGTTTAGAATTAGCAGAGCACTAGTATTTTATAATACAGGCAGCATTTAAGCGTATTACTGCTGAATGTACTTCTGCCTATGGACACACAAGTCAAGTAATTCTTAAAATCCAATTAGAAAAGAAGCTCTTGATCGCTCAGTGGTTAAACATGTATGTCCGATTAAATAAAAACAGATAACACTGACACTAATCCTAAATCGGGCCTATCCTGACCTAGAAGACCACTTCTCTGCATGTATGTGTGTGCGTGTGTGTGTGCACATGAGTAGCTGATTATCTGGGGTTATACATTCCAATTAGCCCTCCTTGGCGTATCCATTATCTGCCCACTGCTGCAGCCTTGTCTCCAAAAGACAATGTCCCAGTGCATCCTGCTCACTGTTATGCAACATGACATGTACAAGACTATATTTTACGCCCTGCAGCCAGCAGATAATATGTAGCTTGCAGCACAGGAGGCTATGACCGAGTCGAGCTAGATTCATCATCACATCCAGTATAATATCGTGCTGTGCTGGGACACATGGCTTTAATGTATGTAGGAAGCAGATGAGGAGAAGATGGGACCGTGCATGGGGAAAGGGAGGAGGAGCGAATCACTGGGAATGATCCATCGGACATTCATAATCTATCTTCCTATGACAGAGCACACAGAGCAGAAACCAATTAGCTGCTCGTCCCATCGGAAATGGAGAAGCAGATACGATAAAGGATGAGCCCATAGCTGCAAGCTACAGGGCAAGTTACAATTAACCTCTCCCGTGCACTGACACACACACTACACACACGCACACGCACAAACACAGTGTAACTAATCCACACACCTGCAGTGGTTTTCTATGATAAACATCTGGCAGGTTGTGGTAGACTGTAATGACCCAAAGCTACAGCCGGTCACCAGGGATGCTAGAAATTTAGGTCACCGGCTTTTACCTTTATTCTACTCCAGTGTTTTTCTCTGTCATGGAGACTGTCTCTGTCTCTCTTTCTCATTTATCTCCCTCTGTGAATGAAGTCCTGCCATTTTCACTTTACCTCCATTATTCTGTATTCTGTGTTTCTTCCTCTATTTTTAGTCTGTCTGATTTTCCCTCCTACCTACCTGGCTGCCTGACGTAGGTGTGGCCAGCAACATCACAACAAGGAGAGGAACAAGGTCACACACACACACTATCATGTACAGCGCAAACACACACTCTAAAAACTGCGGGGGCAAGGTCGTACAAGCTGTGATCTGGGGCTGAGTCGAGCGACGCAAGCTTGTGAAGAGGGAAAGAAAGAGACAGGGAGAGAAACAAGGCAGAGAGAAGGACAATGCTAGTCAGAAAATTATTTCTTTATCAATCCAGATATAATGACTTGCCATCTCCCTTACTCTCTGATGATATCTGCTCCTGCCGAGAGGGAGAGATACAGACAGAATGAGCAATAGATGGAGAGAGAGAAACATAGAATGAATAATGGATGAAAGGTGCAGATTCAGACCCTGGTTTGACCAGGACACCGTATCTGCCCTATTCTCCAAATACAAACCCAAACTAACAACTTTGGCGATACAGTGTGACCTGGTGGGGCCCCCTCATCATGTGTGTGTGACGTGAGTGTTTATAGAGGCCTGTGTGTGCATGATAGCTCGCTAACTACCTGTCCATGCCACCACCCCTCCAAGATTCCCCGCTCTTCTCCCACACGTTGCCCCCGGTAACAGGCGGAGGAGCTGGGGAGGTGGTGGCCGATAGTGACCATCTGTCAGCGGCCCAGAGATCAATGGGACTAGAGAGGAGGGGGAGGAAGGGGAGAGGTGGAGGGGTGAGGGTGTGGAGCGGGGCTAAATATGTGGCCCACTGTGACCCGCAGCCTGGCTCAATATGCAGCCGATTTATTTACCGAGCGAAAAACACACACACACCCCACGAGTGCCCCGCTCACACAGCCTTTATTAACGAATGGCTGACTCTGGTGTGAGCCAGGAGATGCTACGACTGCAGCACTGATGGGAAACATGCAGAGTAGATGCTCAAATACAAACAAACATAGACACATGTGGGGACTGATGGATGGACAGAGCTGTGGGTGCAGAAGTGTGTGTGAGAAAGAAAAAGAGAGAGGTATGAATCGGTTAATCTATATCTAGCTCACTGTGGCAGTGGGTCAGATGAGACTGGGACAAAAACACTCCAGCACTAGCTAATGATTCAACGACAAAACAATGTCAGCCCTGCGCTTGCTTCAGCTGATTCATGGAAGCACACAATGCTAGTTCACACACACGTACAAACATGTACCTCATAAATCAATTGCTCATATGGACGTAGCACATTTGTCTGCCACAGTGATACAAAGAAAGCAGGGTTGTTATTGCCACCTACATAGAGAGTCTCTCTCCATCGTGTGGTGAGAAGCTTTTAAAAAAAACACACTGACATTTTGCTCTGCTGAGATAGAGACTCATTTAAAATTCCCTGTTGATGCTGTAGGTCCAGAGCTGGAGGGAACAGTTTGGGTGTGGAGAGCAGAGGGGATGTTTATGAACAGTAGGACTGCACCTGTGTGTTGTCATGCAGGATAGTGGGTAGTGATCATGGACTCACCGAGGATTTGGCTGAAGAGTAACTGCTCCAGGTCCCCAAGGACCGTCACCACCAACTCTGGGTCCACCTTCAGAAAGCTCTTGTCGTCTTCCCCCTCTATCCCTTTCCTCTCTTTCTTGTCCTCTGTCGACAGAGATGCAGATCTCACCTTCTCCCCTGGTTTCTTCCCATTAGTCCCGGTGCTCCCAGCTCCATTGGAGTTAGCTTTAATTGGGTGGTCAGCGGGGTCTATGTCTGCACTCTGTCCCACCTCAGAGGCCTTGCTGATGGGCTTAACCTCAGCATAAGGTCCCCGTGGTTTACCAGGGGCAGGGATTCGACTCGGCTTGCCGGTGTTGGGAGTGACAGCTGGGGAACAGAGAGGTTTGTGTTTTCCCTGGAAAAGAGACTGTTCTGACTTCGAAAGGGTCCGAGAGAGAGGCGGTCTCCCGGCCGCAGCCGGACCTGTTTTAGTCTGTCCTGCCTTGTTGGCGCCAGCGCCAGGCCGGTTTCTACAATCATTCCACTGTGGAGACTGGTACAGGTGCAGCTTCTTCTCAGCATCAGTGAGCACACACAAGTTGTTGAGTGATCGCTGCTTGCGGAGGCCGGATGGATTTGGGATGGAGATTGGGATAGATCCCGAGGAGGGACGGTAGACTTTGAGCTCTGACCCGGAGGGACGCGAGGGTCCCTGGGGCAGAGCAGAGGGCTTGGGCGGGGGCTTCTTAGAGGCCATGGTCTGTGCTGAAGTATCCTGGCAGGAGACAGCAGCAGCAGACCTGAGGTTCAGCTCTCTGGGCTTCGCCGTCATGCTAATGTTAGCCACATTAGCCTCCAGCATCCCCCCTGCAGAGAGCCAAGCAAAAGCATCATTGGCACACTGTGAAATACAAACGGGCAGACTGAAAGAAATGGATGGAGAGGTGGGAATGAGAGATGAAGGGAAAATCAACAGCACTGTCTGGTTTGTTCTCTCTGTGTCCTTTGGGTCCAGACTGAGCCAGACTCCCCACTGTGTGAGACTGTGGGTTCACCTCTCTCCTGAAAATGATGAGTGGGTTAGCGGCGTGGCAGTGTGGCAGTCACCCTTACTCACTGCTGGTAATCCATGGATCTGCAGATCAGTGTCTGGCCTCTGTAAATCCACTCTTTCACAGCGCGTCCACAGAGATGACAATAGCGCTGCAGGAGCGAAACGCAGCAGTGACCAGCCTCTGTCTCCTCCTCTGTGCTCCCTCCTGCTCACCAGGCAAGCAGCAGCCAACTGACAGGAGGAACAGTCGCTGCAGCAGCAGCAGCAACATCCCTCCTCCTCCTCTCTCTCTCTCCTCCCTCGACCTCTCGCTCACTCACTGGTTTGCTCACTCTCCCCCCCCTGGCTCATTCACCCTCCCCTATCCTCCTTCTTCCTATTTCCTTCCCTCCCTCTTTCTCGCTGTCTCTCTCTCTCCTCCCACAGGCTGATTCAGCCGCCGATCCTGTCTCTCTCTCTCTATAAAACACACACACAGATGCTGTATTTTGCTGCACACCCTTGAGTGTGAACATAAGGGCTCGGCAATAAATTACCAGCAGCCTCCCTGTTCCAACAACAGCTTTTTTTCTTTACATCCTTTTCAAATGTTCTCTCATTAAATCATTCTTCCCTTTAACTATCTGTGTCCACTTTGCTATTTAATCCTTTTGTTGTTATTCCTTTTCTTTCTTTCTTTGTGAAAGGAAAAACTAAAAAAAACAATTGAAGAGCATAAGAGCGAAATATAGAAAAAGCTTAAGAAAGAGGGAAAGAAAGAAAGAAAGAAAAGATAAATAATGATCTAAAGAAATACCTAAAGAATGAAAGCAAAAAAAGAGGGAAATAACAAAAGGTATAAAGAGCAAAAGACACAAAATTATCCTTGATGTAAAACATTGCAACCAGAATACAGACCCCATGCGTGTGCACATTCATGCACACACACAGCAATCTCTTATAATCACATTAGCTTCTCCATTCCTCCATTCCCATTCAGAGTTTCTTACAAGTCCTAATCACAGGAGGCTCTACCTTGATTAATCAGATTCATATTATTTGAAAAAACCAGTCGTGGCTGCATGATCAGAACAGGACACAGACCCAACAGTCCTACACACAATGCGATGGGTCAGTTCCTACATGTTTCAAATTGTAGGCAACACATCTCAAGTGATGATCTCCCTCACCTGCCCCGAATGACCTCTACTGTCATCTCCACCGCTCTTTTCTCAATTGCTTTCTTCGTTCAGATTTCCAGTATGGTGACCCCTTCCCCCAGTTTACATAAAGATACAGGCTGTTAAGTTTGCTGGGTAAAGATTCACCCGAATGACAGTCCATCAGTAAGCACAACTATTATACTTCAATGGTTTAATACAAATGCACGTGTTAGTGTGTTGGTGTCTATATATTTTTGTCTACCCTCCCCTGCATGCGTGCGAATGTGTGTGAGCCTGTCTCCATGAGTGTGTCACATTGATGAGACAGGCCCAGAGAAGCCACAGCGCCCGTCCAGGGACCACAGATACAGCTCTGGCACGTTCAGCTATACGTCATCTCATCGCTCTGCTCTCCCAGTCAACACAGGAGCAACTCAGAGGAACTCTTTTCCACCCTCATCATCATTCCCATGTTTCACCATCGCCATTTTCATCACCATCATCATCATCATCATCATCTTCCTCTAGATTTCTTATATTTTAGCTTATATGTTAAATGTTAAATATGATCTAACTTACATACCTCTGGCAAGGAGGTTGTTCTCTTTGCCATTTGTCTGTCAGTAGATTACTCAAAACCTACTAAACCCATTTTCATCCAATTTTCTGGAAGGGTGGTGAATGAGCCAAGGGAGAACCCATTAAAATTTGGAGCCAATCCAGATAAACAGGCGGATATAGGAATAATTCATGGGTGCGGCTAATCACAAAAAACAATTATCAAGTAAATTTGGCTAATTGATTGATGTAGAAACTGAGTGGGCCATTAGGATTTCACATTACTGGTCGTTTTCGGAAAGCTTTTTTCCTTCAATTAATGAAAGCATCATTTAAAAACTGCCTTTTGTGTTAACAGGTGTATTGTCTTTGTCAAATATTTAAATGTTTTTTGTATATTTCGCAAAGCATAAACACAAAATACATAAATAAAGTGTAAAAGAAGGTTTGGGGTGTGGTAGAAACCAGTATTGGCTCATATGAGAACCACACCCATGAGATATACAGTAGATAAAAAACAAAACATACAAAAAAATCAATACTTTAAAATGAATATGATGCAGCTCTGAAACTTTTAACAACAGGAAGGGGACGCATATATTTTCAATGCCCTGTAGAGGATCTATTCTTGTAATTCCTCCTAACACAGAGGTGGAGTGCATCCGATAAGAGACAGACCAATGGCGTCATTTCTCATCTAACTTTATTTCCATTAGAGGTAATCTTGATGACAGAGCATTACAAGTAATTCAACTCATTAATAATCAATACCACTGTTTGCTGTATAATTTGTTCTTGTGTATTAATGCATCCTGCCTGCACACAGGTATTGTGATTTAACTGGAGTTTATGCTCCATTAGTGCAGCTCACTTCCTTGTGTACGCAGGCAGCGATGCCTGCAGCTATGATGATATCAGGCCTCCAACTGTTGGAAAGAGTTTTCAGACAAGCAGCCTTTGGGCTAATGCCCATTCACTTTTCTATTTGCATAAATCGGTTGACTCTGAACCAGAGAGAAAACAAACCATGCCCTGTTTGTTACACTCAATATTATAGAGGTGCTTTAAAAACGGCTTATTTTTCAACAGTGACCAAACTGGCGCCAATTGAACTTAAAAATGACAAGGACCCACATTAAGGTTCAACCTTAAATCCTTCTGGCCTTGAATGAGTGTGTGTGATACAAGAGCTGGGCAGCAGACAAAAACACAGACATACGTTAGCTGTTTTATTGTGTAAAGGCTGAAGCCATTCATTCGAAGCAGCAAGCTTTAATAAAGGACCAATGTTGAAGCGGTTATGCCACACCGGGACCAGAGCTGTGAGGTGACAGTTATGGGAACTCTAGGGGCCAGACGTAGGCCAATGGGGGGGTAAAGGACGTAATTTAAGGCTAATAGGTGCTGTACCTCAGCTCTTATACCTCCCTGATGAGGGATTAAGGTTGGTCAAACGAGAGTGACTGCGTACAAGGCAGGTCTGTGTGGCACACAGATGCACAAGGGGCAAAGACATGGGTTCGTTTTCTTGAAAACACATAGACACAGAGGTAAAGTGTGTGTTGACGGCACACAGCTGCTTGTTTGTTCCAGTGCTCGTCTCTCTGGCTCCACAGTCTAATCACTTTAATATATGGCTGATGTAAACATACAGTATATTCTGTCCCTCTCTGTGTAGTTTCTTAACACACACACACACACGACACACACACACACACACACAGCACACGCACACACACACACACACGCACACACACACACACACACACACACACACACACACACACACAGACACACACACACACACGCACACACACACACACACACACACACACACACACACGCACACACACACACACACACACACACACACGCACACACACACGCACACACACCACACACACACACACACACACACACTCACACACACACGCACACACACACACACACACACACACCACACACACACACACACACACACACACACACACACACACACACACACACACACACACACACACACACACACACACACACACACAAAAAACAGGGAGTCTGACTGACTGACCTGAGCAATCTGGCCTGACATCACAGAAGCTGGCAGTTTGAGTGTGATGACTGCCACCACTCAGAATTAAACTACACATGCAGTGCATAGCAGGCTCACACATTCAGTGTGTGTCTGTGTGTTCTGTGTTTGTGTGTCTATGAACAGGTTTGTGGCCTAACCTCAGTGGCTGGAGCCTTGGGGAAATTTGCTGCAATGGTGGGCAAACAGTTCCAGACACATAAAGACACTTTTAAGCAAAGGTAAGTGAGACAGGTCGACGTGAGAGATATAGGAATGAATGGATGAATGGATGGATTGAAAACACAGAGAGAAACAGAAGGAGAGATGGGCAGGCAGACAGGCAGACAGACAGAAAGGTGCAGAGTGGCTCACTACTTTGCATGAGTATATTTGCCTGAGCATCTTTAAACAGTTTGGAACAGATTGGCCACTATATTTCTACAGAGCAGTTATGTAGCCAGTTGAACACACAGACACACACACACACACTTACTTTGTGGTGCATTATATGCGTGTTTACCAGGCTACACAAGGTCTCCATCTTTAAAAGGAAAAGTACTCTGAGAGAAGAGGAAATATTTGATGCTTTAAAAGTTACTAATTGTATCAGAGCAAAACTTTAAAAGGAATGGTTCCCATTCGACTAAGCAGATGGCATGGGTTCTCACTTTCACCCACTCCCTGTCGTCACTCAATCCCTGCTGGATCATCTAGTTTTGCCTTTTTTGGGTATGTAAAAAAAAATATGAGACAAGCGTGAACGGGAGGAAATGTGAGAAGAAAATGACAAGAAAGTGTAACTGAGAATTGAGGATCGAGACAAACAGTCCAAGTCGAGAAGAAGACAGCACACCACCACCTGGCTGTTGCTCATGAAGAAAAGTAGTAAGAATGTGATAATAATAAAGAAGAAAACAAGACAATAAGGAAAGTGAGAGGAGGAGGAGGAGGAAGAGGATGGGGTGAGGAAGGATCTCTGTATGTGTGCCGGAGGAGCAGAGGAAGCCTGTAAGACAAGGAGGGGATATCCTGCCTCACCACTCCGGCTACGTTTGCTTATGTCCGCTAACACACTAACGCATGGAGTCCACAGGACACAGGGAAGAATAGCAGACCATGACACATTCATACACAAGGGAAGGCTCACAGTTACACACACACGCTGGTAGTGCACCTTCACAATGACATGACTATTAATGTCCTGTTTACACACCACACACTGAGGCAGCAATCTGAAGCATACCGTATTCGGATTACTAAACTGAGTCAGAAATGTATGTGTGAATGAGGGAGGGAGTTTTTTCCACAATGACGCCTCTATGGTGGTCTCACTCAGCTGGTGATGCACAGCATGAGTCATTGGCTGAGGCATTTGGGCAATTCAGCCACTTAAAGGCTATACATGACAATAGTGTATCAGTCCATCCAACTCTTGATCCCGCAGGCCCAAAGGTTAATCTCTCCCAGGGAGAATCCCGAATCAGCTCAGAGCTGAAAAACATCATGGAGCAAACCGAAAAACTGTATTTGTGTGTGTGTTTTTATAAGGGAGCGCTCTTTGTAGACTCTCCCTTGCAGACACGGCAGTGTTGACATTCTCAGCACTCTTCCCAGGGGTATCCCACAATGCTGTGCTGCATTGGCTGGTTGCTTGGTTACAGCGTGGTGCGACGGATATCATCAACATGTGTTTGTCTGTTCGCCCATGTAATTGTGATTGGCAATTGAAAAATACTGCTCGTTGTGAATTAAGATGTTCAGTAGAAGTGATATTAAAAAAATAAATACAGGAAGAATATCATGAATAAATGTAGGAAAACATCATCTTAAATTTCTGTGCTCGTATTCTGGCATGCGAGTGTGTGCTTGATTCTTCATGGGTTATTAATTTGACAGATAGATGTGCCTGTGAGTCCATTCCCGTGTGTGTGTGTGTGTGTGTGTGTGTGTGTGTGTGTGTGTGTGTGTGTGTGTGTGTGTGTGTGTGTGTGTGTGTGTGTGTGTGTGTGTGTGTGTGTGTGTGTGTGTGTGTGTGTGTGTGTGTGTGTGTGTGTGTGTGTGTGTGTGTGTGTGTGTGTGTGTGTGTGTGTGTGTGTGTGTGTGTGTGTGTTGTGTGTGTGTGTGTGTGTGTGTGTGTGTGTGTGTGTGTGTGTGTGTGTGTGTGTGTGTGTGTGTGTGTGTGTGTGTGTGTGTGTGTGTGTGTGTGTGTGTGTGTGTGTGTGTGTGTGTGTGTGTGTCCACTGAGAGACAGGGAGGTTATGCACATGACTGACTCCATGACTCTACTCCCCCCCTTTGGGAGTCAGCTCAGAGGTCAAAAAGGATCTTGTTTATGATGTGCACTCATTCGCCCGATCCTCAACTCACCCTTATCCCTCCTTCCTCTCGTCTTCTCATTCAGCCATTACTGTGCACCTCCTAGATAGTGAGGACATTCCAGTGATGTCCTCCCCATGAAATTAAATTTCTAACCCCGACATAAACAACTGGGCCTCCACTTCAGCTGTCCTGGCAGTGCACTACAGAACCTTTGGCAGGTCAACAGTCGGGTCAATTGAAGAGTAGGGCATGACATTAAACTCTAAATAGTGATTACTGCCCCACTCCTGGTGATGAGCAAGGCCATAATCTAGTTCACGCTTATGTCTGATCATCTTCCCAAAGCTACTAATCCACTCATCACTGTTGAACGCCAAATCGGCATATGTGACTCTGATTAGATTGGCCAAAGAGGATTATGCACTGTCTAAGAGTAGATGCAGCCAGGGGGTTATCAACATGCTATATGCACTACACTGTCCAGGGGTACTAAAGAAATTTATGAACTGCAATCTGATTTCCTCCCTTCATTGTGTGTGAGTGTAAATGGCACATGGTTGTTTCCGAATTTAGATCTTTATTTGAGGGATCCACAAAGTGAAGTCAAAATCAGGCAATATCTCCACGGTGTTTTATCCTCAAATGTTGACATTTTATAAAAAATATTAAATAATATATATACACAGTCTGAAAAAGTACATATTCAACTTTTAGTCAGTTTTAGATTTAATCCATTTATATCATCATTGTGCTTCTTTACTTTTCACAAAAATAAAAATCAATCCTTATCCAGCTTTAAACCAATGCAGTCCTGCAAAAAATCCTTCCTTCATGATGGTTATGACGTTCAGTTTTTGTTCAAACTGTTTGGGACTTTCTCATCCAATGCATAGGAGACAGGTCCTGGAAGCTGCCGGAGAAAAGCTCTGTCCCATCGAAGAAAATACTTATGGGTTGAGCACTAACTGGTTTCAAATACATGTGTGTTTACTGTCTCACGGACATTAAACTGCAGCACACAGCTGCCTTCCAGTGCTACTTTCTGGCAGCTCCCAAACACAACTATTAATCAGCCTCCCTTCATTGATATAAATGGGGTGGACAAAATATAAGAAACACCTGCCAGCAGAACACAACACAATTCATCAAAACCACACCAGTGCCCCTAGAAAACCACATTTATATTCTCTAGAGCCAGATTTGTAATTGCGTCCGCAACAAATTGCACACACTCAAACTGTAAATATCAGTAAACATGTAACTATATTTCATCAAAATCTATGAATTATCTTGAAAATCCACGCAAATATGCAAAATTCTAAAACCTTGATTGGTCATCCACACATAATTTCGTTACCTGAACGATACAATTTTTTCAAACTGTTGCTAATAAACAAACAAACACACACATAAAAAAGATAATAACCTCTGTGGCGGATGTAATTACAACCTTGCAGGACTCATGCATTATAATGCATTAGCTTTACCTATTTAACTAATAATAGAAATATAATATAAAAGATTAAATAAAATATGTCATTCTGTATAATAAAATACAAGTTGACTTATGGGTCACTAAAAATTGATTCACCTTAAGAACCAAATAGAGTGTCCATAAAGAATATCAGACCCTCACTGGGGGTTGGAAACTGATCCACAGTCCACATCACATTCATCTTTCAAACACCATCTGTCTACTGTCACACAAGCATACATTAGCACAAGCACACGCACGCACACACACAAGTGCATGCTTAAATACACCTCTCCTGAGAGCGACATGGTCAGGAGGTCAGTGGCGTAATTGAAAGACCACATGGTGCCACGGCCACTTTAAAATGTTCAGGGCTTCATTAGGGTTTCGGATAGAAAACCTAAGAGCTGATTATGTTACTGGAGATTTAATCAATGTGAATTAGAGCATACGGAAAACATTCAGTTTGGGGAAATCTACTCTTTTACCAGAGTCACTAGGGAGAACCATAACAAAATCACGATTTGGCATTGTGTGTTCAACCAGAGCCCTCAGCTTTGAAATGTGTAACCAACATTCAATCTGTATTTTTCATTTCCCTGCACACATTTGCCATTTGTTCTCCTTCCACCTTATGAAAACCAAAATCCATCAACCCGCTGACCTCGCTGGCCTCCTCTTTTCATCTCTCACTCCTCTCTTCCTTCCCTCCAAAACTTGGCCTTCCTCCCTTGTTTCCCTCCCTTCCTCCACTCCCTAAATTACAGTTATTACAGTGCCAGCCCACCCCCCATGTAAATCCAGCTTCAGAGGAGTCTAAGACACTTTAGCTCTGTGTCTAATGCTTGCTAGGGAGCAATTACAAGGCCACAGCCATAGTCCCAAGACAGCTAAGGGCCTTTATAGACTGGGACTGTTTGACCACCAGCTCCCTCCTCTCCAAAACCAGCTGCTTGAAACCTCCAAATGCTTTTAAATGGCTATATTTGTTAATTAGACAGGCCAGATCAATAGAGTATAGAACTTAAAAGTCAAAGCAAAAGTCTTTGTGACATTATATACTCTTTGTAAAAAACAAACAAACAAATAAATTGTAATAATAATAATAGATATAGTATAATATATTAATCAGATCATGACAGTCAAGCAGCTCAACAACAATGCAGTTCAGCAACACATGACATCAACCCATTCAAACCCATGAGTGAGAAGCGTTTCTATTAGGGCTGACACTTTTTCAAAAAGTGAAGTTCAAATTAACTTGAAGTGGTAGATAATTCATTCAAACTGATTTGAACATAATCCATACAGCACATATAAAATCCAGGCATTAACTTGAAACCCTGTGCATTTTGTCTTCTATCTTCTATCTCTATGCATCTCCTGGTCTTTATTCTGAAAAACACCATTAGCTGCTTCAATAAATAAAAAAAACACATTGTCAAAGACATATTTCAATTTCACATTGTGTAAATGTTAATTCTACTATTTAGCCTTCATACCTTTGACTTTGTCTGTGTATCTAAAATCACTGAACTTCAACATTGCCCCTAAACTGTCATTTAATTTATTCACCCAATGTACAAATTACAGCCATACAGAGAAAAAATAACTGCTCTCATACTCACTGACTATACTGTACAAATGACGTGTAAATCCTAGAAGAGATCTTGGCCATTAATGTCTAAATCATACAAACTTTATCTTGAAACTTCCAAATCTAGACCACAAATAAAGATGATTCACCAAGCCACTGATACAGTCATATCTCTGAGGCATGTCTGCCTCTCTAAACTCAGAACGAAAACGGAGACGCATTACAATGGCTGTGGGTACTGAGCAAACCATTACTCAGAAGTACAGGGAAGGAAGGAGGGTTGTCATGTGGGGAGGGTGGCTTTTTAGGTCAATGAAGCTGGAGGGGAAAGAAGTTCAAGAGAGGGATGGAGAGAAAGCATGAGGGGAGGAAGAGTTCAAACTCCTAAACAGCGCTCGGATGAGGCTGAAATCTACAAGCAAGTGATCCTGGCCGGCAGCGAGTCTGAGAAGTTTTCCATTTCATCCCATTACTGACCCACATCACCCCTGTCGTCTTTCTTTATCTTAACATCCTGAGCCCTTCTCTCCATCCATTCTCTGTGTCTCAGCAGAGCCCGAGGCCGACGCACGCACACACACATGCACACGTACAAAACGACACCACCTAGCCTCAGACATGGCTCCTCAGGAATGATGAGTAGAAGCATGACAGACACACATGTAGACACAGAATGGTGGTTCCTTAGTCTTCAATGAGTCTATTCAGGTTACACAATGAGACCAAAAGGTCAGCCGCTGGCATGTCCTGTCTGACGCCGTTTATGACCCCGTCCCTGTAAATGTGTCTGGCTGAGAGTAAAGGCACCCATACCTTCCAGAAGAGCTCTTGGCCTCCCAAAATAAAACGGCCATCGTGATATGTACAGTGGAGACAGAGAGAAGTTGATGATGATTGTTATTTCTCCAAAGTGTATCAAACCTGGTGTGAGGTCATCGCAGCAGACTTCTATGGATCCAGAGGAGCAGTCACTCAGCTCGTCCACTGAGAAGTCTCCCTCCTGCACCTGCAGCCTGTCGACACAGCAAAGCCATTGCACATCGGTTACTGTACATGCAGGTTACTGCTCCTGGATTCCGTCTTTATGGATTGATCAATTTCATCATACAAGATAAGAAAGCACTTTATAATAGTGGGTGTATAAGTCACGGCAGCAGTATATTGACTGGGCCCAGAGGCGGACAAGAGGACACTGCAACAATCAACTCTGCTCCAGAAAACACCAAGTGTGTGTATGCATGCACACAATTGTATATGACTGGAAGAGATACAGAGGAATTAGACAGAAATGGCCAAAACAGGCCTCTGGGGGCTCATCTTTAATGTCCAGAGTGGGGGCCAGTGTGTGTGAGTATATGTATACGTGTGTATGAATGTGTGAGTGAGTGAGTGGGTGGGTCAGTAGACAAGAGAGTGATCATGTGATGACAAGAGAATGGGTGCTCATGATGGAAGTCATGACAACGCGCCTGCATGTGTGTGTGTGATGTGTGTATGTGGGCCACTCGCCTGTAGCTGAAGGGGGCCACAGTAGCCATGTTGACTCTTGGCGTCTCTGTGGACGCAGCATCCTTGTGATCCAGCTTTTGATCCTGAGTATCAACAGCCATCTTTAACGTCCCCGGCAGATTGAATGTGATGGGCGGCAGTGGCAGGGGCCTGGGAGAGGAGGCCGGACTGCTGTCCTCAGAGGTCCCCATCTCCTCATCGGACTGGCTCATGGAGTTGCTGCGACCTCTGATGGCGTGTTCATAGATCGAGTGAGTGAGAGAGGGGCGGAGGTTACCGTTGTTTAACATGGTGGAATGGGCTGACTGGTTTTCTGGAGGATCTTCTCTTCTGGGCATGGCCTCTGCTGCTGTTTCAGAGTTGTAGTTGTCGCCTGTGCTGAACTGTTGCCGTGGACACTGATTACTGGCTCCCCATGCTTGGTTCTTATTGCTGAAGGTGTTTCTATTGTGATTGCCATTATGTGGTAACTGGGTTGAGGTTTGAGGCACAGCGGGTTTTCCCAGATCCAGTGTGTCTTTGGAGTGTGGTGGTGGTGGTGGTCGCCGCTGGGTCAGCGGACTGCTGTAGGCAGAGCGGGACACAAGGGGAGTGGCTAGATTTCCTGTTCGCTGGAAGAGTTGGCTTTTCATGCTAGTATCTCTCAGCAGGTCCCTAGAGGAAGGGCCAGGGATGCAGGAGCTCCGTGGGCAAAGAGAAGGAGATTGAGTGGGTGTGTGCGTGGGTGTGTGCGTGGGTGTGGGGGTGTGGGTGGGAGTGTATTTAGGAGTTTGACTTGAGGGCCTGGGCAGGTCACTAGCCCGGCGGCGAGGGTCTGCTTTGGGGGAAGAGGGCAACAGGCTACGTGGGAGTGGGATTCCCGACGAGGGAGGCCCACGAGGGGACGACTTCACATTGACTCCCCCACTCATACCTGAAACACAAAGTGAGAGGCATTATGAGTCAGACAGTTGGACTGTGAAGTGGGTGCTTTACTTTGAAGGCACATCAACATCAATTAAACTATGAGTCACCACAGTCAAAAAAAAAGGTTTGTTTATCCATTTACTATTGATTGATACTCTATATTTAAGTTCCATTACGGATAAATCTAATCCAGTAAACTAGTACTGGCTGTTCTAAACGCAGATCAGAGTTAACATCTCTGGTATGTGAGCATGTGAATCAAGCACATATGACAAAGTGAGTGGTTGTGAACCACGAGTTGAGCTTATTTCCAGCAAAGTACAGAGCATCTTCAATCGGATTTGTCTGCCAGGAGTAAACAGTTTCATACACAGACACAAGCTCACAGCAACATCCAGCAGCTGCTTTCACAGCGTTATGTCCTCAAATAATGGATTTTCTCCACATAATGAATTCATACACGCACGCACACACACAGCTTCAGTGAAGGAATGGGATCATTCTCAACCCGTTTGTTACTTTGCTTGTTGTCCCACTCAGAACGGACCTGAAGAGAACAAGAGAAGCTTGATTCTTGTGTCATTCTGTTCTATGCAAACCACAGTGAACGACTGTTGCTCAAGTGAAACATATCATATACCATCATATAATTTAACTACGTTGTGCTGGCCTGCTGCATGGAGCGAGGGAGTGAGGTTAGAAAAGGGAGGGGAGTTGTAGTAATTTACATTTTAATGTGTAAAACACATAAGATTTATAATTGTAACGAACAATTTGTTTGGAACTTAATATTAAACAAAAAATATGAAACGCCTCGTTACCTCAAGTAGAACTATTCTCTGGATTTGTTGGAAACATTTTTATAATGCAAGTTTACCCAAAAATATAGGTATTGACATTTGTAGATATTTCAATGAAGAATAATTATAGAAAATAATATAATTACATCTTATACGACTTAACATTGCGTACATAGTATGTCATAAATTCTTCCTAAGCATATCTTTTATCAGTCATGTGGACATGTAATGAATAATATTCATCTTTTGTCCAGTCTGAGAAAATGTCTGATTATAAAATATTCCTCATCGTTCTGTTAAAGACCATCTAAAGGATTTATAGTGAAAAATAGTTTTATGACTGTGTCACTTATAGTAAACAGATCATGTAGCTGTTGCCGTCCAGATGTGCAGGATGTCCAGACAACAGCTGCTCCTCCCGCATTTTCATATATAAATAAAGTGAATACATGCACCTACATGTAAATTCTACATTTTTCTTCTGTACTTTCTACGCCTTGTACAGCACATTAATCTTGGAACAGTCCGTATAAGTAGATTTGAGGCATTACAAGTACACACACTCACAAATACTTGCTTAGCCCTACTTGGCATATCTTAAAAAGCAGAAACTTTGCTGCCAAAGACTTCCTGACTTCTTGGGTAGCTGCCTTTAGTAAAGCGGAGATGTATCAAATTAAGCCGTCAAAGTCACAAGGATGACATGATGGATTATTTGAGGGTGCATCTAAATCACAGCATTTCCCACAGTGAGATGTGGCGGACACAGACACACACACATTTTCCACACACAGAATCCCTGCAGAGGAAAGGTTCTGACTCCTGCAGCTCAACAACTCAAAACGTTTCCCAAAAGTAATGTTTCTGTTCTAACAAAGCAAAGTGTCTCTGTACAGTGACCTTCCTCTCCCCTTTTTACAATCTGAGCCACACTGACACAGAAAAAATGGAGATCTGGAGTTTTGCCAAGGACTGGTGCTCTGTCATATCTGAGTCAATGCTAATGTGCAGCAGCAGCATACAGCAGCGGTGATGCGGCACAAGGTAAACAGAGACAGATGTGACCATCCATCCTCATTTCACTCTCTAAATTCTTCCTCCTAATCATTCCCGTAACCTTCCCTCCTCCCTGTGTCCATTTCTCTCCGTCTCTTTTACTCTTGTTCGTTCTCTTGGGAGGTTGTGTCACTAATAAGCATCAGAATTTTTGTCTGTCTGATATAATTCCTGTAAGAGGAGCACAGATGCTGTCTGGCTATGTGTCTATCAGTATGGAAATTGGCTAATCCCCCTGGGACACGCGGGGGTTATACTGGTACTACTGCAGCCCACGTACAGACATACAGAGGCTCAGCTGGTGTGTGTGTGTGTGTGTGTGTGTCTGTGTGTGTGTGTGTGTGTGTGTGTGTGTGTGTGTGTGTGTACAGACGAAGAGAGAAACCAGAGAGAAAGAGACACAATAAGACGTTTCTGTTGACTGAACCCAGCAGCTGGACTTAGTAGAAAAACTAAGCAAATCAAATCCTTTACAGATATCGTGATGTTTCCCTGCTCCATAAGCCAGATCAACGCATAGTATGTTCTCTGAGTCATGTGTTCACGGAGGGGTGTGAAATTCAAGATCATTCGCTATCTTTCTGTTATGTAAGTGGTTCTACAGTAGTTATATTGTTGGCTTGATGCTTTCACTGTACGTCTAACTTCTTGTCAGGCTGAGGGAATTAGTTGAGAAAGGGTGGTTGTTTGTCAAGTCTAAAAATGTACAGGATCATTTAGTGTATCTTAGTTACTGAGCAGTGAGCACATTTAAAACTAGAACTAAATGGAGTGCGTATCTTCGCCATGGCAAAACAGGCAATTCAATCAAGCTGCACACAATTTCTCACACTCATAGATATCAAATCCATACATATGCCTGATTTTGTTCCATCCAGACCCAACCATTTTTCTCTGTAAAAACGGTGTAAATTGAATGACCTCTTCCCTGACCTATTCCACATTCTTCCACCAGGTCTCTAGGTATTCTGTTCCTTCGATTTTGCTAATTCGTGCCACAAAAAAAGACACAAAATAAAGTAAAATGGTATTCCCAATAATAACCTAAAAATGAATAACTGATGATTTATTGTTTTTTGTTGCGGCTTACTGTAATGAAAATGAATAAATCTTAACCATAGACTGTGTATAAAATACCTTAACGCTGTGTTTGACTAGTCCCGTCATTCTGTAAGCTCGGTACTGACATCTCCTGGATAATGTAGGACACTGCACCAGCATGGACACTGAATACTCAACTACTCCCCTATTCTGTTTCATTTTCCACCTCTTTTCAAGCAGCGAGGAACTGCGCTAACTAAGTTGATAATGGAATTTAACCTCAGCCATAAACACCAAAGGATTTAGGTATATTCGTTGGAAGGAGAAAAAAAAGGAAGAGTAGCGTGGCAGCTGGCAACAGATGATAACTTCATAATCACAGTACACTACTTCATCTTCTGTGAGATTTGTATGGTCAAATAAACATCAATACCCTCTCTCTAACTCTAACACACACACACACAAACACACACAAGGGTGAGCTTTGTGATGAACACTCTCTGACTCATCACAAAATCAATAAATGAGGTGGCACCACAGACCTCTCTGTGTGAACTCAAGGATATCAGCAGTCCATGTGGATGTGTTTGTGTCCCAGTTTGGAAAGTTGATAATAGGTGAATGTAATTACGTCTGAAATGGCAACAACATAAACAACATCAATAACGTGTGTGTCATTAATCATTTCACAGTGTTCATGTGACACTAAGTGGTAAGAAAACTCCCAGAAAAACATGTTAGAAAAAACACAGCAGCATAAAAGTTGACAGCTTCTGAAGCTAATCAAAACAGCTTACGATTAAATGTCAGATCATCAGTATCGTCAATATCTTACCTGTCACTGGGGTTGAGAGTCCTTCAGTGAGCGGGTGGGTCGACCAGGCAGAGCCGGCGGGAGGGAGGGTGGTCACACTTCTCCGACGTCCCAGGAACAATGGGCTGCTTTTTCCTGGATCACTGTTGCATCCTCACCGCTGCCCTCCCATTGGTCCACACTGCCTCACCATTCACCAGGACAGGAAGCTGTAACAAACAGGAACGACATTTCCATCCAATCAGGGGACCTCGTACTGAAGTGACTCACTTTTGATGTCACTTTCTATGAAAAACTTCAGGGGAAAAAAAATGTTAATGTTACAATGAGTCAAGTGACCCAGATGGAAATTTATAGTGACCCACCAGTGACACATATATTGTCATCCTGAAAACGTAGCATTTAAGTTGTTTTGTTAACTCCTTGTCATGTCACAAAATGGGCTAAGAAATTATTAATTCACTGGATACGTTTAACCACTTAAACTGAAGTCGAAAAAACTAAGGCAAGCTGCTAGTCACAAGGTTTTCAGTGCAGCCAGCATGCAAAGGTCATCTGTTGAGGAACCTTAAAATGTCTTCAGAGTGAGTGAATCACTCATAAACTAGGAAAATGATGCAGGTCTAACACACACAGACACACACTTACACATTCCAGATGTGCTCATTACAGGAGCGGGTGTACTGGTACAAACACAAGCACCCACAAACTAAACAGGACAGAGTACATCCAGACAACCAACAATATAAACACCACTGTATGTGTTTAGAGTTTCCCTCCTTCTGATTCACTCTCTACACATCGTTATTAGATGCACAGTGTGTATGTTGCATGAGTCATACTGCTGACTCAGGCCGATCACATCATGTTACCCCTGGTTATAGGATACCCCCACCTCTCCCCTCCCCTCTCCACCTCTTTCATCCCACTTAAGCTCTGCCTTTCAGTCCGTTTGCCACTCTCTTTCACTCCGCTGCCATCTCTCCGTTAGGCTGCTGACTGTGACACAACTGTCAAAATGTTCACAGATCGAGATGCAGTGTTTTCATTCATTTGCAGGTGGAGAGGACACAATTCACACAAATACGCAGCAAAAGTCAAGTCAACACAGGCCTGAAGAGGAATAACTGATGTAAAATAAGCACAAGGCAATACTCACCCTCTGCGTGCATCAGGATGCAAATCATCAAGTGAGTTTGTCTCCAATCTGTATGCTGCTGAGTGCGTCTCGCCTCTGTCTACTTTTGCCTGGCAGACCCCATGAGCTGCGAGCACGTGCATTTGTGTGTGTGTGTGTCTGTCATTCCTCTCCTCTATCACGTCATGCCGCTCTGCTGCTGCCGCAGTACGCCTGCATCCCAATCCCCGCCCCACTCGTCCCTCTTTTCCTCCCCTCATCAGAGTCTCAATCCTCTCTCTATCTCTCTCGCTCTCTCTCTCTCTCTCTCTCTCTGTAATGGACCTATTGGCTGAACTCCCTCCTCTCTGAGGTGAAATACAAGCCCAGCTAAAGCAGAGACAGGCTGGTCCATTAGCTGGATGAATGTGGCTTGAATGTGTGTGTGTATGGTGTGTGTGTGTATGGTGTGTGTGTGTGTGTGTGTGTGTGTGTGTGTGTGTGTGTGTGTGTGTGTGTGTGTGTGTGTCTGCGCATGTCTATCTATAGTTATAATGGTACATTTTTGTTCAATACCATCATTGTGAGGACATTTTGGCTGGTCCTCACAATTTCCAAGGGCTGCTTGAGGGTTAAGAATTAGCTTTAGGATTAAAGTTAGGTTTAAGTTAGGGGGAGAGTTGGGTTAGGGTCAGGAATTTAGTTGTGATGGTTAAGGTTAGGGTAAGGGGCTAGGGAATACAATGAGTGTCCTAACAACTATAGAGAAATGCATTTGTGTCTGTGTGTGTATGAACTTGAGCTCGGCTGCATGTTTAGTGTGAGTAATACATGGTAATTAAGCAGACGTAGCCACAAATGTGAAAAGCCCCAACCCATCATCCCGCTTTCAGGGTCTAATTGGTGGTCAGAGAAAGGAGGATGAAAAAAGAAAAAGATATGCTAATTATAGAAACACTTGCGACAAATGAAAATGTGCAGAAACACACACAATCACGCCCCTGCATGAGACGTGCAGGAAGAAGCTCCATGCAGGAGGAGCAGCTCATCAATCACCCCTCTAATTTCTCCCACACCTCTAATGGAAAGGGAAGAGGCGGAGTGAGAGTGGGAAATAAAGGAGGAATCAACATGTGACATCTAAACCCTACGCTGACGTATTTTACCAGCTGATATATGGAGTAACACTAAACAGTCCACATCCGACCTCTATTTATTACGGCTATCATTATTATTTTTTTATATTTTTTTTTCATACTACTTATATTAATAATAATACATTTTATTTAAAGAGGGCCTTTCACACCACTCAAAGACACTTAACCCGTGTTAAAATGATCATAAAAAGCTTAATACTAAAACATAGACACACAAGGTACATTATATCTACTTTGATTCTTTTTTTTTGTTTTGCTGCTTTTCACTTCCTCCCCTGCAGAATCGCTTCTTTTTCTGTCTCCATTTCCCTGTCAGGTTCCTCTTCTCATATTTCAGCTGAGCTTGCTTACAGTTTGACAAACTGACATCAGGGACAGTGGCTGCTGAATATTTAATGAAGTCAACAGTACCAGAACCCCAAGAATATGTGTGTAATGCTGTCTATGATTAAGACGTACAATCAGCAGCTTTAATTCTTGTTTATAAGGTTGTTACTGAGAGCCAGGAGGTGTGTTTATCTTACTGTGAGTGTAAGAGGCTCCTCCCAGTCTTGATCTTGAGGTTGAGTGCAGCCTCAGAGCTCTCTAGCTGATCATGTATTGATCAGGCCTCGACCGGCCGCACTAACACTTGACTTTGTCTGAGAAGAGAGAATCATAAATAATGGAAAATGCGTCTGTAGTTAAACGGCAGGACGCAAATAAAAACATCACCTGATCAGCCAGCCATGACAAATTGATAAATGCTATTAGTACACAGTACATTACCCAGAGAGCGTAAGACCTCCCCCCACATATACAGGACACATGGTGTACAACCCCCCATTGTCTTCCCCCCACTTATACGATCATACAGTACAATCTGCCCCTGAAACTCACTTTATTAATATTGACAAATACTCACATCAATGCCACAGTCTTGCTCCAGTTCTCCAGCTCCCAGAAAATTTGGAATTAAATGTGTGAAACAGAAGCAGGACTAACAATCAAAAGTCAAATACAAACACAAAAACGCACTGAGCTGATCTGTTGCTTTGACTCAGTGGCTCAATGAAACGGGAAGTGACTCACAACAGATGGATTATGGGTAGGCGTGTGCAAGCGGCTGCAGTGTGTGTGTGTGCGTGTGTGTGTGTGTGTGTGTGTGTTGTGGGGAGGGGGTTAATGTCATAGCTAATCTTCTGATGTCCCCCTAAGGCCTGTCCACCCCCATGAGACACAGACCCTGACGAGCGCTGCTTTGACAATGGGACACTTGTGTTACTGTCATCCCATGGGGCATCTGGAGGGGCAGGGTGAGGGGCGGAGGGAGGGGTACGTGTTGCCCGTCTGGAACACGGGACCTCAGATGCGTAGCATCGCTACGATAGGGAAAACAAACACACACACACACACACACACACACACACACACACACACACACACACAAGGTGAGGTAGTGATCAACAACAGGCCGATTCAGCTGAGAGGAAGTCAGCAGTTCTCTGTTCGTATTCAAGTAGAAAATACAATTTCAGAATAAATTCCTGTTGGATTTCTGGCTCCTGAAGAAGCTGAAGTGAAAATAAATCGCAGGCTTGAATTTGTCTGAAGAGATTCATGTGACTAGATGATGAGCTCAGGCTTACATTTAGGGTCAGAAGTGTGTCCCCTCCCACCAGTGAAACGACATTTACACAAAATATTTCGAAAGGTACAAAAACTTTTCAAACGTGCAAATGATATCTGTGTGCACTAAAGATTTTCAATAATTTCTTCTGCTGCAAAACTTCATTACACATTCATAAAGTTGAATTAGTGAGAAATCTATCATTTATTTTTGCTTGCTGGGTAGTTTGTCATCAGGATTATGCTAAATCTACTCAACTGATCTCCGTGAAAGATGGGTGGGGCATGACCCCGGGAAGAACCAATTCAATTTAGGTGCAGACCCAGATTTTTTTTCCAATTCCTTTAACATTGTGAGATTGGACAAGGGAATAAATCATGGATCTTGATGAATAAAGACAGGCACAACTAGAGAACTGATATCTATGAGTGTGTGCAATGTGGTGCAGTTTGATTAAATTTAAGGGCATGGTTTGGCCTTGATGGATATGTAAAATCATGGTTGAAAGATAATCAGGAACAACTGAGGCTTCTGTTATTCATTCAGACAGCCTCTCTCAGATTAACCTTAATCAGCTGACCTCGATTATCTCATCGTGTAAACACAAAACTTGTATTTTAGGTCTAATTCCTACATAGTTACTTCAAGAAACTCTGCACTTGATAAATAGTACTTTACTGAATACAATCAATCTATCGTTATCATCAGGATTAAGACCCTTTTTCAAAACACCCGCTCCGGAGCTGGAGGTTTTTAACCGATATCTAACCTCCCCTTCCTGTCTAAAATCGATTATGTCTATGAAGACTTTCAGTCCGGGTTACAGGTCATCACAGCACAGAGACAGTCTTGGCTAAAGTCATAACTTCAGACAAAGGGTTGTCTCTGTCCTTGTCCTGTTAGATCTTAGTGCAGCATCATCCCATCGTAACAGAGATTTAGAACTGTTAATTGGCATTAAAGGAACCACCCTAAAATAGTTCAAATCCTATTCATATCGATCCCAATTTGTGAAAATTAATGATGGGTCATCTGTGCGTATCAAAGTTAATCACAGGGTTCCTCAGGGCTCTGTGCTCGGCCCAATTTTATACACCTTATTGAGAATATAGGACGAGATGTTGAATATCCCTTTTACGTTTGAAGGACTTCTGCACAATTTAGGTAAACAACTACCAGTAGATGTTAGCAGGTGTTAGTAGTCACAAGCGGATGTTAGGGAAATGACTGTGCACTTTAGCGCCATCAAGTGTTTTGGGCTTGTAATCAATGTTACAGGTCTTATGCTGCTATAGGCCGAGAATGTCTCCAGCAAATGGACTGAATTTTGTGTTTAGGCAAAGAATAATTTATTAATACGCTGCAGGCCGTCAGTCATCATCTGATGATTGTTGATGTTTTAGTATTTAATTGGGTAAACAGTTAAAATAAAAAAAATTATACTTACGTAAAAAGGGAATAGATGTTGTGAAAATATATTGTTGATATTTCAATATAATTGAAAGAAATTGTGATAGAAAAAAATGGGAAAAGGCTTAGGGTAAAACTAAAAAAGGGGGATATTGGAGGAATATTCTGCTAACATTGACTTGAATCATTCTGCCCAGCTCTAAGCAGAAGGAATGTGTTGACTGTCCTTTAAAAAGTACCATTTACAAATTTTAACTGCCTCAGGCAAAGTGTCCAGAGCTCCTCTCCTTTCAATACCTGTACTGACAAGTTAAACCAGCTTAGATCAATAGGAGCTTGAGTTCACACCCAGCCGCGATAACAGCCAGCAGCAAACACAGGAGACTTGGAGAGGAGATCTTCAGGTAAGCAACAGTCACTGTACCTGCTGCTTGTTGTATCTTTATTTATGACTGAAAAGAAAACCAAAATGTAGTGACATTATAATGTATCTTACTATTACTCTGATGTAGACGTTTTTCTGCTGAATGATCTGCAGGGAATGAAACCAAGTCTGTGTCACTATATATTTCTAAATATTTGAAGAATATGCATTTGATTAAATACATTTGAAAAGTTTACAGCTTTAGGGGGAACTGTATGTCTATATATTCAACGACAAGGTTTAGCTAGAATTTTCTTTCCTTTTTCAAAATGTTAAAAGCAAAGTACCGTTGACAGAAGAAGCCATATATTGGGGATGATGGTCAAATCCAAATTGTTTGAGATTCTTTTCCCCTCTGCTCCGAAAGGCTTCTTTAATCAAGGAAGAGTTGACGAGCCTCTTTTTTCCCTGTGGCCCAAGGGTTAAGACAAGCTGCAGTGCAGTATACCTCTTGGAGAACAGCCATTCTGACATGTTGGTAGACTTGTTCTTTCACAGGACTGTCACAGCCTTCACCATAGATCCTGTCCCTTACCTATCGTTTACATACACAGAAATATGGAGGAAGCTGAGGACCTTTCAACAAGGACCACAGGCAGGATATGCTTCTTTAATCTAATGTTTTCTAAAATTGTATTTTGTCATTTGTGAATCCAAACATTTCAAACTTTTCATGTTCCGTGTCCTTGTTTGCTCTTTTTTTGGTTCAGTCTCTAAATGGAGAACAGTGTCAGACCCAAAACATGCTGGGCGCCTATTTTGCCGCAAACTTCTTCACAGCAACAAAGATTTAAAAAGTCTATTTCTGTATGTTGACATCAGAAAAGACAAACAGGAGCAAGACAAAGGTTTTGTCGCTTTCTACAAGAGAGACAACATCCAGTGGGCGTCGCCACTTCAGTGCAAACTTCAAGGTAAAGTCACGCTTGAGTTAAATCAGCATTACTGGTTAAAAGCAGCGATTTTTGCTAAAATAATAAATTATGTGGGTGTGTCCACAGGGGATGTGGCGACAGGAAGTGGAGTCAGCCGTCACATGATGTCGACAGTGATCTACAAGCTTATAAGTGGATTCCATATAAACTTAGGTTAGACACAACTCAACACAACAGCAGTGACTGGCACGATAGGTAACTAATATAGCAGGTTATTAGGATTACCGTTCCCTGGTGGTGCAGTGGTTAGCACAGTTGTCATACAGAGAGAGGGTTCAGGGGTCTTTCTGTGTAGTTTCTCTCCATGTCCACCTGTTTTTTTCTCCTGCCTCCTCCCAGTCCATGGACCTGCAGGTTGGGGTGATATCGTAGCTTATTTGCAGGGGTGAAATAAACATATTTCAGAAATTATTCCTCCTACTCATTAGCTTCCTCATTCAACTGTACAGGAAATGCAGCCATCACGAAACTCTTCGAAGGGGAGTGCGATCACCAAATACCCTCAGTTTCCTGTGAACTGCTCGAGAGGGACATGTTCACCATCGCCGGCCGGATGATCGGCCATTCCTTCTTGCACCACGGCCCAAGTTTCCCAGGCCTCAGCACAGCCATTATGCACACTCTCTTTGAAGGCTCGCTGGAGACGACTCCTGTGACAATACGAGACTGCCCTGACCTCGACATCCGTGACACAGTCGAAATTGTGAGAACGTGTCACAGGATAAACACCATGACCTTTATAAGACTCAGTATTAAAAACTGCACTCAGTTCCATAAATATATTTCCAATTGGGTTTTATTCCAGCTTGAAGGAGATGCTGAATTAAAAGAATCTGACTCCGTCCATCAGCTTTGCCGCTCATGGAACCTGCCAGCACCAAATGCCACCAACAGGAAACAGCTGTCTCAGAAGATTCTATTTCATGCTGTAAATGTTAAAAGTTATTTTTACATTTTCTCTGCTTTAGCTTCTCAACCCTCATGCTAAACACACCAAAGGCTCCGTCATTAGAAAACATTATTTCACTGCCACCTGATGTTAAAGATTATTTCAAAGAGCATTTCTCATGTTCTAATAGAACATGACAATCATTTTAAATTCTCTTTAGAATTGGTCAGAGCCACTTTTCTACTGACGGACATCTGTCATTCGTAGTCATTATACAGTACCCAGTAGTCAATGCAAAGGCCATTTGCCACTCATATTGGCCAATAGTAATGAGCACTTACTCATTTATATACAGCTACTTTTTGGCATCATTAAATGAGCTACATGAGAACACATTTAATCGCTGCTTATAGAGATTGTGCAGAGACAAGAGAATCAAAACATCACTTCATTATCTTCCATACAGATGATTTGCCAGGTAATTATTTTGTGTTATCTTTTCTCCTCTGCTGCAGGTTATTGAACGAACAAGGCCTCAAATCATTCAGTTCCAAAAAGGTTTAAAAGAGACTGGACTGTGGCTGCTGCTCCTTCACAGAAGAGATGCAATCCCAATCTTGTTTCCCAGAGAATCAGAGGCAGAACTCAATCCTCAGGTACTGAAGAGTAAACCAACCCTTTTTTTTCTTACAATAGTTCTTACAAAAATGAAATTTCTTGTGGGGAAAGGAAATTTATGTTCCAAAATGTACGCAATATATGTATAATACACCTTTACACATACCGCGGTATGTATTGCACTCCTTAAATAGTACTGACTCATGATTCATATAAATGATGCAGCACAGCCAGAGATATTGTCTCTTTTATACTGTGTATCCTATCCTCCATTTCCCACAATGCAACCTGTTCCCAATTCAGTCAGAGATTCTGGTTAATATTTTTCTGTTTTAAAACTTCAAGTGAAGTAATATATGGATTTAATTAAATGTTTTTAAATTTGTGAAGCTCACTTTACAGGCACAATTTGATAAAAATTATCCACATATACAATAATACTCCCCAAGACCTGTTAACACATGTAAAATTCCCCTCTAGATTAAAGTGAAACAGTATTTTTGGCTTAAAACTTGCTTTGCCTTAACATCAAATCGAAGATATTGTTACAAATAACAATAACTGAGTACAGATTCTTATTTTGCCTCTGTAAAAGTATCAAATACTAAGGAGATCATATTATTTTGAATACAGCTGGAGTAACATGTGGTTTCAGATGATCTTGGATTGCATCATATGGCCTTCATCTGTAACGGTCGTTTTTGAGAGCTTCAGAGAAGATGATGTTGACGATTCAGACATCATGGATGTACATCGAGTGACTCTCTACCTGAAAACATTTATCGAAAATGGTACGTTTGATGGTTTCTAGTGTGATTTCTTTAACCTCTGTAGCACGACGTCTGTTCAGCAGATTGTTTGCTGTCTGACCAGCTTCATTTCTTTTTTTCACATAGTGTCTCCAGTTGAGTTAAAGAGCCTCATAAAGTTCTGGATAGGGTGGGAGTTGCCCACCGCAGAGATGAAGGTGGAAGTGGTAGAGGCCACACTTCCCACCGCCTCCACGTGTTTTGAGAAGCTGAGGCTGCCGAGGCACTACACAACATACCAAACTTTTCATCAAGATTTGTGCGCGTGCATATCCACCAGTTACAGTGGTTTTGGCTGTCCCTGATTTTAAATAATGATCTTATGAGTGTGTGTGGACTGAATCCGTGGAAACTGTGGGTGACTGTTAAACTATTTATAATAAATAATGCAACATTCTTTCTCATCATATCTCTTTATTTTCAGTTTAAAGGTATATATGAGATCAATTTATAGGGAAATGACAGTGGTGCCCCTTAGTGAGTCAACTGTTATGTTGCCTATGACTTTCTTGTATAGTTTATATTGATAGCTATAGGGCTCACTAGCCATAATAAATTAATACTGGTGGCCAACCAACCCAAACCGATAGCTTAAGAAATGTTTTTAATAATATGCTGATATTTGATTTAAAGTCATATTTATTCAAAAACGCTTAAATACTTGTACTCATCGTCCAAGAAAGAAATTCATCCTAAAAATTAAAATTGTGCTCTGAATATCCCATTTTCTATTTTCTCACAAAACAATTAATTTGTAAATAATCAGGAGACTGTATAGTATGTGGGCCACATTCCCATAATAACCACATGATGGCAGCAGATATCATTTTCTCTGTATTCTGAAGCAGCTTCACAGTCAATATGTATGAATGCCTTCTCATCCAATAAACATATGCAATTTGCTTTTAAAAGGTCATTTAGATTTATGGTGGTAAAGTCCAAGGGCTGGAATTACACTGACACTGAATCCTTTTTACTGTGCAAGGCCGACGAGAGCTGATTTACCATTTAGCACAGACGTAGAGAGGAGCCACAGTCTTTCATCAAATTTCATGGAAATTAGTTGAGTAGTTTTAGCAAAATACTGCGAACTAGCAAAGAAACTGAAGAAAATATAATAGGCAGAGGTAATAATCTGATGGTAATTTAAGATAAAGCTCAAGATAAATATTTAGTACAGCATTTATCTAATCTGCAGTATTTCTTACTAATCTAGTGTCTCACAGTAGTAACAGTCCTTATGTCAGGTATACGGACATAACATTACATAAATGGAGGTACGTTCATTATCAGCAGGTAATTTCAGGTTAAACAAGTTGCTTTACCATAAAGTCACCCAACTTAAAAACAGTGTTGCTTTTCAAAACCTAACCTTAACATCTATCGTGACAGATCCAATAATGAATTTCAGTCCACTGTGAACCTGTGGCAGGTCAGAGGTCAGCCGAGAAGGGCTTTCATATGAGACCAAGCACTTGTCAGAGAAACCCTACGAATCTGGTGTGATTGATCAGATCCCAAATACTCAATGCATCTTTGGTGCGTTCACACATGTGCAAAGGTTCACTTCCCCTTCTTTATGTGAGGTGACTCAAATCTTTCTTGCGGCTCTAACGTCAGCACTTATGCATACTTCCTTGTAAAGTTCAGTCTGCGACCAAGGAGAAAAAGTCACAGTGTACTGTATTTTCTTAATATCGTTTGTCTTTATAACTTTTTATAGCTCCAGTTCTTTGCCGACATAAAATATTAATTGAATGCAAGTTTTTCAAACCAATTTCCCTCCCCATTAAAGCTCTCTGTCACTCACTCGAATGCACACACACACGCCCCTTTTGCTCAACCCACAACTACTTTGCAGACTGGAGCAACAAGAACAGAAGCTCCACCCTTTCAGCACACTGGAACAATGAGGAGAGGCACAGAGCTTAAATCGACTTGAATAACAAGGACAAAGTCATACTATTGGACACCTTCACCTTTGCCGACTACAACTCCTCAACCCACTTCTTCAGGCTGTTTCCTGAACACCCTCTGGTTCTGCATTAACGCCTCTCAGATAAAGGGATCTAACCTGTCCATCATCACTGAGCGACAGAGAAGCACGTAAGTCATGCCATTATTATTTCCTG
Source organism: Pseudopleuronectes americanus (assembly GCA_038501795.1). Classification (NCBI taxonomy): domain Eukaryota; kingdom Metazoa; phylum Chordata; class Actinopteri; order Pleuronectiformes; family Pleuronectidae; genus Pseudopleuronectes; species Pseudopleuronectes americanus. The sequence goes on from CM076725.1 coordinate 14,965,971, forward strand.
TTTGCTTCCTCTTCATTTCCTTATCTTTCTGGCTATGCATGGTGGGAAAACATTCATCTCTGGAGCGAGGAGACGTCTTTGTTTAAAGAACTAGGATGTTTATCCCACTAGTTTGGCTTGTTAATTTAACACAATGCAAAACCGTATACATTATAAGAAGCTCTCTGGATAAGGTGACAAAGTGTAGTAACTAAAAGATCATAAAAATGTTTTAAGCAGACACAAACTTCATGAGCAGACTTCAGAATGTATACTAAGGTTGTACTCCTTACCTACACTGTTTTATTAGAGCATTCCTGCACAACTTGCCTGTATCTCCACATGCCTCAACTTGCAGAGCCACCATGAGCACGTACCAGCATGCACCCTCAAGAATATTGTGCAAATAACCGAGATATGATTACGAGATATGCAAATCATAAACCTCATCTTTCTCAAAAACGTTTTAGATCGGTCTGTCAAGTGACACTGCTCTCTATATACTATCTTGTTGTGCATTTGCACATGTGGTCAGGTCAGTGAGAGAGTGATATGACGAGTTATCTGTCAGAGCAGCACGTAGAAATCCAAATACATAAAACCCCTTTTTTCCTCAAATGAAACGCTGTTATATTCTGGTTTTTTTCTCACCTTTCTTTCTCCTGGAGCTCCGATTTATCTTCCACATCATGACTCAGCTCTTTTCCAAGCTTCTACCTTCTTCATCTGCTCCTCATTCGATTGTCTTGCCTCCAAAATTGCTGTAAATTAACCAAAACTTTCAAACATGACTCGATTTACCACATTAAAGCATTCCTGACATTTCTGCCTTTATAAAAGGAAATCAGTCTGGTTTTCAGGACTGTAGATTACACAAACTGCCAGTCTGTACATTCAGTATTTTGAAAAGGCCCATTGGCGTCTGTGTGGCTGTTGATATGAATTCTCTCTGGTCTAGTAGGTAGGAATTTTGCAAGATAATTCAATACATAATATAATACATGGCGCTTCGTGCACAATTACACACGTTTTTAAAATTAATGAATCACCTGGGATTAAATTCACCTACAATTCCAGAAAACAATCTGGAGGAAGCTGCATTTATTTTTCTTTGCAGTCAACCATTCCTCTCTCTCTCTTTCTCACGATCTTAAGCTCATATCATAGCATGAGCTCATATTCACATCAGGCAGCAGTCTGGTGGCAGCAGCAAAGAGGTGTGGTGTTTAATTTTCGGGTGAGGCATTTACTTTAGAAGACAGAGAGACAGGCATCTTGATTCACGCCCAGTTTCTCTGGGTGATTCACTGATCAGTTACTGCATTTTTTGCTCCCACTCGCAAGAAGAAAATCATAAAAAACAGGAAGTGTGTCCAAGAGCGATAGGAAATGGCATAACTCTTAATCTGAATGGAGAGCTAAACTCCGCCTTCTGACCACAGAAAAAAGATGAACCAGATTGAGCTGTAGCAGTTGCTTCCTGCTGAGTAAAAAAAGAGAACCAGTAAATACTTTTAAATGGTCTGCATTTATATAGCGCTTTTACTAGTCTTGTTGACCACTCAAATCGCTTTTATAGCATAATTTTAGCTGAAACATCTTCAAAGTTTTTCCCTTTATTCACCATCTAAATCAAATCGACTCTACTTGCTGAAACAAAGATAAAATGGATAAACCCAACAGTCCCCTTACGAAAATCAATAGATCTGGATTATTTATTTGGATCTGAACCAAATAGCAACAATATCCCACAATTCTGTTTGCAGCATGAAATGTAAAAAAAGATTGAATGGGTTCTTCCTTTAAAACATTCTGCATCATTCAACCAAGTTTCATTGTAATTCGGTCTCTGACTTTTTTCATAATCATGCAAAAAAAACAAAAAACAACACTGATAAAAACATAACCACCCTGGCAGAGGTAATAACTCTTCTTATTTCAGGTGTGTGTGCTTCATGGTGTGTGTGTTTCTGTATTTATGTTGCAGACATTAATCACATTACATCAGTTAAGATGTCATATGGAGGAGGGGACAAGTGCGACGGCTGTACAAAGACGGTGTACTCCGCAGAGGAGGTGCGCAGTGAAGGGCGGAGATTCCACAAGACATGCTTCGTGTGCTGTGAGAAACCTTTTTGTTGCTTGCTGTGATTGTCAATGTGCAACCGACCAAACTTCATCAATTCTTAGAGGAAAATGTATACATCAGTAGAGAAAGCAATACAAAAGAAGAAAATTTGGTTATATGGTACCATGCATAAGTAATTAAAGTTGACTCTCAAATGCTATATACTACTGTACTTAGTAAGCAGGAGCGTGTTTAAAATCACAAATGTCCTCAGAACCATCTGTATTAAAAAATATGGATGTGCATGTGTTTGTGTAGCCGTGTGTCACAAAAGCTTGGACAGCACGACTGTTGCTTCTCATAATGATGACCTCTTCTGCAAGTCGTGCTATGGCAAGCAGTTCGGGCCAAAAGGCTACGGTTATGGTGTTGGAGCAGGGGTCCTCAGCATGGACAAGGCAGAGTCTTATGGTCAAACACATGAAGAGTGAGTGTAGCACACACGCACACACATATACACATACACACACCTCTGTCTTTTAAGGGTCTTCATATACATTTTTGATTTCATTCTCCATCAGACCTCGTCCTCGCTCTACCAACAGCCCAAACCCATCCCAGCAAGCTTCTCGGTATGGAGGGTCAGAAAAGTGCGCTCGCTGCGGCAAGTCAGTCTATGCCAATGAGAAAGTGATTGCAGCTGGGAGTGTAAGAATCAACACACACACAGACACAGACACACACATGCAAAAACGTTCCCATTTTGAAATTAATTTTCTATTTATTGACAGTCGTGGCATAAGAACGGCTGTTTCAGCTGCGCCTCGTGTGGAAAGGGCCTCGAGTCGACCACGTTAAATGACAAGGACGGACAAATCTACTGCAAAGGTAAAACTTCACCGTCTTCACCTCACATACCAAGAATGACTTAAGATGACATGGTATCGTTACAGAGCGTATCCTGTGTCGAACCAGCATTCTTCACCACATATGTTCAGATCAGATTGTTGTTATGGATTAATGTCTGTCTGCAACCACCAACACAGGACCCAAGTCTGCAACCGTGGTTCCATATAAATCTAAACTGGAATAAAATGTTTGAAGAGCTCATTGTAAGGACTGATGTCGATATTAGGGAGTACAAAAAATCCGATACTGATACATATAGAGATAGAGATGAAGATAGATAGAAAGATAGATTGATTTGAACCATAAACTTGAATGGAAACTATAACGGCATACAGCAGAGTGCAAATCTTCGGAAAGACCCAACAGTGACCTTGTGAAACCATGTATAAGATAGATATGGATTTCTATTAAACAAATATGTTGAAAAATGCCCTCTCTTGCAATGTTAAAGAAAGTGAAAATAAAATCCTGGATCTGCCCCCTGATCAGGATTCATACAGAAATGAAATGCGTCATGTCCTCGTCCATGTTCCTTAGGTCATGTCCCTCCACCCCACGAAATGTCCTCCTGCTAACTAACAGATTCAAATGAAAGCGTAATCTCCTAAGCAGAGGTTTCACTATAGATAAAAAGAAAACAAATACGACCAAATATTATGAGCTAAGTAAAATAGAAAATACAACAAATTGTACTTCTCTAAACATGGAGAAGCAGTTGGAACATGGAATAGCAGTTGGAACATTGAGTAGCAGTTGGAACATGGAGTAGCAGTTGGAACATGGAGTAGCAGTTGGAACATGGAGTAACAGTTCTAACATGTACCCGCCCTCAGCAGTGACGTCATCGTAACTGTGACTGTCATGACACCAACGACAATCCACTTCAAAGGAAAGGAAACCACAAACCTTTGTTCATGGTTGCCTTTGAAACAAAGGTCAAGTTAAAGATTATGAAGTAGCAGACAGAGCATGGAGTAGCAGTCAGAACATGGAGTAGCAGTCAGATCATGGAGTAGCAGTCAGAGCATGGAGTAGCAGTCAGAGCATGGAGTAGCAGTCAGAGCATGGAGTAGCAGTCAGAGCATGGAGCAGCAGTCAGAACATGGAGCAGCAGTCAGAGCATGGAGTAGCAGTCAGAACATGGAGTAGCAGTCAGAACATGGAGTAGCAGTCAGAACATGGAGATCATGGAGTAGCAGTCACAACATGGAGTAGCAGTCAGAACATGGAGTAGCAGTCAGAACATTGAGTAGCAGTCAGAGCATGGAGTAGCAGTCAGAACATGGAGTAGCAGTCAGAACATGGAGTAGCAGTCAGAACATGGAGATCATGGAGTAGCAGTCAGAACATGGATTAGCAGTCAGAGCATGGATTAGCAGTCAGAACAAGGAGTAGCAGTGATAACATGGAGTAGCAGTGGTAACAGGAAGTAGCAGTCAGAACATGGAGTAGCAGTCAGAACATGGAGTAGCAGTCAGAACATGGATTAGCAGTCAGAGCATGGATTAGCAGTCAGAACAAGGAGTAGCAGTGATAACATGGAGTAGCAGTCAGAACATGGAGTAGCAGTCAGAACATGGAGTAGCAGTCAGAGCATGGATTAGCAGTCAGAACAAGGAGTAGCAGTGATAACATGGAGTAGCAGTGGTAACAGGAAGTAGCAGTCAGAACATGGAGTAGCAGTGGTCTTTTCTACATTGTTTATTCTGTATATTAGTCTGTATATTAGTCCCGGAAAGCCTCAAATCCGCAAATATCAAGAGCCAAGCGATGAATCTGTCGGGCTCTAGTCTTTTCATCGGGTCAGTTTTCTTACTTTGTTTTTATTATTGAACAAAACATACAAGAAAAAGATGGTTGTAATACACACAATGATACAGCAGAGGGCGCACTAGCACTCCAGTCAGGGATTATGGCTTCGCAGTATGTTACACCGCTGTAACACCTGTCCTTTTGAATATTTACCATTTTACAGGATTCTTTCATTTCATGTCACACTTTTGTGAATGAATATGACTTTATACCAGGCCTACTTTGCAACTTTTGAACCTTTATACATGAATTAAAGATATCACAAAGATTTCTCTGTGTTTCAATCGGTCCAAATATTTGCCAAGAGAATCCTCAATTGCATTCAGAATTAGTTCAATTCAAGTATCGTTACAACTCACGACTCCGTGTGTTGGTGTTTCAATCCTCTCTGCTCGACTCCTGCTGTCAAACTCCCGCCGCCATGTTGTGGAGGATCGTTAACAGCCAATCAAGTGCAGCCCTGCAGGAGCGTAATCCACCACAGTACTTTCATATCAATCCGCCAAGGTGAGCTGGCGCTTGTGTGGTTGGTTTACGCCCCCAAAACACAACCATGATTTTTTTTATATATATATATATAACAAAGTAGAACCATGGGAATTTTTTTTTCCTCGTTGAATTAGCAAACGTAGATTTAGGACCCGGTGTAAATGCACATGCGCAATGCACTCTAGATAATTATCTTAGGTGAATAAAATAGATCCCCTTGAGTCTTGCAATCAAAAACTAAGAACACAAATGTGGGGCCAGTTTAGTTTTAATTCATAGGAGCCTTTCCTTAACTATTTGACAAGGTTCAGGTACCATCACTGTATTTTGTCTATTTATTTTATTTAAGTATATGTATTTAAATCCATTGTATTATTCACTTATATTTGTATTGCTCTATTTATTTACATATTTTAATCTATATTTTAATATTTCTCTCTCTCTTTTTTTTACTCTTTGTGTTCTTATATTTTGCATATTCACTGTTTTGAACCCTCATTTCTGATTTGAATTGATTTATTTAAATTCTTTCTCCTTGTGCAGCAGCTTGAATCCACCTCTGTGTATGAAAAGTGCTTTATCAGTAAAACTAGTCAGACCTGGACTAATAGAGCTGACCCTGAGCATGGATAAGCTAAGCAGCTGCCATAGAGCCTCAGAGCCACCAGGGGTCTCTCCTCTCCACAACTTTATTGATATTGGTAATACTTAAAATATATAAAACTCCACTGATCAATATTTACACATTTAAAATGGATCAAATGACCCAATCCTCGTGCGCACAAACAAGGATCCACGTGCACAGACCACATATGTGAGTTGTGTTTTCCTGTGGACACATCTTTGCCTCAGCTTGTTTGAATTTGCACCGACTTGTGACTTTGTATCCAACTGCACACAAAATGTGTTTTCGTCTTCATCACATATTAACACTCACTAATCACTGTAATGGTATATATTTGGATTGGGGAGTGTCCTGCTTGCATCCCTCAAAAGGCTTTAACGTGTATTAGTTTGTAATCTAGACTTGGTGTTGATGAGTCTTTGTGTTTCCAGCTAACAAAAACGTATTTAATAATCTAATGCTGAAAACCGGCGCTGGCTGTGTCTCATAATGTAAATCATGATGTGCAAGGCAATAACTGTTTTTTAGAAAGATATCAAAGGGTCATGTTTGTTTGTTTTTTACTTTTATTATTTTATCTTACCTCTCTGTGTTCCAGGATGCTATGGAAAAGAATTTGGTCCCAAGGGTTATGGATACGGAGGGGGCGCCGGGGCACTGACCAACACTCAGTAGAGGCCGCTGGGATCTCCCCCAGGCTGACTGGTTTCCAGAGAACTATACTGCTGTCTTCTTCCTGCGGGGGGAATAATACTGCTATGCTGCATTATAAACCTACGAAAGAAAATGTAACACCACTGGAGTCAAATTTAAAGATAATGACAATTTTGTGCTTTTATAATGACGCCACATTTAATACAGAGTTACAACGTTACAGGGTTTTGACAATTTATAGCTGAATTGTACTCTCTGCTCTAAGTGAATTTGATCTTCTTATTGGTGGACTGTTTTCCTTTTTGCGAATTAAATCTCTTGCACAAAATTATGAAATGTGTGCCTGTGTGTATGTAAGTAGCAGTGGGGTAAAGTAGTTTGGAGGGTGAAGGTTGTGTGATTACGTTTTCAGAAATGCACAACACTGAAAGTCAGTTGAGTAGTTGTAGCAAAATACTGCGAACTATAGCAAAGAAACTGATGAAAATATAATAGGCAGAGGTAATAATCTGATGTTCATTTAAGATAAAGCTCAAGATAAATATTTAGTACAATATTTATCTAATCTGCAGTATTCTTACTAATCTAGTGCATTACAGTACCATAGTAATTTATTTTAGTTAGGGACATCACACAATGCAGGTATGTTAATTATCAGCAGGTAATTTCAGGTTAAACAAGTTGCTTTACCATAAAGTCACCCAACTTAAAAACAGTGTTGCTTTTCAAACCTAACCTTAACATCTATCTTGACAGATCCAACAATGAATTTCAGTCCATTGTGAACCTGTGGCAGGTCAGAGGAGGTCAGCTGAGGAGGGCTTTCATATGAGACCCAGAACTTGTCAGAGAAACCCAACGAATCTGGTGTGATTGATCAGATCCCAAATACTCAATGCATCCTTGCTGCATTCACACCAGTGCAAAAGTTCACTTCCCCTTCTTTATGTGAGGCGACTCAAATCATTCTTGCAGCTCTAACTTCATCACTTATGCATACCTCCATGTTAAGTTCAGTCTGCTACCAAGAAGAAAAACTTAATGTGTACTATACTTTTATACTTTTTATAGCTCCAGTTCTTTGCAGGCATAAAATATATATATATTTTTTTAAACCAAGTTGCCTCTGCATTAAAGCTGTCACTCACATCCACACACACCGTGTTTTGAGCAGCTGAGCCTGCCGAGGCATTGCACAACATACCAGGGGCGGCTCCCGGCATAGGCGACATAGGCGGGTGCCTAGGTCACAAAATGCTAAGTGGGCGGCAAAGAGATGATTCATCATTATGTGACACATGCAATGTAAACCAATACATTAATGTCACACCATCATCCTCTAATCCCGGGGATGCACTGGAGGTAGAAGTGCCGCGAAGCGCCACGAAAAGCCTCCTTTCCGCACCCATGTTAAATAATTGGGTTGTTCGCAACCTCAGTGTAGTGCCAGGAAGCACCGGGAAGCTCCACAGCCGGCTCGCGATCTGCAGCGATGGTTTCGGGTTCTGTTTTATCTTTTCCACTCGCGCCGAGCAATTCGGGCCGGAAAACAAACTGAAATAGATTTAAAACGATATAAGTGATATATTGCATATTATATAAATTATTAAATATGCATCCCATACTTTCGATTTTCCCGCTGTTCTCCTGGACTTTCATTTCCCTGATGTTTGCCCCCACATGATGAAATAATCCAATCTTTAAACATGTTCTTAATCCACACATTTGTCAGTTGTGTCTAAACAGACAGGCTTTGCATAGGTCAGTCACCTGTGAAAAACATCATCATTTTTGTGTTGCCATATCCTCAGTAAGGAGAGTAGCTATTGGCTGTCCTAAAAGTCACTAGAAAACGCAAAATTATGTCATCGCATACGTATGTATGCCTTCTCATCCATTAAACATATGCAAGTGGCTTTTAAAGGTCATTTAAGTTTGGGGTGCTAAAGTCCACAGGTTGGAATTACTTTGACACTGAATCCTATTTACTGTGCAAGGCAGACAAGAGCGGATTTACCATTTAGCACAGACGTAGAGAAGAGCCACAGTCTTCCACCAAATTTCATGGAAATCAGTTGAGTAGTTGTAGCAAAATACTGCGAACTAGCAAACAAACTGATGAAAGTATAATAGGCAGAGGTAATAATCTGATGGTCATTTAAAATAAAGCTCAAAATAAATATTTAGTACAGCATTTATTTAATCTGCAGTATTTCTTACTAATCTAGTGTCTCACAGTAGTAACAGTCCTTATGTCAGGTAGGGACGTCACACAATGCAGGTATGTTAATTATCAGGAGGTAATTTCAGGTTTGACCGGTGGCTTTACCATAAAGTCACAAAACTTAAAAACAATGTTGCTTTTCAAACCTAACCTGTTTTGACAGGTCGAACTTTGCAGACTGGAGCAACAAGAACAGGAGCTCCACCCATTCAGCACACAGCTAAAATCGACTTGAATAAAAAGGACAAGGTCTTGGACACCTTCACTCTTGCCGACTACAACTCCTCAACCCACTTCTTCAGGCTGTTTCCTGAACTCACTCTGGTTCTGCATTAACGCCTCTCAGATCAAGCAATCAAACCTGTCCATCATCACTGAGCGACAGAACACCACGTAAGTCATGTCACTTATTATTTCCTGTTTTTGTTTGCTTCTTCTTCATCTCCTAATCTTTCTGGCTATGCATGATGGGAAAACATCATCTCATGTCAGGCCAGAGGAGACGTCTTTGTTTGAAGAACTATGATCCGTATGCCTCGAGTTTGGCTTGATAATTTAACACAATGCAAAACCTAATACAGTATAAGAAGATCTTAACGCTCTCTGGTTAAGGCGACAAAGTGTAGCAACTGAAAGATCATACAAATGTCACAAGCAGTCACAAACTTCATGAGCAGACTTCAGAATTTACACTAAGGTTGTACTCTTTACCTCCAGTGTTTTATGCAAGCCTTCGTGCACAACTCATCTGTATCTCCACATGCCTCAATTTGCAGAGCCACCATAATCACGTACCAGAATGCATCCCCAAGAGTATTGCGCAAATAACCGAGATATGATTATGAGATATGCAAAACAGCATAAACCTCATCTTTCTCAAAAACGTTTAAGTCAGTGATAGATTGATATGAGTTATCAGTTATCTGTCAGAGCAGCAAGTTGAATTCTAAATACATAAAACCCATTTTTTCCTCAGATGAAATGCTGTTATATTCTGGTGTTTTTCTAAACTTTATTTCTCTTGGAGCTTCGATTTAAGTTCCACATCATGACTCAGCTTTTTTCCAAGCTTCTACCGTCTTCATCTGCTCCTCATTAGATTTCCTTGCCTCCAAACTTGCTGTAAAATAACAAAAACTTTGCAACATCGACTTACCACCTTAAATCATACGTTTCAAACCCAGGACAAAAACATTCCTGACATTTTCTGCCTTTATCAAAGGAAATCACCCTGCTAGAAGTAATACCTCTTCTTATTTCAGGTGCTCATCTACACAAACAGCTTTTTATCTTATGGTTTTCCATACATCTGACTGATCGGTGTGTGTGTATGTTTCTGTGTGTATGTTGCAGCATGGACGCTTCTCGGTATGGAGGGGCAGAAAAGTGCGCTCGCTGCAGCAAGACAGTCTATGCCAATGAGCAAATTATTGCAGCTGGGAATGTAAGAAGCAACACACACACACACACGCACGCACTCAAAAACGTGTCCCTTTTGAAACGGAAGATCTTTTTTTTTACAGTCCTGGCATAAGAGAGGCTGTTTCACCTGCATCACGTGTGGGAAGAGCCTGGATTCGACCACGGTTCGAGACAACGACGGACAAATCTACTGCGCAGGTAAAACTTCACCGTCTTCACCTCACATACCAAGAATGACTTAAGATATGTTGAAAAATACCCTCTCTTGCCATGTTAAAAAAAAATACAAATTCTGCATCTGCCCCCTGATCAGGATCGATACAGAAATGAAATGCGTCATGTCCTCGTCCATGTTCCTTAGGTCATGTCCCTCCACCCCACGAAAAAAAAAGTCATCAGTTTAGTAGTTTACACGCGATCCGGCAAACTAACAGATTCAAATGAAAGCGTATCTTCTTTGGCAGAGTTTTTCACTATAGATAAAAAGAAAACAAATACAACCAAATATTATGACCTAAATTAAATTGAAAATACAACAAATTGTTAACATAAAAATTTAAACAAATAAATACTTCTCTATCTTTTCTATATTGTTTATTCTGTATATTAGTCCGTGAAAGTCTCAAATCAGCGAATATCAAGAGCCAAGCGATGAATCTGTCGGGCTCTAGTCATTTCATCGTGTCTGTTTTCTTTCTTGGTTTTATTATTGAAAAACACATACAAGAAAAAGCCTGTTGTAATATACACAATGATACAGCAGAGGGCGCGCTAGCACTCCAGTCCGGGCTTACTAATTACGGCTCCACAGTTTGTTACACTCCTGTAACACCTGTCCTTTTGAATATTTACAATTTTACAGGGTTCTTTCATTTCATGTCACACATTTGTGAATGAATGTGATTTTATACCAGGCCTACTTTGCAACATATGAAACTTTTATACATAAATTAAAGATATCACATTCCTGGGTTGGATTTCTCCTTGTTTCAATTGGTCCAAATATTTGCCAAGAAAATCCTCAATTGCATTCAGTGTTAGTAACCACAGCTCTAAAGACATGTCGTCTGTCATGGTGACCTGTATCTCACTGTATCTCACGCACGCACACACGCCATCTCGCAGTAAAATTAATGTTAACCTCACACATCCATGCTTTGGACTGAACCTTCATTTCACTTCTACTCACCTGTCAAGTCTGGTAATTGTGCAGTTGTGACATCATCAGGGACATGAGCGGCAAAACCGGGTCTCAGGTGATTCCCACGTCTCCAGGACCACGAATTCCATATATCACCATGTAGTGGCTCCATTCTCAAACTTTTCCCCTGTACTGACTTCCTGTTTGCATTTTCTCCAACTATTTGAATATCACCTCCTTCCATGAATCTTATCAAACTCTTCAAACCATCTTCTTCCATTTTCCTGTCATCTGAACCACTATCTTGACCTAGAACTCGTTTCCTTTTAGCTTTCCCTTTTCGACATGATTTCATCTCAGTCCAGTCATCCATACTTTCCTCACTCCAGAACAGAAACTACACACGAATGTGGGGCCAGTTTAGTTTTAATTCATAAGAGCTATTAAAGGGTCATATTTGTTTTGTTTTTTTACTTTTATTATTTTATCTTACCTCTCTGTGTTCCAGGATGCTATGGAAAAGAATTTGGTCCCAAGGGTTATGGATACGGAGGCGGCGCTGGGGGAATGACCAAAACTCAGTAGAGGCCGCTGGGATCTCCCCAAGGCTGACTGGTTTCCAGAGAACTATACTACTGTCTTCTTCCTGCGGGGGGAATACTACTGCCAGTATACTTGCACCTGACTAACACATGATTGAGTTTAATGCTGCATTATAAACCTACAGATGAAAATGTAACACAACTGGAGTCAAATTTAAAGATAATGACATTTTGTGCTTTTACAATGACGCCACATTTAATACTGAGTTACATCTCTATTGACAATTTATTGCTGATTTGTACTCTCTGCTCTAAGTGAATTTGATCTTCTTATTGATGGACTGTTTTCCTTTCTGCAAATTAAATCTCTTGCACAAAATTATGAAATGTGTGCCTGTGTCTATGTAAGTAGCAGTGGGGTGAAGTTGTTTGGAGGGTGAGGGTTGTGTGATTACGTTTTCAGAATTGACACATGCTCATTGTTTCCATTCCTCACATAACATCTCTTTGACACATTACATCATATATGGGTCCAGCACCTTGCAGTTTCACTCCACCCATGGAGCTAATCATCTTCCACATTAGAGCAGATGTGAATTATGATGTGCGAGGATGTCATTCTTCACATTCATGGATGTGAAGGATGAACAAGAGACTTTATATGTCATCATTAAGCTTTCACTTGACACAGTGCAGTAAACCTCAAAGGGTTTAAAAGTGAGCTATCAAGAAGTAACCAGATTCTGCGATTGATCTTACTTTTACGTTTCTTCATATTAAGTTTCAGACATGTCCACCATCAGTTCAGGTTGTGTAGGCCTTTATATGTATATAACCTATAGAACTGGAAATGCCTCCCGCCAGTAATGAGCAATTGGCTGAACTATTCAAACTGTTTCCACGCATAACACCAAGTAATTATCTGATTAGTCATTAAACTTCCATCACTGGCCAATGAAAACCCTTCTCCCCGGCACTTTGTTTCTCTCTCAAACACTCAAACATAACAAACATCTGGCTTCTACGAGCCTTCTACTCAGGTCCCAGCTCTGAGAGAGAAACAGCAGAATACAACTTGCAAACAATGTAATCGGGAACTCTTCAATGTCTTTTTCTATTATTAAAGCTTTTTAAGGGCATGTGAATTGTAAATTGTGGTTAGGTTAAGGTTCGTGATATGGGATTAGTTAAACTGTCCAATGAATGGGTGAAGATGAAGATAAAGAGATGTTTTGAGGTTTAGTTTAAGTTTAGGGTAAGTGGTAAGAATAGGAAGTGGGTAATTAAACAAAATAAAAAAAGTTAATGCAATGTCTTTTGGCTTGCGCTTGTGTGTGTGTGTGTGTGGAAGACCTGTATTTCTGTTCATAAACAGCACACATAGTGCTTTACAATCCAACTGTATATATCATTTATTAAATAAATGACTCATACGCAAACACACACACGTACGTCTCTTGTAAGGAAACTCATCGGCATAATGCATTCCCTAGCCCCCCAACCTTAACCATAACAACTATGCCTTACCCTAACCTAAACATAGTTCTAACCCTAAAACCAAATTTGAACCCTCAAAAAAGCCTTTGAAATTGTGAGGACCAGTCATGTGTCCTCACAACGATAACACGTTCTCACAAAATCCCATAACTATAGAAAGAGGCACACACTATCACATCCACCCACACACCCACTCACGCCTGCACACACACACACTCACACACACGCACGCGCACACACACACACACACACACACACACACACACACACGCACACACACGCACACACACACTATAACACACGCACACAGAGAGGGGAGTGTCAGCCCGGATCTTGTCGTGCCGGCACCGGGAGGGGGCGGTAGTGTGCTCCAGTGGAGGGGGAGAAGGTCGCCAGAGGAGCCGGGCATGTTCAAACATATCCAGGCAGACCAGCCTGCCAGGCTCCGCGGTCCTCTGTCCTTGGCTCGGGTTGGATTTATTCACACAGATTCTGTGAGAGTAGACTACTGCCATTACCAAAGTCACCGCTATGCCCTGAGGAACACGTATCACTGATCCTATCAGAGATGTATGTTTGACTGATTCATCCTGACGCACACCACTGCTGAGACTCTGACACTTGGCTCCCCGGCGTGGCCATGTCTCTCCCGGCCAAAGTGATGAGAGACGGGCAGCTGGAGAAGCGCAGCAGCGGGCTCCTCCAGCTGTGGAAGAGGAAGCGCTGCGTGCTCACCGAGGACGGACTGCGGCTGCACAGCTGCAGGGGCGGCAGCGGCTCCGCTCCGGGCTCCAAAGCCAAGGAGCTCCGCTTCGAGCGCATGGTGACGGTGGACTGCGTGGAGTACAAGCGCGGGCTGGTGTACTTCACCGTGGTCATGGCCACGGGGAAGGAGATCGACTTTCGGTGTCCGCAGGACGGCACGGCGTGGAACGCGGAGATCGCGCTGGCCCTGGTGCGCCACAAGAACCTGGAGGCGGTGCAGACCGGCAGGAACAGACACCTGTCCACGGCGCACCTGGGCAGCACCGGGGAGGACGAGGAGCTCTGAGGTAAACCCATTCACTTTGTGTAGTGCGTAATCACAACACTACGTTATATCAAGACACGTTCGATTGAGACTTTACAGAATTATGGAACACCCCAACAATCTCCAGAAAGCAGACGTGGAGTGAAAAACTTATCATAGGGAGTAATCTCAGGCAGACACAGTCTCAGAGTGGCTGGTCATGTGCCTCGACCGGTTGGACTGAGCAGAGAAAAATGGGAAAGAGAGAAGTTGTGGGGTGAAATGAGAAGAGAGATAGACCTTGAACAGTTCTCAAGGGAAAGAAGTGAATGTAGCCCATAGATGTGATAGGGCTCCTCTGTGTATTTACTGTATTTATGCATATATGTTATTACTTCTGGAGTTGGGCATACAGAGTGTATCACACCCTCCCCCTGCTGGGATATGGCAGTACCAGCTCGTTGAGATTGTCAGTAAAACTCATGTCAAAGCATCACTCCTCAACACCCTTTCTTTCAAGTCTCAACCATTTGCCATCAAAGACCTCGGAAACCCAAACAGTTCAGGACTGGTAATCTGCAAGCTTTGTGGTTGCAGGGGTGCTAATAGCCGAAACAAGCCGGAGTTGTGATTGGATGGAGTGAAAACATCCAGTCTCCGGGGGTGGCACATGACCCAGAGAGCCCAGGCCTCAGGTTTCACTGCTAAAGGTTATTTACAAGCGGCACTTGAGTGTTTACATGTTCGACTGTTGAGGCAAAGTCACGTCAGTGTTTCCAGTGCTGTGGTCCTTTGCCATTATCGCACCACAGTGTTCTTAAGAGACGCAAACTCACTCTAACTTGAGAACATAATTACGATGCAATGTGAGCCTCCAAAATAACATCTGCCGGCCTCTCCCTCACCAGGCAGCCAAGTATTTTTAAACTGCACACACACACACACACACACACACACACACACACACACACACTTACAGGCTACATCTCTCGTATGTAACTGGCATGAAGTCGATTGAATCTGGATGTGAACTTAGCAAAGACTGCACCGTATATTTGTTTTTAGCTTTTCAAAATTCCGGATTAAGTCAGTGGCATCACATGACAACAGTGTTATTTGTTGAAACCGGTCGGTGAAATCTCAAATGTTGATGAACGGCGCGTGTAAGTCTGAACTATGAGCTCACCGTCCAGGAATCCACAGCAATGCTTCCTTAAGAGAGCTGCAGTAGTCAAGTGCCCAAATTAACTTAGTGGCCGTGGTAACAGCGTGATATAACTCAACAACAAATGCACTTTGTAGGAGGCCGTCATCTGCATCAGTGCACAATAATAATAATAATAATAATCTAACATCATGTGAATATTTAAAAAATCTGCTTCTCTTTGTCCAGCCTTCCTGTTCTCCTGGGTGTGGACCGGTCGGAGCGGAGATGGGTGGAGGACTCCAGATCCATCGGCACGATTCTGTGGCGCACGGCATGATGGGACATACTGAGCAGCCGTCAGTGAATATGGATTAATGGACCGAAAACGAGAGTTGCAGATACTCTTCTTGTATTCCCATGCCATGAGTTTTCTCGCACTCAAACCAAGCATAGGAATCTGAAATACTGTCAGCATGGATGTGTTTTTTCTGCCGTGAGCCCATTGCTTGAGGTCAATGTGGCGAAATAAGGAAAAGGAAAAGATGGCGTTATCTGGACAGACGATGTTTACTCCTGTGCCTTGACGTCTCAAACGTGTCTTCTATTTTTTGGCCATATTCCCGCGGTGGTTTCTGCCGAAGCATGAATCACTTTGTTTCTTCAGTCTTACTTTTAATGGAAACATTTTGGCTTTGAAACGTTTTTATATAGACTGAACAGATCTGCATGTTTTTCTGAAGTTGAACGTGACGATTTGAGCTCATGTTTGTTGCACATTGTATTCTATATATTTGCAAAAACCATGCACAGTGTTACATGTAAAAAATGTAAAAAAAAGATCAAATAAATCTTTGCAGTTATCCCAAAGAGCTGACATTTCTCTCAAGTTTGTATTTTTTGTTGACTGCCTTAGTTCTCTACAGCCGAATGTATCATGTCTCTCAGAGCAAAACAGCTGCAGATTATTTTAGGTTCAGAACATTAATTGCTAAGCTCATCTGTTTCCAGTTGTGGCGTAACCTTGCTGTTATAGCCTCTGGAAACTACACACACACACAAACACCAACACACAAACAGTGGACAGGACTAATGAGTAGCTCTGTGAGCCTGAGGCCTGTGTGCTCCAACCTCCATCCACACATACTCCTACAGGAGCTTATGCTTACACCCAGCATGCAATTCTGCAACGTCTGGGCATCAGCAGACACTCGTTAGTGAGGAGTAGCGTATATTGTTCATTCGGGCCTGTGTGTGAGTCAGGACAAGAATACAAGAGCCAGTGTACGAGCTGTGTGTGACAGTGGAGCTCAGTGCAGGTCAGGGATAAAGGGCCGATTGTGTAGCGACTTCTCTCGTTGCTGTGGAAAACCCCTAAGCTGGCCACACCGAGTGAGTCAGCCACGGACCAGGAGCGCTGCAGGGAGCAGAGACACCCTGCGATGGATCAATGTACCATGCGAATGTAGGTAGGTATAAATACACAGGATACTGCATGTGAGGGAAACCCGTGAAGAAGCGTTGCATGCACATGCCTGTGGTTACCAGGGTTTGGGTGCTCACACTCCTCAGTGGAATGTCCTGTCTAAACATCATAACCTCTGTCCAGGGTTTCTGGTTTTCTTACAAGATAAACAAAGTCACTGACCTGCAATTTTTTCATAACGCACAGGCCAGTCCAGGGTTGAATGTTTGGACTTGTTTTTAAACTGATATCACTGCAAATAGCACAATTCCCTTATTAGTTTATCAGTGTTTGTAGAAAGAGAAAAAGTGGGTGCATACTTCTTTGACCAGGACTCAAGATAACTCTTCAAGGGCTTCAGCCAATTGAGTTGCTGTTTCAGCTTTGCACCACTAGAGGCCTGTCTCTCCCCTGTAAACTAGTGATGTTGACCTTTTTTTCAGTTATCTTGGAATATAATGTTTTCATGAGTATGTTTTTTTCTGTATACACATGTGTAATTTAGCCTACAGGTGAACACGAAGGGTGACATCTGTATTATGTTTTTATACATCATGGAACAATGCTATGAAAGCAGGTGAAAAAACACTTGATGATAGATAGAACACATGATAAAGAAACAAGTAACAGCAGGTTCCAGATCTGTGTTTAACATTTTGGTGGTGAGGCTCCCTTTTAATTTTTGTTTGGGTTACTGACAACATCTTGATATTTCACTATCTGTCAAGAAGGTTTGTCTGTTTGCTCAAAGTTTTCCCAGGAGCCTCCCTGTAAGCATGTCTTGTATTTTGAACCGCCCCTCGAGATTTAGGTGTGGGTAAACAAGAGTCTACAGTCACGCTAGCAACTTGAGTATGTCAGCCTACTATCTTGTTTAAATGATCATGTTTACAAGCTGATGTTTAGTGGGTATGCTGATGGAGAATTAGCAACTAACACAAAGTGTTTGTTAAGTGGAATTCTGACCCGAATCTGGCGCCAGAGGAAAAGTCAAGTGGACATCAGAGTTCTTTGGAAGAAACTGTTGTGAACCAATAATGTTTATAACCTAAATTTTGGGCAATAATAATAGTAAAAACTATAATTATAGAGCACTTTTCAAAACCTAAGTTACAAAGTGCTCTACGAGGGCCGCAAAATAAAACAGACAGGTCATGAAGTCACGAGGACAGGAAAAATCAAGGGATCACAAACATTTAAAAGAACTCTAAAAGACACACAATTATTTTAAATAAGACCTCTGTCCGAGGATCTCAATGTACGTGACGGCTCATACAAAACTAAAAAGGTATGATGCGTAGCTGGGAGAGAAGCCATGGGGAGCTTTAGAAGTAATCAGTCAAATCTATTCTAAAACGTACAGGGAGCCAGTGTAAAGACGCTAGAACAAACGTGATGTGGTCGTATTTTCTGTACAACTGGAAGGGGGCTCGGAGAGTGCATACCTCATCTCGCCATCTTAATGAAAATGAAAAACAAACCAAAACATCCTGGATCTGCCAGTTTATCAAGATCTGCTTTAAAACAAACAGCACCTCCACGGCGGAGGCAGCATCAGTGTTTCTTTCCCACATTTTGATTCATCTTCACTTCCCTTCTCAGGCCCTCTTTGAGCAGCATGCAGGAACCCACTCCTGCCTGTGGTCCATCATCTGCTCTACCTTCATCCTCCTGTGCTGTGTGTGCAAGGCCAAAAGCTTCTGGCTTTATAATGGATCTGCGAGAGACAAATGGAAGGAGTACGATTAGACAGTAAGAGAGATGGGCTGGACTAAGAATAGCCTCCACTAACAAAAGAGAACAAGGGAGCCAGACAATGGGAGGTGCAGTTATATAGAGGGACCCCAAACTCTGTTCATCTCACTTCTGTCCATCCTTCCTCTGCTGCTGCTGCTGCTGCTGCATCTCTCTCCTGCGTCTGACACTGGTAAGGTCCCTTCATGGTCTCAGAGGTTTTCAGGTGTGTTCTTCCTTCTTTGTGGATTTTGTTAACAAGCTGAATGGCTACAAGTTTGAATAGATAGAAATGTTTCTGGTACAACCACAGTTATATATTAAAATATTTTTATCTAATCGTTTGGGATGAATGTACAGTATAAATACAGGAAACACTGACAAAGATGTATAGAGTTATAAAAGTAATATTCTTAGTAACATGATTTCACAGTTCCCAAACCACTCATGCACAAACCAGAAGACTCCGATCAACAGTAAAAATATAAAATATCTGGTAGAAATCTGTTGCCGAAGCAGCTCTGTTCAAACCGAAGGCTGACGTAAACTTTCCAAAGCACCTTTGGGTTTTAAGTTTTTTTTTGCCATGCCTATTTTGCTGCATCACAGAGGCTCATAAGCATCCACAAGTTACTGGCGGTAAATCCCTGATCCCGACTGGGCACCCCAGAGCAAAAATCGCCCTCCACAGCTGTCTATCAGTTGTCCACTGCTCTATTTGGGGAGACAGGCCACTCTAAATTCCTCTCCACTAGATAATCCTGAGGAGAAAGATGGGCATGAGTGATGGCTATCAGTCTGGAATTTACCTAATCCACTGGGGGCATATTTTAACCCCATCGAGGGCGACGTCATTCACGACTCGCTAAATGAGAGGTAGGTGCAGAGAGAGCGAGGGTGAGATGAGGTGAGAGAAGGGGTGAGGGCTGTTAATTGCTTGTTGATTTGATAAGCGTGAACTAACGGAGGAAGAGGAGGGGGTAAGATGGGGTGATGACAAAAGTGAAAACTATTG
This sequence comes from Pseudopleuronectes americanus, assembly GCA_038501795.1. Classification (NCBI taxonomy): domain Eukaryota; kingdom Metazoa; phylum Chordata; class Actinopteri; order Pleuronectiformes; family Pleuronectidae; genus Pseudopleuronectes; species Pseudopleuronectes americanus. The sequence continues at coordinate 14,985,700 of CM076725.1, forward strand.
AAAGATGGAAAGATCTCAAATTCGGTTAAAAAGAATGTGACCCTTTGACTTGTGTCACACTTTTTATGATATTTAAATTTTTGTAGCAACATAATCCAGTGAAACTTCAGTCCACGACCAGGAAGGTCTGTGTAAAGCAGACGTCCAGTGACATGCATTTGCTTTGCACCACCAGAAAGGAGATTGAGCTTTCATCTGCGCATGTGTAAGTTTGCAGGATTACGAGTTACATGAGATGTTATGGGGCGGGGGGCATGATCCCAGCAAGAATTCATAGAATTTTGGAGTGACTCCAGATCAGGGGGCAAACCCACATTGAATTTTCTTTCGCAGAACAACATGTTGGACTGTGTTTTAACATTATCATTGATTTCTTACTGAATAATTCATGGATCTTGAAATCCTGTGCTTAGTGCAAATCTAGTGAATTTGGTTTAATCGTTAAAGTCTCAGCTGAGGCAACTCAAATCCATTAGAATGTTTACACCAAACTCTCACATTGATTTCAGGAGTCTTAGACCTGTGATTTTCAATGTTTCTTTTTCCTATTTTGTATCAGATGTAATTCTTCAACCCTGTCCACAAATATTCATCCTTAAATGTATCCACAGTTTTAAGCTAAATCCATTTATCCATTATTTTTAGGTAACTATTTGAACCGTTTATTCATAATAATTTTATCATTGTATTTCAACCTTTTATCCTTCATTTTTCTATCTATGTTATATTTTCACATGCCAACAAAATCTTCTTCAAAGAACTTGTACAGCAAACTTCCAATTATTTAGAATTATTCAGAATTAAGACGTGGGGATTCTTCTTTTGTAAGTGTTGACAATTGGAAGCCACATGTGTCACAGAGAGAGTAAACCAGCAGGATTGTAGGAGTCAATATGAGAAGTTCCCCATAATTGACCTGCTGTCTGTTTACATTATCCTGAAACTGACGCCACATTCTAGGAGCGTGCTCAGAGAGAAGTGCAGAAAGATGACCCGACGCTCCTAAAAGCTGATAAACAAACACGGACAACTGTTCAGTGTGTGTTTGTGTCTAATCTCTCCTGTGTCTCCTCCAGTGAGATCTCATCAGCAAGATGCCTGAGCATGTGTGAGTGATCCACCTTTGTGTTCTTATTATAGACCATTTTACACATTCCCACATAAAGAGGCACATGAAAACAAAAATACTTGGACTGTTGTTGTCTCTAAACTCTGCTCTTTCCTCCTTCTCCATTCTTCATAAACAGACAAGAGGTAAGTCCTATCTACCACTGGCTATCGTAACATTCTCTCATTACCCAAAAAGTTTTACAAAAGCACTTTAAACAAGTCTCTACCACCTTCAGAAAAAAAGTTATTCAAGAATATCTCCTTCGCCTATGTGTTATTAACCCTAACCCTAACCCTGATTGCAATCTTTTGTGAAGATCGGTCAATGTGAACTCAGGGGTTGTTGAGCCATTTTGCCACGCCCATTTAAAATGACTCCAGAATCCGTACATTTTCACCACTTTCTAAATTTAATGCAAATTTTGGTAACGATTTGAGCAGTTTGAAAAGTTAAAAAAGCCAATAAATTTGCATTAATTTTGTTTTTATTATAATAATAATAATCCTTGCAATTCTAATAGGGCCTCCCACTGTTCGGTGCTCGGGCTCTAATTATTTGTATTTCAAGCTCCACGTGATGTATTAAATCTTGACTGTGTTGATGATATCCTGTTTTCTTTTTTACAACCAGAGGAAACCAAAGATCTCAGCTTCACGGAAACTGATGCTCAAGGTAAGAGCTCAAGATTTGATATTTTCTGTTACATATATTTAACCAGAGGAGGGCAGCAGAGTCCTTATCCTCTCCTGCGGGACTGTCGTGTTTCTAAAAACAACAGCAAGGCATCCTGTAATACATCATTCATTTTTTATGCAGAGTTTGATGGTGACAAAAGCCAAAGAGGAACTGGAACAGGAGCTCATTGATAAAGAGGATGAGAAACACAAGTATCTGGTAGAGAGAGCTCCTCCTCTGAACACCAGTGGTCTGAGCCAGGGACAGCTACAGGTAACTCGTCCTTAACTTCCCCTGATTCCATCATTATTCCATCATTATTCCCACCAATCACTCATTTGCTCGCCTGAAGTCGAAAAACCAGTTCAAGCTGCTCAAGATGCTACATCTCCCATTCACCTGCAGGTGATTGTTATTGATCCAAGCTGGGACACTGCACCACATTACTCCAAAAAAATCTATGAAACTCTCTGTATGTGTTTCTAATTCAGCTGTTTCATATGCTTCCCAGTAGAAATGCGTGATAAGGTAGAAAATTATCCATGATTCCTAAACTGTAATTCTCACAACAGTATCTTTTATCTTTGGCTGTGTTTCCATCATGCATACGTAGGATCTCTGCAGAGAGCTCCATTCCAAAATAGATGTGGTGGATGAGGAGCGATATGACATTGAGGCCAAAGTTATGCTCAACAAACGGGAGGTGCGTGCACGGTATCGTTTAATTTCTAGTTTTAGGATTCAGCAGAATTGCCACAGTGAGCCTCCAGCAGTTGTGTTCTCATCCCTGGTGCAGATTAAAGATCTGAATATCAAGGTGTTGGACCTAAGGGGGAAATTCAAGAGGCCTAGTCTGCGGCGTGTTCGTGTGTCTGCTGACGCCATCCTCCGCTCGCTGCTGGGCTCCAAGCACAAAGTGTCCATGGACCTCCGAGCCAACCTCAAGTCTGTCAAGAAAGAAGACACTGAGAAGGTGAGTGCAGACCGGAAAGAAACACAAACACAAACACCCACAAAGCAAACTGCATGCCCCTTCCTTCTGGCAGCTCTGAAGTTTCAGACACACACATGACAACAACACTGAGAGCGCCACCTGAAACGTGGGGTTATGTGTGTGTGAAAGGTGTGTTTGAGATACTTAACAGCAGTTCAATGCAGGGCGGTGACTGCTGGTGTGTGTGTGTGTGTGTGTGTGTGTGTTAGTGTGTGAGTGAGGAAGTACACAAAACAATGATCCCATTGTACACGGAAGAGTAGCATTTGTGACCGTTTCTGCTCACTGGTCAATGTGTGTTGGTACATGTACAGATTAGTGTGTGTTTGTGTGTGTGTGTTTGTTTGTTTGGAGCTGGAAACCAGTTACACAAGTACAGATATGAAGTGTTCTCATAGGGAATTCCCAGGTGACAAAATTGGTCTCAGAGGTTTAGCACAGCAGGAACGTTTTCGCCGGCTCTGCTTTTGTCTCTTATAAAACAACAACAAAAACTGTTCTCATTCTTTCACACCATCTCTCGCTCCATCTGCAGAAGAGGCCGGCAGAAGACAGTGACTGGAGGAAGAATGTGGAGGCCATGTCAGGGATGGAGGGGAGGAAGAAGATGTTCGATGCTGCTAAAGGTCCCCCCCCAGTGATGCTGGTACACGTGAGAACCAGCCCTGCTCCTGCATCTGATGAATTGGTTTGGTTTTGGCTGGGTCTGTGTCATGCAGCCATCATTGGGTATATGCTCCTGCTCGGATGTCCCCGGACTCCCACCACTATTTTCTTCTCTACCGTTTGCTGTTCATTGATGAGGTGTTTAAATAACTATATCCATGTACAGTGCCATGTACAATAATTAAAGTGTTCTCACAACTGGTACTGCACCAGAAATCCCAGGAAGTTTGGCTTCTTATGTACAGAAATGCCAAAATGTGCATCTGGTATCTCTGATAGAAGAATGTGGATCTGTCAGATCTGGCCATACTTAATTGCATATTTGCTTTAGGATTAAACTGTAAGCCTGGGTTGGGGTTTTATGATCTCGACAAATTAAGTGCACAGCTGTATGAAAATCACACAACAATAAAAAAAAATTTAATAAAATGATTTGCTTTGTGGTGTTTCTGTGGAAATGTGTGGATAGTAGTCACAGTAAAGTAAAATAAGAGGATGTAGATATTGAGGAAATAAAGTGCAAAACACACAGGTTACAAGTATTGATTTGTGTTTGGGCCGGACTCAGGCAAAGGACCGGGGAGCACACTAGTTCAGAGAAAACACCTGTGGCCCAGGTATCTGCCAGATAACTTAACACTTAATCAAACAAGATTTTCACAGTTACACAAAATGGAAAAATTTACAGAATTCAGAATTTTCACAGTTTTTACGCTCTGGAGTTAACAATATTATATTTTATAATATATTTTTACCACTATTGGATCTTTTAAAGCAGAAATTCATGATTCCCAGATAATAAAGCTCTATTACCCTGTAGTGAATCATCTCAACAACAATTGCATTATTAAGTGACATCACATCTAATTCCACTAACAGACCAACATTTGTATCTGTCTACATCACAATATGAATGAGTGAACCATCTGTCTCAGCTCTACTTTGTATTCAGTGTTAATTAGCATATGTTAGCACGCTAACCTGCTAAACTATAATGTTGAACATGGTAAAGACCAGATCCACCAACAAGACTCTGCCACAGTTACTATGGATTGTTGTTTTATATCAGATGGATGTGGAATTTATACACAAAACTGAAGTCGGACTAGAAATGTACAACAGAGGTTAGTACATGTTAATCTGCACAAGTCAGCTGCTGTGCCTACCAGCTGCCCAGTGCTGTAAAACACTTGGTGTCTGTTTTGCATGCTCATAAAGCTCCCTCTGAAAAGTGCTTCCATAACGGTGCTTCAGTTATTATCACATCCTCCAGGTGCATACAAGAACCTGAAGAGAAGTTTTCATGTGTGGAGAGAAACATTGCGTTTCCCTTCCAGTTACTGTACATGGTCAGCTCTTTAAGACTAATCTCAGGGTTAGGTACAGTAGCATATATTAACTGTAAACACTGCCAGGGCGTGCCTCGCTGATTTGGCCAAGAAGTGACACGCGGATCGACTCAGTGAGATAGTAACTACAGGATAAATGCCATTATTGTGTGAGTGGAGCAGTTTCATGTTTTCACAAATGCACAAAAGAAGCTTCATTTTATTAGCTTTCATCGTAGCGCTATTTGGTTTTAATGGCCTCAAGATCAGCAGAGAATATATAGCAGGCACATGCCTGGCATAAAGTCACGAGGGTGTGTGTGTGTGTGTGTGTGTGTGTGTGTGTGTGTGTGGGTGTGTGGGTGTGTGGGTGTGTGTGTGTGTTGGACTGGGTCTGGGTCAGAGTCCTACACACTGGGCTCCATTACAGAAGGTGTGGACTCACAAAGTAAAAGCAAACAGTCTGAGTCACACTGTAAAGAAACTGCCCCAAACTACAGAGCATCAAACCACCTGTCGGACAAACATAAGTTATTTTTATTCACACATCCAATTGTATTTACATTTATTAAATAAAAAACGAATGTTTCTCATTTCATTACGTGTAGATCAGCTTTATTTTTCAGTGGTGAATTAAATTATTGCAATAAACCGATATGCATTAGAGAAAAAGCAAATCTAAATTAGAAATTGCATCACCACACTACATAAAATGTCTTTCTGTCATTCTACAATTTTTTTATTAGTCCTATTTATTACTACACCAATCCTTGAGTAGGAATGACTGCACTACTATCATAACTACCACACTACTACCATACAAGGAGACTCTCTCTCTCCTCTCTCTCTCTCTCTCTCTCTCTCTCTCCTCTCTCACTCTCTCTCTCTCTCTCTCTCATCTCTCTCTCTCTATCTCTCTCTCCTCTCTCTCCTCTCTCTCTCTCTCTCTCTCTCTCTCTCTCTCTCTCTCTCTCTCGCTCTCTCTCTCAGGTGGGTTGCTTACCTTGTGGTCATGTGACTCCACCAGGCTAAAGGTGGACTGCTTTGTGTTTCACATTTGACTGCTGCCCTCAGTGCCAGTTAGTCGACTTTCTCCCGCCTGTGAGCAAAGTGCACCTGGAAACTGTATTTATATATATTATCACTTTTATTTCTTTAGTTCACTATGTCCATCAGTCGGAAGAACTGGTCGGCTCTGTCCAGGTGAGTGTTTGCTGAGTTTTCTGTGGTTGAGAGCAGCTTCTAATGGATTGGACTTTATTCACTCAGCTGGTTTTATTCTTGCAGCCAAGCCAAGCAGTCTAAATCAAATGTTCTAATAGTTTTAAGGGACTAACACTATCTGTAATCAGCAGCCTATATCATGTAGTGTCATCATTCATTTCATTTCAGGCATTTCAACCTTTGCTGTGAAGTTTGAAAATCAAAAACGTGATTATTTGTATCTGACTGTCTTAAACTTGAATGAGTCAGTTTTTTTCTGCTTCATAAATCCTGGGTTGATTTGCAAGCTGCTTTGACAAGCAACCAACTGTGACTTTGCTCATAAACCAGTGGATGAACAAGTAAAGCAGGTTTTGTTTAACGGATATTACAACTGTTACACACAACTCAAAACAGTTGAATGAGTGAACACTGTTTTACATTTACATCCTTATCTTTCTCAGGCCTTTTCTTTGCCACTTTGCCTTTTGTTTTATTCCTTTCTTACGTCCATCTTTGCTGATTAGGATTTTCCATGTGTGGGTTCTAACTCTGACTCTATATTGACTCTCAGCCTGGCACGCCAGATGACGATGGAGGACGAGGAGGAGGTGGAGAGGGAGAGGAGGAGGAGGGTGAAGAGCTCCAGCAGTGCCGCCGACCCAGAAGCCCCTCGAGACACGCCCACCAGTGACAGCCCCTTTGGGACAGACTCCACAAGTGAGACGTCCCCGGGCCTCAGCAGGTTATTCTCACATCTTAATGACACTGAATTTATTGATGTATACTATCTGGAGGTGGATTTATAGACTTTCTGATAACTGCTGCTCCTACATGTGCGTGCTCTGCTTTTCAGCTCTCCACTGGTTCCCTCACAGCTATTGCTACTTTTACAATTATCTTCATACTCTCCAACCCCCCTTTTTCTGTTTCTGGTTTATAAAATGGTCAGAGGGTTGGGGCTGTTTAAGAATTACTTTTGTTTGACGGTAGTCCTTTTAGTGGTTGGATTTCAGAAGCAGGGAGAGAGGATTATTGATGCTTTTGCCCTTTGGGAGTGTGTCATCTGTACTGTATACTTGAACAGAACACCTGATACCATGCTTAGAAAGTATGACAAGCTGTCAGAGACACCAGCAGCTGAGTTCCTTGAAGTCTTCAAAGGTAGAGAGAGAGAAGAACTGTGGAGGCTTTCATGAGAGAAACCTGATCAGTCACAGCAATGACAGGTTCTTTCACCTCCATCTGGAGAATATCCATCATATATATATATATATATTGCTTATTCAAGTGTGTGTATTTATCTCCAGCGGGGAGCAAACCCAGCTGGACTTTGTGGAGATGCTGCGGGTTCGTGATGAAAAGCGCAAGATGAGACACATGGAGACACTGAGGCGACAGAAGGAGGAAGAGGAGGATGAAGCAGAGGCTAACATCGGAGGAGGAAGAGGAGGAGGAGGAGAGGCCAGGGTGGAGCTCCTCGGGGATGCGAATGAGGAGCCGAGCAATGTGTTTCTCCATGTGAGAAGCACATCCAGACCACAACCTCTCCCAAAACCAGCCTCTGACAGGCCCAGCAGCAGCAACACCAGCACTGACATCGCCAACAGACAAGTAAGGCTGGAGTCACTCAGTACCCTTCAGGGAACTTTGCATATTTTAACAGTAATCACAACAAGTACCACTGGAAGTCTGCCCAGAGGCTGATTGGTCACTTTATCACCATGTATTCAAATCACACCACATCAGATATACTGAATTTGTACATATCACCTTTGCATATTAGTTCTCTGTATTTGCATATTTCTTTCCACAGCATCCATGCATTATTTGGTTTTGAGAAATTTACACAAATGTCGGAAAACACCCTATCGTCGTGTGTAAAGTATATGAGGATATCTTTGCAAAAATGGGATATAATTCTCATTTCTATGTTTTAGTAACTGTGTAACAACCCAAAATTCAAATCAGTTGTGTTTTTCTTATATTTGACTTCATATACGTTTAGCTTTAGCCCTGATGGTGGCGCTAGATGGCAAATCTGAGTGATTAGGATCCTTCTTGTTGGAACCATGAATGTCTGAAATCTGGAAATCACCAAAATAATTGTGATTACATTCTGGGCCAAAATTTCATGGCAATGCTTCCGAAAGATACGTTGAGATGTACAGTATCTGGAGCACAGGGATCGACTGCGAGAGCGATAGAGCAAAATAGACCCCACTCACTCAGCCTGACCTCCCCTCACCGACACACAGACAAACCTCACCAAAACTGAGAATGCCACACTGAGTCATACAGTGTCACCCTGAAGTGAAGTTCCTCACAGTAAACTGAGCCCACACACAGACTCCTGTTAATCATTTTCCAGATTCCACAGCAACAACAACCTCTTTCACTTCCAGGAAGGTATTATCATCATGTTCTGTAAAGATGGACAGATGAATGGAAAGAGCACATTAACATTACTGTTTTGATGAACGAATTCAAAGCGAGGGAGTATTCGATGTTTACAAGCTATAAACAACTTTATTTCTTATATTTGCTTTGAGGATATGAGCAGAATACTTAAATAATACAATAATACAATTTGAGGACTGATATAATACTGATGGAATGACTGTTCGTTAATTCATCCTCTGTTATTTCCCTAGACTAGCGCTATTGCGGTGCTCATGCAAATCATCTCTTAAACTTCGATAAGACTTTAAGATATGTTATGCTTTAGGTCATAATTCACAGTGGACGTTTTATTACAGTCCCAGGCAACTTTAATTCAGCATATCTTTCAATGAGGCCATGACTGTGCTGCATTATGTAATGCAAGGTGTGCCTCAGGTGGCCCCGAACAAAAGCTTGTACACTCTGTGCCAACGTTGATTGTCTCTACTTTTTGTTTCTTTGTTAGCATGAAAATGGCCAGTCGCCGAGGGAAGACCCTGATCCTACGCCGGCCTCGTCCCGACGTCGCAAGTTTGTCAGGTTAACAAGCGGAATTTTCCACTGTCTTTGTTGTTGATGGGTCATTTTGAATGATCAAAGAGAGATAAGATAAGGTTATTGAGGATTATGGAATATGAGCAGCATACGAAAGTGGAGCAGGGAAATAACAGCCAAAGGTCGAGTAAAACTGATAATACTGAATGTTTATTCCTTAAATAATCAGCTGTATGAAGTATACAGGAAACATATTCATTTAGATTTAGACGTCAAATCTCAAAATGCTAAGTTAACATTTGCTGACATTCTGGGTAGACCTGACAGTTCACTGTGGCTTCTGCTGTTTCAGTTCTGTGTCCATCTCACTCGACAAGAGTCCCTCCATCAGTGGGCGCACAACTCCCATGAGCCCTTGCTCCCCGACAGCCCTCCGGTCTCCTCAAGAACACTGGCCCTCACCCTGTCGGAGTCCCTCACCCACGGGAGCTCAGGGCCCCGTTCAGAACGGATCCTCTCAGGAGGTAAAGCACACTAAAACACACACACACACACACACACACACACACACACAGTGGAATGGGATAATTTACAACATAACTACATCAGCTACATGTTTTGCTTTTCAAAGGGCTGCAAAGTGCTCCTCGATAATTCAATAAAACAACAGCGCCATCTAGTGTCCTATTCTTTGTACCAATAGTAACTAGCTATTGGCTGCGTGGTTATAAGCTGCAGCAGGCACCTACTCATCAGTATTTAAGAGAAGAGAGGAGAATTGTTCAAAACTGATCCTATGACGCAGTCAATTTTAATTTTCTTTTTGTTTTACTCTTTACTCTTTGTTTTACTCTTTCTCCGACGGCAACTTTGAACAGAAGACTAAACCTGCTTTGGTCAGACAGAGTTCCAGGACTATATCTTTCAGGGTAAAGGCTTCTACTCACACACATACACACACACACACACACACACACACACACAATGGCGATGTGTTCTGAAGGCAACGGCAAACATTAACTTTTGCCAATTTGACTGTTAAAACACTGTTTAATCACCTCTATCAGTTCAGGCTGATTTGCGTGTGCCTCTCAAGCATCAGGCTTGTGCTGCTACCCAAGCACACATGTACCAGCTGTGACTGCTGACTGACTGCTCGGTTAACACCCTGACACATCACAAGAGAGAGGCTACTGACATTCGGACGACTGGTCTGCTGACAAACCCTTTTTTTCTTTTACTCCTGGTCCTTTGCAGATGATGAGGAAGAAAGAAGAAGATAGTTCACCCTTGCAGAGGAGGTAAGGAAACATATTTGTCTTTAATTTGAGTGGCTTTCGATTGTCTGCCATTTCTTAAGTAGAAATGTTTTCACTCTGTTTCAGTGCGAGTGTGAGGGTGGCCACCAAGAAGTTTGAATTCAACACAGTAAGACAACACTGTAGTACTGTAAATGACTAACTAAATTACTATCTAACTATATAGATAAATTCAAAAATACATTTATAATAAATATATAGTTGTGAACGATTACAAGATCCCTGCTCTGGATTATTGGCTTTAAAGTAGGATTTATAATATTTCATCATATTTGCAAATAGAACAATAAAGGTCTCTTTTTAATTGTTACAAATATAACACTTGTTGGGTTATACAAAAAAATATGATTCACCAACATTATGTTCACTTGGGCTTGGACCAGGACCAAAAAGAAGATGAAGACAAACCATCGTCTTTCGAGAGAAAGTGAGTTGATTTTGTGTATCTCTCTCTTTTAGTCAGTAAGTGAACACAGCTGGATAAGTTCATACGTGTGATCTGTTTTGTGCAGCTCAAGACAGAGGATTTCATCCAGATCCATTCAGGAGAAGATGGAGAAACTGGCCCAGGCTGCACATGTCAGACTCTGAACCCAACAAATATCACAACTTACTACTATGCATCAACTGTAATCATTAGGGTAAAGACGGTGTTTTCTCTGCCTTTTATTTGTGCGTAGAAATCGGACACACTGCGATCTCCAGATGTGACGCAGAGGACCCTGTTCCTGCTGGAGGAGGTGTCCAGGAAGAGAGGGCTCTTTGAGAAGGAGCAGCAGGAGGAAGCCCCCGCCAGCCCTGGGGTCTCCAGACAGGTACAGTTATCGCTCACATGTCACTCTTATGTTCAGTGTTACTATTAAAAAAACAACAACTAACAACAAGATTGATAAACCACAAAATACTATTACTTTTACCAATAACAATAATGTTCACATTTGTTCTCATCTCCCGTGACAGAGCTCCACGTCAGGAATGTCGCACCGTATCAACCGCTGGCTCAACAAGACCAATCAAACTGGGCCTTCACACAGTCCCACTGTACGTCACCTGTTTACTAAATCTGTCATGTAAAATGTTATGAAAGTACAACATGCAGCAGCTAGAGGGCAGTCACTGGCTTTCAGCTAAATGTGTCTCAGTGTCATGAAGTTTTCTTTTTCTGCTGGTGTTTTGTTTTTTGTACGTTTTAAGTTTTGTTGTATGTAGAGATGTGGTCAGGTAGCCCTCACTGAGATGGAGGATAGTAAACTCTGATCTGCCTCATTGTGGCAAAAATAGGATACCATTTTAAAGCAACTGTAATTATCTGTTATTAATTTTAATAGAAAATCCTACTTTTTATTCTTACATTTCTAATTATTATGCTTTTCTGTTATGTGGGGGTTCTTTGAATTAATTAGAGATATTGCCTTACTCCTATTCACCTAACTATAGAAGTTTTGTAAAGATGTTATTGTACAAGTTCAAGAAAGTCTATGACAAACAATCGCTGTTTGTTTATCAGTAAGAAATTTACGGTTATAGTTACACTGACATCTCTCAAAGCAAGACCTTACTGGTTAGGGTTGAACCTGAGGCTGGTCAGAAGCACCTTTTGTGTTGTGTTGTCTTTTCCACCTGCTTTGCTGCTGCATCAACTGTGAACTACCTTTTATATTTAAGCAGTGATATTCGTTTTCCCTATTTTCTACTTATAGGACCTGAGACACGTGGACATCACCAGTAAGAGGAGTTTGTTTGAGAATAGAGGGGAGGATAGTGTCTCAAAATTCCCGTCTCACAAGTGAAGGATGCTCGTTTATGTTGTCCAACAGGTATGAATGCTTTCCCATAGATAACACACAGCACGACTGTGAGCCGTTAACATTAGCTAAATGAAGGCTGAACTCTATATTTAAATATGGAAGAAAAAAGTATTTCTTCACGAATAACCTCTTGCCTTTCTTTGCCCTATAGGACTGAGAAGATGGTGGGAAGAGATGAAGAGAGGTGGAAGATTACTGAATGACTTCTTCAAGCTTTATATGTTGTTTTGTTCTTCACTAAAGAATGAGGGAGACAGGAAAAAATTAAAAGTGAACTGAGTCGCAGCTTTACAGGACTGAAAAAAAGAAGGAATCTGCTTTTAAAGATATGCTTCATGCTTTTTTTAACCTTGACTTTTAAAGCATAAATTGGTCTTTTTTTTAACATTGATTTAAATCGTAAGAGTCGGGAAAAGGAGTAAAAGAGGATGAGAAAAGAAAGAAGGGGCAGTGATGTATTTGTTCTATTTGCTGTAACTTTCTGTAATTTTTCAAGCACTTTAAACAGGTGAAGGTTTTAAAGCAAATTATGTTTATTGAATTACACGTGTAGGAACTTTGTCTGATCTGCCAAAAAATTATATCCATTGTGTTTGTGTGCCCTTCAGGGCAGGATGCTGTCTGTCTAACTAATAAAATGTTTTACTACATGTGGCTGGCATGAATTTTTATTTTTTACTGCCAACATGACTTATCTCAGTGGAGGGAGGATGCAGATAAGAGTTGTGTGTCTGGGTTTTGTCAGTGGCCACTGACACCCTGTGTGTGTGTGTGTGTGTGTGTCTGTGTGTGTGTGTGTGTGTGTGTGTGTGTGTGTGTGTGTGTGTGTGTGTGTGTGTGTGTGTGTGAGTGTGTGTCGTGTGTGTGTGTGTGCGTGTGTGAGCAACTGCAGACTTATCCGGGTATTTTGGCACCACTGACACACACACTTGGTCACACAGGGGCCTTTTTTGGGAACGGTGATAATGGAGAGTACATGCTATCTAAAAAGTGTATTAATAACACATCAAGGGGTCCTAAAGCCTCTTCCCCCCCCCACACACAGTGCGTCCCTTTGCCCTCTGAGGCTCAACCTCACCTTCCTGTCAGAGAGAGCGAGGACCTCTGCTGCACATTGAGCGTCTCTTTCTCCATCTGATCCTGAGGTAAGTTTCACTGACCCTGCGAACTTGTTCCAGATGAATGTTGAAGGGCAACAGGATTTCCAGGTGAACTTACCGAGTCTGTTTGAATGCTCAGATTCTCTGCAGCACACCTGAACGCTCACTGCCATGTCGGACACAGAGGAGCTGGTCGAGGAGTTCGAGGAGTGAGCTCATTTGAATTTTCTACACCGCATAAATACACATCCATCTGTTTTAATGAAAGCTGCTTGTTATTGTGTTGTGAGGAAAGGCTTGTTTTGGATTTGCATCCTAGATCTGAATAGTGATGCGTGTGTGTTTTTGTATTTCACAGGGAGGTGGAAGGTAAGAACTCCAATCATCACTCACCAGCATCATCACATTTCTGAATGTTATTATTTAATGTTAAAACTAAATAATCCAGTGTTTTATTATAGTGAGATGATACTTTAATATGCCACAAACAACAGTACAAGGAAAATATAAATCTCCCATGAATGAAACATTTTAATTCCTCCATGTCATTCCCATCACTGCATCCTGTTTGTATATACAATGTGATTGAGCATTGTACACCAATCCATAACTGACGAGCTTTTTAAAGTGTGTATATAACTTGATGATTCAAAGATTCCTGTCACTAGATATTTTTTTGGGGGGAAATCCACAGGATGTAAAAGTTATTTGTCCTTATGATGATGTCATATTCCTGTTCTTGTTTTAACGGCAATTATCGGCCTTAGTGTTGTTAAAGCTAAAGTAGTGATTGTGTGTGTAGGTGTAATATGAGGTACTATTATATCAGAAGAGGAGGCAGCTGAAGGTAAGTTGTTTACCCTGCAGTGCAGATTTAACAAAGACATTTATAAACTATCTTTGATTTGTTTGGTCATAGATCAGTGACATCATGGTGACAACTTTGACTGACATCTACAATTACAATGAGTCAATCTATGATTCACCAAGCTTTTGAAGCAATGTTTTCGCTTTCATTGTTTTATCGTGTGAATGTGTGCTGGCTGCTTTGCTGGCTGCACTAACCACACCTGTGCTTTGCTCAGCAGAGGAGCAGGAGTTAGAGGAGGAGGTGGTGGAGCAGGAGGAGGAGGAGGAGGAGGAGGAGGAGGAGGCAGAGGAAGGTACCATTTAGCCGTGAAAAATATATTTTTTGGACTTTTTTGGAATATTAGATTAAAAATAAGCTAAAGAATAAACAAATGTACATTTAATTACAGAAATGGCGAGATAGAACTATTATTATTTTTATAATCATATAATGTGCATTTATTTACTTATTTGGGCATATAACTATGCGTTTCTGTATTTATGATAAATAGTAAGTCCACAAAGCCTCTTTATGCTCGAAGTAATGCAGATACTTAAAAAGTATCACTTGATGCTGACATATATTCTGTATATATACTGTATTATTGTATACATGGATCTTTCCTGCTTTGATTTCCTTCTCTCATTTCGCCAAGCATAGACCCAACTGTACAAGAACTTTTGTGTCAAACCACGCCCCAAAAAGACCACACCCGCACCAACCACACACACACACGCACACACTCACACAGACACAAACACACGCACACACACACACACATGCACACATACGCGCACGCACACGCACATACACACACACACACACACACACCACTCCACCAGCATTTGAGTGCTTCGTATCTGCTTCAAATGCCAGAGTCGGGTAGCTCATTCTGAACTATCTCTCTGGAAGGCTTTACCCACTTTATCTAATCAGGGACACTGAGTCATCCATCTGCAAAACCAACCTGTTTAGAAACTGTAAATAAACATCTGCAACAGCAGCAATAAGGGGAAATAGAAAGATGTAAGGTTTCACAGCGGTTTTTCCCCTCATTACTTTCACAATGAACTCAAAGGCAATGAGACAAATTCCACACTGTGCGACTGTCAACATTTTTAACATAAAAAATACAAACACCTTATATAACTTCTTTCTCGACCAGAGCCTACGCAGGAAGAAGGCAAACCTGCTGCAGAGGAGGAGGAGGAGGGGGAGGAGGGGGAGGAGGGGGAGGGGGAGGAGGAGGAGGCTGCTGAAGATCAAGGTGAGTGGAAAACACCAGTTTGTGTTTTTTTAAATCAGACATCAAGTCAATGGCGTTATTGTTTCAGTGTTTACGCAGCGAGGCAATTTCCCAGTGATTTGTGCTGGCTGCCAGCAAAGCGACAATCGTTAATTTATCCTGTCCCTGCCCATCAGATGATCCTCTACTCGCTCAGTCACACATCACTTTGGTATGTGACAGTCTGCAACGACTCGACAATCTGTAATCTTTCTTCATTCTCCGAGTCTGTCTGAGTCATGCGAGAGATAGCCAGTGGGTCGGAATGATCCTCTTATGGCTCCTCAACGCTCGTACGCATCAGTTAGATTCTGCTGTCACAATCAATCACTGAGGTATTTCCCTCTCTTGCTGCCACTCAATGAAAACTGCACTTGGATTCTGACTCACTGAAATCAGCAACCACCCCATGAAGCACCTGTCAACTATCAACTGATGTGTCGCACACACAGAAGAGAGTCACTTTTTCACATGACTTGCCAGAGCAATTTGTGAATGCACTATCCATTATGTCACTTCAGTTCATCGCTACGCTTTGGCTCTGTGAAATAGAATCAAATTGATTAGCATGACAGTTTGTGGAGAAATTCGTGGTCATCAGATGATGAATCCAACACATTCAGCACTTAGGGGGACGAAGGCGCCTGCGGCTGCCCAAGCCTCACCTGCGCATTTCAACGAACACTGGGTGCCCCAGGCAAAGGGATCTCCCACCTTGATTTCCTCCTGTGCATACACATAAATAACAGATTAATAGAAGTGAGTGCAAACTCACACCGACGTCCCAGAGCACACACACATAATTAGATCCCGTTCAGACCCTGATCATGAGTGGTCAGTGCTAAGCTGAGGTCTGAACTCACCCAAATGCGCCCTGCATGCATTTGAGATCTGATGACTCAGACCACAGAGGTCTGGGATGTGGCCACATTATTTTAGCAGTGTGACTGCGAATGTGTCCTGGGCCACATGAGAAGGACTCAGCTGACGTCCTATGACCTGCTAATGTTTCACTATGAATCAAAGGTATTTTGACTCTTTCTGTGACCATATTGATAAACCCTGATCTCCATGTAATGATTAATACTTTTGTCATTCATTCACATCGGGGAACTCAAACTGGGTGAAAACAACAAAATTCCAGACGTATTTTAATACCATGTGTGACTGGACAAACTCAACGCTGTTCCCTTCTGCTGGAGCTCTCAGGACAGATGTTAATACCAGGTCTGAACAGGGCCGTAGACGTTCTAGTTTTCAACCAAAGCTGTAAAATTAAGAAGCTTTTGGCAGAAAGCTAGTGGCATGAGGCCTTGTTGGGTTTTTCCCTATGGTGTAGTTACAGTTTCCTCGACTTGTTCCATCCTAGAACTTAAGGGGTTCTCAAAAACCAAGGGGGCTTCTTGCTGTTGTTGTGGACTTAAGTGATCAGCCTTTCTAGGGACCTTCTCCCGGCTCAGGGCCACGGGGGATGCCTGCTTTTCCTCAAACACTATGAATAATTACTCGCAGACAGCCTCATCAACCTCGGCTGCACTTTAAATTTAGTGCTAGTCAGCCAGCAAATGCTTACATACCATCATTTACAGCTGTTAAACTTGTAAACATCATAACTGTGAGTGTGTTAGAATGCTGATGTCACACCACAAAGCAGCTAGTCGTCTCAATTAAAAACCTGCAGCTATTGTCAAATTTTTAAGACTAATGCAAAGATTTAACGACTTCTGTTGTCTGTTGAGTGTCATTCAGAGGTCACAGATCCCACAGCTGTTGCGGTGAGAAGCCGGCAATTACCCAGACACTCCAGCTATCCTCTCTTACCTCTCTGGAGCGCTATTCAAGATATGTGACAAATGCAGCCCTTAAATCATTGACAGACCCAGACACAGACGAGAAAACAGTGTCTTACATACTCATGCACTCTGATATTTCATTTTGCTTGTGCCCAGAGGTGCACATTCATTTGAAACAACAAACACGTCTCTTGTTTTGGTTCCAGATGAGGACGGGGAAGCGGAAGAAGGAGAAGGTAACTATGTTGTTTTAAACTGTACAAAAATGAATGGTGGAACTTTGTGAAACATTTATTGGGTTTCTACAATTTTGGAACAAACATTCATTTGGAGGAAATTATAAAAATGGTAGGACAATGGTGTTTAAAAGTCCAAAGTCATTATGAGCTCAAATAATTGTGACCTCGTTGAATTTATACATAGATTGTGATTACATTTCATACAAAAACTCCAAAAGCCAGAACTCAGGAAGAGAACATTTCCCGCAACTGGACTGATTGGTGGAAGCCATTTGTGTTGGTGCAAGTCACCTGGAGCAGATTGACTTCCAGCAAAATGAAATTTTCCGGCTGTTGGACTCGTACACTGAACCCATTGTCAGGATTTGCTGACATTTGCTTGTGCTTGAAGGATAAGCTTGTGCCCGAAACATGCGGGTGTTGAGTGGTGAGTGTGTTGTATGTGTTTGTGTGTTGTATGTGTGTATGTGTGTATGTGTGTGTGTCTGTGTGTGTGTGTGCGTGTGTGCGTGTGCTTTGGGACTGGAAAAGCTCATGTCTGTCTTCTCTTCCAAATTTTTTTCTCTCTTTAGAAGAAACCAAACCAAAATTCAAGTGAGTAACACTTGATACACACACTTCTTATACCTGCATACGTTGTGTGAGAATCATTTTTCTTTGAAGGTTTCTTTTAATCCAGTGACAATTATCTTCATAATGATGTTGCAGATATGAGAGTGATATAAATCTTCTCATCCACCATTTAACCCCTGAAGCCTATAATCTCCAAATAACCTCAGAGTAGCTTTGTGCTAAAATATGTGCCGAACCCTGAACTCAGCCATAACCCCCCTGTAAATGTAGCCCTGGCCTTAAAGACTAATTCATATATAATAAATATACTATAATAAGTCATTAGTGTTTTTCGTAAGGCCATAAGATACAGTGCAGAATGTAGAATATAAATAGTTTGTGATAGTATTAATTGATAATATATCAATAAATATGTGAGATGTTAAAATCTTAGACTGTCTAGACTCGTTACCATTTATTAATAACATCGTTAGGCATAAATAAAATCCGTCTGGGCATTTGTAACATTTACAAACAAAGATGTGCACCATAACACTGAAGGGACTTTTGTTTTGCATATAGAACCGATGATTAGTCTGCTTTTTTTATCCCCTTTGGACTTCGCAGTGAAAATGTTTTTTTTTGTCACTCACTATCTTGTTGCCTCAACTCCAGGCCTTTCATGATGCCGAACCTCATCCCCCCCTAAGATCCCAGATGGGGAGAAAGTGGATTTTGACGTGAGTGTCAAACGAAATTTGTATATGGGTTTCTGCCTGAGGGTTTATAATGTAAGATTGGTCCATGCCAGGCTGGGGTAGATTCGTCAAACGTCCTTATTTATATTCTCTGATGTACTTCTCATGGATTCAGTAAAGAACAGACCTATAGCAAATACACTATCTTGTTTTTTTTTGCAATGTGGAAAACATTTAAAATAAAGACCAAATTCTTGTTTTCTTCAGGATATACATCGTAAAAGGATGGAGAAGGACCTGATGGAGCTTCAAACTTTGATCGTGGTTCACTTTGAGAGCAGGAAGAAGGAGGAAGATGAGATCGTTAATCTCAAGGACAGGATTGTGAGTGCCCTGCGCTCTAATCGACCTCCTGCAAACTGATTCACATATACATCAAACTAAATATCTGTTTCTACATGGTGCCTAGGAGAAGCGCCGCTCTGAGCGAGCAGAGCAGCATAGAATCCGCAGCGAGCGAGAGAAAGAGCGACAGAAGCGTCTTGAGGTACAGTCCTGTTCCGGCTGCTTTGATATCAAAATACAGCTGCCTGGGTTTATTTATTCTCTCTCGGTCCATGTTTTCCAGGATGAGAGAACTCGTAAAGAGGAGGAGGAGGCCAAGAGGAGAGCAGACGACGATGCCAAGAAGAAGAAAACCCTGACCAGCCTCCACTTTGGCGGCTACATGCAGAAGTTGGTGAGCAAATGGAGGATTTCGTGTGGCCTGTCCAAGAAGTTAAAGTAGTAAAATGTGAGGAATGTAGACCAGAGCCTTCAATTATTTCACTTTCCCGCAGTCAGAGAAACGGAGTGGCAAGAGGCAAACTGAGAGAGAGAAGAAAAAGAAGATCCTGAGTGACAGACGCAAATCTCTGGACATCGAGAACCTCGGCGAGGATAAGCTCAAGTATGAAAATATATGGATTTAACCATGGGAGAGTCTTTATGATACAGAGCATTGGAAATGATAATAAATGATAAACTCTTTTGTCTCTATCTCACAGGCAAAAGGCCCAGGAGCTGTGGGAGTGGATGTATCAGCTGGAGGGAGAGAAGTTCGACCTACAGTATCAGCTGGGCAGTCAGAAATATGAGGTGTGTGTGTGTGTGTATGTGTGCAGGTTTGAAAACACACATCCTCAATGTATTCATGTATTCATGTAGCATAACATTTACCTGTTGTCTTTGTTCCAGATTAACGTTCTGAGGAACCGTGTCAGCGATCATCAGAAATTGTGAGAATGAACTCCAAATCATTTTGCACCCCTCTTATGGATTCCAGCTCAAATACTTTTTTGTGAAGGAGCAGTTTGACATTTTGAGAAGGTTTATTATTTGTAGTTGCTGACAGGATCAGGCTGGCTGTTTCCCTCGTTTCAGTCTTTGTGCTAAGCTAACTAAGCTAAGCCAAATAAGCTAAGCTGACTGGTAGCAGGCTGAAGCTTCATATTAAATACTTTACAAAACTGACTAGCTTCCTGTCCCTTGAAGGGATTTAACTTTCCTGGAGGCCAATTCACTCCTGAGCCAGGATGTTATGAGCAAGACTTTTTTTTTCTGTGCAGCTCTTGTGTCGTCAACTAGCTGCATTCCCTTTCCCCCTTTAGCCTTAAATACCACAAACTCCATTTCCACCTGTCAAGTAAAATGGCCTTGGAGAAAAAGAGAAGCTCCAGTTTGTTAACTTCCATCATTGGTATTTACATAACACAAAGTTTTTGAAGGAATCCCCGGATTAGTGAATTGTGTATTTTTCAGGTTAGACTTGATACAAAGATGGTGTTTGTACCTTGCCCTCATTTAAATGGCTGTGTAGAACGAAGACAATTGAGGGCACTGCAGAGACCCACAACGCAACCATATACTCACAACCCAACCAAATACTCACAACACAACCATATACTCACAACACAACCAAATACTCACAACACAACCATATACTCACAGCACATCCACATACTCGCAACACAACCATATACTCACAACACTTCCACATATTCACAACACAACCATATAGTCACAACACAACCAAATACTCACAACACATTCACATACTCACAACACATCCACATACTCACAACACAACCACATACTCACAACACAACCAAATACTCGCAAAACATCCACAAACTCACAACACAACCATATACTCACAACACAACCAAATAATCACAACACATCCACATACTCACAACACAACCATATACTCACAACACAACCAAATACTCACAACACATCCATATTCTCACAACACAACCATATAGTCACAACAAAGGAATAGCTTATGGTATGTTTTCTTGAGTTGGAGTGTTTTGAGCTTTAAGGGCCACTGTACAGCCGCCCTTTGAGTTCTCATCACTAATGGATTGATGCTTTGAGGCCAGAAGCTCAACCCACCTGTCATCACCTGGCTCTTATTTGGCCTGTCTTTCAAAGCTCCTCAGACCCCCGGAGGCACTTTTGACACAGTTTTGACAAGCTGGGCGCGGCGGGCGGTGCACTGGTCACACCCCAGACACTAAAAGAGCACTTTGATGTGTCACACTTTGTCGTTGGGCTTGTCAAATTTGGAATTGATGGTTCAGGATTCTGCTAAATGTTCATACATTTATTTGAACAAACCAGTTTGGGACTGATCTCGTCTTCTATGTTTTCAACAGATCTAAGAGGACCAAGAGAGGACTCAGGAAATGAATGCTGACATGAGGAGTGAATCCAGGAGCCCTGTTATCACACCACTTCAAAACGAATCCTGGCTTTCCTGCCACACCCAGTCTCACCTGTCTCCCTAATAACACCAGTTCCCATTATAGCCACTCCACCCCACTATTTTCCTCATCCTTTGAATTAGATGTTTAATGGTGTAAATAAAACCTCATTTCAGTCACTTGCTTCCTCCTGTTTCAGATTTTTTTTGTGCAGGTGCATATGTTTGTTTTATGGAATTCTAAAGTACAGTGAACGCAGAAAGCCTAAAGCAAAGTAGAAACATCTTCCTACAAAAAAACATGCTCTGGCATGACTGGGACTGTCACTTGGGCTGAAGCCCAGTCCCTCCACCCAGCAAACAAAACACACGCAAGCGCACACACAGACACACACACACAAAATTCTTTCTGTCATCAAATGTGGGAATAAAACGCATTCTCAAAGCATCTGATCAAAATATTATTGGAATTGATCAGACATGCATATGTAAATCTAAATACCTATATGTTACTGGGATTACTGTGGAGCCAACTGAGCTTGAAAGGTTGTAACATGCACTGTATCAAACATTCCTTTCAGTCGCACTGCAATTTAAGAAGTTGCGGTCAGATTTTACAGAAGATTTAACTTTAAAAACATATTAATGGGGCCGTGGGGGAATCCACACATCTGCCAACCGTCTCACCATCTATCAACCATCTTTAAAGGGATGCTCCAGGGATTCTTAATGCTGTGTTTTCCAAAAAAGCATTTAAATCTGAAAATCTGATTTCAGTACACAGGACAGATTGGCGATGAGAGCAGAAACCATATAATGCAAGTATAAGTATAATGTGCAGCTGTCAACAGATCAGAATGAACTAGACTCTTGTTCAAGGGCTCGGTACCTTCATTATCTCTTTGGCCTTTTTCTTGAAAATTCAACAACTGTTTAGAGACTATTGTTGCTGGTTAAAATCATAATTTTATGTTTATTGCTCAATACTATGCTATATGCTAATATATATATATATTCAACTTAAATTAGGCAGAGTGAATCAAAGCGCATGTTCAACAGCTGTGTGTAGCTGTGAAAGTTCTGTATTATATTCCAAAAGAAAACAATTGTGGAAAAAAATAACAATACATGGGCCTAGAATTTATAAATTTTAATAGGCAAGTTAATGACAAAGCTACATGATACAAAAAGGCACGTAGTATTCCACTGTAAAAGAACAGTTTGACATTTTGAGAGGGTTTATTATTTGTAGTTGCTGGCAGCTGCATGTTGTTCTCTTTCGACAGAATTAGGCTAGCCGTTTCCCTCCGTTTCAAGTCTTCGTGCTAAGCTAAGCTGACTGGTAGCATGCAGTAGCTCCATATTTAACACTGAGACACGAGAGTGGTATCAATCTTTTATTTTAACTCTCGGCAAAGAAATGCAAATAAGCGTGTTTCCCAAAATGTCAAACTATTTATTGAATTATTTCGACATGGTTGTTGTTATTTCAACAGAATGAAGTATAAAACGGCATTAAAAATTACAAACAATGAAGCATTTCTTTGGTTTCATGTGAAAATCCAAGTCCTATTTCTTTCTTGACCCGAGCGTCAGCGCAGGTTTTTTACATACTGTAGGTACATTCAACATATGAAACCATCTTCAACCTTCTAACTCCAAAAAATACTAGACAAACAACACAGATGTTTTTCTCGAGATCATTACTGACAGAACACTCTTTGGGTGGATGAGGACAGCAACAATATCACAAAAACACACAATCTTTTTTTGTCTTTCCAGCTTTTCACATACATTTCTCAATGCTTTCTTTATCCACTGCTCAGTCCTCAAGGCCACTGTAGATATTATATTTCTTAGCTGCTGCACAGATGAATTTGATGCTAAATCGAACTAGGTAACATTTCAGTGAAGATAATGTCGTCTGTCCACAATATTGCTCACAGGCTGTAAAAACTAGTTTTCAGCACACTTAACCTACCAAATACACACTCCCCTATATTTATATACACACAGAGAAACTTATCCAAATTAAATACATACAACACCGCAGGATTACTCATGAAATTAAAGCTCACTCTTCTCTAAAGTATGTACACTATACTATTGACTCCTAATGGGATCTCTCATGAAAGCTGTTATCTGAAGAATTTCTCTCTCCTTGTTATAAGGGTGTGGCCGCAGCAGTGTTTAAACATGCTGGTTTCCGTCTGCAGGTACACACACAAGCACAAAAGAAGGACAGAGAGAGGAGAGGCACAAAGAAAAGGTTTTAATCCATTTGAAACTATCTGCACTGATTAGACAGTTTAAATCCTGACTACACGGATTAACAAGTGGCCAAAACTGACTGTACCTCTCGGGCCCTGTGCTGCCGCCAGTCCTTCGTGCTCAGTCGATGATTTGTGCCGACCTTTGCGCTCTTGTAGTGTTGTCATTGACAAAAAGGGACTTGGCCAATCCCAGCTGTGGATCAAAAAGTTGAAAAGGAGTCAGCAAAGGGAAGTCGCACAACAGCTAACACCCACACGAGGCAGCCTTGCACTTAATGTGAGAGGAAACACGGCGTCAACTGTTTAATCATTGCCTCTGTACATCTGATAAGCACATTTGCTCACACTTGTATATTTATACAAAGGTTTCAAGGTAATGTTCTCTCATATTCTGTCCCTCCTCATCTGCACTTCCTTGTCCTCCTCTTCGTCATTCTCTTCTCATTCCCATGTGTTAATCTTCCGGTAATAGACAGCGCACGCTGAAAACCCGTTTGCCAGGATTCCAGTGTGACTGTTTCTGTATTCACTGAACTCTTGGGTGTGGCAGTTGGGAAGGGAAAGTGACTGTGTGAGCCGCAGGAGTAATAACAAACACCCAGCCTTTAAAGCCGGGCCCTCCCAGTGTTTGTGCAATGCAGCATGAGCTGGTGCTAAAATGGAACTAAATTCTTGTGTTATATCACAGGCCGCTGCAAATGTTTGCACATTATCTCAGACATATTTACCTTCTTCGCGGCACCTTGAAGACCCTTCTCGTTCCACAAGTTGTAGAGCAGCAATGAGGCTGCTGTGCTGCCTTTGGGGAATGACCTGTGACGGAGGGCAGAGGACAGTGAGAAGGTTTGCAGCACGAGACAAAAAAAGAGCAGATCGAAAATATGAAAGGATTGTGGACGCAAACAGGCACTAAAAATATAACCTGCATTTTAGACATGTTTACATAGCTTTATTACCGAGAGGCTGCTGCTGCTGCAAAACCCTTTACAACCAACTACAGCAGCTCAGTTTAAGGAGTAGGGAAATTGGCAAAGTTACATCAGCAGAAAGACATTAAATAAGTAGCATGCAGTACTTGGGTGAAGGAATAGAAAGAAATAGAAATATAGAACAAATATATAAAAAAATATATAAATGTAATTAAACTGGTATTTACAGTGTAAAGAAATATATTATGTGTCAGAATATGTACGGTGAATGGATGCATATAACCGTGTATACTGCACAGTTGGGTCAGAAGTGAACCTGCGGCTGCTGTAGATGACTCCAGCCACAGAACGTCAACTGGTTCATCATAACTATGTTTGTCAGCAGTGTGAGCACAACAAATAAATTCCAGACCATAAAAGTGGCTGTGGTTGAGCAGGTCGCGCGGGTTGTCCACTAAATGGAAGGTCGGCGGTTTAATCCCTGACCCCAGTAGTCTGCGTGTCAAAGTACCCTTGAGGCAAGATACAAAACCCTGACCACTTTGAGTGGTTGAAAAGAAAAGAGCTGGACTCGACTTGCAGATCTCTCAATACACGCAGATAAAACTTATGAGAGGCAAAATAACTTTATTCATACATCCCCTTGCAGTTAGAGAGACAGTTCAATACAGCTTACATGAGTCAGTGGAATGCATCCTAGCTTGTCAAAGCTATAAAAACTGAATCTCCATTATACAGAGTTAAATAAATAAAAACTCACCCATTCTCGCTGAGGTTAGCCAGTGATGTCACCAGTACTTCATTAAAGACCTTCTTGCTGACCTCAGGTTCTGCCAACATCACAGCCCGAGCTGTGTTGCAGGCTGCTGATATGGTGTCATCGTCTTTTCCCATTTCACGGGGGCCGGCGGAAAGGAGGCTCGTGAGATCCGGCAGAATCTGCCTTGCTACAGAGAAGAAGTGGGAAACAGTAAGATCTGATTCATACAGAGCACAACTACATTTTGTAAGGATGCAACTGGTATTGTCAACCACTCGTGCGTCTTCTTACCCATGGTGGGCTGCACACTGGAGATTTGACACATGTTACTCAGCAGGGAAACGGCGGCCTTCTGCAGGGCCCCGTTCGACGACTGCAACAGAGGAGAAATGTGCGGCAGAGCGCCCAGCTTCTGAATCAGGATCCTGCTCACGGCCACGGAGCCCTGAAACAACATAAGAACAGAGACGGGACAGGAGGAGGAGAACATCAGTTGTAATCTCGTTAATAACTCTAGCAGTCAATATTAATCCTATATTTGAATTCTTTAAATCCATTTGACTTCCTAATAATTTGGTGGTTGCATCGTTACAGGTTTCTCGTTTTCAAAGATCTTTCGTTCACCAATTACCACTGAATCCAGGTTCACAAAGCTCCTTCTGTTCTCAGGCGTTATTGTGCTGTTGTGTCATTCATCCCACCACCTCTCCAGCCCTGTGGCTTTCCTCCTCTCCTGAATCAATCTGAGATGATCCTGATAGTCCGTTAGAGAAAGAGGTTAGGCCTCATAGTTGTCTTCTTTGCACTCACCCCCCCCATTGCCGGCTGTGAGGTTCCTCAGGGCACCGCAGCAGGCCTCCAGGGTGGCGTCCTTCTGGGACGAGCCCAGCAGGGACAGGTAGGTTTTCATGGCTTTCGGATGGCACAGCCACTTTTCGCCTGAAGCGCTGCTGTCATCTGGCATTGCCTGATCCACATCGAACAAAAACTGAGGAGAGAGGAAGACAGGAGACTGTAAATGGGGTCCATAGTGCAGACATGGATGGAGGTGTGTGTGCTGGTTGATGCTCACCTCCTTTTGAACCTTGCTGCTCCTGGGGCTGAAGCATCCAATCGGGGGGCTTTTCTTACTCTCGAGCTGTCTCTCGATTGAAGCAAAGTACTTGCCAAAGGACGCTGGGGACTCCACCTCCAGTTGGTAGGACAAGTTGTGGAGAATGCATGCACAGTTCTCCACAGACTAGAGGAGAGGAACAGAGAGGTTCTTAACTACACTGTTAATCTCATCAGTGCAATGCATCCCCCCCCCCTTCTAGCATCAACTGTTTGAGCAAATATCCACCTAGATCAGAAATAAATATATTTTAATTGATGTAGTGGCCGTTTACTATGATCCAAGCTCCTATAGGCCACTTAGTCTGCAGAGTGTCTTAGTTTGACTTGTGTTCTAATACATTAAAGTCAACTTTATTGTCAAAAAAAAACCAATGTACTCACACCTGAGGCAGGACATATCCTTCCAGCATCACTGCAGGAGATCTATCATACCGTTTCAGCATGACCCCTTAATAACTAATGTTATATCCTTTACTGTTTGTCACAAAGTCAAAAACTATTGTCGATTCAGACTGCTGCTGAATTTTCTCAAAGCTTTTACCCAGGCAACACTTACTTGTTGTAAGCTATAACAATACAAATATATTTTAACAACAATATAAACAGAACTTAGCCTTATCCATTATTCCAACATGCACTGGTTATTGTACTTATAGTATTGGCTCATACATTACATGTCATGATAATTAATTTAACAAGGACATGCACTCAAGTGGCTTTTACAACTGATTTGTAAAATGATCCCATACGAAAAAGCCACAGCAACATGTTACGGTTTATTAAAAGAAGCTTATGTGTCACTTTTACAAACCTGACATTAAACAAACAAAGCATTTTATCACTCAGTCTTTCATACAACTGAAAATCACACTCAGGTCCTTCATTAAAAGACCTGCGTAAACTGTGCAAGCACAGACATGGAATTAAATACACACCCACACCCCAGATTTGAGCAGGCACACATACATTACGAACAACCACTAATTATATACACACTCTAGATCTGAGGATGTACAGCATGTGAGTGTTTGCTTGTATTTGTTCTGTATAGTGTGAACGTGCACTTAAAGAGATTTAAAGGAACTACGAGTTCACTCCAGCAGGACTACAACCATGGCTGCTCTCATCTGTGCCCAGGCACAATTCAGTGTGAACAAGGTAGACCGAAACAACAACACCCTGAGCCATAAGGAAAACAATGCTGTGGCCTAGTATAGAACAATATTGTCCTTAATTGCAAGATCAGCAGTGCATCTATTAGATTAATGATGTTTTATCTTCAAGTATCTGAAAGAAATGTACAAACATCAATACTGCAACTCCTGGAATATCTAAAAATAGTGAAAAACGCACAATTTGCTCAAGCCCACGGTCATAGAGTTGTCTGCTTTGGCCAATCCTTAAATAATCATTTACAGTGATATAAAACATAAAACAAATCATCTAAAAGAAGATTCTTATTAAAACGCTTATAAGGGACTCAGTAACTCAAATATCAATGTTTCTAATTTCTGGAAAATAAGTCGACTTATGGTTTCAAATTGATGAATATTTCTAATTCTAATCAACATCATCAGTTTTACCGTTGGTGGGAGGGGGGGTGGAGGAGTTCAGAAGCCAACCGACAATTATTTCCCTGCACATCAAACGTGAACTCTGATAACTCGTATCAGCAATGGGGCAATGATAATAAAAATAATGATAATGCTATCAACTGTTTTTCATTTACAAATTAGAGGTGGATGGGTTATGGTGATGTCGATGAGAGAGGTAGTGCGACTGCGTGTTTGGAGTTGTACCTTGTCATCAGGGTTATCCTCCGCGACACAGGACTGGATGTAACTCATGAGGGAGTCGATGAGGCCACTGCATTGTCTCATTTCTTGTCTCTTCTCCTTCTCACAACAGCTCAGGTTCCTAAACACATCATTCAGACATTCATTTAACTCTGCATGGACACACGTCGACCACATGATGAGCAGATGCCTCTAGAGCAGAACAGGCAGTGACCTGCACTGTACGCAAACACAAAAATCATCCATTTAAAAGGAATCTTCTGAAACGTTCTCACCTCAGGCACCCTGTGGCGTTACAGAAGACATCGGGGTGAATGTTGTTGTTGGCGCTGTTGTCCGACCAGCATGTGAACGGCACCACCACATTCTCGGTCAAGGCGGGCAGTGCAGTTTTTGTGAGTTCTGTCTTCAGTGCATCGGTAGACGACAGGTTCCATAGCAGGCCTACAAATTACAACACAAATGAAGTTGGTCAAAACACACTTGATTTTTTCTTTAGGTGTAAATTCTGATTAAATTCTATATCGATCCATTATGGAAAAAATTGAAAAAATGGTAAGCTCTATTAGCACATGCATTTGGATATAATACCATAAGGACAAATATAAGTCTTTGGTAATTTCGAACTTCTACATATGTGGTTCAGCTAATCTAGTTTGTTTGCATTTGATATTATTCTAAATTTCTAAGTTAACGCAGGAATTGTGTATATAATGGACGACACTTTTTGGTGATTTCCTATTGGGGAAAATAAACATTTTTCAACGGTCTAAAGAGTAAATGTTTGAGAATGTTAGAATGGAATGACAGCCAGCAGCTATTTTCTATGCAAAGATGTAGGGGAGTAGTGGTGTCCTGACAGAGTGAGACTGTGTGTGTTGTAAATTGAGCTTTGTCTTTGTAACCGGTCCGGCCGCACGTTCATGTTTGTGCATGCGAGTCCCTCCCTGGGCATCTATTGGCCCTCCCCGCGATCATGAAGCAGAATGACTCCAGTTCATATCTGCACTCTGTCATGTAAACCTGGAAATGATTACTATTACATATGTAACCTTTAAAACCTTATTTCCCTTCATTATTATAATTCCAATTTCATGTTACCAAAAATTTGAGTTTTGCGTTTGCAAGGAGAAGGTTCATCTGGGCAGACAGGTAAGAGTAAAATATGCTTTGTCTGTGGACTCTGTATGAGAAATTCAAACTTAACATAATGTAAACCAATTGTGTGCATGTAAA
This sequence comes from Pseudopleuronectes americanus, assembly GCA_038501795.1. Classification (NCBI taxonomy): domain Eukaryota; kingdom Metazoa; phylum Chordata; class Actinopteri; order Pleuronectiformes; family Pleuronectidae; genus Pseudopleuronectes; species Pseudopleuronectes americanus. The sequence goes on from CM076725.1 coordinate 15,015,117, forward strand.
TTATGTGTATATTGGCCCTAGTGAACTGGTCTGTCCTTTTATTTTACTCTATGTATATATGTTCTACTATAACAATAAGAATATATATACTTTCTAAAAAGGCATCATGTTGTAAAGCGCATACTGCTGCTCAGTGTATGAGAGATTTCCTCCTGTCAGTTTGGGGTAAGAGCGACTTTGAGGTCCTACCTGTGATTTGTTTCTGAGTCTCAGTCGAATCGGATTTCTTTAGTAGATTCAGGGACTTGGCTATACCACCACAGTGTTGAACCTCCAGCTTGTTGTTCTTGTCCTTAAACACCAGGTTCCTCAGGGCGCCGGCAGCAGCCTGGCCCACCCCGGGGCTGGGGCTCTCCAGAAGTTTCACGAGAGGAGGGATGCCCCCGAGTTCTAAAACCTGCAACACAGAAGCGAGGAGGGGACGGATGAGGCGTGGCCATAGCTTTCTCCGCCCTTTCCCTCAAGGCAGGTTAATCTCACAGCCTGTATCTCTACAGTAGGCTATAAGACAACCTTCACACTGAACAGCACTGCTGTGTCTAAATGTCTTTGTAGTAGATTTGTGCTCAGACCTCCTCTTTGGCACGCTCCTCTTTGAAGGTGGTGTGTTGGATGAAGGTGGCTCCGCACTGCTTGAATTTCTCATCAGGGTGAGACAGATACTCTACAGCCTGCTTCAGGGTCAGCTCTGATACGTTTATCCCACTGTCCACACTGCAGAAACAGAAATGACACATTTTATTTAATTTGTTTTTTATGAACATTAGAGCATGTAAGACAACCCAACCTGAATAAACCTGAATATGTGCAGAATATGTCTGCTTTAATTTCAAGTAGGAATTAAAAAACATGGAAGTACACTGAAGCACTGAATGAAAATCTTCTCCCAAAAGCAGTACTATTTTTTTTCTCCATGTCCCTCACTGGGCTCCGCTGATAAGATGAACAGTTCCCAATATATACTCTATGTTCCACAGACAGAGATTTGAAAACCAGATGCAAGAAGGAGGCTGAGCTCACGCTGATTGCTGCAGTTGCATCTTGGTTGTTTTCATGGTTCCCATCCTGCCCTCAGTGTAGGAGTGGGCCGATGGTTGCTGGACAATGCGTGTCTGGCTGTTGGTCATGGTGTTGCCGTTGGTCATGGAGTAGGTGCTGTGTCTATTGGTTGAAGTGTAGAGGGAGTGCTGGCTTTGGTGCGCCTGCCCCTTGGCTCTCTGAATAAAGAGCAATTTACAATGATTAGCTGGCACCATGGAATAATTGCAGTTTTTTTGTCTGCATAAAAAGTGTTCGGTGCTTCAGTGACATTGTGGGATTCGGAAAATGAGAACAACTGCTCACCATGACAGGTGCGGCAGAAAATTGAGGAACCAAGGCAGGGTCACTGCGGCTGGGCTTTCAATTCACTGGGACTCTGGGGCCAGTTGGAGCCTTTCATTTGCTGTTCCCATCCGCCTGAGGTGCTCTGATATCTTCCTCTGCTGGTGGCTCTATTGGGCATGGAGCGACTCTTCTGAAAGATCATCTAAAGAGAGAGACAGTTGGGTTCAGGAGATTGACTCACATGAAACGTTTCACTCACAGTTCTCCAGAGAATGAGTCACAGATTTTTTTTTAAATACACATCGAAAGAACAGGCCAGGTCATGAAAAAAGTAGTTAGCCCTACTTTCCATGAGGACAGATTTCAAAGACATCCCCTGTTAACCAAGACAGAGGAATCTGAGCTCAAAACAAGGACTGCATACCTTGTTTTTTTCCCCTATTTCCTTCTATACCTCTCACTCAACCAAGGTAACATAATCCGTCACTGGAGACTCCCTCACGCTGTGTGCGTTATGAGACTGCTGGCACTGTTGAGCACTTTCTCACAGAGGAGCTTTGTGTGTTCAGGTCAGACACAGCATCCCGCAACGTTCACAATCCTGATCTCACTAAATAACTTAATCTCCTGTGATTACGTATTGTTTTTATATCAATTACTTTGCCTTCGCTTTTTTGGCTTTCTGTGTGTGTGTGAGTGTGTGTGTGTGTCTGTGTGTGTGTTCACACAGTTCCGGCTTTGCTGCTTTGCAAGAAACTTGGCATCAGCTGAGAGAACTGACAGAACATGTCCTGCTGATGCTTTAGCAATTAGTCATTTTTCAGAATTAAACCTTTGTCTGCTACTAGTTTCTGTTGAAATGATTTCTGGTAGAAAAAAAAATTCCCACCGGTGTTTGAACACTGAGCGCCTGTAAGGAAGGAAGTGTGCACCACTGTGATAAAGAAAAAGTTTCCCTTTTTCAAAAGAATCATAAAATAAAAATCACAAACATCAACTCACAACTATTTCCTCACAGTTAACCCCAGCAGCTGTCATGAGGACATTCTGATGTGCACTCATCGTTACATAACTTTAAATTAACACAACACTAACCATAACCACTGACAGCTTATGTCCCCATTTGGACAAGCAGTCCCCAATTAAGTGGTTTGTAGTCTGAAATTTGTCCCCAAAATTAGCCTATGACACAGACACACACACACACAGTATTTTTTATAAACGACCCTGTCCTCTGCCTGTGTACCGACTCTCCTATTTCTGTTTCAAACTGGACTGGTTGCTTGGTTACCAGCTGTATTTGAGCCCCGCTACTAAGCAGCAAAAGCATGGTGGAGGTCAGATCAATCAACAACATGCTTGATTAGAGCTGGCACCGTGTTTACTCTCAAAGTGCAGCTCGCTCACTTCATCCTGTCATTTGGTAGAAAGGGACTGAGCCACCAGGCCTCTCATACACCAGGGACTGCACAGGAAGAGAAGGACGGATGCAAATCCAGGAGGCAGAGCAAATACAAGCAGCACAGACGTCTTTTAACAGACCATATACTCAAATATGAATTTACAGTTTGCAATTGTATTTAGGAGCAGGGTATAATCTGCCAATAAACATCTATCATAAGCCTCCACATCATCAAGCCATCAATTTGGAACTTTCTTTGACTATACATGAAAAAAAACAAAGGTCATGTATGAGTAAGGACCGGATTGCTTGCAGATTCTTGTTTCTAACATCTGGTCTTTCATTCACTTAATCATTCCGATAAACTTTCAGTCATGTTCTGCAGGAAAACAGAACTAGCAGAAAAAAAAACTATCAAACCACACACAACAGCACAGCTTCTGGTGTCTCCAACTTAAAAAAAAAGTATATTAACGGAAACAGAATTGGCTGCAGGGTGCTGACTGTATTAATTATAAAAACAATATTGACAGATTTTAGACATTTTCATGGTATAAAGCTCTGGCAAAATTGCACTTTTACAAAGTTTACAATGTTCAGAGGCCTCCCTAATAAAGTGGCCATAAATCAGTGTTGAAATATGAACATGGGGAGAGACGTCACCCCGGTTGCCATGAATTTGGACAAGGATATGAGGTTATTGGCTCCGCAATTCATTGTTTACCGCAAAATTTAAATTAATTACAATTTAATTTAGCGGGTTTCCCTCAGATAAGGTGACAGAATCAACACACACGTTATATATGAGGCGACAGATTCGCAAGGACTGAGGATAATGAACATTCATTTGTAAGAATTCATCACCACACTCCCTAGACATGCCTCGACTCATTGTCGGTAGGTCAGGTCAGGCCACAGCAGAGCTATGGTACATATTTATACACACACACGAGTGCACGCGCACGCACAAACACACACGCACCTACATGCAGACACACACACAGTCACTGTGTGGAATTCGAGTTTGGTCCCGTTCAAACAAGTTGAACTCTCCTTGACTCTTAACGACAATACACGAATTAAAGAGATACCAAAGTATGTTTGCTACATGTTCATATATATATAGTTATACACAGACTCTGGTAAAATCCCACTTGCATCTATGAATATACACAACACTTATTTTACGCAATAGTTTTTTTCAAGAGCAATAGATTAAATGGTTTGATAAAAGGTGAAAACACATTAATAAGTGGTTCAGGGATTGAGCTGAGGCAAGACACTGGATCTGCTCCCAGACGTTTAATATTTACAGCCACGTAGCAACAACACACACCTCTATCATACAATTTATTAATCGAGTTAAAATCAATAACAAAATAACAAACACACACACACACCCTATAAAATACCACAGAAAGAACACATCAATTAAAGTCCCAAGAGACGGTTAACCATAATTAGATCAAGAAATTGTGACACTGAGCTAGAACTGATGTGCAGTATCTTAACCGACATTTTTCCAAAGCGTCAGCATGCGACTGTTGAAAGTGTGTGTACATCTTCCATTACAAGCTCAACCAGCATCCTAATGGTATAAGGTTTCACTGAACAATGCCTCAAACCACTCATGACCAAGTGAACCCTCCCAAACGGTGCCAAAGCTGACACCTACACCTACTGTATAAACTGTGGGAATTGTTTATGGCAAGTGCAGGTTGTTTACTTTCTGGGCACGGCTACGGATTGATACGGTTTTAATGTTTACATTCAATATGAGGCTCCAGCCAGAAGCTAGTTAAAGATCCAGTGTGCAAGATTTAAGTGAAGAATATAAAATAATCCTTCTTTACTAGTGTGTAATCATCTAAATTGTACAAATTGTTGTTTTCGTTACCCTTTATTCTTAAAAACATTTAGATTGGCAGCGGGTCCTCTCTAGGGAGGCGGCCATGTGTTTTACAGTAGCCCAAACAGGACAAACTAAACACCTTTTGAGTTTGTATGACAACTGAAGGCTACCACAGGTCCTCTTTCATGTTTGGAAGGGGAGGGAGAGGTGAGGGGCATTCAGCTGCAACATGCAACTTCATCACTGGATTTCACTAAATTCTACACACTGAACCTTTAACTTAGCTTAGCATGAAGACTGGAAATAGGCTGGAACAGTTAGCATGGCTTTGTCCACTTCCTTTGTGCCTGAATATTTCTCTGCTGGTTGTGTCAAGTCACTGCAACCCACCAGGAAATAATCCTGCACATAACTCCTTGTAAAACCATGACTTGTCATTTTTATATTTGGGTATCAGTGTAAAATAACCAAACAATAGTGAGCCTCTTGTTAGATACATTTTTCCCTTTAACCTTTATGCAATAATTAGTTAATAGTTGTCTTAGTGGTGTTATATACACATTGTAATGCAGCTCCTAGTTTGCTTAGAACCTAAATCTGTATTACCAAACAAGCCACAGCTTCTATAAGGATAAAACCTTCATGCAGGTATATATTTATGTGAATTATCTGTGATTATGGTAAAAAAAAACATGACTTGGTCTTCCTCTGCAGAGTCTGTGAAAGGGAGTTGGATTTCCACGATGATCATCTTGCTACAATAACACACTGTGCAGTCACATGAGGAACAATTACCGCTTTGTTGTGGCCTGCTGACATGCTGGAGCTGCTGTGGCTGTAGGTGCCATTTGCTTTGGATGGAGTAAACTTGAACGTTCCAAACTCGGAATCTGATGTCACAGACTGCTCGAACAAACCTGGTGAAAGAGGAGAAGTGTGAGAAAAAGGAAAAGAACAACAGAGGGAATGACGGATGCAGGATTTGACATACAGAGAGTTTAGTTTACTATGGCTAGGCCTGTTTTTGAATAATGTCAAGTTGACATTGAAAGGCAGATAAAACCAGTGAGCATCAAACATGCTGGCGAGACAGCACGAGGGTGTGGTTGGAATTTGGCCCCTTCATGTGGGCATCAGGATTTCATCAGATTGCAAATTCAGTGTGGTCATGAGAGGTATGTTATTATTTGTTATATCTATCCATACGTTTATGGCTGTATCTTCTTTCCTTGCAGTAACACCGAATTCCCCCTTAAATGAAGAATTAAACAAAAATCCCAACATAATTTCATACCAACATTGGCCCTTGATCACTTACAGAGTAATCAGCCTGACTCTGGTGTGTGTCACTGGATTAATAGACTTCTTCCTTGGTATATGGTGGACAACTCACTCAATAACTGGTACTAAAGAAGACAAATAAAAGAGGGATTGGCCAGAGGGATTTGAAGAAGTCAAATAAATAAGTGATGAGCCAATATGTGAATCCAATTTAAAAACGAGATAAAAACCACTTAGATGTATTTCAAATGTTTAATACTTAAATTAAAAGTGTGTAAATCTTAGAGTGACATAAACAGCCACACCCAAATTTCTGACTTAAAGAACGGCAAACATCGAAATGCATGACTGCCTCTCCTCCAGTCAGACAGACATGACATCATGTCACTCACAGTCTGCAGCCGTCAAGCATGACCCTTCATGTGGAAGCCTGTTTCAGCACCTTGGCCTCGTCTGTCTCGTCGGATGATTCATGTGAACATGACGCCTCAATGCCACATGGTGCCAGATGTAAGGATGCCACTTCACCATTACAGGATTATTGCAGTCAGTGGCATAATCATCAGGGTGAGAGCATGTAAGTGAAGGCAGTGCCGGAGAAGAACACACATCTCCCACAGTCATTTTAAAGGGTCAGCTCATCTTAATCATAAATACACCTGCAGTGGGGTGTTTCAAATAACTTTTGCCGTTCCTCTGCCCTTATCTTTGCATAAACAATAAAGCTGTTTTCTAGATGGTTCACAGACCTCATTGCTTTCTTCCAGAGAGATGATTTCTGTGCACATTGAAGATAAACTAGAAACTGATATAATAATGTTAAAAGAACATATTTCTAGAAGGCCTACAACATTATCTACACCGTCCCTTCTTTTGTTTTAACCGAGCTATAATGATCTTTCTCTTTTTCTGTCTTTGAGGAGCACACACAAAATTACAAGAATTCCCCTCCATTGTGTTGGGGCAGCAGCAGAAACTTCGGAGAGTGATATCTTCTCTTTCCTCAGCTCATACGACCTAAGTTATCGTCATGGTTCGATCCCACTTGTTCAGAGTGGGAAAATTTACATTTTCCAATATGGTTAGCCTTCCAATTAAAACGTGATAGGACACAATAGGTCCTGGGTCTTAAAAAAGTGGTGAGTTTCCAAATAACCTGTTATTGAGCTTGCTGCAACAAGCTTTTCTGAACAAAATAATTACTCAATGAGTTTCTTAAACGATGCCTTGGCCACAGGAGATAAACTCGGGGGCTTGAGAGACTATGTTTGTTAATCGACCGCAATGTGTTGTTCTAGATATTTACCCCGAGCAAAGTTTTCCCAGCCATGATTTAAACTGACACTTTTAAAAGGTTTTTCTTAAGAGAGATCGGTTTGTCAGAATCACGATTTAGCTTGAACGTTAAGGTTTTACGCACATACTTTATTCACTTGTTGTTAGAGATGTTGTTAGAGATGTTCTGATACCGATACCAGCATCAGAAATATCTATGATGCCAAAAGGTCGGGTCAGTCATGCAGGTGTATTGTTTTCCGTTACCCTGAAATAACTTGTTTGCTGCGTCATTGGCGATGGAGAAGTGAACCATCATAAGAACCATCAGAAACATCATACATTTTCAAAGGAGTTTAACCTGAGCCAGGACATCCAGCACTGACAGCAACCGTCCCCTCCACACAGGGTTCGCACAGCTGTTAAAATGCATTGCACAAGTTGTTAATTTTCCAAATGCACTGGTATCGGACCAGAACTCGTAACTGAATCAGGAAGGGAGGAGTGGTATCGGAACATAGTGGGTCTGCTTTTGCTGTACCTCTCTTATTTGGGGTCACACTTTTCTCTGTGGACGGCAACAAATTGAAGAGAGCAAACTTCAAACTCTCAGGGATGTCTTCAACATGCGGGCCACATATTTCAAAACCACTTAAGGCATTGACAGTTTCAGCAAGACAGCCAATTAGCACACAGACAAACTACTTTGCAGACCATTTACTCCACTGTTGCCATTTAACAACCACGCACAGTGTCGCAACTCAAACCAGAGGAGCCGCAAGATGTCCATATTTCGGTGGATTATTCTCATAATGCCTCTTGCAGCAAAAGCTGGGATTGTTTTGAAACACTTGAAAATGTAATTTCACCAAATGTGTGTGTGTGTGGAAGGGGGGGGGGATTTTGCAAGCCCAAGGGCTGCATTCCTCAGCGACAGGGAGAAACATCTCAGCCTGGATGAGCGGAAAATGTGTCTGACAGTAACGAGCAATGAATCACACCAACAACACGTCTGTCGGTGGATCCAGCAGCAGCAGTGGATCATATTTCACACGCCTGTATCATAAAGTCTGTTAGCAGAAAAAAAGCAACACAAAAAGGGAACACAACTCCCCACCTGTCACTGGGTTTCTGCCCTGAGGACGTCATCCTCTCACACTGAACTACCAGACTAAAAACAGCAGGAATGTTTATTTTCATGAAGACACTGAGACACAAAAATAGAGTTTAGAATCTGCAGCAGCCATTTCTAGAGGAGAGCATCACACTGACGTTTAACAGGAGTAAGGGTTAGTAGATCAGGATACAGCTCATGGATTGTGCAGTATAGTTTCACCCTGTGGTGTTTAGCCGGGTTTTACCTGCAGAGGTTGCAGACGGGTGTCCGTTCTTCACGGATTTGGACTTGCCCCTCTTGATGGTGTGCACCTGCTCGAGCACGCGCTGCTGTCCCGAGCGCAGCTTCTTGTCGGAGGGCAGCGCGAGCGACGTGTCCTCGACGCCCCTGGCGGTCATCGCCGATCTCAGCGGCTCCAACGCCGTCATCTTCCCCCGGTGAGAGAGCCCGAGGAGGGGTCGGACGGACCGGTGTCCGAAGGGTCACAGAGAATCAAGGATCCCCTAGAAAAGCCTGAACACAAACACAAGGCGCGGGCTCGAGGTGGAGAGTGCGGATCCTCTAGTGCGCAGTGAACGCGGCTGACTTGCCAAGAGGTTCAATGTTCCCACAGGAGGAGCGGCCGCGAGCTCCACCCTCACGGGACCGCGCCCCGTCGAGGTGGGACCTCCGAGGGTGGGGCCAGCAGAGTTCACAGGCAGGTGTGAAGGGAGGAGGGGGGGGCATCACTCATGCACTGAGGTTAATGCGGGCCACCAAGTGTGTAACAACGGGAAAAAGTGAGTAACGTCTTCGAAAAGTGTGTAATGTCTGCAAAATAGTGTGTAATGTCTGCAAAAAAGTGTCACCGTGTGAAAAGTGTGTAACGTGAAAGTTTACCACATGTGAAAAAGTGTTTGTAACATGAAAATATTGTGTGACATCTGCACAGCTTTAGTGCAACAGAGGTTCCCTGTAGCCACTCATTGTTGTGTGGCAGAAAACGTATTTGTCTGTTGCTCTGCTGCCTCTACCTGTCACCTACAGACACACAGTGAAACAGACAGGCCTCTTTGACAGTGAACAGTGGAGATTATGTAAGTAATAACACATTTACACAGTTCCTAGTTGGTGGTGGAACATATATAACTACTGTATGTAGCCTCGGGTTTTATGCCTTGTACTTTATTTAACAGATGCCATTTTGTCTTTTTCAAATTCTGAAATAAAATAATTTATCATCACTTTGGATTTACTTTATTTATAAAAAGAAAATCTCTCTCTCTTTATACATTTATTCATGAAATATAAGTTAACTATTCATTAAAGTTTGAAAAAAAGCTCATTTTCGTGTCGGCCTGCTCTGGATGTTTTGATAACTTATCAATTCATATTTATGTCATATTTAACTTCCTTTTTATCAACAAAATGTGTAATCTGCCTTCACTTATGTATACAAGTGTTGAAAACAGTGTGTCCTCAGGAAGCAACTTTCCCTGTATCAACATGCAGTATACAAGAGAGTAGTTTGCTGTGACCGTTTTCTTTTATCCAGGTCATGCAGGTGCACACAGGGAACTTGACATGCTCATGTTTCTTAAAGTCGTTCACCAGCATGTCTTCAGCCAACAGCAAGTCCAGTTCCCACATGTGTAAAACTCCTGCACTAAGTAGACTTTCAATGTTCATATCCAAACCCACATAATATATGATACATTGATAAACCATTGCACTGTAGAGACCAGCAGTATATAGAAAATAAGCTTCACCTGCACCAGCTCCACCATTAAACCGCTGGTTACCAGAGGAGATAATATGAGCTCTGACTAACCGGATTGTTTTGACCAAGTTTCTGCAGGTGACATTTTCCTACCACACCCTTCACCTCAACTCAGTCAAGATAATGAAGGCATGTTACACCTGTGGAATATGCACATGGACATGTATGTGAGACAAAGTCAACACCCAGTCAGCTGCTCTCTGTAAATGTTCCTACCAGAGATTTTATCTCAGACAGATGGAGAAAGATGAGTCAGAGATTGTTTTTGTCTGTTGATAGAATGTTAATCCCCTGAGGCCGAGGGAGATTTTTGGTTCAGGACAAGGTTGTGATGTTTGATAACATTGAACGGTTTAAGAACCGGTTTGGAAAAGGGGACATATCACTGATTTAAGGAGAAATACATACACAAGCCACCTGCTAAACTAGGTCAGCCATCGTCTTTCACTGTTGCCATGTTGGCATGTTTAATTGGTGAGTACCACACCCTGCCTGATGACTGTGTGTGTGTGTGTGTGTGTGTTTGTGTATGTCCCTGCTCACCACATGTTGTTTTGGCTAAATGGCCTTGACAGGCAGATAACACTTGCCTGTGAATATTTTCACACAAAAGAGCCAAAATTGTGTGTGTGTGGAGTACTGGAAAGTCGTACATTACCATGGCAAAGTTTCAATGGGAATAATTAAAGCCTAATTCCTTTCCACAGTTCCTGCATTTTGAAGTGTGAACACCAACATGATCGTGTGGACAAGCGTTCATTCGTGTTTGGAAGACATTATTGTCACTTTGCAACAAATATCATATTAACAGGGTTTCTATGTTCATGAAAAACCTGGACAAGTCATGGAATTGTTAAATGTTTATTTCAGGGCCTGGAAAAGTGCTTGAAAAGTCATGAAAATTTGTTATATTCGTATTTTCTTGTCGTTCATTTACGCTGAGTTTTAAATAATTTGTATACTTTTAAAAGACATACGCTCAAAATATAAGCAGGCATACTCTCTCATACTAATTGAAAAGTATGGTGGGCAGGCGGGATAATACACTATGCCAGGGAAGTGTAGATTTAACGGTGCTTTGCTACAAATGGAAAAGTAGATGCCATGGGTTACAACAGACAAAGACCTAAATCAAACTATTGTCTCATTCATTTGTGTAATTCAAGGTATACTGTATGCTTTGAAATTCTCATAGTTAGCTTAAATACTAAATGTTGTCACTTTTTGTATTAACCGGGATCTCACAAAATGTTTGGTCTTGGAAATTTGGTTTAAAGTTATTGAAAGTCATGGAAATCCATTGGTCAAAATGTGTATGAACCCTGTGTTATGATAAGTGCCTAGTGTCCCAGTGTCTAGTGTCCCACGTATTGTACTTCCCTAACACCAAGTGTGGGACATACCTAGGCATTTTGCCTAAAATGATAAGTGCCTAGAAGTGTCCGGCTCATTCTGATTGGTCGGAACATTTCTAGGAATTTTGCCTCTATGATAAGTGCCTAGAGGTGTCCCAAGTATCGCACTTCCGTAACCACTAGTGTGGGACATTTCTAGGCATTTTGCTTTAATGTAAAGTGCCTAAAAGTGTATGGCTCATTTTAATTTGTCGGGACATTTCTAGGCATCTTTGCTATTATGTTAAATGCCTACAAGTGTCCCATGTATTGTATATCCCTTACCACAAGCGTGGGATAATTCTATGAATTTTGCCTCAATGATAAGTGCCTTTAACTTAGTTTTAAGTCATTTATAAAAAGTTTGCGGTTTAATTATAATATACTAAGCCTCAATCGCATTCTTTGTAATAAGTGGTTAATAACATCATTGACTATAATAAAAAAAAAGATATAGTCAATGACTGTTGAGACACCAGAGGCAGACAGCAATGGGTTCTCAGGGACCAATACTGACACAAGAGAAAAAACTTTTCAGATATATAAGCTAATATACATTTTTCTTTTAAATGTGTTGTTATCTAGACTGACGGGATAACAGAAGCTTGGTTGCTGACACACATCCACCTTTGCCCCACAGCAGCAGCACATTGTATTGTAGGTGGTCATTATCGCTTGAATGTCACTTTCCCCTGCATTGTAACAACACCCCTAGCTGAGTGGTGATAGCACTGCATCATAAAAGCAAACTGCACTGCTTTCACCGACATGACACATTATGCTAACATGCACTTTGGTTTGCCTCTAGTTTATCAGACATCCAACTTTCTCAATGATGACTATCACAAGGAAGTTACAGAACACACGTGTTGTGTAACCATATCAAGGGTTTGTATGTTAAGAATAAGAGGAAGAGATGGTATCAAAATGAGTGCACACTGATTGGATGGCGGTATAAGGAGGAAAGTAAAGCCTGAACATGTTTCTACACAAACTCTGCGCTGATCATGTTTAAGGCTGTAGCACTGAGGGAAAATGAGGCGACAGCGCCATCCAGCAGGAGGAAATGGAAACTGCAATCTCTGACGTGAACGATTAAACCTGAGATCAGATGAAGAAATTCGGATTTGGGATAGAGATATTTATGATACTGGTGCAAAAACTTAATTGTGCATGTCAAATTATGACAACCTTAGATTGAGATACTTTTCCTAATTCAACAAAATGTCTCTTTAAAAATTAATAGTAAAATTCTTTTAAAGTCATGAATTAGGGGAAGTCAGATTAAATAAAAAAAGATCAAGAATGTTGTTTAGCATTTGTCAACTTTCACTTCCCGACAGCTCAATATTGATTCACATAAGATGCTTCTCTAAACAGTATTGATGTGGCCCATCCTGGGCCAGTTGGAATTAACTGGGCAAATGGGTTAATGGTTAAAATCTAGAGGCTTTTTATCATCTCAGCCATGAGCGATGTTTTCATCTGACTTTGACAGTATTATACACAAACTAGAAGAGGATGGAAAATTGGTCAGAACAAATCTTTTAGATATATGAACAATGGGAGAAAAAAGAGCCCTACTTCTCAAGTAATGTGCGTGGATCTTGATTTAAAAAAAAATTCTGGCCTATTTAAGGGACTGACATTTATGAGTGTTTGAAATTTGGTGAAAATAAGATCTGGACCTGGTGAATTTAAATGCGTTTTCTGCAAGGGGACCGTTGCACGTTGGCAGTGGATGCACTCTATTGAGTCTAACTCTACTTATTAGTGAGTTGCTCTCTCTAAAGCAGCGGTTGCAATGCTTCAATCAACACTCTAGAGGCTGCACAGTTCTGCAAACACCATGTGATTTTATTGGTACAGCATAAAGGCACAGATTTCATTCACTGAGCAGACTTGACCAAAGGAGTGATGAGGCACGGCCAACCAAAATACACAGACAGGAAAGAAACACAACTCATAAAACATAAAAAACACGTTTGGCTGACCACACAGTGAATGTTATATGATCTTGCTTAAAACTGAATCTTAGTTTCATGGTACAGAGTCAAATCATACATGGTTAAACATGATCCTGTCAGGAGGGGGCGTGAAAGTGTCAAATAAGATTCACAACAAAATACAAAATAAAAATTGCTGGTAGTCGTGTACCAAAACGAAAAATATTACATAAAGAACAAAAAAGTGTCAGCTGGATAGTTTGTTAGTGTTAACAGGCAAAAACCCCAGTGCACCGTAGATAACCTTAGTGTGTTCCAGACATCATTTTGCATACATCAAAAAAAAAGAGAGAGAAAAAAAACGAACACCCATCATGATGTTAAGTTTAACACTTCTAGCTGTGCTGGTAAAAAAACAAAACAACGGCAGTTCATCTTTACAAAAACAAGTCTATTTACCGTGTTTTGGCTTATAAAACAGTACCATTACAAATGTAGTGTACACATCCTATACATCAGTGCTCCTCTGGTTAAGGCTTTATATGAAACCAAAGCACATTCTCATCCCAACTCACGTGGAGGTAGAAATACTGCAGCGAGCCCACACAGTCGGAGCAACCACCGTGTCGTGTCCGTGAACAGTAAGGGTCGATTCTGTCATTCAAAGTGCAGCTGACACCAAAGTGTGAACTGAATCTGAAACGGTTTGTGAACTTTTCCAAAAAGACAAGTGAGCCGAACTTTAAAAACACCCCGTTAACATTTGATCACAATCTTGCCCTCCACACCGAGTACCACTGGAAACCTTTTAAAACGCCCTCTTCACACTCCGACACTGTGTTTTCATATAAATACGACTCGTGTAGTGCATTGTATTCTAAGAGGCACACTCTTACTTTGTGTCATGTGACTCGTTGATTATACAAACTGAAGATCACGACTCCACTATAAGCAGTGATAGAAGACGCACCGCTATAGGCTCGATCATTTCCTACTGTACAGAGACGATATGAACAGTAGAAGAAAGTCACTGTGGCATAGTTTACATTAACACTGGCTACATGATTTGCACAACCTATATTCAAACTGGTCTCACATCTGTCACACCCATAACGTAAATGCATGTGCATGAAAAAAGTCACAGGTACATACTGATTGTATACGATTTCAGGATATCCCATATTAAACTTGATTTAATATAGTTTACTGGTTTCTGCACCTCCGTCAAGGAGGTTACGTTGTCACCCCGGTCTGTCAGCAGAATTATGCAATAAACTACTCAACTGACTTCCATGAAACTTGGCTGGAGATAGGTTTTTAGTTATTCTTTTCATAGCGTTCCGAGGGAATAATTAATGGATCTTGATGAAATTAAATCGGACATGTTTAGAGAACTGTTATCTATGCGGCTTGATTGAATTTAAGAGGATTAATGAGCTTTAGCAGCATTCCACTGAGTGTCATTCTAGTGTTTACAGGTGTGTGTTTATTTGTTTGCAGGATTCCGCAAAAAGCGAAAAAACCAATTTGCACAAAACTTGTTGGAGGGATGGAGGACAGTCCAGGAAATCCGAATATTTAGGTGCAGATGACCAGACTACGTCGTATTTTCTCTTATTCCTCTATTATAAGAGCTAGACATAGGACTATTTGACCGTGGCGGCGGTACACACTCTATGGAGTGCCATATTAGTATTTGTTTTTAGTGACTTAAATTTGCCATTAAAAACTGATATTTTGAACCTGACATTGCACAGAGGTTTCTGTGATTAAATAATTACACTGGATAACAATAAAATGCTTCATGATAAATAAAACATTTTGTTTTGAAATCCACAAATAATCAATTTTTTGAAAGGTCCCATATGTTATACGTACACAATACTTTTAGTTATGATTTCCATAAGAAGATATATCAGAAACCGTCTTAATGTAGTTTCAACTCTCTTCTCCCCTCATGACTCACAGATGGTCTTTGCAGCCTATTGCTAACGCTTGGTAAGACTAGCGGGTAAAATGCAAATTAACCGAACAAGCCGTCTAAACCAGACTAGACAGTCTGGCTGGCCCAGTTGGGCTTTGCTGGGGGCAAGGCTGAGAGGAGTGGATTATGTCATCGTGACATCATAAAGTTACAGGAGTCTTGACGGATGATTTTAAGGCAGTTTCAGAACACAGGCTGTGCACATTTCTCCGTGACCTGAGCGCTTTGATACTTTCACAGTATTTATACAGCACTCCAACCAGCTTCATAATAAAACCTATCATCAAAATGTCACTTGCTACAATATGGGACCTTTAAGTCATGGGATACTGAAGAGAGATGGAAATACATTTACATTGAAAAACAGGTGTGACTACAGTGGGACTGTTGGTCTGTGTTTAGAGTAGAGGAGTGGGGTTTCTGTGTGTTTGAGCTGGAAATAGTGTTTATACTCTATGTACTTAAAAAGTCTGTGGAGAGTCTCTGCATGCACGAGACGTGCTGCTAGTCGTTAACTAGTCTATAAACATGGTACTGCGCTCCATGTTCACTGGTGGACACTTCAAACACAAAGGCGATGCACAGCAGAGTCTCCTGTGTTTCTCGGTTGGACACCACCTAGCAAGAGACAAGAACAGAGGAACATATTGTGAGAGGGTTAGGATTTAATCATGAATAATATAGGGGAAATCAGCTGTCAAAAAATAAAGATGAAGAAAAGGACAGAATTAACAGAACTAAGGAGGTTTTAACATCTGGAGAGCTTGCACAGTGAAAACTTTCAGCACAACATTTGGGAAAACCTAGAAACCTTCTCCAGAAACTTTTCTCAAGAACAATTTTGGATATTATCTTTGCCAACCAAGAATGGATAAAGCAATGTTTTTAAACCTAAAATCAACAGTTGGTACTTTAAAGCATGATTTGTTTATGTCCTACAACTGACATTTTTGTGTATTATTAAGATGTGATACTCAAAATGGGTTTATTTGTATGCTGTAGTGAAAGTGCAAAACATAATTGAACATTGCACAAGCCCACATAAGTGCATTAGCATGAGTGAGCAGGTTATATTTTAATGTGATTATGAGAGGTGTAGGACAACTTTTGGCTCATTATAAATTCAGCTCCACACAGTTACACACACACACACACCTGTAGGATGGTGAAGTTCTCCAGTACACTGTTCATCATGTATTTCTCCGGCAGGTGTTTGAGTTTATGGATGAAGTTGATCATGTATTCACACATGGGCGACCGATGGATGCGGAACACGTACTTTCCTCCTTCCAGATGTGCATATTCCGTCTGAAGGGGGGGGGGAACCCACGCAACATGCATCAAGATTAAAAACCCATTTGATACCGTTTGATATTAAACTCTGGGTTTTTCCACATTGGGCAGATTTCTCACCTCAACCTTTTCCACCACCTGTTTCCCAAAGGAGCAGACCTTTGTCGAGACGCTGATAGTGATGTTTTCTGTTCCGCTGTACTGACTGCTCACACCGTAGAAAGCACTAGAACCCTCCTCAACGTCACTGCTCAGATCCGCCTGGAGAAATCAGGAAAAGGTTGGAAAGAAAGTGAGTGTGTAAGAGGAAATTCAGAAAGTCACCACCAAGGTTTAATGCTCTTATTTCAAAACATCCTTTTATGAGTGTATTCCTCCTGTGAGAGACAATCCTCTTGAATTATCAATCAATTAATAAAACACTTCTTATAGGTTATTTCCACGGAATGCTGACGCCCATGTGTATAAGGGTCCAATGTAACGCAGAACTAGCAAGTTATTGTCTAACTTGCATGATTCCCCAATGATTCCCTGCCTTGTGAAAGTTTGACTGAATTCATTGTTTCAAACTTCCTGATTTTTTACCAAATTCTTGTCATCTCAAAAAGGTATGTCTAGTTTGATGTACTGACCCAGAACTTGACCAGGAAGAAGGCATTATGCGGCCCTTTTTCGAACAGCTCCTTCAGGCCGCCTTTCTTCTCAGAGAACTTATCATAAATCTGCCTCACGTCAATGGACTCCAAAACAGGGTCGTTGTAGCTCGGGTTCGATGGGCCAATGTGCACGAAAAGGTGTTTATACTGTTGGAAAAGAGAGATGTGAGAGGTCAGAGGAACGCTTTGTTAATGTTGGCTTTACATTAAAAACGCTGGGATGTCCTTACCGCCTCTCTGTCTCTCTGCGTCTCCATAAAAGCAGAGAACTCCAGTAGCCGTAGTTTTCCAGAGGCGATGGTTCTGTCTTGCCAAACAGGCGCTGCTATAGCTGCAGGGCGATGGGGCGGTAGGGGCTCATAACCTTGAACCAAGAAAAAACGATTAACACGGTGATAATCACGATGATTAATCAAATCAGTCAGTTCAAGTCCACACTTACTGATTGGAGCTGGGACCGGGGCTGGTAGTGTAGTGTATGGCGGCTGTGCAAAGGGCTTAATGCTGTTAAATAAGTAAAAACCAGATGAGTGGGGAATCAAAAAGGTGTAATCCAATTATTAATTGCACTTTCTCCAATTTAAACAAACAAAAGCAACTCATCTAACAGTGATACTTACTCCTGAGAATGTCCAGGCTGTCCTGGCATAGGGCCGGGCCAAAACTACACAAAGGAAAGAAGGGAAACGGGGCAGATAGGATTACTCAGAGGTCCACCAAGAAGGTAAAAAAGAACAGATGTGTGTGGGTCTGTGTGTGTGTCTCACTCTGACTGGTGGAGGAAAGGGAGTCTGGGGTTTCATCACACTCGCAGACACAATCTGAGCTGATGAGAGGTTGGCTACTGTCTGCAGAGCCTTGTCTTTGGAAACCTGGTCCTGAACAAGAAAACAACAGTGACACACGATGAAGAATGCTCCTTCTATCGAAATGCCGGTCATGACAGAGTGAGCGAAACTTAAAGGCCACCTTAGACAACAAGCCAGCCAACTTATTTTAACATGATGCAGTAATGAGGGGAGACAGGACAGAGTGCAAAGCAGATACAGAGGGGGGATGCCAAAGCAGGAGGGGGACCACGCTAGCAGGCTAGAAGAGCTAACTGGAGCCATCACCAGTATTGAACTAAAGCCACTAAAAACAAGAGTAATGAGGATTTTTAAGCCTGGCAGAAGAACTGCACTGTGTAGACAAGCGGTAATGTAATGCCAACCACGAAGCACAAAGCCTGAAGGAGAAAACTGGAATTGTATGGCCAAAACTTACCAAGTTCATGGCCTACAGCAAAAAAAGACACGATATCAATTAACTTCAGTACATTCAGTATGAAAGCAGGTCACAGAATCACTGTTAGGGCAATGAGGGAAAACACCTTGCTAACTTCATACACATCTATAATACAAGCCTAACTCAACCCACATTCTAAGCTTTAAGCTAACATTCATCTTACATTGACAGTACATGCTAGGTCCTACTAACCTGTGCTGATAATTACACCAGAAAATATACTGACCTAAACGTGAATTAAAGTGCAGCAAATTAAATCACAAAGAGGGGGATGGTACAACCACAGGAAAAAGGGCTATGACAGGAAAGGCAAAAGGAACTGAGGGAAATGGTGAGGAGTGAGAACATAGAGATCAGAAATGTATCGAAGGAGAAATTCTGCAAGTCTGAACGCATGCTAGGGGCGCAGTAAAACCTCCCTTGTGTATGCAGGTCTACATGTGTCTTACTAGATGCCATGTACATGCTGAGAACAACCATGCCAGCTAAGTTACTGATCTCATGCAACTATCTATCAAAAGGTCAATCCTTTCTTACACTGTACTCAACCTCATTGCCATGCAAAAAATTAAATAAGACTCACTTTTACCCTCAGCAACAACAAACAACTGTCTAATATGAATGTAAAGCAGTGAGACCTTTAAAGCCTAAAAGCAACTGAATAAAATATTTCTGACGAAATGAGTTTGCAGAGCCTGAGCTGGCCACACCATGTTCCCACACCCAATAAATTGAACCATCCTAATGATATGATCAAGTACCAAACTCTTCATGAGTTGAATTTCTTCTCTTCTCCATCAAGGTGTTCAAGCTGCTCTGCCTTGAGGCGTTTTCACACCTGAAAGTTCCAAAGTCTGATCCGAAGCTCATGTCTTTGTGACATTGATTACTTTTGATATGGTTAGTTTTGGTTTCATGTTTCAATTTAGGAAGCACACTCAAGAGAGCACCTCTTGGTTGGACTAGATTTTGGTCTGTCGTTCTGGACCGTGGTCTGAGGCATCTTTCACACCTCAAATCTGCTCAATACTGTCTCTTGGGTTTATTCAATTTATTGTAGTCCAGAGTTTATTGAAAAGTCGAAGTAAGTTTAATAAGATTCAATGATGTTTATAAGGATTGAAATAACTGACTTCGATTATCTATTTGAATTAAAAAATATTAAAGAACATGTCATCATAACGTGTATAATCATATAAATGTGTACATATATTCATTAAAATATATAGTTATTACTGTTATTTTTCCAGAGCTGCCCTGGCAGTAAACAATTTATTCTTAGCAGTTGCAGTTCTTGTTTCTCCAAGTTATCCCTGCACCCGGTGATATCGTTATATTTTTCAGGAGACAACTCAACTTTCACAGAGCCTCCAAGGAATGTATTGTAACACCCTGACAGAGAAGTATAACCCTACTGCTTCACTGGATTAAGTTGGATGTGGGCCACATGCAGAGCAAAGCAGAGTCAGTGAGCATGTGTACCTTCAGATTAGACTGAATCTCACGAGACTTTCTCTTGGCCAAAACTTGCAGGTGACTAGAGACCTGAAGAAAGACAGGATGAAGGAAAAAGGGGAAAAGGAAAAGAGGAGCGGATGTGACTACAGAGGGAGGGGAGAAGTGTTTCAGCGGGCACCCACCTTGATGCTCGCCTGGTATTCTCGTACCCTCTTGCGTGCCAGAACCTGAATGTGACTAGACACCTAAAGTGAGCCCCATAAAAAACACACACATTCACAGGGTGATTTCTGCAATTTTTAAACAATCATGGCCAATGAATAATTATTTAAATAAGATTATCTATAATTAAATAAAAAAACATAGTGACGGTATGCTGCAACTAGCAAATCATATTATATGAGATGTAAATACTGATGTCCTCAATAACATCTGTGCAAACCTGTTTGCGTGTGCGTGTCTTCCCTGTCCGTAGCTTAATATAACGAGCTATCAGCTCATTTCGACCTAGAGTGGAGAGAAAAAAGATAAATTAGAACAGAGCCTTTAAATACACATTGTTTAGCTAAACACAAAACAAATGTGCTTTGCTATGATGACGGGGAGTAAGAAAAGCTGGAGTTGGTACAACTTGTTATATGTGGTCATTCCGTGTCGAATCATCTCACTTTGTTTTGCACTGCAACAGATTTTTTATAAAATTTTGGCACGCTGATTTGGTCATATGATAAACACACAGAACTAACATGTCAAGCTTCTCAGGTCCCAACTAAAGGAGATGAAGTCTAACAAAGTTTGAACTTTTTAGTGGGACTCTGTCAGTTCCCATCTCCTTTAATAGAGGAGACAGAGAAATGGTTCTCATATTACAGCAAATAACAGCATTATGAGTGATTATAACAAGTATTTCCTACTACAACAGAAAATCGTTGTTGAAAATCATGATGAGCCATAATGTTGGACCCAGTTTAATGATGCTTGCTGCTGACGTGTTCATTTATCAAATAAATGTCCAAAAGTCCCAACTTAGATTTATTTTCTGTGGCACATCCACCAAACAGACCTGTATGCCTTTAAATACACCACACTCGTACAAGTACTGGTGCAACTAAGCTCCTCTAATCAGCAGCAATGACAAGAATGAGCTCCAATTTATTAACATTAATCCAAACGTAATCAGTGCTTGATCTCAATGTTACAACGCAGTCTCTTTTTAAGTCTGTCTTACAATGCTTATCTCGCCAAGAACAATCATTACAAACCTGCTAAGATCATGACTCCAGCATGTTTCTCAGCCTCAGAATCACAGTCACACTGAGGATTGTCAACGGATGTTTAGGTTGGACAGAATTCTCGGTTTATTTGATATGAGGAAAAGACGGTATTTGCACAAAGAGAAACACACTGATTTCTGTGGTTGTATTATATTTAGGACATCCTGTGTTAATTTAATTGATTCGGTCTTGCCTGCTGGCAGAGCGCCAAATAATGGAAACAGAGGGGGAAAAGAGAGCGGAGAGGTTATCATACAGTCAAGAGACGCCCTTAATGTGGTCACTAATAACTGCCAGCTCAGTTCTTTCGTTCTGAGGCCCCCTCGGCTCCAACCCACTCTAAACCATTGACTCGTCTCTGATTGTAACTGGTGACCAACCCTCGGTTCACTCTACTGCAGAGGTCAGAAAGCCTTGAGTTTAAGGTAAAGGCGATTAAAAGATGATTCCACTGTTTTAATCATCTAATCACATCCACACATGTAGTGTTATCATCCTCTACATCACCAGCCTTCTTTCTGGGAAGTGGTGTGATGCTGTTGGGACTGAGGTCACATCAGGCTGAGTCACATCAGCTCCATGAAGTTAACAGAACACAGAATTCCTTAAGATCTACAAAAAAGGGGCTGACTCAGACACAGCAGCCTGCTCCAATTCCCAAAACAGGACACATGCCGTTTCCTGCAGTCTACCACAACTCCACATACTGCCAAATGCTTTTTCATCAGGACTTGCTGCAAGCAGTCATTAAATAATTTACACTTTAACATGAAAACGCATCAGGGAGGTTGGAGGTCACAAAACATCGTATTACAGGATGTGGTATGTGGATTCCAAAATCCTACAATTCATATCTGCTTCTGATCCTCTTCTGCCACATAAATAAAGTGTTTGCCAATTACTTTTCTTGTTGAAATGACAGATGTTATTTTAACCCCACCCACCACCGATATGATGGAAGAAAAAAAGACAGTGCAAAATACAGAGTGGGCCAAGAAAACTTCATAATTGTCTTCCTTTAGTTATTATTAGGTTATGTTTCCATCTCAGTTTGTGAGTTAGCAGGAAACACAAAAACTACAGGACAGATTAGGAAAACATTTGGTGAAGGGATGAGGGGTGGGTTCATATGAGGTGGGACCCGACTACCAGCGGTGAATGGAGATTACTTAAGCCGTTTTTAGACATGACCAGTGAATTGGGTCTGCACTTTCTCCAGAGTTTTCCTTTCACACATAAACAATGTAGCGGGAGGTTCTCCGCTCAGACTTGTGCACAACAGCAATAAATCCTCTGGAGGACTCATGGAGAACCTTCTAGCTGTTAGGCAACAGTGCGTTAACCACTGTACCCAGGCTATTCAGAGTTTCTCACATTATTGTAAGGAGCTGTTTGTGGGAGGTGCTCAAAACATACTGGTTTGAAGATGGGAGACCAGTGGGTGCGTGGGTTAGAGTTGTCTCTTTAACCAGTGTGACATGGTGTGTTCAGCCACACACCAATATCCTAACTTGCCCCACTATTCATTTCCTTTTCTATAGACATTAAACCAATTTGGCAGATTGTTGTGCATTGGTGGGAGCATAAGATGATCACCCACTTTCTATTAATACTTAGAGGCTACATTTAGAGACTTTCCTTAGTGCAGCAGCAGAAACATTCCCACAACGTGTCATACCTAACGTTGGTAGTACGTACTAGGTGTCAGTTTAGCTTTACAATGTGTGAAAGCGTGTACCAGCACGACTTTTCTTGTTTGCTTTGGGGGAAGTGGGGGTGGTCAACACAGTGGGCCCACATTTCCACAAAAGGAGAAAATGCTGCTATGCTGAAACAAACTTTCCCCTTCTATCGCATGGGATCACATATCCTGTTCCCCCTCACAACAGACACACACATACACAAATGCAAAACACAGACTGCTGCAGGCGTGAATGCCAACTCTGTCAAAAAAATAAAAATGCCGGGAATGTTGGGTTTTAGCCAAGGTCTCCCATAAAGTAGGAAGAAATGTTCAAAATACATCAGCGCTCCACTCGCAGCATCCGGCACAGATTCTACAAGACACAAACAAAACTCACAGTGCATGTGTGAAATAAACCACTATGAACCAGTCAGAAAGTAATTAGTGACCCGTGGGAATGAGCAATCAGTCAACTTCTGCATATGTTAATCCTAACCTGACCTGAAGTGTCAGCCGGCTCTGTCCTTTGACCTCTGCCCCTGCTGGCTGCACTTTAACCTCAAAGCTAAATAGCCCTCTCCCCAAATTCCTGCAAGCACATCACCTGGGTAAAAATAAGAAGCCTTAACAAGAAGAATCAATGAAGCACTGGCTTCCAAAGTGCACACGGCCGAGTCAGTCTCGGCTGTCAATCATGACGTTTCACCCTGTTTTCATAGCATCACATAACCAATCGAGTCCATGGAGTAAACAGCTTTTTTTTTACCCATAGTAAATGCCTTTACACGCTGTAGATGACCACACAAAGCTAGATGCCTAAGCAAACTGCTGAAATGGTGTGTGTTTCCTGAGAATCAAAAGTCTGAGGCCATGTCCATATTGTGAGAAAGTGATCTCAGCCTACTTGACCTAACTCTCTCCCTCATTTTGAATGTAAATTTAAAATTTAAAAAGGAAGTTTATGTCTGCAAACTGAGCAGTGAATCATTTGGGATATTCTAAACCTGTCATTTTAGGAGGACAAATGTGTTGTGGCCCTCACCATACATCTTCCCCTCGTCTGACAGTATGATCTTCCTCCTGCCGCAGGGAGGGTAGATGGCCAGAGCTTCCTGAAAGCTCTGCTCGATGTCTGGACTCCATACTCCCTCAGGGTCGCCGTCCAATGCACGGTCTGCCCCATCAGCCAGTCCCTCTCCATCGGCACCCTCCTCCTGCGCCCCGTCAGGGCTGCCACGGCAACTCCACTCCGACGCAATGATGACGGCTCCGGCCACAACACACCTTGAACAAATGGTAAAATATATTAGACCAAATTATCAACCATAATGTATGCGTAGAGAGCAACATTTGTTTTGATATCTGAGTTTGACATGTGTTATAATAAATCATCGTCTTTTGTGAAATGTACTTTCCAAATGTTAAAGTCCACCAGTGCACAGCCCCAGAAACCTATATATATATCGTTTCTTAAATTAATTACGAAGGAAAAAGTGTGAAACTGCAGAATTCCATTCCTGAAAAAACTGTTGGTATCCATATGAAAATGATTGTCGGTATTAAACTGAAACTCTTAACCGACTGGACATCTTGTGGGATATATTATTTTGCAATGTGAGAGGTGGAGAAATGGGCTCAGAGCAGAACCGGGCAACCATACAGCACTGTATGCTGTCTCAGCACCCAAAACCACACATGGGATGAAGTTTTAAAATATGGTTTGATTTAGAACTAGAAGCAAATCATGGCAACGTCTAAGGGCCTGGAGACGAGGGGCTTTCCAAGTACAAGTGAGAACTGGCTTTGTTACTGACTGGGGCCACTGAGGTGGGGCAATTTGACAATGTATCCCACAGAGTTTTATAAACGAGGCCCAATGACTCCCAATGGGAGTTCAAGACACTCCAGAGTGGCAGTGGATGTCACATAGACTGATTGATGGACAAGACCAGGGTTGACTTTACGGCTGCTGAGAATGGTGAAAGATTTCTTGCAGTCGCAATGTCTCCGCACTTCACCAAGACGAGATCAGCTTCGTCTCAAGTTGTTTACAGCTTCCATGGGTACAGGGTGTATTAATAGCCCTGGCATCTGGGGTTAAAGTACCGCCAAACAAAATGGCAAAACATTAAAAGCATGTCAGTTTCTGAAGTCACTGGCCAAGGTCAATGAAAGCCCTGACATTTGGCATTAAGATACAACAACAAGATGGAATAAGATAGATGACAAACTGATTAGCTATAATGACGAGATTATCTAATAGCTTTTACGAGCTACTAGACCGAGAGAAACTTGCTCAAAAGATAATACTCAAAGCCATATGATTTTCCCAGAAGCTTGCAATCTTGCCTGCCGGGGCCACATGAGGAAATTACACATTCTTTTGTTATTGTTGAAGATGCTCCAATTCTCCTCAAACACACGCACACATATACAACATGAGTGCTGCCCGGTGTGTAATGTTTTCCAGAGTGTGGCTAACATGGTCCCTACCACAGGAGAACCACAGAAGATCAGTGTGGTTGCTGTGCTTCCCTGCTGTGGCGGGCTTATTGGACCCACACGGCAACAGGGCCTTCCCAGTTTCAATCACTGCTGACGGGACTGTGCTGTTGCCATAGAGATCAGACAGTCCCTGGTGAGATGGTTAGGAGAGGGCAAAGCCTGAAAGAACATTTAGACGTTTCGGGGGTCTTGAAAGTTTTACGGAGTGAGAACTCTTGTTCTGACTGGATCTGATTAACCTTCATGTTCTGTCAGGGTGAAAGGTCATAGACACCCCAGGGTCCTCTTAACAGCTCAAGAACAACATTAACACTCCTCTAGTCTCGCTGATACTTTGAAGTGATGACTAATTTGATGATTAATATGTAAATGGATGTTTTAGAGCATTTCAAGTATTCTAAGAGGGGATATTCAATACTCTGACCTCTTCAGTCTTTGAAACATATTTCTAAGGAACTTAATACTCTACTTTGGATGAACCTTGAATATCATGTCCGCACAATGGCTGCAATGATAAATTGATGAGTGAGTCAATGGAGAATGAGA
The DNA here is from genome assembly GCA_038501795.1 of Pseudopleuronectes americanus. Taxonomy (NCBI): domain Eukaryota; kingdom Metazoa; phylum Chordata; class Actinopteri; order Pleuronectiformes; family Pleuronectidae; genus Pseudopleuronectes; species Pseudopleuronectes americanus. The sequence continues at coordinate 15,041,156 of CM076725.1, forward strand.
CAGGAGCTTTATGTTTATATAACTTATTTTCATAATCAAATAAGATTAGTCATCCTTTTTTATTCCCACTGAAACTGTTACTTTTATCTACATCTAATACACACAAAAAAATGTATAACGTCTCTGTATGTTAATCAATGATAATTAAAAAAATGATTCAATATCCTGTTGGTATACATTTCTTGTATATTGTATATTATGTTGTGTATTTCTATAACTGTGGTTAGATTTTTGACTTGTTCAGATAACACCACATATGTCCTTGTTTGATGTGATGATACTGCTTTCTATTAATTTCTGCATTTGTCACCCTACTCAAATATAAAACTTCAGTTATTGGCAAATCAAAGCTTTATCTTTTCAGTACTTTGTTGCAGATAATGTTTTAATATAAAGAAACTGTATTTATAAAAGGGAAAAGTTGGTTGATTTTACAATCATTTCTACACATCGGTGGGACTCCACACAAATTTGAACACGGATCCAGCTGAAATGTATTATTATACAGTAAATAGTGTACTACTGTGCACTAAATGGCCACTTCATGAGGCGCAAGTGTAAAAATCGAATGCAACCCAATACAACAGCTGAGCCATAAATCCCATCCTCTTTACAAAGGTAGTAAACTTTTTGGGGGATCGACACTGGTATTTAATTTAACTACATGTTTATGACAAAGGTTGCAGTGGCGTTGACATGGACTCCATCACATTCGCAGATCTGTTGAATGTTTTTCCAAACCTCATTTACAAAAACACTTTATAATAGTACAGCACATATAACTTCACCAGACTATGACTTCAATAAACTTTTAGGAAGTTTTAACCGAACCTGAACACTATCATCTTCTCTGGTGTGAATTATATTATATAGGTTTGCCAAGTTAAGTGTCTCAGAAGTGTGTACATGGAGACTAAGATTTAGGAAACCTTGCAACAACCTTCTGACTGTTTTTATGTACCAGACTGGTGATGATGCAGAGTTACAAAATGAAAATTCACTGAAGTCAGATGTAGCTCTGCCATCTCCAACAAAGATAGATCCCAGTGGCCAAAAGGTCAGGTGGTCCTGTGCAGAGAGGAGCCAGTGGAGCACTGGACTAAATAAAGCTATGAGCTCAGCAAACACTGACAAGACACATGCACGTTACACAGGCTGCCATCTGCTGCGATGGGAAATAGCAGTGACGTGATGATAAACTCGGCTTAACTTCATCGAAGCACTTTGTAAGATTTCCCCCCTGCAGCTGAATATCACTACTGCTGCGGAGCCGAAGTTTAACTCAACACGAACTCAATCATCTGGTCATAACCATCTCGGTACTGGTGGTGAACAAAAGGTTCTATTGTGATGGTTCATCGTTTTGACTTCTGCTGAAAAACCAGTCTCACATGTTGGTGAAACTTTCACAACAACAATAAATGAATCCCAGCTGCGGCTAGCACGTAGAGGTGGAGGAGGGGGGGGTGGGGGCATGAAATCACATTCAGCGGCTGCTGGGAGACGTTTAGCTGAACTGTGAGTTGGCAAGAAAAAAGGCTTTGAATCAAAGGCGAAACCGCGAAAAACTTTCTTATACCGAAGTGGAATAGTAGTGAAAAACACCAAACAAAGATTTAACAGTGTTTATGAGGGGTTTAAGTATCTTTCCTTCTCTGGAAGTTTCGGACGAGCCAGCGCTAACACACTCGAGCTTGACATGCTAGTTAGTTAGCTTGCGGGCTAATACTACCCCCCGAAAAAAACAAGCTCCAAAACTAAGTCCGACACACGACAAGAAAGTCAGCCCGTCGACAGCACCGGGGAGCGGGTACGTTGGCGCGGGGGAGTCCCTGCTCGACACACGAGGCTCGGAATCATCGAGGCGGCGGCGGGGAAATGCGAAATATGCGAAAAATCCCAAAACTTCGGGCGCACACGGAGCAGCAGCTGCAGCGTGAAAGTTGGTGCACACAACAAAGAAGTAGCCGAGAGCGCACTCACCTCACAACGGCTCCCCTGCCCCGCTCCTCCGGACACACAGCGACCTCCTGAGCGGCTCGTTCCCACCGCAGAAGCCTCCGCGATTCACCGGCGACAACAAAAGATGATCGTGTTGGTGACAGGGGGGAGAAAAAACGGCGGAATGCCAACTATGAGTTTTCGTGTGGAATTAACGCGCGGAGGAAAACGCACAGAGGCGTGGCGTCGAGAGCGAGCACACGCAAAAGTTTTGTGGATCCCAACCACGCAAACTCCTCCCATGACATCAGACTCCTGGTGGGAGAGGAGCGGTGGGGAGATTCGGCTTGTTCTTATTATACAGTCAACAAGTAGGGGATTTGTACTAAAATATACAAAAATCAAATAAGAAATATATATATAAAAAGAAGGGGGTGGATTTTCATCTTATTATACAGTAATAATAAAAAGTAAAAGATTCTTACTACAATATATTAAAATAAAACATATATCATAGAGCGCCACAAGTGGCTAGAGGGAGTGATATTCGTATTATTCTTGTTATAAGGTAAATCAACAGGTAAAATGTTTATACTAAGATGAAAAATATATAAGAGTGGCCACAAGAGAGGAGAGGAAATGGGGTGATGTTCATCTTATTCTTCTCATAATACAGTAAAATAACAAATAAAATATTTGTACTAAAAAGAGAAGAGGTGATGGTTTTAATTTTAATTTCATTTAGAAGGAAAAATAAGTTAAATAAGTTAAAGTAGGCGGAAAATAAATATAGCCTATGTACTAAAATATAGAAATACAATAAACTCGAGGTAAACAGAAAAAAAACATATAGGAGATGGTAAGAGGAGAGGTGGAGATATCTATCTTATTGTTCCCATAAAAATATAAAGCATAGGTGAGGTACGGAACTAGACAAAAACATTGAAATTATATTTCTATCATTGTATGTCATGATAAAGTGTATAGTGTTAGGTAGCAGTGACTGGTAACAAATGGCAATTAGTGTTTCAAATAGCTTTTTTATTTTTTTATTTAATGTTTTCAATCATGTATCTTAATTTTGCAAGTTTTTGCCGCACTATACCGTTGCTTTATGATACAGTTTACATCACCATGTTTTTTTAATGTAAACATAACAATTATATTAGTGTCCTGGAAACAGAAATAGCACTAAAACAGGGAAAGGTTCCATGTAGTATAGGAGGAGACTGTGTCCCTTACTGTATAGTGGTCCAGTCCTACACAACTATCTGTCATTGGTATTTACTAATTATTGATAAATAATCTGCAAATGCTTTTTAATTTAAAATTGGACAATTTAATTTAAGTTATGTGTCAATAAAGAACATCTTTTGGGTTAAACTTAACCATCAAAACTAAAGGCCGAACCCTAATCCTTATACCCGAAACTAAACCTAATTCTTACCCTTCCCCCGAAACCAAGTGGTAACCCTCAAACAGCCCATTGAAAGTGGGTCAGTAAGCCAAAACTCTGTAGGTTGTAGACTTAAAACGTTCCTCCCAACGAAATCTGTACAAATATACACACTCACATGTCAAGAGACTTTGTCTCTAGTGTTTAGGATTATATTTGCTTCTGCATAAAGATCCTATATGATTTCTAAGACTGTGTTTTTAGAGTCACATTCTTAACATTCCATTGTTTTTAGCTGATTTGATCGACTAGTTTATGCCTCTACTTGCTCTGATTAAGGCCCCACTACTGCTCTTATACATCACACAACATTCTGCAACTTTATAATTGATAGGTAGAGACTAGTGAAGGGGTAATCAAGTACATCTCAGACACCCACATATGCCTTAGTCAGCGCTGATTTATCATTTACTGCACCTACTCTCCTATATGGACAGGGTGAGAGTATTCTGCTTGTGTAACCCACATGCAGAAGGAAATCTGCCATTAAATTATATGAAATGGTCTCTCGACAAAAGGTCACCTGACAGACATAGAGACTTAAATTCTGTTATTCTCAACATGCCCCTCAGCTGCTGGTAATAAGCTCCTGTTTAGTGGTACAGATTAAAAGCTTATACCTGAACTTGGATTTTGCAACACACACTTACCCTTGTTTTCGACAGTTATATTCAGATCTGTGAGGTTTGGTGCAGAACTCTCAACATTACTGAGATAGATAAATTGATCTAAGGGAAATGTAAGCATTCAATAACTCACAAAGCAGTCAAACACAAGAGCATAAGAATAATAACAAGTCAAGAATAAATTCACTTAATCTGTAGTGAGATGAAAGTCTACATCCAACAGAACTACTACAAAGCTGTAACTGTAAAGAAGTATGTGCTCATGGAGATATTGACAAGTATAAGACGATGGAAAAATTTGAGGTGAGAGAAGTAAAGTAAGGTAAAACAAGTAACGAGCCAAGTACTGATACCAAATAAATAACGGAAACAATACAAAGTTGTGCATTTGACATACATAGCCTGTAAATTACTGTACTTCAGATGAAGACATTGAAAGAAAGAAACTTAGAATATAAAACTATAGATAAAAATTAAATAAATAAACACTGGCTGTAATGGTGACAGTCTTGCAGCCTGGTAACATGATTAGTTCATTTAATCACTCTCATTTAGCCATGTCTGAGAGGAGTTACAGTCGTATGGCCTTGGGGATAAATGATCTCCTCCGTTTGTCTGTGGAGCAGGACTGAGAAATCAGTCTGCCACTGAATGTGCTCCTCTGCCTGAAGTGTGCTATGCAGGGGGTGATGAGTGTTGTCCATGATGTCCAGCAGTTTGTTTCGGGTCCTACTCTCTGGGACTGATATGAGGGAGTCCAGCTCCATGCCCACCAAAGAGCCAGCTCTCCTCACCAGTCTGTCCAGCCTGGTAGCATCTCTCTTCTTCATGCTGCCTCCCCAGCACACATTTAAAAGAGGGCGCTTGCAACAACTTACTGACTGGTAAAACATCAGCAGTGATTTCCTGCAGATGTTAAAGGGATAGTTCACCAAAAAAATGAAAATTCACTTATTATCTTCCACTAAGCTAATGGAGGGGCAGGTGAAGTAGTTGAGTTCAAAAAACATTTTTGGAGTTTGAGGAAGAAAAGGGTTTTAGCTGAATCCAATACAATTGAAGTAAATGAAGTAAAATGCCTCCATACTGCTCCTGTGGTGTCATCCAAGTGTCCGCAAGCACCGACACTCTTATTCGACTGGATTTGTTCATATCTTGACATTCTGAAATGATTGAATAAAATTCGATTGAATGTAACAGTGAAATAGTGGAGAAAGTTATATTAGTTGTTGTCAAATGTAAAAGTCAACCGCTTAACATTCTATTGGGCTGATGTCGTCCTTTCATAGGGCCACTAGATGGCAGTATTACCACAGTTATGGATATTTCAGGCAACTCATTGGCCATTATTGGCATATGGCACTAATGATGAAAAATAAGACACATACAGCTAAAGAGAAAGCTTTATATGCCTCTGAACCAGGGAAGCCGGTGTCCAAAGGCCTCATGTTTTCAGGTTGTCCGTTTGTTCATAAGTAGGTACGTCCGTCAAAGGTCAAGGTCACAGGGGCCTCACAAAGTATGTTTATGATTTTCTTGAATGTGATACCTTAAGATCAGCTCGAGAAAATATCATCCATTTTGACTCAACTTTGACTCAAAGATTAACTTATAAAAGGTCAAACTTTCACTTGGACTCACTGATAAACTGATTAGCATTGGTATAATGCTTCTCTTATCATACTTTCCACTAAGGATTATTTCTTTAATTCTTCAGAGGGATTAGGCTGCTCCTAATTTCTTCTTCTTTTTATTTCCCACTTCTTGGCTGTTCTCATCACTTTTGTCTGACTTGTCCTCTGCAAAGTTAATGTTTGACAATTTGATAATTTAATACAATAGAACCATGACTTTCCTACAAACACCGGATAACTTACTAAAGTGTAGTTTTGTTTTTCTCAATTTGTCAATTTGATCAAAATATTTAGTTTTCTCATATAAAAGTAATCCACATAAAGTACTACATGTTTAATAGCATGGGCAGAAAACGGGGTCCCACCAACTGCATTTATATACACAAGATTGCCACTAGATGGCGCATCGCATCTGTCTACACACAAAACTGGTGGTAGATTGACCTGAGGCTGCAACAGTGGAGAAATAATGACTAATAAACAGTTTGTGTTTTTGAGCAGATGATCTATCACATTGTTAGACTGCAGTATTTTTATATTGTTATATAAGCTATAATCAGCTGATTCAGTTCATTATTCATAATTGACTCACACTGTACAGATCGGTTATATGCCTTGTATAAGAACAATGTTTAGGTTGCCAGGTTGTGGAAAATCATCTTACCGCAGGACACTTGTCTTTTTATGTAGATCTTAAACTTGTCAGGACCCATGGACTGTTTGAATGCCTCTGTACAAGAGCTGCGGGACATCTGGAACAAGATCAAGATTTAAATCAGCGATCAAGATTTAAAGCAGCTTATTGATGTTGATAGCTGCAGACATAAAAATAAAAAAACACATTTATATTCGTTGTTGTTGACTGACAAATGGTTGCTGGTGACCAATGAGACGCTGAGAAACCCTGGACCCTTTCATTAACATGTATACTTCATATATCTATCTTGAAATCTAAGACTTTCCACAACCTGGCAATAAAAATCTTATTCGAATAGACGGACAAATGAGTGAAAAATGTATATGAAATGTTAACAAACAATTCCTCAGGCTAGGAGACTACAAGTAGTGCATTCACGTCCCAAAACATGTAGGTCAACAAGTGGCATAAAAATTATTTGCAAGCCAGAACAGACTGATTGACTGGTCATAGTTTAAAACCTCTGAGGCCTTGAGTACAAGAGTTATTGAGATTTTAGACAGGCACAGAAACAGCCACCCTGCTCATGTCCATCAGCCACTCCAGGCAACACATCCACTTTGTAAATCCACCTGTTAAACACGTGTGGTAAAACGTACTCTTACTATTCAGATCTTAAAAGAGTCATGTCACTGACACATGCCCAACTCATTTATGATATTTCTACACACTGGAGATTTCCTTCAGAGCTGCACTCCATGTCCCAGCCAGGTGAGAACACACTTTACTGCTAGTGGAAAGATTGGAAATGTTTATTCTAATTAGTTTTTTTTATTTCAGACCTTTACATTTTCAAAGGTCTTTTAATAAACCTTTTGATTTCCAAGTTAAGTAAACAGATCTGGTTGTGATTCTACAAATCAGACCAGCTAGTAGCATTTAGCTAACAGGCCTATCTATTAGCTATTAGGGATGTGACCATTTCTCTTGTAGAAGTTTTCCTCAGGTCTCGTTATTATTTTTCTAAATGTGTGTTTTCCACAGAGTTTTACATTTTTTAAAGTTTGTCAAAGACGTTTTTCAAAGATGGGAAACCTTCCTGCTAAAATAATTGTAACTGTACAAGCTGGGGCTATTAGCTAGGCTACTTAGCATTAACGTCACTGGTGGAGGATATTATCTGGTTATTATTGTTGCTTATTTGGTTGTTTTACTGGAGACTTTTTCATTGTCGAAGGTCTTTTAATTAACCTTTTTTATTTTCAAGTTGCTAAACAAACCTTAGTAAAATTCTTCAAATTTATTGAGCCAGCCAAGGATCAGCTTCTTAACAAGCATTCTGTTTTATATCTGTGTTTACAATCAGCCGAGCCGCTCGTGTTATCGAGACCAGGAGAAGTGACAAAATCTGTATGTCCCTGTTTGAACTGGGCGTGAGCAGTAAGCCGCACAGTTATCAGATCCAGTTGTCACACTCAGTTACAGGCGCTCAAACGACACAAGTGTGGCACGGCCTTTTGAAACTCGGCATGAGGTCCCGGCCAATGATCAGCTTGTATTCTACACATCATCATCCACTGCTCCGCTGAGAGATGGCCGCAGGACTGAAACGAACCCACTGTCACAGACTCTTCTCTGTGTGGGGCAGTGTGAAATGAAAAGAGCTGCCATGCACTCTGAGTACATCTGCCTCTGCAACTGTACAGAACAGACTGGCTGTGACTATATTTGTCCTCCCCTCCTTCTCTCTCTCTCTCTCTCCCTCTCTCTCTCTCGTGCAAGGGGACAGGAGAGTCAAGAGTTGGACGGCTGCCAAAAGAGGCCGGCCCCGCCATGCAGCTGAAACTTTTACAAGCCAAGCAGGAAGAGACACAGGCAACGATCGAAGAAGAAAAGGAGCAAAAAGAAAAAGTGAGATAGACATCTGAGCTCCTTTCTCTCCCTTTCCCTGTCTCTCTGCCCCTCTGTGTCTGCCTGTCTGTCTCTCTTTCTTTTCTTATTCCTTGTTAAAGCCATACTGTATTTGCCCGCCCTCCGTTGGCAGGGGGTAAGTGTGGGGCTGGAGGACAGGGCGGGAGGGGTGGAGGGGGGTGGGGAGGACTTCGGGTTCAGAGAGTTCAGCTGAGGAGAGAAATAAATTCATAAACAACAAAGGAGACGTGACGTCAGGTTGAGGGGCTGTCCAACCTGCTGGCTGAATCTGAGCCTCCATGGAGGAACCGGATTGTTTGCACCACATGTGTGTCTGTGTGTGCGTCTGCGTACAGTATGAATGTGTGTGTGTGTGTGTGTGTGAGTCCATTGTCCCATCTTCGAGAAAAGGCTCATGTGGAGTTTAAGCAGAGAAGCTGGACTATTGTGGTCTGTTTTGTCTCCGCGGTGAGTGTTTGAGGACTGGGAGCACCCTGCCAGAGTGTGTGTGTGTGCTGAGTGTGTGTCTGGTGAGTTTGAGGACTTGAAACTCTTGATCGAAACTCAGGTAACACAGCAGCTGCGACAGGGAATTAATGGTTTGAAATTCAAAAGACAGACAAAGGTTTGTGTCTCTACTTTCCAAGTGAGTGATGTGAGTTTACATTAGGAGATCTGTCTGCATGTTAATGGTTAAAACTTATCCCTGTTTTTAAAAATTCACTCAACATTTTCAAAAATGACGTCAGCTCAGACATGAGCTCTGGTTGGTTGGCTCAGCTTGGGATACCCGCTCTAAGGCCTGTGATTGGTCCACAGGCTTGTTATAGAGAACGTTGGCCATTTATGAACAGATGGATTTATGTTTTCTCTCCTAATGTTTGAGGTCATCTAGAGGCGACAGCTCGCTGATCCAAAATCAGCGCTGGTGTTCGACTCGCTCGCTGGTGTGAGAAATCAGAGGGAGACCTGGGAAAGATGCCAAGAGATGAAAAAAAAAGTGGCATTCTGTGAAATATCCACCCTCCTCACTCATTGATTCATTTAGCTGAACTCTGGCAAACCCCTCCCATTGAGGAGGGCTGACATTATCCCAGATGGAGGGAGTGGACGAATTGAGAGAAGGATGGAGAAAGAGCAGGCTGAATAAAGATCTCGGAAAAGACAGTAAGTCTCCCCGTACTCCTCTTTCGGGTCGAGAGAACTTGACAACAGTTTTCCAGCAGTTTGGAGTTAGAATCTCAAAGCTTGTTTGGGTTTTCTTGATGTATCGTTTGTAGATGGGGGGGATGGAACAAAATGGCAGAAGTGTCAGGATCTGCTTGTCTCTCCCGCCATCTGTCTGTTGCTGCAGGATTGTAATGTTGAGTACAAGGCGAGACGTGTACTTTGGATGTTGGATGATTAAGATACAGATTCTCAGAGTGCGCCCAGCGGCCGTCCCACGGTTCAGTGTCCCATTCCTGCCTGGGACAGTTTCTGCCTCTTCTCTTTCTTTTTCTCGTCTTTCTGTCTCTCACTGTCTTTCTTAACTCTTTTTCTCTGACTCCTCCTCTTTCTGTTCCCCCTCTCTTGCTACACCATGTCCCTCCCTTCCTCTTTCTGTGTCTCTACACCTCCCTCCTCCCCTCCTTTTTCTCTCCTTCCCTCTTGGCAGCGGTGCCAAAGTGGGCAGGCGGACCGAGGCAAACACAGCACAGGGCAGAGCAGAGGGCGATACAAAGGCTGGCGAACTGATTCTGTGTGTGTTTGTGTTTTGAACTGTCCTGAGCCTGTGCGTTTGTCCGTTTGTCTCCGTTGTGATCATACGCAACTGTAAGTGTATGTGTGTTACCGTGAGTCCGTTGTGAGTCTGTTTTGGAGCTGATCTCTCTTTCTTATCCACAGTGTGTTTGACACTGTGGCTTGTGTGTGTTTCGTGTGTGTGTGTGTGTGTGTGTGTGTGTGTGTGTGTGTGAGCAGACGTCCCTCTGTCACCCTGTGTACGGACAGACGCACTAACGCCAGTAGGAGGGGATTGTGGGAAGGGGGTGTAGCTCTCAGAGGGTGTGCTATGCTCCTCTCTTTTCCCTTCTTCCCGCCATCACGGCCCTCTTCTCCTCCAGTCCTCTGGCCCAGCTCGCCGCTCACATACAGGCTCCAGGTATTTTTCTTTTTTTATCCTTTGACACCTATTCGTATCTCTTTCACTGCCCTGTAATCTTTCTCCTGTAGTCCCTCTCGCCCTTTTCGCTGTCCTTCGTCATGGTTTTCCTCCTGTAAACGTGTCTACCGTCCTTGGGTGCCACGCCGCACTCCGCTCGCCGCCATTTTGGCTCGATGGACATAGCAGGAGAAACTTTTCGAGAGCTCAGAGGGACTCCATGACTCCCTGCTGACCATCTCCTTTCTGCTCCTCCCTTTATATCCTTCCCTGTTCTCGCCTTCCTCCCCTCTCTCTCTGTCTCTCTGCTCTAGGACAGCAGGGTCGGACAGGGTGGTAAACAGTCTTTCTGTGGCTTTTCCTACTGAACAGGTGTCTCTTTGTAGACGGGCAGGAGGAAGGACAGGCCTCCTTGGTTACTCGCTGACCTCAGAGCGACTCCTGAGCCAGAGAGCTGTTGTAACGTCCAGGTGAGTGTAAGCTTAGCTGCTAACCAGTGTTGAAAAGCTGCACCCACAGGACAAGTGAGGCTCCTGGCGTGTCTCTTATCATCTAGAGCCGCTATGATAGGTAATGTGAGGGCAATATTTACTCTGTGGCTGTTTACACGCTATGAAAACTCGTTTCACTGTGTCACAGAGACATATGTGTGTCTGTGTGTTAGACGTTATCTTTCCCTGATCCAGAGGTGTGACGCTTTGTTAACAGGTGGCGAGTGTAGTTTTTGTCTTGACACACTGCGGCACAAGCTACTGTAGGATGTGATACTTTACAGTTCAGGAAGGCACACAAATTGGCCGTGTTAGTTCACCAACGCACACAACGCTGTGAGGAAACCGATTGTCGAGCAAAAATCGCAGTTCAGTTTTGCTGTTCTTCCGTCGCTCTTTCATATTTATCCGCAAAGTCTTTTGATTTTTCATCTCGAGGCTGACCTGTCCTCAAAAAAGCACAAAAAAAGAATAAGATTGAACAATGGCCTTTATCTGATCGATGTGTAGCTTAGTCAGCTTCGAGGAAAAAAAATAACATGTTAATCAGATTACACCGCATATTTTCATCACAGCCTCATAGGTGAAGTCAGGATACCATCAAGTAAAAACTAAATATCAATATTGTGCTCGCGAATTATGGAGATTAACCGACAACTCGTTCGATCATTCAAAACAAACCTTTAGAGGAGAAATTTTATAATTATTAAATAACATGAATTATCCGCTAACTGTTTGTGGTATTAGGAATCTGAGTGGACTGCCCATAGCCAGCACTGTATCCTGATCTAAACAAGGGTTGGTGGTAAGATGGCGTCTTCGTGCCACGTGCTTAAGAAGCAGTGAATATGGGCAGACCCTTTCAACATACCCCGCACAAGTCGTGGGTAAACTACTCCTAACTCGTCTGCATCAGCCTCTCTCATTCAGATCACTCAGTTTTGGCATTAAAGCGATGATTTAATTCATACAAATAACGACCGAACCAAAGCGACCTATTTTTAAGATAGAAACATGTGACAGCGATGAGAGGAAAATGTTGAGAAAGAAGAAGCAGGAGAAAAATAGAGAGAACAAGGGTTACAGAGACAGAAAGAGAGGCAGGAGTGGGAGAGCTCTGTCCCCGCCCCTCTCTTATCCTCAGATGAACTTATCGTGTTGCCTCATAATGTTTCTGAGTTTTTCTCCTAGAGGCAGTCAGGCTAACTTCCTGCATTCAGCCTCAGCATAGCTGATTGGTTGATATCTTGGCTGACCGGCCGCCGTTTGCAGCGAGGCAACAGGAAGTTTCTCATCTCATGCAGGAAGCTGCAGCTGCCTCGTCCTCGTATACACCGTCTCTGCACTCTCACACACATGCACGCTTTGTATACATGCACACAAATATGCACGCACAGGCACTTTGAACCAGCAGACCCGGCCATTTGTTTGTGCTTTATCAGTGTGTGTTTGCTTGCTAGTGTGTGTAGGGCCTGCTCCGTGTGGCATTAGTGAATGATATAACGTGGGCGTGTAGCAACATGCCAGGCCAGGCATCGGAGCTGTCGGAAACATTTGAAACCATGGTAACCACACATCTCATCAGCACATTAGCAAAAGCATAGATAAGTAGAAAGAGGAGAGGGGACAGAGAGAGGAGATGAAGAGGAGGAAAGACACCTTTGATATATGTAATTTCTGCATTCAGGTCACCGGCCATCTGGTTGATGGTGGGTGTAACTAATACACCACTGATGTTCAGAATTGTCCATTTTATCAAGTAATACATCATTCTATTGAAGGAACGAACACACACACAGTAAATTAAATAATCCATTTTTAATTTGGCAACAAACTAGCCTCTGTCTAAATCTAAAATTGGATTTTTGATATTGATTATTTAACTATGCTCCACTTTTCTCTGAGTGTATCTAAGGCTGGAGTGATTGTTAACCACTGTAATAGTCAACACAATGGCTCCCTTATACTCCTGCCTTATCTGGGTCATACTATCGTTTCATCAGACGCGTTGCCCGGCATGTTTACCTTGCTCTCATGCCTGTGAGGCCGACACTTGTGTGTTCAGCCTTCTATCTTGCAAAACAGAAGTTGATGGCGAAGGACTGCCAGTGTTTGCATTTGATATCTTCTCGTTAAAATCAGGATAAGACGGGCTGCGCTCAATTCATGTTCACATGCCGAACAACCGTGCTGTTGCGTTTACCCGTGTGGGGTTGTGTGTAAGTATGTACATATGGCAGCATATTTCAACATACTGTACATGTGAGCTTGAGCCCCTGTGTGCTTGCGTCTGGTTAATGAGGATATACAGAACATCGGAGCGGGCACCAAGCCAAGTGGGCACGGAGAAGGCGCGGCGCTCCTTGTCCTCCATCCTCTAATGTAGGAATCATGCGTTCCTCGGGGAGAAGGGGAAGGTGAAAGGACGGTAGCATAAAACAGCCGCGGCGCTCTATTGACGATCAGTCCTGATTCTTTTATTTGCCAGATGCCTGCACACTGTTTTTCTCTGGGATAAGTCTGGACATGAGTAGGACATGGATTGGGCAATATACTGTTAAGTGTGGGAATTCTTCATCCTGCCATTTATTGTGCGGCATACTTCCTCTGCCAACTCCGGCTCCCCCGCCGCTCCTCCTCTTTGCTCACCATCACCACCTCCTTCCTCCCTCATTGAAATTCTGCCTGGCACACAGACACTGCCCATTCTTGGCACAAAGCTCATGGAGAGAGAGAGAGAGATAGAGAGACAGACAGAGAGAAAGAGAGAGAGAGAGAAACACACAGGAACCTGTACCAATCGTCTGGTGCCCCCTCCGTTGTGTCTGTGCCAAGCATTCATCCTGTCTCGTGGACCGAGGGGACCAGGCAATCCAATAGGTATTTCCCTGTCTCTGCTTCCTGCGAAAAAATCGGCTCCAATCCTGAGGAGTTTAGTTGGCGTCTCAGTGTGCTTTGTGAGTGTGTGCGTGCGTTTGGGGATTTGCTAATTAATTTGTGTGTTTATGTCTTTTGCGTTGGGCAAGGATTAAATCCAGTGTATCCTGCGTCCTGTCACAGTGGAGGAGAGGAAGCCTGGACCCTATTGTTTACACGATATCTTTCAAATGAATTCTGGCATGCGTTTTATTTGTTTCAGGTGCTGGGTAGAGACCACTTTAATTTTGTATATGCTTAGATTGATGTTGGAAGTTTGTTAAACATGTCTAATACAATCTTATAATCCTGTTTGGCAGCCATTTTGATGCAAAAGACCAGAATTAGTCACATCCTAACTTTATGTTTGATAAAAAATACATACATCTCCTTAAAAGTGTTTTGATATAAAGTGTTTGGTGTGACTTTATAGACACAGCAAATGAAATGTAAAACATCTGCTCCAAATTCATTGAAAAATATCAAATTCCAAGCGCCGTAACTGACTAGAGTTCTTGGAAAACCCAAAAGAAACACGTGCAACTGTCTTCCAAAGAAAGATTAACATACTCAAGCAGGAAATTGTCTTTAGAAATACATATCCTGGTCGTTCACGGAGAAGCAGCGGTTATCAGAGGACAAGAGAGGACAAGGTCCACATCTCTTGGCTTACTTAGAATACTGCTCATGTGAATTTACCACCAGTCAGGCACAGTTCTGCGACAGATGCACAGACAGACCGCCTGATAGGCCGACCAGATTAACTCAATGGGCCACATTTTCCACCTTTTCTTTAAGATCCTCTCCGCCGCCTCCCTCACTGCGGCTCGGGTCGATATATTTTGGAGCTGTTGACAGAGAAAATGATTTGCCCCAGCAGAGCCATGAGTGCCCCTTTTATGTGCCACAGACAAAGTCCACGATCGCAGACAACAGCACCCAGTGGAGCTCACATGACTGACCGAGTCTGGTTTCAGTGTTTCCAAAACAGTCGGAAGTTGTTTAGGGAATCGGCTTGAAATGTATTTTTGTAATTAAACCAAAATCACAGAATTCCCCCCCCCGACGATTTAATTTATAAACATTTTTGTTTTTTTCATTTTAATTCAAGGCTCCTCTCGGATGTCCTGTTAAATCTTTATTAATTCAACCCCCGCTCCCCAACCCCCCAAGTGCACCGTGTCATATCATTATTAGACTGTACCCCTCATCCTTCGTACGCAGCTGCAGTCGGGGGGGGGATCTGCCGCTGGCATGGTGGCAGAGTTGGGCGTCACGCCAACACCACCCCCACCCCCCTTCTGTCTGTCTGGTCTTCTGTAATCAGACTAGCAGGGTCTGCTGCATGCTAACTATGGGCCAGTCTGGACCAAAGTCTCAGGGGTTGTGGCCGTATGCTAATTTATGCTAGCAGTGTACCTACTCCGTCTATCTGAGGCCCAGCCCTGGCATTTAGTCTGGCACTCGTTAACCCTTTACTCGCTGCCATGTTAACCTGCTAACCCAATCCCACCTCTGCCTCAAACAGGGTCTTTGAGGAATAGCAACAGTTTTAATGATGTAATTTAAAGAACAAAAATAAGATCTACTTGTTGAGCGACGGCGCCGCAGTGATGAGTTTTTAGTTGGACCAAAATTTGAAAAGTGAAACTGTTAACTTCCCAGCTGTCTGATAAGACACGTTTCACTCTCACTCAGTGCCCGTGATACAGTTTGTCGTCTGGGTCTGTCGGCCTGATCGTCCATAACAGAGGAGCAGCACTTTCTTCATGAGACAACGTGCTAAGGACAAAAACCAGACAGGTGGACCGTATAGTGTTTTTAAGTAGACCTAAAATGGCCGAAGTACGAGACGCCATTTTGTGTTTTGGTGGGGGTGGCAGAATCTCATCCTTGTATTCAATCGGAGGCAGCTGGTGGAAGCCATATTTGCAGGCATCTGTGTGTGTACCTCCGTCTGAGATGCAGCAGCCAGCCTACGCAGGGATAGCCCACTGGAGTGAGCTCAGTTTTTGGCAAAAACGGAAACGAATTCCTGGCACAGAGTCGATCAGCGCCGTTTTTTTTTCTCTCTCTTTCGATCACATGCCAGAGTCTAAGGAAGCCAGTGAGTTGTTTGGTGGGCTTTCACACATTAGTGCTCTCCCTTTCCGATGTCTGCTCACCGTTAAATTATTTGTCTTGATTCATTTTAATGGGACGGATTAGAATTTAGAGACATTCGACTCTGCAGCAACAAAAAATAAAAGGAGGCTCGGTTGATTGGTGAGGATGTGCCAATATGCAAAATCGGCGAGGGTCTTCTTTTGTTGTGGAGTGATAAACGATTCTTGGCAGTTGAAGACTTGTCACGAAACACGAGCAGTTTTTCGCCATGCGTGGTGATTTTTGAATCGTTTCCATGAACCGATTGAAATGAAACAAAGAGTCAGACATAGAGATAAAAAAACGGAAAAAAATAAGATTACAAATGTTAGGGAAATTCCCCTTCTAAGTAAGAATCCTACCCTGCTTTATCTTGCATGTGTTTCACAGAAAATACGACTTAATCAAGATAATCCTCTCTGTCTCTTTCTCTCTGTGCCACCGCAGGAGTTCTACCTTCGAGGATCTTCGCTGCTGGAGGAACACGGATGCTGTCCTTGGGGCTGAGGTAGTAGATTGAATAGTTGTGGGGTTGTGTAACCTCTATTTGAGATAACTATACAATCTACTGTCTTTCCCAAGGAGACAGCTAAGTCAGCCGCTCGCCGACTGTCATCTCCAGATGGGCAATTACCCTGTCCAAACAATCGCGGCAAATAAAATAATTCATCGTGACAGTCATTGTTTTTTTGTTGTTGTTTTGTGCTTGAGCAGGTAAATTAGGTGTCCTGTTCCCCGACAGGAGACCGCGTGGTGTCCTCGATTTGGGCTCTGTCAGGGTGAGGTAGTAGGTTGTATAGTTTGGTGGGTGGGATTACACCCTGCTCAGGTGATAACTATACAGTCTATTGCCTTCCCTGAGGAGTTCGCTGAACACTCATCAATATTCAACACACTCTCATCCCGGCCCGGGTATCACGTTTATTCTTCCATATGAAATAAAAAAGGATCAGGTACACATGTGCTGGAAAGGATTAGTGTTAAATGGATTGAACATGTCATGTGGCTTTCTTAAGATATCTGTACATCTCAATAAAAGTTATACTTGCTTCAAAACAGTTGTCCAAATGTCAGTGAATGAGGCTTTTGACTCGTCTGTTTGTCAGACACTGTGTTGTGATGGTTTCATGGTTTGTGTACAGCAACAGCTCTCAAGTTTGTTAGTGTAGACCACCCTCTAGTGGAGTCATAGGAGATAGCTTTGGATTAGAATAAAGTTTGCAGATTAGGGAAAGAAAAATGAATGTCATGGGAGACTGGGACATGCAGGGTTCCATTTGTTCTAGAAATGTAAACAATCACAGGCGGCCTGCATTTCCTCACCCAATATGTTTCTGTGATAAACCTGCGTTCCACAAACTACATCCTCAAACACACTGTACGTAGAACGACCCTGCAGTCCTGTCTCAGGGTGTGGCTTTCCCTCCCGAACCACACTTCTCTGTGTGATTGGTCAGGCTGCTTGTTATTGATCGAGGAACATGCTCATCCTCATGGCAACAGTTGAGCCTCAAGAGAAATCGCCTCCATATTTGACCGTAGGCCTGCTGGATCTTCGGGATGCGGTAGGCGTAGACCACAGGGTTGATGGCTGAGTTGGCATGAGACAAGAGGATACCTGGGAAAAGGGATATTTCATCTGGTAAGTATATCGTGATCTGTGATAAAGTGGTGTATTAAAAGAAACTACTCAGGACTATGGAGGAAGTGGATGCACTGTCACCTGCCTGTATAGAGCGCCCCCCGCGGGACAGCTTGCGGGCCGTGGAACAGCAGCAGACAGTTCATCAGGTGCAGAGGAATCCAGCAGCTGGCAAACAAAATGAGAACCAGAGCCAGGGAGCAGGCCAGCCTCCTCTCCCTGAGCAGAGAGGCCCGGGCCTGGGGACAGCTGTCCTTCAGGCGGCCCTGAAGGCTCCAGAAGATTCGAATGTAGAGGAGCGTCATGACCAGCAGGGGTGCCATTACACAACCTAAGAAGTTGTAGTAGACCATGAAGGGGAGAGAAATTACAGAGAGGAAGGTGCATGGTGGCTGGATGGGGGAAGAGGAGGATGCATTGGTGGAACCAGACGTGAGGGAGGAGTAGTTGTTCCAGCCAAACATAGGGGTGAACCCCAGTAGACAGGAAAGCATCCAGCACATAGACACGGCCAACCACGTGCGCCTCTGTGTGGCCAGGGATTTGTATCTGTGGGATCAGGCAAAAATAAATAATGGAAGAGATGATTATTTCAACCAATCACTGAGCAAGCATGCAAATCCATAAAGCTGTTTTACTTGTTAACCAGTGTTTCATACTTCACCTGAGTGGTATGTGTAACCGCAGGTATCGGTCCACAGCGATAGCAAGCAAGGACAGCACCGAGGCCTGAGTCAGCACGAGCACGACGCAGCTGAGGAGCAGGCACAGGTCCGGGGTCAAATTCACCCAGCCGTCCAATAATACGGCCAGGGGCACAGCGGCCACACCCACCAGGAAGTCAGCCACTGCCAAGGAGACCAGGAAGCAGAAGGTAGGCTCCCGAAGGGAATCCCGCAGGCCAACACACACCGCACACACCACCAACGTGTTGCCCAAGCAACAGGCCACGGAAATCAATACTTCAACTACTGTGTAAACCACCCAGCTCCACTCAGCCATCACTGAGGATGGAGAGCGGGCAAGACAGAGAAGCTACGAAGTTTGATAAAGCAGCTTTCCTCTCGGGTCGTGGACAGATGCAGCAAATTCCAGAGTGAAATCCAACAGAATCCCGAGTTTGTCCAGAAAGTCTTTTTCTGCTTTCAGCTCTTTGCTTCGAATGACCATAAAAAGTATTGAGCAGATGCTTTTTATATTCAAACGTGCACCCAGAACAGGCGTGCACTCCATGGAGACACCATCTGTATTCAATCAGTGAGTGAAAATCTGGTTCCCACTCTGATCAGTTGTGACTCAGTGGCCTTATAGAGGAGAGGACTGGTGCTGCGCCAGTGGAGAAGGACCTACTGAGTTTTATTGATTAAAGTAGCTGACCTAAAGAAGGTATACCACCATGTAGAACTCTTACATAATTGAATTTTGGTCATTGATGCATTCATGTGTGAGCAGGATTTCATAGTTCTAATTTAAAATACCTTTATTCATTTACAGGTTATATTTGTATCTTTTATCTAAGCATCAGGGTTAAATAGAAATACTTAAGAAAAGGACTGAATCACTTCTGCTTTCCACTTCTCATTACTGCAAATACATAATATTAGAACAATAGTTTGATGATTACCTAACCCTAACCCACATTATTTATAATTAACTATATATATATATATATATATATATATATATAAGCATCAAAATTATAAAAGTCCTGCGTTGAAATAAATCAGGATATAAAGTGGGGATCTCAGTCCATGTGTGTTTAATGTTTAGTAATTTGTAATACGTGTCAATGTCTGTATGACCTCTCCATTTCATATATGTTCAGTGTGTTTACTGTTTTTGTGTGAAGGGACTTTTCTGATGTCACTGATTAACCAGTCTTTGATGGTGGCGGTTTTTTCAGTGCATGCTTACTTTGCATACAATTTTGGTTGCGTGTGTGTGTGTGTGTGTGTGCGTGTGTGCGTGTGTGTGCCCTTGCTTCAGTTTACAAGCACATCTGTATTTGCTCGGCTGATATGCACTACACAGGATGCCTTTGTTCTGAGGGACAGACAGATAACTACAGATGGATTGACAAAATACATATGGCATCATCAGGAAATATTTTTCAGATTTTAGACATCTTAAAAAAGATAATTTTACCTAAACAAGATGTTTACAGAACCTTCATTTGTATGATCTTACATCTAAATATCAAAAAATTCAGAAAACCACAAGAACATGTTTTTTTATTTTTTAAAAGTTTATTGTATTTTATTTAAGTTCTACTTATAAAGTAGATATGACGTAACAACCTTTTAGATTTACATAGATTTGCATCATTGTGCCAGTATCATAATTACCAGTCCTGATATGAACCTATTCCTAGATGGTTCTGCATCTATAGAAAGCTCTGCCTGACTCCGACTGGCTTTTCAAATACTCAGTATTCATTTGTTTAGACATGATCAGAAGATAGGACATTCAAGGGACATCCACAGAGGTTTTGTTTATGAATATCCACTTTGCTTCTTCTCTCTCTGGGCTCGCCATCACGCTTCCTACGCTCTGTTAGAGTCTCCTCGCAGGCCTCTCAGTGTCTTCTCGTTGAACTGATACGTGAGCTTCCTCTTCACCTTCTGGATCTCGCCGGTGCGGGAGTAGTTCCTCAGCGCCCGTGCCATCTTCTGGTAGGTCATGGTCTTGCGGTTCCCCTTGCGTCGGCCCCACAGCTGCGCCAGGTGCTCCTTGTTTTGGGAGGAGAACTGAAAGGTGCCCGAGGAGGACTGGACCCACCAGATGCAGCTGCGCATGGACGGCGTCTGGAGCATCTCAAACAGGAACTGGAACAACCGCTCCTTCCTCTTTCCTGCTGAGAAGTAAAGGGATGTTAATTCTAGTTATGAGGTTACCATGATTCATACTTGTTCGTAGATGTGGGAACAAGCATTTTGTTTCCCACCCACAGTGTTTAAAGAGAAGCTTTGAATACACAGAAGTTGTGTGCGTGTTGGTGGTGGTCGAGTTAAGGACTGTTCAGAGCAGGGTTGTCACAATAATTTGCAATCCAATTTTTACCTCTATTTCTTTCGTTACTTTGCTTATTATGTTTTTTTTCTCATTTTCGGTCGATCAATTATGCCAAAATGATTCAAAGATACTGCCAACAGAATACTAATACTGAAAGGGGTATTATCAGGATATGCGACAGCCCTTGCTGAGAGTTTTGTGTTAAATGTGTTTATACCTGAAAATGGTGCAAGAGTCAGGGAGTCTCTGTCCTTCCCGCTCTCCCTGTCCGACGACGGTGATGGTGAATCTTGGTATTCCTGGTACTGAGAGCAACTGGACTGCGAGTCTGAGTCAATGTATGCAGGGCCCTCGTAGGGATACGTGATGTGGTCCTGAACACATACAAAACATAGTTAGAATTCACCAGTGTCGCAATCTTCATGGATCGTGGACAAATCCAAACAGTTGAAATTAATGAATTACACTTTATTTTGCAAAGAGTTTGAGGTCCTTGAACTCACCCATGGGTTGTCATGGGCACAAGGCCAGGCTGGAGGCGGGGCCTGCTCTTCATACTCATGTGGAGTGTTTGAGCCGCAGTGCCACTCGTAAGCATGCTGACCCGACCAGCTGTTCTCTGTGGAGGAAGCCACCGTCAGATAACACAAACACACAGGGACCAGCATCCTCTTTGCATTCATCACCACCCCCACTTACCTATGATCCTGCCGCCCTGGTGGAGGAGTGTGTGCGGTTGTGGCCCCGTGGTGCTCTGAGGTGAAGCAGGCATGTGTGCAGACTGGACCTCCAGTGAATGCTCCTGCAGGTACTCCTCGATGACCTCCAGCTCCACCTCGGGGCAGGAGGAGGGAGCCAATCCGCTCCAGCCTCCACTCAGCCGAATCTCAGTCACATAGGCCATCTGATAGAAACAGGAAAACAACGGAATCAGAAATCACACACACAGTGACCTTTGTTGTATGTTGTGCGATGTGAGCAGCCAGGCATATTTTTGTGTAATGTTTGGCATTTATGTCCCATCGATAACAGCCTGAGGTGTTGTTATTACTAGGCCACACATCTGCCGTTGTTATTGGGCTCAGCACTTTGGCATGCTGATACAATTAATCAATTTTTTCCCCCATACAGAATAGTTTCACCAAAAGACACACAAACAGACACACACAGTCATGCTGCAGCGAAGTTTATGAAACTGAACCTGATCCTAACTGTGTGATGCGTTGTTTTGCAAGTTGGAAATGAGCCAGGCAGCAACACTGCAACTGTGTATTTTAGTTTGACTGGCAAATTTATGCAAGTCTGTTTGCATTAAGCATCTCATTCAGGTGACAACGTTGTGTGGCTTTAAGCGACAACAATGAACCCCTTCCTTTTATTATCTACCCACCACTATGTAGATGGAGGGCCGGGTGAAGTGTTCGAATTCACAAAACACTTTTGGACTTTCAGGGGTAAACAGCGCTGCAGCCAAATCCAATAGAATTTAAGTAAATGGTGACCTATTCTTCAATTGTATAAAAACAACAGAAAAACACATAAAATGCCCCATCAGCATACTGGTTAGCAGATGGAGTGAATTTTCTTTTTTGGGTTAAAAACTATTCCCTTAACAAGATCATATGTTCAGAGCAGAGAACAAGTGAAATAGACTGTTCCATTATTGTTTCTAGATAATATACATGGGCTGACTTAAAGGAAAACAAACAGAAAACACCAGCCACCCCTCAATATCTCTAAAAACTTAAATGACTCACCATCTCCATCTCTGTCAAAGTACTTTGAGGACAATCTGTGAAGAGAGAAAACTGTGACGAGACACCAAAATCAGAATTCATGACATGAACAGAGAAGTGAAAGATGCTGTCACACGCGTTTCTCTAACTTACAGTCAAATGAATGAATGAGCACAGTGTAAGGGAAGAGATGTACCTTTTACCGTCTGAGGTGAACTCCAGCGTCTGCAGTGAAGCAGAGTCCTGAGGCAGCTGAGAGTGGAGGCATGAGAATGTGAAGGCTCACCTGTGTGATGCCGCACCTCCACGTCACCGCTCTTATAGCCTCTGAACACGTTTGGCCAACCCTCTTCTGAGCACGAGGATTATTAGAGTGGGAGTGGTTTAAAAAATTGAAGGCTCATCTTGTCTATTGTCTTAAATTGTTTTAAATATAATACACTGTTTTATTTATTTTTTACAAAGGGCTCATGTATAGTGAAAGATTTAAAACATGTTCAACTTTTGAAGAAACACAGAATAGTGAAGTATTTATCTGATATACCTTTATGGTTTAAATGGATATGCAATGATACATGAAATAAGTATTGACGTATTTTCCTCTACACCCACACACTCAAACATTGGATTTACTGTGAATATTCCCATGTTCTCAAATTGATGCTGACAAATTGGTGTGTAACACCTCAACATATAAAACTCATCCATCCGTCCATCTTATCTTTTGGGGATTTTGAGGCGAGCTGGAGCCAATCCCATCTGATAACGGTCGAGAGGCGGGATACGCCCTGGACGCAGGTGGCCGGCGCACCAGGGCCAAAATATTCTTTCTTACATTTCATTAAGTAAATGTTCCAGTGATACATTTGTGATATTAAACTTCGAACAGTAATACATTAACTATGTTAGCCTGTCTATTTATCATAAGCTGTATGTATAATTACACATTATAATGTAATTGTAAGCAGATATAAGGAGGTTTTAGGTATTTATTTAATGCACAGTATTCTTCTCCCATTTAAATATATTCTGTATGATTTCAACTTAGTCTAGAAATGAATGCTTCACAGGAGTTCAAGTAGTTAGAAGCTACATCTGTATACTTTGCTACATTTGCTTACAACTACATTACAGACCATTAATAACCAACCTTTTAAATGTATATATGTGCATATAAATGTGATGCACTGTATTTACGAGGTTACGTCTATAGATCATGCATTGTTTTTTTCCTCCAGCTGAGCCGACAGTATAGGACGCGTATTCATCATCAGGTATTGGCAACAGCCATATAATCGTCTGACTTCAGATTATCCTCTTCACTTTTGTAGAACAGTTTTTTTGGAGAATGGTCTAGTTAGCATGTATAAGTTTCCCTTCTAAAACTTCCCAGGGTCAATTCTGTAACAGCAACTACGTGCGTTTTAATCAACTTCCTAATTAAACTGAGGGCTGCTATATTAAATGACACAGTTCTTCACAAACCACAGTGGAATAGCACAGTGTCAGGTATTTCATCACACCCCAGGACATGACGTAAGTCATTGTTCACTTTCGATAAGAGCTTGCTTCCTGTGATGCTAGCGTGTTCCTGTTTGTTGATGCTGCGCGTGTTATTATGGTAGACGTAGATTCCAGTACACAACTGGCAGTGCAGGATGTGTCTCTTTTTCACAGGGTGTGTGTGGCTGAGGGATTTCCCCAAACTGGTCTGAGGCCGAGACACAAAGACACTAAAAGTGAAGTGGCAGAGATGCTGGAGAATAAAAGGACACATGACACATCCACCCACACTGTTTGAGCTGAGGTTGTAGGGGACAACCTGATCCAGACGTCAGAGATGCAATGAACACAAGAGGCAAATGAGGCACTAATTCAATCTGAAGTTCCGATAAAAGTCCTAAGTGCTCCAAACAAAGGTGACATTCAATTACCAAACAATGAATGACTGAGGCAAAGGCTTGTCGGCGGCTGAATGTACTTTCTAGTCGAACCTGTCATTTCAGCTATTTCAACCAGATGAAAACATATTCATATCAGTAAAACAATGAAAGCTGATGTCTTGCCCTTTTAATTGACCAAACACTGTACCTTTTCTTTGTGAGGTTAACCTGCTTTCATGTGTTTCCTCACAGGCAACTCTGAGGGCATGTCCCAATTCACCCCTCTCTTTGTTTTGCATGAAGCTGTGCAGGAGTAGTGTTTTCCCATGTCTCTCTGTGATGCAGGGGTAGTGGTCATCTGGACCTTCAAACATCACTTCAACAGCAGTGTATTAAGGACCCCACTAAAAACAAACTCCTGAATGCTTTACGATGAGAGGAAGCAAATCAACTCATAAATGACGTATGAAATGTTGCAGAATAACCATGATATTTTTTTTATCCAGCGAAATATCTTATTTGAATCCAGTAGCAAATAAAAACAAGGACGTAAACAGTCTGAGGGAGAGTAACAAGTTTGTACTGCGGGGCAGAGGTTTCTACGTACAGTGACTAGAGCATTTGCCTGCAGGGCATGCTGGGAAGAAACATGATGACTGATCAAATGTATGCTCAATAAATAAAACAAAACAGCTGTAAACATCACTAATAAAAAACATCAAGTGTTTATGGCCTGATGATCAGTGTCGTTGTAGATCCAGCAGCAGTGCCAGTAGCCTGTGACCTCCTCGGAAATGGGTGATTGATGAAGCATATATATAATGGAGAGGCGACAGAAATTTACAACCTGTGTTTTATTCCTGTCATCTCAACATGATAACATCTTAAAACTAACAGGAATGGCAATACTAACTTCACAAATAGACAGGGTTTAGAGTAGCAATTCATCACACTGAAATATCACTACTGGCTCCTACACTGTAAACCTATCAGAGCACAAAAGGACATATGGAGGGTCAAGGCAGATCAATGTATCAAAGTTTACCAGCAGTTACTTTTTTTCTTTACAGGTTTTTGTACCATTCCAGTATATCCACTGCTTTTTCTTTCTGGTTCTGGACTGTGCTTCAAAAATGTTATTGTGGGGGTGCTCAATCCAACATATTTGTGACACTCAGAAAGTTAACAGAGAGGCAGTGATTCGTTATCTCCCATGTGACCATCTGAAAAATGACAGTTTTTTCCAATATTGTTTTGATTCGTGCTCGGTTTATGAATCGGATCTTGAACAGCAGCTGCTTGCTGATGTGACTTTCCAAAGAAGTGTGGTTAGTGAACCTGTCGAGCGAGGTGAACACGTATCTTCTGTGAAGCACCGGGAGCGTTTCCCGCACTTGGTGCCTGTGATGTCATACAGATTTTTTTTTAGCTCTCAGGATCCTAGCTGTATATATTTTACTGTGTGTAAAGCAGATGAAAAGTCATACAAAAGAGAAGGCTAGAACCCTTATGTTACGGTCAAACATAATTAACTATGCCTAATATTTGCTTACACAGCAACATTCTGTAGAATTATTTCCATAAGTGGAGAGGTTACTACACCCCATGATAATATCTTGCGAGGACTCAGTGACACAAACACCACAGGCTCATTTTTGTACGAATTTGACATTGTGCCAAAGAGAGTTTGTAGGTCTAACTACCTTGACACACATGCATGTTTTTGTTGTTATAACTACCAACAAAAAAAGCTGCACATTTGATTCTTCTTCTTAATTCAGCCTAAATGTAGGAGAAGCAGATTGATCCCCCTCCACCACCATGTGAAGCTACAGTTAGCACTCCGTTAGCTTAGTTCAGCACAAATACTGAAAACATTTAGCTGCCATAGGTAACAGAAAAATCAAACCTTCAGGTGCTTCTAGATCTTATAAGTCAATAGTGTACGAATGATGGTTCATAGTTTGTATTGGAGATTAGTTCTTGGCCAGGAGATTCCTGTTTTGCTAAGTTGCTGCTTGTGGTAGCTTCAAATTCCCCCCATAGACAGGAGGGTGTGAATATTCACATCTAAATAGTATTAGTAGAAGTTTGTTTTCTCAAGAGGTTTATAAAATACTTGCTCAACTTGTTTGGAAAAACCCTCAGCGCTCACTGAAAAAAGGTGACAGTTAGAATTCCAATAACTCGGCTTGCACCTGGAGCCTTGAGAGAAGGTGATAAGGCCACAGAGACAGAAACACAGAGGGAGAGATAGGCGGTGCAATTTGAGGACTGCCGCCTGAACCACACCAGGCAGGCTTTGAACTTATCTGATTTGTGTTTTTTGGCCCTGACTTTGTTGTCCATTCTCCTTTGATCAGGGACGAGAGGGGAAGTCTGAGCTAAAAATAAGAGTTTGCATCTAAAAATAAAGGAGTGATAGGTGACACAGAGGGGAGGGGGAGTTTTGGGGTCTGAGGCTTTTTTCAAGTGAGAAATATATTATCATACCAATACATAATATAATCACTCTTATATCGCACTACTTACTAGCATATACACAATAAGTATTAGGGTATAAAATGAATTATATAACAATATTTAATGTGCTAGTAAATTATTTCCCTTTATTAACCTCTTGACATCTACATGCTAAAATCCAGAGTATGACCAACAGCGTCTTTGTGTGTGTGTGTGTGTAAGAGAGAGAGAGAGAGAGAGAGAGAGAGAGACAGACATTTGATCAGCTGTCCACCTGTTGTGCGTCTGAGTGACTTGTGATGTTTAACGGTCACAGAATGGCAGGTGAATTGAAAAACCGACTTGCAACACAAAGTCAAACAAACACCGCTGACCATCGGGGTTGCACCACTATTGTGGCTTATCACCACGGTCATCAGTTAGTGATGGGTAATGTGCTGTGTGTGTGTGCGAGCATGTGTGTGTCCAGGTGTAGTGGGTTTACAGTTATAGCCAAACCCCCTAGATTAGTGAACATACGCAAATCACCAGTACACATGCAGGTTACAGGGAATTTCCCCAACGCCCGTGTTTGTGTTTGGGTGTGTGTGCATGTTTGTGTGTGAGTCAAATGATAAGTGCTTAAACTATATGACATATATACAGAGGAATAACTGGACTGAGTCACATTTTGATTTTATTATTATTTCACATATAAATCACAAATTGAATTGAGCTAAGGTAAACACAGTCATTTCTTCAGTGTGTTACCGCAGTTAGCGAATGGACAGTATTCGTCTGGTGGTAAACGTGATGATGATTTGAATGATTGTGAGCAGACGCAGTGTTTGATGTTCACACCCATGGGCAGGGCCCCGGTGGGGGGCAGGTGAGTCAGGTGAACTATCTGGCAGGTGAGGAGACAGTTGAACGTGCCATGCTGCTGGCATACGTACCGTGTTTCAGAGACACAAGCGAGTATGCAAAACCTGAGGTTGACCTCAAACATCACCTCTGCTGCCGCTCTCTGTCGCTGTCACACTTCGGTTTGTCTTTTTCTCCAGAATTTTGAAAAATCAAACCTGTTTTTTTCAATAACTTAATATTCTTGGTTCCAAGTTCATATTTCTTGCACCATCACCTTAGTTGTATTTATGTATTTGCAAGTAACAGTGAATTCATAATAAGCACTTTACTTCGCAGAGCTTTATTAACTTTTTGGATTTTTATTCTAACTCATCTTAACCTTTCCACAAGTCATTTTTTGCAAATTGTGCATCGGTCAACTGGTTGTGATTCAGCGGGATAATATACATCACTCATATGGGAATACTGGAGATAAGGAGCCGGATTGGGAACTGGTGGGACTTTGCATTCCCACGAAAGACAGCTCATGTCCTCCAGTAGGCAGTCAATAAACACTCATAAACCACACAGACATGCAGAGAAACCCATGGGCCTTATCAGAATAACATAAACCTGAGTGCGAAGACTGTACATATATCATCTGTTTTCACAGCAAGATAAGCACAGACAAAGAGGTGTGCAGAAAGAGTGAAGTTTTATCTGCACTGAGGAGAAAATAAAACATCTCCACGAGATTTTCCCTCTTGTGTCCAAAGAACACAATAAAGGGCCTGTGGGTGTTTGATGAGTTATTTTGAAATCAGCCCTCTGTTGCACAGAGGAAAGCCCACACACTCACTCACACACACACACACACAAAGACACACACACACACACGCACACACAGCGAGACAAGAACACAAGAATCACAGTGTATCCTCCTGCTGAGGGCCCACACCTCTACTCCACATCTGTTGTGATGTAGGGAGGCTGGATGAAAACAATAGCCTGCTCTTATGTCAGCCTCCCACATCTGAACTCTGTTGCCTCATTAGCAACAAAGTCACATGTAACATCTGTGTGTTGTCCTGCTTTACACAACTCTTTCAGAGGGTGAACTATGATGTTAACAGCACAGAACCAAATGTTTTGCTGTCCTCTGCCCTCTTTGTAGTAAATTATACTGATAGCACTCGTTAAGTCATTGATGCAAGTTGATCTTTATCTTGACCCTATGAATCCATAATAATAATAATAGCTTGAATTTATGTAGCCCCTTTCAAGAGACTGAAGGACGCCATTATTTCCCAACAGGGAAATGCTATAAAGCCTATATAATTATTATGTCTACAACCCTATTTTTACTAGAACTCATGGAAAGCTGTGATGGGTATAGAAAAACCAAACAAAAAACTGCTCTGCAGATTCCCACAACATGGAATTTTACATATTTTTTAGTTCCACAACAAATAAGACTCAGGTTACTTTCACACCTGAAAGTTCAGATAATGTTTCAAACCAAGGTTCATGTCTTTGTTAATGCATCTATATCTTATATTCAAAATTGATAGATTTGAGGACATAGTCGGAGAGACAAAGTGCACAGCAAAGAGTCATCTTTCCATTTGAAGGACTACAATAAATATACTGGTTCAATAGCAAAATGAAAGTCCTTGCTTCTTTTTCTTCTCCTATTCTTTAATCCTGTCTTCACTTCCTGCAATCTGTCCTCAAGTCCGAACTATCCCAATAAAGTGTTTTCACACTGCAAACGAATCGAACCACAGTTTGGTTTAACCCAAACAGAAATTTGTCTGGACTCGTCCGAGGCGCCTTTCACTTCTGTTATTTTGGGTCAGACTAAACTGAAAAGCAGAAGAAGGTCTGGACCGAACAAGGTAGATGTGAAAGTGCTTTCAGAGTCTACAGCCATAGCAGTTCTGTGAGGCTGAATTAAGACACAAAGCTGCCTGGAGCTCTAAGATAAAGTCAACATGTCCTCAAATTCACATCTTAAGTCTGACATAGGTTCACATCTTTGCGATATGAGGTCGACATTGAAAAAGAAAACTCTCATCTTGGAAAACGTACATCAGAAAGGAAAGGAAAAATTCCAAAAGGGACGTATCTCAATAATACACTCCATAGTTGTATTTGATCAGTGGTGCACTCCTGGAAACTTCATCCACCTGGGGTTTTTGTGCAGTGATTTCTGCACATTTAGGAGTCTCCAGCGGAGTTATTCTACCTGTGTCAGCATGTGTGCAGGACTTTATGGTTAGCCTGGCCGCTCTAGAAACAGAGCTTGTGACATTATGGCAGGGAAGTTGCTTCCTCTTTCCACAGAAGGCCAAGTCATTGTCTGAGTGGCTATCGGATATTTATCACTTCTCCTTTGCTGCAGTCTTCACAGGCCAGAATATGAACCACAGAATGAAGGACAAGTCCTTTATTGATCATGGGAATGTGAGCTCTTGTGATCTGAGTTTTTGCTTAACAATCAAAACCAGAAGTAACCACAAGTACACCCACACGCTAACTCCCCATGGACTTAGTTGTGTTTTATTGTTTTCTAACGCTGAACCACAGGGATTTAAATGTTGTGATTCATATGAAAAATGTGAGTTAAAGACTCTATTTAGATATGCTTGAAATGGGACAGTCAACTATTTCCCAATACCTACTGGAATCTAAATGGAATGCGAATGGGACAATCAACAATCAACTTCTGTGTATGATGCTGATGAAAACCCAGGACATTAAAATGCCTCCTAATAAGAGAAAACATATGGTAGAAGAATTCTGATGAAAGGCAAATAACTAGGGACTAATGGAGGAGAGAAATCAGGCTGAGAAAGCACATTCTTTGTAAACGAGTAGCTTAGTTGTTTTTCAAACAGCAATTTACAAAAAGCATTTATACACCTCAATTATCCTATGTGTTAAAAACGCCAATATTTTTCGTTCTACAGTAAGAAAACAACCAGGCTTTTTTGGCAGACACCACTTTTTATATTTGTTTAACCAAATATGCATGTATATATATATATATTTATATGTATACAGATTTTTCACATAAATGTGTAATATAAACAACATTTTTGATGAGGATCCCTTAAACTGAGAGCCAGATATGTCCTGAGTGGGTTGAAGAACAAACTTGCATTATGTAATGGTGACAGATTTGTGCTGTAGTGTTTGGTTACTCGTCGTCAAAATCTTAACATGCGGATGATTGGCTCTGATGATTTATTAGATGAGGTCTGTAAAAAGTTCTGACTGATTGTAAAATACATTAACATTCATTGAATCTTATAAATGAAAAGAAGCACTATGTATTTTAGATTGTTACAATATGAAACACAGGTATTATGAATTACATCATCTGTTTCTGTTTGAGTCAAGTGTCAACGTCAGTGGTGAGAAGAACACGACCATAAAATTAAGAAGTTAAAATGTAATTCAGCCATCACTGATTTTATTATTTATTTATTCCTCGTATAAAGACGCACAATGTAACTAAGGAAAAATGTCTGTAGGTTTTCTAACAAACGTCTCACATCATCAGATTAGTTGTTAATGTCTTAGTGAAACTTTTTACTGGCTGGAAAACATCTGTGTGACTGAGTGGAGCCTGTGACAATCAATACTGTGCAGCATTTTGAATCCTTCAGCAGTCCATCATAAATGTTATTTATAAATACATTATCGATAATTGTATCTGCAATTTTCAATAAACAGGGAGTTTCATCACTGGATTTCAAACATTAAAATTAAACCATTATCTATTGATTTTTTTCTGATTTTAATTTCGTTTCGTAAAAAAAAGTACAATGTTTTAAAACATTGTACTTTTCTTTGGATTATTTTCTGACTAACACTAAATAATATGCTTTTTAATGATAGAAGACATTTTATAGTAATGCATAATGTAATATAGCATATGTGTATTTAACACATTAAATAGATTACTAAAATTAACAAAATCCCACCCACCCACTAGGTCAATATATTAAGCAGACACTGATATCTATTAAACACCAATCACTGTTCAAAGTTCAAAATATATTTTTTTTATATATATATATAATAGATCAGTGCATTCATATCTTTCAAGGCGTCAAGAGACCTGTTGCCATTAGATGGATGTTTAGTTCCTGACCTGTTGCCCTGATGCTGTTCTGTCTTTTGGCTGAAGATGGCGCCATATCATCATTTATTTGGGAATTCAACTATGGCTGCCATAAAGATGAGATCACAAAGCATAATGGTATGATTTAATAAGATCATTGTAATCATGCTGTCAGTGATGACACGTTTCATACTTGACAGGTGCCTCATTTATCCTTTTAATAGATGTAATCTGTCAACTGCGCCTGTGCTCTTTCCAGATGACTGGGATTCCCAGAGGCCGGCGTGAAACAGACAATAATGAGGCTCCTCTCGTCATCTCTCACAGCATTGTGTTGAGTCTCCTGCCAGTCCTATCTGGGTTCTGCATGGATGAGACTGTGTGGAGACAGTCCAATACTTTGAGTCACTGTTAACATTCCACATCAGTCTCCCTCCACACCGACACTGCTGATGCTATCACGCAGAACTGGGTATGACTACAAAGACACACACGCATTCATCACTTACACACATGCACTCACAAGTGCACGTGAACACACACACGCACACACAAACACACACACACACACACACACAGGTTTGAACTTCTCTATCAGTGAGGACACTCAGTGACATAATGCTTTCCCTAGCCCCTTTGCATAACCATCCAAACTAAATACCTAACCCTAACCTAAACCTAGTTCTAACCCTTAAACCAAATCTTAACCCTTTAACAGTCCACTGATTAAGTGAGGACTGCTCAAAATGTCCTCACTTTCAAAAAATGTCCTCACTCTTTAGGGTCTATGCTTAAAATGGTCCTCACAAAGATATAATTAAAGGAACACTTGAGTTAGGAATGACTTTCATTCAGTGTGGACAGCATTGAAAACCTTATTCCTCACCTTCACCTTGACCAATTCATGACTCACCCTTACCTTAGCTTAACCACAATTCACTTCTTTTCACTAACCTTAACCAGGAATATATCTGCCCCTAAATTACAAAATGAGGCACACACAAAGAGCCATGATTAGACACTTTAGATTATTGCTTTACTTTTAGGTCAATCAAGATGAATAGAGAGCATTTAGTACGCAGGTATAAAAGTCACACAACCAAATAAGCACACCTGCAAATCCGCTGCAAAGCACACACACACAAAAACACACACACACAGTGCAGTGTTCTTCTCAAAGTGCCATTTAGAAGAACATCAAGCGGTGAGGAGCATCTCCGTCTTTGGTGTCCTGCAGGCGCAGACTCGTCGGCTTCACTCAGCCTATTCCACCATATTAACCCTCATATATCAAACTGTCACTGCAGAGAAAACAAGCAGTTCACAGATCTAACAACACAATAAAGATTTGTCTTGATGCCACAGTAAGTGACTGAGAGACATCCTGATGCATAAGGAGCCATCAGCCTGGTATTTGTTTCACTGTTTGATTGCATTACTTAATCAATCTTAGTTTATTGGACTGTTATGAAGGAATCAACGTTTTCCCTACAGCATCTTTGAGTTGGACAACCGCAAATAGATCTTTGTTTTCATCCTGGACCACAACCTCTTCCTCACTGCAGAACCTTGACTGCTTCTAATTGGCGAATTCACACAACTTGTCCGGGCAAGATCTCCACCGGATTCATGACAAAGAAAATAACTGACATGTTTTCTTCATGGTGTTTCACGTCACCAATTCGTTTTTTACTAAAGGCCCCTTATTTTCAGACTAAGTTTGACTTAGGTAAAAAATAAAATGTTTAATTTAGACCAAACTGATTCGTTGTTTCACAGCTGGTAGAGTGATGCTTTTGAATTTATGAGGCAAGAATGTTTTGATTTGCTTTCTGTACGAGAGGCGGCATCACTCAACTGTTGTTGGGTCATGTTCATGCTGTGGACTATTTTGTGCTCTGTGTCCTCTATATCTTTACAATCACCCAAAATTCAAAATCTTCAAAATCAGCTCCGACATAAAGTGTATTTTAATGTCTTTTATTGTATTTTCCATAAAACTTTGAAAAAAGGAGGTTAAAGTTATTAGACCTTCACTCAATTTCACTCGGAAAATGCTTTTCTCTATTATTCGCTTTTGAAGATTATTTTCAAATAGAGCATAGAGTTCATCTGAATTTTTATTGAAGACACAATATGGGAGGAATAAATTGACTGTCTTTACAACCATGTTTCCTCTTCATCCCCATTCAATCCCTGTGACTGACCATGTGTGCCGCTGGCTGGGCGGGGCTTCCTGTTTACTGATGTCCTGCCAATACTGCGATACCTGAGCTGCATCTCCTGATCAAGACCACAACAGTTTGCAGTTCATAAGGCTACTTCAACACTTAACTAAAACTGAACCTAGTGTTTTATCTTTGTATCAAAGGTATTCTCCATCTATTATTCGTCACCTGGCAATGCAGATCATGTGACCAATCATGTACAACAGACCTGCGCATGCCAGTGGAGACAGGAAGCCATACTAGCAGTGGTGATAAGTAAACAAATGCAGGGACCAGGAGGAGAATACAGGGGACAGAAATGCATATTTTCTAATTTGGACAAACCTCTGATGCTCCAGCAGAGGTGAGTGACTCTATCTCTCCAGCCTTTGATTCGGTGCTTTGCTGAACTCCGTGACCCACAGAAACACACAGGGATACAACTGATATAACTGCCCACTTGCCAGCACCCCCTCCTCTACAGTCCTTGCATGCCCCACCCTTGCATCCTCACTACCTTACCTCATCCCCCTTCCTCTGCTGCTTTTTCTTTCATTCATTCCTTTCCTTTGTACTGTGAGATGCAGAGAGGAAGAGAGGGACGGGGGGAGGGATGGAGTGAAGGAGAGGGACCTTTTGTTGGCTTTCAGGTGGTTTCACATGAAAAGCCAGAGCACACACCTTGGTTGACGCCACCGGCCACATGCGTCTCACTTACTTCCGCTGAGTGTACCTGAGTTGGCCTTCAATCGCTGCACAGCTCAGGCATGCACACATACAGACACAGGCCCATTTGAGAGCGCACTCATCTGTCGACATGCACATACAGGTGTGCACAGACGCACACACACACTTATGTTGACTCTTGGCAAGTTTAGATTGGAAAGGTGCTTGTGGGTGTTGGGGGAGGGGTGGGGGAGACACTTTGGCTGTGTGCGGAGTGGTGGGTGTTGGTGGGCGAGGGGTGGGTGCGGAGGTGAGGTTGGATGGAGTGTGTGCATGGGGGGGGGTCGATTGCACGGCTACTTTCTCTTACTGCAAGGAGCTTGCAGAGCCTTGTGTGTGTGTGTGTGTGTGTGTATGTGTGTGTGTGTGCGTATGTGTGTGTGCGTTTTAGTCCCAGGT
Source organism: Pseudopleuronectes americanus (assembly GCA_038501795.1). Lineage (NCBI taxonomy): Eukaryota > Metazoa > Chordata > Actinopteri > Pleuronectiformes > Pleuronectidae > Pseudopleuronectes > Pseudopleuronectes americanus. The sequence goes on from CM076725.1 coordinate 15,076,081, forward strand.
AGACCACGGTGAGTGCTCTCAAGTTAGTGTCAGGTGTCAGGTAGCTACTTGTCTTTGTGTCTTCAAGGCTGCCGTTGCTTGGATAGTGTTTACAGCCCAGGGAGCACGGTGGAGGGGTGGATGGATGATGGGGGAGTAGAGGGGAGACAGCGTCGGCTTTGATCTGATGCAGACTGTTTGATAGCGTGTAGGTGAGTGAGAGGGGTGAGTGTGAGAAAGAGGGAGGGAGGGGGAGAGAAGGAATTTAAGTGCATGCATTCTTTTTTCCGTGGCATGTTTGATTCTGCACACCAGCCTCAAAACTGTGAGTTTGAACCATTAATCTAATGCAAGCCTCTTTGGGGCAACACGCAGAGGAGTCTCACGTCAAATGCTGCACGTCATTGGAAGCATTCATCACACACCAGACGCATCACAGAGCAAGAAGCAGTACCCAGGAGCAAATGGGATCAAACTGCTGTTTCTCTCACAAAGTGATGTGAGGACATGGAGGGAAATAGAACACTGACATACTGTGGTCAAAATGTTCCGATGTTGTTGGTGCGTGTCGCCCTTAACACTACTGGAAGAGGCAATTTAGTTTAGTGAGAAGCAAGTGATTCCAATCCGCTAATGGTGAACAACAAGCTACATGATGCCACACATGAGCGTGTCCTGAGAAGCACCAGACAAAACCACAACATCAACAACGCCCATAATCCCAATGTCAGGCTGCATCCTATGATCTCTGCTGACAGGCCACACAAGTATTAACTTCCACAAACAGCAAGCACATTAGAGTAGTAAGGATTGCTGTGTCAGCAGAAAGTATCAACCCAAGACCCTGGAGGTGACCAGACCTTGTCCAGTTTAAAAGTTGGGTGGCAAGCGCAGGGTACACAAAATTGCAGGTGGTACATCTCACCCCCTACCCAAAACAAATGAACACACACTGCCTGACAACTGCTAGATGCCGACCTATCAGGGACTCCCTCACTAACCTAAGGCTGTCGTCTCTGATTCGAGGTTAATTACCGTCCAGCGAGGGCCAACAGACACTTAGAGGATTTCAACAATTAGCCTGAAGAGTTTCAGAAACAATTAGTCAACCCGACCTTTAATGTGATTTGAACTTTTCCACCTGATAAAGCTGAACTGTTGACGCCTTGGTATCAGTAGCATCTTGGCTCAAAGGTAGAGAGGCATTTCAAGGCCCCAGGTTTAGAACAAATAGACCGGTATTAACATAATTTGAGACACACAAAAACCAGACTTAAACTCTAAACATAATTATACTGTCAGTGCTGTTTTTTGTCAAGGGCAAAGGCAAACAGGAAGCTTGTCAATCAAGAAGAAACTGAATACATCAAGCAAGTCAACACAGTTTTGTGAGTGGAGCTGCTACTTAACCCTTAAACAAACGGACTCAGGAGATAAATGGGTTTATCTAACCTGTAGTGTTGATTTTACTGATGGGTTATTTGCTTGTTTTATTGGGTGTGGTGGTTTTCCCATTGGATTGTTGTACAGTTAGTTTGGGTGGTCTGTATAGTGCACATGCACATATCCATAAGTATTTGTAATAATTTAGGTCATTTTACTTTATTCAGGTTGCCTTGTAAAAACTGTCTGTAGGGTAAAAGATGACATCTAACTCTACCTTATTTACAGCATTGATTAATTAGCACTGTCCCGATCAAATAGATTAATAAATAAATACAATTAGCCCTGCACCTTAGTATTAGGTAATATAATTTCTACTCTGTGAAATTGCTTTGTGAAGATAAATCAGCTGCTGCAGTGGAAGCTATATATCATAATTTGCATTCAATCTGATTGCATGAGTGGTTTACAGTGACTGGCATATAAACCTGCACACATCCATCAAAACTGCGTCAGAACAGGTGCAATGAAAACAAACACGTACGTTATTTTCGTACCAGTAAGGAGCGCCGTGCGTGGTTTTGTGCGTATTTCTGATTGAAGGGGAGGAGGATGACAAAAAAGGAGAAGAGAGAGGGAGACAGACAGAGACAGGCAGGAGACCAGACATGCAGGTTATTACAGTATGTGTGTTTTAGGGCTCCCCCGGGGCCAGACAATTAAAGAGCATTTAAAAAGATGATAGAGCTCGGTGCGCAAGAAGGGGAGAGGTGGAGAGCCCGGGGAGTGGAAGAAGTTTGCAGGTGCATGAGGGTGCATGTGCATGTTTTCGTATGTGCCCGTGGGATTGAGTGTGCTTGCGGTTTTCCTGTGAAGAGTCCATACATATCTGCCTGTGTGCGACTGAAGTATTGAGAAGAGAGAGAAAGATTTATCATAAAACATCACTTGAAAACAATTTGCACAACTGACAATAGACAGAAGAAGCAATGACAGGCACACAGCTACAAAGAACAGGAAAAAAGTGAAGAGAGAGAGAGAGAGAAGAGAGAACAGCTCTGAAAGAGTTTTTGTGGGGCCATAACAAAGGCCCCTCAGAAAACACAGTGGCACAGGAATGTTAATTAATTAATGAGAAACTATTCAGCCCACAGAGAATTGTGGAGAAAGAACGACAGAGAAGGAGAGAGACGGAGCAGCAGACAGGACGACTGGAGCTGTAAAAGTACCCTGTAAAACTGGGTCTAGAGACATTGAGTAATGAATGTAATCATAAATTTACATTGACTTTGCTTGTGTGCGCATAAACGTGTTGCTGCTGCTGCTGCTGCTGTTGAAATAAATCCTAATTTCCCCAAGCCTCAGATTTCCAGGAACTGAGAAATTGCATTTTTCTGTTAATCCACCGGAGCTGGAACAGATTTTACGAGCCAGAGTGGTTGTAAGATTTTATCAATTTGCCGAGGACCATGTAATCCCTCAAATAAAACATGAAAGTCACCAAAACTGGAGTTAATAGGTCCGATTAAATGCTAAACCTGTTGCTGAAATGCATTGCGATCATCGGTTGGTTATCGTGTTTTAAAATGTTTTCTTTTAGAGGAAGAACTGCAAAATGTTTGTATATGCATTACTGGTTGCTGAATGGAAATCCAGTTTTTCTTGCTTTGAATTGTTTAATCAAAATGATTATAGGGTCTGTAACATCTTGTTCCTACAGGTGCACATGCAACATTTTTAGGGTTGTGTAACACATGAATTGCATCCTGTAATTTTTAGGCTCCTTATTGAAAACCTCAGTTTTAATTTATAATATTAGGTCTAGGCCAGCAGGACTTTTGTGCTGTAATTATAAAAAGGGCAGTTAGATGAGAACATTTGAGCGATTATGAGATAAAACACAAGTGCATGTAGATAAACTGTGAAATGTACAGGCTTTATCCCAAGGCACGTTTTCACAAATCCACAATCTTCTCTCTGTATAGAGTGTGTGCATGTGAAACCGATATGAGGACTACTTTGCGCCGGTCACTCATAATCTTTTCTTTTCTATGGGTGTGTGTGTGTGTGTGTGTGTGTGTGTGTGTGTGTGTGTGTGTGTGTGTGCAATCGTGACATTCCAGCGGCAGAAACCTGAGAAGGTGGGACTCACAAGACACTGGATTCTGCTCTTTCTGGGGACCGAGGGGTGCTGAAGTGTCAGAATTCCAATTTCCTAAAAAAATGTCACTCCCAGTCACACACTCTGACCCTCTGCATCTCTCTCACACAGCCAAACACACTCTGCTGCCTTCATTCGTATCCTCTGGAGCTTGCTTTTCCCCCCCTCTTTCCTCTCTTTCAGCTGTAAACACTGTCTCATTTTCTCTCAGTTCCATTCATAAGGTCCCACAAGGAGAATTCGTGTCCCACACCACTGTACTGCGCTGCCACCCCCTCCTCTCTGCTTCACCCCTTTCCCCTTCCTTTCAAACTAAACACTCACTCACTCCCTTCACAGAGAGGCAAAGTAAAACAGGCAAAAGGAAGAAAGGGAGAGAAAGAGAGGGAAGAGTTTGAGAACCACGGGGCCCCTCCTACTTTTCGGAGATGCTCCAGCCCATCCCTAAATTGTGGGCCAATGAGGGTGGCTCATTCACAACTCATGCAGTCCTTCTACAATAGGTAAGGAGAGAGAGACAGAGAGAGGAAGAGACATTTACAAGGAGAGAGTGTGTGTGAGGGAGAGAGAGAGAGAGAGAGAGAGAGAGAGAGAGAGAGAGAGAGAGAGAGAGAGAGAGAGAGAGAGACAGAAAGGGAGGGAGAAAGAGTGACTGTGTTTGGGGGAGAAGGACAGTGAGAAAGGAGAGGGCAGGGTGAGAGGGAAGACAGGACAGAGGGGAAGGAAGTTACAGCAGAGTTAACCCCTGGGAATGAAGCAGTGAAGAGAATGAAGAGATGAAGAGATGAAGAGATGAAGAGATGAAGAGATGAAGAGGTAGAACTTCTGACTGGGACAGACTTTCAGTGAGGACAACCTGCACAGGAGGAAAAGATCAGTGAGGGATTTCCAAAGGGAGACAGCAGATTTAGGACAGAGAAGAGTCAGTGGAACCTCCTCATCTTATCACAGCTACATCTTAGGACATTAGAGAGGACTAGAGAGACTGCAACAAGACAGGTCACCCTGATGCAGACAGGTGGACAGTCAGACATGTTGCCTGTGCTTCTGCTTCTCTGCGTGGCTGGAGGAGTTTGGGGTTCCTCCCCCGGAGTGTGGGGGTACGGACGGGTCCAGGACAGACAGGGGCCGCCGGCACCACTTTGCCCGTCTCCATGTCAGTGTGAGGAAGATGGGATATTCGTCATGGCGGACTGCTCTGAGTTGGGACTATCATCTGTGCCGGCCAACCTCAGCCCCCTCACCACTTACCTGTGAGTAACACATGCTCCTGTTGAGTTAGGGTGCTTGATCCTGTCCTGTTTCATCTTCACCTTTCCACATGCAGGCCTCAGACTGTGTGCTGCCTTTCCTTGACCTTTTGCCATTCTTGCCTTGTGTTTCCACTTTGTGTGTCATCCTGAACCCTTCCCCTTGATCCCTAAACCTCATATCATGCATTGTGGTACCAACTCATCTGATATGAAAAAATTAAATCTTGACTGCCAGTCCCATCTTAAACTTATAATAATTTGGAAATGATAATACCTTGCCAAGTAAGATTAAAATCACTACACATCGCATCTGGGATTTTAAAAATAGAGCAGTGGGCAACAGTCAGATGGATGTGTTACCAGGAAACAGCCACACAACCCGCACACAGATACAAACGGACAGGGGCCAAGTGGGAACATGTGTGTGTGTGTGTGAGAATGTTCGTGTGCGAACCACTATAGCAAAATGACTTGACCACTTCTTTCAGTGTCAGGTTTCTGAGCGCCAACTGGAGACCCAGCGTGAGAGTGTGTGTACGTGAGCATGTGTGTGCCTTTGTGTACATGCATGCATGAGTGCTTGTGCTCATGTGTATGTCTTCTTCTAGATCATTTTCAATATCCTAAATATACAGTAAACATACTTGTATATATATATATAAATATATAAGAGACTGAATTTACTTACTCATTATATTATATATGACATAACATTACCTGGCATACAAATTTGGCCCCTTGCTAGTTAACCCATTAATTAGGTAACCAGCTGGTGAGGTGGCTATCGCATTAACAAACGGTAACCCTCCTATTAAGCAGCACCAGAGCAACCTCTGCATATGTCTTCATACCTTTCTACTCACTGAGATCTCTTCACCATAGTCAGGCCATCCATTAAAGCCGTTTTATGACATGACCTCTGGGTGAAATCCAGAGAGTTGGCTACCGACTTTGACGCAGTTTGCCTTTCACGTGCATTATTCAGGCGAGAGGTGGAGCAGCCTGGTAAGGAAGACAGAGGCAGAAAGTGATGAATTAACTTTGCTGCGTAGATCATGTGATTTTTTCGTCATCAACCCCCCCACTTGCTCGCCTTGAATCCGGCTTGGATCCCCTGATGTGTTCACATGTCAAATTCTCAAGGATTTCTACAGACATTATAATAGGAAGCCAGTCAGATAAAGTCGGTAGAAACTGTGGAGCGTCTCACTTGGACATTTGTGTTCACGCATCCACGTCCTCCAGAGAAAATATGGAGGAACTGCAGAGTTCAGAGAAATGTCTGAAAGCAGTTTAAGACTCATGGGAGAAATCTCTATGGTCTTTCAAGTCGGCTGATATATCTCCCATTTACACAGCCAAGTTTGTGTAGGATCACCAGATCTTTAATCAGAATACACAGAATCAATATTGAAATAGTATCGCTTACTCGACGTTTGATGATCTGTTTTATTCTACACACAAGTAACTTACTGTTTTGTAATACTAAAACTCAATAATTAAAAAGGTGAGAATTGTTGACAATTTACCTAGGAAACTTTAATCCTTTATTTTGATGATAAATTGACAAAATACTTAACTTAATTTATAAAAACCTGACAGCTTAATTTTTGAAATATGATTAGTGATTAGTTATGCTTGAAAGCTCAATTTGAGCAGATGGCAGATTACTAAACATACTGTACGTACCATTAAAACATGATTATTCACATTATTCATCAAAAGTTTTTTAACTTTACTATAATAAGTTAGGGAAATCAAGCCCACTTCCAAAACACCACCCTGCTGTGGCTGACAGCCAGATCTCTCAGATTGCTTCACTGCGTAAGGCTCTGAGGACAGATTAGAGACGCTTTGTGATAACTGATATTGAAGTGATAGAAGTCAAATCCAGGAAATAGGGTGTGATAGAGCAGTTGCTCACTAGGGGCTCTGCAAGTATTACCGTGGAGGGATACAAGTCAGAGGGAGTGAGGAGAGATCAATAGTTTATACTGCTAACGACTTTTAAAGAGGGACATAAAGGAAAGACAACTCCACTTGACGGATGCCCAACTGTGCAGCTGTCATGTGAGCCTAGGGACTCCAGATATCACTGTGTCCATTTGAATGTTAAAACACATGTAGAGTGTATGGTGTTGCTAACCTCATCCAGGAATCACTCACCTCTGAGAACATCAGGCTGTTGGGCCCACAAAGGGGCATGCCACACAACTAGGCCAGCACATACACATGCACACACACACTCACACGCATACGCCAACACACACACACACTGGAAGTGAGTCAAAGAGGAAGAGTGTTGAGCCTCTTAGTCCTCCTCTAATATAAAAACATTGATGACCTGAAACTCCCTCTTTCGAAATCTACTCTGCTCTTAAAGGAACCACTATGGCCACGCACAAACCCACACATGCTCATGCGCGCACAAACACACACACACGCTCTCTCTCTCTGTCTCTCTTCCTCACACACACACACACACGAGTAATTGTTCATTTCCCGTCGTTACGGTGGAACTGGACCAATTAGTGAGTTTGAGGGCTGATTTAGAATAAGATAAATAAACTCAGCGACCAACCGCACATGCCCACACACATGCAAACACACATTACTGCAGACGAGAGAAGGAGGGAATGTAGGGCAGCAGGAGAGATGCCGCAACAAATTAAGATACCGCACACAAGAGTCGCAGATTTCTCGTTTGCCTTGCTGATAAAAATCATCAAACGCAAACAAAACAACATCCCCTCCCTAGCCCTGCCCACATGCACACACACACACACACACACACACACGCACACACACACACACACACACACACACACACACACACACACACACACACACACACACACACACACACACACACACACACACACACACACACACACACACACACACATATCCCAGAACATTGCACAGCAGGCCAAAGCTTCTCATTTCATCCTGGAGTATAAAAGGTTACAACAGCGGAGGGCCGGTCCAGTCCCCACCAGGATCTGTCAAGCTGTCCAGCACGCCCCACTGTGCAATGGAGGCTGGATTAGCCTTCCGGCACATACTGTAGGCTGCCGAGGTCACAGCGATTTGCTTGGGAACCGTCCACATTACAAACCACATCCACATAACGCTGTGAAAGTATATGACATCATTCACCCATGTCATTGGAGAGCTCTTCAAAGTGAGCACAACTGTACGTGCTATAGAAACCAAAGGGGGGCGATCCAGGCTGTGAATGCTTCTCTCCATTTTCTGGGACGACTCCAATCCATAAAAGGCAGAAACATAATTAAATTATCATCTGGGAAAAAAAACTGTTATAACAAAATAGTGAGGTGAAAGCAGGATAACTCTGCAAATGAATTCAACTCTTCGAAGGCAAAGATGCTTCAATTAACTCACAACAAAATAGGTAGAGATTTATGGCAATAATCGTTTCCGTGGGCAACGCATAAAATGAGCTGTCATATGAAACGCTTTGAAAGCACTTCTCTTTGATTTCAGATTAGAGAGGAAAAAAACTGCCTGAGGGTGTGTGTCTGTTCGAGTGATGTGCGTGCATGGGTGTTGATGTGTGATGAGTTGGAGAACACTATGTGCGTCGGGGATTGGTGCTGTTTTATGTGTAGCTGCAAGCAAAGTAACATAAGAGATGGCTCCGCAGTGACACAATAAGTAGGCTGTCTATCACAACTGTTGGCCGAGGTGCAAGAGAATTAGTCAGCTGACCCCTAATAGACTTACACCTATTTAGGAAAGAATGTAATTGTGTTGAGAGTAAGTAATAAGTTCAGGATCTGGCTGCTGTACATAAAAAGTAAGTTTTGGAAGGTTGTCAGGTGCTTATGTTTACACATCTCACGTTTCTCTCAGCAGCGTTCACTGTGTGCACACAGGTGTGTGGGAGGGATGGAGTGTGTGTGCATTTGCTTGTGAGTCTGAGGCTGGAGTTGAGCACCGATTAGGTGATGCTTTGTGGTAGTGGTGAGTGCGGCGAATGTCTAACGGTGTTTTAACCAAGGCCAGGAAACCACACCGAACGCATTACTAGACAGAGGAAAACCATGGAGTGTGCAAACGCATTCATATGTGTGTGTGTGTGTGTGTGTGTGTAAAGACCACCCAGACTGCTGAGGGTTTTTTTGGTCAGTGGAGGTGAAGCATGAAAAATTGAAGGAGGTAGATGAAGAAAAAGTGATAGAAGCTGACAAGGAGAAAGGAGAAGGATTCAAAATCGTGACAGAAAAATATGAATAGGAAGATTTTGAAAACGAAGGTCAAGTTAAAGCAGGAAAGAGCGCGAGCACTCACACACAAGCATTTAAAAACACATGCGCATACTTTACACATGCAGGAGACAACATCCTGCCTCTTTGTGGTGGCCGTGACTGTAACAGTCGTGTGCGTGTCATTTAGCCATTATGTTGATGGAACGATTCCTATCATGAGCAACCGGGGGTCATACTGTAAACAACATGTCTGAGAGAGTGAGACACACACACATGAAAAGAGGGAGACGTTGTGAGGGATGAAGGGGGGGAGGAAGAGTCGAGGGGAATGAATGAACAAAAATAAGAAAATTGCAGAGAGAAAAGAGAACTGTGTGTGTCTGTGTTAGTGTGTGTTGTCAGTGGAGGGTCCTCTATACAGCCGCTATCAGCTCCAGCATCAGTGTCCTGGCTCCAGGCGTCTATGCTAGCCCCCAACTAAAACTACACCTCCCTCTCTCTCTCTCTCGGTCTATCCGTCTCCCACAACCTATTCTGCTTTCCTCACCTGTTTCCTCTGGCGTCCTTTAGTTAGAAGAGGAATCCATACATTAAGTGCTTGAGTGTGTGTGCGTGTGTGTGTGTATTTCTTCAGAGCAGGTGTTGAAGCTGCTCATTCAGCACTAAGTGTAAATGTATGATCACTGATGTGCAATGTGCTTCTCAGAAATTCTAAATGAGTGCATATAGCTCAGGGCAGCGGGCTGGAAAAGTGGAGGACGTGTACCCAAGCCAAATGGTGTAAATGTTTTCAGGGTGTGTGCGTGAGGAGGTGTGTTGGATCTAAGCCGATGAACTGTCAGCTGTGATCAGTGATGCAGAAGAGAGGTGGACCTCCGAATATACAGAAGTTGGACACATGCGATCACAGTTGGATAAAGATGCACAAATGTTTTCTTTTCTCATTTCCTTCAATCATTTTTTTTTCAGCCCTTCATTCACTCTTTTGTTGCCTACTTCCTCCCAGCAAGGTTGAAATGTGTTTGCCTCAACGTGTCTCTCCTAAACTCCCTGGAGGCTTCGCAGTCAACAACAGAAGAAAAAGCCACTTCCTCCTGCAACAGGAGTCATATTTATACGAGAAGGGTGTTGGGGAGAAGGGATAGGCAGTTAGCGTCGGACAGTGCAGTGGTTTGTGGTTTCCCGAGGGCAACCTGGGAGGCTTTTAAATGTCGCTCAGGGACAGACGGCAGGTAGGCAGGTAGGCGACAACAATGGAAACAATGAAAATTCCCTTAGGAGCGGCCGGCAGAGGCCTTAGTGTGCTCCACCGCTCCATATCCTGTCCTTTAGAAAAACGTAGAAAGCAATCACGACACGAGATCTCGGAGAGAACTAGGGTGGAGGAGACAGGGATCAGAGAAGTGAAGTGGAGTATGTCTTTGGTCTGAGTGTGTGTGTGTGTGTGTGCACATGAGCCTGCATGTCCCAAGCCGACGTGGACTCCACAGAATGGTGGTTGGTATTTGTTGGGGTCAGAGCCGTGCTCGTTGACTGAATGTGTGAATCTGTATGTTTCGTGCGAGCCGCGCATGACGACACAGGGGCTGTGGAATGTGCTCCCTGTGACGTGTGTTTGAAGGGTGAAGGGCTGCCTCTGACTGAGAGGATTCAGAACGCCTGCATGGCCCAGATTCCTACTCAGCCCCTTTCCAACCCTGGAAATCCATGGGAATGTGAGTGTGTGAGTGTGTGTGTGTGTGTGTGTATGTGCATGATTTGCACTAGCCCTCTTATTTCCACTACAGAGAAGGCATTGTCCTATCCTGGGCCGGCCCACGACAAATGTCCCCAACTGTCCCGGTGCACATATATGCATATGTGTGCATCTATAGGGCATGTGCACCCATGACCCATGACCCATTCAAGCTGTCATTTGTATTCGTATATGGTGGGATAGCACATGGGTTGGATGAGCTGTATTAATAGTAGCAGATTGATTTAAACCAAACTTATCATTTATATAAAAAGTTACCTTGTCAGCCTCATTCTCTCTCCCTCATGTAAAGCAGCTCAACAACAACCAGTTTGAAAAGGAAAGAGGACTCGGCTACTGATTAACTTCCCTATCTTTTAATTTATTTTTTATTTAGTAATGATTCAAATAAACGAAACAGATTTTACTTGTCAAATTTATGACAAGACAAAATGAATGCGCTATAGTAGTACATGAGAATGAATGCACACAAGTGTTGATAGCAGTGTTTGTAAGACATGGCTCTCTAAGTTCTCTCTGTACCTCAACATGAGTCTGTCTCTGCCTATCTGTGTGATCGCTGGCCAGGCCTGCCGACTAAAGTGGCTCATGTGGGGTTGGCAGAGGGCAGGTGATGACTAGTAAGAGCTAATGATACTTAATGCTGTTTCCAGCAGTACACACACACACACACACACACACACACACACACACACAAACACACACACTGCAAGACCGTCATGTGCACATTGCACAAGCATGGATATATGAACACATATCCGTTCTTCTACAAACACACACACACACACACTCACACACACACATGCACATGCTAACGTAATGATGGGTAATGGCCTGTCCAATCTCCCTGTGTAGCATCAAAGCATATAGAGCAGTGCTGATACAGTGAGAAGCAAGAAGGGACTGGGTTGGGAGAATGGGCCACTGGTACAGGAGTTAGCTGAGGAGAACAAATAAGCTATTACAGACACACTTAAATGTCAAACACCTCAGGAGACACGCACACAGCGCATCGCCAAACGTGGGTATTACTGCTCAGGAATGTCCAGAGGGTGGAAGACGGGATGCGGAAAACAGAAGGTGAAGAGGTGAACGAGGAGGGAAAGAGGAAGGAGTGATAAAAATCAATTTTTCAGAGGTCTTCGTTGTTGAGTTTGAGGTTAACTGACCTGAATGCAGAAACAGCAGTCAGGTCACGGTGAGGATATAAGGCAATATTATTACTTGTTGCTACGACTGGACACAGGTGTATTTCCCATCTGTTTTACAGGGAGGCTGGAGGCAGCTCTGCCACTGCTGCACTTCTGCAACTGAAACCAGACTCACTCACGTCTCTATAGCATGTCTGAGAAGGAGCAAAAGAGGAAATCTGGACTTTTTACATGCATGGCAAGGGGCCAAGCTAAATCTCTTAAAACCAACAGCAGCCACATGTCCTCATTGGTATGGGGTACGAATTCAACGAGTGCTGATCTAAGTTCAGTTCTAGAAGTTATCCGCGGATGCTGTTAAATATATGGAGCAGATGAGCTGATCATGGATCTGTGAGTGCAGCAGTGAAGGAGGGAGCGAGAGCCAGGAGCGGATTTGAGCAGTCTTCTAACTAGATCCAGTGTCCTCCTGTTTCTGCCATTCAACCAAATGAAGTCATAATAGAGCCTGACACTAATACTCATCGGGTTTCATTTACTGTTGTATCCACTGCTGAGAATCTGCCTTGAATCAGTGTGCAGGAAAGAAAAACACCTCTGTAAGAGACACCTTTTCAGGATTTTGGGAAAAGAGGTGAAATTTGTAACCCTGTTCCGCACATAAGTCACATGTGTTTGTCCTGGGTTCTTGAGACAGATTTTTTTTACTCTGATGTAGGAAGAAGCAATGGGTCATGTGACAAACCCATATGAAAGTCAGATAAAACGCACATGCACGAACAACAGATGAGTGACAATGGGCAGGGCCAGGAATGCCTCGCTGCCTTCCTAAGCTATGTGCTACCCACAACAGCTGCCTGTCAGTCCTGTCCACATGTTGGAGTTAGTTGTATGTTGTGTAGCGCCGACTGTTCCAACACTTCCTGTTCCATTACTTAAGTGCTTGACCTTTCACCCCCCCCACACACAACCCCCTGGTCTCATGACAGGGTTTGTGTGTGGGAGGACAAGGAACGGACACAGAGTGTGTCCATGTATGTGTGTATGTGTGTGTGCAGTATACCAGCGTATGAATAAGTCCCAGGGGGCATGAATATGTTTCCCATGACTTGGCCTCAGACTAAACAGCCGCTCTCTCTACCCAGACATCCGCCTGTCATTCTCGGCAAAACCACAACGAGCAGGAAAGGGCACAAAACATGGGAACACAAAAACACAGACGCATCTCCCTTTTTCTGCCTTGTTATCTTGTCTTTTCTCTTCCTCCCTCCCTCCCTCCCTCTCTGTGGCCCTGCTCTTTTGTGGCCCGGTCCTCTCCGTGGCCCTCCTTGTCCAGGTGAAAGACTTCTCCTCACCCTCTCCCTCGCTCTTTGTGCCCCGTGAATGAGAAAAAAAGGGAGAATAAGAGAGGCAAAGATAAAGAGAGAGTGCCTTCGGACACAAAGGGCAGTGTACCCCTCCCAGGAAGTCTGAGAGAGAGGGAGAAAAAAAAAGCCCCACATCTTTAGAGGAAGGAGGAGGGCAGGACAGCATTGTACCCTCCTTCCTGACTCTTTGTGTGTGTATGTGTGAGTGTCTGTGTGTGCGTGTCTGTGCATGTGTGTGTGAGTGTGTGTGTGCAAGCTCATGTGTGACTGCGAGAGAAACTGAAGTCAGTCTATTCAGATTTAAAAAAAAGCAAACACACTTAGTCTTCATCCTCACTCAAAGTACACACACGCTTTTTTCTGTCTCTGTCGTCGCTCACACACACGCAAACACACACAACCGTTTAGGCCCTCTCTAAGGCGGCGCCCGAGCATTGACTACCAGTTGCATTGTGAGGCATAAAAGATCCCCTTTCATCGCGGCCTTAACTGTTTCAAAGAGCTAAGCGGAGAGGATCTATCTGGATCCAACTGAAGACATTACTGTCATAGTTACTGTATAAGACAGCCAAGGTGTGGCTCAGCCGCTGCTAATGCAGAACTCCTGCCCTCTGGGCAAGACTCAAGTTGTTGATTTCCACTAAAGATCTATTACTCTAATGTTCCTCACGGATAAGCTGCCTTCAAAGGCTCAGAGCTTACTGCCATTATTGGCTGTTTGTTTGGTAAGGGTCTCCACCTGAGCCAGGGAGAAAGGCATAGGCGGGAGGGAGCAGAAGAAAGAGAGAGAGCAGAGGAGGAAGTGAAAAGGAAGGCCTCAGGGCACATGGCTCTTGTGCAGTGATTTTGTGTGTGTGTGTGTACTGTATATGTAAGAGAGACAGTTATGAAAAACATCCCTCTCAAGGGCAACAATGTAAGCCTGTTTGTTTACATGCTTTCCCCTGCATTGTTATGTATGGTACCTGCATGCAATTTCATGCTTGAAAAACACGCGAGGAACTTTTCCATACTTTTTACTTCAAGACAACAGAATCCTCCAAAGTGAAATGTATCAAACCATCTCTCCTCCTGCTGCTCCGGTCTCAGCTTTGTCTCGCTGACACATTACTGGGCCGATGCTTGAAACACACCTGACTGATGATCACATCAGTCTGAGGGTGTATTCACTCACCGGGGTGGTCCATATCCTCCACCTCACAAAAGCCGCCTGGGGGCCTGGAGTGCGTATGGGTCCCGGTGGATGCAGCGTGGGTGTGTGTGTGTGTCTGTGAACATAAACAGGGGTGTTTTTCATATGATGTGGCCAGTTGTTTTGCTGCGCTAAATCACCAGCTCTTGTCAGAAACGCTTCCAGTTTGAAATCGGCTACAATGGAGCTGAGGGCACATTCACACCCCCACACACACACACACACACACACACACACACACACAGGCTTTGATCACAGGAGCGATAGCATACTTCAGTAGTTCTGTTGACTGCGAAGAGGAAATATGATGAATCACATTAATGTAACTACCGGACTGTGTAACTCCACGCGCCAGTTGAAATTTGAAACACAGATGGGGAGAAAGTGTGAGTGTCGGCGATAGAGTGGCAAAAGAGCGAGGGAGAGAAAAGGGCCACGGCTGATGAATGGACTCGTACCTCTGCTTCTTCATGCTTCCGTTCCCCCCTTAAGACAGGCTCCTGGCCATACTTACTCTATTCATCACAGCATAAAGCAGTCTAATATCCAGTGTTTTACCTTTCTTCCCATGCCAAGCCCTCTTCTCTTACACACAAATGCACACAAGCATGCACACACTTTGGAGAGGAAGGACGAAGATCTGTCAGACCACGTTGTGTATCTGCAACAGAAATGGAAAAATCTTGATTTCTTTTTCTTTATTTTCTGAGTTTGCATAAATATCGGCATAAATTTCACCCAAGCTACTGTGCTTAAATGCACAAATTACATGCGAGCACATGAAAGTCTAATTCCTCTCCAGGGAACCAGAGAGATCACTGGGGGCTTTGACAGTCATTGTGCAGATTCAGAGCAAAGGGGGATAAAAAGATCAGTTGACAGGCACATTTGTGAGTGTGTTTGTTGAGGGATGAACATGGGTCTCCGTGTCGGCATCTCCTGCTCCTATTGCTGCTCAGGAGTCTCTAGTTCGTCATTCAACAGGAGATGGAGATCTGAGGGGAGGAGATGGCCTGTGTGCCTCTGTCGGTTGAGAGATGTGTTGTTCTGCGATATCAGGCTCCTTTCGTGACGCCACAACGGCCAAGATAGGGCAGCACAGTTCCCCTACGAATACTCGCATGAAAAATAAAGAGAAGAAACCACATGACCTTCGCTTCTGTCTCTCCCACACCCACGTGCACGTGCACGCACACATACACACACACACACACACACACACACACACACACACACACACACACACACACGCACACAGACACACACACAGAACCCAAGAGCAATCGGTTTCCATGCACTCGGCAGAGTCGGTGTGTGATGTGGTGAAAGCGCAACCAGGGACTGTGCCCACCACATCTGCAGGCTCACTGGAAAACAATAGGGGTGTGAAAATGAGCGACAGACATCTTACCACACACACCGCAGCCACCTATAAATGGAAATAAATATTGCACTGCACACAGGGACACAGATACTGACCCACACACACACACACACACACACTTTCACTCAGGCTCCCTCTCGTTCACAGGACACACACTCATGCCCATTAAACAGGGACGCAGAAAAACCCTGATTGTAATTGTGAAACTCCCATGCGCCGGGCAGCCTGCAAAATCTTTAAACGCTGCCTTTCCCATTTCTTTTGTGGCCGTTTATTTGCGTTGAGAATATCTGCACGTCACAGCGCCAGCCGACACAATGCACATGTGGTAGTCATCAATCATAATTATCATGGTTTAAAAAAGCCACAGCTGTTATTTGATTTTAAAAACAAGCCATAGTGCAGAGCCTTCCAACGATACGTCAAGTTGTCAGCGGAGGCCTTGGCCTGCGCAGCAGATACGTCTCTCTCTCTCCCCGGGTTCCCAATGAGCTGGTTGGAGAGCACAGCCGAGCTGAGCTGCATTCAACCTTTCCCCATGACTCACCACTGTGTGTCTTTATTTTTAAACATTTTCTCTCTCCATTGCTGCGTGTTTATTCTGTCTGAGTGAGGCCGCTGTTATGGACTTCACACAACGTTTGTTTATGGCTTCTTTAATCAGGACCAGATAATAGAGAGTTGTCTCCATCCATGGGCGCATCCCCAGAAGATTTGGGTTTTTCGTGTGTGTGTGTGTGTGTGTGTTCCTGTGTGGCTGCATTTGCGTGCGTTACCATCGTTTAATGATCAACTCTTCAATGTTCCAATAAATATTTTTCTCAGTAGCAAACTCCTCCAATGCACAGGATTAAGCTTTGCATGTGTATTGTTCACAAGGACCCAGGAGATGGTCATGTATTTCCTGAGCCATATGTGATGTCACCCAGTCCTGATTATGTCAATTTGTTTGCTGTTACTGCTCGAGATGTAATTTCCATGGCAACTTTATTATCACTTGTATTTACCTCTGACTTTAATCAAGCAGTAGTGCATTACATTTGTATTTATTCCCAAATCTCGGCCTGGAGCCGGAGTGGACTGTGCCAAAATTGGGACAGACATGAAGCGTATAATTTACATGACATCACCACAGTGCTGGAGTGGAGAGCTTGACATGAGGTTCCAGGATAGCATCCCACATCGGCAATGGTGTTTGGGTTCATCACAAATGAACAGTAATTCATTCTATAGTATAATTTGATTTGCTATACATTTTAATATTTAACGTTTTTAAGAAAAGTACATTGAATAACATGACATTGGTTATGGAAGTTAATTAGATGCACTTTAAGACAAATGTTATACCTTAGATTTATACCATGTACCACTGGCATAGTTTACGTTGACTTGTAATCCCCCTCTTTTCCTCTTTTATTTGCCCGTTGCTACAGTTTTACAGCTTATTCATTGCTCATCAAAACTATTTTCCAGAGTTGGCGTGAGTGTGTATTATGTCACCCATGTCCCTGTGGTGCCCCAGCAGAGGTACAGGGACCAGCCAATCAAAGTTTAGTTCAGTAATGGTGATTGGAGTAACGGAATTTAAAGATGAATTCCCTTCCCTTGTTCTGTTAAATGGTTTTGCTTCAACACTGATTGAACGCATCCGCCCTCTACATATATGTGTCCTTGAGTTACACCTTGAACCACTTCCTCCGCAGTCAGACCTCCCAGGAGGGGGGCATCCGAAACAGGAAATTCCCATGCAAGGAAACGAACATGCCATTATTATGCTTTCATAAGGAAAATATTCAAAGTCAGCAGAGGCTGTAAAAAGACTGCATCATTATCTGAAAACCTCATGGGAAAAAGGGCACGGTAAAGATTGCAAGCTCATCCCATGTGGAGAACACACCCCCCCTCACCACATCCCAGAGCCTGATGTCAAACGTCACCTCTGACAAGGTAGCACAGTGTTGCCGCACCAGTTAAACTCAATTACGCACATTTCAGAACAGAGTGTTGCTGTGGGTTTTTTCCACATCCGCCCCTGAAGCTGAATATAGATCCCGCCTGAAGATAGATCCATCCAGCCCCCCGTCAGCTTGGCTGCCTTGACAAACAAACAGCCAGTGTGTCAAAACTCCCAACTGCGAAGGGCTTCTGAGAGAACAGTTTACACTTGCTAGCCCGGTGGTCTGGCTTTATGAGCAATGGTTAGTGTCATACACGCACACACACATGCAGACACTCACGCACATACAAGCCTCACTCCTAAAGACTCATGCGAGACCCCAAGGGCCGTGAAAGCAAAGAAGGGCTGACGTAACACCTCCTTGCTTTCATTGTGTTTATCAAAGGGATGACCTTACATGACTGGGGCCATAAGGTTATATATGTTTTCTACCAGAGTTTGACACATAAGATGTCCTTGTAGGTTATGCGTGCGTTGAACATGTGCATGTGTGTGCATGCGCGCATGTATGCGAGCATCCTGCACCTCACCCTCTTTGACCGCGACACAGCTGCGTCAACACTCACCCCCCAACACACCCTCTCACGTCAAGAGTGTGTGTCAGAGAGACAGAGAGAAATGGAGTGTGTCTACGTTTCAGCTCAGAACAAAGGGGAAAAAGAGGTGGTCTCCTGAGGAACCTGGGGGAGAAAAAACAGTAGAGAGAGAGAGACGGGGAGGAAGAGAGATATGGAGGGAGACTGAGGGGTCAGATCTAAGAGTAGGTAGAATGAGACATCTGGAAAAGAGAAAGAGTCGCTGGGATGAGGAGGAAATTACAGCTGCCCAACAATGATTCATTGGGGAAAATTCTCCTCTACATCTCCTTCTCCTCCCTTTTCGTACTCCAACCTCTCTACCTAAACCTCTGACCTCTCTCTGTGTACTACTCCCACTCTCCATGATTGATCGCAACGTGAAAAGCATTTAAACATCTGCAATTTTACATGTTCCGAGCACCGTCAAGGAACATTGATAAGTTGCACACTGATTGATACGTTGACACTGATTTCTCTCCCCAGGGATCTGAGCATGAATAACATCAGCGAGATCCAGCCCAGAGCCTTCCACCGACTGCACCTGCTATCAGAACTGTAAGTACAAAATCATCAGCTTGAGTTTGATTAACAAACCTCCATGGCCACAACTCACCGATGACAAGAAAAAGTCCTTCCCCTAGCCTCTGACATGTGCAGACGTCAGTGATGGGAATTGATGGCGCTGGCCTGCCTCTGATCTCTCCTACCAGGAAGCTGCCTGCAGCAATGTGATAGTATATCTTGGGATGTCTACATACGAGAGGGAGGCAAAGAGAACCTGATATTCTCCAAGAGAGTAAATATATAAGCTCCTTAAAGTTTTTAGAGAAGCAGCCTCCGTGCAGAGCATCCAAGCGGCTGATTTCTTTGCCCTCCTTGACGTTGTTTCTGCTGGACAGCTCCGCGGGAGCAATAGACACGTAGACACAAGCACTTGCCAAGATAAACACACACTATAGGAGAACTTCAGGACACGGTTGGAGAAAGTGAAAGAAGCAAAGATATATGTTTTCCTTGCTTATAGCATTAAGTAGGCTCTACGTGTGATCATTGGAAAGGTTTTGATTCAGGTGCCAAGCCACTCAATGCTATAACAGTCACAATTCTTTTATTTTAATTTAACAAAATAATCAATACGATGCCAGACTGTAAAAATATGATATGAATTCGGGGGAATATTTGATCTCAAAATAAGCAAACAAGATATAGAATTTGACTCATGCCACATGTGCCAAACTTCTTGACATGTTCTCTGTGCTACAGAACGCAGTTTGGTCAGCACTTGACCGAGCACAAGGTGTTGGTTTCATGCTCTTAGCGCTGATGAAAGGACACACGAGGTAGAAAAATCACCAAAAAGTTTTCGTACACGAATTTTTGGTCAACCTCACCGACATCTGATCCGACCACTCAGCAGAATTCAGCTAAGTCTTGGTTTGACAAAGGCTGCCCACAGATTTACCCCGAGGGTGTGAATGTGTGTGCAAGTGTGTGGAAATTCACGGGGGCTTACAGATTGTGTGTGTGGCAGCCTTCACCTGGTTCTTTTACGTCTGAGCCCTGCAGTGCTTGTGTGCGTGTGTGAGAGAGAGTCTGCACTGGGTGTTTGAACAGTCCACTGTTTTCTTTGCTAATTCTTGCAGCTGCAGCCTGTGAGGCATGAGCTGAAGATGAATGTAAAAGGTTTGCTGGATCACCATTCAGCTGACTCTGAATCCCAGTAAAAACCTGGATCTGCAGAATAAGGCACAGCTGAATGAAGTTTTGTGACTCATTGAAGAGAAAGAATTATTGATCTTTATAACTAGTTGAATTGCTGATCTGAAATGGTAAAAAATCTGATTCAGTGTGCAGATCGATGCCAAACATCAAGGTTTATATTTGCATTTGTTGGGGGAGAAGGGGATTGGTCGTCTTGGATGCAGCTTCACCTGCAGCGTTTGTCCGGACACAGAAACCCAGGGTTTTTACAACCCTGTCAATCTCACTTCCTCTGCCTCTCTCTCATGTTCTGATATTTTATGGATATGCTCTGTTGCTTTGTACCTCCTCCAAAGAGGATGTTCCTGCCCCACAGCCAGTTTTTATAGCCCTGCTGACCATTCCAGCAGACATGCTGGGATGGCGATGATGATGTTCCAAGAACAGGGAGGAGCACATTTCTTGACATTCACCCCTGTCTAGAATGTTGAGAAAGATCATGTGTGTGGAGTAATGGTAAACACAATATAATTACAGCAACTTATAGCACTTAGAAAAACTGTCTCCAAACACAAACCCAGTTGGTTTGAGATGGAGCGTTTGATGTGGGTCTGCAGCACTTGTTGGTAGCATAGCGAGGCAAAGGGCTGAGCATGTTGTGACTGGTTGAGTGATAAATTGTTTGATGTTGGGATCTACCTCCCTGCCTTCCCTCCCTCCCTCACTCTATCTCCCTCCTTTCAAATTCATTTCTATATCCCCCCATCTCCATTTTACTGCAGGCTATTCCAGGCTGTAATCGCCGCCTTTGAACGTTTTTTCACTTTTTTTTGCCCTTTTTTGGTTAATCTCTGCTTTCTTACAAAACAAATGTGCTTATGGAAAGAAGTTCAGCTTTTATCTGGTCATACAAAATGGGAAGGAGAGGAAATAAAGTATTACTAGTAACATATATGAGAACGTTTCTGTAGAGCCCTTGAAATTCTATCATATGTCTCTCATATTTTCACTCTGTTCTCACCTCTTTAGTATCAACGTGCAAACACAGTAATCCTTTTGAACCTAAAATGAGGTAATTAAATTTATTCACAAAGCCGGTCGCAAATCTCACCAGGCTAAACCTCCCTTTGATTCACTGCGGCATTAATATTGATAAATTAGATTCAAGTTTAATCGTCCCACCCTCAAGCCCTATCTAATTCTAAGTAAATCTTATTCTATTGACATCAGATCCCTCTCATTAAGCCTTCATTCAGCACTTTGATTAGTGAATCGGCCCTTAATTCAAATGCACAAACCGGCACGCAAGTTTCAGTCAGGCGGAGCACAGACTGACTGCGTGCCCAGGGAATAATGGAAGAAGGCAACAGGAACAGAGACTGGTTACTCATCTACCTGATATATCAGAGACATGACATATCATCAAATGTTCAGCTCTAAGATCAAAGATTTAAACTTGGAGCGACCAAGCCCTTCCCTAGAAGCCCTTCCTGATAAATACTTAAGAAGGTGACTGTTTTCCGCAACATCATCAGTATCAAAGTCTGTGCTGTTCGTACCTCCGGAGATCACATTTCACCTTTTCCCTTTGACTCTCCTCATAATCAAACGTTAAGGATTGAGTCTGTCATGCTCATCTTATCATTATCTGTAGGCACTACTCATGTCCTCAGATCAGAGCATTTAACGTGGCCGCACAGGAAAATGAATGCCTAATCTGAGTGTGCTAGCTCCTGTTATCAGCTCAAGTCTGAAATTGCGATAAGTCCGTCTCGTCTTCGGCAGTATCCTCGACCTTTGGAATAACCATTCTACCTGGGCTTTTCCAGGCCGGTGCGAGTGCTATCCAACCATCACACAAATGAAATCCAAATGTAAGAGGAGAGAAGTGGTGAGTGGAGGCCAGTGCTGCCCTGCTTGCCTTCTCCCTTGGTGATAAGATTGTCTGCTGATAGGCCGGGGGAATGACGTAGGTGAGGGTTAAGGGCTTACACTTTTGGCTGTTTTTGATACTCCAGGTGCACAACACATCTGGGACTATCTAGGGCAATTAAAACTTTCCATTCTAGTGTTGCCAATATTGGGTTTTGTCTGCTTGTATCTTACTCTCCCACAAACATGCGGCCACACACACACCCACCCACCCACCCCCACACACACATGCTGTTTCAACAAGTCTATATTTTATTCCAGTAATTTCAGAGGTTAACGCCAGGTTAAGTGGTTGACCTGCTGGCTGGACCTCTGAACAGAAGGAGGGATAACATTTCTATTGATGGACTCGGGGTGACAAAGGTCACACATGCATATGTATTTACAAATACACCGACACATGAACTGCCCCCGCTCTGATAAAACCTGTTTATTCCCTCCATCTTCTTTGATTTATCATCGACTCCTATCAGCCATCCTGGTCCTGCTGCCACTATGATGTCCTATCACTACCTGAGATAACATGCCAAAATATGATGCTGTTTCTGCTGTCTCGCTCTTTAATCCATCTTTTTGTTTATTGTTTTGAGGCCAGAGGACACGGTGATACATAAGATAATCAACAGTCGGTATGCTTCAGTGAAACCCGGACTGATCAGGTCTGGATAGCACGGTGGTCTGCACCTCCGTTACCAGCGGAACCCTTCCCACTGTTCTTCCATATTCGTTTGAACTGCACTGGCTTCTATTATTATATCTGTGAAGCACTTCAATAAAGTTGAATTACGCTGAGGTGGAATTTTTATCTGTGTAGTCCCGGGGCCAAGAACAATTCTAACCATCCCCAAATCAATTCGAGAGAAAAAACAGTCGGAGCCACGGCTTGACAAGCGCACGGCGCCTTTCATTAGAATGAGATTGATGTGGAACAACTAGGAGGCTAAGTGTGGAACATTCACTCATACGTACGATCATTTACACACAAGTACACACATAAATACACACACTGATATCATGGAAACACTTAGTCAATGGCAACTGCCGGTGTTCTGTTGATGTCTATCAAGAACGTCTGAACATTTCTTTCCTTTTTCAATATCCATCTTCACTTTCAACATAATTATCCATTTGACAAATGAAGTCTGCAAAAGGAGCATGATTCCACTCTAATGCTCTTTTGGCTTCAATGGTGCAGCTAATAGAGAAAGGCTGGGCTGGCAGTACGGCGTGCACATCATACCATGGCCTTAACTACAATGTTTGTTTTCTGAAACTCAAAATTACTCGTGCTCCTGGTCCCCCCATAGAAAAATACATTTATTTTCCTTTGGTGCTACCTATATCTTTTTTCCGTGTGTCTGTAAGAAATCACTGCATTTGAGCAGTGACCAAAAGAAGGCACTTAGGGTCTCTGCAGAAAGAGGCTCAGATACATTTTACTGGTGTCAGGACCTCAGCAAGGCCTATTGAAGCCGTTACCTCTGGAAAAGTACCTATTGAAATGCTCCCTGGTGAGAGCCTTGTGCAATAGCAGAAACAGAAATGGTATTGAAGTAGCAGACCCATTGTTCTCAGACGGACAACGGATGGAGAGTATACAGGTTTCTTTATGAGTAAAAAATCTGATCTAAGAGCAAAATGAACTGTTTCGTATTGAACCATGAATGACTGTTAGAATTTGTGAGGTCAACGTGCAGCAGTAATGACAAATCAACTGCATCTTTTATTTCCAAGGATATATTGAGACATCATGCGGTGCAGTGGAAGTCTGTTTGACTGTGGTTCAAGCAGCATAACTAAAAGCCACCATAATAGCTTGGATAACAATCAGTCCATTTTTCTATTCTAGCATGTCGATGTGGGTCTACATCCATGTGTGTGTGTTTTTATGTTTTGTGTTATGAGCTTTATAAGAGTTCTAAACTGGGCTGAGTGTGAGATTTGGCAGGCGCAGGTGAGGTTATGTGGTCTGCCACTGCACAGTAATAAGGCTGAGACATGTTGACATGAGTATCACATGTCAGAGGGAGTTTGCTGGGAGCCCTCGTCCATTACCATCTGGATGATAGTGGTTTGGAAAAGGCAGGCCGTGCTCTCAATCAATATTTCAGTATCCTGGCACTAATGGAAAAACTCAGCCGGAGGGAGGCTGCTTAGCATAAAGCTGAAATGTCAGGCAAATGTCACCTGTAGAGTGACGGGGCGAGGAAGAGGATGCCAGTGAGTAACGTTTAACTATGTGTGTGTGTGTGTGTGTGTGTGTGTGTGTGTGTGTGTTTAATAAAAGTGGGTGGTCTCGAGCTGTGAAGACCAAATCTGTGTTTAAACTGCGCTTCCAGCTCGTGACCTTGAGCGTTACTCCGCTGGACTGAATGTTATTTATTTGGACATCTTATACACACTCACAAATGACCATTAGGTGCTGTGTTTGATAAACAAACTGATTGGATTGCTTGTGTGAACGTGTGTGGTTTTTCTCCCTCCGCTGTCCTCAAGGCCCCTTCAGAACGAGACCAATTTACCTCAAGGACGTGGAAAATAGCACACGCGTTTGCAACTGCGCACACATGGGCACGCACGCGCACACACAGCGCACACCTTACACGCACACATAAACACACTCACGTACGCACAAGCAAACATACTTCCACGTTGCACTTGTTGACCCAGTCTCAGTCTCATTCAATTCAGTCTTTACTCACTCATCAGAGCTCCCAGCATTGGTTAATGTTTCAGGGTGTGCTCTGGGCCAATAGCAACCACACTGAATGGAATAGAATATTGTTATTTGCATACTGCCCCTACAGTAACCCCGCAGCAAGAACTGAAGGATGAAGTCATATCACAGCTCAATCCAGAAACACAGAATAAAGCACAAGGCAAAAGTTCTCTTGTGAGACTTGTACATTTTTTGTGTGTGCTGGTGCTTATATTTCA
This sequence comes from Pseudopleuronectes americanus, assembly GCA_038501795.1. NCBI lineage: Eukaryota > Metazoa > Chordata > Actinopteri > Pleuronectiformes > Pleuronectidae > Pseudopleuronectes > Pseudopleuronectes americanus. Next base: position 15,101,044 of record CM076725.1, read on the forward strand.
TTTTGCTCTTTTATATTTTGCTCTCTCTCATTTTGATCTACGTGTTTCTCTCCTAGGCGTATCTCAGGGAACCAGCTGAGGTATATCTCAGGCCACGCTCTCCAGGGTCTCCACAACCTCAAAGTTCTGTAAGTAACCTCTTCCCCCTCTCTCTCTCTCTCACTCCCCCTCCCCACTCTGGTGGTTCAATCCTCATCATCCCAGGTGGGTTGTTCCACTCAAGCATTTTTGGGGAGGAAAGGGGGGTAAAGCTGTGCTCCTGCCTTAAAAATAAAACACACAGGCCACGCATCATTAACTGCAGTTAAAGTTTATGGGCTGGGAGAGACCTGCCCTGCTTGCAGCTCCTTCATTCCCAAACAAGCCCTGTTTCAGTTGCGACTACACACACTCACAGGTGTAATGCAGGGACCCCCCCAGTCACACCACCCACTGAGATTAGAGTAAGTGACAAAGAAATTACCCCCCCCCACCCCCCACCACGAAAAAACCCCACACAAGCCTGTTCTCTTAACACCCCATTTCTCATATTGTGTTCATGGCCTTATAATCCACAACCAGCAGCTGTTAGTGCCGCTGTGAAGTATTAAATCTCAAAGAAGTGCGAGGCAACCATAAAAACCATAGCACCTTCTGACCCGTGAGTGCAGCATCTAATGAGTTGTGGCCGTACTTCCAGTGGGTGCAAGACACAAACGAGTATTAAGGAGGTTTTCACGAGCCTTGGCAACCGACGTCAATCCCTTTTGGAGCATGGCTGAGATCAGTTTGAGGAGCCCTGCCGCAGAAAATAAACCCAGCTAGAGAAATTGTGGTTTGTAATTCGAGGGGAATCAGCGGGGATTACCAGGCGCACAAGTCCATTCCTCTTTCACCTTGTGTTGTGAAACTCACCGCGACAGAATGAGCGAGGCAGCGGTGAATCCTGGGCTATTAAGTCATTATTGCGGATGGACACACACATCCTGAAATCATAATTCATGTCTGCGAGCATTCATGCCTCAGGCAGAAAAACACCCAGGGAAGATTTGGACAGTCCATTTGTCTTCAGAGCAGCTGAGCTATTGGTTTCCTTTCTCAATATATTTCTAAAGTCAGAACAAATGGACTGCTGACCTTAAACACACACACACACACACACACACACACACACACACACACACACGCACGCACACGCACAAGCACACACAGCACACGCACACGCACACACAGTAAAAGGTTATGAACCCAGAGTCCATTACAGCGAAGCTCCCCATGGGCAATTTCTTTTAAACAGGAAAAGACTCAATTTGGTGTATTTATCATGGCATCAGGATCACACTGGAAACATTCCCCTGATCCTCATGAACCTGTGAAGCATTCCTTTTTTTTCCACAGAAGCAATCGTCATATCTCACGCAGAGAGCTGTTGTGAAAACACTATGTGACACAATGAGTTATGTGATTAAATATTAAAAAGATATGCTTTTTTATACCTCGAGACATCCAGAATGCACTGTATTGCCAACTTTTCAACCATCTCTTCATGCCAAATAAATCAACACATAATACAAATTGTAGATATTAAAAATCTGACTTGGCAGAGGACGACATAAGATTGTGTCAACAAGAAAAAAGATGCAGAGCTCTTATCATATATTCTGTAATCTCAACTGTTTAACTGTTGCTGTGACCAGAAGGTTTTACAATTTAAGACTGACTGCTTCACCACGATGCCACGATAAAGGCGGTCATGGTGCCGCTGACAGTGACACACCGGACATCTATACACGATAATGTCAGATGACTGGTCGCTATAAATACATTAAAGAAAAGAGAGAGAAAGACAGAGAAAGAGAGGAAGGGAGGGGAAAGAGAGGGCTATTGTCTGCGCCCCACTTCCTCCCTGCTTTTTGCTCCATTCTTCTGAGAATGACATCAGCAGCCCACCCAAGGAGCGTCTCTCTTTCTTTTCCTCTATCCTTCATTCTCTGCTTCTCTTCAAGCTTCCACTGGCCCTTTCCTTCTTGTGTCAGATTTCCCTCACTATGGAATCATTTGCTACGCCTGACGTGCCCTGGTGCACACACGTAAACTCTATCGCCTACAGACATGCAGTTCTATCTGCAACTCAATTATCTGCATGTGCCTTCCAGAATGCTGCAAAACAACCAGCTGGAGAGTCTTCCAGATGATGCTCCATGGGACCTTCCCAACCTACTGTCCTTGTAAGTCTCCCTCACTCACACGCACAAATACACACACTAATCATGCAACTCTACCGCATCCAGCAGGGAAGGAAACATCCCCCTGGCCACCCACCCACACACATCTGAGTTCTAACCGCAGTGCAGGTATAGAGTACCACTGACATATTACAGACCGTACCCCAACGCTGGCTGCAAGAGCTCTACATTCAGCGCTGGGCTGCCTGGCGGTGGGAGTCACAGCCTGAGTGTGTCAGTGCAGTTCCTGGTAGCATCTGGAAGCCATGAGGGAAACAGCAGACACTACAGGCCGGGGAGAGCATCTCCAATGAGCTGTGAAACAACCCCATTTTCCATCAATTCCCCCTCTTCCTCCTCCGCTCCTCTCCTCCGCTCCTATCCCACCACCCACACCGCTATCCCCCTGGCTAATGAGAATGTTTGGTGGCTTAATTGTTTCATCTGTGGGGTCAGTGTACATTTGTGTGTGTATGTGTGTGTGTCAGTTTGCATGTGGACCATCTGTAATCCCCCCCGCCCCCCCCTTACCCGTCTCTTCACAACTATGTACCACACACATACTCCAAATCCCTGCTTTCCAAATTAATAATTCTCTGTAAATGTCCATCAAGCCATTTCCTTAATCACACAGACACACTCAAACTGTTGGACGTGCACATGTAACTCCTCTACCACCTACAACGTTTCCTTGTCTGCTATTAAGCAGGCCCGCTCTCCCCCAATACAGCCATCGAGCCTGTGCACATACGCACACGCGCACACAGACACACACATTCTGTACTCCAAGACAGGCCCTGCATCTCAGGCTGTGATTATCTGTGTGTATTAATTAACAATTTTCTGCTATGATTATGTGCCTATCTGTCTTCAGGCTGTGTGTGTATGTGTCTAATCATGTGTGTGGTCTTCATCTTAATCTCTTCAGATAGAGATGCTCTGAAGTGATGAAAACACACACACACACACACACACACACACACACACACACACACACAGCCTGTGAACGGAGACGCACCTTGTCATTACAGTAATGATAAGCCCAGCAGAGAAAGATTACTGGAAAGGCTTTGGAGAGTGAAGCTTGTCGGCGCCTCTCAGTGACATAAAACACACCAGGTAAAAAAGAAAGAGAGACAGCATCTGAGTCAGCACGGGGGTTTTAGATTGGTATAAATGTATAAAGGAGGCTTTCAACCCGAATAAATAATGAATTAATCTTGGACAAGATTCCTTTTATCGGCAGAGAACTGAAACTGAGTCAATATTTTTGTCTCACTATTTGGAACAGGCTAATTAACGACGCAGTGAGAGTTCTGTTGTTGAGTTCGGTGCCATCATAAGCAGACAGATGTGTGTTTTTGGTCCCAACCCACAAGTTAAGTAGCATAATCACGACTGATGAGTTCCACAAGCCACATTAAATCAACAAAACCCTGTGTTTTTTATAGATTTGAATCAATGTTGTTAAACGCGCTTCTCCAAGTTCCTCTGTTGTGTAAAACTTTAGCCATCTGGAGAATTAAACCAGTGGAAGCAGGTCCACAGATCTCCTGGCTCGTTCAAGAGAACTTTCTCTTTCAGCCTCTATTTCTCTCTCCTGTAATTGTACCTCAGACTTTGATGTGATGGACAGGAAATAGTTGCTGCTTTATTGGCTTCTGTGGAACATTCCGCGTTCTGTCTGGACCTTCTACAGACCTGGCAGGTCCACCCAAAGGAGCAATTATTATTTTGCCCTGGAGAACAAACCAGAAAGTTGAAGGGTCTTCCGTAGCTTTCATCCTGCGATTTGGGTCAGGGACAAACAATGTCCACAGTTGGAGAGCACATGATGCACAAGGACAAAATCTGTGCTCAGGAAGTAGAGAGGAGGACATTTTCTAGGAGCTGTTTGCGTGTGTGAAGGCAAACGCTCACGTGAATCTATATGTATGCGGGACGGTGTTTCTCTGTGTGCTTGTGTGTGAGCGTCTGCCAGTGTATACAGTTGCCTCTTCTGATGGAAAATTTCCCCGGGGAGAAAAGCCCAGAGTTCAGAGTTCAAGTTCAGATTTCACTTTGATGATGCTGTTTGTTTGGCGAAGCCTCCGAGGGGTGAGGAGGCTGAGGAGGAGCTGTATGCAGCAGCGCGGGAATCAAAGAACCTCAGCCAAAGATTGATAAGGGGGGATGTTTGAAAGATGAACAAGAGTTAAGGAGTGAGACGCAGAGGGGTTTGCAGCGGTGGGGAGTGCATCAATGAAGATGTAAGAAACAAAATGAGAGTGTGAGAGGGGGCCGGAGGGAGGAAACGGAGATTAATGAATAAGTGTGAAGGGCCAAGGAAAGAAGAATAGCGGGAGGAAGTGGTCTCAGCTTGTCAACTCTGCCCTGAGTGAGGGGATCATTCATCACTTTGGACCATGTGTATGCATGTGTGCATTTACTAGTGGTGTGTGTGTCACAATCACATTGCCTGTGGGGTGAAGACACAGTGAGACGGGGGGGAGGGGACAAAGGTTTGTTAGGTTTTCTATGGTTGAAGAGATAAAAGTGCATGTGTGTCATCAGCTGAAATGTATATCTGTGCTGACATGAGAACGCCAGGGACTGATAGCGACAATGAGACTCCGATGGAAAGAGCAAAAGAAGGAGAAACAGCTGAAGACGCATCTTTAACTGTTCCTCCCTTCTTCTGTCTTCACATTTTCCCAGACGCCGAGGGAAGAAGGCTTTACCCAAGATAAATAAGGCAGAATAAAACAGGCCTAACCGCAATCGTTCCTACATGTTTGTGTCCGTGTTTTTCTCCTCTTACATTTCATACATGTCTGTGCTAGTGACGGCAGACATGGCTTAATTAGCATGGGAATACATCATAATGAGATGCTTCTAAGAAGCTACAGCGAGGATGAAAGCGGGAGGATTAAGGATGTGTAATTCTCATAATAACCTTCCTGTAAGCCAAAGTGTTTCAATGCCACAACACACAACCACTATCACACGCACAACTACAGATACACACGCACATAAGCAAACATACTGCACTTAGGCTTGGTGATTATCTCGCTAATCTCAGTTCCTCTCACCCCGCAGGCGTCTCGATGCTAACCTGTTGTCTGAGGTTCCGGCCGGGACCTTTCGAGGGGTTCGCTCCCTGAGACATCTGTGGCTGGACGACAACTCCCTCACAGAGATCCCCGTCACGGCCCTGGACTCCCTGCCCGCCCTGCAGGCCATGACGCTGGCCCTCAACCAGATCACATATATCCCAGATTATGCATTCACCAATCTCTCCGCCCTTGTTGTGCTGTAAGTGGCATCTTGAGTTGTTTACGTGAAACTCTCCTTTGTTGGTTTCCCAGCTTACCAGATAAATGATTTGTTTTGCTGACTTTGGAAAACGGGGCGGTGATGATTGCAGTGTGTGAAATGTTTTTTCTAAAAGTTACTCTGGCTTTATTAAAAAGAAAAAATGTGTCTGTTTTCTAGCCATCTCCATAACAACCAGATCCAGAGCATGGGCGCGAGGTGTTTTGAAGGTCTACACAGTCTGGAGACACTGTGAGTATCTCACACACACATGATACACAAATATGTGCTTTTAGAAACCTAGGTTGCTATTACAAATTACACATAAGACACACAATCCCACAAACACACACACTCCTACATGTATGCACTATCGAAAGTTAGTTTCACAGGCCTATATGAGTACCTCCACTGTTTCCCCAAAACAGAAATGCAGGCTTTGAGATGACAAAGTATCAACACTCATTTTGTACAGTAGTGTTTACAATAATCACATAACCTTAGCGTAACCCCGATGGATATGAAGCACAACCTCAAAAAGGTAACCAAGCTTCCTGTTTGTTTTTATTGGATCCCTCGTTATTAATTGTATTTTAATAATACCAAGTGCATAAATAATTAAGTGTAGTTCTAAACTGGAGTCTTAAAGATTAATGCTCTGGTTATTTCAGCAGGTTCTTGAATATACGCCAAAACACAATCATCAAATACAAGGGAATGGGAAAATGAAAAGTTCCTCTTTGATTACCACCAACAATCGTCAATAGGTTCCTCTGTGTTTTGTGAAAAGTATACTTGTTAAGTGGCTCTGAGGTCAAACACGGCTCAGCGTTGCTACGGGAGAGTTGTTTGAGCGTACGTGCCGCAGCTTCGATAACTAGATCCTAACCACACACCGATGTGGAAACCACAGAAAAATGACACGGCCTTATGAAGGAGGTGGCGAAAGAAAGCCAGAGAAATTCAGACAGAGCAACTGTGTCTTTGTGGTGGTCCCATGGAAACACCGTCACTGGCATGCCGCTTTACAACCTGTTGAAGTGCAAGAAAAACTGCGTTTCTTTTTATAAGCATGTGTGTCGGTAAATGCATTTGTTTGCAGATAAGAAAGTACTTCTGCCTGTGCTCTCAGAAGTGTATGGCCAGATTAACACTTAACTTTAAGCAAATATTCTTGCAGGGAAATGTGAAGGAATGGTGTGTAAGTCAGTGGGAGCCATGGTAAAGGGATGAAGGGAAACTGGAGAATGAGAAAAAGAGGGATGGAGACCAGAATAGTGTGTGTTAAAGTGTTTGGGCCGTCAGTGGTGGGGAGAGACGGATGATTCAGCGGGATAAGATGACAGGTGTCATTGACGTGGGGATTGCGCTGGTATGAGGGGTTAATCTCTCACAGCGGCCTCGCTTATGAGAAATACGAGAGACCATCTGCATCACAAGCACTCTCCCCAACCCCTAGTGTGTATTATAAAATCATTACTACGAAAAGCCATCCAGAGGACTGCTGGAAAACCAAGCAGCAGCATACGCACACAGGACGGAGAAGCAGAACCAGACAGACTAACGTTTCACAACATCCACAGAAAAACACACGAACCGATCAGGACTTCGTCAAAGGAATTTTTGCTATTTTTAAAATAATAAAAAACAAATCCAAGTGAGAATGCCTTTGTCCGTGATGGCTGAGGATCGTAAAAGACAGCACACATGGACGGACATATGTCATAAATACTTAAATACTATTAAAAGTATTCAGGCACTAATGTGCACACAAGCTCATTTACATAAAGGTAAGAAAAAGTGTATAAAAAAAGTATCGTTCTGCACCTGAACCGAGCAGGCAGTTTATAGCAATGGTTTTTGTTTTGATACAGTGTTTCCTGGGAAACTAATCAGAGACAGACTTAAAGAATCAGGTCAGAGGAGCAGGGGTCAAGGGTCACATCCAAACTTCGCACTCTACAGCTGCCTCTCACAGTGGAGAGGAAATGGCATACATGTGCAATCAGACTCACTTTCTCACACACTGACTATCGCATATTGATCATTATGATTGTCGCTGCAGTGACATTGATCTTTCATCATGGTTTGGATTTCAATATATTTAATCACGGTTTGTTTATCTCCGTTTCATTCTCAGAGATTTAAACTACAACGATCTGCAGGAGTTCCCTGTGGCCGTCAGGACGCTCAGTAAGCTTCAGGAACTGTGAGTGTACATGCACACGCACACACGCACACTCACATTCACAAAAACACACCTGCCTGACATGACTATCATGGTTTGCGTTATCCCAAGTAATCCCGTTAAGTGATTTTAATGTGGCACTCGGATACAATCTCTCTCGCCCTGAGCAGGTGTTGGCTACACACCCCCGCTCCGGCTGGCCTGCACGTACACAGAGACGCACACGCACGCACACACACACACGAACCATGTTTTCCCCCGGCTTCAGCAGATGTTCGGCAGCGTGCATATGTGTCACAGATACAGGCGTATGTGTGCGTGTTTACATCTCATGTGTCCAAAAATGTTTTTCAGCTGCGCAATGGCAGGTGCAACACGAGGAGATATGACTTGCCTCTCGCTCACAAACACACTGTTGCTGCGGCCAACACACAAACACACACGCACACATTTTATCAGAAACATATTGATAGACCGTCTGACGAATGATATGTTCTTATATTTGCAGGGGCTTCCATAACAACAATATCAAAGCCATCCCTGAGAGGGCCTTCGTGGGAAACCCTCAGCTCCAAACCATGTGAGCTCAAAGTTTATTCTTGACGCTACAGTGTGCACATGTTCGATAAACATGACATTATGCACAACACGTCTCATTCACAAGCACAAATAAGTCTGAAGAATGTCTCTTTCTTGCAGTCACTTCTACGAGAACCCCATCCAGTTTGTGGGAAAATCCGCTTTCCAGTTCTTACCCAAGCTGCACACACTGTGAGTATGCGGTCAGTAGAAACCATTGCAGCGAGTTAGCCCAGACATTGTTTAAATCATCCTCCGTCCCTTGCAGCGAGAGTTGAGTGGACATGTGTAATGCCCTACTGAATGATGTTGTGTTAGCGTACTTGTGCTCTGTGCTGATGTGGTAGGAGAGTGTGTGTTGTAAGAACATGTTGAATGGTGTGACTTATGATGTCTGGAGAGACAGCCAAAACAGCCTGTGTTGATGTTGGAGGAAAAGTCAGATGGCTGAAATGAGCTGTTAGACAAGGTCTGTGTGCATGAGCATGTGTGTGTGTGTGTGTGTGTGTGTGTGTGTGTGTGTGTGTGTGTGTGTGTGTGTGTGATTGAGTGAAGGAGAGAGAGAAAGAAAGAAAAAGTGTTTCTCTGACAGATTTTCTCCCCGTTTGACTGCAGTTCACTTAACGGAGCAACCCAGATTCGTGAGTTTCCCGATCTGAAAGGAACCACCAGCCTGGAAATTTTGTGAGTGTCTCCTTTATGCCCCCGCACACACCACCCAGCGCAACACACACGCATGGTATTATTTCCTCGACTGAGCCTTTAGCGCATGCAACAACAAAGATTGTGAGAAGAAGACACAGAGGTTAAGGGTTGAGGGCAGGGATGCAATCCCCAGACTGGAGAGAGATAAGAAAAGAGAATAATTGTGATTTATGGTTCTAGGAAACACAGTGAAGTAACAGGAGTCTCAGAGAAGGGATAGGGAGGGTTAGGCTAGTTATGCCAGCCAGTGACAGGTTTGGCGAACCTTTACAGCTCCCTGTCTGACCAAGTTACACTCACAAAACTGGGGGATCCTTTCGCTTGCTTGCACTTCAACAATGATCAGAGAATTCTCTTTTTCTCTATAGGACGCTGACCCGGGCTGGTCTCTCAGCTCTCCCTCTGGATCTATGTGAGCAGCTGCCTCGCCTCAGAGTGCTGTGAGTACATACGCACACAATCAGTAGAGTGTGGGAGAGGGTGAGAGGTGCAAAACTGATACACAAAACCCCACTGTGGAGAGCCGTGCCCCCAAGCAATCACTAGTACAGTCACTTGACTATGAAATCCAATCACCACCCCCCCACAAAATCATTGTCCTGCTACATGTATATCGCCATGCCTCTCAGGGCCGAGTGTTCACACAAAAAATAATCCTGTCACCCCCATAATTTCCCACGCTATAAATCCACAGCTGGTCACTGTGTTTATGTGTGTGTGTGTGCTTTGTGTGTTGTTGTAGGGAGCTGTCTTACAACCAGATAGAGGATCTGCCCAGTTTTTACCACTGCTCCGCCCTGCAAGAGATGTGAGCAATTCAACTCCAATACATACACAAAAGCATCACTATCAATGTTTGTGCGTGTCCCCCCTAATTCAAATGTGTATTAATGTTTGCCTGTAAACTTCAACAGAGGGCTACAGCACAACCTAATCAGGAGGATAGAGTCGAGCACCTTCCAGCAGCTCGCCTCGCTCAGAGCACTGTAAGTCAACTTTTCAACCTGTCATGAATCATTTTCATGAAAATGCAATGACTATACCAGTGGCTCCCAACACGGGGGTCAAAAGTTTTAAGCCTATTCATATGAAATACTACAATGACCTCTTTACAGTCATTATTTTGATCAGGGGTCTCAAGTAGAGATGGATTGCTTTTGAGGGGCTCCTAGACAGGTTGGGGATCACTGGTCAAGATACAACTATGTGTACTTATGACCCGTTACTGTCATCTGGTGGTAATACAAGAGTTTAAGTGTAATTTCTCATCCTCTCAGTTCACTTTATTATTTTCTTTGTCAGTGATCTGAGCTGGAACATGATCGAGTTGATTCACCCGGACGCCTTCGCCTCTCTTCACTCTTTGATCAAACTGTGAGTAAACACACACACGTTGCAGTCACTTCTGGTCTTCCAGCGGTGTCACTTTCAAATTTATTGTATCTTTAATTAAAGTTAGGCAATATGTCAGAGCCTCGACCTTACATAAACACTCCATATTGTGTGTACCACAAAAAAATGAAAAACAGTTGTCTTTGGCTAAGTCTACAGAGAACACTTGGAAAAGTGCTCAGTGCAAAGTGCTCAGCGTGGCCAGGGGAAGCATCTTAGGTCATGCCAAATAAAAACTGCTTTACTATGTGAGGACTGATTGAAGTATGTCTCGCTAAACAAACACGTACACTACATCTGACAGGACGTGTTATCTGAAGGGAAACTGATGGAGCCTGGTCCGACCTGTTAAAAACATCTAAGGCACCGATGCTTTTTTAGTTACCCAGGATGAACCTTTGCTATATCTGAATTGAAAACAGGATCGTAAACACTATCATTCGGCCTGATCTGACACTTCTGTTTCTTTCTCTAATTTCTTTCTATATTTATCTCAGGGACTTGACAGAGAACCGTCTAAGTTCGGTCCCCGTTGCAGGATTGGCGGGGCTCACCCATCTCAAGCTGAAGGGCAACACAGATTTATACGACGCCTTCAGCCCTGATCATTTTCCCCGTATGAGGTAACACAAACACACGCAATCACGCATGCCTTATTATTTCTTACTGGGTGTATTCCTCGACATGAACTTGAAAAGTTCTCCAGAAAATTATCAAAGTTTAATAACCTTGCCAGGTGTGTATCCTGTGGCTGTAAGGAAAATGCTGCCCGTCCCATCACCTCGATTATGTTTCCACTCACACGTTTTCTATTAATATCTAAGAAATTCGAAAATTAACTAATTACTTTTCCCTGCAAGCCATTCCTGATGTGAACTTTAACAATGAGGAAGCGTGCATGGCTCGCAAGTTAATTCTTGTTCCACTGATCCCTGAAGGCCTAGAGAGGTGCAGTAAAGTGAAACTGGAGATTGAGTTTCAAAGAAGATGGCAGGTGATCAAGTGGCAATGTCAGCATTACTGTAGAACATGGTCCAAAACAAAACTCCTGGCAGAGAGCTACTTGAAAAGAAACAGCACATGCACTGCAAATGTTTGTGTACAAGCATCCAGAGAGCGTGGCCTAGGGAATAGAGCGGGTGCTCTGCAAAAAGAAGGTTGCCGGTTCGAATCCCACTCTATCCCATCTGCATGCCTAAGTGTCCTTGGCAAGACACTGAACCCCTATATGGCCCCTCATAAATGCTGAGTGTTCTAAAAATGTAAGTCGCTTTGGATAAAAGCGTCAGCTAAATGACATGTAATGTAATGTAATCCACACCAAAGACAGTCGAGCCAGAACTCAGAAAAATAGATGTTTTTCCAACAATGATGGGTAATTTAGTTTGATTTGCGATATGTACTTAAAAAAAGAGGTCCAAATGTTCTGGGTCCGTCTTAGAACAATATTCCCAGGCACATGAGTATATTTCTTGCTGTATTGATAACTTCTGTTGGAAAGACATATTTTTCAAATGTGTTTCCATGTGCAGTTTATCTGAGGCTGATATAAGGCTTCAGCAACATCGTAATCAAACCCAGGGAGTTGTTTACAATGTAGAAAGTTCCCTCATTTTACCCAGGACAGGGGCTGTGGATTTTGGTTTCATACCAATCTGTTGCGAAGTTGTTTTTTTCTGGTCTGTTGTAAATACTGTGTTCACCTGTTTGTTACAGGGTGATAGAGATGCCTTACGCCTACCAGTGCTGTGTATATGGCTCCTGTGACACCTACAAACCAGCCAGTCAGTGGGATACAGAGCAAAGCAGCACCGATGAGGACCTACACAAGAGGACTGTGGCCATGTACCCTCTCCACGCTGACACACACTGTAAGAAAGCACACCCTTACAACATCTGTGTGGACGCATATAGAGAATAAAACACGCATGGAGCACACCGAGGGGTAAACTCATAGATGGAAATCTGAGCCCCATATGTCTGGGCGCGCGGGCGATTATTGACACAAGCCGCCTTGAAACATGTCAGGGTCCTGCAGAAACCACAGCTACCTGGCAGCCGACACGCTCTTACACTGGAGTGTTGACCCTTCGAACGCGTTCCTGTGGCAGGCGTAAAATATAAACACTAATAAACTAAAATTAGTTTGAAATTTAAACCATTACAACCTACACCATTAAAAAGCTGAAGATAAACAATTTCTGGGTGAACCAAAAAGTAACATTAACAAAAGACGATTGAACCAAAGCATGCCCTTGATTCAAATGTATTCGCCTTTAATTGTTAGAAAAACAGTCGCGATAATCAAATTTCATGCAAGTGCTTATTATCTATGTTTTTATTTCTGTCAGTAGAAAAACATGTGAGATCATCCCCCATATTACAACGACCACCGACAGCCAGCGCCACACACACTCTAACATGCATATACTGTGTATGTGTAGATGTTCACCCTTACGATACTTGCTTCCAGATGACCCTGACCTGGAGGAGTTCCAACTGGAGATAGAAGAATCCAAACTACAGACCAGTGTCCAATGCACACCCACGCCAGGTAACTACAAACGACACCTTCAGTGATCAATTAGCTTGCAGACAGTTTTGTCAAAAGCACTATTCAGTGATTTGTTTGTTTGCAGGTCCTTTCCGTCCCTGTGACTCCCTGCTGGGCAGCTGGCTGGTCCGTGTAGGCTTGTGGTCCATCTCCCTGGTGTCTCTGCTGGGGAACTCCATCCTGCTCCTGTCCCTCTTTGGCTCACCTGGCTACCTGTCGCCGCTCCGCTTCACTGTGGCCTGCATGGGCGGCTCCAACCTTCTGACAGGCGTGTGCACGTGCACCCTGACCCTTGTGGATGCTCTTACCCTGGGAGAGTTTGGTCACCATGGTGCCCGCTGGGAGGGGGGTCCGGGTTGTCAGGCAACAGGATGGGTCTGGGTGTTTGCATCTGAGGCCAGCGTACTGCTGCTGACTCTCGCGGCCGTGCAGTGTGGCGTGAGTGTGACATGCGCCCGGGCCTATGGGAAGTCGCCGTCTCACGGAAGTGTACGCACGTGTGCACTGTTCTGCCTCACTCTCTCCTTCACCCTGGCCTCTCTCCCACTCGTAGGAGTTGGGGAATATGGGTCCTCACCCTTCTGCCTTCCCTCACCTCTACCACCCCCGTCCTCTCGGCTGCCCTCCTCCCTGGGCTTCCCCTTGGCGCTCATCATGATGAACACCCTGTGCCTGCTTATAGTCACAGGTTCATACATCCGCCTTTACTGGGAGTTACTTAGAGGAGAGTGTGAGGGCTTGTGGGACTGCGCCATGATCAAACATGTTGCCTGGCTGATATTCACCAATGGCCTCCTCTATGTACCGGTAGCTTTCCTTTCCCTCTGCTCCCTCTTGGGTCTCCTCTCTCTTGGGGAGGAGGTGCTGAAATCGACCCTCCTGCTCCTCCAGCCCCTGCCTGCCTGCCTCAACCCCCTCCTCTTCCTACTGTTCACACGGGACCACACGCAGATCTTCTTCTGGTCTCGCCCCAAAGCACGTCCGCAGCTACGCCGGGACCACACCCTGGATTCGCTGGTCTCCGTGGAGACAGAGAAGAGCTCCTGCTCCGACTCGTCGACACAGACGTCACTCTCCGATGCTGATGTTCTGTACAGTGAAGGGGGGTCCTCTCTCCTGCCCAGACTAGATCCAATACGATTTTCCCACTGCTCCTCTACTTCCTCTGTCCCCCTCATCCCTTGCCAGATTCCCACTCCTGCTGCCAGAGATAGAGACAGAGCGACAGAACGGAGAGGCCTGAGCGAGGATGGATGTCTGAGGAGTTTGGACCAAGACGGGATTCATAACACTCGGCCTCTGTATTACTCCACCATGACCCCCTCTCTCAGCTCTCATCCATGAGACTCCAAGCTAGCTGTTTGAAAAGCTGGGACACTATGGACACTCAAGGACCATAATCGAACAGCAGCAGCAATATCAGCTCTGGGTTATTAATCCTCAAGCACCTAAGAGTGAGTTCACAGAGAGACAATAGTACTTTATAGACGTCTATGAGAACACAACAAAGTGCCTCTGAAATAAGAGAGTGCAACTTAAAGTTCCCTTCAGAATAAAGACTATTAAAATGAAACACCACAATACAGGGTGACTGTCAAAATAAAGCACTATTTCAGACACTAGTCAGTGGACTGTGTCAGTCATGTACTCGCACGACAGAGAAATAGAAGCTGTTAACCACATGGAAAATCTCACCGCCAGACAAATCAATGATTTAGCGGCTGGATGTGGATTTAGGTAGATCCAGTAGAATTTTATGTGTAAATGTTTATAATGAAATGTGATCACGAGACATGCGAATTAGAGGTTACAGAATGTTCGGTTATATTTTTAAGTGGAGTTATCTTATTTGTCTTTGTTAAAATATAAGTTCTTTACTATTGCTAAAGTCTGTTTCAAATAAAAGGGATTCATCATCGATGCGCCGGGACATTTTACCAGAGTAAGCTAACATGTTTTTGCTCACCGAAATGTTACAGTCGGATATATATTTCTCAGCAGCTGTGTAGTATTGGTTATAAAAATGCACCAGGAGACGGATCACTCAGAGTTTTACATGGTTTACAGGATTTTATCTCAGATATGCAACTCTGCCCAACAGGAGGCAGGCAGTCATACAGACTGAATGGGATGTAGCTATCTTTCTACAGACATTAGAGCAGGCTAGCAATATGTACATACAATGTAACTACCTCTGAACTAGCATGCTATTGACTCAATACAGCCTTATGATGTTTGTCTTTCTTTTTTATACGATAAACAGCAAATATATGATTTTATATGTTAAGAAATAAATGCTTAGTTCGTAAGGAAAAGGTCTTGCTATTTACGATGTACATACTTTGTATACAATTGGTCAGCATATGTTTGAATAAAATTATTATCTTCATACTGTATATACTTCTTACTGAGCCACTCTGCTTATGCATGAAGCACCATCACATTAGGAGACATGGTCTGGTGTGTAACATATTTAAGAAAATCAATCAATTCAATTAGTTTGGAATAAACTTTAATAACACAACACAAACATAAAAAATATACACATTTCAGAATTAAGAAGAGGAATCTACATATAATAGGTGGAAGTAGGTATCAGGACTAAATAGAACATTTTAAATAGGTATTCACAAGTGCAGACAGGAGTAATATGCATGTTGGCTCTGGACCTGTGAGGTCGAAACTACACACAGGTTCTCTTTGCTGACTCCGCTCCCTCCTGTTGTGCACCGAGCGGATGTCTTTTGCGGGATGAAGCGTTCTGTTCGGGAGTATTTTCTTTGTTTGCCTCCTGAACTTCCTGAAAAAAAAAGACAGAACCAAGCTATTTTAAATAAAGACAGCTTTGAAGACCCACACAGCAAAAATGAGAAGTATAAAAAAATGTATGTAACAACTGATTATATACATATCAAGCTGCTTCAATTTGTTGCATGTGAATTTAAGTCAGTAGACAGCAAGATATTAAGAGAGCACAGCTCCACCTTCTGGGTAAAATAAGCTCTACACGCAACACATACAATAAAAGAAAATTGCTTTGAAATAAGGATAATTAACCTGAAACCCACAAGAAAAATGCAGCTGACCTAAAGGTTCAGTACAAATTAAACTAGAATGACTCTTAGTCAAGCAGTAATCCTGCTTAAAAACAAACAAGCAAACCCCCTGGGCAGAGGTCAATTAAAAGCTTCAAGAGGAAAACTGCTGTTCAACTGCATCACCATCACACCGGTGACTTACCGTGTTTTTCTGAACGGCATGTTCCTTTGTCCACTTCCTGGCCGTCTCCATGAACAGCTGTTTGTTGTATTTGAACTCTGATGACTGCATTCAAAACATGTCAGTGTATCTTTAGAGGTTACACATTTTTTCTAGGTATTATTGAAATGCATTCTACTGCAATTTTGAAATTGCAAGAGGAATGTGTATTTTATTTCCTTTCTAAAGGTTTAGAGACTAATTAGTTAGTCTATCAAGAAAACCACTGGCTGGAATACTAAAAGAGTGTTAATTTATTTCGGTGTTGAATTATTTATCAAAGCACACATTTTAAGCACATTGTTGTTTAGTTCTCATTGTAGAGATTGTAATGTCCCAAAAATATTTTTGAGAAAGCTCTTAGGTCACCTATCCACATTGAAATCACACTATTCAGCAAATCAAATAAACCTCACATTGTGATCATGTATCAGAGTTATTCTCAAGATACATGTGGATACAAGATTAAATGTGACTCACTATATCGGCCATGAGCGGGTCATCTGGATTGGGCTCAGCCATGAGCAGCTGAATGGAGGAGAGGACTGTGGAGATGTTTAAGGAAGGCCTCCAGGCACCCTGGAAGAAAACAAAAGGCAACATTAAATCTATACATATGCAGGTGTACATGGCTATTGTTCTTACAGCATATAAACAAACACATAATGTGAAAATTATAGTATATTTAATGCTTAAAATCTTTAACGACCTTTGGCGGGAGTTTGAGAGCATCGTGGCAGATACGTCCGGAATTGTCAATATTTGGATGGTAGATGGGGGTCAGGAATCGTATTTTGGGAGGCTCAAATGGGTACCTAAGGGAGGAAAACAACAAGTTAATAATGCTTGAGAACATTATTGATGATGGGGAACTCCTTCATCAATATTAAACCTCTGCGAAAACGTACCTCTCCGGGACCTTGATCTCCAAAGAGAAGAGTCCACCTTCATAAGGAGTTTCTGTTCCACCAACTATCTCTGCAAATGAGACGCAGATAACACAGATATTAACCATGACACATATGTGGTATGATCTAGAGAAGAAATACATTCAGAAAATAAATATTAAAAATGTATATAATAATACATGAATCAAAATGCTACAGAGGTTCTTTCTAAACATTTTACCAGGTTACTGCTCATGAAGAGCCATTATGATGAGATAATTCAAACAAAACATTGGCATTTGGGGAATATTTAGATTTCCTTTTTTTTTATAAATGTTTGAATCATTTAGCTAACTTTCACACACACTCGACACCACCTACATCAGTATAAGGCAACACAATTAGAAACCTTTTAAATGATCATTTAACATCTATGTAAAACAGTAGCAAGTCAAATTGAATATCATGAGACTGATGAATAAGCCTGCATACGTTTTAGCTAGGTGTACCTAATAAACTGCTTAATGAGTGTTTGATATAGTAGACTGTGTCTTTTACCGATGCAGATACAGGTTATTGAGTGTCTTCTATATCAGTTATCACATTATTTAACATTTATGACCTTTAACAGACAGAGTGGATTTACTCACAAACTATTGTGTAATTGGCAGGAGAAATGTACTGACACGAAAAGCATCTCAAGTCATTTTACATCCAGAGACAGAGAATGTACATACGGGCCCGGAGGTCGTCCATCCGCTCCTCCGTCTGCCAGCAGGTGATTCCAGGAGGTGGCTCATTGCTCAGCATCTGAAGTTCACGCTTCAAACGGGACGTCTTCTGCATTCTGCAAAATGGGGGAATGGAGTTAATTATCAGTTTTTAATCATCACAAAGAGATGACAAAAGGTGGGATTCTGACCCCTTTCTGGAAATTGTTAACTTTATAGCTCACAAGGAGATTATAACAACATCTAGGTAGAAAAATGTGTCCACAAATGGCTATACAATTTTTTTTAAAGTACATTTTAATGGTAGGAGCATAAAGAAAAGTAAAATAGGGTCAGGGGTTAGCATTTAAATATTTTTGGCTATTGCTTTTTGGTTTGTAGAATGTCAAATTGAATATTGAATGCAACAAGTTACCGTTTTCCTACCAGTCAATGTATACATTAAATTAACAACACTGTAAATATCCGTGTCTGTGTCCAATCTTCAAAGAGACCAAACAAGACGAAACCTTGTAAATAACCTCAATATATAAATCACAGTCTTCAAAACAAACGAACAACACACTCATTACAGAGCCTACAGTTTATACATAACCCTCTGTTGAATGCTATAGAAATGTCCTTACATTAATATAGCATATGACAGGTCATATCTGGGCTTTAACTAGATACATTATTCTGATAAGTGAATTTTGTGGACGGCTCTTCAAGCTAACTTGTTTCAAAATGACCGGAGTTAGCCGACCTGGTTGAATATTAACCAGCTGCCTCCAGAGCGTCTCCTGAAGTCTAACGACCACACCGGACTTTAAATGACACGTGTGTATTAGATATTAAATCACACTCGCTTACTTTGACACCTTCCTCAGGGTTTGTCGAGCACTTCTTCTGCTTCTGTTCTCACGTTTCAAACGAGCGGACCTGTGTTTTCAGATTTCCCTCTCACTCTGCCCTCATACGTCACAGCCGCTCTGCTTCCTTTTTCCGCTTCTTCATCTTCTTCTTCTGTTATACGGCGGCGCAATGTCGCCACCTACCTCTGAGTTCATGTATAACAACCAGGTAAAATTACAGCAACTGTGCTTGAATTGAATCAGTATCAATGATCAAGCTCCCACTTTATTCATCAAATTACATTTTATTTTCATTCACAGTTATCACCCGGGAAAACCAGTCTAATATTTCACTTCCATGTTGTCCTGTCCGTACTGGGAGAGGGATCCCTCACACATCTTTTAAGGTTTCTACGTTTTCTCCGCGTGTTAATGTAATTTTTCCCCCAGTCTTAAGGACAGAGGATGCCGCACCTTGTTAAAACCAATGAAACAAATTGTGATTTATGAAAATGGGCTATACAAATAAAACTGGATTGATTGATTGTGATTCCTAGTCATGTTTTTTACCCAGTTTTCCACATTCATTATGATCACCTTCAGACTCAGTTAACCTGTATATTATATCTCCACATTGTCTTTTCTGTATATTCTTGTGTTTGCAATTTGTATCTTTGGACCATATTATCTCACGTTCACAGCTGTGTATGTTTATCTGCTTATATAGAAAAATCTCATCTCTCATGAGCCCTTCATGCAGAAAACCTGGTGAACCAGAGTTTGTCAGTAAAAAGTTTTAACCATCAAGAAATATAGTCATTTATTGTTAAATTTTGTGTATTTTTTCTTACAAAACAATACATGAATAATTATTACAGTTTTGGTTTTACACATATACAGAGATTTAACCTTCAGTTGAATTATTTGCTACATTGGAATTTTATGTAGATATCGGCTAGTATGTTTATAGCTGTTGATGTTTCAACCACATCATGCTGTTTCCATACAAAACAATATATAGTGTATTTCTGAGTGTAATTAACAAATTAGATACAGTTCTGATTATGTATCTGTTTATTATAATAACTCGGTTTAGGAAAAGAAAAATGCAAAGGGGTATAATCTCTATCTCTAGACATCTCACTTCATGGCCGTGGCGAAGATGGCCTGAAAAGTGATGTTTTTGTACGGTTTGTCTTCCATCCTGACATCAGTGAAGCCAGAGTCTCTCAGAGCCGCCATGTAAGTGTCCGGGCGCCAGTTCTCATCGGGAATCATCTGCTTTCCTACCACCTGCGACACAGCAGACAGTTTCAGCGTGGTCACCATCAGGCCCCCTGGGTTGATTCAAGAGAGAGAAACATAATTTCATATATTCACAGAGGCATCACTTAAAGGCAGTGATTGGTCAGATTGGTCCGTCTCACCGTTACAATGTCATTTCCTACCTGCTTTCATTACCCGGTGTATCTCAGTGGCTCCCTTCCTGAGGTCAGGCCAAAAGTAATAGCAGTTACAGTGAAATACTTTATCCACTGTGCTGTCTGCGAGAGGCATTGCTTCTACACTGCAGTTGTGCAGTGTCACTTTACCGCTCGCCACCAGATCCTTCACTCGCTCACTTGCCATCTGTAAGTGAAGAACAAAAGAAAAAACTCTAATATTGTAAATTGATGTCAAATATTGTTATTATAACCTGGGCTGAAATTACAATCTCTTTCCCAGAGGAAACCTCGTATAGTCTGCAACCCATAAAAATTCTAAAGCTAGAATCTGAACCCAAACATACACACACAACATAATGCACTCATGCCACAAAAACATATAGGCATTATATATCAATACTTTATTCCCCTCTCTGAGAATTTACACCTCACCTTATGCATGTACTCGGAGTAATCCACCCCAATAAGATGGCCTGTGGGCTCTGTGAGCAGTTCTGCTGCAGACTGCAGACCCAGACCTGGGCCATGACCCACTTCCAGCACGGTGTCCGCAGGTTGGATCCCACAAAGCTGCACGGCGTTCTCCTCAAGGAACTGGTTTTTCGCTTTAAAGAACTTACTGACCAGCCACCCTGCTACTGATCGGGTTGGCCGACGCAGCTGTTGTCCCACTTTTTGAGGCCACATTACTTGAGAAACAGAGCAGAAAATTCAAGAGGGCGTTTTTGCAAATGGTTGTACAAATAAACTTAACAACTTCAGAGATTTATATCAAACAAACTGCAACGCACAAACAATGTTTTTAGCATTAGAGCTCGACCAATATGGACTTTTGGGGACCAATGCTGATGTTGATACCAATACATATACATTTTTATTCCTAAAATGAGCCTTTATGACAAAGAAATAACTGAGGCTCAATATTTTACAGTTTAACCATTACTATGAAAAAAACATTTTGGGTGATGATCGTACAACAAACATAAAAATCCAAATACACAGCACCGTTTCTAATCGCAGGATTTCCAATCCACAGACTGACCAGATTTTCAAGGACTTAAACTTCTATTAAAACAACTATTGAAAGTCATAAGATTATACATGTTTAATGAAGTTAGTTGGTTAAACTATAATCAGCTATAGACTTTGCTCAATTCAACCCCCTTAAACTTCTCGTGCTGTGTTAAATCTGCTGTATACAGCCAGACAGCTATGATCATGTCCATGATATGTATATTTTTAAGACTTCACCTCAACATAGGTGCATGCGATGAGTATTTCATCTTATGTTGACCCCCCCTATCACAAACACCTGTACTACAGTGTACATGTCCAGTGTTTATTAACCAGTTACGGCCGATTTGAATAATTTATACACGAAACCATGTAACTGACATGATTTCGCAAGATAGTGAACGGGTCACAGGACACGCGTGCGGCAGCTGCGCACGTTATCTGGCGAACAACTGTGTAGGGGATACGATATTAAGGTTAGAAGCGCGAACATACGTTTGTCACGCACGAGCCTCTCACCTTGGTCCTTGCGTGTTTTTTCAGTTCACGCGCTCCTGACTCGGGTCTGTTTGTTTTGCCGTAGCTCAGAGGAGAACTACGGAAAGCCTGAAGTGCCTAAAAGCCTCAAAGACTATTTCTCTCCTATCAGCGCGCACGCTTCTAAACACTTCACTAAACTTTCCCTCCCTGTAAAGTCCAACCACTCACTTCCCTGCAGTTTTTTTCACGTTTCCCATTGTTTCAATCTTGTATATATCTTTTTATTTATTTATTGTACATCACCGGGGCTTGGCCTGGCTGTTTATATACAGAATGAACTTCACTTTCCCACCATAATAAACGTCTGTTTGGAGATGAGCGGTCCTCTCTCGCTTCCTCCAATCGGCCCGTCTGGCGCACGCCCATCTGCAGGGATCTGGTTCTCTTTCGTTTTCATTTCCCGGAAGGGACGAATGTGAAAATAGGAGTTTTATTTCTTCGAGAGTTATTTTCATGCTTTGTCTGTAATGGCGTTCTGAGAGGATTAACCAGGAGTTTGAGTTCGTGTTTGGAAGAGTTTTGTGTCTGATAACAAGGAAATAATCCTCTTTCTTTCAAGGGCTTTTTTTTTCAAATGGAGAACGTTTCCCTGTCACCTTTGGACAAGGTGAGTGAAGGAACAAGCTGTTTAATAATGTGCTCTGTTTCAAATTAAAATATTAATAACAACAACAACAACAGCAACAGCAATAACAATACTAATAATGGTAGTACTAGTATTATTATTATTGCTATAATTTTAGATTGTTTTTAATATTGTTTAAAATATTTAAATCCTGCTGCTCTGCCTTTCTACTGCTCTTAATGAGTGAATATATGTGTACTGAAGACTGAAGACTGAGGGGCATGTGTGTTCATGTTTTGCAGCAAGAAAACAAAGCGAACACTCTGTCATCCACAATGCATGGAGAGCAAGCCAACAAGTCTCCCAGTGTGCTTCCCTCCCCAGCGCACCATCCTCAGGGGGACCTGTGGCATCTACCTGGACGTCTACGTGAGTCAAACTCTCCCCTCTGGGTTCGACTTCTGCTCCTGGAGGAGACAGCTCTGACTGCAGCAGCATCAACCAGCACAAGCTCAACCAGACACAGTGTGGTTTGTTTGAATTTATTGCATTTACTCTGCAGGAATAAACCCGTCTCTGTGGGATAAAGAGGACGTCTCCCACTGGCTCCACTGGGCTCAGAGGGAGTACTCCCTGCGCCGGTCAGAGAAGGGACGATTCGAGATGAACGGTCGAGCCCTGTGCCTGCTCACCAAGGAGGACTTCAGACGCCGCTGCCCCAGCTCAGGTATGAGTGTGCAAAAAAGACAAGATCATGCTGACTCTCCTCTCTGATTCCTGTGTTTTCACGTGTGGTTCTCTGCAGGTGATGTTCTGTATGAGATCCTACAGTGTGTGAAACAACAGAGGAGGGGTGCTGTCTGCGATCCGCAAAAGACGCCTCCCTCCCTGACCCCGAACGTACACAGCCAGGGCCCAGTCAGCCGCCAGGTCCCGTCAGTCAGCGTCCAAGGGCCTCAGCCTCCAAGAGTCAATGCAACCCAAGGTCAGAAGGTCAAGGAGTAAATTACCAAACATACTCTAAATCAATGAGAATCTGAATCTGACATGTATATTGACACATAGAGTGAATATATCAACTTTATTTGTACCACAGCTTTCAAACACACAGCTACTTCAGTGAACATCTAAAAACATAATGAATAACATGATATAACTTATCCCGATCTTAATTTGAGTAAATATATCAGTAAAAAAAGTAAAGTTTCATGAGATATCAATGAACATTTTGAAAAATGTAGTATCTCTCAATGTTAAAGACAGTGAAAACTAAATCCTGGATCTGCCCCCTGGTTCCTGTGAGAACTCATAGTAATCCACTCTGCTGGCGATGAAGGCATGAATGTGTAGCTCTCGGTTTATGACTCACAGACAAACACATTTACACAGATATCCATCTGAGCAAATGTAGCGTGATAGAACGTAGTCAAATAGCAATCAAATACAACAACCTATGAACTGTAAATGTTGGATTGTTTTGTTCTGCGTGCACAGACTGTGCAGAGTGTGAGGCAGTGAACTGCGCACACACATAAATACACATACAAATGTGCGGCTTGTCAAATCAAACTTGTTTTTCTTGGTTGGATTGTTGTTGTTAATACTTCCTGATTATCCACACGATGTGCGAAAACATCATGCTGCTCTTTCCTGCTTCAGTTTTAATTAGTGAGTTAAATAAGTACTGGTAACTCAAATCTGTGCATAATGTGTACTGGAGTATATGTGCTTTGTTACTCTCCACTGGTGAGAATATCTTACTATTTAATCGAGTAAAACAAACACACACTTTCCTTGTTTGTCCCTAAACACACACATTCCCTACCATCACACGGTACTTTTCTTAGAGGAAGTACAGTGTGTGGGTGTGTCGCGTGTACCTGTAAAACCAGTGATTATTAACTCCACAGTTCAGAACAATCACTTCATTCTACGCAGGTTATCTTAGATTACTAAGATAAAATGGCTTCTTCATGTCAAACATTCACTAGCCTACGCCACAAACGTCGGTGTGAAAAGTCCAAGTAGCTTTAAAAATCACTTTTGCTTTCAGTTGAGCTCTTCTTTTCACAGTTCCTCATGTTTCTCTCTCACACAGCTTCCCCC
This sequence comes from Pseudopleuronectes americanus, assembly GCA_038501795.1. Classification (NCBI taxonomy): domain Eukaryota; kingdom Metazoa; phylum Chordata; class Actinopteri; order Pleuronectiformes; family Pleuronectidae; genus Pseudopleuronectes; species Pseudopleuronectes americanus. The sequence goes on from CM076725.1 coordinate 15,125,339, forward strand.
CCTCTCACCAGTGCAGCGTTGACAGCTGTGGTTACCGCTGTGAGCCAATCAGAGCCTGCGTCACCTCTCAGAGATCGTCAGTCGATCTTTCACAATCACCCGGTTCCACTCACACATACAAGTGGGTATATCAAACTGTTATAGCACAGTTAAAATGATTTATTGTAATGTCTAATCTGCTGTCTCTCTCTTTTTGTTTTCCTATGTAACCTTCTCTCTCTCTCTCTTACATGGATCCACAGCTGTCCCCACATCTCCCCACAGTAAAGCTCAGTGTCCTCCTCCAACAAAGAGCATCAGCCATGAGCCTCTGAACCTGTCCAGTCGAGAGAGGAGCCCACTGCAAAAAGTCAACGGCCGCATCCCAGGTACTGCTACGTTCATTTATTAATAGTTCTTCTACAGTATATACAAAACTGAAGGATATTGTTCTAGAGAGACCACTAGGGGGTAGAAAAGCTCATATAAGTTTGCCAAAGCTTTAAGACGTGAGACATCATTAAGCCTCAGAGCAACACGTGTGAAACAAGGCTCTTTCTTGGCAATTCAAGAAGAGGTCTCATATTTACTCTTTTGTCACCTTGTTCATCTTTTTTTATTTTGTTTGTGAGGCAGAGCTAGAGCTGGGTTATAAAACAATATTATGCTTTTTGCAATAAAGTTTTTATCAAGTGCAATGTAAAAAAAAGTCCAATATATATCTGAATAATGTTTATGCAATGTACAAGCACAATGAGGAGGTTTTACACATAATTGAGCTTCTACAGATTGTTCATTATCTGCTCATGAAGAAGAGGTTGAAACCACAACCATCTCCCAGGAGCAAAAATCTGTTCAATAATTATTAAAATCCTTTTATTGCCCAGCCCTAATCCACTGTATATAAGATACCTAATAAAGATTCAAATGCCAATAATTGCTCATAGTCTTGCTTTTGTTTCCATTGTTAATTCACGGTCAGAGTGCAGACTACTGTGGGACTATGTGTATCAGCTCCTGTGTGACGACCGATACCAGCCATACATTCGATGGGAAGACAGGGACAGCCTGGTGTTCAGGGTGGTCGACCCAAACGGACTGGCGTGTCTCTGGGGAAACCACAAGGTGAGCACCTCGGTCTGTATGGTTCATCTGACAGGGGACATCGTTGTAAGAGGCGTTACGCAGCCCGTTTGATAACGTGCGATCTGTATCTTACAGAACCGAGACAACATGACCTACGAGAAAATGTCCCGAGCTTTGCGGCACTACTACAAGCTCAACATCATCAAAAAGGAGCGAGGTCAAAAACTCCTCTTCAGGTCTCTGTCCTTTTCTCTTTCTCATTCACTGTCAGTATCTCCCCCCACTGAAAGCTTTGGCAATAAGTAGTTATTGCTTCCTGTTTGCCTCCCCTCAGGTTCCTGAAACTCCCACACGACATCAGGAAACAGCAGGCCGACCCCGCCGAGTCCCCGGAACCCAGTCCACCTCTGTACGGGAACTTTACAGACAGCAGTCCCACGCACGAGATCTTCGAAGACCATTTTGAGATTTCCCCTGATCGTAGGTCCCCACAGCCTCCTCTAACTGGTGCTCCTGTAAGATAGAGAAAACGATGGTGTATTTATCTTCTGGTTTCCGCTTAACCCAGGTGCTAAAGTTTTAACAAAATGCACTGTTAGTTGTATAGTCAGAAATTGTTTTACCGTCAGCGTGCTTTTTATTTTTCAGCTTTTTGTCTTTTATCAGAACAAACACTAAGGGATAAGGAAAACTGGGAGAGAAGTCAAAGCAATAGTCCCCAGAATTTGAATTTCTCAGACTCACTCAAAATAACAGCATTACAGTTAATACACCGATTCTCGTGCATCAAATCCTGCAAGTCTTGTAGGTGAGTGGTTTATATGGATGGTGATGGTGTTCTACTTTCCATTTCTCAGATTGGACAACAAAAAAAAGAGATTATTCATGTTCACAGACAAAAAATGGTGTAGTTCAAAAGCCAGGTTTACCATGAAAACAAATTTGTTTCTATAGTTTGTGATGAATCAATTTGAAAATGAAGTATTTGTTTGTGTTGTGTGTTGTATTTCATTAAAATGGAATGTGGATATTTGAACATTCTATCTAACTATTTTATGTAGCATTTTTCAAATTATTAAATAACATGTAAAATATGTCATTCATTTGATGTTGTGATGCACTTTAGTGGTGCAGAGAGGTCTTGGATTGGATCTTAGAGCACAGTGAAGCACAAAGACAAGCGAGACAGATCAAAACAATGTGGTTCATTTCATTTTGCCTATCTGTATCACTTAAGAGCAAACACAGCCTTGCGTAATATAGGAGATGATCTCTCTACCTGCAGGGGGTGCTGTGGTAGAATAGGAAACAGCAAATGAGATGATGAGAGTACTTCATCCCCAAGATAATTATTTGATTGCATGAAACCAATGACTACTTTCATGTTTCTATCCTTGATAAAGTAATGGACAAATAAATGTAAAAAATTATAATAAACTTATTAACAACTGTTAAATTAAATTCTCATCACTCAATACTTGTCTATTTTCACTCATTAAATTTGGACTAAAATGCTTTAGTTGTCCTTTTGAAAGAGATGTGATCCTAGATTATGTTTCTCTGCAAGTCTGTAACAAATGTACTGAAGTGAGCAGTTTGTTGAGTCTGTTTTTGTTGTTGATTTGAACTTTTGTTCATTCGTTCAGGATTTCCAAACATCTGGAGAGTTTTGTTTATAGTGGCTTCACATGGAAATCTGTGTGAGATAAGCAAACCAGTATCATGTGAGCTTTTAGGGCTAGAAAGAGAAAAAAGTAATTGACAGTAATGCATGCCGTACCACTCAGTGCCTGAATTGGACCAAAAAAGGTGCCAGTACCCTATAGTTCAGCAGTTCACAACATGATCATCGCATGTTTCTTGGATGTATTTACATGAATATTTTGGTAATTGTATACCACTTATACCTCTAAAATTCGATATCTGTTGGCCTGAACATAATACAAGTGTCCTAGATTACCAAGTGAATTGTCCCAGAGTATAAAATTCTGGCAGAATTTATTTTTTGGCACAAAGAAAATTAAAAGCTGTCTGATGTGTCCTGAGTGTGATATCTCCATTTTTTCCCTCTGGTGTGGCATCCTGAGTATTAGAAAGGTTTGTTGATCTAATGTGTAAAACACATAATCCACATGTTTCTGTATTTATTTGGGTGAGATCGAAGGGCAGAAAGTATGTCGAGGACACGTATCCTGGCAAAACACGCTGCCTATTCATCTGTACGTGTGTGTACCCAGACTCCCCAGGAGGTGGCGGTATGCAATAAGAAGTAACGGTACTCATGAGGCCAAAGATCAGAAGTACCAGTGAGTACCAGCACATTACTGGTACCACGTGGGTATGACCAATATGGTATGTCTAATTGAGTGGTGCTTATTAACACTCAGCCATTTCCCAGTGAGTAACTCATCTCAGCAGGCTGGAACTGGCTCCTCTTTAAAGCAGAACTTGTGCCACAGCACAAATGCTTTTCACCATCTACAATTGAAACGGATTATTGAAAAGCTTCAGAACATGGCTTCAGGAGTCGTCAATTGCCAAAACGGTGAAGTTCCTCAGTCCATCTCCTTCTCCGGGTCTGGATTCATGGCCACCTACCAGTTAGGGGTGGCCCAGTGTTTCCTGAACTATGTTCCCTGGATCATACGCACAGCTCCGTATGTTCTCGGTGCGTCGGCTGGATCTCTGGTGGCAGCTGCTGTGGTCTGTGAGATGAGCCCAAGTAAGTGACTTGATCATTTCCTTCAAAGACTGTCTCATGATGATTACCATTTCTCTACCACTCACAGTTCTCTGTGTTGTACAGTCACCATCCGGGATGAGATGATCCACTTTGCCAAACAGATGAAGGCTTTCCCTCTCGGGCCCTTCAACCCCTCAGTCAACGTGTTCCACTGGTTGGAGAGTATTTTAAACAAGTACCTTCCCCTCGATGCACACCACTTGGCCAGCGGCCGTCTCGCTGTGGCTATGACCCGTCTGAGTGATGGCAAGCACATAGTGACGACTGAGTTTCAGTCCAAAGAGGATGTCGTACAGGTGAGTTTGCACTACAGGTCCCTGAGTATAATCAAATGCATGGACATGTGTAATCCTTGCATGTTGTCTACAGGCCCTGCTTTGTAGCTGCTTTGTGCCTGGGTACTGTGGAATGTCGCCTCCATCCTTCAAAGGAGAAGTGAGTTTATTTGATGCTTTTCCCGCAGACTCACTTGCAGCCCAGTTTTTTATATATTATATGTGATCATGTCTTGCAGTATTATGTTGATGGAGGTTTCAGTGGCATGCAGCCTGTGCCGCCTGTGTCCTGCAGCCCCACGTTGACAGTGTCCCCGTTCTCCGGAGAGACCGACATCTGCCCCCCCTGACACGCCGTGCATCTGGGACATGGTGGTGAGCGGAGCCACGCTGAAGGGCAACATGGCCAACAGCTTCAGGGTCCTCAACGCTCTTTACCCCATTGCTTTAGAGGTCAGTCCCATGGTGTCTATCAGTGGATGTAACACTCTCAGTGGACGGTGCTGATTTATCATTGTGGATCAAGGCCATTTAAGCAACAATAACACTTAGAAAAAGACATTTAACTATATTGTATGTCTCTGTCTCTGCAGACGCTGGATCAAGCCTACTACAGCGGCTACAAAGACACCATTGATTTTCTTCTGCGCAATGGTTGGTCAAGAGACTGTGAAAAATTGTAGACCCAAGACACAAACGTTTTGTTACATGCACTCAACCTTAACCTAATTTCTCTCAATGAAATGATTTTTCTCCGCGTGTGCAGATCTTGCCCCATATTTAACGATGACAAAATTATCCCGGGGGCCATTTAGCTGCAACCAAAGTAAAGTGTGGATGCATCTGGACACCACCACAGAGGAAGAGGAGGAGATGAAGGTGGAGCAGGATAAAGCCACACTGACGTCTTTTACAGACAACAGACATATACAGACAGGCACTGCCAAAGTCCACAGTAAGCAGAGGTAATAAATACACTGAAATATACTGTACACAAAACAGACAGGACTCACGGCTGAGTCTGCTCTGGGCTTTTTTATTGGGCGGCAAGGGGTTGCAAAAATATTCACTTGTCATCTTTCATTTAACGGAACAGTATTTTGGGGATCGGGAAAACCACTCTCATACCTGTTAGTGAATTTTAAGGGTTAGAGCTATATTAATTTGTGTATTCTATATTAGCTTTATTAATTTCTATACAATATTTACTGCTGTTGGACCCGTGTCACACTTTACACTGGGAAATCTGTTGAATTTGATCAATGCTCTGGTTTGTACCTTGTGCCAATTTTTTTTTAGCAATAAGCCAATTTTTCTTTTTAAACCTTTCCATTTGTTTGTTGGTTTGTATGTTTTTATAGTTTGTAAGCAAGATGACTCAAAATCAACTGAAGAGATTTCCATAAACCTTAGTGGAAGGATGTGGTATGGATCAGGGAAGAACTAATTGAATTGTGGTTGTTGATCCGGATCAGGTTTTCACTTTGTTGAACATTATCACCATTTCCCACAGAATAATTCATGGATATTTGACTAAGTGTATTTGTTATGTCTTTTCTCTCTTCTCCTAGATTGCAGACGATGCACAGCTTCACTCCAGGGTTGTTTTTCTGGGCCTGGCATAGCTTGAGACATTTTTCCTTCTTCTTTTTCAACACAGTTGTTTGTAGCCTCAAAAAGAACACCAAGGACAGGTAAAACAATTGAAGTACTCTCCTGGAAACCCTGTTCAATTGTCTTTCGATGTATACATTTTTACCAATTTTAATAAATTTCTGCTGTTTCTCAACCTGACTCGATTGGACTCAGGTCAATTGGACTTGATATGTTTCTTTGTTTTAGGGTTATGCCCGTCATCTTGTTGTTGAGGTGGCTGAAAATCAAGGCCGTGTTTGAGGCTGCACGGCACACACACTCATCGACCTGCAATAACTCTTCCACCCAATCAGATAATATCAAGCATGGATGTTCACCCAGGCAGCTCATCACTCCGTCACGGCCCTACAAGAAAACAAAATAAAAATACTTTATTCTTTGTAGCAGCATCACATGGACTTCTACATCGATGGCAGTGCCTGTCTTTGTTTTTTAATTGAAAATGTCTTTGCTTCGTATAAGTTGGTGTAAATGCTTCTGATGTTTCATACTTTTTTGTTGTATCAGTGGGAAACCAGCCACTACTAAGGCCTGACTGCACTTGTAATCTTTTCTTTTACACTCAACCCTGTACTGGATATGTGGTGATATTATTACAGCACATGAAGCTAACCAAACACTTCAAATTAACAAGAAACACAAGACTCAGTACCAGTAAACCAGAGTTTAGTCTGAAAGTGACCGAGTTTACATTCTTAGGTCACTGTTGTGCTGATTGGCCTAAAATTTGTTGTGTTTGCTATAGTGTAACATACGAAAACAAATACTTTTTGAGTCAAGTTACAAGTTTAACTGCAGGGCGCATATTTACTGTTTCTAATTAAATTTGCACTTAAGAGATGACAGCCAGTCCTGTGACGTGCTATTTGAACACTGCACCCTTTCACTCCGTGTCCCCTTGAGTGTCGAGCATTTGTCTTCCACTCTCACAGATCCTCTGTTAAGTTTCTGGCATGAGCTTTCTTCCTAGATGGCTGCAGGAAATTCTATGAATCCTGACACAGGAAATTGATGCAATTTGTAACCGTGTGCTGTGACACACCAATCCTCGACTTCACTTGGCTCCTGTAATTAAGATAAAAATCATTTTTGGAATCATGTTTGTGACCTCAAATGAATAAATCACGCTTGCATAACTTGTACAATGTCTTTATTTGTTTTTATTTGCTAAATTTTACACCAAAAATTAAAAGGATGAATTAAAACACAATAAAGAACAAAATAAACAAGCTGCCAGGTCACAAGAAATACAAAAGACAATCTTTGATGTCCAGTCCGTATTGTCCAAAAAGTCTAGAAGTTGGTTGAGGGCCAGAAACACAGTCCATGAAGTCCAAAGCAGGTGAAGTGGAGGAAGGCCCAAAATGAGCCCCGCTGGATCAGGCACAATGTAATAGCATTCAGTTAACAGTTAACAGTGCAATAAAATACAAGCAATACATTTCATTCCCAGACTGGAACAACTCTTTGAGAATATGCTCAATGAAGAGTTCCCAGATCTTTATAAACTGAAAGGGATTTCCTGTCAGTGCAGAGAATTTCTCCGAGGTGCAAACATGAAACTACGTAATAAAGCAATTTATTTATTCATGATTGCTGCCTTTGATCTTTCATTTGGAATCAGTCAGGTATCACATCTCTATAAGAATGCAGATGTTTAGTTATAGCAACTCGTTTATATCACAAATATACAGGTTTACTCTAATTCTTATTTATTTTTACCATTTAGAAATGCAGTATTTTCAAGTTGGGTATTCCATTTATTCCTCTGACTTGAGGTTAGGGTCAAACGAAAAACATGAGGACATGGCCTTTGTGTATGTTCGCCCTGTGACTGTGCGCACTTCCTGTGGGTCCTCTGGCTTCCTCCCACTGTTTGAAGGCTTTAAATGGCCTGGAGGTGTAAATGTTGGCATGAATAGTGGTTTGTCTCTATATATGAGCTCTGTGATAGACTGGCCTCCTGTCAGGAGTGTATATGAGCTCTGATTGGTTGCAGCCAAACCCTATAGGACCCTCTTACTGTTACATAATATCCCCACAAGATGGAGCTTTGAGCAGCCTGGAGCGCAGTGCAGGTGAGAGTTAAACATGCCACATGACATCAAAAAGTCTCCCTGTGTAGAACAGACTTCAGACAAACAGCTCTGATTTAAACTCTAAATGTGATCTCATTGATTTGTATTCAACTTTGTGCATGTTCCAACTTTCCGCACTCTAAGATAAGATACGACAAAAATAAGATAAGATAATTTTTTATTAGTCCCACAATGGGGAGATTTTCAATATAACAGCAACCAGAGTCAAAAGTAAACATCAGTAAGTTATAATAAGTAACATGCAATAACCAAGTGCAATGATAATAATACTTAAATGAAATATGAATATATAGAGAATATGAATGGAATAACATCCAAGAAATGAATGTGCAGTTAAGAATATGTACAGTGACTGGACATAATAATGATATATTGCAGAGGTAAGAGAGTTAAACCAGAGTTAAAGTGAAGTCCATATGGGTGTGTGTCGTTCTACTGGGAGCAGAGCTTTTACAGTCTCTCCCAGCTGTGTCCACTAAATGCAGTATTTCTTTCAGATTGATAAAACACGCAAAATACTGAGTTTATCCAGCATTAAGATAAATAGCATTCTGCTTTTGTGTTGCATCAGTTGTTTGCAAAGATAATAGATGAATTGCTGCATGCACACTTTATAATAAAATAGACAGTATTTATCACTGAGAGTAGAAACACTGCTGAATGGTAACATGTAACCATTTGACAGACCATTTGATATCCATGTCCTTTCCATACAGCTGGTCTGGTACCTGCGGAGAGATCCTCTTATGTAACGGGTGTGGATGCATCACACGGATAAGACACACATCTGCTGCCCCACACCAGCCACTGATCCAGCCAGTCAGCTGGCAACCAGCTGGCTTTGTTAAGACAAAGCGGAAACACACAAAAACTGAGCCATGTAGGGATTTATACATTCAGGATATGATGTGTGGGATTGTGTTGATTAAGAAAACATCACAAGGCAGTTTGAGACTCTCTACTCTGAATTTTTTACCTATTTTTTATCATATAATTTTTGTGAGGATGATACCTCTAAAAGCATGTGACCTTTTCACTAATCCACCTAACACCCGGGTGAACAGAGCCTATTTACGTGATTTGATGGCACATGAGCAGGTTGACATTTGCAGGGTGTTTGACGTAAAATTGTAGATTTTCAGAAAAATTGTGTGGACAGCTTTTTGTGAGAGGAGATACAGAGGCAGTATGGCTGGTTTTATGTTGATTACAGTTTTACATCACTACTGATCGATGGAGATGAAAAACCAAGAAGAAGAGAGGAGGGCGGTGGAGTCTAATGTTACACACCCACTCTTATTGATCAGGGAGCCAATAATAATAACATAATAACATAAATAAAAACAATCAATAATAAACACAATCAAAAGAATGAATATGTGACACCTTTTTAAAATTTAGTGGAGTAGAAAGTACAGATAACTGCTGAGAGTGAAGTGCAGATGCAGATGCAGATGCATTTTATGAAGTGAAAAGTACCCGGAAATAAATCATGAGAAAGAACAGACAAATGAAAATGTAGTTGAGTACAGTAATAGAGTAAATGTATTTCATCCCAACACTGCATGACACACAACAACTAGCTGCAAATACTCTAGAGCAGTTCATGTAGGAAAGTGAACTCATATGCTCGCATCTCAAACATCCTCTAGACACGTGCAGGTGTATGATTTTTAATATTCTCAGAACTGAAATTAACATAAAGGAGGTTTCCACCCACTTCTGGACCTTAACATTAACTTTCTTTGTATTTCCTTTCTCAACAACAAGATATGTGACATATCGATTGAAACTAATAGAGTCACAATCATATAATGACACATGCTTATAAAATGAAATTCCCTCACAGTTCCCTTGAGCTAATGTGTGCATGTGTGTGTGTGAGTGGTTTGGGCGGAAACATTATATGAATGAAACGATTTTACTGCGCTTTCATAAACTAACCATCTGTTGCACAAGCTACGGATTTATCATTAATTAAAGTAGAATTACAACATCAACTTTACACAAATGGGTCAAAATGTAGTGATTCCAGGCTACAGCTATGAAATGGTCCCAGAGATGTTGTTTGAGGAATAGAGCAAAGAACATGAGGAAGACGAGGAGGAAATTCTTCATCCTGATTATGAGATCTCTGATGCTAATGACCATGAAACTATGCCACAGGGTCAATCAGGAGTTGTTGGCTTATCTTGAGAGTCCCCCTTTACAACAAATTTAGCCGTGAATCTATTCTCCGAATCCACTTTTGTTAGTTCAACAGCAGACAAAGGTTACTGCGCCACACAAATGTTTCAAAATGGTTGTGCTTGGTCTCTTATTTAATCAAGGGTGCATTTGCTATATGAGTAACATTGGCACAGGATGGGAAAGACAACCGTCTTTATCTGAAAACAGCAAAAGACACGTCGAGCGTGTTGGCTCCTTGTGCTGCTTTGCGTTGGTTATATAAGACAAGACAATGTCAAAGTAAGTTTGAGAAAATTCTTTGTCTCAATAGGACCAAAGCCTTATGTGACCAACTATCAGCTCATGGTTGTTTGTCTGTCTTGAGGATGTGTAATCTGAGGGATCGGGAGAGGATGATTAATTCTGTCCACTCAATCAACAGACTTGAACAGATGTTGTCAGGTTTCACTACGGAGAACAACTTAACACGTCTTAATGACCGAGCGTCTCTCTCACCGTGTGTGTGCGTGTGTGAGCTGATGCAGACGAACTCAGACAGACCTGGTGACCTAAGTGGCGAGTAAACAGGAAAAGATTTAAAGGTTCCTGTTTCTAATCTTTTCTTCATCCTCCTCCGTCGTCTTCCAAATTTAGAACGCACTTGAGTAGATGAAGAAACATTGTCATGATGGTGCATATGAAGATGTGTAGCACGAGGGAACCTCAAACACACTAACAGTGCTCCATTTGTCTTAATTCTGACTTTCTTTTCATCACGTCTTCAGCTCATTCAGTTTAGAAGGTATTTTCTTAGTGAGTTAAGTTCAGGAATAAAACTTTGGAGGCCTCCAAAACGCTGCTCATTTCCTTAGAATGGTGTGACCTAATGAAATGCAGAGCTGCAGTGTAGTTCCGTCGCTTCTCGTTCCTCTTGTCGTGTCTAGTAGAAGTTGAGCAGAACTTTTCTTCCAGTAATGGAGGCACCAGCCAATCAAATTTAAACTAATGCTCTATCCAATCAAATCACATTAATGTGAAAGAGGAGGCAGAGGAAGCTGGTCCGACCGGTGTATGTTTATTTTGTTGTGGATTTTATGTCCTGTGCACTTCTCTTTATCATTGTATTGATAGCTAGCATAGCATGTTAGCACGAAAGCTGGCTATGTGATCATGCTGGCACCAAAAATTGAGCATGCCTAACGGCACGTGTTAACGCAACATGTAAATGTGAGTCCAGCATAAAAGTCTATATGCAAACATTACAAAAATTAATTGCTGTAGTTGTTATTTCAATGAAAAGTATAAAAATGACAACTTTGTAAAACTTTTTTGTGAATTAGAGAGAATTTATTTTTTCATGTTTGTCATTTCTGAGGCAGAGACGACAACAACATAGAGAAAACTCGAAGGACCCATCACCAACAGCCTGTTACACAATTATGCTTGAAATGTAAATGAAACCAATTGGAGGTGACCACTCTATTGAATCCCATGACTGGCTGCAGTGAATCACAGTTTTGTTCTGAGTTTGGCTATAATTATGCAAACCTCCAGCCCTGTGTCATTCTTAGCTTCCCCTGTTCCACATAAACAGTTCAAAACATTCATAAAAAATGCAATCACAGCCTCGGGTATTTGTTGGCCTCAGATGCTCCAGTGTGGCGTATTTCAAAGTTAAAGCAAGACTAAACACCGGCAACAGTGGCCTCTGCAGCCACAAGTGGTAATAATAGGATGCTGTTGGGCTTCAGCAATCAACTGCATGTACAGCAAACAACATCATCACCTCAGCACAACCAGAACCTGAGCTCTCCACTCATTGCTTGTCGGCGTTCATTTCTTTAGATTGACTGAAGTCATGTGAACCCACAGCAACGTGCATTAAAATGTTGACACTGCAGGAGCTTGTCTCTTCACTTCTGGCTCTGTGTGACAAAAAGCCGTAAAGAATTCTAGTCTTGTTCCAGCTCATGCCCAAGACACGTGGTGCAAGAGCAAGTGTTCACGGCACAGAGCGGTAATGAAAGAGTGCAATTCAGAAAGAGAAAAGGAGACAAACCTGACCCAAATCCAACAGGGATTCTCATTTTGGCCTCAGAATCCAACCAGAGCCAAATGTTTCTTCCAAATTCTTTGTTCCAGGAAATGTTTCCATAACTTTTCCCTTTTCCTTATTATAAGTCATACATGTTATTTTAATGTAAAAATAGACACATAATGCTTCTTGAAGGGCCTTAAAGGACACATCAGCGGTTGTAATGATGGGGTTTGCTGTCAGTCACCAGGCCTGATCTTTAGAAACGGTATCTTGTCCTTAATTGTAACAGTTTCTAAGTAACGTTGATCAAAGGGAAAGGGAAAGTTATCACAATTATAACACTGTACGAAATGTTGAGTTGTTGTCATGGTAACGCAGACAATTTGCTGTTTGTGTGCTGAAGTTATAAAATGTGCATCCTTAGTATTTATGCTTTTCATGTTGATAAGAAAAGATCAGATTGGACTTCAGGACATTACATTGACATAAACTCATTTCCTGTAACAATACTCTCCCCTTTACAATAATCATTACTTTCCCAACCCTGACATTCCCCTTTCCCTAAACTCAAAGCACGTCTTCACCTTAAAATTCAGTGATACATGTTTCTCCTTGTCCAACAGTGAAATAAATTCCCAAAATGTGACTGTAAACAGATTTAGGCTCCAGACTGAACAGAAATAAACTGTGTGCCAGTGCCTTCCTCTGTGTCGTGAGTGTCAGAAAATCTCTCTCTCTCTCTCTCTCTCTCTCTCTCTCTCTCTCTCTCTCTCTCTCTCTCTGTACTACACCTACTGTGGACTCCTCTGTCTGTCGTCTCACTCTCTGCCCATATATTCCACTCCGTTGTGGAACTTTCCACCAAAGCATCTCGTTAATGATGGAGCACTCTCATGCATCTTTAAATACTTGACAAGTATCTTCCACTGTGCAGTTTCAGTCCTTTGAACAAACAGATTCACCCATGCAGGCGGTTCTGTTGTGGGAATGGATCAAGCACATGTCGGTGGTGGACATGGATTCTACTTTCTCAAATTGAAATCAATTTTAAATGGGGAACAAAATACTTTTAACTGGACAACTAAGACCAGAAAGAAGCAACAATATCAAAGATCACAGGTCTCTGCTTGTGCTGACTGATAAATTAATTCAAAGATTACATAAGAAATACCGAAAGTAATCTGGTAGTCTCCATTACAGAGTTTGGGAAATCCCTTGGATTACATTACCAATTACAATTTTGATGAGGTATCTGGTGACTGTAATGGAATACAATTTTAGTGACCTCTTGCGACCCAACCTTGTTAGGAGTCAGTCAAATTGACTGGCTGTAGTTAAAACCTCACAGTGCTTTGAGAAAGAAACAGACACAGGGATTAATATCAAAAGCTGCTTTAGTCCTAGCTGATATGATGGATATCTGGATTTAAAATTTAGGATGTTGGCTCTGTCCTTTTCAAATTTGAGATTGAATTATAATACTAAAAATGTCCATGTCCTTTTCAAATTACAGGATCAGTTGTGTTTTGTGTGTGAGAGCATGTGTCGTGTGAACATACAGATTTATGTGGTTGGCAGATATCAATTTCACTTGGAGGCTATTTCCACACCCGCTTGCAACCTATCCATGTGTCTGACAGTCCATTACCAGACAACAGGTAGTGTGTGAACTCAAAGATCCCGTCTCCTCCCAAGAGTCATTCATCCCTCCTTTCTCTCTTTTCATCAGTGGCTCCGTTTTCACTCTTTGCCCTTGGATGTCCCACATGTCCTATGGTCTTAATCTGAGACATACATCCATTCATAGTTTAGGGATCCTGTTATCAGGTTAGATGAAATGCAACCTGTTTGACTGCAGCAGTTGGAAAATAAGATTGGGTTTGAGAGAATTGTTCTAAGTTTGCCCATAATTTAGAGCCATTAAATATTAAGAACTTGAAAATCAACAATATTAATATGTTTATACGAAAGCAAATTGTATATCAGTCACAGAAAAAGATGTTGATATTAGACACGACTGTACGAATGCGAATTACTTATCCTTGAACATTTTGTAAACAAGATATCCTCCACTTTGTCCCACCAGCTACAAATAGGAAAGTACATGACACAGTTTTTTTATCGTTATTGTGTATTAAGAAATTAGATTCACATGTTCCCTCGTCTGGGGTCTATTGCTTTTCACAATGCATCAAACTTGAAGCAAGAAAAAAAGCTTATTTTAGGGTATTGTTGGTGACTGTGAAGCAGTTTTAATCTTTGTGGAGTTATTCCACAATTTATTTCTTCAAGTCCATGAAGTGAATCCCAAGCCTTAGGTTTAAGGAGCCTCTTCAGCCGAAGACAAGGTTCTGAGGTGAGTCCTGTGAGAAGGGTATCGGGTGAAGCTGGCCACCATTAATAGCTCAAACTACTCCTAGTCATCCAGAGACTGGCATCCTGTTGTCTGGAAGATCTCCAGTGACACTGTTGTTTCACTTGCTTTAATGTGACCTCTACCTTTTCATGTGTGTGTGTGTGTGTGTTTGTGAATGTGTCTGTGTGTGTGTGTATGTATGCATGTGGCACTAACATAACGGTGAAAGCAGAGACAGACTACTGAGAGTAATGATGAAATCTTATAAAACATGGGGCATTTTCTTCCCCGAAGGTAAACACCGACGCAGATAAGGAGAAATTACAAGAATACAGACATCTCTTACTTTCTTCTTCTGTAACCTGGCGCACGCACGCATCCCACACACACACGTTTGTACAGCTGTCTTAGTGAGGACACTCACTGGCATAATGCATTCCCTAGCCCCTTAACCCAACCATCAAAACTAAATGCCTAACCCTAACCCTTAACCTAACCTGAACTAACCTAAGCCTTATTCTAACCCTAACCATAAAACCAAGTCTTGACCCCAAAACAGTCCATTAAATTGGGGTCACAAAGTGAGGACCTGCCAAAAGGTCCTCACTCCGTAGGTTGTAGACTCCAACTGGAGACAGCTGTACAATACCACACACACACACACACACACACACACACACACACACACACACACACACACACACACACCCTTCTAAAGAACATCAGACCACATAAACATGAGGAGACATTATTAAAATTCCAGAATATATTGCAGTAACAGTAAGTCATATGTTGACATTTGTACGAATACAAATACAGTGTAATGGTCTTGTTGGTGTGATAAACTCTCACCTGTTGTAGTCATGACAACACAAGGTAATCACTTCAGGCCAGTCTACCTCTAAGTAGCTACTTAACTGTGACTTTACAGACAAGGGACTGACATTCATATCATTAAAATGCACAGACTGTATAACCACTGTAATCATCTTTATATCCAAAAAGCTGAAGTATCATCTCCTCGAAGACGCACATAACACAATAACAAATTTAATTGATGAGCCAACTAAAAATATTACTTTATTTGGTTACAGACAACCACGTTTTTTAACTTCAAGTAAAGGGTTAACAATTTACCCAATAGCTTACTTTAATCGGAAAGAACTTGCGTGTGTAACCAATGAAAGCATTTTTTTTAAGTTGGTGGTAAATTTACTTTTTTTGTGTGAATATTAATTATATTTTATGCTCAACGAGATATCCAGACATTATACAAGTCTAAAGCTATTTTGAGATAATATCATCCTGGAGCTTGAATCACATGCCACTTACTTTCAAACATTTCATTTATAATCTGTAAATACAAGATATAAAAATAATAAAATTTTTGACATTGCAATAAACATAGCATAATTTACAATTAGTCCTGCAACAGCCCTCTAACAGTTCCCTTTATACCCTGTATTCACGGTTATCTTTGGCTTCTCTCTACTTTCTGTTTTTTTTGTTGATCACATTGTAACTGAAACTTTTACTCTGTCAATATGATGTCCACTAATGAATGTTGATGATGTTTATAGCATGAGATCCAAAAGGTATCGGCTTCACAAGCAGACTCAATCTTTGCTGTACTTTGGCTACAATAGACTGTATTTCAGATCAGAATGCATTTCTTTGTCGGAGAGCATTTTGGAAAATAACTCTCACAATCAAATGCCAGAATGGAGAACAACTTGTACATTTTTAACCAAGCTGAAAGGAAAAAAGTATATATGCATGATGATGGGTGTATGGCGAGTTCAACAGTTTTCTAAATACGTATTTTAAGGCACTCCATTAAATACAAAGTGTGAAGTCTGACTATAATTAGTGGAGTATTGTTAGCCACGATACGTATCAGAGAGAATGAATAAATACAATGAAATCGTGAGACATTTTACAATAAATAAATAAATACAGCAGGGCTTTATCCTTGAAACTATATACAAGATACACATTCCTACGGAAAAGTAGTTTTGAGATATTATTTGTGTTTTGCAATGTTTTCTCAAACAACCTTGGTCCTATTTGAGTAGGATTGGTCATCAGTCCTAGTACTGGATGATTTTGCACATCTGCAGAAAGCTGCATCATATGTTGGGTGCCACATATCATCGATACATGTCTCAAGCGGCAAAAACTGACCCAGTATTGTCTTTGTAATCTTGTGGAAACTCTATAAGGAAAAATTTTTCTCTTGACCTATCAGTGAAGTAAGTCAGTTATGTTACTGTCATAAACATCATTTGTCAGCTATTGCAGCAGCGGAAAGGTCATTCCTATAAATTGAGCCAAGAAGGGGTTCCATAGGGGCATTTAACTCTTCTCTTTAATTTTCATTAAATGTGTCTGGTTAAAACCTGTATAACTCTTGTACTTTCAAGGCCCTTGAAAAAATGTCAACTCTTTACTCTTTTTAAAGTTGTGTTTCAAGTCCGTGTGCCAAAATGTGTGGCATTAGGATTAATGGCCAAGATACTACAAATAAGAACAAAATTATAAAAACATCTTCAAACATATATACTGCTGAAATATGACAATAAGGGTTTTTTATGCTAAACAAACAAATGTTCCATACACAAAGTAAACTTGTAATATGTTGACATCTTGAACATGACTTGTCTGTCATTTCCAATGTGTCATTATCATCATAGACACTAAAGAGGTAATTAGGGTGTGCCCTGTATTTGACTATAAATTATATTTTTAAAGTATATAAACAAGATAACTCACATAGTTGTTTTTTTCAAGACAAATCATGAAAGTTAAATCTCTGCATATTCTGTATATCTTAAACATGATTACACTGCTTTTTGGAAGTTTCTTCTTCTTCTTAACAGAGTCCTTCAGTTAATTGAATGTTTGCCAGATGCCGTTGGGTATATTGAGCGAGGTGTTGCTACCCTGCTCTGTATCAGCCTTCATGTCTTGCTTATTAGCATCTGTCAACGGCAACTTGTCCTCTGCCTCTGTCTCTCTATGGTAGAAGTAGTTGAAGTTAGAGACAATAACAGGAACAGGCAAAGCGATGGTCAGCACACCTGCGATGGCACACAGGGTGCCCACCATCTTGCCCCCCATGGTGATGGGACACATGTCCCCATAGCCCACAGTGGTCATAGTAACAACAGCCCACCAGAATCCATCAGGTATGCTGACAAACTGTGTGTTAGGCTCATCTACCTCAGCAAAGTAGATAGCACTGGAGAAAAGGATGACTCCAATAAAGAGGAAGAAGATGAGCAAGCCAAGCTCACGCATACTGGCTTTCAGAGTCTGTCCCAGGATTTGCAGTCCCTTGGAGTGACGTGAGAGTTTAAATATACGAAACACCCTGACAAGGCGTATGATACGAAGAATGGCCAAAGACATGTTCTGCCCTGAGTTCTCCTGTGGCGTTGTGACCATTTCTGTAATCACAGTAACAAAATAGGGGATTATGGATATTATGTCAATGATGTTCATGAGGTTGTGGAAAAATTCCTTCTTGCTGGGACAGACCAAAAACCTCACAAGGAGCTCAAAGAAAAACCAGGAGATGCAGGCAGTCTCAATGATGAAGAAGGGATCAGTGAAAGTTGTGGTCTTGGCACCAGGTGGAGCCGTGTTTCCTCTGGATTGGTTGAAAGGTTGTAGAGCTGTGGGTACAACTGGGTCAGAGTCATCTCTAAATTCCGGAAGAGTTTCCATGCAGAAAATAATGATGGATATGACAATAACAAAAACAGAGACAAGTGCTACACCCCGGGCAGCATTGGAGCTCTCTGGGTACTCAAAAAGTAACCAGAATTGCTTGTATATGTCATTAGAAGGTAGAGGTATGTCAACATCCTTTATAAATCCTTCATCTTCTCTGAACTGCTCCAAGGCCTCATTTCCAAGCTCATAAAACACAATTTCATCTGCAAACACATCAATGGGAACATTAGCTGGTCGTCTGATCTTACCCCCTGATTGGTAGTAATACAAGATCCCGTCAAAACTGGGTCTGTTCCGATCAAAGAAATACTCATTCCTCATTGGATCGAAGTACTGCATTCTCTTCAAAGGGTCTCCAAGCAGAGTTTCAGGAAACTGGTCCAATGTTTTGAACTGCGTCTCAAAACGAAGACCAGCAATGTTAATGATGACTTTCTGTTCTCCATTATCGAGCCCAGGATTATCGGCGAATAAATCTTCGCAGCACTCCTTAGCAAGCCGATTGAAGATCGTCTCACTCTCCTTAGTGCCCTCACTACTTAGCAGCAATTTCCAGTTAGAGATTAGGCTGGCGCAGCTACTGCGCCCCTGCCTGCTTGGGGATGGTATCGTAGGGGACTGGGGCACCACCAGTGTCTGTGCTTGTTGAATGGGTGAAGATGAGGTTGATTCCCAAATGCGGGAGGGCACAGTACTGTGGTGGGAGGGTGTAGAGGAAAGTGGAGAAGCTCGCAGAAGGTAGTGTCCGCCTGAGCTGTGGTCTTCTGGGGGTAGGTCCACCGTGAGAGCTGTGGTCTCATCAGCATAGGTGTCAGCCTCCTCCCCAAGACTGCCGTCAAGTTCATCCAGGCTCTCAAAGTCTACCAGGGCCACCTCCATGGCGGCAGTTCAGCCAGTGCCAAGCCTTGATACCCCAGTGTAAGAAAATCACTAACACACAAATGGACAGATTGGCGTCTCAGTCACAGGATTCAGCAGCGGAGAACCAGAGAATACTGTCGTCAGCCGAACTTACACTAACAGGACGAATTCTCCATCCTGCGGAGTGAGAGACACAGAGAAAAAGAACGTTAGTGTCTTCCTGTTAATGGTGAAGGGATTGTTTTGTGAAAATTGTCATCCGCTGACAAGAATATTATGTCTGGAAGTACATATATCATGACTTCTGGTTTGCTAGACACCCATCTCT
Organism: Pseudopleuronectes americanus; assembly: GCA_038501795.1. Taxonomy (NCBI): domain Eukaryota; kingdom Metazoa; phylum Chordata; class Actinopteri; order Pleuronectiformes; family Pleuronectidae; genus Pseudopleuronectes; species Pseudopleuronectes americanus. The sequence goes on from CM076725.1 coordinate 15,144,667, forward strand.
CTGGAAACGACCAGCACCAGAAAGATGGGTGAGAGTTGGAAATATTCGAAAAATGAGGGGAGAAAAAGGAAGAAGAGGTTGAGGCTGCTAGAGAATGGTATAAATAAAGAAGAGATTAAGCAGTAACGCTGGCATGAGGAGGCGATTTGACCAGTTTGGAAAGACAGATGTAGTAGTGAAGTCTTTGAAACTTTTTTCCAGTCTGTTATTGTGGAGGCACTGTGATGAGTCATGTAACTGTGAAACAGAAAAGAAGATTACATTTGGTGACCACACATTTGGACGTGAGTGTAGCTAATGGAGGGCTTATTTGTTAGAGTGACCTGAAGTCAGGCTATAGGAGGAGAGGGTAGGAAAGGACAACCTGGGCCATGCATACATTAGTGCATTATTAAATGGCTGTGCTGCGATAGCATGGGCTTCACTTCCTCCAGACACCAGGGCTTATTTATAAGCTGGGCCGTGCCCCTTAATGTCCTCTCACCTTCAGAATACATTAGTCTGACTGTTTATATTCTGCTGTTTGTTTTCACGTCTTTGTTTAATGTATCTTTCATTGAATGAAATGATGAAATTATCGTTTGTAGGCTGACTTGTGAGGCGGTCATGCATTCGTCTGAGTGTGGATCTGTGTGTGCGTTGTGCCTACACTGTACATGTGTGCATGTGTGTGATCGAGTGCTGACGCCTGCAGATGTTTAATTAAAGACTCCAGAGATGAGTCACCACCTAAAACTCCAGTGATACCAACCCTGCTGGGGGGAGGAGAGTCCAGCTGAGTGAATAAGGAGGATGACATGAAAATGGTTAGGAGGACGGATGTCGGTGGGATGAGATGAGGAAGGAAAGTGACAGTGAGAGAGAATGACAGTTGATAGGTGGGTGGATGGAGGGACAGGCTGATGAGAGAGAACGTCGGGACAGAGGGTTTATCAAGGAGAGAAGAAACAGATGACGATGAGGGGGGGGTAAGAGAAACAAGAGCTGAGATTTTCCGTACAGGAAGAAGGTTGATTCAAAACTGACAAATGTATGTAAGAGGAAAAAACAATGGAAACAAAAAAACATGCTTTGATGACAGACCACCACTCAAAATGACCAATACAACCCCTCTCTCCTCCGACCTTCAACCTTTTACTGGAATGACTTCTTAGATCAGAATATAGAAATTAGCCAATGATATTTCTCTGCTGGTCGAATTCCTAATTTGTTTGCAATAATTCAATAGGCCATCCTTGTTTAATTTAGCTGAATGCAACAGAAAGACCTGACAACTCTTAAATGTCTGTCTCTAAAAGTAATTGAAAAGACATTACATTACATGTCATTTAGCTGACGCTTTTATCCAAAGCGACTTACATTTTTAGAAGACTCAGCATTTATGAGGGGCCATTTAGGGGTTCAGTATCTTGCCAAGGACACTTAGGCATGCAGATGGGATAGAGTGGGATTCGAACCGGCAACCTTCTTGTTGCAGAGCACCCGCTCTATCCCCTAGGCCACGCTCTCCAAAATGTTTCTAAAACGAATCAAGAGGGTTGCACTGATTCAGCCGTTTACATTTCATACAGTCGTTGCCGAGAACTCCAGCTGATCAATGTGGATTTTTTTGGGGCAGATTCCAATACCGATATTCGGGAATAAATAAAAAGAAAACATAAACACACAGTTTTCATTTCAGCTAAAACGCTGACACCGCTATGTCAGTTATATTGGGCAGTATTATCTGCCAACCGATACATATTGATCGGTCTCTACCAAGATCTCTCAAGAGTTTCTGGTTTAGGAATTTACTTTCATCTGCTCTTCAGAATATTTCTGTTGCATAAAGAAACAAAAATAGAAATACAGTACAAACAGCCCAGGCATGCTAACAGACAAAGCTACAAGCAGCAGCACACACCTTACCTGACTTATGAAGAAGCCTATGACGCACGTGTGTATAATATTCTGTAAAAAGGACAAACAGGAGGTGGAGAAAAGGCTCCTCCACACGTTCTGCCACTGCGGCTTCTCTCTGCTAAGGCCACATACAGGATCACAATGACTAATCTATCACAGACAGCATTGGGTAACCTTACGCTGAAGTAGAAACTAGAGCTGTGGCAAAGGCCACATGTGAACACATGCACACTCACCAATGTATTCAAACAGGCATGCACACAGAGGAACAAAGGGGACAAAAAGACAAGCAGTGTAAAATAATCTGATGCTAATCACTGTTCATTTTGTGGATGTGTTTGTGTGTGACTGCTGTGGACCAGGTGTCCTATAAAGTGTCTCACATCTTGTTCTGGGTGATGTGCTCAAGGCCCAATGGAGTGGAACAGTGCGATAAGATCCGCTGATTTCTACATGCTCTCACATACACATACACACACACACACACACACACACACACACACAAACACACACACACAGTATTTATATCTGACTTATTAACAGTATCACAATTAATAATTGATGCTTAACAAATCCATTAACTTGTCTGACATTTCTGAGAGGGAAAGAACGATGAGAGAGTGACAGAGTCAGAGAGCTGCCTTCCTGACATAATTCCTGTCTTCACGCTGTAAAATGTATTTGTGCACACAGGCATGCAGGGAAGCTGCCACTCCACTCCATGAGTATGTGTGAACAACGATTGTGGAGAGTCATGTCAACACTCATATGGCTCATTCAATTTCACATCATTATTTATTTTGATATTTGATATTTATATATTTATTTACCCTCTTGAAACAGGATTTTTCTTTTCTCCAAAGTGTTTAGACATTTGAACATGATTCTATTTTAATGTCTCTCAATTAATCACAACACATCTGCTGCATATTTACCTCTAGCAAGCAGATTATGCTTCTGTTCTTTTGTTTCTCAGCAAGATTATGCAAAAAACACTCTACAGATTTCCATGAAACCTGGTGGAAGGATAGGACATATAGGGTATATCCAATAACACTGTGTAATAATTCATAGATCTTGATGAGAAGGAAATCAGGCATATTTAGGGTAACTGATATCTATCAATTTAATAAAAAAAAATCAGATCTTGCAAATTTTAATGCTCTACTGAGTTCTAGTTGTAAAAGAACAACTAAACGGACAATGAAACAGTAAATGTAGGGATGATATAAAAACGTTTTCTAGAATCCATTGAAAATCTGTTAATAAATCACAGAAAACTTTTTACTTTAATCTGGATTGGAGATGTAGTGGGAAAAATGGCTAAATTAAACAACAAATCATAAACTCTGATTGTAGCGAGATTAAAAGCAATATGGAGTTTAACATTCAACTGTGTCCTTTACACCATACTTTTTGCCAAAATGTCCGCTGTTATCCTTCTCCTATAGTTACTGCAGCCAATTTCCAGCCAAGTGGCGAGTAGATAATGAGTGAATTTAAATTTTTTGGTTGAACTATCCCTTTAAGCTCATGGTTATGACAAGACAAGACCAAAATACGGTAATGTATATTCATATATTGAAGGGAAAAGCCTTGGCCAGACAGTAGCAGCTGTTTATCGCAGCAGTGAGGACAAAATGCTTCCGAAGAGGAAGCGTGACCTTGACTCATGGTAGGACAGCGAAAAAGAGAGGTGTCATATGGGGCCCACGCCAACACATGACTATTCTTACGACTCTATTAATACATGGGGGGACATGGTGGAAAAAAACAATAAAAAGTTGTTCTACATATGAAGCGCTGATGCAAGATAAACACAGGAAAGCCCTGCAAACATGCATTGGGGAGGGGGGGGGGTACTTTTGTGGGGGCCAACATGGGAATCTCCATCAGAAATATGCTCTTACACGCAGGGCTGAGCAACTGTGCAGTTTAGTGAGCTTGCCCTTGTGACTTTACCACATGTGCGTAAACATGAGCAGATGTTCAGGCAGATCTAGCTTAACCGCGAGCTAAGGCTTTGCTAGCTGGTCGGCAAGAAATGCCATCAACAGACATCACAACATTGTATTTACACTGAGTAACAATTAACCATTATCTGTTTGGATTAATGCAGCGGAAGATTTGCTGCATTAGCCGATGCACACGTGAACAACTTGAGCCGAGGGCAGCAACAACTTACATTACTTTCCATTAATGTGAAGACACGTTTATGAAAGTTTAACACACGTCACTGAAAAAGATACGGACAGCAACACACTCACTCTCTCCAACCGATCTCACATTTCTGCCCGCTAAGAGACAACACATTCTCGCCATTTTGCTTTTGGTGCGGAGTCGGATCAAGACTGCTGACTTCAGATCTTTTAAAGCCATGAAAGGTTTTTAAAGAGATCAAGCTTAGTGTATTACGGCCATTATGTCTGTCTGATGTTGGTCGGTACAATATTATGGGGGGGTTTTCCACTTTCTTTTTTTCGTCATGTGTCCGTGTGTTTGTGTGTGGGAGAGAGGTCCCTGAGTAATTCCACTCAGGGTTGAGGCTTCATTAAAGTTTCAAGTGATCTTTTGCTTGCAGCTGATCCTGGTGCATATTTCACATTTAATCTAACTGGTCGTCAGGTCCGCTGATTAAACAAGTTCTTTATCCTCAGTATGCTGCTCCACACAAACACTGCTAAACCATCTTCCATATTGTGATGTAAATATACTGGAAACTTCTTCTGCTGCATTTATTTCAACGCCCGTGCCTTCTGTTCAATAAATGACAAACTAACCTAAATTATCTCTGTCTTTAAATGGTGGTTCACTCCCATCAACACACTGAAATCCAAATTCCAACACACTTTACTGACTAATATTCATTATCACAAGAATAAATCTGCAGTGTGCCAGATGTTTGCAGCTGAGCACAGTTGGCCTATCTGTTAAGTGCGCTCCCTGTGTGTGTGTGTGTGTGTGTGTGTGTGTGTGCTTACGTGTCTTTTTGTGTGTGTGTGGGGGGGGGGACTATATAGTACTATCACCGGAGATACTCTCACATTAAGGCAAGTAAATACAGTATGTTTGACCTTGCACGCTGCAGCATTTGTTATGATCCTGTGGTCACGCTCGTGGATGCGGTGGTGGTGGTGTGGGTGACTGTGTGAGGGCATGGGTTGATAGAGCTGATATTTTTGGACCAGAGTTTTGACCCTATTAAGCAGATTAATGGAGGCTGGGCAGCTCAGTGCCATAAGCCGAGGGATCTCTTCCGTCAGATCAACACAGATATGATAGTGAGCCATCACAGATACAGACACACACACAAAAATGTGCCGATTTACGACCAAATATTCTTTGTTAACTTCAGAATCCAGCCGGGACACAGACCCAGGGAATCAAGACAGCTCAACAACTGCACAGACAAGAGTGCATACAGCCCTGCCACAGAGTCACAAAGCCACACTCAGAGAGCCATGCACAGCTCCACTAAAAGTCTGCTTACAGTAATCATTTAGGATCATTTTTAAACATTGAACATTTTTGTTATTTTGTCAGTAATCTACTGGATCATTACAAAGCCACAAGGAGATGACTTTAAAAAAAAGGCTTTATACCACAATAAAGGAAAGGAAAAATACTTGATAAGCATAATATGGATGAATATTAATTGTGCAAATAATTACCAACTTAATTTTTATTAAAAATAATTGCTGGTTACAATTTTGGGATTACACAATAGTTGTTAGTTAAAAACCCAGTATTACAGATGGTAATTGAGGATACATTTTTAATTATCAAACATCTATTATCCGAATATTGTAACCTTAGCCCTCTCTCTCTTGAGCTTCTACATCACTTACTGAAATATGAATTACAAATGTCCATTTGGTAATGCAGCTCGCACAACCAGAGCCAACAATGCTTCTCAGTAATGGAGCTAAAAATAGATACAAAATGGACCCTGATGTACTCCAGAGTGTGGCAGTTTTAGCAGGTGACATTAAACGTTGTGTTTTTATTGCATGTGTGTGTGTGAGTTTGTGTGTGTGTGCGTGCATGCGTGCGTGCGTGTGTGTGTGAATTCTACATCCTGAAAATGAGCATGTGCTCTATTGCTTCACTAATTTGCTGAATAACTTTTGATGATGCTGTAATTGAGACTGTTTGATGGACAGTTCAATTACAGAGTAGAGCGAGTGCAGATGCAACACACAAACACACACATTAAACACATTAAAGTAATGCAACAGTACAGACCAGGACAAGGGACTCAAGTGGATAAAAGTAGTTTTTTGGACGACAACTACAACTGTCTTTGTAACCTGACTTCTTACTGTCTCCACGGAAGAGGTTGTGTTTTTCTTCATGGTTTGTTAGTTTGTCAGAATTTAGCAGGATCGCAAAAAAAAGTACTTTACAGTTTTCCAAGAGACTTAAACCATAGAATAAACCATAAATTGTTGGTGCAGATCAAAATAAAAATCCACGTCTAGTCAATTAAAATGTGGTGAAATTGAATGAAACATGGCTGACATTCAATTTCCTTCCCCAAAACGTAAAATAAAACATCTTAATATAAGTTTGCTCATGTCCCGCCTGCCTCCTCCATATGTCTGTCTGGAGGAGATTTGTTGTCTACGCGCACTCTCATTGCTGCTGATGCTGACATGGGTGTCTGCAGGCTCCAGGCCAAGTCCCAGTGCACAGCAGCTGGGACCAAAATCCTCCCCTGGCTTTTTGACAATGCACACAAACGCACACACTCACGTACGCACGCATGCACCCACGCACGCACACAACAACGGCAACAACAGCATGAGCGGTGTACAGCCAAAAATCCTCCTGATGAATTAAAAACTTCCAGTGGGGCTGCTAAAAACAGCACAGAGACTTAACTGGAGGCGGTGAAACTGATCAGACTGAAGGTGCGACTTGTGTTATGTACCCGGGCAGAGGGATAAATAAACAGTTTGATGGAATCAGACCGGCAGACGACTGCTGATGTTCTGGTTTAAAACAAATCTAAACGCAGGTATTATATCTGGAGGTCATTTAAAGTTCATCTCTTCTAAATGTGGACAAAGACTGAACGCTGCTGGCTTATGTGTCCGGTAAAAAAAAAGAAAGAAGGAAGACATGTCACATTACTGGCACTGACAAAAAGATTGATGTGCCAGTGTGAGTCTGTCTGGATGAAAGTGTTACACGCCACACATGCAGCTGTGGCCAGCAACTATCAGAGCATAGTTATCATTATAACACACACACGTGCTTTACATTATTTTAAATGCACAATGAAATTAAAAAGTTCATCAGGTCATTGGTCCGTCAGATGGGATTTGAGAGTCAGGTGTTTTGCATCAGGTTGAATGAAATTAAACAAGCATTTCATTTTACCTCAAAAGCAATTAAGTACACTCACACAGTGTTAGCCCCTCCACTGCTTACCTAGGTCGCACACCCACACACACACACAAACACACACGGACACACACCCTGGCATTCCTCTCTCCCAGTGAGGATTAAGCCGGTCTCATTTACAAAAATATGACGTTATGTTTTTTTAGAACCTCTTTTGGTGCCAGATCCAGACAGAGAAAATACGGCCATCTGGTCTGACTCTCCACATGTCACTAATCCCAGGTAGCATACTAACAAGTGATGTAAGTGCGCAAACACACACACACACACACACACACACACACACACACACGCAGATTCCAAAATACACAGGATACATTGAGTGAGGCTCCACATCTGCTTATAAATGACACACTCTGTGCACTTTTGAACCCTCAAGACAAATTTTCTCCCTCACAGTATCAGCTTACTGACATGGGCAGACTCATAGCAACAGGTTTACTTATATGTGCATACACAATTAACACAACAGGCTAGATAATGGCTATTGTTGGTGATCTTCACAACTGAAGAAATGGTCATCAAAGGAGTCATATATTGTTTATGCTCCACCATGTGTGTTAAAGAAGACTAAAACTATTCGAGGAGACAAAGGAATCAACACAACAAGGTAAATGCAAACAGTAAATACAATGTTATTTAACATAATGGGATATTTACTGTCAATTCCAATAATTTCGACAAGCACACATTGAACAAAGAGGCATGTCATCTCAGGTATTAGAGGAGCTCTTCGCTTTTCAGTGTCCATCACAGAGCCGACAATTCAACTATTACTTACTTGTTTCTGTAACAGTTGTATTTTACTTTTTACGAAGTCCCATTTTTGTAAAAGAAATCAAGCCAAGGTGCTGGATACTAATTCAGTATCAGAGGAGAGGCAGCTATAAGCCTCTCCTGCAGCCTACTGTGAATTTAGTTTATATTGTCTATTCAATGTTATCCCAATCTATTGTACAAATAAAACCATTACACTTGCACTCTTATAGACATCCTATCAACAAAAAAGGAGCAGGAAGAAAAAAATTGAACACAATCATCCTCTTAATAACGTAAGGCGTGATTAAAATAATTATGCCTTAATAGTTGTCTCTATGTCAATTTATTACATTTATTACATTTCCATATGTTTTGTTTGGAAGTACTCAAATTATTTGATTTTAAAACACTAACTCAACATGATGGAAAACACCTGGCGTAATTAGATTTTGAGTGTAACATAAATATAAATGGTCATAACTTTTTTGACTTCCTTTCTTTTCAAAAATCACATACAACAAATCAACTATCCGTTAATCAATAGCCAACTTCATAAAAGAAGTGGTACTTAATAACTTCATACTGTTTCATTCATCATTTCTTTATACATTTTCTTAAATTGAATTATTTTTGAGAAACATTAACATAGAACTGCACAGGTACAATTTACCAATTAAAGTACTATGATTTAGGCTAAATACTTCAATGAGGAGGGTTTGATTGGTTTTCAGCACCTCCTTAAATCAGGGAGGGGAAATATAAGAGCTTTGTCCAGATTGATGGAAGAATTAGCCATAATTGTTTTTAAGGAAAGAGTAGTCCCTATTTCCTCTAGTCTGTTTTTTATAAAGTTGTCATCTTTTATTCTCCAGTGAAAGAAGGCGGGTGTGATTTCTCTGCTGCTCCAGCCACACACTTAAGTAGCGCGACCGTGCAACAGCTGGTTGAATGAAAGAAAACGCGCACGGTGGTGACGGCTCACAGATGAGAAGTGGAAAAAAAGGAACCTACCTTCAGACCTGTCACGATCCCCGCACATGTCCGGGCTTGGCTGGCGAAAGTTCTGTGCGCTCCGGGCCGTGCCGGAGGCATGGTCAGTGCGCGCCGGATCCACTGACCCCAACGTACTTCCTGTCGCCCCCGGGTTGACCGCACCGACAGCAGGCGCGGTGGAGGTGGCCCGGCCAGATGTGACAATGATATAACGACTGCATGCTTACGTTTTAATTTGGCCAATTCCCCGCTGGCAAAAGCCCTGTTGGTTTATTTGTGTCTTCTTCGTCCTCCAACCAAAGCTGCAGCCTGTGGATTTATCTCCAGGGAGGGGAGGGGAGGAGAGAGAAGAGAGAGAGAAGACAGAGGAGAGAGAGAGAGGAGAGAGAGAGAGAGAGAGAGAGAGAGAGAGATGCTATATTTCATTATAACCTTTCATTTCTCATCACAATGCTCAAAGGACACACACTATTTCCATCTTACAACAATATGGACTTTAAATGGATAGTTCATCCTTAAATTAAAATATTCACTCGTTATCTTGTCACCACTATGTCGATGGAGTGGAGGGTGAAGTGTCCACCAAATACTTAAGGTGTTTCAGGGGGAAACGGCTTTGCTGCCAAATCCAAAATTGGAGTAATTGGTCCATTACTTCAGGGCCAGGGGTGATTTGAAGTAACCATAAAGTCTCACAGTGGGCACAGTGGGAATGGAAGTGTGGTTTTAAGATTGATACCTTCTACTCATGCGGGCCATCAACTCTTCCTCTTCTGACAGTTCTACCTGCACCGCTTTATCATCTATTGTGTATTATTAAGTAAGTGCAGGTCAAACTCTCTGCGGTTGAAGGAGATCGATACGCTGCCTTGCTTATATATTCATATCCTATCATTGCTGTTTTAAAATGCATCAAGGTTTCCCCTGGACCCTGACCCCCTGACCCCTGGAACTGCATCCGGCCTCTGGGGGGTTCATATGCTCCGGAACCTGAAACATTACAAAGCCACATGGAGATGTCTTTAGAACATGGATAGGTCTCCCTCTGTAGGCTACTGGTTGCACTGCACTTTAAAAATTCACTCTCCAGGCCTTAGTTCCAGTAGGCTTTTCTTAAGATTGTTTCATTTGTTGTTTGTTTGTCTGACTTATTTAAGTTGTGTTTGGTATTAAATAATTCTTGGACAGTCTGCCAGGTAAAATAAAGAACAAATTAATCACTGGCTAATTGTGATATATCCCCTTTAATTTTGTGCAAAGTTATTTCCACTGATGCAGACTGAAACTGCACTGCAACCGATTTTTTCTCTCTATCTAACAAACAGTTTGTATCAATGTGGTTAAAATCAGAAATAAAAAAGTCAAAATTTCTCTATTAATTGTTGATTCAATTCAATACCCTCTTTTCTTTATCCACATATAAAGTGAATGTGCTTCACACATGGACGTTATCCATAAACTACACAAAAGATTTCCATAAAATTTGGCTGTGAGGGGATGGGACGAGGGCCAAGATAGATGCCTATCAATATAGACACAGATCTGGACAAATAAACTTTCATTAACATGCAAGATAAGGCTTCTTTTTTTTTACAGATTTCTTAGGGAATAATAATAATGAATACTTATGGAAACAATCAGTTGTCTCGGGGGACTGATACAGATGAATGTGAGCAATTTGATATGGATCCAAATAAGAATCAAGCTCTAGCTGATTTACAGTTAATGTGGTTTAATGAGGCTCTGTTGGGCCTTGGTGGAGGTTCACTTCCACATTAGTTCACCTCCACATCTGTTCCTCCCCATGTACGCAGCCACACAAGTCTGCATATTTCTCACTGTGTTTTCTGATTGTGTTTCCACCTCCATCCATATTCATGAGCTGCACTGTCTCCTTCCAGGAATCCTCCACTACACAGGCCTGATCTCCCGCTCGTCTCCCATCGTCTCTGTTTTTCCAATTCCTCCCAAAGCTGTTGTACTGCCAACGCTCTGGGTCTACTCTGCTTTTCCATTAGAGTCACAAAATACACGCCAAAGAGAGAACAGCGGCTTTGCAACTTCAAAGACAAAGCTGCCGAGATGACAAGGGAGACGAGAACAAAGAGAACATCTTGAAGATTTTCTTTTGTAAATCTGTTAAATTCATTTTGCATTTCTTTTCCTTTGTTGCTCTATGTGAACTTTACGTGAACTTTACTCTACGGTGGAATCCAAAAGGTTGAGATTGAATGGCTAATTCAATATTACATGGTTTATATGTATCACAGATTTGGTGATCAAATTAAAAGATGCCGTAACATTATAATTCTTAAAAAAAAATAGGTTATATTCTTCCTTGGCTGGGATTGAACACAGGATACCAGGCAGATGGAGGGAAAGTAAATGCAATGTTAAGCTAAGTGACCATTGACTGCTAATGCTCTCCAATCACCACCCATTAATCCACATCTGATGCATTCTTGATCAATACGCTGAGAGGAATAAAAGCAAAGAGCAAATCTGCAGGGGAGAGAGTGTGTGTGTGTTTGTCTTGTGTGTCTGTGTGAGCACATATGCAAATCTGTGTTTTGACCATTTTCAAGCAACATTTCGGTAGAAATGTGAAAACCCACCTGCAGAACGACAGATGATACCAGCAGGGGAGAGATGGGAAAGAGAACTGGAAAACTAGAATGGATTGTAGAATGTGGGTTTCTTTTTGAGTTTATGAATTATTTATACGGATGAGATATTTTAAGCCCCCAATTTCATGTCTGTGAGAAATGAGTGGGTGGAGGTACGGAGAGGGGGAGAGGAAGTGGATATCATTTGCTTGCGTCCTCACAGAGGGGACCATTATCGTACTCAGCCTCATGCACTCTCACGCACACACAGCCCTGCCTCCGCACATTATCTCAGTCAGTGAGCAGTGGAAGAATCCTTAGTATTCATCAGCACGCTTTACCATCAGAGGACACGGCCTGTCCGGCTGCTTGGGAATACATTATAGGAACAGTTTTTTGGGGGGGGTAGTGACATGTCCTATGTTTGGTCTCTGGGCTCTTTTTTTTACTGTAATAAACCATAATAACCAAAACCGTTGTCTTTCTACAAAAAAAAGGAAAATAAGAAATATTGTAAGATGAGCTTTTCAAAGTTTGAATATCACAGTGTACTAATTGTAAACTGTATAATGCAGCAGTCACAGTTCGGCTTTTACCGCACATGAATTTGGATCATTTTGTTTCTTGACCAACACAGTATCAAGGTTAAGATCCTGCTGCACAGTATCACACAAGGAGGGTGAGCAACTTATTCCAGTTTAGCATCTGCAGATAAAATCATGTCTCTACGTGGACACTAGGTGGCAGAGAGGCTAACAGCAAGTGGATTCATGAATAAGGATTCACTAATACTGGAAGGCCACTGGTTTCTGATTGAGCTCTGTTTGCTGCTCTGGATCAGGAGATAGAGCGGGTCAGCAAGAACAGACAAGTGAAATATAATTACAGACCTTGCCCTACAATGAAACAGTAAAATGGGTATCAATACCAATCAGTTATCTGTGGGACTGTTTGGTTTCTGCTGATGTGAAACACCAGAACCTGCAGGTTAATTTAGCTGATTTATAAAATACTGAATTTATTTTCTTTAGTGTTCATCACTCCAATATGATTTCCGCACAGACTATAAACTACAATTTCTCAGGTCTTCACCTTTTTATGGTAAGTGCCTTGATAATAAAATAAAATAAAATTGAATAAAATTTAATGGAAAAAATGTAAATGTTTTAAGACCATTGTCAACAACGGTTGCTGCTCTACATCAGCCGTACGTCTGTGATAACCAGAATGATGTTAAACGTCCTCCGGCCTTCAAAACAAACACACCTCCTGCTCAGGAGGAAAAAGAATTGGAAAATATATATCAAATATATGGCTCCTGCAAGGCTGACCTGTCAGAGCAGAAAGTTCCATAAAGCCTGACAGTGAAGTGGAAACTTTTAAGGAGGTCCTCCATCTGCTCACCCTTCCACTAGAGATCCTTGTGCAGCTGATTGATGGAGGGGACTGCAGGTTTACCTCCGTTCAGATGATTCTATAAACTGTTTAGACTTAGAGAGTAAAGAAGCCCTCACGTCTGTCTTTACTGTGAAGCAACGTACATGCACAGGGTTCAGTTTCATCTCTGCAGATGTCAGTCCAGGCTGACTTGCTTAAGCTGTAATATATTTGTAGATATATCATCATTGCTCTTTTCTTTATTAATACTCTTTAGCTGAGAAAGGTGCAGTTTGTTTTCGTCACACATTATCAAACCTGCTGAAAAGACAAGTACACAATCTATGACACAGTTTTTTCCCTGTAAAGCTCACAGCAGCGCTAAGTAAACAACTGTATGTAAATCACCTGTTTATGCGTCTCAAGATCCTACTTATACATAAAGAAAACAAAACAGATTGGAGAAAAGATTAACAGCTAAAGGTTTCTGTTATGTTTACAGGGAATGCCTCCTTTTTCTTGCTACAACAACTGCAACGATCAGATGAAATTAAGAATTTTGTGACTTGCAAACTTTTCTATACATTAACATACATATATATATATATACCATACATATACTGTAGCTGTATCGACTGTACTATATTATTTAGAAAATCTATAATTTATAAAAAGCTATTTCTTTTACCATACATATATTTCAAGACAATATTTAAGACTGTTGCATTGCCGTGTTTTGCTGTAAGTAAAGGTATATGATGGACAGCAGCCGACAGAATGTGGGTCGAACCCATAAATCAATTCAGCTCATTAAACTCATCGACAGGCCGGAGCTCCCCAGTGACATTCTTACCGATACGTCCACCTTCCCATCTACTCAAAATCCAACCCAGCTCCCAGTCCACCCATCCTATTATCCACCTTCCATTTCATTCACCTCACCCCCGCATCTAATATACTGATTTAAAAATAACCTTTTTTTTCATTTGTGTTCAAGATTTACTACAAATCTAATAAAATCCACCATGGAATATACAGAATCCACCGTCTGTTTGAGTATTTACAGCAAGAAGCAGGCATTCCCTTCAACCAGAGAGGAAACCTATTGCTATAAATAGAGGAGGTAAGGAGCCTCCACTGGGTGAACAGGAGCGATAAAGAAATTGCTCCCCCTCCACCACAGACATTCATAAAAAAAATCTTCAGATGTGCACACAATATGAAGACAGGTTTCCCCTGTGGAACGTGGCACGCTATAAAGAAAGTTCAGGATGACAGGCCATGAACTGGGCTGTATATTAGGTTGTAAATCATCTCATACTGCAATGGGCTATGCACTCGGCCCATTGGGCATTGCCTCATACGACAGTCACAAGTTCACTCGTGTCCATCAAAATGACAGGATTTATGGCAGAAACTGGGTCGGAAAAGGCATTGGTAACATATGAATTTCATTATTTTCTCATGGCCACTTTAGGTAATCTAATAAATAAATATTGGACGTCTGGCTGGCCCACATGGAAAACTTGAAGCTCATGTTTAATACATAGCAAACGTCGATATGCGTTTCAATGACAATCAGTTATCTGAAGGGCTGTCTCGAATCTGAGCTCAGCTGATGTACCAGAACCATGGTGAGCTGAGATGGTCAGAGAGAGCATTATACTCCTGCTAATGTACGTCTGAGGGGAGACTCAGATCACTCACTGTGCATCACTTTGCTGCTGGAGGGGAAGAGAGATGAACACAAGGGGAAATGTGTGGGAAATGAAATGTGAGAAGGGCAAATGACAGAGAGGGAAAGTGAGAACAACCTCAAGCAACAGTGATGCAGGCAACAAGAGGAGAGGCAAACATTTCCAGCAACTGGAGAGAGGTGTTCAACTCGAAAAACAAGATACTCAAAGTGTGCTTGTCCCACAATATGTTGAACTGCGAATCAAGAGCGTTTTGCTCTCCTCTGCCTGCCTCGTCCTCTCTGACACTGCCCCTCGCCGGCTTTATAAATAGACCACTTTGCTTTCTCAGTGAACCACAACGTTCATAAGATTCACTCACAAGGGAAAGCAGGACACATCCAGGAGGTGAGGGTCGATTGTCGATTTAAATATATCGTCTGTAATGGACGAGAGAGCGGCCGCTTTTCATCAATTTATACTGAATGGTAGATTAAATATTTTCTTTCTTTCTCATGATGACCATGTTCTTTGCTTTAAGATCATGGAGGAGGAAATGAATCTGTCACACACTATAAAGAACCTCTGACTGAGATATGAAGAAATCATTTTTTGTTCAATACTGAGCACCCCCAACCTCAAGCGTTAAGTATATGGTTAAGATAAACAACATTGTAGTTGAACGTCACTGATTCCAAGAGCAAATTTAAATACACATACAACAAACTTGGCTTTAGCTGCCCCCGGCGACCCTCAAAGGAACATATAGGTGTAGATAATGGACGGATGGATTCATGGGACAAACTGATCTAAGCCCATTCCAATTTCATAAACCACAAGAAGAAGCAAAAGAGAAGCTTATTGTAAATTTGTTATTATTGACATAATCATCAGACCATTAGTATCATCAGACCATTAGTAGTATTATTATTCATAATAGTTTTATCATTTACAAAGGTTTTCAATGACGAAAGTGCCTCTTTCAGTTTACAGTCACTGTAAGTCCTTGTAACCAGCATGGCAAGCGTTCAGGTCCATTTTTCCTTTGCATGTTACATCGTACAGTTTGCATCATGGGTCAGTCTTTTTCTTTACGATGGTAGAAAAAAACAACAGGTTGTAAACAAACACATGGAGCTGAGCAGAATCCACCTGAAGAATAATAATACAGTGAATACTGTGGATTATGCAAAGCACATTCAAACTTATTTCCGACCGAAGGCAGATGATTTAGAGTAATTGAGATCAGTAGTCTGGAGGTAAATATGTGTTGAGACAGTACAGACAGAATCAAACCTGCATATGGATTTCAGTTA
Source organism: Pseudopleuronectes americanus (assembly GCA_038501795.1). Classification (NCBI taxonomy): domain Eukaryota; kingdom Metazoa; phylum Chordata; class Actinopteri; order Pleuronectiformes; family Pleuronectidae; genus Pseudopleuronectes; species Pseudopleuronectes americanus. The sequence goes on from CM076725.1 coordinate 15,160,705, forward strand.
ATCCTCCGCCCATGAAACGTGTGAGGCTCAAAGAAGAGCTAATAATGACAATCAATACGAAACCATGGAGGAAACAAACAAAAGATCAGTTACACATTTGACAACACAAATAAATTAAAGTTCTCATAGAAATGATATTCCCTTTGTGAATTCTCAACATATTTCCTTTTTTTGTCCTTGGAGCATAAAAACCTAAGAGCTAATTCATCATCTATTAAACGGTTAGGTTCTTGGATTAGTTCAGCAGGCATTCACTTTGATTCCCTGCTACATAGGGATCTGTACATGGCAGGAGCTCGTTTTAAAGCAGAAGCTTTAGGCATTTTAAGACATCACTGAAAGCAGCCGTTTTATATAACTGTTAAATACATTGTTTACATGGCTATGTGTGTTCACCACCAGCTGTGGCCTTTAAGTCCATTCAGTTTGTCACCACACAGGCAGTGTTTGTACACACGTGTACAATAGCTGTCTGTAATAAAGTACAGCAGAGATGTGTTTTCCTTGGTTCAAATCCTGATGTGCGATCCTGTTGGTTTCTCTGAGGGAACTTCCCCTGTCTCGACAGAGCGCGTCACTTCAACCGTGTGCTTGGTAACAATAGAGGAAAAGACGGAGGTCCAGAAGATTCACATAAAGTCACATAGGTAATCCAGTACAGTGTGGAGAAATACAAGAATACACCAGAGTAAAGAGGAGGGTGTGGGCAGTGCTTGATTTACTTCCATCATCATATTTTCCTTCCAAATCATTCCTCACTTTCCCTCTATTTCCTCTCTTCAAGTCCCAGTAGCTGATAACACAGTGTATCTCGAAAACACATGCTCGTAGATCTCACCTTTGGCGAGTGTAGCGGGACATTCCTTTCAGTTTTCCTCGTTTGATATACTAGATGCATGTGTTAAGTATATGCACACGCTCTGTAAACACTGTGCTGAGATGGTGTCGGACATACAGAGAACCACAGGCCGGGAGCCGAGGAGAGCAGTGTTTTGGATAACTGCTGCCACATTGTCGCTTGTATCTAAAAGATCTTTCTCACAATCTCCTTGTCTCTCTTTCTCTCTTACACGTACACTCTCTCTCTCTCTCATCACACACATACACAAACACAAACACAACACACACATACACACACACAGACAACACACTTAGCATGATGGACCTGCATGTCAGAGACATTCCCTCTGAGCATTATGAACCACTTGGCTGAGCAAAAAGTCTCACTGACCAACTGCTTGAGTCTGTGCGCGACCACTGGGTTTGGCAGCTCATACAGAGTAGTAGCTGTTGTTGTGCTTTCACTATTACACACAGTTAGTGGGTTGTGGCTGCAACAGATGGTTAAGACTATAAAGCTGGGGCGGGACATTAGTTAACAATGGGCTGTGAATCATACTGTCAGTTTGGCAATCGTCATGTCTTTTCTGAATCTATTATATCTTCCTTGTTTCCGTACATGTAACCTGTTCCCTTTCCCCCCCGATTAGATATAGTTAAATCTTTCAATGGACACACAAGCCTCATTGGGTACATACTTCACATGGATTCAATAACATTTCAAATAGCAATGGTAGAAAGATGCATATATGCGAAGCATCACTCAGACTTCTTAAACGAGACACTTGTCTCCCTTGTTTCGCGTAAAGCGCAAGTATCTATAAATACGTATATATTTAAGGAGATTTGCCTTTTAATACATTCATACTGATGCATGCTATGATGAATACTCAGGACATGCAGCTCTACAATAGCATTTGATAATAACCTAATAGAGGACATTTATGCTAGGTCCTGCATTATTTGGGCTAAATACCCCAATGGAATGACTTCTCAATACGACGGCCGAGAGCTCAACAGCAACTTAAAAAGAACATTTGCAGATGGAAACATCACATGTTCATGGAGAAAAATCTTCATCAATTTGAAAACACATGTGCTGCAAATAATGTATGCGCTGCAAACACTCACCACGCAACCCTATGCTCACATTGCACAACACAACCAAATACTCTCAACGCAACCATATGCTCACAACTCAACAAAACCAACACCACATTAACAACGCCACAGTTAAGACATGTTGATCTGAAAACGACAAAGCTAGCATGTTACATAGCTAGCTAACATGATGTAAGCATTTTTCAAAATTAACTGTATTTTTTCAGATTCCTTGAATTGGCAGAGTAGCAGTATGTTTTCCGTTTGCCGTGCATGTGTTGTCAAATTGATGGATATGATTCTCCGTTGTATATATGGGTTCTATTTCCATGTGCTTTCTTAAAAGGTAGTGTGTTGAGCTCTCAGTTTGATTGGGCAGGATCAATCATTTTCAAAAGTATTGCTAGTGAGACTCTGGATATCATAAGCAGACTTGCAGTGGCCGACATCGCTGGTTTAAAATGGTTGGACGTTTTCATTTGGGTTGATCAATGAGCTATTCCTTAAATTGCTAACATTTGATCTGAGTTAAATAAAAATCTCAAATTAAATTTGGTCCTTTATCTCGTCTGAACTGTTGGTACAAACATGGAATGCTGTGAAGTCAAGGACAGCAACTTTAATGCTGGGCAGTGTAGTCGAACTAAACTATTGCTCACTGGGACAGTGGAGCAGGTGGCAGCCAGAGAGACACTTGAAGGTACAGTCAAGAGGATGGAGAAACAGGCACTCACTCAGAACACCATCTATTCAGTCTTTCCTTCTACATCAGACGTTCTAACCATTAACAAAAGTTGGTAAGACGCACACATTCATCATGTTGATTAAAAAAAGCACACATTTCCAGAAATCAAAGGAAACATACAACAATACATCAGACATTCACTTTGTTCAGAGGAACGTTTCTTCTGTCCACCCCTAGCCTGCATTTACTGGAAAAACAAGGCAGAGTCTTGGCAAGAGAGTACATATGTACGATAAATCTACTTGAGTTTCGACAAGATGGAATAACTGGCAGGAAAAGTATGAGAGTAAAGCTAGTGCACTCAGATTGTTTCTCCCACAGAGAAAGCAACAAATGCTCTCTCTCCTTCTCTTGGTTTTCCCCTGACAGAACAGCGGTGATCTCAGTGATTTGTTTTTTCTCCGAGTCACGACCTTGGCAGTTTGAGCAGACGCTGAAAGTCGCTTATGTATGCCGATAATATGGCCTTTTTTTTCTTTAAATCACAAGTTAGTTAATTACATTTAAAAACAAACTTTAAGCTGATTTGAATTATCGTCATCTTGAATCTTCTCCAGGCGGCAGCTTGAGCGAGAATGTATAAACTTGTGGTCCCTTTACACTGTTAATATTGATTATTACTGATTAGGCTACTATTTGGCTACTGTTGCGAGCACGACGACTACGTCATATAGGTACGACCTACTCCATGCAGACACTGACAATGTCCTAAATGCGAGAGGGAGCAGTTCTATGATATGCAATGATAGGTCCTTATAGGATCATGGGAGAATATGAGGTCTTTCTACTGACCTTTTCTCCAAGATAATCTCACTCATCTGCTCTGGACTCCCACACTGGGCGCCATACATTGGTCAACACAGGGACTGACATTCCTGTCACAATCCCTGTAGACTCTGACAGAAGTTAACCATCCTTAGTAGCTCACATTATACATCGGTACGCATCTTAGTGATGTTGACATAGTTTGTGTTGGCCAGTGTGCAATTTCCTGTTTTCATGCCCTCGGGTCTGAAGTCCTCGGTGCTGTGGTTCACAGCCTCCTGGATCTCCACGTAGTCAGATTTGCTCAGAGTGGACCCACTGCCGCTCCGACCACTCTTCTTCAGATCGTCAGCTGAGCTGGCTTTAGGCACGCTCGGCGTATTCAAATACTGTGCCTGCTCCTCGCCCTCCGTCTCTCTGTGGTAGAAGTAGTTGAAGTTTGACACGATGACAGGTACAGGCAGGGCAATAGTCAGCACACCAGCGATTGCGCAGAGAGACCCAACAATTTTCCCACCGATGGTTGTTGGCACCATGTCTCCATAGCCTACAGTGGTCATGGAGACCACGGCCCACCAAAAGGCCTCAGGGATGCTGCTGAACTGGGATTGTGGCTCGTCTGCCTCTGCAAAGTAGACGGCGCTGGAGAAGAGGATCACACCGATAAACAGGAAGAAGATGAGGAGGCCAAGCTCACGCATACTGGCCTTCAGAGTCTGTCCCAAGATCTGGAGCCCCTTGGAGTGACGTGAGAGTTTGAAGATACGAAACACCCTGACTAGACGGATGACACGGAGAATAGCCAGAGACATGGCCTGCGAGCCTGCCTGGCCGTCCTCTGGCCTCTCTGCAAGCTCTGTGCCAAGTGTGATGAAGTACGGGATGATTGCCACAATGTCAATGATGTTCATGATGTTGCCAAAAAATCCAGCTTTACTGGGACAGGCAAAGAACCTGACGAGGAACTCAAAAGAGAACCAGATGATGCAAAGGGTCTCCACAATGAAGAAGGGATCTGTGAAATATGAAGAGCCAGTATAGACATAGGTGGTATTGTCCATGGACTGGGATGGATATTTGTACATGTCCTCATCCTCATTTCGGAAAACTGGCAGTGTCTCTAGGCAGAAGCTGACAATGGAGATCAGAATCACCATGACGGAGATTATGGCAATGATGCGAGCAGGACCTGAGCTCTCTGGATACTCGAACAACAGCCACACTTGTCTCTGAAACTCATTCTCTGGCAGAGGTCGCTCCTCTTCCTTTATGAAACCTTCATCCTCTCGGAAGATTTCCATCGCCTCCTCGCCCAACTCATAAAACCGGATCTCCTCAGAAAAAATGTCCAAGGTGACATTAACGGGCCGGCGCAGCCTCCCTCCTGATTGGTAATAATACAGAATGGCGTCAAAACTTGGTCGATTGCGGTCAAAAAAGTACTCGTTCCGGAGATGATCAAAATACCTCATCCGTTTTTTGGGATCACCCAGTAGCGTCTCTGGAAACTGAGAGAGGGTCTTGAGCTGCGTCTCGAAGCGCAAGCCAGAGATGTTGATGACAACTCTCTCGCAGCAATCATGGTCCGGCTCAGGGTCATAGTGGTCGTGAGGCCCGCCCGGGTGCGCTGCCGCTTCATCCGAGGGGTCGCTGGTCGCAACCGTCATGATGGAGGGAGGTGGGACCTGCAGCTTTCAGACAGGGTGGGGCCACGTCAGGGCACAAGGAGACAAAGATACCCCCAAACTTGAGGGCTCGGGTATATTAGCCAGTGAGGAGCTGCAGGAACAGGAGAGAAAGCAAGGGAAGACTGCACATATTAATATCATCAACATATGTTTTGTGCTATGTAATATGCAACAAGCAAGAAAACTCTGACTTTCAACAACTTGGATTATTTAGCTCGTATTTGTTGTCTGTTCATTCCTTCAAATATAATTCACAGTTCTAAATTGTCAGTAATTCCCAGAAACGTTGTGCTGTTTTTACGACCTTCTTACAAACAAGCACAAGCAGGGCAGTTGAAAATAACAGGCGGGAGTGGCCGGGCCATTTCAGCACATTGGCTCCTCTGTGTCTATCTGTATTAAGTTATGAGTTCCCTCTCATTTCAGCTCACTGCAGGATCAATATGCTCAGCAGTAATACTGTATCAGCTCTCACAGGGTGCAATTACAACAAACAAATCTGATTATATGCTGAGTGCTCCATATAATCTCTGTGATAAATGTCCTCTTTTCTGTGGGGGTCCCAAAAAAAGAAGGAAGATGTCATCGAGTCAGAGATTAATAGTTTATCAGCCGATCATATTCAGGGATATTTGTCACAGCCGGGTTTAATTATACTTTGATTCTGCAGAGCTGTAACCTTTAAACTTCACATGCCATTGCATAAAAGCTATAAAAGGAATATTAATTTGACCTAAGAGACACAACCACAGAGGATTTTTGCTAATAAAAGCAGCGACATGGAGAAGTCCTACCTATTCTCACTGGCTTGTTTACGCTCTGTCCTCTATGTGTGACTGCAGGTGCCCATTGAGCTGAAAGTTGCCCCCGATCCAGAGTCAGTCCCCACAGGTCAAAGCAGCTCCCCTGTGCCCTCCATACATCACCACCCTCGGCTCTGGCTCTGCAGCAACGCAGCAGTGGGGAGTGGGAGACAAGGCGTGAGGACGCAGGGGTTACCTCCCCACCCTCAGTGACCGGCACATGCATGTTGTGATGATGAAGCTAAGTTGACGGGGGCATATTCTCACAAATATTCCGCCATGTTCAAACAAAAACTGACACCCGAGCTTTAGTCCGATATCTTGAGAGGTTTAACTGGGAAAGGAGTTCGTTTTTTTTGTTTTTGTGGGAGTTGACCCTCTCAGGATGCTTCAGCAGATCTTTGAGGCGGAATCACCTGTTTGATCCACGCAGGTCCGTATGATTCTAATATTACAAACCACCATCTTTTTTCTCCCTTTATCCATATGAACACAAACCAATGATGCACAGCGGCTGTTATCCTCACGACACATTCCGTGGACGAATAATCACGCAGTCCTCTGGTGGTTGCTGTTAATAAAGGTGGTGGTGAGGGTTGGGCTGGGGCGAACAAAACATCCAAGTTCCATCCACTGGTTTATTCACATGTTTAATGCCAGGGCTGTATAGTTGCGCGTTATTGGTTGAGTTGGGAGTGACAGGTGCCAGACATGCTCGTGGGTCGTGGACAGCCACGCTACCCTCCATGCACTAAACTAAACAGACGCATCATCCGTCGGAGCAAAACGCACAATTTCAGATTAAATGGCATGCAGGCATTCACCCCGTTTCTCCCGGTCTCCTCCTAAAAGGTGCCGCGAGGTCGCGAGTCCCTCATCTCGGTCCCTCTTCCCCCGGTTGACTGATGTGTCCAGCGGCTGTGTCATCTCATCACGACCGCCCGTCCGTTAGCTGCCGGCTCTTCCCACGTCTAGATCATATTTTCGCCATGATTCTGCAGAGTTGAGGTGCGTGGGCTGCAGTTGGACATCGCGGCGCATACTAACAGCTCCTTTTTTGCGCGCCTCGCCCCGTCCGTGCGCTCTCCCCGACACTTACTGTCCAACACCGCTCCACTTTAAAGGGGAAGCATCGCCCACCACTCGCAACATAAGCGCGTGCGTCTGGAGAGGATACGTGAGAAAATAGCATGTGGAGGACGCGCCTGGCGACCAAATGAGCAAAGAGCGTTTCCTAAATGGTTCTAGTAGGAATTGCGGGCTGCGTTTACAATGTACAGCAGAAAAACTGTCAGTGTCATTAATAAAGCAAATTAGTTCTGGTCCAAAGATAGACAGGCAACGTGCAGTATTCTTCTCATGGTGTGGAAGATAATCAGGGGAACATCACAACAGGGACATTTTTTCCTTGAGCTCAAATAAGGAGACTGAATTGAGGGGTTGTTTAGGCAGATTATTAAATATGTGTTCACACACTGTGAGAACTAAAAAGAACAAAGTCCAGAGTCTTCATGCCAGAGCTGTATTTTGTAAACCAATGAGTCATTCTTATCGTAATTCTATCATGTTTTATGAATTGAGGGCAGGTTTCTAAACCCCTGTGCCTGCGTTGGAATAATATGTTTGTGTGCTTTTGTGTGTTTACTTTGTGTTTTATCTGTACAAATACAACGGTACAGTCTGTGCTCAAACTCTGGGATGGTACTTTGAAATGTGTCGGCCACCTGTTAGGTCTTAAATCTTGGCCAAATACAGAGAGAATCAAATATAATTTCTTGAGTTGCTGATTTGATTCTGATCATTAACAGACCTGAACTCTATATCACATGCACTAATAACTGGCCACGCCTATAACAGGCATGCACTCACACTCAAGATTGCACTGATGCTCGTAATACAATCGCAACCAAGTTAAATTTCATGCCGAATTTGGGTGATCATATGTGGTGAAATTAAGTGGTGCATTGAAATTCTCTCGCAGACGGTGTTTCCCCCCATGGCTCCTTTCCTCCGCTGACTGAAAGTGGGCCAGGTGAAAATCCAGCTTTGTCTAAAGGCAGAGAGCGAATACCCCCAACAGCCCCATAACACCCCCATGCAAACTCCTTGCTCTGCCACAGTCCAAGGACGGGCTCAACACTGTATACCATCTTCCTCCAATAAAGTGTAAAGCACAAATTGAGATGACGACATCGGACCACAGGGATTACCGCAGATCACTCTGCATAAAATGAGTGCAAACAGTGGCTCATCCTCTGCAGAGAGTGCAACTGTTTTCCTCTCCGGCTAAATGTCTCGACGAGGAGCACATGGGCACTTGTGCATAAGTAGCCTGATTGATAGCCAGGAACTCTTAAATCCCCCTCGTCCATGAATGTAAATGAGGAAGCCCCATTTCCAAATGCAGGGCGGCTGAGAGCCCATGCAACAACCAATATCCAGTGCTCGTTTGTCAGCAGTGTAACAATTCATCATCCACCGCCACATTCACAGCAATTATCCCTAACAGTTTTACTAGTAGGCCGAGGAAGAGGGCACTTAGATGATGGGATATGAGATGGAGTTTGTTGGAATTGGGGGAAGTGGAGTGTCATTTCCTCTATTGATTTATGTTTTATTTCATTTAGCATGCATAAATTATTTCATGTTAAAATGCAGTATTTATGAGAATTACTTCTATCATGTTCTAATCCTCATCTAACTTGTAGTAGGTGACTAACATGAACGCTACTGGAGCCCAAAGGAAAGAGCCATATAACATTATCACGCCTGATTTCTCCAATCTACCTTTGTTGACAAGAAATAAAAGAAAAACATTAATAGTTTTTTGTAGTTTCATCCAGTATGTCTTGTATAAAAACCTTATAGAAAAAAACGCTCTAAATTGTTTCAAACTGTGGGCCTGAGGTGGAAGGGATGGTTGCTTGATTGTAGTTCATCCTGTTTTGTCTTGTTTACCAAAATGGTCGGTTCTTGGAGCTGCAACAGGGACTTTGACACAGATAGAGAGTCCAATTCAGTTCAATTTAAAACCCATGGAGTTCAACTATAATCCCAAATTTGTGTAATCTGGACACACAAATGTTTTCTCCGCCAAGAAGGTTGTCTTTGTAAGCAAGATTACACAAAATCAACAGAATGGATAAACTCAGCACTTGGTCCAATGATGGGATATGGGTCAGGAAAGAACCCACTCAAATTTGGATCCAGATCAAAATAACATTGTAAGATTAGCTTTATTTTAGTTTTTACATATTCACTGACTTCCCAAGGAATCATTAGTGGATTTTGATTAAGGTGATACAAATAAGAATAACCCATATCTACGAATGTGTCCATCTGGTGCAGCTTGATTGCAATTGAAGGGACTGTTCCAATCTTTTGAGTGCCAGTCTAGTTCATTCACCGCGATTACTTCCAATGATGTGATTAGGTTGCACATTTTATTGTGAATAGAGCTATTGATAAATAATAGAAGAAACAACGCTTACTAACTTGAATAAGGGGACAAAATGTAAGACTTTGAGAATTCCATACGATAAAGACTTTTAAAGTACACAGGAGAACAATTGATTCACAGGTTTGAGGCCAACTAACACCCCAACTTTTAGGATCTCCCGTTCTGTCTCCAGTTCCCTGTCACCTTCATGGCTGTGCCAAGTCTCGGCAGCACTGGAGGATTGATTCTGGTTTGTGTTCAGGCGAGCAGACCAGATGGAACCTCACAGAGAAACACAAGAATGCTTTCAAACTCATGACACTACATGACTGTGTTAACCATGTCAGTGCATTGTTCACTGAACAAAACATCTTAGACATTTTTTTAATGTGACTCATTGGTGCACTATGGCAGCCGTGCCCTTCAATTAGTGCCACTCCGAAAATGTCAGAAAGACAGGAACCTCTGTTGTCTGTGTCAAACCCTCTCTTGATATAACATGCTCAGATAATATGCTCTTTAAATGAGCTTTTAATCCTCATATTCAGCCATTTCATTGCAGTCCAACACAGATTGTTCCGTTAAGATGATGTATTGAGAGACATGACGGCTGATTTGTGCATGAATGAGTGAGTCAGCAGACCTACACCTCAGATCCCCACCCTTTTCTATGCAGCAGGCCATGTGGAGCAGGGAGAGAGGGAGGAGGAGAGCGAGGACAAGGCAGGGTGGAGGAGGGTGTTGATGCAACTTTTGACAGCAGACTGCAGGAGAGGAGAGGTGACCTGGATGACCTCTGCTGGAGGTGATCACGCCCCTATAAAACATAATGCATAGACACATACAAACCCACACTCACACACACACTCACACACACACACACACACACACACGCACACACGCACACACACACACACACAAACACACACACAGCTGCTTTGTTTCTTCCACTGATGTCCATAAGTTCCTGAATGACAGCACCACATGCCCTCATAACCTTTCCTTCCCCCGCGACCAGAACAAAATCCATCTATTCCTCATTAATCATGTCATGCAGGCATCATAATAACTCTCCACAACAGACATCCTCAACTATAACAACAAGCCAAGGAACTTCATTGCCATTAGCAGCTTATTTTCACCCTTCGTCCTACTGTTTCCCCACATGTCCGACACTCTCCCCCTGCCCTCTGGATTCCCCCTTTACTTAGAGATTGACCTTGGAAGATCTCTACCTGCCTGTTGAGAGCTGCCAGGCAGACGATGATCACTGCTTTTATGATGAGATATGTCCTCACCTTCGGAGTAGAGTACTGTGCGTATTGATTCTGGATGTGGTTTCACTTTCTGTTGTTTTTCTCCGCCATAGAAAAACAAGGAAAAATCAATGGCTTAACTGATTTTGGGGGTGTGGTGCAGCTAAGAGAGGAAATCTAAGAGTTGATATTAATGATATCAACACTGCATGAGTATATATGCAAGACTGAATATGTATGGCATATGCTAGGCTTGGCCTGACTTTGCAATATCCTCTGAATGTGCACTCCACCGACAAAGGAAATCTCCACCTGCAAATGTTTTCATCCCACACTGCAGGCAACAGTTAAGTGCTCCCTGTCTAGTCCCTTCAAATCAAATCAGCTGTTAATGTATAGAACCACAGTCTGGCAGCCACACGCCTCGGCTATCGCGCTGTCTGTAGTTTGTGTGTCTTGTGTGACAGTCCACATGTAGCACCGCTGTGTCAGAGCCTGCACACATTGACGCTGATGGGATCAGAGGGGGCGGAAAGGTTAAGAAAAGGGAGGAACGGGTGGAAATTCGTTCGGGAAGAAGAGATCTGCGGCACAGAGAAGAGGACGAGTAGAAGAGGGAGAGTAGAAGAGTAAGATCATCAAGAAATGGTGCTAGAGAGAGATGGGCAGAAAATGAAAAACAATCGAGGTGGAGAAGGTAGAGGAGAAAGGTAGCACTGACAGAGTGATGAGTCATCCGTGAGAGCACAGCAGCATCACTCGCTCCGTCCATTTCCACGTTTATCCCCTTCACCCTCTCCAACATGTGTCTCTTTGTTTTGACAGGCAGCAGATCACCCTCTTCAAACAGCTAGAAAAAAATGTGCCTCAAGATCTGCGTCTGAGTATAGTACATACATAATTCATACTGTGTGTTTCTATGTGCCTGTGTGAGTAAACATGCATCACAGTACATGTGAGTGTTTTCTGTTTATGCATGTGGGGCATACTGTGCATGTGGATTGGGAGTCCCCACCTTGTATGCTGTGCCTGTGTCTTGAAACTGGAGCTGGTTAGCCAATCAGCAGCAAGAAATAATCAGACTTTTGCCAAAGCACTAGCAACAGCATCATCCGCCTTAGCAACCAACCTTCCCTGCACTGCCAGTGGTGAGACTGTTGGTGACACACGGATATATCACATAACTGAAAGTGACAAGGAAAAGGTGATCCTCTAAAGGAGGCAGGTGTGAAGCATACATTATGTATTGTTCTTTATGTCATGTAATGTATGTTGGGTTATTTTGTAAGTGTATTTCAAGATTGCATTAAATCAGAAAAATGTCTCACAAGGCTTTACACCCTGAACAACATTTAACATCTTTTACATCCTTGGATCTGCTCCATGAGCCGGAAAACTGAAAACAATGTGACATACGGAGAATTATCAGCTTTCTTGGAGAGCTTTAAAGTTCTACGTTATTTTTCATTTTACTGCTATCTCCCAGATCCCCCAGTTGGTGTGCACATTTGAATGCGAGGATCCAAGAGCCATTCAACCATTTATTGAGGTCACAATAGGTTTGCTGGATGAATGAATGGGGGATGAACGGAGTATTTGTCTGGATAATAAACAACATGATTTACCTCATTTACATAGACAGCAGTTCTAAAAACAATAATACAATGAATAACACAAACATTAAGTTACTTAAATACGTTATGCAGTCTGTAACAAAGCAGCTGAGTCTTTGGTCAGGAACAGACATTTCTCACATAAATCCCCTCGTTAGGGACCATTACAAACATAACAGACATAAAATGAGATGATCTGTATGATAGATGGCTGTAATACAAACGATAGAAACTCAAACTGAATGGATACACTACAGACCTTAAATAACCCCCCCTTTAAAACTCCTCCCCTTGCACAGACAGGTGAATCCCTCCATCAGCCCTGCTCTCACAGAACGGGCCTTGATTCTGTCTTCAGATTCTTTAACAGTATAGTCCAACTGCTTAATGACCGACGGAAGACATATATAGAAGAAGCTAAAGAATTGTATATGTGCCTCAGGAGATGTTAGAGACCAAAAACAGTAAATACAAAGACAATTATGGGCTAAAAGTTGCGGGATGGTCGGAGAAACAACTCAAACACTGTTCAAACTTATTTCTGCTGCCCTCAAGTGGCACAGAAGAATCAGTTCGTAGAAGTTTCAATAATTCCATCTGCCTGGAGATGATGGGATTCCCTTTAATCTATAGCTGCTGCTGGCATTTAGCCTCACCCAGTATTGGTGTGTTCTTATAATCTGGTTTTCTGGCTCTTGAATGGCTGCTGGCATCGTCTTTACTCCACTTAGACCTGCGGTCCAAATGGAGTCCCTGAGACTCAATCTGCCTGTGGGGCGCTACACTGATCCTCTGCCAGAGACACTAAAACACACATAAACAAAACCCATAAACACACTGGCTACGGCGAAATCATACACTGCCAAAGTTGCCGCGTGCACGTTAATGATGCAGCACGCGTTACACACAGCTCCAGTGGCGAGCTCTCCAGTGCACCTGCAGAGAGCTGGATCTGTTCTTTAAGGCTCTGTGTCTTACCAACAACCCTCCCTTGTTGCTATGGAGATTTCCTGCTGTCGCACCATGGCTGATTGGGAAGTTTGATGACATCATAGGTATTTTTAAGGAATCACAAAGGCAGTAATACACCATCACTAACATCTTGAGTAGTAAATCTAGACACAAAAAAATAGAGGTGTCTCCCAACATTTTCACTAGAACATTAGAAAGGCTGTTTGGTAGTTACACAATGATGGCAGAGCTATTAGTGAGCTGGTGGGCTTACTGGAACAATAAAGCACACTTGCTGCTACACAGCGTGACACTGTGATGGCTGTAAACCCCTGTTAGAATGTTAATATTTACCTCCTCGGACCAGGGATGATCAGAAGTTTTCCACTGAACTCGTTCGCTGCTCAGTTCCCCCTGAGGCCCAGACCTGCACTTCCAGGGAACAGCTCAGCGTGTAGTGTTCTGTATCCCTCTCTCACAGAATTAATGTGTGAAATCATTGGTACTTTAGCTGTTTGTCTTTTGGGTTTAGTCATTTTCGCTGATGTTTACATGTATGAGGTATTCTCTCATAAAAAGGACTGACCCTGATCACCCGGTTATGGTCAGGATGTTCTTTCTGTTCATGCACAACAGCAGTAAAAATAATTGTGTTGTATGAGGATTTTTCTAAAGGGCTGCGAGCCAGACGCTGCTATTCACTTATGAAAAGCTGCAACTGTGCAAGGCTCTGCAGCGGAAACACTTATTAAACAGTGACAGTTCCTGTGTGTTAACAGCATTTATATAATTCTCTGATTAAGCAGCAGAATCACATTTTTATAAATTAGAAGTGTTACATGATTACTTATTCTAATGCGCTGAACTATTCAATGTGTTGTTGCCCTGCCTTTACTTCACCTTTGTCATGTAAAGTAATATTTTTACCCCAAAATGTATATAGAGGGAATAAAATATGTTACTTACTTGCACAAACATTCACAAAAAAAACTTACTCTAGTCGTGTTTTCTGTAATTTATATATAGTGTTCTGCGATTGGACCGAGATATTCTCCAAAAGAAAAGTGAAGCACACCAAAGCTCTTCTTAAATAAGGACAGTACAACTCATGTTCTCTTTATATGGGTCATGTTTAAGACAGCACAGAATAACACGGAACAAATACTGCCTTCCCCATGACAACATTCTGCCCCATCCCAGAAAAACACCAGTGCACTCTGGGATTTAAGAAACAGCCATCCACAAGCATGTGTATACGTGTGTGCGTGTTTGTGTGTCTCTGTTTGTGTGCGTGTGTATGTGCACTCCTTGGTTTTGTTTTTCATGTGTAGGTCAGGGGAGTAGCAGCAACCAGCACACGTACAGTATGTGTTTCACACGTTAGCAATACGGAGCACACAGAGCTAACAAAGGCATATGGCTAACAGTCTTGAATTTGTATCACAGTTTCATATAATGCTTTGCCACTTTTTGACTTGAAGCAAAAGCTCTTTGACAGTTTTCGTCTGTAATGATCATCATGTGCCAGAAACATGGATACAGAAAGTAGAAAGTCCCGAAATGCAAATGTGCTTTGCAAAACTGCTGGCTGTTTTCCTGAAGCAGTCCTTTTGGATTTGTTACACAGAAGCAGTTTGGAGAAAAGTCAGAGTCCGTAACACTTCCCTCTGAATTCTGTCACTGTCTCAACCACTTCTGATCCCGTGATGGTTACACTCACACTGTGTTAACGCAACAACAGAAACAGTCATAAAGCTGCAGCTACAAAGCTGTAAGTGGAATATGTTATCCGTCTGTCGTTGTTGTGATTGCATTTTCTTTTTCCATTTTGGATTGAATGGGGGTCTAATAGAGGAGGAGAAATGCGAAGCACCACTTGTTAGAAGGTTTGAAGAGTCAGGAGGACGAGGACTGGGGGAAGAAAATCAGATCCAGTGCCTGTTCGGTCTCAGCTCTTAATTTTGGCCAATCCGGCCCAACAGGAAGACTCATTGAACCCCTACAGAAAAGAACAGGGTCACTGCAGGTTAATGGATACAGCTTTAAAATGAGGAAACTTCTTAGAGTAATTATCAGTGGATGTCAGTTGAAGTTCACCTAGATTCAACCTCCTTATCAAGTATAGTCTATTTACCTGAGTAGGATGTAGTCTAATTGGGGTCGTCAGGGGTTCCAGGAGGTCTGTGCAGGAAAATGGAACAAGCTTTACCTGAGAGAGAGAGAGAGAGAGAGAGAGAGAGAGAGAGAGAGAGAGAGAGAGAGAGAGAGAGAGAGAGAGAGAGAGAGAGAGAGAGAGAGAGGAGATAAAGAAAGTGTTAGAGCCAGCCAACGCAGACATCCCCATCACACAGCTCTGTGGTCTTATTAACAATGCAAGGCTGCTCTGCTTCTCCCTGCTGTCTCATTACTGCTCATGCAAAAGTCAAACTGTAAACACTGTCAGTTCAGGAAGGAGGAGAGAGGAGAGGAGAGGACAGGACAGGACATCTTTAAGGTGACAGAGACAAAGACAAGTACAGGTGGAATAAAATCTGGTCTTTTGCTATTTTTTTAAGATTAGTTTGTAATGTCCAGAGGGGGGTGTGGCATTGGGAATCTCCATTGGCAGAGCATTCCAGAGGGTGGGGGCCACCACGCTGAAAGCCCTGTCCCCAAAAGTCTGGAGTCTGTCCAGGGCTTTGTTGGGGACCCCGGAGAGGACTCAATTGTTCCAGGCGGGAGGCGATGAAGGCATGGATTAGAATCTCAGCCACAGAGTCTGAAAGTGAAGGTCAGAGTCTGGAGACGCTTTTGATGTGCTGAAAGGCTGTTTTGGTGACAGACTGGGATTGTAATGAGAGGGTAGAGTCCTGTATAACGCCCAGTTCACGGACTTCAGAGCTACACACGTGCTTGCATCATCTACACTCTGGCAAACTTAAACCGAGAGGAGCAGAGGTAAAGAGATGCAATTACAGTCTGACAGAAAGAAATGTAAAATTCACAGTAGCAAACAGAGGTGGACAGAGTAGGAATTGAAAAGATGACTCGGCATGATCCTGCGTTACGTCCATGCTTTTGTCTCTAACAATCCATCCTGCCAGGGCCAACGAGAGCAGCTCCCAGACTGACCAATCTTATTAGATGATGAACGAGCGGCTCCCATGTCCTCGACAACTTATCTTGCTTACTGATCAATAGGCCTGTGTTTCTCGTCACTGGGACATTTTTACGCGGCCTGAGAAATGAGCAGGGGGATTTAACTAATGACAAATATGGAGATTTTCATCTAAATTGTATGAAGTCAAGGTTCGGGGTCAACATGGGAAGGAATAATCAATAAAGAAGTCCTTCACTGGGATGTCCCACCTTAGGGCACCATGGCTAATGAGACTGCCCTATACTGATCCCTCAACTGAAACTGCAGAGGTATACATGTTATCAGTCCACTGACATACACCTGCTCCAAAGCACACATGCAGGTGGACTCAGAGCTACATTAAAAAGATTCAGAGCCCAACTGCTTGGTTGATTCCTGCGCCTTTTTTCTAATGTTGTTCCTTCACACCAGCGTCTGTGTTTTAGTTCAGTTTGGAGTAATCACAGGGAGAGAAGACACTGAACATAAATCTATACATAAATCTATGAGAATAGCAGAGTAGCCGACAGGAATCCAGTAAAGGGTTACACTGTGGCCTGTTTAATATTAATATATAAGTGTACAAATGATAATTTACTGTTTTTACCCAATAAAATACAGAAGTTATCATCTGTATAAGAAACAGACAAAAGCATTTTCAAACCAGCAGATACATGTTTACTCTATCTATCTGGTATTCCCCTGTTATTTGAAACACTGGGTTGGTAGGAGGTGGAGGGCAAAGGAGGGCAGAGGTCACAAAGTAGGCGTGAGTCGTCTGTTTTATTCTGCACCAGGGAGCAGCAGTGAGAGAAGCTGGATGGGATGCTGTTGGTGCCCTTATTCATGTGACAAAGTCAGATGAAGGTGAAAGTCGACCTGGGCTCACAGCAGGAGCATCACGCCCAGTGCACAAAGGAGGACAGACTGTTGGCATGGATTGTGTCATTTTCTATTAGTGCAATTCTTCAAAGAGTCATTCTGAATTTCCTGAGGTGATTTGTGTATGAAACACTTGTGTAAATCTTGAAACAGTACACAAAGACATATCAATAATTCACAAAGAGACAGGGCACCAGTGTAACCACAACTTACCATTTCAATCAGTGGGACAACAGCGGCCTCTGGTGAACACCCGCAGTAACGCACTCATGGACGTCGTGCACCCAGTCCCATTCATAATTCCTCACATGCTGTCTCCTGGTGTAGCGTCTCCCTGAGTTGCGCCTTTCGCCCCCAGCTCTGATGTTAAGGGGACAGTTCTTGGTTGTAACTTGTACACAGACCTCCTTAATCCAATATGTGTGTCTTTGTTTTCTCGTGGCTCTGGAGCGAGCTCACCGATTAGTGACAGCGGCGCCGGGCACGTCTGAGAGGCTCGTATTTTACGCACTCAGCGCACGATGGCAAAACAATCTTATTACAGACCGGAGACGAGCCGTTCAGATGTGAATCTTCCATGGGAAGCTCCCAAGCCATCTCGGAGGTTACTGTGGAAACAAGGGCGCCATGGCAACGGCGACTAGGGGTTACCGCGGAAGCGAACGTCGCCATGGAGACTACATCACAGCGGGCTATATTTGAGGCATCCAAAGAGAGGCACGCTGCATCTTTGATCGCTGTGTGCGTGCGCGACTGAGTGTGTTGTGTGTGGTTTTCCTCTCTCACGTGTGTCTTGCACCGATGACGACACACTGACACTTGGCTGCATGGCCCCTGTGTTTACATGGTGCCGTTTACGCTTTAAAGAGCCATCAGGAAACAAAGAGGGTTATTCTGTTTAAAGACAGTAGCACCCGGACTAGACTTTAACGCACGATAAAGGCAAATAGCACAGAACGGTCTAATTGAGATTATATATTCTGAACTGTGTTTTCAGACATTACGCACACTTAAATGATTCTGAATATTATACACAGGCTATGACTGACGACTCACGACTCATAACGCTTGTTAATACAATGTGAGTGTTCTCAGAGCAGCATACATTTGCGCTCATCGTTCACAGTTACGGCTTCTATGTCTACCTGTTGTGATCATATATTGGCTTTAGCACACCGCACAACAGGTCACCTCCCTCAGAAAGGAATAGTATAGTATTAATACTTCAAGGAGCTTTTCTCTCCAATTGCGCATGGAAACACAAAGAGTAATGAGTTCAGATCACAGATGTTAAATTATCTCTGGATTAAATGGAGCACAAAGCAGCGGATCTGAACTGAAAGGGGTTTGTTCTTTCTTTTCCTCACTCCCTCTCTTTATTCCTGTCTTTCTTCGTCTGATAAACCGGGGATTCCAACAACAGAACCGGCTGTGTGTTGACAAATCTACCCCCCCCCTCGCCTGTGCCCATACAGATGCCATAACTCTTAAAAACTGGCTACACGTCAGTGAAAATCTTTTGGTTTATGTTCACACAATTCTGCGAGTTGTTGTGCACGGTGGTGGGGAAGTTGGGCTGTTGTTTGAACGCGCTGTTGATCCCATGCTCCTCTATCACCATATATTCGCTCTTGCTGAGTGAGGAAGAGGAGCGAGTCTTCCCCAGATCCTCCGTGTCCATCAGGGGCTGGCAGCTGCCCACGTGCAGGTACTGTGCCTGCTCCTCGCCCTCCGTCTCTCTGTGGTAGAAGTAGTTGAAATTGGAGACGATGACGGGCACGGGCAGGGCAATGGTAAGCACACCGGCTATTGCGCACAGAGATCCAACTATCTTCCCCCCGATTGTCACGGGGTGCATGTCCCCATAACCCACAGTGGTCATGGTGACAACAGCCCACCAGAAGGCGTCTGGGATGCTGCTGAACCCCGAATCTGGGTCGTCTGCCTCGGCAAAATAAACAGCACTGGAGAAGAGGATGACACCAATGAACAAAAAGAATATGAGCAGGCCCAGTTCACGCATACTGGCTTTTAGAGTCTGTCCTAAAATCTGAAGCCCCTTGGAGTGGCGCGAGAGCTTAAAGATGCGAAATACCCGAACCAGCCGTATTACGCGCAGAATAGCTAATGACATGGCCTGCTGCCCATTCCCCTGCCTCTCCGCCAGCTCCGTGCCCAGGGTGATGAAGTAGGGGATGATGGCCACAATGTCTATGATGTTCATGATGTTTTTGGAGAACACAGCTTTACTCGGGCAAGCGAAGAAGCGCACCAGCAGCTCGAAGGAGAACCAGATGATGCAAAGCGTCTCCACCACAAAGAACGGGTCAGAGAAGGGGCTGATGAAATACGTGAGTGTGCCATTTATCGAGGTGTCAATGGCGATCGGTTCACTGTGGTTGTCCCTGAACTCGGGCAAAGTCTCCAAGCAGAAGATGACAATGGAGATGAGGATGACCAGAACAGACACTATCGCGATCCCCCGGGCGGGACCCGAGCTCTCCGGGTATTCAAACAGCAGCCACACCTGTCTCTGAAATTCATTCTCTGGCAGCGGCCGCTCCTCCTCCCTGATGAAGCCCTCATCCTCCCTGAACTTCTCCATAGCCTCCTCGCCCAGCTCGTAGAAGCGGATCTCCTCGGAGAAAATGTCAATAGGGCACATTCACGGGTCTTCTGATGCGCCCGCCAGACTGGTAGTAGTAGAGGATGGCATCGAAGCTGGGTCGGTTCCGATCGAAGAAGTACTCGTTCCTGAGGGGGTCAAAGTACCTCATCCTCTTCTTGGGGTCCCCCAGCAGCGTCTCTGGAAACTGGGACAGAGTCTTGAGCTGCGTCTCGAAGCGCAACCCGGAGATGTTGATGACCAACCTCTCGCAGCATTCGTGGTCCGGCTCGTATCTGTCCAGAGAGTGGTGGCCCGGGAGAGCCGCCGACTCCTCCAGCATGTTGTCGCACGCCACGACCGTCATCACGTCGGTCTCTGTCTCCGTGTACCCGTGGTTCACGAGGTTGTCGCCCCGAGTTCTGGTCGCGCTCGGCGGGGGTGATTGCAGGAGGCTGAGGTGGTCGTCCATGCGCGGCTGAAGAGGCAAACAGGGGCGGCCGCCTCGCCCCCTCCGCGAACCCCGGTCAACCTCAGCCACCGCCACAGCCTCGTCTCCTCCACCGTCTCTCTCTCTCTCTCTCTCTCTCTCTCTCTCTCTCTCTCTCTCCCCCCCTCTCCCACTCTCTCCTTGTGCTTCACTTTCACTCTTCCCACTGTTGCTGTTCCCGCCCACGGGAGGAGATCTGGGTTTATAAACAGGCCTCCCACCCGCCCCTGGCGCTCCGGCGCTGGGTACCTTCCACTGTCCTCAGCCAATCGCAGGACACACCGATGTACACAAGAAGCAACAGACGGGCGTCATTCAACACCGGGGTTTGGGCGTGCCCGCCTCCCTTTGCCCCGTCTTGTAGAAACGCACACTTACCAGCCCCAACAATATCCTTTTGAAACAAAGTGAACAAAAGATCTGAAGATATCAGAGCTTCACTTTTCGCTCTGACTCTTGCAGGACGCACGAACATTACGCGCCTTGGTCAGATCTTTTGTTCATCCGGAGGACGCACATGGGTGTGTCATTGTAAAATTGAATGCATTTTGAAGTTGAACACTAAACACAATTCGATTATGACTGAAATGCAGGGAGAAACTATAGACACAGATTAGCATGCTGCTGGCGGAGATCTTAAGTGATGCGAGGTACGTTTTAAAGTGAAGAGGAGCAAACAGGGAGGGAGAGGAAGGAGGAGAGGATGGAGATGGACCACCCCCCCCCCACACACACACCAGTCACATGTAATATTTAAAGGTTAATATTGTGAATGTCAAAAGGGCAACTGTAGACAGAGAGACTGACAGATAGATAGATAGATAGATAGATAGATAGATAGATAGATAGATAGATAGATAGATAGATAGATAGATAGATAGATAGATAGATAGATAGATAGATAGATAGATAGATAGATAGATAGATAGATAGATAGATAGATAGATAGATAGATAGATAGATAGATAGATAGATAGATAGATAGATAGATAGATAGATAGATAGATAGATAGATAGATAGATAGATAGATAGATAGATAGATAGATAGATAGATAGATAGATAGATAGATAGATAGATAGATAGATAGATAGATAGATAGATAGATAGAGATAGATAGATAGATAGATAGATAGATAGATAGATAGATAGATAGATTGGAAGACAATACAAATGACACATTGTGTATGGAACTTTAGGGTTTAGGTGCATGCATTCAGATAATTAGATTAAATTTCCCTGGTGCCAAATAGGTACCAGACATGTGTTCTTTGTAAAATGTAGCCTAGTTGCTCTTTGGTTACATTTTGTATTTGTTATTGTCATGATGAGTGGCAAGGATTTTCTGAGCTATGCTGGTGGCGGCTGCTGTCCGAGGTGCTGAAATGAAAAAAGTGAAAGTTCCCAGAGGCCAAAAGTTTTTTTTTCAATCCACTTCTGCGCCGGAAGTGAATATATATTAGTTAAATTAAAAACAACAAAAAATGTATAATTACAAAAAGCCATTTCTTTGAATAATAACCCGGATTGCTCATCCTTGAAAGTACAAACTATAAAATACAATTTCTAAAATTACTAGGACTGTAAACCAGCCCTGAACGGGCACGAGCACATGCATTTTGTAGCGTTGCATGCTTTTTGCCTGAAAAAAAAGAAAAAAGAATGACACATAGAGCTGTTCAGGCTAGGTCTCTATTTTGGTTAGAATTTGAGCATGTTATAGCCCTCAAAAAGCCAATTCATTTGCCTGAAAAAAAAATTATAATTTACAATTTCAATGTCTATCAGTGCCTGTCAGTGCTCGGTCCCTAAAAAAGCACAACAATAACTACACCAGAGCTTTGTGAAAAGGACTGGAGGGCAGAGATGTGTAGTTTAATTTCTTCCACTTGTAAGCTGCTGTTAGTTTTAATTGACATAGGTATTTTATATATGGGTGCTCTTATGGCCTAGGCATTAACATGCTCAGGACAGGTGTACTTGTGGGTTTGGGGAGATGTGGAATGTCTCTTCTCTCTCTCTCTCTCTCTCTCTCTCTCTCTCTCTCTCTCTCTCTCTCTCTCTCTCTCTCTCTCTCTCTCTCTCTCTCTCTCTCTCTCTCTCTCTCTCTCTCACTCTCTCTCTCTCTCTCTCTCTCTCTCTCTCTCTCTCTCTCTCTCTCTCTCTCTTTCTCTATTTCTGTGTGTGTGTGTGTGTGTGAGTGGTGGATGCATGCGCAAATGAGTGAGAGAAATCATGACTGTTGACTAAAACTGAATCAGCCCAACAAAGAACAAAAGAAAGAGGGCCCTAAAAAGTCACCCAATCTTTCCCTCTGATGACTTTAACAGAAGTTACGACTCTGCACTTTTACCTTCAAACTCTTTACATCACGGTCAGATGGATACACACAGTCTCAGACAACATATCAACAAGTGGAAGGAACAAAACTTAGAAGGGAGGAAAGGGGTCGTGGGCTAATTGTGAGGGATGACTGTGTTTACGGCACATGAACATCTGCTTCCTCCAGATTAAATTAAATGAGCCTCGGACTCATCTGAGAGGTTTCACTTCATCATCTAGCAAAACCCAACATGACACATGCAGCCCCACCTTCACAAACAATAGCAGGATTATTGTCGATGCACTGTAATCATTGAGGATATTACATTGGCATCCTTCAGGCCTTAACTTTAATCATGAATGCAGCATTACTGATGCACTAACTTTAAAGTGAAATGCTAATTGTGGTCACAGAGGATTTTTTAACTATTACAGCTGGAGGGCCCAAATAGTTATTCTAACACATGTTTCATAGTGTGGGTGGTGTTTTGCACTGTACCAATTATTAAGAATAAATTATATTTTAGAAAAATGTATTATATTCCCTGTAGCAAGCAACTTAAAACAAGTGTCGGATATAAGGTTACTAAAGTTAGAGTCTACTTCTGCTTGTTTCTATTCTTTATATGAAAATGGCAGACATGATAGCCCCCCCAAGGTGAAGCCAAAGTGTCTGATGGTCTCCTGGGGGTCGGCTTCAGTATACACCAGAAACCCCATATCCTCCATTTTAGCAGATTGGACATGGACCAAACTAAAAAGACAAAACACATGTCAAATACTGATGGATATATAATCATGACATTTGTTTTCATATAAGTTTGGTTTTAACTAGTTATTTGATGCTTTAAATTAGTGGAGATAAAACATCACTTCCTGCCTTTGTCTTCTGTGACCAGCTGCTCCACTTCTCGCATCAAATTCTTTGGATTTTACCCACAGGTCCTGTATAAAGAGAGACAGGGAAGACGATGGCAGGAGTAGAGGCGGAGCCACACAGGGTCAAGAAGGAAGAGGGGGAGCAGATGGAGCAGCAGCAATAGTAGCTTCAGGAAAGAGTTGAGGAATGATGCTGAGGGAGGATGGGAGCAAATTTAGTTTGTAGTATATTTGGACTCACGTAATGCACTAAGGAAAGACTATACACACAATCTGCTTTTGAGGTAAAAAGATACAACATGGGATGGGCTGGAGCTAGCTGGTAAGCATGCTAACTTCACTACACAATAAAAATAAGTCTTTTACATAATGTCAAAACAGTATTTTCTTTATGTTCATTAGCTTCGTTCATCTATGAAGTAAAATACATATTGTCCCTTTAACAGAGGCAACACAGAGAAGAAAGTGAAATGAGTTTCAATATGGAAAAGCAGTATTTACAATTACACCCTTGTCATCGGTATAGGTTTTCTTTATTCATATATTAACTGAGTGTGTCTGTGACTCATGACAATCTTGAGCCTGTTTTTCTATTGAGGCCACATTGAAGCTGTCTTGTAATAAAAGGGCCAGCCAGTCTTGTGGGGAAAAGCTCAGGGACAGCCAAAGGGCCTTCTAATGTGGTTTCCACTCTCCATGTTAAATATAGGACCACCCCAACTCCCTTATTAACCTGCAGAATTAGGCTACCTTGCACACTGCACTTGAATGCCTCAAACTGGAATGTGGCTGACTGAAAGGCACTGAAACACGTCCAGAGAGTGAGGGGGAAATGGGTCATTTTGCAGGATGAACAGCTCAGCTGGCGGAGATCATGGACATCTGGTTGCACTTGAGAAAATAGGCTGGTTTGAATCTGTCTGTGAGGGATGCACAGCGGCCTCCACTCACGCAGTTCCTGGAAAAAGGGTGACGTTTATATCTTTAAGCAAAAACTTAGGATTGGGATGATGTATCAGGCAACCTGCCCCAGCGCCTACAGGTCAGCCTTTACTGTGGTTGCACACGCTGACCTCATAAGTAGATTACACAAGCATTAGTTTCCCTCAAAAAATGCACCTTTTAGACCATCTTATCAGGAAATACTAACATCTGACAAACAACCACACTGTTGCCAGTACAGCTGAAACGGAAAAATTTGGCCCATTACCCCTCATCTCGCTGATGAAGGGGTAATGGTTTAGATCACAGGTCTCACATTAAACCTCTTCCAATACCATGACAAATATTCATGAAGAATACAGGGAATGAGGTGCATGGTAACCACTTTGAAATCAAGAGGGAGTTAGAGCTTAATTACACAGCTTAACTGCATGCTTATGATAAAATGCTGATATTACAAACAATAACATGTTTAAGTTATGTTAGATTATACATGAGCGAAAGTTAATCCTAAATTTCCCATAAAAACATTTATACTGTCATTTTCAGGCTGTGATCGTAAACCTTACCCATGTAGGCTACACTACTGTGCACATATTAGGTTTTTACCATATGTTTACATGCAGTGATTTATAAGTGTGATCCATTGTTGAACTGGCCAAACCAAGTGCTCTTCAATTGGAGAGAGAACGTTAGGGAATGACACCCAGTCAATATTCCAGCTCAATGATGGTTTTTAAAGATATCTGACACATCTCCACTTCCTGCAACTATCCAGAAAATCCGAAGTATTGGGTCTCGGGTTTACCTGCAGTTTGTTTTTCACATATGCACAACACAGGGGGAGGTCCCCGTCACAGACGCGTTCACATCAGGTGGAGCAGCCGGATGCAGCAGACAGAGGCAGGAAGTGACGTACTGATTCCGCTGTGGAGATGACATCATTTTCTAGAAAACACTGTTGTCGACTCTTATCACCACAAACATCTTTGTCGGCGTCTCTTGCGTAACAGATGCGTCATCAATCCCGCCAACTCACTCACGGTGATTCACATATCGGATTCTCCTGACTTTCCACCGACTCTGTACTAGGAGGCCAGGTGGAGAAGGTCCGCAGATAATCCTGAGCCTCCCACTCAGACATTTTCATTCACACATGCACGTCCTCTGGAGAAAATACGTAGGGTTGTAGAGTCCAGTGCAAATCTGAAAAAGCCGAAGGAGAAAACCCAGAGAAAACCCAAAAAACCAGAGAGCAAGAAAACAGAGACATGGCTGGGAGTCCAACCGAGGACCTTGAGAAGGTTTCTTTGAGAGCAGTGATCTGTCATTCGAAGATACATTGAGAACCATAATCTTCAAATTTTACAGGCAGGGTCCTCCACATTCAACATCCCCTTCCTCTCCACTCACACATGAACAGTAAGAGCACACAGGGGTGCTGAATGTGCTATTAACAAATTTAGAGGAGGCCGAATAGACAATGTGTGTGTGTGTGTGTGTGTGTGTGTGTGTGTGTGTGTGTGTGTGTGTGTGTATGTGTGTGTGTGTACTAATTAATCAACTGCTCATATTAGCATATCGGGGCCAGGGTGCAGCTGCAAATGACAGAGGCACAGAGGAGGCAGAGATGGAGAGAGAGAGAGAGAGAGAGAAGGGGGGGGGATCTGTACAACAAAGCCTGTCTGGACAGGAGCCGGATCAGGTCCCGCTGTAACCCCGGCAACAGAACGAGGAGGGATGTGGAAAAAGTACGAGGGGAGAGGAAAGAACACGTCTGACACCTAGTCCTGTTTGAGCCTGATGATCTTGTCTGCAGCCTGGATGACACACACAGCGGGGATACAGGCAGCTCATGCATATGCACCAACACATGTGGTGAAAAGAGAAAAAAGGAAAAAGAGCAAGCTTATTTGCAGACATGACCCATTCGACCTTTGCTTCATCTTATTTTCCCAACACCATAAAAAAACGAGACATCTGCTTTTCACGTAGAATTGCTTTCAGCCGGTAGGTTGTCGGAGAGTTCCACCATGACAGGAATGTCATAAATATGAATACGTAGAGGCAGGCGATATGTATGCATAATAGATATGGTCCTAACACAGCATATCAGCTGCAGCAGTGAGAAAGATGGGGCTTCCCTGCTTCGTGCACGCCGACCATCGGTTCAATTTAGAAACAGAATGAAGACATCAACCGAAAAACAACAACTTCCCTTTAACAGGAGAAAAACACTGCAAGGTTGATGGAGGCGGAAGACTGTGTTCTACATATCAGAGCTCTGGAGACCACGCAGGACTTTGATGAATTATAAAGCCTTGTAATGATCTATTAATTAGTGTTTGTCTCTGGGTTCTGTCCTAGTTAGAACATACGTACTTAAAAAACTAATTTTTCTCACAACTGGAGAGTCGCAGCCACGAGAGCAGCTGCTAAATAATTGCATCACATGTTACCTCAAATGTCAGTCCATTAAAAATGAAGAAGGGTGCGTATTCTGTCTCTTGGTGGCAGCTCTGGCTGAAAGGATGTGGGGAAGCCATGACGTATGAGAGCCCCACCTCCATCCTCCATCCTCCATCCTCCATCCTCCATCCTCCATCCTCCATCCTCCATCCTCCATCCTCCATCCTCCATCCTCCATCCTCCATCCTCCATCCTCCATCCTCCATCCTCCACTTCCTCTTCACATTTTCACATCCTATTCTCCCCCACCATGTCTCTCACCTCTGCTCATCACTTTCCACACCTCTTAATCTTTTCCCTCCTCATCTTCCCAACTTTTTAATATTTCAGCCCTCTCCTTAGGGGCGAAGTATTTAATCTCTTTTCCTTTCTGCCTGCAGCAAGTGTGCACGGCTTTATCTTTCTTCTTCTGCTGCCATGGAGAGGACGGTCGCTGGAAATTCACATTATGTCCGATATATTTTAGGATTATTAATGGAATCACTTTTCTGCCATCTCTTTGTCACTAATTTGAAAAAGTTGGTGCAATTCGCACAGAGCCTGAAGCACTAATTATCTTTAAAGAAGAAAAATACGGTTTAAAGGATAAATTATGCAATATTTCAATATGTAAACTGATGTTGCCAAATCAAAGCTTGGTTATTTATTTGAGCTGAATTGGATTTGGCTGTTGCAAGCTGTTGTTTTATGTATTTGAATGCATCTGTTGATGGGATGTGTTTATAAAGGGAATGTATTTGTGCCCATCTGTGTTTACAGTTCATCTCTATTTGACTTGTCCTCTCTGCTCTGCTGTCTGACTTTCCCCGGCTTCGCTCAGGAAAAGCCACCGTGTCCCCAGTTGGTCCAGATGGTTGTAGGTACACGCCATGCAATATGATCCAGTGCATCCAGACACTGTCCTCCACATCGCAGGGTGGATTTCCTCTGTCAGCGACCACGTGACACTGTTTCAGACACAGATTAATACGATTGCTTTTTTATTAATTGTTTGTTTTGTCTTGCTACAGGCGATAGGTGCAGTATGTATTAAAAAAATTCTTACTCTGACTAAATAACCGATTGTGGTCAAAACAAGAAAAGAACATGAGGCCATCTCCAATAATTAAGATGCTGACGGATCACCCTGGTTTTCCGGATCAATAACGGGTAGAGTTGATACAGCGTGAAACACAAAACCGTTTCCTCAAGAGATCGGTTTTCCACTGCAAAACATTTACAGAAGGTCCACAGTTTCAGTGATGTCACATGACCTTAGATAATGATGTCAGGAAATGCAAACTACTTCCTTCTGATGCAGGATGGAGCCATCAAATTCTGACGCTTGAAAAAATAGTGCCACTTCAGATTCAGCTTTGAGACATCAGCTGAGTCAACGATGCACCAAAACAAGTTTCTACAGCTGCTCTGTGAGCTTGTACTTGCCCGACCTTTGAACTAAACGTGCTCACAATGAAAACGCTAACACGCTAATGTTGTCTTGTGACGTTCACTGTGTTCATGATGGTGATTTAGTATTGCATTGAGAAGCTGAGGCTGCTGGGAGGGTCATCAGATCTGCAGATGTTTGCTCGTAAAAAAAAAGTGTTGGCCAGATTAAAATTTGTACCTGATAAATAAAATGCAAAGGTGTTGAATAAGTTATGACGGTTCACCCAAAGGGGGACATGAACGTTTGCACAAATTTTAACGCGATCTGGATATGAGTTGTTGATACACTTCAGTCAGCAAATGTAAATGTCAACCCCACAGGGGCGCAAAAAAAAAGTCAAGAGACCACCATATAGTCATTAGGCTTCATCCGCTGGGGACCATGAATATCTTTACTAAATATTGTTCAAATCCCCTGAGAAGATATTTCACATAAAATAGAAACTTTGATTGGTCAGGATTCATCCTCTGGAGACCCTTCAGCACTTCATGAGATATTTCCCTCTCAACCAACTCACCCATAGCCAGACTGTCACTTGATTGAACGAGCATGGAGACAAAATCTTCTCCGACTGCATTTTTGTCAGCTTTATCTTTAAGCTTTTTTGTGCAGTAATGACATCATTATGTGAAAAGGTCTCGTTATAAAGAACTGATTGGAATGGACAGAATCCATCTCCAGTATGAACTCCATACTTCCCTTCTGTGGATTTCTCCTGCTGTGTTTTACAGAGAGATGAAAGAGGAAGAGGAAGGTGTTCGCACCCCAGAATGTGTGTGTGCGTGTCTGTGTGTGTGTGTGTGCTTGAGAGATGGTACTGTGGGAGGTCCAACCCCTTTTCAAAGCCTGCATGGACCCCACAGAGGCAGAGGCAATAAGTCATTAGCAGAGCTAAGATGACAGACACACACACACACACACACACACACACACACACACACACACACACACACACACACACACACACACACACACACTTTGTGGCTGGAGCTCCTTGATGGCCTCTCTGGCCTCCACGTGTGTTCTCTCTTAGGCCACACATCCACGGTAAGTGGGTCAGCCTGTCTTTGCCAACAGCAAGCGAGCAAACATTCACTTTTCTCTTTGAGTTTATTCTTATTTTACTTTCACGCTCTTCACCTGTTAAAATGTTTTGTGTCACATTACGATCAAGTTCTGAATAATCATCCCTCTGCAGTAAACCTCGTAACCTCAACAAATGTGCATGTATGCCTGTGAGCAGAGGCAAATGTAAATCCCCTTGAGAGCAAGGTCACGCAATCAACATGACTATGGTGCAGATTCATCAGCAGCTTTCTTTCATAAACACACATGAGGAGTTTGTCACTGGAGACCTGTTGTCATCTAAACAGCTGACAAAGGTCTTTGTAAAACCCACTGTAATGACTGTTTATGCAAATTAGGGTTTAATTAAAAAGGCTCTGCATATTTTAATAATAACAGTTTAAATGTGTAATATACTATAATATTATCCAAATTGTAATAAGACATTTGCTATAGATTAAAATATATAATTTGTAAGTTGGTGTGGTAACAGGTACACAGGAGCCCTACTCCTCTGAAGTTGGTGCTAATTCAATAACTCATGTTGACCCACTTAAGTCATCACTCTTCTGCAAGTCCATCATTGTTATGGTTTGATTTGGGCTGAAGAACAAAATAAACGTGTGTCGTGACTTGGAGGTTTTTTATATTCTTCTAATTTATCATTTTAAGTACATTTTCTGTCAATTATTTAATGCACAATTGGAAAACAGTAATTAGTTAAGCTGTCACTTAATTTGTTTAGTGTTGAATCAGAGTCACAAAGCAATACAACCGTGACATCTTCTGGAGAAAAGGTGTTGTTATTGTGATGTGGGTGTCTGCATGTGTGTGTGTCCATTATCATTTTTATCAACCACCATTTTGGTTCTCCTCTTGTTCACCGGTCATTCCTCTCACCCATCTGCTATCCTTTCCTCATCTTCACCCCCATCACTGACCTCTCTGAAAGGTGACTTGATAAATTATTCAGTTGTGGCATTTAGAAATCTCTGCCCTCGTGATCAGAGAACACATTTAAATGTGTGCGTGTCACATAAATCCTGACGTCAAGGCAAGTGCGTTTTCTAAACTGTATTTAAAATCACACCATGCTAGAAAGAATGTCAATATTTAATTGAGATCTATTTTTAATTCAGTCCAATGATAAAGACAACATCAGCATTGTAAGGGGGAAACAGACAGCGGATTATTTTACTGCAGTGAAAAATACAAGAAATTGTGACAAACATGAGACTTATTATCCTGAAAAAGTTTGAAATATATAACCATGGAAGTCAATATTCTTATTATTGTCCTTGTTACCAATAATTAGGGCCCGAGCACTGACAGTGGGAGGCCCTATTGAAAGTGTAAGGATTATTATTATTATTATTCAGGCAAATGAATTGGCTTTTTGAGGGCTTTAACATGGTCAAATTCATACCAAAATTTGCAGAAAGTTAGCAAGTGGTGAAATGGTCGACACCTCAGGTCTGCCTGGATAATGTTGTTCATTTTGGAGCAGATGGTCCTGGGTGATTCTTGGTAACCTGTTCACTGTTGCCATCTTGCTTAAGAATATAAGCTCTTCTTCTTGTTTGTTCGGCGGTTGGCAAGTAAGTAAAGTGCAGTAGTGCCACATCGGGTACACATGATGAGGTAATTATGATCAAAGGAGAGTGAACTCCAAAGAAATTATTCCAAAGATCAAAGGAGTTAACACTACTTTGAACTTTTCAATAATTTCCTGTCCTTTGTATTTCAATGAACAAGAAAGAAAGTATTGATGGATTTTTTTTTAAACAAATACAACACACAAAGGTAATTTAATAAGAATCTATGATTTCTACTTTTCTACATACTCTTTTCAACAAAAATGTCAACATTTTGTTGAATGAACTTAGTCATTAAAGACCTAGCTGCTAGTTAGTGAAGCGGAGGAAGAAGAGGCAGATCCAGTGGATGGGACTAGTTCATTTTGACGGTGGTTGAGACTTTTATTCTGGGTTCCTTTGTGAGCCTGCCAGAGAGGTGGCATTATGCACTGGAATTTCATATGGTCTCTTTTCAATATTTATCGATGATTTACTGATCAGTAAATAAGAATAAATACGCAGTTCATCAAGGGGCTAAAAGTATCGTATACAGAGCTTCTCTATTTTATATTTAAATTTGATTTTATATCTATTTCATATAGGTACAAGAGAAAATGCAAACATCACACTCAGGAGTCAATAGCACAAAACCCGATGACTGTGCAGTAGACCCTTGAATGACAGTACATGACTGAAACAGGAAAGATCAATGAGCAGCATTGAGCATTGACGTGATCTTTCCAAACATCACACGAGTTATGTGTTTCAGAAAGGAACAGAGAGTCTTCTATATGAGGAAGAGGAAGGTTTCTAGTCAGTAACAAGAGAGGCTCCTCTGGCAGGCGAATCTGAGCCATGCTCTTAAGTGATTCCACAGTGGAAATTAAGATGGAGGAAGGTCTGGAACTAATTACAGTAAAAGGGGAATTTTGGAGGAAATTGTATTTCCAACTGAGGGGCATGTTTTTTACTGTTATTTCGCTAGTCACAAAGATTTCATGCAACTGGAGTGTTGCTGGAGGATAAACTCATCACCATGGATGCAGAAGATCCATTTTAATCTATTATTACCGCTGTTCACCACCAGGAAGTCCAATGGCTGCAGAAACCATTCGCTGTCATTGCTTCATTAGTTCTGCAACGGAGGACAGATTTCTCTTTCTACAATATTACAACTTAAAAAGACGTTCTCTGATTCCCTTGTGACTGCTCTTTTCTAAAACTTATTGTAATTTGGCCCATTGTGTTCCTGTGATTCTGTGCTTGTTAATTAGAAGCACAAGCTTTCTGTTCCTTCTTGTGAGAGAGGACAATGTGTTGAAAGAACTAACCCAATTTCTCACAGCTTCCCATAAAAGGCTGCTGATTTGATTGTCTCAAACACACAGTCTCTCTCTCTCACACACACACACACACACACACACACACACACACACACACACACACA